>CM042979.1:13963512-16463512 GCA_023678885.1 Pogostemon cablin
AAACGGTGACGTTGTACACCATCTCAACTGATTTGAATGACTGTCATATACTGTCATTCAAGGGATACCTATTTCACCAAATTACGGATATTGTTTCTACTCTCCAAAATCTACTTTTTACTAGTATTTGATTTGATATACCCCAACTCAACCAAAATTATCTCTGCACTTAAAAGGTGTCCAATTGAAAAAAAAAAAAAGGTGTATTTATAAGGAATAATATAAACAACTGTGAGATGTGGCAGGTGTCTATTGGATCTCAAGATCACTGCAAGTCATGACTTTTCCTCCATCTTTGAAAATATCATTGGCATTGTCATAAATATTTTTCTTCTCATTCTAAGATTTTTTTTAATAAAAAAAAATTGTTTAATTCTTTGGGAACCAGTTTATTGGTTTATTATTTAATAAGTACTATTTATTAATAAAATATACTCCCTCCGTCCGGTTCTAATTATAAGGTATCTATTTGCTTTTTGCACGTGTTCGGTTTTATGGTATTCATTTGCTTTTTGCACGTGGATTAAGGAGTATTGTTATTATATGTAAAGTGGGTAATTGTATTAGAGGGAAGTGGTGGGCCATATTGTGTATTTTTTAACTAAATATGTGAAATAGATACCTTTGAAGCGGACGCCAAAAATATTAAAATGGATACCTTAGAAGGGGACGGAGGGAGTATTAACATATTCTAAAAGTTTTTAATGAGTTCTGAAAAGTGAAAAACAGAAATGGCACAGAGAGAATATTTTTTTAATAAAATACTCATTTTATTTTGGATTTATATTTGCCGATATTGTAGATACTGAGTTTAAGAAAAGTTATTTTTTGACCAATTTTATTGACTTTCTAGGGATATTGTGGTATTTTTATGTAATAAATAAATTATAAAGTATGTTATGTATGTTATAGAGTGATATTTTTAAAATTAAGATAACTTTTGAGGTTGTTGGTTAACGTTAAGTTTTCTTTTTTGGGTGGTGAAGATAAGTGTGGGACGAACGAAAATGGAAAGTATGAACATAAGTGTGGGACGGAGGGAATATTATCTTCAATAATATTATACTAATATTTTTAGTAAGAAATACTCCCTCCGTCCAGCCCAAAGGTGGTCATTTGCTTTTTGTGCGTATATTAAGGAGTATTATTATTTTATGTGTAATAAGTAGTTGTATTAGTAGTGAGTGGTGGGGCACATGTGAGGCTTTTTTTTTTTTTTTATTAAAAGTAGGAATTTGAGACATTTGGAGATATCAATATAGTAAAATGGGACCTCTCGATGGGATGGAGGGAGTAATAATTAATTAAAACAAAATATATGTGTTATCATGATACAAAGTTACATCAGTATAATTTATGCATGTGCTTTTGTAGAGTTCCATATATTGTATTATGACGTGTCATGTTATACTATAAGTTTTATAAATCAAACATATGTAGCTAATTTTGACATGTTTAATCACACCATATTAAATTAATTGATGTATATGTTTTGAAATGGAAAATTATTATTTACTAATTGTAGATATGTGTTACTCATCCTTCTAACATAATTTAAAAAGAAATCAATTAAGAAAAATAACAATGCACTAAATATATCATATGGTATATGTTTTGTAAAATAATGAAAGATAGAATGTAAGGTTTAAAAAATAATGAAAGCTAGATTGTTCATGCTCACACTTTATTTAAAATATTTTTAATGTAAGATCTGAAAAGTTGGTAAATTATTAATTTGATGTAATTGTTTAAGTTTTTGTTTATATTATTAATTAAGGATTTGAAATATACTCCTTTCATTCCAAGACAAGATTTACATTTTGTAGTTTAGGTTGATCCAAGATAAAGTTTACATTTACTTTTTGAGGAGTGAGACCATTACAAAACAGTTAATATCATTCTTAAACTTACATACAATACTAATATAACTATTCACAACACATTAAAAATTATATTCTTTAATTAACTCACTACTCCTTTATAAACATGAGAGAATGTCCCTTAATATATATATACACTTAAAAAACAAACTTAAATCTTACCTTAGGATAGAAGGAGCATAAAACTATCAATTCAAACCTGAAATCATGAAATTTGTCTAAAATAATTTAATAATAATCGTTAAAATTTGCTACATTTTTGAAATGCTATTTTAATGTTAATAAATTATTACAAAAATATATAAAATTTAATGGAGTTTGTAATTATATTTTTAAATATTTTATGATATCAAATTCTAAACTGATAATTTTATATATTCAGGACTTCTAATTGATAAAATAAAATTTTAAAACCCCAAATCATAGTAAACCTATTTTTTGGTATTTAATTGAAAAATATATTAATGAAATTAGTGGTTAAAGCTGAGAATGTATTTATGTGTATTAACTATTAATTATTAAAACAAATGATCAATTATGTTAGCAAATATTTGTAGAAATGCGAAAATAACCCGTGTGTAATTATAAAAAATCAAGAGAAACAAAAAACTCAGAATTGAAAAGAGACAGCGAGTATTGTTGCATGTTCTCAATTATTGACAACTGCAAGAAGAAGTTAAATTGTTACACTCACTCACACACAAATAAATAAACAAATATACATGCATACATACATACATATATTAAATAAATATAAAGTCACATAAATAAAACTATACTAATTCGAAATATATCATTTACGTAGCACCTACTACCATATCCTCTAAAGTGGCCAACATAATTACCAAGAGAAAAAAAACCCTCGGACCAACTGATCATCTGTTTTAGGAAGGTGGGTGGTGGGATGGGTTTCGCAATGGTGGCTGTGGCGAAGCTGAGCCTCATCGGAGGCGGCGGCCACCACGGCCTGACGCCTCTGGTGACGGCTTTGCTTTGGCCGTTCGTCCTCAAATTCGCCTTCAGTTTCCGGCCTCTTCAGGACAGCTGCACGGACATGGGCGAGGCCTTGAGACTCTTCTTCTTCCAATTGAGCCAAATAGCCTTCGAAAGGGAGGGCGTCGGCGGTGGGCCGCGGTGGCAGAGGGCTCTCCGGTTGGTTTACGAAAGGGTGACACGTGCGAGGCATGCGCAAGCTGGACCGGAAGGAGAGGAAAGCTTGGTGGCTCTATCCATGCTGGCACTTTGATCATCCAATTATTACTATAGTAATTTTACTCTTTTAGGTTCTTTCTAACACTTTCACTCATGAATTTGAGTTTATTTTATTTAATTTTGTTTTATTTGATTGCATGTGGTATTAGTGATCATTTATTCAGATTAAGAGTTTATGTTTAATTATCTCAATTTTATGCAGAACTGATCAATTAGGCAAAGTATTCTGTGGACTATTTATATAGAAAGTTATATATGTGGAATCCTAATATTTTTAGGTATGCAAAGTAGTGTTGATTTATCTATATACACACACACGAAGTGTTGCTCTTCATGTGATAATTATTGTCTCATAAAAAATGAGTTTTTTTTTTTGTTATATCATATATGCAAATTATTCTCTTCACTTGAGAATTATTATCTCATAAAAAATGAGTTAATTTTTTTATTATATCGTATGCAAATTATTCTTTACACTTGAGTGTTCGTTCATACATTCAGGTTTTGTTCTTTTATACATTGAATCTTACTTTTCAAATCAATGGTGAAATTCTACTCTTCATATAAAAATTATTATTTTGGAACAGTATTGGGTTTAACCCTCTCACACGATAATATTATTTTACATTTTTTAAATTAATTAAACTTTGTATTAAATATGTAATCATTTTTTCTAAAAGAAATTTTCACTTTTTATTTATACTATAAATTGTTAATGAAATAGTTCACTGCAACATTATCACTTTTCATTAATATGTTATCACTTCTTCTCGTTCATGAAATAATTCATTGCAGCATTATCACTTTTCATTAATATACTATCACTTCTTATCTGTTTTATGGAAACTATTACGTGAGATGGTCTCACACAAGTTTTTACCATTACTTTTATTCAAAATTTGATACTCCCTTCGTCCCGCGAAACTTTTCACCTTTGTTTTGTAATTTATAAAGAAAATGTAAAAAGTTTAGGGGAACAGGGGGAGTATGCTGTAAAATTTTCATATTTATATTGAAATGAGTAATAATTTATTTTATAAAAAGTATATATTCATATAGAGTAATATTTTACGTTCTTAAGAGTAAAATTAAGATATACCGTATAACTAGTTTCACAATAGTAAGGGTAGTTGTTAGAGTTTAAAATTAGAAACGTTCCGTAAAAATTTATTTTATTCAAAATAATTTTAAAAAATTTAATTTCTCCGAAATAGTCTCATAACTTTTAAATTCTCACCAAAATGATCATTTTTACTTGAAAATATTTTCAATGTTTCTAAATATGTGGGATGAGACTCAATCACGTATGCTTATAGCGTAATAGATTTCACATAAAACTGATTAGATGCAAGATTAATGCTCTCTAATTAAATTAAATTGAAATTCATTGTATATATGATCCTTTGTTTTTTTTAACTATGAATACTTTTCTTTTTTAAAATAATACTCCCTCCTTCTCGGGGGAATATATCTTCTGTGCCACACGTTAAGTGATTGATACGTAAGAGCGGAAATAAATCCAACCATTGCTCCTAGAGTTTAAGGTTTAAGGTATAGTTTCTTCACTTCTACGTGTCGTCCATCTAACGGTTTGACACAGGAGATTTATCAATCATTTAAAATGTGAAATATAAGATGAAACACTATGTTGGAATCGATGATACAATACTCTCTGGTATGAAATGGTCTAATTCTCCGTTGTTCAACTGAATAGTAGAGAATTAGACCCTCCAGTACAGAAGAGAATTTAGTCTCTGAATTCAATTACTTTGGGATGATAATCTTTAATTAAAAATTTTCAATTTCAATTTAAAAAAAATGTGAGATGCATGCATACAACTCTCCTATTCCTTTCATCCTGAAACGATTAAATATTATATCATTGAAGAATCTGTACTTATGTATATGTACGTTCTTGTTTAAATCTCCTTATTTAGATGTAAAAGATTAGATGAACGATTAAATATTATATCATTGAAGAAACTGTACTTATGTATATGAACGTTCTTGTTTAGATCTCCTTATTTAGATGTAAAAGATTAGATGAACTTTTGTATGGCAAAGATTATTTTTATTTTGGATGGTAAAACTTTTCACTACCTCTACAAGTACAAGAGGTCTTTTTGTTTTTTTAAGAGACAGACAAAAGTTATCTCATCTGTTTCTTATTATCATCATATATAATAAAGTGTTAAATTTTTTTACCTAATTTAAAACTTGGACACATTACAGTTGCATGGCACTACAATTTAATTGGAGACCGGCTGCCGCACTCTCCCCACAATTAACGAACTCCAGAATATTTCTCTTCCTTCCATCTAAAATATACTAACCCCATCCCACACAAATGTTTGCACACTGCACGCATATTAAGAAAAGTGATAATTTTTAGGGGTATTTTTAGTAATAAATAAATGATAAAGTATGTTAGGTGTGTTAGGTAAATGTAGTTTTTTTTGTAAATAAAGTGTATGGAGAAGAGTGAATGTGTTTGACTTATTGCTTTTTTAAGAAGATGCAAACTTTTATGGGACAACCAAAATAATTGTGTTATCTGAAATGAGACGGGAAAGTATCATCTTATTAGGCCTATTATGTTGATTCCTCTTAAATTCTTGATGGCCTAATACGTTGATTACTCTTAAATTCTGGATGAGTATCAAGAATTTAAAATAAAAACATTATTTAGGACCAATAAGCCTAGGGGCATTGAACTCGATAAATGTGTATGTACATAAATGTGCATGGCGATTGGCGCGACCAAGGGGCATTGACGACGGATTTAAATCTTCTCTGCTATTTTGGTGTGATATTTCTTGTGCACTTCGTTGTCTTGATGAGTATCAAGAATTTAAAATCATCGCATTAATTAGGACCAATATGCCTAGGGGCATTGAACTCGATAAATGTGTGTACATAAATATGTATGGCGATTAGTGGATCGAGGGACATTGACGACATGTTTAAATATTCTCTGCCACTTTAGTGTGATATTTCTTGTGCAACTTCTTTGGATGAGTAACATATCAGAGAAAAGAGAAACTATATCCTAAGTCAACCAGTAAATCATAAGGGTAAGGGATTGGATTTATTCATCCCGCCACGTGTCATTATATAATAAAATATTACAGAGATGTCACATCAAAGTATCATAGTACATCATGTGCCATTGAGGACGGGCTGAAGTTGGGAATTGTGATGGAGTTAAGCTGATGGGCTACAATAAAGAATTGAGGCCCATAAATTTGATCTTCCTAGCAGGAGGGCTGACGGAAATATAATGGGCTAAAATTATGAACTGAGGCCTATTAACTTGATCATCTGCATGGTGGGCTGACGGAAATATACAAACATCTAGCTTCCACAATTCTCATTTTGGGCTGGACATGGATTTACAAAATAAAGATTACACAGATGAGCCCGTTAATGTGATTGTGTATGTTTTATTTTATATTAGTAATAGAATTATGAACAATCGCCTGTACTCAAACATTTTCATTTGAGTTAGACTCCTATAAATTAAATTTGGATCACATATTCCATCACATGCTCCATCTTATGTTCCAAAAGACCAGTTGGAATTCATTTCCATTCACATGGCTTCGAAGATAACTCGTCTCTCAAAGGTGTCCCTAATTTTAAATATTTTTAAGACTGAGGTTCCCGTGCACCAGGGCGCACGGAGCATATTCCGTGCGCCTTTACAATTTCCATGCCCCTTTACAATTTAAACCCCTAGCAATACATAAGTTTAAATAAAATTGAATGGGGAAAGTTGTGTTCACATGGGACACGGAGTATCCCTCCGTATCCCGCTTTTTCTTATTTTTAATCATAAGATTAAATGTTAAATCTTCAAAAATATAATATCACATAAATAACTAGGATGCAAGGTGTATCAGTGCAACAAATACTTTGTAATTTTATATATTTAGGATATTTACTCTTAACAACATTCAACATACCAATATATTACTACAATATACAAAGAGTATATTCTATTACATTCTAGTACTCTTATTTTTAATTTGAGACACTTGTACCCTTATTTTAAATATATTTAACTATTTAATCCCACAAAATTTGGGACATCCCATCTGTTAATTTTTATATTAAATCTACTCATATTTATCTCTATTAATACACTTATTTTTTAATGAAATATATTATGTTGTCTTTGTGTACACTCATTCAGAATTCTAAACTTTTTGAAAACCATCAAAGTGTGTATACTTTAATCTAAAATATAACAATTTGTCACTCTTAAATAATTTTTTAAAGAAAATATATCATTAATAAAGTTAAAAATATCATATCATATCAATATATTTTAATATTACGATTTTATTTTCTTTTTCTATTATAGTACGGCATTCACTACTCATCCACTACTATTTCCACTACTATAATAATGTGCATGATAAAGATTTATATATGCAACGATATGATAATGTCACACTTAAATTTTATTTTTTTTTAAAAATGTATCAAGATTTTTTTTTCTCTTTTCTATTATAGTATGGTGTGGGAAGCATTGAAGGACAACTGTGGTTGATTGAACACTATCAAGGTGTACAGTTGTTATGAATTTCAGCTAAGGTCCTCAAAATTTGAGCATCCAAACCTTCTTCACGAGAAGGAGAAGGTTTGTGATGAGTTGCAGCAGCTATTGATAAACCTCTGTAGAAGGTTTCTGGATGAGTTGGAGCAGCTATTGATATGCGATAGACTAGAATTGCAGCAGCTATTGATAAACCTCTGTAGAAGGTTTCTGGATGAGTTGGAGCAGCTATTGATATGTGATAGACTAGAAAAAGTCAAATTAAATAATAAATTTAATTAATTACCTGCAGTGACTTGTTAATGCCGAACTTGTCCCGCGGAAACAGGGAGGAACGTTCACTTATTTGGAGTCGGGTGGCCCTGATCGGAGAGAAACAACCTATCGATATGCGATAGACTAGATAAAAGTTTGGAAAAGGAATTGTCAGAATTGGTGATGTGGAGATGGTTTGTGATGAGTTGCAGCAGCTACCAGATAAAAGTTTGGAAAAGGAATTTTCAGAATTGGTGATGTCAACTGTGATTAAGACCAACATACAATATTAGTGCTGTATAATCATGATAACAGATTTATAGATGTAATGATATGACTATATCACACTTATTTGTTTTTAGATAGAAAAATTCTATATCAATAATAAGAATATCATGATTTTTTTCTTTTTCTATTATAGTACGTAGACCTATCATCCACTACTATAATGTGCATTATAAAGATTTATATATGCAACAACAGTGCAAAGAAAGAATTTTCAAGATTTATATATGCAACAAGAGTGCAAAGAAGAATTTTCAAGCCAAATATCAACATTTAGAATATATATCATATAAATGTCGACATAATAGTAGAGGCCACTACTATTATATGCATGATAAAGATTTATACATGCAACGAGAGTGCAAAAAAGAATTTTCAGCCAAATATCAGTATTTAAAATATCGGTTATTTGCAACGAGAGTGCAAAAAAGAATTTTCATGCCAAATATCAATATTTAAAATATCGATTATTCTGGGGTGCACCCGATATATGGTGCACCTATGGGTTAATAGTGTAAATGTTAGGGTGTAGTGAATAGTTATTATATCTATTTTTAATTATTTTATTTTAATTAGTGGTTCGAATTGATTAAAAATGTTATCTAACAATTTAGATTATTTAGGTGCACCTGTGCACTGAGTGCACTGCAGTGTGACTCTTAAAATATGGAGTATATAATATACTCCTCCCATCCCACACTTATCTTCACGATTTCCGTTTTCGTCCATCCCACACTTATATTCACCACCCAAAAAAGGAAACTTCAAATAAACCAATAACCTCAAAATTTATCTTAATTTCAAAAATACCACTACCACCTAACACACATAACATACTTTATAATTTATTTATTACCTAAAAATACCACAATACCCCTTAAAAGTCAATACAATTGGTCAAAAAGTAACTTTTTTTTAAACTACGTATCTACAGTATCGGCGTAGATGAGTATGCAACGAGGGAGTATCATATACTAGAGAAGTATTTTGAGAAACTTTTTTTCCTATTTTATTCTCACTTAATTTTTTTTTATTTACATGCTTAACCTTAACTACATTAATTAGGTTTTTATTCATATTCTATTCTTTAATTCTTTAATTTATGTTTTTGTTTGAATATATTTTCAATTCCTCTTGACAATTAATATTGCAGAAGCAGAACGACTTAATAGAGAATAAATGATACATTGAATATGAATAAGAACTTAAAAAACCAAAACTTGAAAACTTTCATTATTGAAATTGACACAAATTAGAATTGAAAAAATAAAAAATTATAATGTATGTGACTATTGTTGGTACCTTATGTTTTTTAATCTTTTATAAATACCAAATTAACCACATCCATATTTTAAAATTTTATTATTTAAAAAAAAAATGTATTTATCTTAGAGTAAGACTCTTGTGCGCCCAGGTACACGGATTTAGATCCGTGCATCCACCGAGTAAACGAAATTGTGGCGGGTCAGGTTGTTTATGTATTTTGAGTTTAAGAGCCGGTCGTATATGAGCATGGAAACACAATAATTTTTGCCTTTTTCTTAAATGGTATGGTATTGTAAATTAAGTTGAAAATAAAAAAATTTGGAATAAAAAAATTAGAGAAATTTTGGAAAATAGGAAAACTGGAAAAATTAATTAATCGATAAATTTAATTTTTTACTGCTCTCTAACTCATTCAAATCATCTCTTGAGTTTCTGTAACAGAATCCCACATTCTTTCAATTAATGCCTAAAAGTGAATCTGAAGAGGTGAAGTTTTGTTTATTAACTCCCAAAATTCCTCATTTTTTTACCATGCGCAAAACTCTTGAGTACCGGACTTTCCAGAAGTTCCATTCCATTTTCTAAGCAGGTATTAGAGGAAGGGAAAAAATCTGGATTGCATCTTTTTTGCCTATAACGATGCCAATGCGATTATACGATCGGTAAGGCATTGAGAGCATTTGGTAACCCTCCTTCTGTAGAAGGATGTTAAGAATGTCACTCCTAATTTGGCTGCGATCTTTTATTGGCTGAGTGGCTGACGACAGAGAGAAAAGGGAGAGGCTTTTATAAACAATGATATTACTATGCATGCATTTTCGCATTCTTGGTGTTTAATGTGTTTATTGTTATGTTCATTTATTTTTTCAACTTCTAGAAATCATTCTTGTTTGATTGCCAGTTGGGATGATGTTTTGCAGTGGCGGAGGGGTACATAATTTGGTTGCATCTTATTTGAAAAACTTGTTTACAAACGGATGAATTTTGAATATATATTTCCACCCACGATGAAGAAACTTTAATATAATATATATAAAACATTTACATAAAAATTAGCATTGGACATAACATTTTACGCTGCACATAGCATTTTTTACTTCACACACTAATTAGGTTTCACAAAGCACATTACATTTACGCTGCACACACAATTTTTTTGTTGTACATAACATTTACGGTGCACATAATATTTACTGCACATAAATTTTTTTGTTGCGCATAAAAATGTTATTGTGCAGCATAAAAATTAATGATTCACATAATGTTATTGTGCAGCATAAAAATTAATGATTCACATAACATATATGTTGTATATTGATTTTTTATTCACATACTGCACATAATATTTTGTAATGCACATAACACCTACTATTCACATAATATTTACGTTCACAAATCACTTTTTTTATTCACATGACATTTTCGCTGCACATAATTTACATAACATTTATAATGTACTCCCTCCGTCCCGTTTCAATGTTTACGTTTCTATTTTGCGCGTCTCATTTCAATCAACCATCAGGTCGAACCCCCAGCATCGTGATCGAATCAACTTTCTCGTGAACTGGTTCGACCATGGTTCGACCTGATAGACAGGTCGAACCCCTCGAGTCGTGGTTGAACCTCTCTTCTGCACTCTTTCAACGCTGGTTCGACCTGCTGGAGAGGTCGAACCCTCCTCCAACAGGTCGAACCCATCTCTCTCCTTGCGGTTCGCGTGGTCTCGACTTCGTCTCTTTGATTCTTGGCACTTCCACTCCGATTTTGCTATGAAAACCACTTAAATAGCTCAACTAACACCTGATTCATGCTAATTCATAATATATATAGGTTTTTCACATATTTCTACCTCAAAACTCTCCAAAACTAGCACAAAACATGATGCCAAACTTGTGAATTTACACACTCATCAAACCCCCAAACTTACATGTTGCTCGTCCCGAGGCAACCAAATCAAACCAGGAGTCGTGTATAATTCACCAAGATCAAGTACAACACATATCACACATGCAACTTCATTAAGTTAAATAAGTATTAATTGCTTCATATATATCACTCATGCAAAATCAATCCAATCACACACCATTCGGAGTACTAAGTAATCTAGCTTACAAGATAAGTATTTACTCTCTTTCACTCAAGTGCGTGAGGCACTATATAGGCTAATATAAACACTCATATCAATCCATATTCACGCGTAACCATAAGCTTGGCAAAGGTCTCAAAAATCAACTTATAATCAACGCTTCACTAGGATCACAAAGGACTTATTTTTGGGTTGTAATGTTGGCTCTTTGGAAAAAGGTAGAAAAATTTAGGTAAAGTGACTTAAGACACTAGTAGAGAGTTACCTTGGAGGTTCTCGATTTCTTCTTCTTGCTGCAATATCTTCTCCAACTTCTCCTCTTCTTTTCATGGATTTTCCTTCTTTTCCGTGCATCAACATCATCTCTTTATATAATTCGGGTACTGGTTTTAGGCACTACCCTTCTTCTCTTTATCAATCAGCTACTCTTAAGCTTAAAGCTTAATGTTATAGGCAATCGAGGTACCAGTTTCAGGCACTACCCCTAAACAAGATTTAACTATATTCTTTTATTCTTTTCATTCAACCATATTCTACCTTCCTTTTTCTTCTTGCAACACTTACTCACCTCAACTCTCTCTACCATTAATGAATAGGTTAATCAAGGCTCAAGTAAAGGTTTATAAGGTTATTTACTTCGGCTACCAAAGAAAAGGTTTTTAACGGCTCAACGGGGCATCCAAAGATTAATAAGATCATTAGGAAGGACAAAATTTGGCTAAGTAACTTAATCACAAAATAATGGCCTAAGATCATGTCCTAGCAATTTATCAATCATAAGTCTCACACAAGACTCCAAGACAAGTTCTAGAATACGTTCATATGAATGATCCTCTCAAGAATCATGATCAAGCATGATTATCAAGGCTCAAATCCTCACATAGGTAAATAGAATCCTAAGTACTCCTCATAGCACATAATTAAGATCAATTTCACAAGAACTCTACATACTTATCAAATTATACATGCTTTTCATCAATAAAAATTAACACATGAACATATGAATGCACAAAATCAACAGCCCATAAATCGAATCAACCATACAAGTATCTCTACAGCCCAACTCATGCATCATAGAAGGACGGAATTAAGAACACACTTTCCTGGCTTGGTTCGACCTTGATTCGACCTGTGGAAGAGGTCGAATCAACTTCACGTGGTCGAATCAACATTCTGAACACCTTCTCCTTCGGTTCGGCTTGGGTTCGACCTGCTGACCAGGTCGAACCATATCGGCTTAAGTCGAACCACCCTTCTGTAAGTTTCATGTCACCGGTTTGACCTAGGTTCGACTTGCTGAACAGGTCAAACCATTAACGTCGTGGTCGAACTGCACTTCTGGAATTCTGCTATCATTGGTTCGACCTTGGTTCGACCTGTTGATCTAGTCGAACTATCTTGCATGAGGTCGAACCACCTCTCTGAACAACTTTTGCACCACGGTTCAACTTCTTCAGCTGGGTTCGACCTCCTGGCACTGGTCGAACCTACCCCCTGGAAACTCCAAAACCGAGTGTTCTTCAATCCCTACACACTTCAAGCTTCAAATCGAATCATTGGGTACAAACTAGAGCACAACTTCATCAAGAATTGGTTCTTTAAAAACTTATCAATCATGAGTAACTCCGCAATCACTCAAAATACGAAACAACAAAACACCACGGAACATTAGGCAAGTTATAAAAAATCGACACATACAAACCGGTTAAAGTTTTAAATATGCCGCAAAAAATTAACTCCCCTAACAAATGTCACAAAGAAAAGATTATACTATAGGTGCTTATCAAGGTAAGTACATCACACCCCCCCAAACTTAGTAGAAACTATAGTCGAAACTAAGTTTGCAAAGAGATGTAATTGCCAATAGGTAAGCACTTCAAATATAAAAATTTCTTACTCACACGAAAGAAATATAGCATTAAAACAGGAGGGAAAGCCCCCAACAGGCGCTCATGTTTAACGTCGGAGAGTCACGACAGAATACCACTCAGAAGACTACTTGATCAGAGGATGATCATATCGCATCCTCACCTTCCAATACTTTCTCCCCCTCTTATAATCCACACTTTCCACCTTACCATTCTTATGCACCATACGATCATTAGAATCTCCTTTCTCAAACTTTCTCTTCTCATTCCTGTCAATCTTCCACTCAATTTTGAAATAACTCCTATCTCCATCAAGATCAAAGTCAGGATAAGAACGAGAGCAAGGACTTTCAAATTTGTTGGCATCCGGTGGTAAGTTAGGAGGCTTCAAGTAGGCATCATCTTCTCTTCCTTTGTCTACAGTCAGCACGACACCTTTCTCGCTCACAAAAATATGATCATTAGAATTACCTTCATCCCATGGCCGTGTAGACTCCTCCGGGTCAATCTTCCTCTTGAATTCCAAATCACTTGATGGATCTTTTTCATTGTCACCAAGATAAGCATATGTCAAGTATTCCGGTAACGGTTTCAACTCCTCTTTCTTTCTTCCATCGGAGTGCTCTCTCTCTCTAACGGCAAGTACTTCCTAGACCCTTTCGCTTCTTCAACCTTAGCTTCCTCCAATGCATACCTAGCATCACCCAAAGCAAGTAAGTTCTCAAGATATTCAATACATACCTCGTTGGAGAGTCCGTCAAGCTCCGTAGTGGGATAAGTAAGAGATTCCATCAAACATGTCTCAAGAGGATCCTTTGATAGGATCAGAGACATATCCTCCTTCACAATCTCCTCCACCACGTCAATACTATAACACTGAGACTCCATGGGCATCTTCATTGCTTTGTCCAAGTTGAAAAGAACTTCTTCTTTGTCCATCCGCAATCTAAGCTCTTCTTTTTGAACATCAATCATAGCTCCAGCAGTAGCAAGGAAAGGTCTCCCCAAGATTAGAGGGATATTATCCTTGTCATCTTCCATCTCTAGCACAAGAAAGTCCACAGGAAAGACTAGCTTCTCCACTTTGACGAGAACGTCTTCAATTATACCTTTTGGAAACGTCATCGACCTGTCCGCTAATTGGAGAACCACTGTTGTAGGGGTCAACTCCCCCAAACCAAGCCTCTGAAAGATGGACAACGGCATTAAATTGATGCTTGCCCCTAGATCGCACAAAGCTCGCCGTGCCGGCCCTTTTCTGATCTCACATAGAATTGTGAAGCTCCCCGGATCCTTCATCTTTGCGGCAGCTTCCTTTGAATGATTGAGCTGCAATTCTCAGATAAATTCACCATTTCGATTCCGGTTAAGCTCCACTTCTTCAACAATATGTCTTTAAGAAATCGGGCATAGTACGGCATCTCCATGATTGCCTCTGAGAAAGGAATGCTCAAGCTTATCTTGTTCATTATCTCTGAAAACTTCTTGAACTTCTCTTCCAATCCCTTCTTCACAAGCTTTTAAGGAAATGGCGGAGGTATCTTTGTTTTGGGAATCCCTCATTCATCACGATCAACCTTCTCCGCTTTCTCCTTTTCGACTCTCAATCGTTTGGCTATCTCCCACTTTTTCTCAGCTATTATCTCTGTGCTTTGCTCATTCCAAACCACTGGAGTAGCATCAACATCATCGAGAGTGTTCGGAGTAGCGACATGCAACTTCTGGATGGGTTCGACCAGGGTTCGACCTGTGGAACAGATCGAACCAGGCATGTAATGGTCGAACCGCTCTTCTGGACAACTACTCTTTTTTTGAATTTGAGGTTCGACCTGGGTTCGACCTGTTGAGTAGGTCAAACCACGGCTACCTAGGTCGAACCAACCTACTGTACTCCTTCCGTCCTCCGGTTCGACCAATGTTCGACCTGTTTGATAGGTCGAACCATGTCCGTCATGGTCAAACCATTGCTGCGACAAAACAGAGTGCTCCAAGTT
Organism: Pogostemon cablin; assembly: GCA_023678885.1. Classification (NCBI taxonomy): domain Eukaryota; kingdom Viridiplantae; phylum Streptophyta; class Magnoliopsida; order Lamiales; family Lamiaceae; genus Pogostemon; species Pogostemon cablin. The sequence continues at coordinate 13,978,920 of CM042979.1, forward strand.
ATGCGATTTGACCTGGGTTCGACCTGTTGGATAGGTCGAACCATCATTGATTTGGTCGAATCAGTGTTCTGGAAAAACAGAGTGCTCCGAATTGTCAGGTTCGACCATGGTTCGACCTGTATGCCTGGTCAAACCATTTGCATTTTGGTCGAACCGATGCTGCGATTCTTCCTGATCGTGTCCAGTGCGTTGATTCGACTTCCCCTGTATGGTTCGACCTTCAATGTTGGTCGAACCATAGTCGAATCTTGCCCTAGACATGTCTAATTTTGATTCCGGCCTCATAGGTCCCTCGTACTGAGTTCCCGACCTCAATGTGATGGCGTTGCAGGACCTTGGATTCTCAATACTTTGAGACGGGAACTTTCTCTTTTCAAGAGTTTGAGTAAGCTTGTTAACACTTCCTGCCATCTCCCCCATCAGCAATGTAAGGTCCTTCACCTGTTTAGATATAACCTCATGGTTTGCATCGATTTTCTTTTCAAGTTTGGCCTCAAGGCGGTTCACTCTTTCATCGTTCTTGGCCATATACCTGTTCACAGTATCCTCAAAACTCGGTTTCCCTTTTTCCACCTTAGCACTCGGATCAACACCCATCGGAGGTTGAATCGCATTATTCGGATTGCTCCATGAGAACTCCGACCTCCTAGGCTGTTGATAACCACCCGGGGGACCACGATTATTAAAGTTTCCTCGATAGTTCCCTTGGTAGTTCCGGTTTTCTTGATCTGGATACCTAGTCCCTTGAATACTTTGACCCATGGCATAGTGTGTCTCTTCCAACTCCTCTTGGATTGGTCCATCATTCTTCAACTCCTACTGCTTGATCGGTACGCGCTGAGATAATTCGCTGATTTGCTTCTGTTGGGATTCAAGTAGCTTGTTGATATTGGACAAGCTAGAGACGATCTCATCCTCTCTACTTATTTTCACCATTGCTTGTTCAACCTGAACTACCTTCCCAAGGACATAAGTACCTCTAACTCTATCAGTTGGCCAATCCCTCGAATTCATCGAAATATCTTCAAACAACTTCTCGGCCTCTACGGATGACTTTGTAAGCAATACTCCATTAGAAGAAGCATCCAATAACACTCGTGAATCACAGCCCAATCCATTGTAGAATATACTGATATATTGAGCTTTAGATAGCCCATGTTGAGGACACTTCCTAAGCATGTCCTTGAATCTATCCCATGCTTCATGAAATTTCTCACCTCCACAAATAGCAAATTGGTTAATGTCTTGTTTCATCTTAAACACCTTTGAAGGTGGCATGTACCTCTCCAAGAACCTTAACTGTAGTTGCTCCCAAGTGGTGCACTCAGCTACGTTGATAGTGTCGTACCAATCTCTCACCTTTTCAGTAAGCGAGAATTTGAACAAGAGGATCTTCCTAGCATCTTCATGTTCTCCTGCGTTTTTTTGAGTACTTGCATAGCCCAAGAACTTGTTCAGATGCTGCTACGGATCCTCGAAAGACCCTCCTGAAAAGGAGTTCCTTTCTATCATGCTAATAAGAGCGGGATGAAGATCGAAAGCTGCATTAGTTTCCCTCGCTCCTAGAAGCCCAAAATTTCCAGCCCTATTATTTCTGAAAACCTCCCGGATGGCTAGATTATCCGGATTTGCTGTCATGTTGACTGTCTCTACTCCTGAATTAACTTCAATTGTAGCTTCAATCGTCTGCGAAATCTGCTCGTCAACTTCAACTCCAAAATTCAGAGCTTCAGTTGGATCAATAGTCTTTGCCTTGCTCTTCTTCTTCTTCTTTCTTGACGATGCTCCGATTTCAGGATTATAGGATTCAAGTTCACCTTTCTTTGATCTCGTGAGCATACACCTAAAAAGAACTAGAATTAAAACAGCAAAACAAGATAAATAGCCCTAATAAACTAGAAATAACAAAAAGATATTTTACGCTGTCTGATAGGCTTTTTCTGCGCACTATAATTTAATCCCCAAGTATGAAGGATATCAATTGTAGCGGTAAGTGACCAAGTTAAATTATCGAACCCAAGGGACAACTAACTATTTATTTTCTAATTATACTAGCTTAATCAGAATAAGGTAACCGATTTTCAATATTTTGTTGTGAATTAACTAAAATACTTAAATAATAAATTGCAGAATAATTAAAAGCAATAAAATAAAATAAAAGCAAGTTTCTAATCAAGAGATAACGAACAGTTCTAAGGTATCAGGTAGAGACCAATTAATTTGGGTTATTAAACTTACGATTGTTCATTCATGCAGTTTCACTGAAAATACACCACATATCACTGTTATCCCACCGAATATGATTCGATTCTAAGCTAACAGTATAATCTGGTTTAAATCCTAAGGTGCGCAAATATTACCAAGCCTTATTCCTAGATACTAATCAAAGCAAGCAACAATACCTCCGGATGGTAAGCCCGACTAACAAGATATTTTCTGGAATTACTACAAGGTTCTATTCACTTCCTACTTGATTGTCTAATTGCATTGTTCCACTAAACTAATCAAGTATTTGATTTACCAGTTCATGAAATTAAAGTGCTTATAGCGGAGCTACTCTAATCCTTAACAGATAGACAATACCAATCATGAACGCACACAAGCTAACACAATAATCCAAGCATTATAGCGGATGTCATGAATATATTATGAAGACGTTATGAAGCAGAAAAGCATGTCTTAATAAAATAAGTAAAATCAAAAGCTCAACTGCATAAAATCCCAATCTTTGGTCTAAATCCCCAAATCAATTAAATCAATCCATCAAACCTTAGAACTGTATATAAAATTAGCCCATGAGGTCACAAGCAACACTCATGGCTAAGCAATTCATACCAAAAATCAAAGTAAAAGGAAGGAAAATATAGGAATTATGAAACCCTAGTGTAGACGTAGTTTTTCGTTCCTTCTCCGTCTCTCCAATTGCTCGATTCTCCCTCAATTAGCACTTGGAACCCTCTTGAAAATGGATGGATGGTGAAATCAGGTTGTCAATCTGATATGGAAGTGTTGGAGGTGTGAATTGATGATGGATTATCGATGGGTTCTCTCCAATTTAGGTCTCGATCTCCCTAATTGTTTCTAGAACTGATGTAGGGCTTTTTCGCGATCGAAACTGCTTCAGAATCACGATTTGAGGGTATATATACACTGCTGCATCGAACAGGCCCCGTCTGGGCCCTGAACTGGGCCGCTCGGCACCTTGCTCGAGCCGAGCTCATGGCCGAGCGGCCCCCAAACCTGCCGAGCAACATATGGATGAAACGGGAACGTAGTGTAGGCTCTAAGGGCATCCCACTCGGCTGGAAATTCGCAAAATGGTGGTCCCGCTCGAGCCGAGCGGCCTCCCGAGCTGCGGAGACTGCACTGCGCGACTTCACCGTTTTGAGCATAACTTCTTCATAAGGACTCCAATTTGAATGATTTTTACGCTCACGTGTTTCTCTTTTCCTTGCTTTCTATCCATATAAAGAACTCTGAGAAACTCTAACATTTGAATATGTAAAAAGTCATGCAAAGTGGCTGCTCGGTACAACATGTGCGACGTTAGCACTTTGATCATAACTTTCTCGTTTGGAATCCAATTGGGGTGTTCTTTATGTCAAAATGACCCTCTCTTCTGTGTCTTTCCAACCATATATCACATGATCAATTTGGAATTCTACAAGAATACAGAAAATTTGTGCAACGTGGACTGTATTTTTCAGCATTCCTTCTCACTTTCACTCCTCATTCCAACTTTGAACTTTTGATCATGTTTTACGCTTCAAAACTCAACAAAACACCTTAGTAGCATCTTAATTATGCAAGATATGAAAACCATGCTATTCTATACAAAATCATGGCCACATTCTATCAAAAACGGTGTAATGTGAGACCTAAAATACGTGAAATTCCACTCTCAACACTGTCCCCGGCAACGGCGCCAAAAACTCGATGGGTGTTTTCTTAACACACAATTTTAATCCCCAAGTATGAAGGATACCAATTGTAGTTTCGAAGGTGACCAAGTTAAATATCGAATCCACGGGACGGGTAAATATTACTTTAGTTATTTTCTAGCAATTATGACTATGTTGAGAATCGTAATTGTTGGTTTTTAAACTAAGTAACAATTAAAATAGCAAATCAATAACAAGAACAAGAGAAGAGTAGTTGTGATCAAATAAGATGTTAGGTAGTTCGTCAGGCCATCCAGTTTCATTCGTTAATTTATACTTTCGTGTGTCGATGTCCGACTCTGCCTTGTGGAATATGGACGCATCGCTAAACTATGCAAATCTATTCTATAGACACAAATAGATAAGCTTTTGACACGTGTGAGTATCCTCAGAGCAAGACGTATACTTTACCTCCCTTTCTAGGTACTATCATAATCAATTATTTCCCGTGCACTTAGTACTCTAACCCGATTTGATCTCCCTTTTTAGGTACTATAAAGTTATACTCTTAATCCTACTTGTTAACCCGAATTCAATTCAATTAACAAACATTCATATAAGACGGTTCTAATAAAACCTCGAAATCCCTTCACTTAGAATTATAACAATAAACACTGCTCATTAGTGAACGCACTCAATCAATAACCATGTTATGCATTCAGACTCTACACAACAATTATTGATGCACAAAACAACTATAAGTATGGATTAAAAACGCACAATCTTATATAAAATAAACCACAAGTAGTGTTGTATGGAGTATACACACGAAATACAAATCAACTCATGAAACCTTCATAACCCTAGAACTACCGAAGTGGCTCTAGCCCATGATTGATCTAGAAACAATCATGGTTATATGGACCAATCTTACTTGAATCTCCAGCGGACTCTAAAAGCTCTCTTGTATTGTGTTGTTGTATATTGTGTTTTTATGTGATTGGTGATCTTCCTTGACTGCATGAGCCTCTTTTTATACTTGTAATCACGTCTCTAGGGCTTGGAATGGGCTTTTCAAGTGATCCCACGCGTTTTGGCCTCGAAAATTCGGATAAGGTAAGTTTATGCACGACAGTTCGACCTCAGTAAACAGGTCGAACCACTGGCCGCAGGTCGAATCACAGGTCGAACCCACCTACTGGAAGTATTCTGCACCTGGTTCGACTTCTTGTACAGGTCGAACCACTCCGTCTTGGTCGAACCACAGATCAAACCATGCTACTGGATAATTTCTGCTCTTGATTCGACCAACCGTCAGGTCGAACCCCCAACATCGTGATCGAATCAACTTTCTCGTGAATTGGTTCGACCTGATAGACAGGTCGAACCCCTCGAGTCGTGGTCGAACCCCTCTTCTGCACTCTTTCAACGCTGGTTCGACCTGCTGGAGAGGTTGAACCCTCCTCCAACAGGTCGAACCCACCTCTCTCCTTGCGGTTCGCGTGGTCTCGACTTCGTCTCTTTGATTCTTGGCACTTCCACTCCGATTTTGTTATGAAAACCACTTAAATAGCTCCACTAACATATGATTCATGCTAATTCAAAATATATATAGGTTTTCCACCTATTTCCACCTCAAAACTAGCACAAAACATGATGTCAAACTTGTGCATTTACACACTCACCAATACACCTGAGAAAAATCCAAAGTTAGAAAATAAAGACAAGAATATAATAGTCTCAATTAAACTAGAAATAATAAATTAATAATTAATATCATCCCAGCAACGGCGTTAGAAACTTGATGAGCGTTTCTCAACACACAATTAATCCCAAGTATGAAGGATGTGATTGTAGCTTTGATAAGTGACCAAGCTGTATTTATCGAACCCAAAGGATGAATTATTATTAATTTAATTACAAACTAATCTACTAAGACTAAGTTTGGCAATTTATGTTGTGACTAATTAATAAACTACTAAACAAATAATTAAATAACAAATAAAATAGATAAGTAGTAAAGATTAAACGAAGGTAAACAAGTGAGAAGATAGGTAGTTCTTCGGGCAATCCAGTTTCACTCATTAATTTTCCTTTCGTGTATCAATGTCCGACTCTACCTTGTGGAATATGGATGCATCGCTAAACCATGCAAATCTACTCTGTAGACACAAGTAAATAAGTGTGTAACACGTGTGAATAACTTTGGAGCAAGCGATATAATTCACCCCCTTTCTATGTACTATAAGTATCAATTATTTCCCGTGCACCAAGTACTCTAACCCGATATGATCTTCCTTTATAGATACTATGAAGTTATTCTCTTTATCTTACTTATTAATCCGAATTAGATTCAATTAACAAGTATTAATATAAGATAGTTTTAATGAAATTTCAGAGTCTCCTCACTTAGAATCATAACATATAACCTTTTCAGCAGTGAACACGTTCAATCAATAACCAAGATATATATTCAGACGATATATAACAGTTAATGATGCACAAAACGACTCTGAATATGGATTAAAAAATGCATAGTCTTATATAAATTAAACCACAAGTAGTGTTGTACGGAGTATACACTCAATTAAATTGTAAAACCTTCATAATCCTAAAACTATCAAAGCGGTTGTAGCCCATGATATTCTCGAAGAGCAATCATGGTAGTTGGATAGATCTTACCCATAGTCTTGAAAATTACAAGATTAATTAAGAGGCAAAGTAAACCCTAGATGTGGGCGTCGTCGCGTGTCTCTCAGTCATGAATCTTCACTTGGCTCTCACTTAATTTGATAGACGAATCTCTCTCCATAGCTCCTTCAGATGGAATTAGAGTATGGATGTTGTGTAGAATGAATACGGTACTTTTCTGAAGTGTATGGTCTTTCTTTTATACTTCCAAGTCTTCCAATAGACCTCTAATGGGCTTTTTAAGTGAAAACCTGTACTGAAGGTGTAAAAATATGGATCTGAGAACGTCCCGTGTGGGGGTTCGACCTACATCCTTGGTCGAAAAAAGGTCGAACTGGGATCGAATCAAACATCGGCGATCAGACGAACCTCTAGGTATGTGGTTCGACCATGGTTCGACCTTCATGGCTGGTCAAACCAAGAACCCCCTGGTCAAACCAGGTCCCTGAACATTCCCCTTCTAGTTCTGAGGACTTCTGTCATGTTTTCCTTCTAAAATCAGCTCAAAAGGCCTCAAACACACCTGAGCCGTGACTTTCCACTACATATCTCGATTTGTCTCGACTTAAGATCAAATCACATATCATTATCATAGAAATCAAAGCTCAAATTAAGTGAATTTTCACTGCGATCTCCTTCGTTCTTTCTTCTGTCTATTTAAATCCTCTTAGTTCTCTTTCTTGATTCGACAGATAAATTTTCATAGTGATGGATGAATGGAGGAACAGATGGGCTTGGATGATGGCTGGTGTGGGGGTGATCCCATTGTGGAGCTGGAGTCTCTCCTTCAACCCTTCTAATGATGTACTTTTATACTTTTGGCCCTAAAAAATAATATTTCTGGGCCTTTTCACTTCAAAAGACACACTTATATGCACTTGGGGTGCAAAAATATGAATTTGGGTTAAAAAATGGATCCCATTCAACCCGAACGGACCCCGTTCGACCTGCTAGGCCTGATTGCGCAGTCTCACAATTTCGTAAGTAACTTTCACATACAAACTCTAATTTGAGTGATTCTTGTGCCAAAACGCTCCACTCTTCCATGGCTTTCCAACGGTGTATTATATGACTAGTTTGAATTTCCTAAAAAATAAGAAAAATTACGTAATTTGAGCGTGTATTTTCAGCATCCTTGCACAAATTGCACCTTTTCTTAAACTTTTGCAGTTTTGATAATTTTTCCACCTAAACACAATAAAACACTTCTAATGCACCTTTTTCCCAAATATATGGAATATAAGAGATTTGTGCTAATAAATGACAATAATTCTCACAAAAATGTGTTCAAATTTGACTCTAAAACACATAAATTTTCACTCTCAATAAATCTCCAAACTTACATATTGCTCATCCCGAGACAACGAAATAAAATAAAGAGAAAGAGAGAGAGAGAGTAAGAAAATTAGTGGGGAATCAAGGACTACAACAACTACCCCATTCACAATGCAATTCTCCTCACCTTAGGTCATGCAACTCTCATTACATGAAATAATCAATTCATAGCTTAAAAGATAAGACAATTGCCACCAATCAAATTCTCCATTAACATGTTCTCACGTGAAGTATATATCACTCGCACTTAAGTGTTAAAGATGCGCACTTATGGGTTAAGGTGTATACGCTCAGATTCAATTCAAGTGCATGAGTAACTATAAGCTTGCCAAATGTCTCAAACTCTCCACCAATAAAAGTATGATTTGACAATGGGATAAAAATAACTTTTCTTTTGGATGTAATGTTGGCTCTTTGGTAAATGAAGGAAATATATGGATAATTAATTTAGAACTCGAATCAATCAAGTGAACATTCCATCATGATCTTTCATTCTTCGTACTCACTTCAATTCAAACACAACATCCTCCTCAACTCTTTCACTTTTCTCTTTCAAGCACAACTTTTTTTTCTCTTCTTTTTTCTCCTTTTTTTTCTTGAGGTACCAGTTTTGGGCACTACCTCTCGCATCCTCCATATGGTACTAGATTTAAGTACTACCCCAAGGTGTTCCATAGAGTGCAACTTGAACACTAATCCATGTTTTACCTTAGATGCATTTTCAAGTTCCATCACTATTTCAACACTAATTTCATTCTTTCCTAAGTTCTTATCAAACTCCATTAATACACTTTGAAAAGCCTTTAAATCTCTTCTAGAAGGAAAGGCAAGGCTAAAAAAAATTCAAATGCTCAAAGTGGTTATTTTTCATAGGCTGCCAAAGAATGAGATTTTTAAGTTCAACGGGACTAACTACGGATAAACATCATTTGGTAGGGAATTATTTAGCTAAGTGACTCATAATAATCAAGGATGACCTTAACTTATCTCCCATCATGTAACACACTTGTAGTTTCAAGTAAGACAAGAGGCAAGTTGTAGAATACACATACAAAAACGATACTCGCCAGAAAAAAAATATCATGTGATTATGTATATAATCAACAAGGCTCAAAATCTCAAATGAGTTTTTAACAAGTAATAGAAAATTTTTAATGGTAAGCAATATCCCACAAGTACACATAGAACTTCATACTACAATATAACTCAAGTACACTTCCTTCATCAATTTCAAAGCATATGAATTTTTAACAAAATTAAAACACTACAAGCTCAAATTGATCACATAACCAAGATCTCAATCCTTCCACTTCCATGAATTAAAAACACACATAAGAATTCGAATAAGTAAACGAGGGCACCTGATTTAAAACATGCACGAGCTTCTTAAGCTGTTCAACTCTGTCAGGTCAAAGCCTCAGTGTAGAACTTGTCTTACCACTCTAGTACCCTTTTCAATTATCAAAACTCAAAAACACCCTCATCACAGGATTTATGACAAATAAAATAGGAGATACTAGAAAAATAAAAAATTAAAATTATCGAAAAGACGAAAAAAAAAATCTACCATAGAACACTAGGGAACACACAAATCAAATAAAAACACAAAAGACACTAGGAAAGTCGCAAAAAATAGGAAGATCGAAATTATCAAAAATATCAAAAAATCACAAAAAATATACCTCCTAACAAAAGAAACACAAAACGAAAAGAAAAATTATACCCTTAGTGCAAATAAGATAAGGTAAGAACATCACACCATCCAAACTTAGTTCAAACGTAGTTCGAAACTAAGTTTGCAAAGAGATGTGATTGCATAGGCGTGAGCACCTTACGTATAATAATTCCACACACACACACAAAAAGAAACACGAAAGCAATAAAAATGGGTTGCCTACCATCAAGCACCCATGTTTAACGTTGGAGAGCTCGACGGTATGCAACTTTTTAGACAACTGGATCATAGGGCTGTCTTCTTTCATTCTCACCTTCAAGAACGTCTTTTCCCTCTTTTTGTCTGCTTTTACCACCTCACATTTCTTAGGCACAAAAATATGATCCTTAGAATTTTCTTCTCCCAAGGCTGTCTAGAATCCTCCTTGTCAATCTTCCACTCAATTTCAGAATCATCTTTCCTAGCAAAATTAAGATTAAACAAGTTAGAATTTTTAACTTCAATATAATCATGAATATCCGAAGGTAAGTTAGGAGGTTTAAAATATGAATCATCACTTCTTCTTAAAACCAACGGAACATCAAGAATCTCATCATAATCAGTAATAGGAAAAGTAAGAGATTCGCTTATGCTAATCTCAAGTGAATCCTTAGTAAGGATTAAGGTGAGCTATTTTTGGTGATCTCTTCTACTACTTCAACGTTTTTGCAATCTTTCTTTTCAGTGGGCAAATTCATAGCATTATCAAGTGAGAAAACAATTTTATCATAATTATAATTTTAGCTTCAACTCCTCTTTCCTCACATCAATGCTAGCTCCAGTTGTGGTAATGAACGGCCTCCCTAAAATAAGAGGAATAGTTTCCTTGTCATCCTCTATCTCAAGCACTAAGAAATCCACAGGAAAGATAAACTTCCCTACTTTCACCAGAACATCCTCAATTACCCCCTTTGGGAATGTCATGGATCTGTCAGCCTATTGCAGGGCAATGGATGTAGGCTTCAACATCCCCCCAAACTAAGCTTTTTAAAAACTAAATATGGCATTAGATTGATGCTTTCCCCCAAATCACCCAAGACTCTACGTCCCGGCCCTTTCCTATCTCATAAGGTATGATGAAACTACCCGAATCATTAAAATTCTCTGACAACTTTTTCTGAATAATCGAGCTGCAATTTTTTATTAGATTCACTGTCTCTAATCCAGTCAAGCTTCTCTTCTTCAATATGAAACCTTTTAGGAATCAGGCATAATAAGGCATTTCCATGATTGCTTCAGAGAAAGGGATGTTCAAGCTGATTTTGTTTATGATGTCTTGAAACCTCTTGTACTTTTTTTCCAACCCTTTCTTGACCAAACTCATAGGAATCGGAGGAACTATCTTTGCCTTTGAAATTTCCCACTCATCTCTTTCAACCTCCTTCAGTTTATCCTTTTCGACTCTCAGTGTCTTGGCTCTTTTTCACTTTTTCTCAACCATGATCTCCTCATTCTGATCCTGGGACGAAACTGGATTATTCTAAGCTTTAGGTATGTTGTTCGACCAGTCTCCTTGGTTGAACGGGGCATCAGTGATCACAGCATCACTGTTCGACTTCGAACTAGGTTGTTTGACCACTGTTCGACCAAGCTCCTTAGTTGAACGGGACATGGCATGGTTGAGTGGGACATCGACAGTTTCTTGGGAGTTCCTAGTTGCTCCGTTCGAGTTGAACTGAACTGTTCGACCAGAAGTAGAGTGGTCAAACGAGCTTCCTGATGCTCTAGAATTAGATTCTGGCATCTTTGGACCATCATACCTCGTTTCAAATCTTAATGTGATGGCTTTGCAGGATTCTTTTGGGTTTATCGGACCTTGCAATGAGAACTTCCCTTTCTCATTCTGCTCTTCTGCTCATTTATTGTTCCCACAATTTGATCCACCTTTACTTCATTCCTAGCCATGTATCGGTTGAGGGTATCTTCAACACTAGCCTTCATTTCTTGCTGTTATATACTAGGCCCCCTTTGTATCCACTCACTGATCTGCTTCTGCTGGGCCACTAGCATCTTACTAATGTCCGCGAGACTCATTGCTATTTCATCTATCCTGTTTGACTTAGCCACATGATGCTCCACTTGCGCTACCTTCCACAACACATAAGATCCTCTAATATTCTCTGTAGGCTAGTCACGAAAGTTCATAGAGATGTCCTCAAATAAATTTTCTGTTTCTATTGCTATTTTAGATAACAATGCTCCACCTGATGATGCATCAATAAGAACACACGACTCACAATCCAATTCATTATAAAAGATGCTTATGTACTGAGCTTTAGATATCCCATGTTGTGGCCACCGCCTGAACATATATTTGAACCTATCCCACGCCTTATAGAATTTCTCACCCTGGTTCTCAGCAAACTAAGAGATGTCTTGCTTCATTTTGAAGACTTTTAAGGGTGGCATGTATCTCTCTAAGAATTTCTGTTGCAGTTGGTCCCATATAGTGCAGTCTGTTGCATCAAAAGTCTCGTACCAATCTCTTGCCCTATCAATCAAACAGAACTTGAATAGGGCGATCCACCTAGCATTATCATTAGCTCCAACACCCTTCTAAGTGTTAGCATACCTAAAAAATCTCCTAAGGTGCTATTGTGGATCTTCAATGGAACCCCAGAGAATGGGTTCTTCTCCACCATACTGATAAGAACGGGATGTAACTCGAAATCATCATCTGCCCCCTTGCTACTATCAAACCCATGTTGCCAATCCCATTAATTTTAAAAAATTTACGTAAGACAACATTATCCGGATTCTTCCTTGCTACAGCCATGTCTAGCTCAGCGTATTATTTAATCCTTTTCTTCCTCTCCTTTATATTTTTTCAAAAAATTCAAGGTTGATAGATATAAATAATTACAAATAAAAGTCTTAATCAAACTTGAAATAATAAAATTAATAATAAAAACTGTCCGTGACAATGGCACCAAAACTTGTTACACGTTTTCATTGCATACAAAATAATCCCCAAATATTAAGGATATTAATTGCAGCTTAGACAAGTGACCCAGTCAAATATCGAAACAAAGGATGGAGTATTATATAGTTCACAATTCTATTATAACTTTTTATAATAATTATTACTTCTTATCCGTTCAACGAAAGTCAATCTATGAGAAGGTCTCACACATGTCTTTACTTATTAAAAAAGAGCAAAACTTTTTTTTATCTATGGTGTAATAAATTTTAATGAATGTTTTTTCATTTTTTTATTTATAATTATTTAAAAATAAATTGAGTTTATATTATACTCCCTCCATCTCACTACAAGATTTACATTTTACTAATTATGACGTCCCGCTATAAGAGTTACATTTCTTTTTTTAGTAGATGGGAACCACATAATCAATCACTTTATCTTCATGGGCCCACACACAACACTAATACAACTACCCACTATATATTAAATTATTATATCTCTCAACCCACTACACATTAAAATACTATATTTTTTAATCTCTGTGCAAACAATAAACGTAACTCTTTCATGGGACGGAGGGAGTATTACATTTAATAATTTCATAATTACTCCCTCCGTCCCAGAAGACCCTTCACACTTCCTTTGTAATTACAAAGGAAGTGTGAAGGGCCTTATGGGATGGAGGGAGTATTATTTTGAATAAAAAAAATACTCCCTCCGTCCCAACAAGTATTTCACGTATTGGTGTGTGCGGAGTTTAAGAAAATTTTGTATTTTTATGTATAAAGGAAGAAAAAGAATATATATTTTAGTTGATTTAATGAAAAATAGGTGTAAAGTTGTTGGGAGGTGTGTAAAGTTGTTGGGAGATGTGAAAAAGTAAGTATTATATTGGGATGTGTGTAAAAAGTAATTATTGTTATAAAGTATTTTTTACCAAATTTAGTAAAAGTAAAGTGTAAAATACTTTGAGGGACGAATGAAAAAGGAAAGCGTGAAATACTTTTGGGGACGGAGGGTGTATTACTCTTCAAATTCTGCTCAGCAAAAATATAAAAAAGTAGACATATCAGAATTTGAAAATAATATTTCTCATTCATAAAAGTTATAGTTTATTTATCTAGAGAAAAAATTCCATATACTAAAGAATAGTCGGTAAATTAGGGTGCAAGAATTTTAAGAGTAATAATTTATTTATTTAAAGATTAATTTTTCATTTATTAAAGACTAATCACTGAATTGAGGTTCATATGTGATTCCGGTTTATGCAGGTATTCAAAAAAGTGTTACTTTTAGAGGTTTTTTTTTTCTATAATAAATATTAATGTATTTTAGGTGTTCATAAGTGTAAATTAGAGATGAATCAGTTGTTTTGATTTTTTTTTTAATTATTATTTTAACAAGGTGAAAGGTTTTTTTGGGATTGAAAGGGTAGAATAATTTTTATTAAAATATTAATTTAAACATTAAAAATATAAATACAGTATTCATATATAAAATAAACGAATATTTTTATTGATTTGGGATAAATACATATATTATAATGGATTTTTAAATGAGACGGGTATGATACAGATTTTCGTAATTAAGTGTGTATCCTATACGTTGTCATCTATAAGTACAAGTAAAAATTAATATTATAAAAAATTTAAGCGTAGATACCATACTATTTAATTAATAAAAATAGTATAGAATTACATTAAAGTAAATAAAAATTAAATAATTGTAATATAAAGAGTAAAATCTAGTTTATTAAAAAAACTTATATACACTATTAAATAAAAATCAATGGACACAGGATATCAACTCAATATTTTTAATTTTTTTCTAATGAACCTTATTTTCGAGTAGACGAAAGATGTGGATAGCACACAATTAAAATTTTCAAGTAATTACTTATAATTACATTATAAGTAATTATCTTTATATTTTGAATTCTATATTTAGTGTACATAATTATTAATATTATTTATTTAATATTAATTCCACATATGAAAGTGGATGAGAGAGAGGTAGTTATGAAGCGACAGTTTCAACTCCAATCTTCTGGAGAAATACAACTGCGTGAAGGCAGTTTATAGTGCATACAGAACGTTAAAATGCTAACACGCTGAAGAAGTGAAAACGCAATGCAGAACGCTGAAACGCTAACACGCTGAAGAAGTGAAAATGCATTGCAGAACGTTTAGCAGAACGCAGAAGTAGAGAAGCATTTTCTCTCTCATTTTTCTCTCCCAAAATCACACATAAAATCCAGTCATCATATTTCACAATAATACAATATTGTAGAAATTAATCTTTCAACCCCGTGTTGAAGATTTGATCCAGAGATCACAGTGTATCCCGTGAGTACCAATCGGTTTGTACGTAATCTTCCGCTGCAACTTAACCCTGCGGAGAAAAGGTAAGATTTCTCTCTAAACATGATTTGGGTTAGTACGTCATTGTACGTTATTTGAACGTGAGTTTTTCAACATTGGTATCAGAGCCAATGGTTGGTATTTCGTGTTTATATTTCTCTCTGAATTTTCATGTTTTTAGTTTTCTGCTTCTATGATTTGAATGTTCTCACATGAATTTTGTTTGATGTTATATGATCGGTGTATCGTGTGACATTGATGAGTTATTTATGTGAACATGAGGCAGATTATGGTTTTATCCAGTTGCTATGTGTTTATGACGTTCTCATTCACCGTTAATTGATAAAGGGTGTGTATTTTCATCATTTTTTCCGAAATTAGGTCAAATTTGCAAAGTTTCAAAAAATTACAGGGTCGTTTTTGAAAATTAGAGAAAGTTCAGGGACCTTTCCGTAATAAATAAAAACTGCCTTTGAACCAGGTTGGACCAGAAAAAATTGGGTCAGACCAAGCGGATCAGCTCGGAATCGGGCCCAGCGGAGGGTCAGAGTCTGATAGTGGCACTTGGCAATAACGCGCCGGCATATGGTGGCTCCGGCAGTGGCACGTGGGTTTCACACGCCAAAAATGGAAATTTCGGTGGTGGCGCATGGTGTACACGCGTCGATAGACACCGTTTCCAATAGTGGAGCGTGTGACATACGTGACGATCAGTGACCTACCAACAGCCGGTGCGTGAAGGCGCGTGGATACGCGTGAGAGCGCGTAAATGTGTGTGCCGACTTGTGTGGATGCGTTGCCGGAGCATACTGGAGCGTGGAGCCATTTTCCGATAGTTTTTCTGATGTATTCCGACGTGTTTTAACACATGGAGTTCAATAGTAACGTTTTCGAGAGCGTTTGGCGTCATCTTTAGTATGTATGTATGTGTGGTTTTGCTTCATTTTATGACATATTTATTGAATACGAACCTATGGGTGACTATTTGGTTGCAATTTTTGGTAATAATGCACCTTAATATGTCATTTAATTCTAAATTCATGATGTTGATTGGTAATAATGCACCTTAATATTTCATTTAATTCTATATTCATGATGTTGAGTGATGTATGAATTGTTCAAACTCCTGTAGCCTATGAAAGTGGGAGCCAAAGTGAGTTGAACTGATTCACTTGTGAATATGCCTATTGCATCTTGAAAAGTTGTTTCCATATGCTTTATATGTAGAGGAAATTCATGTGATATAGTTTGACTAATACTGGTGTGTTATTTTTTGGTTGCTCATTTTCACAGAGGTATGTCAGAACGGGGAATAATTTCAGAGGAAGACATTAGGACTAAAGATGAAGTCCTCCATGAATTTCTGAATTATAAAATGAAGTCAACACACAACATAAGGGACCACGCAATTGAATTGACTGAACTCTACAATCGATTGTTGCCTTTAATTTATAGTAATACGATTCCACGTGATAAGTATTTCGAAGTTTTCTGTCCTAAGACCTGGGCGAACACTTTGCCTCCTTACTTACAAAAGGATTTTTGGGTTCAGTGGGAGACTTATGAAGTGAAACCTAATGGTCGACAAATTATGCAAGATTTGGTCGATGCTTCTTTTACAAAAGATAGGACACAAGCACTAAGATCAGCCTGCTTAAGGATGGGAAGGATTCGACGTTCTGATTCTTTGAGACTGAGTGGTCGAGAGAAGTGTCAGATAAAGAATCCTCATATAGATCCTATATGGCAAGCTATCTATAGTGTGGGGACTAAGAAATTTAATTATGAGCATCGATGGAAATCTAGTGATGATAAATTAGGGAGATTGATCCATAGATTTCCTTAGTTTATTTCCATTGTATTTTTAATTGAAAACTCAGGGAGTTCATTAGAATTTTATGTTCATGACTTGTCAAACTTTGTGTTTTTGCTATTGTGGATGGTTGTTTAAGTTCGATTTATTAGTGGCAGTTCAATGTTATTGTTAATTACTTGAACCTTCTATGCAAGAATCTAGTATTTTGACACTTGATGAGATTGTTGATTAGTAGTCTCCGAGCTATTTTTCGAGATTAAGTCTTTTGTTATTTATTGAGATGTCTCTGTTTGGCTTAACGTAAAACTTAATAAAACATTATTAACATACTGAATCACTTTAATCTCTATCAAAGATCATGACATCGAAATATATTGTCCTAGAGTTGAACAAAAGTGAAAAACTCAATGGTGACAATTATGACACAAGGCGTCATAAAATTTGGTACATATTATATGAACAAGATGCATTGGATACTATAAATCTAGTGATTTTTAATCCAGGCGCGGGTATTGGAAATCAAAGAAGGTGTGACCAAGAAGCATACCAGGCATAGGAAAAGAAAAAAATTATTCATTGCATGAGGTATTCTTATAAGCTCAGTAATCGGCGCGATGATTCATGAATCCCACCGCATATAATATTTGGGTGTATCTATATGAGAAATATGATGGTATATCGGTTACAAGCCTTACGCAGTTGACTATTAAGTTCGACACTTATGAAAAGAAACCAAATCATAACATTAGACAACATCTCAGAGAGGTGTCTAATAAGATAATCGAACTTAAAACTACCGGTCATGCTCACTGATGAACAATAAATCCAAGCCCTGATCCGCACTTTACCTGATCGTATGAAATATCTCAAAGTCAACTTGACTCTCAATGAAAGCGTCAAAACTTTCAATGATGTTGCTTGTCATGTTGGGCTAGTAGATGAGAGGTTTGGAGCCTCAAAGCCTTCTTCTGGAACTTTCTATGCCAGTTCCACTTCTAAGGGAGCTTCAGGCTTCAAAATAAAAAGGGATTGGAAGAAGGAAAAGAAGGAAAGACGATCTGATGGTGGTGATGGTAAACCTGAAAATAATCAAACTAAAACTGATGAATGGAAAAAGGAAAAGAAGCGTGACAAAAAGAATAAGGAGGATAAAAGCAAGATGCCATGTTACAATTGTAGTAAGCTTGGTCATTATTCTCGTGAACGCCTTGAGCTCAGGAGGGACAAGGTCAATTCATCTTATTCTGTTTTGTATGAAATTAATGTCTCGAGTGCTGTCTTAATGTCTGATTCTTATCCATTGTGGATTATAGACTCAGGAGCAACATACCATGTGACGAGAGACAGAGAAGTTTTTTAGTAGATTTTCACCGTGTTCTGAAGGGAACTAGGTGGATATATGTAGGAACTAATGTACGAGTCGAAGTCAAAGGACTTGAGACTTGCAAATTGGACCTTGACGATGGTCAAGACTTGATCTTACATGATGTTCTATATACTCCAGAGATCACGCGAAATCTAATTTCTATTTCAGTTCTGCGTATTTTGGGTTATGATGTAATATTCACTAAAGGCATTGGGGTAATTAGTATTAATGATACTTGTTATGCATATGGACATATAACTGATGGCTTTATGTTTTTAAATTATAATAGAATGACATTTGGTTATTATGATGGTTATTCATATTCGCTAAATGCTCGTTCTTCTAGTAATGCAAATGTGAATAATGATGTTTGGCATGCTAGATTAGGTCATATTGGGCAAGATAGGATGAATAAACTTGTGAAAGAAGGATTGTTGAATCTTTCTTCTAAAGTCGAATTATCCAAATGCGAACATTATCTTGCTGGCAAAATGACTAGAAAACCTTTTGGTAAAGCTATTATATCTTAATCTCCAATAGAAGTAATCCATTCTGATATATGTGGTCCTGTAAATATGAGAGCACGACATGAAGCTCACTACTTCATTACGTTTATTGATGATTATTCCGTCTATATGATATCTCATAAGTCTGAAGTATTGGATTGTTTTAGACAATACTTGAGTGAAGTTAAAGACGTGAATATCTATCAGAACAATTCAAGAAATTTTGTAATGAAAAGGGTATAATCCGACAATTAATTGTTCCTAATACACCTCAATAAAATGGTGTCGCTGAAATAAAATCTATGGATTTTAAATAAATTTGGGAGATTTTAGGACCACTAAATGGTGTAAAAATCATTGGAAGTGGTCATACAAAATAAAAGAGGATCATACAGTGTAGATCCGAACTCTTTTATCTGTTGCTGCTCATTTTGATTATGAGGTACAATAAATAGATGTCAAGACAGAATACCTGATTGGAAGTCTTGAGGAAAACATCTATGTGAAGCATCCATAGTGATTCATTGCGTAGAGCTAAGAGCATTTTGTGTGTAAGCTTAAAAATGTCCATCGATGGACTAAAACAAGCTTCAAGATTATGGAACATCCGTTTTTGATGAGAAAATCCAGTCATATAGATTTAATCAATGCTCGGATGCATCTTGTGTATTGAAAAGTGTGACGGAAATATGGTGATATTTCTTATATGTACGTAGATGGTATCTTGCTCGTTGGAGACAATGAAAGAGTATTGTCGGGTGTATGGGTATGGTTAATAAAGCAGTATGAAATGAAGGACTTAATAGAAGTAAAATATATCCTTGCGATTATGGTGATAATGATCACAAGAAAGGATGTTTTGCTGATCTCAAGCTTCGAATAAATGATACAATCCTTACTCGTTTTAGCATGTGACTTTATTTAAGGATTTGTGCCTTAAGATACAAGAGAAGATAAAATAGATAAAGGCGGTTCCCTATGCTTCGGCAATAAGAAAGCTTAATCTATGGAATGCTATGCACGAGATTGGATACATGTTTTGCCAATGGCATAATTAGTGGGTATCAAGGTAACTCGGAACAAGAATATTGAATTATGATAAGATATATTTGAAGTGCCTGAAGAGGACTAGAAATTATATGCAAGCTTACCGGAATGATTCATTATTTTTTGACAGTTACTTAGATTCGGATTTTCAAATCATGGGGACAGCAAAAAATCCACCTCAAAGATCCATACTATGGAGGAGTGTCATATAGAAATATATTTCGGACTCCACCATGTAAAAATGATAATATTGGAGCCTTGTGGCAGCCAAAGTATCAGTACGGTTCTAGAAACTTCATAGTAGAGTTAGATGTGATTCTGAGTTTGCCCAAGGTTATCACAATTTATTATGATAATAATGGTGCAGTTGCAAACTTGAAGAAATCACGAGCTCATAAGGGAATTAATCATATTGATAGCTAGTACTACCTGATGCGATAAATCGTATAATGAGGGGAATGTTGTTGTCGTCTAGATTGCATCTGATGATAACCTAGTAAATCCTTTTACAAGGACCTTAAGGCAAAAGCTTTTGTTGGTCAAGTAGTGGGAGTGAGAATCAGATGTATGGCATCGAATATGGTAACATAGTCTTTTAGTATAAGTGGGAGATTGTTGGATTGTATACTAAAAGTTTAGCTTTTGTATGAACAATATTTTGATAATATTTGAAATGAGAATCATGTGATCAAACGTTTACAATTAAATTATTGCAAAAGTTCATTTTCTTTATATTATAGATAATGTGATGTGTGGCGTCACACGGAAGATCATATTATCGGCTCCTAATAAATTATAAACAGATATTCACAACCGAGATAGATGGGGACTATCCATCGGTATGGTTGTAGTATAATTTCGCATTAGTCTGTCTTGACTATAAAATTGCACTAGGACACTTTGTGTGTATTGAATAGTGTTGGATTGTATACTAAAACTTTAGATTTAGTATAAATAATGTTTTAACAATTTATTTGAAATGAGAATCAATGATCAAATGATTGCGTCTTATAATTTATATATATGTCCGATGCAATAGTCCACTTAATATATATTATCCTTAATTATTATCAATTTATGGAAGAAAATAAATAATCTAATAAATGAACTAAAATAACCTAAATTAATAGTAAGGTTATAATAGTAATTGGACCTTGATGAAAGGCTATTGATCCGATCAAATTGATCCAAATAGTAAGGTCCTTTTAGAATATGAGAATCAACATACTTACATTTTATCAAATGAAACTTATCGAAAATGTTCCAACACTGATTCATGACATCAGTGCATGAATCTATATCTATATCATATACTTTCTCCGTCCCATTAAAGTTGGTATAATTTTTTTTGGCACGGAGATTAAAGAATATAATAATTTAATGTAAAGTGAAGTAAAGTGAAGTGAGAGAAATAATATTTAATGTGTAGTGGGTAGTTGTATAAGAGGTGATATGAAGGGCCCATTAGAGTAGATTAATTTTTTTATGTGGGTCCCATGTATTAAAAAGAAAATATGTCAACTTTAATGGGACAAACCAAAATGAAAAGTGTGTCAACTTCTATGGGAAGGAGGGAGTAATATATATATATATATATATATATATATATATATATATATATATATATATATATATATATAATATAAAAGTGCCTTAGCAAGTGTTAACATTTTATTTCAACTTTGCCCTCATCTATTTTCTTTTATCAATTAATTATATTAATAAATTTATTAATTTAATTATTACTAATAATTCATGATTCATTTAAATTTTATTCATGAATAACAACTCTTGGATTACTATTTAAAATAATTAATTTTCTACTTAATGCATGAATTTATATTTCATGTGACTCTTGATTGTATTCTTATTATCTATAGGGGTGCTCACGGTGCGGTTTTGCGATTTTTTTTTCAAAATTTCAAATTGCATTGCTATAGGCGGTATGTTCTTCTATAATATATAAATCGGGCGGTTTATTAAAATAACTAATTGTGCGGTTTTAATCGGTTATTTTGTAATTTTAAATTAGTATTAATTTATACTATAATATATAAATCGGGCGGTTTATTAAAATAACTAATTGTGCGGTTTTAAGCGATTTCGATCGATTATTTTGTGATTTTAAATCAGTGTTAGTTTATAAAACATAACATTTGGCGGTTTTAAATTAGTGTAAGTATTAATGTTAGTTTATACAACATAACATTTCAATGTCATATATGTTGTAAATTGAAAAGTATAAATAAAATGAAGAAATAATTAGAATATACGTTATCATGAATTATCGAAGAGTTAATGTATTGTAAGAGATTAAATATTAAAAAACTATATTATATATGTCATAGCAGTATTTTTATAATCGGATCGGAGATCGAACCGGTGGAGGCAACTGTTCGAGGTTCGACTGATCGGACCAGTTCAACCAAAAATTTTAATTTTATATTTTTAATTATATTTTAAAATAACTATTAAAAATAATATAATAATTTTTTTAATAAACGTGAAAGGCCAAAGCTCAAACTCAAAGCCCACACTTATGTTAGTAAACTATTTTTTAGAGCTCATTCATTTTAATTTTTTAGGGCCCATTTAAATTAAGTGTATTTAAAAGGAATAGAAGTAGGGAAGTAGGGTTATTCTCCATCCTCCACCAGCGGCGCTGCTGATCATTGTCAATTTTACCTAAATTTTTGTGTCTTTGTTTGTAGATTTCCGGATGTTTTCATCCGTATTTGTGCAACTTTTGGTGGAGTTTATGTAATTATGAGAAATGTGGTACAGATTGATAGAAATGTGTAAATGAGCTTAAATATGTGCAAAACAGGTCAAGAAATAGAGAAAAATAGAATGGGGAGCAAAATGGAGAAGGAAGAACAGGGCACGCTCGGACACGCCCTATGTTCGAAATACGGGCCTGTTCAAAAAGCCGTGCACAGTCATAAAAAATACTACACGCCCATGGGAAAGACCATGCGCTGCTGCACGAGCCGTGTCTGGGAACATGCAGTTCACGCCGAACTACGTGTGCACTACACGAGCCGTGTGCTGCTATACGGCCCGTGTAGGTGCAGAAGACAGTGTAAATTTCAGAATATTCCGGAAGCTTCTAGAAGGTCCCTAAGTGATATAAAAGGATGATTTGTGCGAAATTGAAAGGAGGAATACAGATTTTGAGCAGTTACACACAATCCCACACCACATTCTCACACACTAGATCCATTTGATTCATCTCCATACATTTACTCCATCCAATCCACTTGATCCATCAATTCATCCATCCATCACTTTAAGAAGAGGAAATCATCAACGGTGAAGATTCTATCATGTTGAAAGGAAGGGAGGCCATCTTCAAAAAAGGGAAGCCGATCTACTTTTCAATTGTTATTTTTCTTCATATTTTGGTTCAAATAGAGCAAGCCTTGGGAATGTATTGATCTAAACACAATGTGTAGTGGCTAGTCCTATAGTAGGGCTAATCATATGATAAGTTGAGAAGAATGCTAGATATGTAGGATTTGAGATATAGAATTGAGTTAATTTTGGACTTCCTTTTATGATTAATGAATCACGTTTCATTTTAATACTTGTGTGATTAAATTCTTTTTTCATGGTATTAGGATGGTCATTCCAATAGTATGAATAGTGGTTTAATTGAATCATATATTAAGATGAGCATGCATGTTAGTGTGAGAGGAGGTAAGTCATACCCTTCTTATGCTTAGAAAATTCATTGGGGGACACTTAAGAAATTGAGTGAAGAGAACCAAACTTATGATCATAGTACCTTAAGGGAATTGAGAGTAAGAACAATCCTAGGAGATTTAGACTTGTCAAAGAGTCGAGAACCTAATTGTCTTGGCCATAGGGATTAGGGGTAAAAACGTGATTGCTTTTAGTCCATAATTAATGAAGTTCAATATTAAGAGTCATGCATATCTAGCTAATTTCTTAATCATGAGTACGATTAGCCTTGCTCTCTTCTTAAGTGCATTCTATCCACATTCCATTCATTTTATCATTTGTTTGATACTTGGTACATTTAGTTGTTAATTGATTTCTTAGTTAAATTGATTAGAATAATAAGTAGTCTAAATACCAAACCTTCAATCTTATCACTCTTACAAAGCATAAATCAATGACAAATCCAGATATAACCATGAGTTTACTTTCCCTTGGGACGACATTCTTATAAATTTTGTTACTTGGTCACACGTGTACAACAACGATAGAGTCTCTTACTCTTAAATATTTTACTAAAAATGCAACTAAGAACAACTGCTCTTTCTGCTTTCTCTACTTTCTCTCTTACTCTCCCTCTGCTTTCTCTATTTTCTATCTTACTCTCCATCTACGGTTCTGTCTATCTATCTCTATTACTCTTTCTCTCTCCCTTAACAAACAACCGTCAATATTACTTGAAAAGTTATCACGGTGGTTTAAAAGTTTGTAGAGGCTTCGAAGACTCCATATCTTCCTTGAAGAGATACCTTTTATTTTATTTTTCTCCTCTAAATGGAGAATTGGGTGTAATACTTTATGACTTTCTCAATAGGAGGTTTCAAAATGAATTTTCTGTGAAATTTTTCAATAACAGAATGTACACCTGTACACAACAGCTGGTCTCAGTTTTATTTTTTTTAATAAAGAACATGTAGTTTTTGATTATTTTGATTTTCTCGGTTCTTCCAATTTTTACCGATTTGAGCTAGTTATTCCCGGTCCAATAGCAAAAGTGGTTTTGGAGGTTTTGGAGGTGTCCAGGCCCATTCTCGGTTGAACCGATTGAACCTGTTGGAGTTTCGGATCTTTAGGCAAACGTGAACAATTAGGACTTCATATAATTCTACTGCAGCGGAAGTACAAGAATAGAATTACCTTTCACTGGGTTTGATGTAGAGGATGAAGGGCGAAACGACCTTCCGATCTTCTATTGTATTTCTAAGCCTCTCATTGACGTAGTGTGGGCAACGATCACCAAGGAGAACTCAATCTATAGCCCTCTCATTTCCACGATATCTCTCGAGTGAAGTGTATCGTTGTTGTGTTTGAATAAGCTGCTGAGGGTGGCTATTTATAGACTACAACAGGGACCAGGAGGAGAAATTAGGGTATTGGCCTCCCATTGGTTAAGGATCCAAGTTTAGTTCAAAACTTATACTTAAGTCCAATAATAATAAATCATTCCACTAAAGAAATATTATTGAACTGTCACCCTAATTCCAAATTACGTTTATGGGCTCCTTCTTATTATGAGCCCGTTAATCTCTCCGTGTTTAAGATTCAATGTCCATTAATTAATTAAGTTACTAACAACTCAATTAATATATATATATATATATATATACACACACCAAGAGTAGTACCACTCAACCTTATTATCAAGTCAGAATATATCCACCTGCAGGGTTTAGATGATAATCCTTATGTGCTCCTCAAGGGGACATCATCAACCAATTCTGTTAGGACATGGATTCCTTCATTAATTAACAGCACACCATAGAGACAGTACCAATATCTCCCAACTCATCGAGCATATTGATTTAACTATTAAATCTCACTCATTGATGAATTAAAGAAATATATACTGGCAAACATATCGAGGTTATTTTATATGGATTAAGAGTACGAACTTTCATAATTAACAGAGATCAAGTTCTATTATATAGTCAGTATAAATCGAACGATCTCAACGATGGTCCTGCTCAATACACTCAAAGTGCACTAGTGTAATTTTATAGTCAAGACAGACTAATGCCAAATCACAGTACAACCATACCGATAGATAGTCCCCATCTATCTCGATTGTGAACATCTGTTTATACTTTATAAGGAACCGATAATATGATCTTCTGTGTGACGCCGCACATCACATTATCTACAGTATAAAGTAAATGGACTTTTGCAACAATATTATTTTTGCAAATATTTGATCACATGATTCTCAATTTAAATATTATTATAAATATTGTTCATACCAAAAGCAAGACTTTTAGTATATAATCCAACAGAACCGGCCGGTCCGGTTCGATTTCAACAACACTGTGTCATAGTACTATATAAATTTAAAAATTTAGACTAAAAAATCATTTCTAAGTATATGAGTTAATGTATTGTAAGAGATTAAATATTAAAAAGACACAATATATGTCATAGTATTATGTAAATTTTAAAACATAGACTAAAAAGATCATGTCTAAGTATATGGCACTATATACGTAATAAGTCAAAAATCGATGATTATTGATAATAAATTATAAAATAATTTGACGGTGCGGTACTATCAGTTTTTAATAAAAAAATATAATTGCCCCGACTATGCGGTGCAGTTTTACATAAAAAAAAATAATAACCGCGATTTATTACGAAAAATAATCAATGACGGTGCAATACGGTTTTGGCGATTTCCAAAAAAATATGATCACCCCTAATTAGCTATATATACTTGTTAACATCTTACCATGAGAAAGAGAATTTGATTGCCTTTTGTGTTCTTATGTTTACATTACCTTCTTTAATTTTATTTCTCTATATTTGAGTTCATATAAGAGACTTTGATATCAAATCTTTCTAATATATATATTTTTCTTATTACAATATATTTGTTGTTTGTTTATTTCTTACTATTTAACAATCCGTGTATTTTTTAACTAATGCAGATTTATGTTGTATAGTTTCACCAATTCACTACCTCTATGTTGTTTCTCAGTTGAGAGGGGTTTCTTCGAGCATGAGGGCTATGGTGGTAGTGGTCCTGAAAGGGAATCGAACACTAGACCCTGAACATATTAATTTGATTGTCTCACCACTAGGCAAATGTGGAATTTTGCAATACTTCACATATATATAATACTTAATAGCAAAAGTCCAGGGGGCCCAGTGCCCCCCTACCTCCTATGTAGGTCCGCCACTGGTGGTGGTGGTTGATCCTAAAATCGCAATTCGTAATCTTAACATGTAAAGCTTATTTATTGGATTATGTGCAAACAATATTTATTCAGAATGAAAGATGGTGCAATGCATGTTTATGCATGCTTATGAAGGTGGTAATATTTCAAGGATGCCCATGTATACAAAATATAATATTCACATTTACATATGACATTTTTCCTATGATGTCAAACAATCTTTAATTTTTGTTTTCTTCATTGTTTGGATAGTGAAGAGTTATTTCCCATTGCTAATCAATATTAACATCATGTTATTGTATGTAATACTAAAAAAAATGTGACGGCATTGTTAAATTATATATATATATATATATATATATATATATATATATATATATATATATATATATATATATATATAATGTATTATTTTTAAGAGCTTTTACACTTTATTAATATAAAAACTTGAATTCTATTCTTCTTCTTTTTTTTATTAACTTAATTATGGTGATGTAGTCTTTTGTGGTTATAAATAAATATGTAACAATACGAAGTTAGTGGTATTTAAAAAAGTGAATGAGAGTATATATTTAGCTTTTTTTCTTCTAATGTAAAAATGTGAAAAAAAATATTAACTATATATCCTAAAGAGAATTAATTACAAAAGTTCCAATTAATATTAAGATTATTATTGTTGACTCTTATAATAAAACATTAACATACTAAACTTAATTGAAGAAGATGAATAATTGAATGAAAATTAATTATACAAAATTAAATTGCAATAGCTGAATATAAAATTTAAAATAAGAAAAGAACTGGAAGAGTTAAACTACTTATTATGATATTAACTAAAGTGGAAATAATATTATGTTTTTTTACTCTGAAATATTTTTTTTATTTCTTAATTTTATTGTAATATTATGATATTTTATAGATTATCATATCATTATCATATCATATCATAATCATAATCATAATATATTAAAAATGCCTTAGCAAGTGTTAACATTTCCAACTTTGTTCTCATCTATTTTCTTAACCTATTAATTATATTAATAAATTTATTAATTTAATTTTTACTAATAATTCATGATTCATTTAAATTTTATTCACGAATAGCAACTCTTAGATTACTATTTAAAATAATTAATTTTCTACTTAATGCAACTCTTGAATTTATATTTCATGTGACTCTTGGTTGTATTCTTATTTTGCTAACATCTTACCATGAGAAAGAGAATTTGATTGCCCTTTGTGTTCTTATGTTTACATTACCTTCTTTTATTTTATTTTTCTATATTTGAGTTCATATAAGTGACCTAGATATGAAATCTTTCTAATATTTATTTGTTTCATATTACAATATAGATTTAAGAAATAATTTTAGGTATAACAATGTTTTTTAATAAGAAATGAAGTATATTTAAAAGATCAAAGTACTACATACATTGATAAATAGATATGATTGTATGAAAATTAATTAAAATTTAAAATGATACTTTTGGTGTGATGAATTATTTTAATAACGTTTACTAATTTTCACTGTAAATATCATTTGAAGAGTATAAACTATTTTTCACAATCAATATTACACAATCATTTCTTATCTTAAATACTTACACTTTATCACAATTAATTAAAAATGGATTTTATTTTTTTTAAAAAAAATTAGAATCGTTAATTTATTTTCAAGATAATGTATAATAAGAGTTAGTCTCCTATAAATCAGAATCACAATTAATTATAAATGGATTTTTTTAAAAAAAATTAGAATCGGTAATTTATTATCAAGATAATCTATAATAAGAGTTAGTCTCCTATAAATCGGGTTCATAATATAAACATGTGGTCCTACTTTAATCATTAACTTTATTGTTAGATTGTATACTAAAAGCCTAGCTTTTGTATTGAACAATGTTTTAACAATTTTATTTGAAATGAGAATCATTTGATCAAACATTTTTTCATATTATAAATTGTTTATTTATATGTTTGTGCAAAAGTCCATTTACTTTATACTGTAGATAATATGTTGTGCGACAACACGCGGAAGATCATTTTATCGATTTTCTTATAAAGATAAACAGATGCTCACAACCGAGATAGACGGGGACTATCTATCGAGATGGTTGTAGTGTGATTTGACATTAGTTTGTCTTGACTATTGAATCACATTAGTGCACCTTGTGTGTATTGAGCAGGACCGCTTGAGATCGTTCGACTTATACTGTCTATAAGAAGAACTTGATCTCAGTTATTATGGATGTTCTTGCTCTTAATCCCTATACAATAATCTCAATACGTAAGGTAGTATATATTTTTTTGATTCATCAATGGGTGAGGTTTACATGTATTAA
This sequence comes from Pogostemon cablin, assembly GCA_023678885.1. Taxonomy (NCBI): domain Eukaryota; kingdom Viridiplantae; phylum Streptophyta; class Magnoliopsida; order Lamiales; family Lamiaceae; genus Pogostemon; species Pogostemon cablin. The sequence continues at coordinate 14,007,809 of CM042979.1, forward strand.
ATCAACAAACTCGATGAGTTGGGAAGTAGTGATGTCTCTATGGTGTGTTATTGATTGTAGAAGAAATCTGTGTCCGTTATAGGTTGATGATGTCCCGTTGAGGAGCTCATAAGGATTATCATGTAAATCTTGCAAGTGGATTAATTTCGGCATAATAATAAGGTTGAGTGGTACTATTCTCAGATGAGATATTAATTAATTTGAGTTGTCAGTAACTTAATTAATTAATGGGCATTGTATATCTTAAACATGGAGAGACTAACGGGCTCATAATAATAAGGAGTCCATAACATAATTGTGGGATTTGTAAGATAGTGCAGTAATAATATTTTAGTGGACTATATTATTATTATTGGACTTAAGTATAAGCTTTGGGGTAAGCTTGGATACTTAAGCCCAATGGAGGCCCAACTCAATTTCTCCTCCTGGTCCCTACTGTAGCCCATGTATATAAGGCATCTCAACTTCTGGAAATCCACACTTTGCGCCATTTTTGGACGTGAGAAAACGAGAGAAGCAGATTGAGAAAATCCTGTAGATTGTTGTCCACACAACATCAGGATTGGACTTGGGTCATACAACAGAAGATCAAGAGGTAGTTCTCTGCATCTATTCATCCTCTACATCAACCCTAAAGAAAGGTAAACTTTAATTATTGCTTCCGGTGTTATTGTTTACTTGGATTCCTAACGGATCACGCTGAGCCAAATGATCCAATTGCCAATAATGGATATCAAAGCGTCGGTTTCATGGTGAAATGTGATACGTTAGGTTAAAGTATGTTCTATTTGTGTGTTTATTATTGATAAAAAGCATGAATATTAGGATTAGTATTTTGTGAATTATTCTATGTGCTTTTCGGTGGGTTTGGCGTGTGTTTGTTGATGATTGAACATGTTGGATTCACACACGGATGCACTATGTGCATCGGGGGATGGTGAAAGAAAGTCACGATCATGGGCTGCCAACGGCGTAAGACCGGTTAACCTTGAAGAAAGATCGACGAAGGCGACTGATGGGAGGCAGCGAACGGCGGCGGCAGACCTGGATAGTAGGACCCGGGCGAGTCCAACCAAATTCAGGGAGAGTCAGAGCAGGCTGGTGGGGCGAGTCTGGGCTGGATGATGAAGTCGCTGCTGGTAGGCAGTGTGAAAACTCCAGGCGGTTATGGCTGCCCGATGGCATGACTGCACGACTATGCGGGCACATTGATGAAGTGATGTACGACGGCAAGATGGAGCAGATCAGAGGCACACGCCTAAGCCGGTACTGTCAGTCGATGGCTGGTGATGGTCACTGTCGTGGGTGTGTCTTGGCGATGCTTCGGCATTGATTGTCGATGACTGGTCGCTGATGAAAGAATAACGATGACGCTCCTGCCCTGATGCCAGCACGAATGCAGTCGGTGGTGATCGACAGTGAGTTCTGGATGGTGACGGAATTGAGATGACAGTTGGCACTGCAGGCTGTATTTTTTGGGCGAGTCTGTGTTGATTCCAAGCGTGGCTCTCGATTGACGCGGATACCAGGCGAGCTACACTAATCTCTGGGCGAGACAGCGACTTTCCGGGCATCGTCTCAAGCACGACATGGCTGGGAGGAAATAGGCTGTTGCCTCTTGCGTGTATGGCATGCGGGGTTTGTTTCTCCAGTTGATGGCGTGGGCAGCGTCGACCGCTTTCGTGATATTGAAGGCGACGCTGCAGAACGATGGATCGTGTTACTGCATCTCAGGGCTTGGTGGGCTCAATTCCATAAATTTGTTTTGGGCTGCCTGATGGGCACAAAAGGGGGCTAGCAGGATTAATGGGCCTGATCCTTTTATTAATGGGCTATTTTTTTTTGTGCGTGGCTGAGTTAATATGCCCATTTGCTTGACTCTTTATTTGTACCTTAATCCCTGATATATATAACTGATTTAATTATTTTATTTGACGATTATTGTTATATATGGGAGCATGTTCTATGTGATTTATTTTTTAATTAAATTACTTAAATTAGAAGCATGCTAGGATGTATATTTTTTTATTGAAATATTATATGCATGTTAAAAACCCTCGGTGTTAAATAACTAACTGAGAGAGGGGATTGGTAATTAATTCCCGCGGCCTCCATTATTGGTTTGTAAGTGATATGAGTAAACTTGCGCGTTGGCAATAGAGCCTTCCTCCCTAATGGATGAGTTTATTCACGGATCACTGGTACAAACTTCTTTATGATGATTGTAGAAAATTATCCGAGAACATGTGGATTTCACCGACTGAAGGCACATAAGCTTGGGCAATGGACTTGGAATCAAATAATGGTGTACACTTAGGTGTAAATAATAAGTATCCTCTCCAACGGAGTCACTGCTGTTATTTGCATGGCTAAAAAGGAACTGACTATTAATTATTTTGTCACAAAGTTAGGTTGACGAATGAAATTAATGGGTAAAACCTTCTCTTGTAAATGTTCGGGTTTGTATATGTCCACCCTAACATGGCATGTAAATTCACGGTGCTTGAGATGTTGGTGAATTTTATTTTATATTGTTTTGAGGGAATCAATATAAATTGATAAATTCAAAGTGTTTGATCTGTTTATTATTTATGATTCTCAGGATTTTCAAATGGCACTCAACTCATTTTGTGTTATACTTAAAGAGCACAAACTTACTGGCACTAATTATGTTGACTGGAAATAGAACATGGACATTGTTTTAACTGCTGAAGATTATATCTTTGTTCTCACTGAGGAATGTCTTCCTGCTTGCTTATAATAGGTGGGTCAAAACTGATAAGATGGCTAAGTGCTATATTTTGGCTTCTATGTCAAATGTGCTTCACACTCAGCATCAAGCTATAGACACCGCCTATGATATGATGCATAATTTTAGGGAACTCTTCGGGCATCAGAGTCATCCTACTAGGTCGAAAGGCATGTCTGTTCTAATGAACACCAAAATAGCTTAGGGCACTCCCGTAAGGGAGCATGTCCTTAGGATGATGGGCCAGCTCAATGAGTTGGAAGTTCTTGGAGCTAAAATCAATAGGGAAACCCAGATCGATATCATACTCCAAAGCTTGCCCAGGAGTTTTGAGCAGTTTCGCCTGAACTATGGTATGAACAAACATTTGTACACGTTGGTGGAACTTCTGACAGAACTTGTGGCGGCGGAAGAACTGTTTTGTAGACCTCCTCAGGTTCATGTTGCTGAAAATTCTGCTCATCCTAGGTCGAAAGGCGGTAGGAATAAGAAGAAGCAAGAAAATTCAGCACCGGTGAACCAAGTGAAAGCAAAGACTAGTGCGGTCAAGAAGCCTAAAGGCAAGTGCTTTAAATGAAAGCAGCCGGGACACTACAAGGCTGACTGCCCTCTTCTGAAGGGGAATAAAAATGGTAAGTCTTTTATACTAGTTGTTGAATTGTGTTTAGCAGCTGTATCTGCTGACACTTGGTGTGTAGATATGAGAGCCACTGACCATGTCTGCAATTCTTTGCAGGGGTTCAACCAAACCCAACAACTTAGTGATGGGGAGATTACCATACTCATGGGGAATGCTATAAGAGTAGCGGCTATTGCAGTGGGAGACGTCTATTTATCTTTTAATAAGAATAAAACTCTTGTTTTGAGGAATTTTCTTTATGTGTCTCATTTTAGAAAGAATTTAATTTTGGTTTCTAAATTATTTATGGATGGATATTCTGTTTCTTCCAATGATAAGGTTGTTTTAAGAAATAATAGAATTTTTATCTGTGATGGTGCATTAATAGATAATTTGTATACTCTTAATCCAATTTCTCCAATGGTGAAACAAATTGAAATGAATGACACATCTACTAATAAGAGAAAAGAACCTTCTAAAATAAACCAAACATATCTTTAGCATCTAAGACTAGGTCATAGTAACTTGAGTAGGATTCAAAGATTGATAGATGATGGACCTCTGAGTTCATTAGTAGTGGAAAATTATCCAACTTGCGAATCCTGCTTGGAAGGAAAAATGGCAAAAAGGCCTTTTAAGGCAAAGGGGTATAGAGCCAAGGATTTGTTGGAATTGGTTCATTCTAATTTATGTGGTCCTATGTCTGTTCAGGCAAGAGGTGGTTGTGAATACTTCACCACTTTCATTGATGATTATTCTAGATACAGATATATTTATTTGATGTGCCGCAAGTCTGAGTGCTTTAATAAATTTAAAAAGTACAAGGCTGATGTGGAAAAGCAACTTGGAAAATATATCAAGACACTACGATCTGATCGTGATGGCGAATACCTCTTGGGAGAGTTTAGGAATTATTTATCAAAGCAAGGGATTGAATCTTAATTGTCTGCACTGGGCACACCCCAGTAGAATGGTGTAACGGAAAGAAGGAATAGGACTCTTATGAAAATGGTAAGATCAATGATAAGTTATTTGGAATTACCAAGCTCGTTTTGGGGATATGCCTTAGATACAGCGGCTTACATCCTGAATCTAGTACCTTCTAAATCAGTAGCTTCTACTCTCATCGAATTGTGGACCAAGCGAAAGCCTAGTCTTAAGCACTTTCGGATTTGGGGTGCTCCAGCACATGTTTTGAAGCAAGATGCTGATAAGTTGGAATTTCGTACGGATGTTTGTCTGTTTATAGGGTATCCTAAAGGAACGAGGGGTGGTCTATTTTATAGTCCTAAGGATCAAAAGGTGATCGTTAGCATGGACGCCAGATTTTTGGAAGAGTATTATATAATGAACTACAAACCCAAGAGTAAAATTGTTCTAGAAGAAGTAAGAGGGGAAACACCAAACATAATACCAACTGTACAAGAGGATATACCATAGGACACTGCACCGCGTGTCACACCTGATACACAATTGCCTGTGGAGCCTCGTCGTAGTGGAAGGGTTGTGAGACAACCGAATAGATTTATGGGATTGGGAGAGTCATCCGACTTGGTCCCTGGTGAACATGAAATTGACCCATGGAATTACAACGAGGCACTGCAAGATAAAGATGCTCAATTATGGAAAAACGCAATAAAATCAGAAATAGAATCCATGTATTCTAATCAAGTTTGGAGCTTGTAGAACTACCCGATGGTGTAAAAGCTATTGGATACAAGTGGATCTATAAAAGAAAAAGAGGATCTGACGGTAAGGTGGAAACCTTTAAAGCAAAGCTTATGGCTAAAGGATATACTCAGAAATAAGGAATCGATTATGAGGAAACCTTTTCGCCTGTAGCCATGCTTAAGTCAATCCGGAATCTTTTGTCTATTGCTCTTCATATGGACTATGAGGTATGGCAGATGAATGTCATGACAGCTTTCCTGAATGGAAGTCTTGAGGAAAACATCTATATGAAGCAACCAGAAGGATTCATTGCAAAGAGCGAAGAGCATCTTGTGTGCAAGCTTAAAAGGTCCATTTATGGATTGAAACAAGCTTCAAGATCATGGAACATCCATTTTGATGAAGTAATCCAGTCATATATATTTATTCAATATCCGGATGAATCATGTGTGTACAAAAAGTGTGACGAAAATGTAGTGGTATTTCTTGTACTCTACGTGGATGATATTCTACTCATTGAAAATAATGTAAAGTATTTTCGGGCGTAAGGGTATGGATGTCCAAGCAGTTTGAGATGAAGGACTTAGGAGAAGCCGGACACATTCTTGGGATCAAATTAATAAGGGATCACAAGAAAAGAATGTTGTGCTTATCCCAAGCTTCATATATTGATATAATCCTAGACTCGTTTTAGCATGCAAGATTCCAAGAAAGGTTTTCTACCTTTCAGACATGAAATACCTCTATCTAAAGAGATGCGTCCAAAGACACAACAGGAAATAGAGGCAATGAAGCTGGTCCCTTATGCTTCGGCAGTAGGAAGCCTCATGTATGCTATGCTATGTACGAGATCGGATATCTGTTATGCCGTTGGCATAGTCAGTAGGTATCAAAGTAATCCAGGACAAGGGCATTGGACTGCGGTAAAGCATATTTTGAAGTACCTGCGAATGACTAGGGATTATATGCTGGTTTACCGGGCAGATACTTTGTTAACTTTGGGTTATACTGATTCGGATTTCCAGTCAGATAGGGATGCCAGTAAATCCACCTCGGGTTATGTGTATACTTTTGGAGGAGGAGCCATAATATGGAGGAGTGTAAAGCAGAAATGCGTTGCTGACTCCACCATAGAATCTGAATATGTAGCAGCCTCTGAGGCAGCTAAAGAAGAAGTATGGCTTAGGAACTTCTTAATGGACTTGGATGTGATTCCTGGTTAGCAAACTCGAAAGAACCATGAGCCCATAAGACGAGTAAACATATTGAGCACAAGTACCACCTGATACGAGACATCGTTAAAAAGGAAAGGTCGTTGTCGCTAAGATTGCATCGGAAGATAACCTGGCTGATCCTTTTACTAAGAGCCTTCCAGCGAAAGCGTTTGATGGGCATGTAGAAGGAATGAGGATTAGATGCGTGTCAGCAGATATGACAGTGTAGTCTTTTAGTACAAGTGGGAGATTGTTAGATTGTATATTAAAAGCCTAACTTTTGTATTGAACAATATTTTAATAATTTTATTTGAAATGAGAATCATTTGATCAAACATTTTTGCATATTATTAATTATTTATTTATATGTTTGTACAAAAGTCCATTTACTTTATACTGTAGATAATATGTTGTGCGACAACACGCGAAAGATCATATTATCGATTTCCTTATAAAGTATAAACAGATGCTCACAATTAAGATAGACGGGGACTATCTATCGGGATGGTTGTAGTGTGATTTGGCATTAGTTTGTCTTGACTATAGAATCACATTAGTGCACCTTGTGTGTATTGAGCAGGACCGCTTGAGATCGTTCGACTTGTACTGTCTATATAGAAGAACTTGATCTCAGTTATTATGGATGTTCGTACTCTTAATCCCTATACAATAACCTCGACACGTAAGGCAGTATATATTTCTTTTATTCATCAATGGGTGAGATTTACATGTATTAAATCAACAAACTCGATGAATTGGGAAGTAGTGCTGTCTCTATGGTGTGTTGTTGATTGTAGAAGAAATTCGTGTCCGTTATAGGTTGATGATGTCCCCTTGAGGAGCTCATAAGGATTATCATGTAAATCTTGCAAGTGGATTAATTCTGGCATGATAATAAGGTTGAGTGGTACTACTCTCGGATGAGATATTAATTACTTTGAGTTGTCAGTAACTTAATTAATTAATGGGCATTGTATATCTTAAACATGGGGAGACTAACGGGCTCATAATAAGAAGGAGCTCATAACGTAATTGTGGGATTGGTAAGGTAGTGCAGTAATAATATTTTAGTGGATTATATTATTATTATTGGACTGAAGTATAAGCTTTGGGCTAATCTTGGATACTTAATCCCAATGGAGGCCCAACCCAATTTCTCCTCCTGGTCCCTGTTGTAGCCCATGTATATAAGTCATCTCAACTTCTGGAAACCCACACTTTGCGCCGTTTTTAGACGTGAGAAAAGGAGAGAAGCAGATTGAGAAAATCATGTAGATTGTTGCCCACACAACATCAGGATTGGACTTGGGTCATACAACAAAAGATCAAGAGGTAGTTCTCTGCATCTATTCATCCTCTACATCAACCCTGACCGCTGTTATTGTTTACTTGGATTCCTAACGGATCACGCTGAGCCAAACGATCCAATCGCCAACATTTATATATAATCAAACACACATTAAAAGTCAAAATTAGACCAAATTTTTCCCTGCCATTTTAACCTACCTAATTTAGCTTGGCAATATTAAATCTTGACATTTCATTAGTTATTGTAATATCTCATCCCTTAATTGTGATTACCAATTTTTTACAATATCTCATCCACTTATTTTGTTTTTTATTTTATCTCATCCATTCATTTTCTTGGTCTCTCATAATAGTATATGTCAATTAATTATTTATATATCTAAATAATTTTATTTTTTTACATGAATTCATAATATCATTTGGACAATCTTTATCTAAATTATTTTTTATTTTTTAAAGGTAAATTTCTTTTTTTTTATTGTAATATTTTTATTTTATTTTTAACGTGAATACATAACATCATTTACACAATCTTTATCTTTATTGTTGTAATATTTTATTTATTTTATATATTATTAATTTCATTATCCAAAATATTTTCTTATGTTAAAAACTTATTTAATTGTAAACTTTTTCTAAAATATAATTAATTCAATATCAAAAGAGAATTTATATTATATTTAATTAATAATAAAATATTTTTAATAAAATATTAATTTAAACGATAAATAAATATAAATATAGATAAAATAAATGAATATTGAATGAGTACGGGCAACCCGCGAGTTTTGATAAATAGATATGAGACGGGTACGGGTATGATAATAAGTATTTTTAACGGAACAGGTATATATACGGGTATTTAATAAATGGATACGAGTATAAGTACCCAAAAAATGCGAATACCCTGCCCTTTGCTATCTCTATTTCTACATGCTCTAACTTCATACTTTTTATTTTTGTTTATTTCAAAATTTATGGACATAATAATATATAGTACAATATTAACACTCTTAAGGTACCACAAAATTAAAATAATACATTAAAAATTATTAATCATATAAATAAATTACAGACCCTTTAAATTATTATTGGATCGAAGGTAGTATATATATATATATATATATATATATATAATACATTTAAAATAATATTTTAATCAATTTTTTTTCAAATTTTTTAAATAATTTAAATAAATTACAGACCCTTTAAATAATTTAATCAATTTTCAAACCTGTGATCTTAAAAAATTACAATGTGATAATCCTTCCGCCTACTTTAAAGGTGGTCATTATGTTTTTTTCGCGTGAATTAATGAGTATTATTTTTTTATGTGTAGTGGGTAATTGTATATATAGTGAGTCATATATGTGATCATTTTACTGAAAGAAGAAAATTTATACATTTGGAGTGAACACCCAAAATGGTAAAATAAGGACATTTAGAATGGACGGATGGGGTATATGTTAAAAAAAATTAAAATTAAAAAATAAATAAATTAAACATCAACTATGTCCATGCAATGCGAGTTATGATTGTTAGTTTAAATCCTAACAATACATAAGATAAGATATAATAAAATTGAAAAGAGGGCCACATGATTTACACCATAAACTCAGTTTTACACGAGTGTTTGCCCTATAATAGTAATATAATAACAAGAATTATACATACTCCTTCCAACTCACAAAACACCATTTCTATTTTGATTAGACTCACAATTTTTAAGCTCCCAAAAAATGTAAAAAAATCAAAGCAATTATAATTTCTCATACAATTATATTTATATATATATATATATATATATATATATATATATATATATATATATATATATATTTTATCATTTATTTATACTAGAACAATACCATAATACTTCCGAAAATTTCATTTTACTTAATATACATACACAGTTAAAGAAAAAACTTTTGTGGATAAAAGGATTACTATTAAATAATGAATTACTTCACATAATATATAAACAAATAAAATTAAGAACTACTCTTAAACTTTCATTTCAAAATTTCATATCTATTAATATATATTGTCTACTGGTAAGAATAAATAAATAAATGAACTTTTTAAATTATATATTCCGTTTATTTAAATAATTCATTTATATGAAAATTTTAATAAAGCACAACAACATGAGAATTGCAGTAAAAAATTAGTATAATGATGTGAATGATTTTTAATTAAAAAAAATTATTCAAGTAAAAGATTTACAGAGAAATATATACTCTTTCCGTCCCAAGTTAAATTATACATTTTTGGTTTCCGTCTGTCCCACATTAAACTCTACCACTCAAAAAATGAAACATTACATCAATCTTTAATCCTAGAAGGACATCTTAATTACAAATTTACCATTCTCACCTAACACATCTAACAAATATAACATACTTTTTAATTTATTTATTACCTAAAAATAAAAAAGTAAAGATGCAAGATTCAAAGTAGTATAAAATTTCAAAACAAAAGACACAGGACAAAAAATATACATACATCAATTTACTCCCTCCATCCCATGTAAAGGGTTGTTCTTGCTTTTTGCACGTGGATTAAAGAATATTATTATTTAATGTGTAGTGAGTAATTATATCAGTGGGTGTGTGTGGATTCTATATGTATAAAAAAGAAAAGAGAACTCTTTTGGATGAGACGCCCAAAACGGGAAAATGGAACCATTTGAATGGAATGGAGGGAGTACTTATTTGATAGTTTATATAACGATTATTGATAAATTGGATGAACATTGTTAGACAAAAAAACATTGTTCATAAAGAAGTTTTGATTCAATTAATAATTTGATAATTTGGTTAAATTATTCATTACTTACTAGTAATACACCCGTGCGATGCACGGTTTTGAAAAGAAATAAATATATAAAAAATAATATTAAAATAATATAAAAATATATTATTTTAAAGGTATATTTTCTTTTGAAATAGAATTTGTATAAGATTATAGCATGGGATCTATGATTTTAGCTACCAACTATATTTTGGGATAGGTAAAATACAATTCTAAAGGTATTAAATTACTATTTACTAAATAAGTAGTTAAGTAATTCGGAAAATATAATATTATCCGGTTATTGTATGATATATAATTAATAAATATTACTCCTTATAACCATCTTTAAAAAGGAAATTTATAATAATTCTTCTTACATTAACCTTTTTAAAATTTTATTTTATTTATACGCTTTATATCATAAATTTTAATTAATTTTGGATAATTTTAGGGTGTACCTGATAAACTGGTGCATCTAGGAGTTATAAGGAGGCTTGGAGAATAAGGGTGCATGGAAACTTGGTGAATTAACTATTAACAACTAACTTTGTCGAATAAAAGAAAAGTTAATAGAATAACAATTAGAATACATTGGATAATTATTAAATTTATTTTTAATAAACTTATTTTATTTAATAGTTAAAATTAAATAAAATTTTAATTTAACGATTGAGATTAATATAAATAACACACCAATGTCACCTATGCACGATTTTTAATATGAATAAAAATGAAATTAGATAAAATTATACTATATGCATGCATGGTAGACTTTAGAAACCATCATTTCCCTACTACAATAGCAATTTTATTACTCCTATTAAATTTAACAATTAATTTATAATATTTAGTAAGTTGAGCCTTTAAATATTAAATTAATTTTATTTACGATAAATAAAATAATTAATTTTAATAACTTAATAATTACTTTAAAATAATACCTTATCGAAAAATAAACTTGATTAAATCTAGCATAATAATATAAATATTAAATCACAGTTTTAATATAAAGTCTCTTGTTGAGACGGGTTATTTGCGAGACGAGTCGACCCATCAATAGAGTATATTTATTGTATAGATAAAATATGTTAAATGATTGTTAAAGTATATTTACTAAAGTATGCTAGATTATACATTAAAATATAATTTTAGTGTATTATAATATAGTTTATTATTACCATACTTTAATTACAAAAAACACACTTTAACTATATAATAAGCATACTTTAGTGATGGATCGACCCGTCTCACAAATAACTCGTTTTACAAGAAAATCTCTCATAATTTTTAATTTATATTATTGTTAAAGAAAATATACTATCTTAATAATATATCATTCAATATTATATAATTATTATGGGCTGACAATCAATATCTATACAACCATAAGTATTATCTTGATGCTGCATCCAATCGCATCCAATCAAAATTATTTATACCACCTTTTTATCTTATCTCATTTGATTTGCTTTTATTTCCTAGTCGAGACAAAGCATAATGAGTTGCAATGGAAATCCACAAAGCCATGATAGAGTTTGCACCTGATTCCCCCTTCTAAATTTCCTCAATTTCAACCTATGTTTCTTCAAAATCAATAATTTCATTTATTTTGTAATTGTTAGGTTTCAAATTTTCTCTAAAAATATTCATATATTACAAATTTTATTGCCTTGGAAACTTCTTTCCAATGTGTTTGGAATAAGTCATATATGTTCTTCTATAGAATTTTTTCCCCCTTCCATATACAAAATCTATATAATTTGTAAAATTATTATATATTTTTTAGGATGGTTTATCATATATTTTTTAGAATGAATTATCATCCGATATTCACTCGTTTTCAATGAGTTTTGTATAATTATTACTAATAAGTTTCAAATAAGTAATACATGCTATGTTATTTTATTCTTCTCCATCTATATATATTTTCTAAAATGATTTCCTTTCTTTTTCACCGTCTATACATTCTTCAGGATGAACTCTTTTTTTTCCACTTTCTACAGCACTTTTTTTTTTCTATATTTAAATTCTATATAAAATTTTCTTAAAAAATATTCATATTTTACAAATTTTATTAAGTTGGAGACTTTTTTCCAGTTGTTTCAAATAAGTGATATATGCTCTTTTATAGGAGTTTTTTTCCCTTCCTATTTTCTAGAATGAATTACCACTTCCATATACAAAATCTATATATTTTTTAGAATAAATTATTACTCCCATATACAAAATCTATATATTTTTCAAGATGATTATACATTTCTATAATGAAATATCATCTAATATTTCCAATGAGTTTCAAATAATCACTTGTTTGCTATCTTCTTCTCCATCTATATATTTTCTAAAATAACTTTTTTTTTTTGTTTCTCTCTATATATAGATTTTCTAGAATGAACTTTTTTTTCTTTTTTCTTTTCCTACCCTATAGCACTTTTTTTTCTTCTTTCTATATATTCAAAATCTATATAAAATTTTCTTTAAAAATATTCATATCTTACAAATTTTATTATCGACTTCTTTGTTTCAAATAAGTGATATATCCTCTTTAATAGGAATTTTTTCCTCCTTCAATATACAAAATTCATATATTTTTTTAGAATGAACTACCATCTGATATTCACTTGTTTCCAATGAGTTTCCATTTCAATAATCACTTGTTTCTAGTGAGATTCTCAAATAAGTAATATTCACTTGTTTCCAATGAGCTTCCATTTCAATAATCACTTGTTTCTAAAGAGGTTCAAATAAGTGATACATGCTATTTTATTTTTCTTCTTCTCCGTCTATATTTTCTAAAATGAACTCATTTTCTTTTTATCCATCTATATATTTTTCTTCTCTACATCTATATTTTCTAAAATGAACTCATTTTCTTTTTATCCATCACTATATATTTTTGAGGGAGGCTTGCGTGCGCCCGGCACATGGCTTTAGAAATTTAGTATTATGGGTAAGGATACATTGATTTGGTCTAAATGTATACACTTTAATTAAAAAAATGTACATCATTTTGTTCTAAAGGGTATACACTTTTCATTAATATTTTTTTCTTTAGAAAATAAAGAGTACACATGTTTATACTAAATGATATACAATTTAACACAAAATTCTAAAGGCAAGGTACACCATTTTGTTCTAAAGAGTATACACTTTTCATTAATATTTTTTCTTTAGAAAATAAAGAGTACACATATAAAATTTAACACAAAATTCTAAAGGCGCACGGAGTGTTGTCCATGCGCCCAAATACACATAATAATTTTCTTTAGAAAATAAAGGGTACACATCTATATACTAAAGGGTATACAATTTAACACAAAATTATAAAGGCGCACGAAATGTGGTCTGTTCAAGCGGGTGCAAAATAGCTTTTGCGTGTATTTTTTCTAGGAACTCTTTTCACTTTTTTTCTTTTATTTTCCACTTTCTATATCACTTTTTTTTCTTTATTTCAATATATACAAAATCTATATAAAACTTTTTAAAAATATTCATATATTACAAAATTTATTGTTTCGGAGACTTCTTTCCTTTCTATAGCACTCTTTTTCTTTATTTCAATATATAAAAAATCTATATAAATTTTTCTAAAAATATTTGTATATTACAAAATTTATTGCCTCATAGACTCTGTGTTTTTCTACTAAGTAATACTCCTTCCATTCCGTCCATATGGTCTCTTTTTTTTTATTTTGGTCATCCTACCCAAAGGGTCTCTTTTCCTTTTTTATACACATGGGTCCCACACCCACCCACTAATACAATTAAAATATGGGTCAATATTTTCACTAATACAACTACCCACTACATATTAAATAATATTTTTTAATTCACGTAAAAAAACAAAATGCACCGTTGGTGCGGAATTGACGGAATATATAATTTTCTAATAGGAATTTTTCTCCTTTCACATACAAAAATCTATATATTTTCCGGAGAAGATTATATATGATATATAATTTTCTATAGGAATTTTTTTTCCCTTTCATATACAAAATCTATATATTTTTTGGAAATGATTATATATTTTATAGAATGATTTATAGAATGAATTATCATCCCATATTCACTCGTTTTCAATGAATTTCGAATAATCACTTGTTTCCAAAAACAAATAAGTATAATAATCATTTATAAAATGCTATCCTCTTTTCTTCTTCTCCATCTATTTTTCTAAAATAAATCTTTTTATTTTACTCCATCTATATATATATATATATATATATATATATATATATATATATATATATATATATATATATATATATATATATATATATATATATATATATAGAAAATCTATATATTTCTCAATAAACTATATTCGAATATATTTAAGTGTATAATAATTAATGTATTTGGATTTTCACTTCTACTATGCTATTAACTTATATAAACATGATTAAATCCAATTCAATTAACTTATTGATGTTGGAAAATAATAAAATTGATGAGATAAATTTGGTAATATCCCAAAATGACACCTGATTGATCTCAATCACAATTCCTCTTGCAATCACAAATTAAGGAATTTGTAATATTACGATTCCACTTAACTTTTTCCAGCTCTTCTCTATCATCTTCAACACTTATTATTTTAATTTATTTAATGCTTAAAAATATTAAATTTATCTTACAAAATCTATCAATTTAGTGAAGACCTTTTTTTTTCATATTTATCTTTTTTTCTCCTCGCAATTCTTTCTCACTCATCTTTAATTTTTGGATAATTCTCTCTCCCAATTTAGTATCAAATTGTATTAAAATATTTGAATAAATAATCTCTATATTCTCTCTCCCCAGATATTTGTATTAAAATTTAAAATTTATTGAATATATAATCTCTGCCCTCTTTACCCACTTTATTCCTTAATTAATTAAATTTTATTTCTCAATTTTTTGTAAAGCGTTTCAGGTAGACATGCACAAAAAAATCAGAACCGGCGGTTCGAATCGGGGAACCGCCGGTTTTAACCGGAACCGCGGGTTCCAGAACCGGCCAAAAAAACCGGAACTGACTAAGGAAGGTTCGGTTCCGGTTCCTCATATTTGGGAAAAAAATCGGCTGTTCCGGTTTCGAACCGGTGGTTCCAGTTCGAACCGTCGATTTTTCAATTTTTTTTTTACTTTTTACGCTTAAAACCCAAAAAAAATTAAAATCGGAACCGGCGGTTCCGAATCAGAACCGGAACCGTCAGTTCCGGAATCGAAACCTTCGTACCTCGATTCAGTTTCGGTTCTCCCTACCTTGAAACCGAACTGCCGGTTTGGAACCAGAACTGGCAGTTCCGAACCGGGGTGCAAGTCTAGTTTCAGGGTTCCGCACTGCCGCCCCTAGCCGTGGTCACTCCTCCACCAGCGAACCCCACTCCTCTAGCCACTACCCCGCGTCCGCCGCCCGTTCCCTCCGTTCCTCCGCCATCCACGGCGTCTTCTTCTCATTCCACCCCATCTCCCAGCACCAGCCCGCCGACTTCGATCCCGCCTCCATCGGGATCTCTTGTTACGCCGTCGCCGCCGAGCGGTGGTTCTCCGCCTTCAAGAGGCAATTCTCCTCCGGCGCCTCCGCCGAGCGGGGGATCTCCTCCGAACCGAATCTTATTCATCTCTCTCAGTTGGCGGCGCTGTAATATCTTTACGAGGTGATTTGCCTTTTTATGTTTGTTTATTGAATTTCATCTCTCAGTTGGCGGCGCTGTAGTATCTTTCTGAGGTGATTTGCCTTGGTCACGACTCAATTTTTCTCACCAATAATAAACAATAATAAATATTTCTTTTTCCTTTATTTTTATACAATACAATTTTCACAAAATAACTCATTACACCGGCTCGACCAACAGGTCGTCATCCATGTATACAACTCTCAGGATCATACGGGACCCCAATCACTAATATTATATACGATTTTACCTACAATGCATAAACTAGTGAGATAAAACTCAGTAAGCAGAAATCATGCATGATAGTACATGAAAAATGTATTTATTTTCTAATCCTTCTAGTTGGTCTCTTTTATTACGAAAACTGTTCACGTTGCAGGATCTCCACGACACACTTATGATATGCACCGAAAATGAGTTCATCTCTCTCTCTCTCACAATAATTCAAGACGGTGGCCCACTGTAGGTAGCCTACTTTGGGTTTCCCCAGGTCGCTCCTTCCTAGGTCGCCCCTTCTGCCACACAGTGCATATATAGTGGTCGTACACCATTAGTATTTTATTAATTTTGGGAAAAAATATTTTCAAGATTATGCATGTTATGCAACCAGGGCAATTAAATATGCATCATAAATCATTTACGATATTAATATCAATATTTAATCACAATAAAGTAACAACTAATTTTAATTCACACAAATCCACTTCTGAAATAACAACTTCACCTCAATACATAGATCCATTTATAAAATTAGCACTTCACCTTGAATCACATGGATCTCTTTTTTGAATAACAACTTCATCTCCGATCACACAGATCCTTATACCAATATTTCTCACATCATATAGATATATTTTCAACAGTTTCTAATCGCATAGATCTATATAGTACAATGATATTATTTCAAAATTACATAAATCCACAACTTGTATAATCAATTAATCCCAAATAATTCATGACATAATTAAACTAATCATAAATAATTCACAACATAGTTATCACATTTTAATCATAAATAATTCACACACAACATATTTATGCATTGTAGTTGGACTTCTACTTACTTGAACTCCGACAATAATAATATCATAGACCCGTGAAGATCCATAATTAATTCATTCCTTCTCGTTCCGACACAATCCCCTATTGAGTTTGGGGTGTGAGGTGATGAATTCATCAACACCCCTATATATAGCAAAAAGGGGCAGGGGACGGCTGCAAAGCCATGAAAATTTCAATTTGGCAACTTAAGGTAGGCAGCACCTTTTTTACTTTTCTTTTCTTTTCTTTTTTTAATTATTATTATATTATTATTATTACTATAATCCAAAATAATACACGTAAATATTTATGCACACATATGTTCACATATTGTCACCATAATTATTACAGATGTCTCAAATAAAATTTAAAGACAAATAAAAATATAGAAACAATTACCACATAATTATCACATAATTATAAAAATACGTAAAATACAAATTATAAAATAAGAAATTTTTCGGGTATTACAATCTCCCCACCTTATAAGAATTTCGTCCTCAAAATTTAGTCTCACTCTACTTCAACATTTTATAATCATCACATATGAAATAAATAAGCCCACAATTATGTTCATACAAAATCACATATTTAACATATCATAGAACTTACTCGTCTTGGTAGTGTACCACAGATTCCGAGATTGTATACATGGACAGTCTACAGGACCATGACAGTGCTCTGATACCACTCTGTCACGACCCAATTTTTCTCACCAATAATAAACAATAATAAATATTCCTTTTTCCTTCATTTTTATACAATATAATTTTCACAAAACTGCTCATTACACCGGCCAGGCTAACAGGTCGTCATCCATGTATACAACTCTCAGGATCATACGGGACCCCAACCACCAGTATCATACAATTTATGCATAATCAATTACATAAATCCACAACTTGTATAATCAATTAATCCCAAATAATTCATGACATAATTAAACTAATCATAAATAATTCACAACATAGTTATCACATATTAATCACAAATAATTCACGCACAATATATTTATGCATTGTAGTTGGACTTCTACTTACTTGAACTCCGATAATAATAATATCATACGGGACCCCAACCACCAGTATCATAACAGGTCGTCATCCATGTATACGATTTTATCTACAATGCATAAACTAATGAGATAAAACTCAGTAAGCAGAAATCATGCATGATAGTGCATGAAAAATGCATTTATTTTATAATCCTTCTAGTTGGTCTCTTTTATTACGAAAATTGTTCACGTTGCGGGATCCCCACGACACACTTATGATATGCACCGGAAATGAGCTCATCACTCTCTCTCTCTCTCACAATAATTCAAGATGGTGGCCCACTCTGTGTAGCCTACTCTGGGTTTCCCCAGGTCGCTCCTTCCTATGTCGCCCCTTCCGCCATTCAGTGCATATATAGTGACCGCACACACCATTAGTATTTTATTAATTTTGGGGAAAACTCTTTTCATGTTTATGCATGGTATGCAACCAGGGCAATTAAATATGCATCATAAATCATTTACGATATTAATATCAATATTTAATCACAATAAAGCAACAACTAATTTTAATTCACACAAATCCACTTCTGGAATAACAACTTCACCTCAATACATAGATCCATTTATAAAATTAGCACTTCACCTTGGATCACACGGATCTCTTTTTAGAATAACTACTTCATCTCGGATCACACAGATCCTTATACCAATATTTCTCACATCATACAAATATATTTTCAACAGTTTCTAATCGCACAGATCTATATAGTACAATGATATTATTTCAAAATTACATAAATCCACAACTTGTATAATCAATTAATCCCAAATAATTCATGACATAATTAAATTAATCACAAATAATTCACAACATAGTTATCACATATTAATCACAAATAATTCACATACAACATATTTATGCATTGTAGTTGGACTTCTACTTACTTGAACTCCGACAATAATAATACTATAGACCCGTAAAGATCCATAATTAATTTCTTCTTTCTCGTTCCGGCACAATTCTCGATTGAGTTTGGGGTGTGAGGTGATGAATTCGTCGAACACCCCTATATATAGCAAAAAGGGGCAGGGAACGGCTGCAAAGCCATGAAAATTTCAATTTGGCAACTTAAGGTAGGCAGCAACTTTTTGACTTTTCTTTTCTTTTTTTAAATTATTATTATATTATTATTATAATCCAAAATAATACACGTAAATATTTATGTACACATCTATTCACATATTGTCACCATTATTATCACAAATATCTCAAATAAAATTTAAAGACAAATAAAAATATAGAAACAATTACCACATAATTATCACATAATTATAAAAATACGTAAAATACAAATTATAAAATAAGAAATTTTTCGGGTATTACAATCTCCCCACCTTATAAGAATTTCGTCCTCAAAATTTAGTCTCACTCTACTTCAACATTTTATAATCATCACATATGAAATAAATAAGCCCACAATTATGTTCATACAAAATCACATATTTAACATATCATAGAACTTACTCGTCTTGGTAGTGTACCACAGATTCCGAGATTGTATACATGGACAGTCTACAGGACCATGACAGTGCTCTGATACCACTCTGTCACGACCCAATTTTTCTCACCAATAATAAACAATAATAAATATTCCTTTTTCCTTCATTTTTATACAATATAATTTTCACAAAACTGCTCATTACACCGGCCAGGCTAACAGGTCGTCATCCATGTATACAACTCTCAGGATCATACGGGACCCCAACCACCAGTATCATACAATTTATGCATAATCAATTACATAAATCCACAACTTGTATAATCAATTAATCCCAAATAATTCATGACATAATTAAACTAATCATAAATAATTCACAACATAGTTATCACATATTAATCACAAATAATTCACGCACAATATATTTATGCATTGTAGTTGGACTTCTACTTACTTGAACTCCGATAATAATAATATCATACGGGACCCCAACCACCAGTATCATAACAGGTCGTCATCCATGTATACGATTTTATCTACAATGCATAAACTAATGAGATAAAACTCAGTAAGCAGAAATCATGCATGATAGTGCATGAAAAATGCATTTATTTTATAATCCTTCTAGTTGGTCTCTTTTATTACGAAAATTGTTCACGTTGCGGGATCCCCACGACACACTTATGATATGCACCGGAAATGAGCTCATCACTCTCTCTCTCTCTCACAATAATTCAAGATGGTGGCCCACTCTGTGTAGCCTACTCTGGGTTTCCCCAGGTCGCTCCTTCCTATGTCGCCCCTTCCGCCATTCAGTGCATATATAGTGACCGCACACACCATTAGTATTTTATTAATTTTGGGGAAAACTCTTTTCATGTTTATGCATGGTATGCAACCAGGGCAATTAAATATGCATCATAAATCATTTACGATATTAATATCAATATTTAATCACAATAAAGCAACAACTAATTTTAATTCACACAAATCCACTTCTGGAATAACAACTTCACCTCAATACATAGATCCATTTATAAAATTAGCACTTCACCTTGGATCACACGGATCTCTTTTTAGAATAACTACTTCATCTCGGATCACACAGATCCTTATACCAATATTTCTCACATCATACAAATATATTTTCAACAGTTTCTAATCGCACAGATCTATATAGTACAATGATATTATTTCAAAATTACATAAATCCACAACTTGTATAATCAATTAATCCCAAATAATTCATGACATAATTAAATTAATCACAAATAATTCACAACATAGTTATCACATATTAATCACAAATAATTCACATACAACATATTTATGCATTGTAGTTGGACTTCTACTTACTTGAACTCCGACAATAATAATACTATAGACCCGTAAAGATCCATAATTAATTTCTTCTTTCTCGTTCCGGCACAATTCTCGATTGAGTTTGGGGTGTGAGGTGATGAATTCGTCGAACACCCCTATATATAGCAAAAAGGGGCAGGGAACGGCTGTAAAGCCATGAAAATTTCAATTTGGCAACTTAAGGTAGGCAGCAACTTTTTGACTTTTCTTTTCTTTTTTTAAATTATTATTATATTATTATTATAATCCAAAATAATACACGTAAATATTTATGTACACATCTATTCACATATTGTCACCATTATTATCACAAATATCTCAAATAAAATTTAAAGACAAATAAAAATATAGAAACAATTACCACATAATTATCACATAATTATAAAAATACGTAAAATACAAATTATAAAATAAGAAATTTTTCGGGTATTACAGCCTTTTTATGTTTGTTTATTGAATTTGAATCTATCACTTTCATCAGTTTTGGCCGGGATTGGGTTCTCATCAATTAAAGGAACAGTTTTCCGGCAATATTGGTTTCCTGTCAGCCAGTCATTTGGATGCGATGCTACCAAAAATATCCATGAATACTGATAGCGGCACCACTTCTTCTTCACGAAAGCGATGCAGAGATCACCTCGAAGATCGCTTTTCATCCCTATCGTTTCTATAATAGAAGGATAAATATCAAAATTAGTCCTGTAAGTATGACGTTTTCCAGTTTTAGTCATTTTTCTTTTGCAATTATCAATTTTAGACCTTTTTATCTACTTTTAGTCCTTTTGGTCCACTTTTGGTCCTTTTTTAAAACTTGATCCTTTTTTGGTCCACTTTTGGTCCTTAATGTATACACTTTCGGACTATTTTTTTATTTTTTTTAACATAAATGACTAAATTTGGACTAAAAGGACTAAAAGTGGACCAAAAAAAACCAAAAGTGAGAATTGAAAAAAAAAAGGATTAAAGTTGAAAAATGTCATACTTACAGGATCAATTTTGATATTTACTCATAATATAATGATAATCAAATCTTCATATGAGGTACTGTATCATTTTTGCTATGTAATTTAGATAACACTACAACAATTAGAGCATTGTGGTTGACATCTCGCTAAAACTGTATATTCATTTAATCTCTTTGCTAATTTACACTTTGAATACATAACAGTATTATTCTTTTCAAGGTTTCTTTGAGAGATCAATCTATTTTGCTTTCTTCCAGCCTATATAACATATGGTTCAGCTTGAACCTTCATGAGCTTCAAGTGTCTCTGGATATATAACATGACAACACACTAATAAGCTCATGTACATAAGTACATTCCTTCAATATAACTGACTTAGATCGATAAAGTTTTTCAAATATCTTATAATGTATCCATTCCAAATGAATTGATATTAGTGGTTGTAAAAATTTTGGGTACTCATCCACACCTTGAATGACTCTTGCAGGGTTTTGGTCTCTCTCTCCCGTTTAATTTAGCTCTGAGGGAAGTGTGTGGAAGAAGTTTTGCTCCATATTTTAATACTAATTTTTTGAGTAGATGTCAGAAAGTTATGTAATGTTCCATATTTGTTGTTGGGTATTAGTCAAAGGGACGATGGTGTAGAACTCAATCTGTCACTTCAGTAATAGAGGAAACAAATTTTTAATTCATAAGTATTATAGTTTTTAAATTAGGCAGTGTTGCAGCTGTAATATTTTTATTGATTTCTACGTCATACACGGATGGTTGTTGACTTTAGTGTCCTTATATCACATTGGTCACTGAAAAATAGGTTAACACTATTTAATTGTTACTGTAGGTTTTGGCAGGAAAATGTGCTTGCTCAACTTTTGTGCTTTTATATATTTATAGATTATGTTGAAAAATAACTTTTTAAAATTAAAAATAAATGCATAAAGATAAAAAAGAAAAACACTACAAAATATGACATGTGTACGACGTGCATAGCACGTCTAAAAAACTAGTATATATAAAAGCACATGTGGTCAACTTCTTTTTCCCGCTCAAAGGTTTTAGTCAAAATCCCTTCTCTATTTCTCATTGTTGGCATTCGATCGTTTGATTAATGTGAACCATTAGGGTTCTATGCGTTTCTAAAGCAGTGGAAGCAAGAATATTAGAAACGTATTACCTTTCACCAGGGTATGTTGACGAAGAACAGCTGCGAATAACAATCTCTTGAGCTTCTGCTGTATATATCCTCTCAATCTGCTGTTCTCTTTCCCTTCTCATGGTTCGGCGTGATCAGTTAGGGTTATCGGACAATTGAGATGACTTATATATAGGCTACAGTAGGGACCAGGAGGAGAAATTAGAGTCGGGCCTCCATTGGGCTTAAGTATCCAAGTTTAGCCCAAAACTTATACTTAAGTCCAATAATAATAATATATTCCACTAAAATATTATTACTGCACTGCCACTCCAATCCCAAATTATGTTAAGGGCTCCTTCTTATTATGAGCACGTTAGTCTCCCCATGTTTAAGATATACAATGTCCATTAATTAATTAAGTTACTGACAACTCCATTAATTAATATCTCATCCGAGAGTAGTACCACTCAACCTCATTATCATGCCAGAATTAATCTACTTGTAAAATTTACATGATAGTCCTTATGAGCTCCTCAAGGGGACATCATCAACCTACTTAATAGGACACAAATTCCTTCTACAATCAACAACACACCATAGAGACAACACTACTTCCCAACTCACCAAGTTTGTTGATTTAATACAAGTAAATCTCACCCATTGATGAATCAAAGAAATCCATACTGACTTACGTGTTGAGGTTATTGTATAGGAATTAAGAGCGCGAACATCTATAATAACAGAGATCAAGTTCTTATATATAGTCGGTATAAGTTGAACGACCTCAAGCGGTCTTTCTCAATACACATAAAGCATACTAATGTGATTTTATAGTCAAGACAAACTAATACGAAATCACACTACAACCATCCCTGATAGATTGTTCCCGTCTATCTCGATTGTGAGCGTCTGTTTATACTTTAAGGAAACCGATAATTAATATGATCTTTCGTGTGTTATCGCACAACATATTATCTACAGTATAAAGTAAGTGGACTTTTACACAGACATACAAATAAATTGTTAATAACATTGTTCATATAAAAGCTAGACTCTTAGTATACAATCTAACACTCATCTCTCAATTTCTCTTTAATTTCTCACATTAAAGTTAGATATTGAGTTTTCCTATTTTATATGTGTGACATATATGGTAGTATTTCTCAAGAGAGATTTTAGACATATATGGTAGTTTTCTTATGCACTCCCTTTAAATTAAATATGCATAATTTTACTTAAATTATTCTCTTATTATTTATAGTATAATACTCCATCCGTCCCACAATACCCTTCACCTTTCCTTTGTAATTTACAAAGGAAATGTGAAGGGTATTATGGGACGGAGGGAGTAATTATTAATAATTAATGACATTAATAACCTATATCAATTATGGAAATTGGTAATTTAAAATAATTATCGTTATTGATTCAGTTGTTTTTAATATTTTGATTTTTGGAGTATTTCTTACTGCTACATTTATAAATTAATGTCATTTTTTTTTTATCAATTTATGTCATACATATTATTATTATTATTATTATTATTATTAACAAGTGTTTTATTTAATTTTTAAGTTATAAATTAACGTCATTTTTTAATACAAGATTATAAATTAATATTTTTATTTTTAATAAATCAATTTATACCATACATTTGGGGTATATTTTATGGAGTATATTTATGTGTTTAATGCGTGGCGGGTTAAAAAATATAATATTTTAGGATAGGTCTTGTGTCAGACCGTCTTATATGAGTCCTTACGTAAGACGGATAAAAAATTAATAAATTATTATTACTTTAGCAATAAAAATATTATCACTTTCGCTACAAAATGTTATCAATTTTTATTTATATTATAAATTGTTCACTTTTCGTTAGTGATATTATCACTTTTTATCCGTCTCAAGTAATGGCTTATGTGAGACGGTCTCACACAAATCTTTGTCAATATTTTAATGTATAGCGGGTAACTTATTAGTATTGTATGGGGTCCCATGAAGATATATTGATTGTGTCGGTGTGGGTCTCATTTACCAAAAATATAAATATAACAATATTTGTGGGACGCACTATTTAGTAAAATATGACAACACATATGGAACGAAGGGAATATATTTTTTTAATACAAATTGAGTGGGACGAAGGGAATATATTTATTTAATTATTAAATTATAAATTAATGCAATTTTTTAATACAAAATTATAAATTAATTTTGTCTTTTACAATCAATTTATGCTACAAATAATAATAATAATAATAATAATAATATTATTATTATTATTATTATAGTAAGTGTTTTGTTTAATATTTAAATTATAAATTAATATCATATTTTTTATTTATCAATCTAGGTCATACTTAATAAATATGGGGTATATGTATAATTTTCATCAGATATAACAATATTTGCGGGACGGGGGAAATATATATTTTTTGTGAACTTTATGTACTATAGACAACGTATTTTGGGGTATATTTTATATATCTATGTGTTTAATCTATAGTGGGCTGAGATATAATATAATATTTTCATGTATAGTATAGTGGGTAGTTGTATTAGTGTTGTGTATGGGTCCATGTAGATATATTAATTATTTTGTGTGGGTATTATTTATCAAAAAGAAAAATGTAATAATATTTGTAGGACGCAATATTTTCTCAACCCATTACACAATAAATGCAATATTCCTTAATCTTGTGCAAACAGTAATTGTAACAGCATTCGTAGGAAGAATGAAATACTCCAATCACCATACCACAATTTCTAAGTTTCAAATATTAAAAATTCCAAATATAATAACGTAGAATTTAAATAATATTAAAAAAAGTTAATAGTTACATACACAATATATTTCAAATCAAATAGAATTTTAATTATTATATAAAATTCAATAACATTTTGATAACTTATTCCCGTGCAATGCATGGGTCAAATGATAATATAAAAAATAGGAGTATGCAGAGCTATTTATATTTGTGTTAATCATGTCATTTTTTTATTTGAAGCAAATGTGATTAACTAAACTAAGTCTAAGTATAACCCCGTTATCATCATTATTTTTAATAAAGATACTCTTTGAAATTAATTAGATCACTCTTTAGAAGTAATTAGATTACTCTTTAGAATTAATTAGATTACTTTTTAAAATTAATTAAATTGTATGTCATATATATGTTGTTAGATCACCCTATAAATATAATTAGATTACTCTTTGAAATTAATTAGATTACTCTTTGAAATTAATTGGACCACTCTTTAAATTTCGTTATCAACTTCTTAGTTACTTTTTTTTATTAATTGAGTTATTATTTATTATAAATTAGATTACTATGAACAAGTTTTTTAATTACTCTATATTTTGATTTGTTTTTGTTACATTTTATTTAATCCAATTTTTAGATTACTCTTATTCATTAATTAGGTTCCTCTTTGACATAAATTAGATTACTTTATAAAAATAATTAAATTATTTTCTAAAATTAATTGAATTATTATTTATAATAAATTAAGTTAATGAGTTGCTCTATAGAAATTATTATCGCTTTTTCCAATTAGTTGAATCACTATTTTCAAATAGGGAAGTGCTAAATGGATAGAATCCTAGAACATGGTATTTGTGTAATTCTCATATAAAAGGAAGGGTAAGTTATTTACAAAAATACCCTGCTCATTCCTTTGGATTTATCACACATCAGCATTAAATTTTTCTGTTTTCTACAAATAATTAATCATAGTGACTTTTTAAAGTCACAACAAATTTTTCCTCTTCTAATGGTTCGAAATATATTAATATATGATTATATATTTATAAAATTATTTCTCTAGTTTACTCTTAACATTTTTAGCCAACCATTTTTCGTAAAATTAAATTTAGATAATTTTATGATGACCGTGCTATTTTATTTCTCTCACTATTCTACTATAAATATAGTTATACAAAAAATTATTATTATTATTTATAATTGTATTCATTAAATCTAAAATCTTTATTATATTTAAATAATTAAAACTCTTAAACTTATTTATGTTTCTATAATTAATTTTACAAAGGTGATTAAAATTTTATTAAACATATCATT
This sequence comes from Pogostemon cablin, assembly GCA_023678885.1. Classification (NCBI taxonomy): domain Eukaryota; kingdom Viridiplantae; phylum Streptophyta; class Magnoliopsida; order Lamiales; family Lamiaceae; genus Pogostemon; species Pogostemon cablin. The sequence goes on from CM042979.1 coordinate 14,034,907, forward strand.
TTTGCATATAAAATAATGTTTCCCAAATAACATGGAAATAGAGTTGTTACCATGATCATTTCATTAAGTGTTTTATAAAACGTTTTATTTTAATTGTATAATATGATAATTTATAAAAGATAAAATTTTAAGTGTAATTAATTATACTCGTATACAAATCTCCTTGCGTGAGACAGAGGCCTATGAATCTTGAATTAGCTAAGAGTGCTGATATCACCGCTAATAACTAATGTAATTCAAAGATAAAAGTTGATCGGCATTGCATGCACATATTACCTCCTTATTCTTCTTTTTTATTATTTGACTTTTTTTTTCAATAAGATTAATTTAAAAAAATTAATAATTATTTAATATAAAATTAATTAATAATTAAATTGAATGAATATCACTTTTCATTAATCAAGAATCACTTTTTATTAAAAATATCATCATATTTTATACGTTTCATACATTATTCGTAAAATAGTTTAATTACATAATTATCACTTTTTCATAATCATGTATCACATTTTACTAAAAATGGAGTATTACATTTTATTCGTCTTACAATCTATTTATAAAATAATTTATTAATTGAACAATTTTTATAAAAAATGTTTCATGAGATTGCTTTTATTAATTGAACTATTTTCTAGTTAGATAATATTATTTTTTATTAAAAATATTATTACTTTTTATCCGTCTCATTAAATCCTTTTATGAGATTGCTTATCACTTTTTTTTGATTAAATATCACTTTTTATTAAAAATATTATCACTTTTTATTCGTTATTTATGAGATTGGTTATCACTTTTATCTTAATTAAATATTACTTTTTATAAACAGATATTATCACTTTTATCATCTTATAAAATTATTTTTGTGAGATAATTTACACTAGAAAACAAGTAGGAATACTAATAAAAAATACCGTATTTTTTAATTATGGTGGATTTTTTTTTCAAATTTTGAATCAATACTATACTAAAATAAAATGATATAATGGCATAAATAAAATAAAATAAACACATGAAACATGTATTAAATCATTTATTATTGGTAATTCCCCGTAATTAATGAAATTATTTAACGAAATTCAGTCGGCTGAAATTACTTCAATTTTCGCAGGTCGACATTTTTGGATTTTTTAAGATCCGCCTCACGTAATAAGATCCGTAAAACGATCTCATACAAGTCTTTGCAAAAAATTTAAGATTTTTATTTTTTTTAATTCAAAATTTATACGGTACAATTTTAGTGTAATTTTCGAGGATAATATCCAATTATCATCCCACCCTAACTGTCTAAATACATCTCTTTATTAAATAATGGGTGATTTTGGGTTCACTAGATGCACCCCATAATTTATAGGTTAAAAAGTGTGTTAGTGGGTAGTTTATAATTTTTATTTTTAATTATTTAATTTAATTAATGGTAAATATTAAATTAAAGATTGATGTTGAAATTGTTCAGTTGCATCGGTATCACAAGTACACCGGAGCCGAACTCTTAAATAATAATATGTCAATGTAATTTTAATTGGAATAATTTCTACCAAATACTAATATTGAGTGTAAAAATAATAGTACGGTGATTTTAGATACTATTTATATTTAATACGATACTTTATTAAATAATATGAAAATATTATTGATTTCTTCCTAATAATAGTTATTTCAGTTTAGTTAAAAACTTTTATACTGTTTATATGTATAAGTATGATACTTTGTTAAATAATACAGTATGAAAATATTGTTGATTTCTTCATTATAATGGTTTCACGTTTTTTTTATGTTTTTATCTATTTACTAAAAGTTTCATACTTATACTTTGGTAATTTACTTATATATATTTTAGTAATTTATTTCTATTTTATTTTGAACTAATTTATTTAAACTAGTATATAATATTAATTTAATTTTATAACTCAAATTTATTGTGAAATTTATTTTATCTTTTTATATACTAATTTTTGCTATGTATTAATCTATTTTTGCGATAAAATATCATTTTTATTCAATTGATTAATTTTCAGTACACTTTTTAAATATTAATCTTGACCCGTAAATATTAATAAAGAATTTGGAATGAGTCATAATAATTTTTTTTTGAATGTGACGGTAAGACTAGGATTAGAATGATATGATAGAGTATATATTATGCAAAAGATTATGTATATGATAGAGCACACTGACAAGATATAGTTCTACAAGCTAAAGTATTTACAAGTAATAGTGTGGGAGAATATGTTTGGTACAACTAGGGATGATAACGACACAAGTATTTTTGGTACACTAGGAATGTGTAATATTGTTATAAATAAAGTGTAGTTCTGGGAAGTTAGTTGTTTTGATCTTCTTACTATTTTAGAAAGTTGAAGATTTTTTTTATGATAAATATAGAAAATGTAAAGACTGATATATTATGAAAAATAAGTGTACTATGTAATTTAATTTATAAACTTAAAACTACGTTATATAATTAAAAAATTATATTTATATATTATGGCAATTTATTGGGTGCAACTGGGTGTAAGGTTGCACCCAGATCCGACTCATTTTTACGATCCATAGTATAAATGCAATTTTCAACCCGTTTTCATTTTCAGATCCGTGACCAAACATTAGTCTTCCTTCCGCTCCCTCTTTCTCTCTGGAAACCTTAGGTTCCTCCTGCCTCACTCCTTCTTCTTTCTTCATCTATTTGGAAACTCTAGCTTAATTTTCTCATTCTCTTTATTTTTAGATCTCGATCTCATCCTGATTAAGACACCACATTAATTGATTTTTGCCCACGCACTTGAGAGCCATGGTGCTGGCGTCGATTTTGACGGGAGTGAAGAGCGTGTTGTTGTTTTATGTCGTTGGTGTCTGTCTCGATCCAGTTGTTCTTTGGATCTCGCCGTCATAGTCTGTCGAAGTACTTCGACCTGACCCTGACGTTGATGTGCTTGTTGGTATGGAGGACCGCTTGTTGGCGTCGTAGGAGTTGAAGACGAGGGCGTTCATGTAGTTGGAAGCGAATTAGTGAGTTTCTATACAGTAACTTGCAATCTATTGTGTACCTAAATTCTTTGTTAAATTATGTTGTTTAATCATGTTATTTTCTTAATTTAGTTAATTTGCTGGATGGGGTTGCAAGTATTGGAATAATTGAACTTGGTGATGTTCAACTTGCTGTATATCTACTAAGAAAATATACAGTGGACAAATTTCTTTCGAGTGAGAAATAATTAGCTGGTACCATATCACTGTTTAATTTTTAATTTTTATTTTTATAAATCTCATTTAACTTGTTGCTTTCCTTTGAGAAAGATTAGAGAAAGAAATCAATATAACGGAGGCTCCTTGTTTTTCTGAAAGAAAAGTAGAATTTAGACATCAATCATGAATTAAGTAGTCAAGAAACTTATGATTCTTGAGTTTTTCTGTTGATTATTTTCACTGTTTTGTGTAAGCAATCAATTTTTAACATTCTCATGCTCTCTATCGATTGTGAAGATTATATGTTTGATTTTTTTTGTGGTTCAGTTTTTCCCATGCTTTCTTAATTGGTTTTGAAGATGATTATCCTCTTTTAATATTTGTGTTTTTATGTTTAGGCATCTATAATGAGGACTGCTTCTACATCTAAAGGTTGGAAAGGCAAGAGAAAGTACGCTACATCTAAGTAACTAAATCAACCCTGTCCGGAGCCTTGGTACAACAATCATCTATGACAGAGAGCACGCATGGAATGACTATGTAAGTGTGAATGTGTGATGAATATCAATATGAAAATACAGCTATTGTAGTAGTGTTATGTGTAAAAGGCGACTTGAGTAACTTTGCATTCGTTGTGTGGTTGAGTGTTCTAGGAGAGACCATTCATTGGAACTGCCCTTGCTGCTCTATATCACCATGTCATATTAGAGCCATCCCATTCAAGAGTGGCCACTGAATGTGCTTGAAAGTGTGAAGCTGCTGAGTTTTTTGGTTTTCTTTTTGGTAGACATGTATTTATGTAGTGAACTCATCTATTTATGCAAATTTTATTCCAGATTGGATATTGGACTTATCATGTTTGTTTATGTATAAAGATATTAGATTATTGTAATTGTAATTTGGCATTCTTCTCTTCTAAACTTCCCCACTCTAAACTCCATTTGTAACCCAATTGTGTGTCCATTTGTGACCCAATTATGTGTGATTTTTTTTAGTAGGAGAATGCATTTGGTTTATTCATCCCAAAATTAAGTAAGGTTTAAATATATTGCTTCAATTTCACTCTTTTCTTGTCCATATTTATTTTAAAACAAGTCCATTCATGTATTCTCATAAGATGTATTCATGAAATTTGATTCCAAAGGATCAAGTTACTTTTACATCTGATGATTAAACATGAGCTACTTCTTTATGGAATGTGGTTGATGAATTTTTTGATAAAAATTGAGAATCGAATGTGACTGCTTTAATACATATATACTTTTCTTGCGTACATTAAATCCTAATTCTCTTGCATGCTTACAATACAATTTGTGCATCTCCTTAACTGTGTCTCTTTATTATCCAACTAGTAAATCTGCGACTTTCTCATATTCTCTACTTTCCTCATCTTCAGTAGAGCATAAAATTTGAATAGAATCTGCATATAATAAACAGAACTGGTTATTTCTATACTATTAATGAGAAATACATATACAGTAAAGAAAAATCAATCACTTCGAAAGCAAAATGCTACCAACATACTAATCATGCCTATGTACAATTCAGAATATATATATATATATATATATATATATATATATATATATATATATATATATATATATATATATATATATATATACAATTAACGGAGAAAACATATACAGTAAAGAAAAATACATCACATCAAATGCACAATGATACAAAGATGCCTATCATGACCAAATACAATTCAGACATACCTATATACAGTTAACAAAGAAAATATATACAGTTAAAATAATCCAACATACAAATCATGCCCATGTACAATTCAGACCATATCTATGTACAATTAACAGAGAAAACATATACATTACAGAAAAATCCATCACATCGAATGCACAATGCTACAAATATGCATATCATGACCACATACAATTTAGAACATACTTATATACAGTTAACAGAGAAAACATATACAGTTAAAATAATCCAACATACAAATCATGCCCATGCACAATTTAGACCATACCTATGTACAATTAACAGAGAAAACATATACAGTAAGGAAAAATCCATCACATCGAATGCATAATACTACCAAGATGTCTATCATGACCACATACAATTTAGAACATACCTATATACAATTAACAGAGAAAACATATACAATTAAAATAATCCAACATACAAATCATGCTCATGCACAATTCAGACCATACCTATGTACAATTAACAGAGAAAACATATACAGTAAAGAAAAATCTATCACATCGAATGCACAATGCTACAAAGATGCCTATCATGACCACATACAATTCAGAACATACCTATATACAGTTAACTGAGAAAATATATACAGTTAAAATAATCCAACATACAAATCATGCCCATGTACAATTCAGACCATACCTATGTACAATTAACAGAGAAAACATATATAATAAAGAAAAATCCATCACATCAAATGCATAATGTTACCAAGATACCTATCATGACCGCATACAATTCAGAACATACCTATATACAGTTAACAGAGAAAACATATACAGTTAAAAATCCAATATACAAATTATGCCCATGTACGATTCATACCATACCTATGTACAATTAACAGAGAAAACATATACAGTAAAGAAATTTGAGTTTCAGATACAGTAAAGAAATATATACAGTACAGAAACATATACAGTAAAGAAATTAACAGAGAAAACATATCCTTGAATTGATTCGAAAAAGACAAAATCGTTTAATTTGAGTTTCAATCTCAAATTAAGCGTAAAAATTAAAAAAATCTCAAAATTTGAAGAATTCTACCTGAATGTGAAATTATAAAATACAATATATAGAATCACATATCAAAATATTTGCATATACTAAATCCGAATCTGAAGTTAAATTTACCTAATTTTGAGTTTGACTTCTTCTTTTTCAGTGCGTATTTTTCCAACACGATGCGGATGAATTGGAGAATCGGACAATCGCTGGTGAAATTTGAATAAGAAGTGAGAAATCGCTATCAGATGCGCACATACAGAATAGAAGAAAAGAATCACGGTGGAGAAGAATCGCTATCAGATGAGACAACTGCAAAATTGGCAGAGCACAAATGGCGGTGAAATCGTCAGATAACGGCGGCAGATCGTCGAAACCTGGTGGCAGAGGGAATCGGCAGTGGACTGCCATGGGAGAGAATCGCCATGGTGGGAGAGAATCGGTGAATGCTGTTCTTAATTTTAGGTTTTATATGACCCATTTCCAAATGGGTTGACCCGGTGTACAATTAAAAAACATGAAACTAGTTGCATCTAATATACACTCATATATTATATATAACTCATTAACAGTATATTTATAAAATATATATATATATATATATATATATATTATGACTAACATAAAAATAATAATTTAAACATAAAAATAAATAATACTTCCTTCCGTGCAACGTTTGGTTGGGTGAGATCTAATTTATGTAAAAAGAGATGTGAAATTATGAATTTATGTGATTTAAAGTAAGCTAAACCATGTAAATTATTTCAATATTCAAATTGTATTATAGTGGAAATTATATTTTCAAAAAGAAGTTTTATTGTTAATATTTCTTATATTTTTTATTTTTGATATTTTTAGACGACATTTTTTAATGTTTTAATAAAAAATATTAAATTAAATAAAATGAATTGACTCCACTTTTAATTTTTTATTTAAAAATTATAGTGAAATTATTAATTATAGCTAGAAAATTTAAATTTATCATTGTACATTCTCTATTTTTTAATTTGTTTTTATTGTTATAAATTTATTTAATAATAAAAATGTAGGAGTATGTGACTATCCATATTTAACAATTTATTAACAATGACACTAAGAAATTATAATGCTTGGTGATTATTTTTTTAAGAGGTGTTATTTTGTCCCGTAAATTGAACAAACTAATTTAGTAGATATTATGTTAAATTTAAATTAACAATAAATTTATCCATGATGATATTAAAAATATATTGGGATTGATGTATCGTAATAATAGAGATATTTATGAAAAGAAACATTAATTATTCATTGATTTAAGAATTTGAGCGACATAAACATTAATTACTAGTTAAAAAGAATTATAAGGTTAAAATAGTAATTATCAATCAATATTTAATTTTCTATCTAGATAGATTCAATCAATATACTCTTATTCATTAATTAGGTTACTCTATGACATAAATTAAATTACTCTATAAAAATAATTGAATTATTTTTTATAATAAATTAAGTTAATGAGTTGCTCTATAGAAGTAATTAACACTTTTTACAATTATTAGTTGAATCACTATTTTCAAATAAACTATAAAGAGTACTTATTTATCTTTATCTCTATCAACTAATTTATTGCTCATCCCAATGTTAATTAGTCAAAAGTGTTTTTTTTTTTTTTTATCTTACCACTACTATATCATTAGTCCCTGTAGCCCCTGATCAATTGCTATTCCCAATATTAATTTATCTTCCCAATCATCAATATTAATGTCTTTCCCTTGATTACTCATACCTACAGCAATGAAAAAGGCGGCACTCTTCGCGAATGTAAGGTTAAAAAGATCGTCCTCTTCTACACCCTCCTCCATCTCCAAGTCAAACCTGCCACTCCGCGCCAGATCTGCTGCTGCCACGCACCGCCGCCACCATAACTATTTTGTAGCCGAACCACCGCACACTGCTGCCCAATCGAGCACCGCCCGCCATCTGCTGCTGCCGGAAAATGCGAGGCCAGCTGCCGCTATCAGTCGTGTGTAGCGACAGCCGCCGGAGTTCGTCAACACTTCTCACCATCAAGGAATCTCTACTGCCCATCTCCTCTTTGCTGTTTATCAGCACTAAAGATGTGAAAAGAATTGCCGCCGAAAAACGCGAACACCACCACTTGCCTTGAGTACTAGGAAGATAGATAGAAGAATGGGGAGAGAGAAGAAGGGGCTGCCTTCTGAACTAGGCGGAGAGAGAAGAAGGGAGGGAGAAGGGCGGAGAGAGAAGAAGGGAGGGAGAAAGCCAGAAAGGGGAGTGACGTGTTTTGGGAAAAAAGCTGAACATAATGTACGTACAGATTCATAGAAGATCCTATAGAACCCAGCAAACCCGCGAAATTTTATGATGGTTGTGATTTGGGATCGAATTCCATGAAATTTTGATGGAACTGGTTTCACCCTAGTCTACACCCTAATCTATCTCAATGATAAAATATGTAAATACTCTTTATTTTTATTAGATTAATTTGTTATTCTCTCCGTCCCGCATCCCGCATTAAGGATGTATTTTATTTTTTGCACGTAGATTAAGGAGTATTATTATTTAATGTGTAATGGATAGTTGTATTAGTGGGAGTGTAGACTCCATGTTTTAATTGTATTATAGGGTGAATGTGGGACCCGTGTGTATAAAAAAGAAAAGGGAATCTTTTGGGTGTGACGACCAAAATAGAAAAAAGAGACCCTTGGTGCGGAGGGAGTTTTTATTATTTAATTTTCTTAATGTAAAATAATTATTCTTTTACTTGTAATTTCAATTCTTTTTAATTTTAATATAATTTTATTTATTAAATTGTCAATCTCCATCTAACCCATACTGAAATAATAATTAAATTTGGTTTTTGAACAGGAGTTATATAATAAAATATTTTTATATATAGTGAAGTGAGAAAAATAATACTCCATCCGTCCGTGAAACTTTTTTGCACGGGATATAATATTTAATGAGTAATTGAGGATAGTTGAGGTGAGAAAAATAATATTTTAATGTATAGTGTATTAGTTTGGTGTGTGGTTCCCATAAAAATATATTAATTGTTTTGTGTGGGTTCCATTTAATAAAAAGGGAAACAAACCTATTGTGTTGGGACTGACGAAAATGGTAAAATGCACCACTTGTTGTGTTGTGGGACGGAGGGAGTATTTAATTGTATAGTGAATAGTTGTATTAGTATTGTATATGAACCCTATAAAGATATTATTAATTGTTTTGTGTGTATCCCATTTAATAAAAAGTATATAATTATTGAGATGGGAGATTCAAATTAAAAATATGTATCTATTATTGTGGGATACAAAAAAATATACTTTATTTATTATTAAACAAATATCAAATTATCCTTAGAAAATTCATTTTTTTTTTTAACTACAAGTTTATAGGGAGTGTGAATTTTCTTTTGGGCGAAAAGAAGAGAGTTTATCTTTGATGCTCCTCCATAAATAAATAAAAAGGTTGACTTCTATTAATGGAATTTAGGATGGATTATTATCTACCATGAAAAGAACTAGATTGGTATGTGACAGTGAGACCCACCTTACCCTCTCTCATCCAATAAAAAAAGAACTAGGTTCTCTTCAACTGAAAGATACTGGTATTAGGGTGATAAACAAATTAGACCGTCGTTTGTTTTGGTGACGCGAGACAGATAAGATAAAATTTTAATAATAATAATAATATTAAATTGATGAAAAATATTAATAGTGCAATTAACAATTTCATAATTAATTTATAATATAAATAAATATTGACAATATTTTTAAGTAAAAGTAATACTCTCTCGATCCACAATATTTTTAAATAAAAGTAATACTCTTTCCGGCCACTTACAATGTATCCATTTTACCATTTTGGTAGTCCACTTCAAAGGTATTCATATTCTATATTTAGTAAAAGGTACACTACATGACCCACCACTTCCTTCTAATACAACTACCACTACACATAAAATAATAGTACTTCTTAATCCACGTACAAAAAGAAAATGGTTACCTTATAAGTGGCCGGAGGGAGTAAAATTTTTAATAAAAAGCGACATATAATTTAAAATGGGTAAATTACCAAAAATCCCTCAAGATTTGTCCAAACTATGAAATAAACCTTATGATTTCAAAAATTACCAATTACACAATGTAATTTGTTTTTTATTTGTACATTAATAAAAATACCATTTCTTCTTAAAATAAAGAAGGGTGGAAATAATATCAAAGAGCCATATATTTAAAATTGTATTTTTAAATTTCATTATTTTTTTTAATGTAGAAAATTAGGGTTAGAGGGATTTTTTTAACATGAAAATGACATCAATACCAATAATTTAATATTGTATTTTTGAATTTCACTATTTTATGTATTTTTATTTTTAAATTTTATTACCAAGGGATTAAGATTTTTTTATTTTTTTAACATGGAAAAAATTAAAAAAAATCTTTCTAATCCCAATTTTCTACATTTAAAAAAATTTTAAAAAATTGAAATTTAAAAATACAATGTTATATTCATGGATATTAATGTCATTTCCTTTTATATTTATTAAAAAGAATATTTTTATCAATGTTCAAATAAAAAATAAGTTAAAGGGTGTAATTGGTAGTTTTTCAAATAAGAAAGTTTATTTGATAGTTTTGACAAATATGGGGTTTTGATAATTTACCCATTTAAATAAAATTTAAAAAATGGTGTCAAAGACAGCTATAAAAAGAATAGAGAATTTAAAGAGAGGTACGTACGAAAGAAGAGATAAAGAATAAAAGAATGGATGGTGTTGAGAAGAGCAAAATACTGATATTTGGTTCAACTGGTTATCTGGGCAAATACTTGACCCGTGAAAGCATTTCAATGGGCCATCCCACTTATGCATATGTTCGTCCACCCATGGATCCTTCCAAGATTCAACTTCTCAAAGATTTCCAATCCATGGGAGTTGTTATCTTCCATGTATGTATATGTTATTAATTTCAATTGTTTTAATCATTTTCATACATTGGATGGATAATATATAAGGGGTTACAAATTAGAGTTGTTTAATTATGTGGTAGGGAGAGCTGGATGAGCATGAAAAGCTGGTTGAAGTGATAAAAATGGTGGATGTTGTGATATCAGCACTGCCTGTGCCTCAGCATCTTGATCAGATCAAGATTATCAAAGCCATGAAACAGAGTGGAAATGTGAAGGTTGGTTACTGGATTAATCTCTTAATACTGACACCTTTCGTACGTTCTTTCTTTAATTAATACACTTTCTCTGTCCCTCTCCTTCTCATGTACTACACACTCATTAATTTAACATAAAATCAAACTCAACCTACAAAAACTCAATACAAATACTCACTTTCATCCATTCTCAATGTATTCGTTTGCTTTTTGCACGTAAATTAAGGAGTATTATTATTTTATATATGGTGAATAGTTGCACTAGTAAGGTGTGTGAGCCCATATTTTAATTATAGTAATATTGTGAGTGAATCATATATATATCTAAAAGGGGAAATAGATAGATTAAAAGCATATAACACAAAATAATAAAATAGATACATTAAGGAAAAGGAGTATAAAATATATTTATTCATGATTTATTAATCTCGCATAAACCTTAAGGTGATGGTTGTTTTGGCTTTTTTAGAATTTTAAAACTAATTAAATTTTATTTTATTATTATTAATTTTTTGATAGAATAAATTTGTAGATTAAATCAATATATAAGAAAATATTCACTTATATAATAAAAGAGAAGAGATAAAGAGAATGAATATTAACTGAAAATGAATGATATACGAAAGATGAATATATTGAAGATTATAAAATTTGTAAGTGTATATAAAAGTGATTTGTAAAATCTAAGTAGGTTTAGAAACTAAAATCTGGTTTTTTAAAATTGGAAATAAACTGCAGACAAATAATATATATTTAAAGTACTTGACCGTAATATGAGAACACCTACAATGAGAGGTAGGGAAAAATACTATAGTACCCAACAGGAATTAACAAAAAACTTCGTTACTCTACATTTAAAAAATATACTACTATATTTGTATGCTCAAATTGATCAAAATACCATTTACTCGAATTTTTTGAGTAAACAATTGAAGTAAAACTGAGTTAAGATCTAAAAAAATAATTCGCATACATTATTCGTAAACATTGATTAACATGAATACATTAACTCAAAAATATTATTTGAATATATTGTTTAACTCAAAAACACTAATTGAATACATTGTTCGAATACATTAACTCGATTATATTAACTTGACATTTTATTTACTCGAATTTTAATTTAAAAATTATTTTTCACTTTATCATTGCTTTACTAGAATATATTCAATTAAAGGATTTTTTTTATCAATTCGAGCATTAGAAAAGATAGTTTTTTAAAATTAACATAAGAAAGTTCTTTTATTTTATTTTTTAAATTAGTTGGGCATTACCGAATACCTAATTACTTCTAAATCCAAGGTGAACAAAATTTGTAGCTTGTTATGATATTAATGATGTGATCATTACTATCAACTGTTGTGATATTGATGGTTTAGCCATTATTATAAAAAATGGCCTACTTTATCTTTTTAACTGAAGTTGGATAATTTTTTAATGATATAAGAAAAACACATTATGATTAATGGAATTGAAGATCTTTCGTCTTCTTCTTATCTCTTCTTCTTCTTGCTGTTACTTTATTTCTTTAATTTACTATTGATGATGGTTACCTTTTCTTTAATTATTATTTAACATATCTCACTTTTGTAGTACATCTCCATTTGGCAGCTAGAGATATAAATTGGATTTTTATACCCAGTAGGCAGTACAAAAGTTAAAACGTTGTACCTATTAAAAATGAAAGAAGTCAACCTAATAGTCAAATTGGTGAGTCATCACTTTAGTGCTCTTCTATTTTTATTATTCCAAAATAAATACTGTATGTAGTAATTATCGTTACATTTCTAATTTTTCATTTTAATAAATCCATAAAATATTTCAATATTAATTTAATTTATAATAAAAATCTTAACTTCAAATACAAATTTAAAATAATTATAGCATTTTTATGAATAAAAATTATTACTTATAAATTAATAAATTAATTGTGTATAAATTATGTTTGATGATGGGATCCTCAAATAGTTTTAAATTTTACATGGAAGGATTGAAAGGTATTGGTACAAATGCAAATAACTATGACAAAGACTGGTATGAGACCGTTTTACGTAAGCCCTTACGTGAGACGGATAAAAAGTGATAACATTATTACCATTTTCGTTATAAAATGTCATCACTTTCGCTAAAAAATGTTATCACTTTTTATTTATACTATAAATTGTTCATGAAATAGTTCACTGCATTATTATAATTTTTCATCGATTGAATATCACTTTTTGTTAACAGTATTATCACTTAGGTATGGCTTCACTTTTAGGTGCAGTAGATATCAACTCTTTTAATTGATGTTCAAATTAAATTAAGAGCTTAAACTTAAGTGATTTTTATTTTTATTTTTATTTTTTTGCTTTAGTATTAAATTGCATACCCTTTAATATAAAGATGTGTATCATTTATTTTCTGAAAAAAATAAAAAATATTAATGAAAAGTGTATACTTTTATAACAAAATATTGTACACTTATTAATTAATTACTCCATTCGTCCCATGAAAAGAGTTACATTTACTGTTTATATGGAGATTAAGAAATATAATACTATTTTAATATTTTAATGTGTAGTGGATTGAAAGATATAATAATTTAGTCTAAAGTGAGTAGATGTATTAATATTGTGTGTGGACTCCATGAAGATAAAGTGATTGATTTATGTAGGTCTCATTTACTAAAAAAAGAAATATAACTCTTGTATCGGGACACCATAATTAATAAAATGTAAATCTTGTGGCGGGACGGAGGGAGTAAAATGTATACCTTTTAACACAAAATAATATATCCTTATACACTCTGTGGGGACACAAAAGACAATTTCTTCCCCAACTACCAGCAAACATTGCCAAATAAAGTAACAAAAAAATAAAATTTATCAATTTCCCAATTACCAGCAAATATTACCAAATAAATTAACAAGGGCATAAGATCCATCTATTTATTCCTCTATTACCAGCAAAAATTGCCAAATAAAATAACAAGGCATAACATGAATCAATACGGTTTGTTTTTGTTTTTAAACCTTTATAAAGAGAGATAGTTGTTTCATAGGGCTGTTTATCTTCACATTTTCCGTCTTTTATCCGTCCACAACTCTTCACAACATAAAAGGAAATAAAACTAAATTCGGTAACCTTATAATACAATTTAACCGAGAAGTTTTTTCCTTTACGGAAAAGCCCCCTCCGTGATCGTAATAGTGGGAATTTGAATGGATGACAGAGATTTATTCCGTCGGAGTTCGGGAACGAAGTAGATCGGGTGAGCGGGGCCCTGCCACCATTCCAGAAGCTTCTAGACAACAAGAAGATGATACGGCGAGCAATTCAGGAAGCAGGGATTCCCTACACATTCGTTTGTGCCAACTCGTTTGCTGCATATTTTGTCAACTATCTGCTGCATCCACACCACCAATCCAATCAACTTACCATCTATGGAACCGGTCTACCCAAAGGTATATATATAAATATATGGACTTACAAATTTGATTTGCACAACAAATGTTTTTATGAACTTAGTTTTCATCTCATTTAATTGATAACTTAAATATATCAACGGTAAATACATTTGGCTTCCCCATCGCTTGCTTCCTACTCTTCTTTTACACAAAGATAAAGCCAGTTCCGCCCTTACTGCCCAACCTGAGAACGGACAACTAATGTCAGTCACCCTCGGGAAAAAATCATTCCATTCAGTGGCGGATCCAGAAATTTTTTTCTGGGGGTACGGGATGGCATGTAATTACAAAAATATATTACTATTTTTTATATTTAAAATTATACGATAAATAAATCAAAATAAAAAAGTAGTCCCTTCGTTCCTTTTAAAGAATCCATTATTTAAATTTTGATATAAAATAGTTTTTTTTTTTAAAGAACAAATGAAAAAAAAGTAGTAGAAGTTTAGATAATATATGGGGTAAATAATTTAAAAAAACATTTAAAGAAAGAGTTAAAGTTAAATGTGCTGTAAGAGGGATTTGAACGCCTGACCTTCAGGGTACAAATTTAGCGAAGACCACTATGACAAGTTCTAAATGTTGTTACAAATTACTATATATATGTATAACCTTTTTCATTTTGGGGGTACAACTGTACCCCCTTGTCCCACAGTGGATCCGCCCCTGATTCCATTTGTAGGTTATGTTTAGTTCGGTTTGTCGAGTGGTGAGTGGAGTTAAGGAAACAATAGATAATCTTAAACGAATTTAAAACATAAACCATCTTATATCTTTTTATTTTATTTGGAAAGGCCCCAAAATAGTTAAACTAGCCTAATGCTAAGGCATGACTTCTAACAATAGAAGCACAAAAAATCTAATAACAATGTTTGAGGGTTTGTTTGTTTCAATTTAGATAACTCTCTTAAAATTTTCAGGATAATCTAGAAATTAATCTTTAGTGCTTAGTGTTAATTCTACAACTATAATTATACGATAATATAATATTATACATGATTTGTGTTCATAATCCTTTTTACACTAGAGTTAGGGTTTAGGCTTAGGGAGTGTTCGTTTCATGTTGAGTTACTATGTTGGTTAATAAAACTTGACCATGTGATTAAGGTGTGAGAAAGTTTCAAGTGATATAATAACTCACATCCTGCTAAGTTCTATTTCATTGGGCTTCTTTTTTTTTTTTTTTATTAAAGGGCATTGAAGATAAATAAGTTCATATGGCCCATTAAATAATATTAACTCAATGTAAAGTAAACATTCACTTTGTATAGTATTAATTTTTAGGTTATAATTATCTTTTGCAACTCATAATTAAAAGAAAAACAAATTGTTATTACAATAGATTGCTTGCAATATACATGCTTTAGCATTTTTACTTTGTATAATATTTTATTATATATACTTGATGGTTCATAACACCACAAAGATATTAGTATTATAAATATCTATAGGAATAGGACCAAATAAAATTCATTTGTTACATATGTTAAGAGTTTAGTTATAGATTGAACTCAATTAGATTATTATTATTCATTAATACGTGATTTAAAGTAAAGTTTGTGATTCCAGATCTACCAGCCCCAGATAATATATCATTATCCATTCTTCATAACATATTGGTGCAAGGTGCTCAGACCAGTTTTGAACTCACAGACCAAGACTTAGAGGCATCTGCACTCTATCCTGACCACGCCTATACTTCCATTCACCACCTTCTCAATCGTTGTCTTCTTCATCCACTCAATACTAAGTTGGCAACTTTTGTGTAGCAATCTCTCTGTCTCAATTGTGTTTTTACAATTACTGTATCACGTTATATTAAATTAATTAGTAGTTTATTGTCTTTGTGGGAATAATGAAGTCATTAGGGATTAAATAAAGTATATTATGTGTTAGGTGGTGATAAGACTTTTATAAATAAAGTGTATTAAAATATTCACTTTTATAATTTACAATTGTAGTTCATGGCGTATTCACCCATACTATTCATGTTTCATTTTACCCAATTTTACCTTCAGAATTTAGTATTACTAATTTTTAAGATACAATTGAAATTTCAGATTCATGATCTATTCATTTTATCTTTTAGGGTTTATGATTTACTTTAGGATCTAATGATAATTCCAAAGTTATAATTATCTTTTTAATCATAATTAAAAATTAAAAAAAAAAAGAAGAAGAAGAAAAAGAAAAGGAACTTGTTGCATCGAATTTATAATGCAATAGGCTTCACCCTAATTTAAAATTGCACGATTTCAATCAATTTTTCACTGAAGACAATCACAATGGGAATGAAAATAACTGAAGGGTGGAAAATAGTTATTGAATCAATGAAAAATTATTGAGGAATTCTGATTCCCACCAAACCAACCAAGTATCAACAATGGAAACGAACGTCTTCATTCTCATTACAACCTTCCATTACCCCCAACCAAGCAACTCTCATTTTTAAGCTCCTATAGCATCAGCAATGAAATTGTTTACTCCTTCCATTCATACCTATGCTAACCCAACCAAGCACCCCCTTAATTACTTTTTTCGAAATGCTTATTGGATAAGGACATCTGGACATGGCCATCACACCTCTTTCAAAGTAATTGCATGTGTGTATAATATATGGAATTTCTTGCATGCAACTCAATATACTTAATAGCTTCTTAAGGCAAAAAAAAAAAAAAAAAACACAAATTTCTCTGCAGGTCCATTCATTGCAAGAAAGAAGTAGATCATTTACTATGCTGCCAAAAAAAATAGAAATAGAACATGAGCTTCTCACTCGGTCATAGTCATTGTACCTTGTTCAAGCAACGACGTGATTCAGAAACTTTTTGTTCAGCATTGGCGCACCCAATTCCATAAACGGAACATTAGTAACCCTACACTTTAAGATCTCCACAATCACCATAAACTTGATAAGCTTAGATGTCACACAAAAAATAATTTAAAACAACTTCCATATCTATAAAGCTACAAATGGAAACTTAAATTGTACAGCATTAAAAACTTATGCCCCACTTTAGTAGAAAATAACATTACCCAGTGCTCTATGCTAATTTACACAACTTGGAAGTACATTTGAAATTGTACACAACTAATTTATTTTCAGCAAACTCATTAGCCAATGCTCTTTATACAATTTGAACTTGCACATTTTCAAAAAAAAAAAAAAAAAAAAAAAAATAGGAACAGAGTATGAACAATTAACCTGGTTGAATCAGTAAAATAGACAGTAAGAAGCAAGATAGAGGCAACATACATAACACATCTAAAAATGAGCTACCCTAAAATTTTAATTTAGTATGGAGTGGAAGGTTACCTGAGATGAGACACATGCAGTCAGTAACGTAAACTTTTGTCATCCACAGATATACCAACAGCTTCCACCAATCTGTTATCTTCCAACTCCATCAGTAATTGATAGAGGCAACAGTGCAGATGAAAACATTGGAAGAGGAGGACAATTCCAAATACAAATACACAGACAGAGAGAGTGTGTTTTAGATATTAGCGGTAAAATCTATTTGGGAGCAAAACACATTCCAAGAAAAAGATCCCTGGTTCTTTTTCCAATAAAGAGACTTGAAGTTTACTAAAGTGCGAACGACACTACAGAACACTAAATGTTATTAAACTGAGAATATCGAGAAGTAGAACAGATGCTAAAGAAAATATTGATCACCTTTTCAGTTGATTTCTCAGTAGGATTGTCTGGCATTTACACTAGAGCACACAGAGTCACTTAAATTCACAAGTGATAGAGAATTGCTTTTCTTCTTTTCATTTCTGATCCTATCAATTCAACCATCATATAGATTTCCTTAGATAGGGGATGAGACTTGTCTCCTGATGAAAATGCATGCATTTGTAATGAGTCATCAACATTGCCAACATCTGCCCAACTAAATCCTACTTCTTTCGTCACTTTCCTTTCTCTCATCATTTTCCTCAGTTTTGCAACATTTTCCCACTTCCCTTTCTCAGCAAATAAGTTAGACATCAGAACATAAGAACCTGAATCATTAGGTTCCATAGCAATCAAAGCATCAGATACCCTCATTGCCATCTCTACATTTCCATAAATTTTACATGCCCCAAGAAGGCTTTGTAGAACAGATATCCCAGGTCCCCCAGGAATACGACTCACCATTTCTTCAGCCTCCTTCAGCCTCCCTGCTCTACCCAACATATCCACAATACACGAGAAATGCTCCGCAGATGGTTCTACAGAATAATCATTAACCATCAAGTTAAAAATTCCAATTCCTACATCAACCATACCATTGTGACCACATGATGTCAACATAGATAAGAACGTAATAGAATCAGGTTGCACGCCTTCCATCACCATTTCCTCAAAATACTTCATGACTTTAAGATAGTCTCCATGCCTTGAGTGAGCAGAGAGTATAGTTGTCCACGCAACTTGGTTTTTTTGTGCCAACTCTGAAAAGATCATCTGAGATTCAGATATGCTCCCTCTTTTTGCATGCATGTCAAGAAGTGCTCCTGAGACAACTGGATCAGTATCCAATCCGAGTTTTTTTATAAAACCATGGCATCTTTGGCCTAGCCTCAGAGAAATCGATTCAGATGAGGCAATTGCATGCAAGACACTACCAAATGTATAAGGATTTGGTGTTAATTCATGTGAAGCCAAAAAGAAAACTCGTAAAGCTTCTTGGTACATCTCGTTCATAGTGTAAGCAGAAATTAGAGAATTCCAAGATATGATCTCTCTATAGTCAAGCTCCTTAAAAACCTTAATGCAATCATTCACCAGCTTAAACTTGCCATACATGGTAATGAAACTATTAGCCACGTTAATGTTGGAGAGGAAGTTTGACTTTACACAGAATGCATGGACCATTAGACCTTCTTGCACCGTATTGTGTTTTATCATAGCATGAACTAGAGCAACAAATGTAACATCATTCGGGCATATTTCATCTCTCATCATCTCCTTGAATAAATTCACACTGTCTTCTTCATTTATGGAAAGCATTGTTGTCCAAGACACTACATTACGATCAATCATATTCTCAAACACCAGCCGTGCATCTTCAACAAAACCACATTTTGCATACATTGACATCAAAACATTGCAAACCGAAACATGATTATCATATCCTCTCTTCACTAAGAAAACATGCACCTGCTTCCCGAAATCAAATCTTTTCTCTTGGCCACAAGCTGAAATTACACTAGTGAATGAGACATGATCAAACTTCATGCCCCCATTCAACATCTCAATAAACGTCAAACTAGCCTTCGACCCATAACTTCCCTCCTGAGCATAGCCACAGAGAATTGCATTCCAAGAAACCAAATCTTTACGAGGCATTTCACTAAACACACTCTCAGCATCCATTATTTTTGCACATTTAGAATACACTGTAATTAGAGCATTCCCAATGAAAGTCTCAGCCTTCAGACCAATCTTTAAAACAAGGCAATGCAATTGAAACCCAAAATCGAACTCCTCAGCATCTGCACAACGGGCAAGGGTACTGGTACATGTTACTGCATCAAACGCAATCCCAACAGAATGCATCCCACGAGCAAAAATGAGCGCACTATCATGATCTTCAAATCCTGATAGCACTGTGTTATATGAAACGGTATCAGGGTTCTTCAACTTTTCAAAGATGCATAAAGCCCTCCTCAAATCCCGCAACTTACAGTACATGTTCATCAAAGAATTACAAACAGAAACACAATCCATAAAACCAGAAGAAATAGCAAATCCATGAATTTGATACCCAATTTTCGGGAGTCCAACACTAGCTTTAGCAGAAAGTGCAACTGCAAAATCATCAATTTGGGAAGTATCCATTAGGAGATGTCTCCTGAACACATGCAGTGCTTCACTCTGACGATTTTGGTGTATGAGGTTGAGCATGGTACGGTGAACAGAGATATTCAGTGGTTTTAGAGTTTCATCGAGCATGTGACGTGCATCGCAGTGTGAGTAAAAGCCCTTGCAAGCTCTCAACCGCTGTATGTGAAACTTCTGGAGAATTTCAAATTGGCGGGTTATAATCATTAGTCAAATCAGACAAAAGAGTAAAAGATACTTTTTTCTTTTATCTATCTCAATTGACAATACTTTCTGGCATCTTCAACATCACCATCAATAATTAACATCCCGAACACCAGGTTTTCTTTTAATTATAACTTTTTACAAATGAAGTAGAATGGAGGATTTATATGTAAGATCAGAAGGTATTCCCCATAAATTGAAGGATTGAGATTCAGAATTTTCTGTAGATTGTAGTTTCAGTTAAGAATCAACAATAACAAAACGCAGGCCTTTTTATAGCCATGTATATTTGGAAAAGGAAATTATTCACACGTCTGCTAAAACGTAAAAAGTAGAAAAAATGCTTTTTACAAGCAAAATGACAGGGCAGCAAATTTGAATTTTTCCTCACAACAATTTACTAGGTACACGAATAACTGTCATTGTAATATTTATTAGGGAATATTTATAGCATGAAATGAATATAATATTTATTCTTGACTATGTTTCTTAACTGTGCAAGTAGAGTGCTCACCCCAAATATACTTTAATTTAACTGTCCAAATTAAGAGGGCAGATGATGGTGCCAGCAGAGGAGTAAAATCATGAAGTACTGATAGAGAATATTTTATTATGAGTTATGAGATTATATTTAGTTGATTGTAAAGCAAACGAAACTGTATATTTTCCAGTTTAGATTTTAAATAGTGCTTAACACTCGCTTAGCATATCTACTTCAGAAAAAGTGGTGAACTTATAAATTGCATGCTCTTTCGCAGCTTATGAACAAAAAATTGTTGAACTTCAAACTAAATATTTATCTTTATATAATAAATATACCATTAATTTTAAAAGAAGAAGTGTCCCACGGAAACTATGATATTAGGATACTACAGTTAAATAGATTTAGCATTAACAATTCATTTCACAGAAAAATTTACCAAATAAAAAGCTACGATATAAATTGGTCAAGATGTGTGTTCACACCAAGACCAATTTCTCAACAAACCTAACCAAACTGGAAATGCACCATAAATTTTATTAGGACAAGCAAATTCATTCCAGATAAACCAAAGACAACATGCAAGATGTATTTAGAATATGGAGAAGAAAGGTTTCAAGTCTTAAAATGAGCTCTCTGTAGAGAATGGAACGAACCTCCATTATATACTGCCTTTAGTTGATAAATTCCGGTGCCTTGTGGTCCAGAAACAGGAAAATGCGCAAGATACAAAACGCTGGTTGTGAGCTACAGCAAGTAATTCGTTATACCGAGGACCTCTCATAACAGGCTCCCCAATAGGTTTAATTACTGCATAACTTTTATTGGATTCCTCCATGGCCTTGCTCCAAATTTCAAAAATCAAGAACTATGGTATCACCAGTAACTGATATTTAAGTAAGAAATGTCATTAAACAATGATGAAACAAGGACATAAGGTAGGAAAAAAGTATAAACATCCACTAATCTTTTGCCAACTTATAACAGCATCATTGTATAAAAGAGGAACAATAGATTTTAAGAGCTGAAAACAGGACCAATGAAACATCTGTTAGCATAGTGAAAGTATGATTAGCAAATATTTCTAGATTATTTGCTAATGCAGGAGGACCCTTTCCATTGCCCTATTGATTAGGAACTTACAGTGATTACAGGTTGAAGCCCTGAGTAACTACTAAGTTATATGGCGTCCCTTGGAATAAATTACATTGACCTCCTCCAGTGTATGGACTATTGGCATTTACCCTCCCTCTAATCTCCAAGTTTAGCAGCAACTATGAATTTATTCTAAATCATGGCATATGAAAAATCCTACATATGAATAATTAATACTACTCATTAAAGAGAATGCAATTCACAAATTTGTCTTATGCTCAACATTTATTCCCTTCTCTCCATAATTAAACTCAAACCAATCTCACAAGTAAATATAGCTCAATTTAATTCCCATCATCATCAAGTAAACTCATTCCAACTATAAAGCCAAAATTTCAAGATAATTTTAAAGCGCATGAGGCATTTAAAGCTTTCCATTCAACTCTTAGTCGCTTATTCTCATAAGCTCTCAACCATAAATTCAAGAACAAGCATGCTATTCCCCAAATCAAGTCTCATATCTTCACAAATTTGCAAGAAAGAACAAGAGAAAAATTCACATTTCATGTTTTCATCAATCATGTAAGCTTAGAATTCAATTTCAAAGCACTAGACTCTTTAGTACGCCAAGTGTTTGACAGTAAGCCTACAACATGCTCCAACGATACATATATTTGAAACATTGATCAAGTAGAAGAAAAATTCATACCTTTTGAATGTAGAGATGAATTTTTGAAAATTTCCTCGAAGTTCTACATTAATGCTCAAATTCAACAATTTAATCATAAACTCTCCTTCAAACTAAGTTATCAATGTGTTCGTGTGTGAATTCAATGAGATAAATTAGAGATAAATAGCAAAAATTTCCAGGGGGAGAAATGAGTTTTAAAAAAAAGAAAAAAATGGCTTGATATGGGATGGAAGAACTGAGAGGGAGGAGGGTCTGTAAATTGATTTAAAGCAGAACACACTAACCTACCGGTTCGAACCGGAAAGGACCGGCTGTAAGAACCGGACTGGCCGACCGATCCGGTTCTTCCCTGAAACGTTTCTGTGCTGATATCGACGCGCCTGACGGGAGAGCGTGGATGCAATGAGCTTGCCCCTTCAGGAAGATAATCTTCATCTAACTACAGAAAGCCCATATTCAATTGGGTCATATGATAGCACTCTCTTACCTTACCCATTTTATGGCCCAATAAGGAGATCTGAAATAGGGATTGATGTATGAGATGATGAAAAATCCAACTGGAATGGGAGATTGGAGATGTTTATTGGCAGTGGTGGCGTTGTGGATTCGGACGGTTAGGACGCTAGATATTTTGTTGGGCCTATTCTATTAGTTGTTGGACTTGGGCCTGTTAATAGTTAACAGATCGGGGCAATCACTTAACTTATTTAAGTATTTTCATTTTATTATTTGTCAATTGCTATTAATTGAAAAAATTATCTATATTTAGTAGTTATATAAGGAAGGTTTTTAATTCCAAAAAAATTATATATATATATATATATATATATATATTTTGTTGGGCCTATTCTATTAGTTGTTGGACTTGGGCCTGTTAATAGTTAACAGATCGGGGCAATCACTTAACTTATTTAAGTATTTTCATTTTATTATTTGTCAATTGCTATTAATTGAAAAAATTATCTATATTTAGTAGTTATATAAGGAAGGTTTTTAATTCCAAAAAAATTATATATATATATATATATATATATATATATATATATATATATATATATATATATATATATATATATATATTATGACAAAGACTTCTGTACACCAGTCTTTTTTTTAAAATTGGTGAAACCGGATCTCATATACTTGTTAAATTCACTTATCGGATCTGGAACGCATATCCGCCATTCTCTTTCCCAAATTATTCCACGTCACAAACCCAATCCCAATCTTTCTCAATTTTTTCGCTGCTAGGCCAATAATCTGCACGTTCGTGATGAATTTCGAATTCGATTGAATCCCAACAACGAACACTCTGGTCTAGAATTGCCAAAATCTTTTGATCCTGCTAAACCTGTATCCATGCCCCGAGACACCATTGCTGGGGAAATATATGTCATGGCTATCGTCCGCAAAGAATACGGTTGCATCAAAATTGGATACGGTGGCCAAGATAAGGAAGAGTCTTCTAAGTACGAACACAAAGTGTCGGACGAAGAAGGAAATGGAGGTAGGTCACCATGCCACAGTGATAAAGTGGTGTCCATAAAGGAGTACCTTGCTGAAAAATTGAGTCCTGGAGAAGAAGATAAGGCATTATCCGAGGCAATTATGTATGCAATTCATAGTAAAAAAGGAAGGATAGGGAAAAAAGAGGAGGGACGGCATGCTGAGGCTTCGGGTGCTGGGGTTGTGGGTCGAGTTAAAGGTACAATTAGTTCATGGCTTGGTATGAGTAGTGGGACGCAAACCCAAGGTGAACCATACCCGCGTTAACTAGGACTCTTGAAATCTGTAGTATTTTTATTTACTCCCTCCGTCCCAGTCTAAGAGGGCCATTTTTTCATTTTGGTCGTCCCACCCAAAAAATCTCATTTCCTTTTTTACACACATGGGACCCACACACTCCCTCTAATACAATTAAAATATGGGACCCACACTCTCCCTAATATAACTACCCACTACACATTAAATAATAATACTCCTTAATCTACGTGCAAAAAAGTAAATGACCCTCTTATGCCGGGATGGAGGGAGTATATAATTATATGAGTGTGATTATAAGGGTATTGTGGTTGCAAAAAGATTTAGCTGTTCATTTATATTTGTGTTGTGAAACAATAATTTCTTTTACTGAGTTCTAGTATTGTGCAGATGTGAGCTTCATTGTGCTGATATAAGATTGTTGTAGTTAGGTCTCTATTGATCAACGTGACTATGACGAGTGAGATTAGTCCATAATACACTCTAACCTAATCTCTTTATAATGGTTTTTAATTTATGTCTACATTTAGTTAAGTTTCGGGTGCTCACTGGAGAGACATTAATTGGACAATACATGGAGAACAAATTTATTCTGTTTTAGTCATTATCTTATAGGTTACTTTTGTTTTAATAATTGGGTTACTCTTTATA
The DNA here is from genome assembly GCA_023678885.1 of Pogostemon cablin. NCBI lineage: Eukaryota > Viridiplantae > Streptophyta > Magnoliopsida > Lamiales > Lamiaceae > Pogostemon > Pogostemon cablin. The sequence continues at coordinate 14,060,165 of CM042979.1, forward strand.
ATGAATTAGATTACTATGATAAGCTTTAGATTACTCTTCTTGTTGATATGTATATGTTCTATTTTATTTTGTCAACTAGGTTACTTTTTTTATTATTAATTAGGTTACTCTTTATAATGAATTGGGTTACTCTTTATAAATAATTAGGTTACACTTTATAAGGAATTAGATTACTCTTTAATTTGATACTCTATTTTAAAAAAAATAAAGTCATGTATGGTGAAGAATTAAAGTGTATGTTTTCATATTAATTGGATTACTCTTTATAAATAATTAGGTTTCTCTTTATAAAGAATTAGATTACTCTTTATTTATACTCTAATTTTTCAAAAATGAAGTCATGATGAATAATTAAATTGTATATTTTCATATTAATTGGGTTACTCTTTATAAATAATTAGGTTACTCCTTATAAAGAATTAGGTTACTCTTTGATTTGATACTCTAATTTTTTAAAAATGAAGTCATGTATTATGAATAATTAAATTGTATATTTTTATATTAATTGGGTTACTCTTTATAAATAATTAGATTACTTTTTATAAAAAATTAGGTTACTTTTTATAATAAATTTGATTATATTTTTTTTTATTGGAGACATTGATTTTTTAACAAAAAGAAAGAAAACTTTTACATTTTGTGTGTAGATTGGTTTCCAAACAAGTAATAATAATGCGGACTTTGGGTACAGCGATGGGTGCGTTTAGATCATAAACTCACAAAAAAAAAATTAAATGAAAAAATACCAACAATTATAAAGATGATGTGGGAGAAATAAGAAACAGACTAAAGTTTCAAGTGATCAAGATTCTAGGCTCAATAACAAAACCCCAGATCATGTCAAAGAAAAAATCACCCACATAAAAGTCAAACCCATATCAGAAATATGCCAAATTAATGAATGAAAAGCACCACCAATTACATTGATAATCAAAATATGCAGCTCAAGAGGTTTGTTTGGTAAGCCTACAGTAATAGCTCAAGAGGTTTGTTTGGTAAGCCTACAGTAATAATGATGAAGTTCATCAAACTTAGCAGTGGGGCTAATGGATGAACTGCTGCTATTGTATCAATGATGAAGTTCATAATTCCCACTGCAGCCTGTAAATCAATAAAGGAAGTCCACAATAAACTAGCTAAGATTCTTGGAGATTGCAAATAGTAGAAGAAACCAAAGTGAATGAACAAACTAAACTACCTTCAACTGAGCAGGATCAGAGGAGAGAAGGAAGGCATCAGCACCAAGCTTGTTACTTATCTGGAGACGTGCTAATAACCGTGACTTTCAACCCGAAAGCCTTGCCAAACTTGACAGCAACATGGCCTAATCCTCCAAGTCCAGCCACCCCCAAATGCTTCCCAGGGGACTCTGTCATTCCATTGTATTTCATGGGACTGTACACGGTGATCCCGGCACACAGCAACGGAGCACCGGCATCCGACGGCAAGCTGTCGGAAAACGAAGCACAAAATGCTGATCAATCACAATTGTATCAGAGAAACCACCGTAGGTTCTTGAGCCATCTTTATCAGTGGAATTGTAGGTGAAAATCAGTTTAGGGCAGTAGTTCTCAAGATCATCTCTGCAGACCTCACATGCCCTGCATGACCCTACAATCACCCCAACCCCAACTCTATCACCACACTTGAATTTCTCCACATTCTTCCCAGATTCAGTCACAACACCAACTATTTCATGCCTGCATACCAACTATTTTCAATATTCAATCTAAAATTTCATGATCAGGAATTGAAATGTGGAATTAAGGGAATTTAATTCAATTAAATTATACCCGGGCACAATGGGGTACCTAGTGAAACCCCACTCATTCTTAGCACAGTGCAAATCAAAGTGACAAATTCCACAATACAGTATTTTGATCGTCACGTCAGCCTCACCATTCACCATGTCAAACAACCAATCACAAATATCGAATAAAAGCTCCCCCAAATTCCAATTGTTTTCTCAAAATTATTCGATTGACTCAAAAAATTAAGGAATTTTATCAATACATGGCTTGAAAAATGGGTAATCTATCAATTCGGGCTTAAATTATGTATACTATCGATTAGGTGCCTGAATTATGTAAAACTATCAATTTAGGGCCTGAACTTAGGCCCTAAATTGATAAAATAGATGATAATATTTGACAAATTCAGACCTTGGATTGATAGTTTTATATATTCCATGCCTTGGATTGATAGAAAAAATAATTCAGGCCCCTAATTGATAGTTTACCCATAATTCGAGCCTTGAATTGATAAAAGCCCAAAAATTAATTAGCATTTTGCGCCAACTTCTCAAGTGAATAGGTAACACAGTAACGATTTCTCAGCGATTTGGCGGACAAGGGGGTGAGGGAGTAAGAGGAAACAGAGGAAGAGAGAGATCCGACAGCAACCCCAGTGAGATTTCTCCTCTTGGATCCGAAAAAAAAATACAGTAGGATCTGCGAATTTAATTCAACGATGAGAGAAATAGGATCCGTCCTACCAAATATTTGGTAGGATCGGTTGTACTGAAGTCATCCTCATATCTTATATATACTAATTGCGAATAGTATGAGGTATCGCGACGTAGTTAATTGTCGTATATTTTTTACTTTATTATTTTAATATCACATATATAATCTTTCTATTATTATTATTATTATTATTATTATTATTATTATTATTATTATTATTATTATTATTATTGTTATCCATGTATATCTTTAAATCATATATATTTATGAGTGTATATTGGGTGCACCCGGGTGCACCCTTGCACCCATATGTATATGACTTTTTATTTTATTTTGTATACATATTATTCATTTTGTATACGTGTTTTGTAATAATTGTATACTTTTTTCACACTAAGTTTTTATTAAAAAAACTAACATCCATATGTGTATAACTTTTTATTCAATAGTATACACTTGTTTTTTAATAATTATATATTTTTTACACTCAATTTTTCATTAAAAATACTAACGATTAAATTGTATGCATTATTGCTCATAATTGTATATGATTTTTTGTTATATTTGTATATGAGTGCACCCGGGTGCACACTATAATTAGCCTATATTTATAAATTAAACACCGCCTTTAATATATATTTTTATTAGTTAGAAATATTACTTTTATTTATTTATTTATTATTAATTATTATTATTATTATTATTATTATCTTTAAATCATGTATATCTATAAATTAAAGACCAACTTTAATCATATTTTTTATGATTGGTTAGGAATAGATAATCAATAAAATATATCCAAATTATTATTATTATTATTATTATTATTATTATTGTTATTATTATTATTCATGTACATATTTTTATAAGAAAATTAGTTGGATATATTCTTATATAAGAATATATCCAACTAATTTTCTTATAAAATTTTTAAACAAACAATGTAACCTCAACATCACATCGGATCAGTCGAAAGAAAAGAGTGAAGTAAATAAAATCACGCATACTAATATAATTTATTTTTTATTGAGTCAATAAATATTAGTTATAAAACGTATTTAGATATTACTAATTCATACATTCGCTATAGAAAATTACGCGCATATACAAAATTTAATTTTGTTTTTCCCATATTACTCATACTTACGAACATCAGTGTGCATTGTGTGAAGCAAATTTAAAAAAAAACATGATTTAGTATTTATATGTATATACATCACTGTGCACTCATTTGAGATAAATAATTTTGGGAGAAAAAAATGAATAAACTATTTATATGAGTATACATCAGTGTACATTTAGGTGAGATAAATAATTGTCGAAGATAGAGTCATTGAATACAACCTTAATTTGTACACACGTGTGCACAATGTACTTAATCAATCTGAATTTTGATTAATTAATCGAAAATTTATCACAAAATGAAGAATAAAGTCACAATTAAAAGAACTAAGACGAGTATGTACATTGGTGTGCATTTAGAGAGAGAAATAATTGAAAGTGACTACAGAGAGAATTAGTAAAATAATTTTTTCTTAAATTATTTCTTTTAAAATCTATACATCAGCATTTAGAGAGAGGAATAAAGAAAGTGACCGCAGAGAAAATTAGAAAAATGATTTTCCTAAATTATTTCTTTCAAAATGTGTACATCAGTGTGCATTTAGAGAGGGAATAAAATAAAGTCACCACAGAGAGAATTAGGAAAATGAATTTTCTTAAATTCACTCTTCTAAAATCTGAGTGATAAGTATAATAATAGTGTATATCGGTGTACATTGAATTATTTGTGTTTGTTATTTTTATTTGAATTATTTAAAAAAAAATTACTCGCTGGAGGTTTAAGAGAGAGGTAGTAGTTATTGCTATTAAAGAAATACGGGTTTGCTGTTTTTATTTGATGTAGTGTACATCAGTGTTCAACGAAATTATTATTCTGTATAAACGTTGAATATTAAACATTGTGAACAAGGGTAATGTTGGGGAAAAAAATCGTTGTGTATCCCGCAATAATTATATTAGATTAATGTATTTATTAATAATTAGATTGTAAATACACGTACCTATAATTAATAAACCCTTTTTTATTTTTATTCTTACTTGATTAGAAATAGATAATTAAACCAATCAATAAATATATATCTTAAAAAAATTATATAAATAGAGAAAATATTTGATTAATGCATATAAATCACACATACTAATTCCTTAGAGCTATTCATGTATATATCTTCAAATTAAATACCATCTTTAATTATCATGTCGGAATCGATGTCGAAAATTTTGACAGGGTGGGATATTTCATCGGATGTCGGATTCGATGTCAGAACCCCGACATAACATTCCGACATGATTGACATATTTTGATCCAAAAATGAACAAAGGGATATTATATAAATTAATTGATTGATGGTTGAAAATAATTTCCAACTTAAAAAATTGGTTAGATGGGCTACCTCCCAATTTTAAATTGTGATGTTCATGAGGAAAAATCTATATGTTCCAAAAGTGTAAAAAAAAAATTTATTTTTTTGTTCATTCTAACAAAAGTTTTACATTTTTAAAATATTATATAAGTAAAATAAAGTTACCTCTCTTATATTTATTATTTATAAAAATGTCATTCTTACCTATCATACCTAACATACTTTATCATTTATTTTTCCATCTCAACTCATCTACACACTTTGACTTTCACAGAGGCCTAAAACAATTCTAAGCCTGAATTATTTTTTCTATCAATTAGGGGCTTAAATTATATAAAACTATCAATTCAGGGCCTAAAAATATAATTCAAAGCCTCGAATTGATTGATTACTCATTTTTCAGGCCTTAATTAAGAATATTCCTAAGAAAATTAAGTTTTGACTAATTTCTATGGATACTTTGATATTTCTTTATAATAAAAAATTATAAAACATATTATGTATTAGATGTTGATGATAAATTTAAAATTAAATTATAGTAATATAAGATTTTTGGATTTTATTTTTATTTTTTTATAATTTGCGAAGATAAGTTGAAAGTGTAAAAAAAAAATTAAGAAATTTGAGGTTAAGGTATTTATTACTAAAATCACTACACCGGATCTTCTGCACCATTTTCGTGCATTATTTTTTGTGCCACACGTTAAGTGATTGACACGTATTATGGGGAAATAAATCCAACCATTGCCCCTAGGGTTTAAGGATTAGGGTATATTTTCTCTCTCCTACGTGTCGACAATCTAACAGTGTGGCACAGAAGATGATGTACCAAATGACACAGAGAATTCGAGCAGCAAAATCACCTCGAAAGTAAATAACCATATTCTTAATATGCTCTTAGGAAATGTAAAATAGAATCATTGATTTTTATTTTTTTTTTTTGTGGAGTGAGTGTGAGTTTGAGACGAAGAGCATACAAATTCCTCATTTTTCGTGTATCATACATTTTTATGTTACTAATTATATGATTGACAAATTCAACCATTCTTCTTAGGTTGATACTTTTTTTTTAGGATATAATTTCTCTCTTTTCTACATATTTTTATAAAATATTTAACCAGATTTAACCAAACATAACAAATAGAATAACAATACTCTCTCCGTCCCGTCCTTATGGTTACGTTTGCTTTTTGCACGGGGATTAATAAATATAGTATTTTAATGTGTATTGAGATGAGAGAAATAATAATTTAATGTAAAGAGGGTAGGTGTATTAGTGTGATGTGTGTGCCCATAAAGAGAGAAGTAATTAATTTGTGTGAGTCTCATATGCTAAAAAGGAAAATGTAACCATAAGGATGAGACGCCCAAAATGAATATATGTAACCATTATGATGGGACGGAGGGAGTAATCACTAGTTAAATATTTTTATTTTTTATATGATTTGTATTTTAAATAGTTTAGGTGTATTAATTATTTAAATTAAAGAGTGAGAAAGAGAGAAAAAAAAGGAGAGATAGGTACAAAGGTGGAATATCCCACTCCAGGCGCCCCTACGCCCCAGCCGACAGAGTGGTGGAGAAGTTAATCATGGTAACTCAACTAATTAATAGAGGCTAGACTATGCCCACTGCACACAAGGAGCCACATTCATTTTGAAAGGTTGCTCGCACACTGTAACTGTGGAATTCGATTTTTGGTCATAAATACAAGATGTCACTCCTATGACCAGTTGAGCTGCCAAAGCAGATATTAATTGAAAAGAGAGAGGGGAAAAAATTGCAAATAATCAAAATATTTATAAATAATTATTCCCTCCATCCTACCCAAAGAGTTTTTTTTCATTTTGGCCGTCTCACCTAAAAAGTCCTATTTTCTTTTTTATACATATGGGACCCTCACACACCCACTAATACAATTAAAATATGGGGTCCACAATCTTATTAATAAAATTAAATAATAATACTCATTAATTCACATGTAAAAAGCAAAAACTACCCTTTGAGTGGGACGAAGGGAATATATTAAATTGTTTTGGAAATTTTATTCATTAAATTTCGTCATATTTGTATAATAAAATATTTAAATTATACGTACTTAATTTGAAAATACTTTTCATTTGAAAATAAATTATAATTTTGTGATAATTTTAATTTTAAGATTTTAAGGTTTATAAAGAGACAGTTACTCTTAGATACACTGCATATGTAAAATTAACTATTAGATACACAATCCTTAAAACATTATTCTTAACTATATTATTTCATTATTTTATTCCTTGGTTTGATAATATAAATCTAAAGTACTCTTCATATTCCTAATCCCACTAGAGATTAGCCTAATATGATAATGGTAACAAAACTCATAATTGATTCATTGCACATATCCATAGTTTCAAATCCAAAAGAAACACAAAAAAGATGTAAATCTTCTCTATTGTAGAGACTCTTCAATACTCCTTGATCTCCACCTCTAGCTCTTGACTTCCTTGAATTCTTCAACACCAAATGGTGAAAGATATGGAAAATGGATGAAAAATATGAAGTGAAAGTATGGAAATGCTCAAAATCACTTAAGGAATGGGTTGTGCTATGTTCTAGCTGCCTCCAAGTTTGTATCTCTTCAAAATCACCTAAGGAATGGGTTGTGCTATATTCTAGTTACCTCCAAGTTTGTATCTCAGCCTTTTATATGGTGTAGAGTGGCTGCTAATGAAAAATCAGGGCAAATCCCGAAGTTGCATATTTTTGTTGGAAATTCGACCAAAATATGAGATATTCATCCGGAATTACTGTAAAATCGCGACACGCTTTTAATAAGCAATGTAGAATCTCCTTTTCCATGAAATTCGACCAAAATTTTAAGCCATGATCGAATTTCTCATCCTAAATAAGTGCATGTATTCCGGCACGCTGACATATTCGGGTGAAATTTTTTCTCTCGGATATTCGACCCGAATATGAGAAATTCAGTCAAATTTCTCAATTTTATGTAATTTTCTATTTTGCAGTGTTTTTTTCGAATTTCCAGATGCATCCCTTTTCAAGTTTGATCATTTCAATGCCATTTCCTGTAAGAATTTACACACAAATCATATTTCTCTTACAAACATTAATCCAACAAAAATACGAAAATAAACACTAAAAAACACATGAAAAACACTAAATTCACACATAATACAACTCTAAATTTATACTAATTTTGACACTAAACAATGCATGAACTGCAGATTTTTCTCCAAATTCAATTTTTCTCCCAATCCCCGCAATTAATGGCATGTTTACCAAAATCCCGCAACTGCACGAAACTACACGGGATTCATATTTTTTTACACGAAATGCAGATTTTGGTTAAGAAATGCAGATTTCTTTGGGGGTTTAGTTATTTTTCTACAAGAAATGCAGATTTTACTTAAGAAATGCAGATTTTTTTTGCTTTAGTTAATTTTTCTGCACAACATGCTGATTTTCCATGTGAATTACAATTACCGTACGAAGTTGATTAAAATTTCTACAAATTACAAAGATATGAGCAGTTTACAAAGATATAAATCGAGTTATTTATAGGAAGAATCTTACAACCATCCATGGAATTTCATCAAATATAAATCTAAGGGAACAAAAATAAAAAATAAAAATTATGACCAGCAAACCTCAGTTTGTGTCATTCCATTCTTAAACGTTCCCATTAAGATTGATTTTTAGGCTTTGTTGGTATTCAATCTGGTGCACCTTTTTCTTCCACTTTATAATCCGAAACTTAAAACCTAACATCGTAGATCTGATCAAAGAATAGATCTTTCGATGAGAGTGGTAGCTGATCACGATGGCGACAAACTCTGGCAACGACTGTGGCGTGGCATGGTAGATCTGACCGGCGGAGTGCCTCGAAGTGTTGATCCATCAGCATCGATGTGTTTACTTCCAAGTATTATTCCGTCGGTGAAGAAATTAGCCTTCCCGTCTGCCATCACCATCACCGCCATCTCGCGTATGTCCACCACCGCCTCCTGCCCAATCATCGGAGTCTTGCGCCTAGCCGCACCATCGATCTGAACAAATGAACTGGTTCTTACAATCACTGATGCAATATTTGCTATATCTTCAACTTAAATAGACAAATAACAAAATACGAACAAAATGAATGTAAAAAAAGTGCAATGTTGCTTATTTCTTCTTACCAGTTTTACCGACGTAGGCGATCAGCCTGTGGAACTCCAACGTTGACTTGGTGGTGCCCAATTTCCACACACCCAGCATCGAACACTCAATGAATTCGTAGAACAAAGCACCGTCTTATGTAAGTCCTTACGTGAAACATATAAAAAGTTATAATATAATTAATGAAAAGTTATACTGAACCGTTCAATTCAAAAAACCAAATACAAATATACTTTAAAATATAACTTTATACCCTATTAGAACTCAATAATAAAAATATTATTTATATTCTATTTTTAATTAATATTTTCCTACCAAAAATACTATTTATATTTTTTAATAATTATATACTCCATATTATAAATTAATCATCTTAGTTTTAGATTTTAAATAGTTATTAATTTTTTATTTTATTTTTGATGATATTGAAAAAACGCGTGTTTTAGTGTCCAATTTAATACCTTTTTGATGAGAACTATTGTAATATATTATCACAAGTGTCTTATTTCAATATATGTAAGAAAAATATGCATTTTAGGTGTTATATTGTATTTTAGGTGGAAAAAGGATCAAAAGTGCAAAGTTGGAGAAAAGGTGTAACGTGTGTAAGAATGCTAAAAAACATACATCCAATTTGTGTAATTTTTTTGTTTTATTATAAGTCTAAATTGTGCATTTAATACGTCATTAGAAAGCTATGGAAGAGACGGTCATTTTGGTTCAAGAAACACCTCAATTGGAGTTCAGATGAGGGAGTTACGATCAAAACGGTGAAATTGTGCAAGCTATGCCGACCAGAACGACTCGTGCCATATTTGCACGACTCGTGCCCTTCAAATGTTAGATTTTTTATGAGTTCTTTATATGAATAGAAATCTAAGAAAGAGAGGTCGTTTTGGCACAAGAATCACTCAAATCAAAATTTAGATGTGGAAGTTATGCTCGAAACGGTGGGACTGTGCAAAGTTGCTCGACCAAGACCAGTTTGGTCGAGCAAGAGGCTTCAGTTTCCAGACGTGTTGCTCGACCATTGCTCGACCAGAGCCATTTTTGCTCGACCAGAACCACTTTGGTAGATCAAGGTCGCGCAAGTCCAGATCTGTACGGTTTTACACCCCAGTGCATGTATCTGTGTATTTTCATCTAAAAAGCCCATCAAAGGTCTATTAAGAGATTTTACAAGTATAAAAGGGATGCAGTTTACATCTGAAAAGACTGAAAACTGCTACCACCCCACGAGGAGTGATCATCCCCTACACCATCATCTACATCCATCCCTTCCTCCATCCATCCATCATTGTGAATATTCGTCTGCTGAATCAAGAGGAGAACCAATTGGAGGATTTAACACGGACAAGGACACAACGACGCCCACATATGGGTAATTTATCTTGTAATTTTCCAAACATATGGGTTGTTAGATTGTATACTAAAAGCCTAACTTTAATATGAACAATATTTTAACAATTTATTTGAAATGAGAATCATTAATCAAATGATTGCATCTTATAATTTATTTATATGTCTGATGCAATAATCTACTTACTTTATACTGCAGATAATATGTTGTGCGACAACATGTGAAAGATCATATTATCGGTTTTCTTATAAAATATAAACAGGATTAGCCATAGACTAGAAGTGTAATACATGGTTGGAAAGCCATAGAAAAGAGGATTATTTTGGTATGAGAAACACTTCAATTGGAGCCGAAACGAGAAAGTTATGATTAAAATGGTAACGTCGCGCAAGCTGTTCCTACTCAGCACGGTTGTGCTACTTTGCATGACTTGTTACACCCTCAAATATTGGAAGTTTTGTCAGATCTTTATATGGATAGAAAGCCAAAGAAAAGAGGATCACATGAGCGCAAGAATTACTCAAATCAGAGATCAAATGTGGAAGTTATGCGCGAAACGGTGAGACTGCGCAGCCCGTGTTACGCAACACGACCCGTGTGACGCAACACGGCCCTGTAAGCCCTGGCCATTTTCTGACATCAGAAACGCCTACATGGCCACCCTGTGGTCGTGTTACAGCACACGAGTCGTGTTGCTGCAGCATCAGAAACACATCAGAATCCTTCTAGAAGCCTCCCAAGGGGTATAAATACCCAATACTTCAATATGTGAAAAAAAGATCCGAATTCCAACCCTTCTACACACACCTCACACACCATTTCCTCCATTCTTCACCTTCACCTTCATCCATTCTTCGTCCTTTGGATCTACCTTCATCCAACCATCAAATCCTTCATCCAAGTAGCTAGAGAAGCAAGGAAGAGAGGTGAATTGCAATGGGAAGAAGAAGATCACCATTGGAGACATCCAAGGGAGTTTTCATCTAAACTTTGTATTGAAACCTATTGTTTATCATGTTTTGTAAGGAATTTAATGTCTATGTTAATTTTCTTATGGATATGAGAGGCTAATCTCCCTTGTGAGATTAGCAATATGAATTGTGTTGGATAATTTTTGGTATTTTGCAATTGAATGATTATGTTGATTGGGTTAATTGATTTTCTATCATTGATGCTTTAGATCTTGAGGTTTATGATGATTTGTGTGTTTAATTGTTTTAAGCATGTGATTAGATTGAGAAGTCAATTGCATATTTAGGATAATTAAGTGAATCATTTCATCAAACACTTCATGTGCATTATAGATTGTGAAGAGATTGAGAAGTCCTTCATAGTTTAGAACCCTTTGATAGAACATATCATTTATTAGATTGAGAAGTCAATAGATTATGTGAAGGGACTCTCATTTCAAGCTTAGTACCTAGTTGGAATTGTTTGAGTGAGAACCAATCCAATGAATGTCATTCCATATCCTATTCATTCCGAGAGGGAGTTTAGGTGATCTTAGTGTTGGCCCTTAGCCTTTTTCCCATGACACATATGAATTCATTGCATGATACCTAGATTTTCCATACTTTAAGTGTTGTTAATCTCATCTCTATCTACTTGGCTCATTCATCCATCTCCCATTCATCTATCCATTTATTTTATTGTCATTTCTTGATTATCTTCCCTTCTCATTCATCTCTATAATACTATGACAAATACGAGATCGATTAAACTCTAGTACCTTCCTCCCTGTGGTTCGATAATTTCTTTAATTGGTCATGCCCACTATATTATGGCTAATCAAATGGCGCCGTTGCCGGGGAGGCAACGGTTGCTAGTGGTTTAACGAAGGAGTGTTTCGATTGGTATTAATAGAGATATTTTTATTGCTTTTTATTATTTGCTTTGGAAAATTTTTGATCTCACTTGTTCATTTTGATAGGTACTTGACACTACCTTGAGAGCAGAGGAAGGGGAATCAAAGCCAAAAATAGCAAGTTTGAGAAGAATTGTAGTAAGCCTTGAGAAGAGTATTTAAATGGATGGTTGGAACCAATTCACAAATGTCTTTGGGGATCAATTTGCAAGGGTTCCACCTCCACAATCAAGAGGCTACATGAATGAGAGCAACTATGGGTACAACTTCCAAATGAATCAAGATAGCTCTCAATACTACAATCAAAGAAGAAATAGAGAATGACAACAAGCTTACAATGGAAATACATTCCACCCGTATCAAGCATACACTTATTCTCCACAAAATCCCAACACCAACACTTCTCCTCCGTTCCAAAACTACGCTTTACTTGAATTACATAGAAGAAGTGCTCAAGGAAGTGATGAAGGTCAAGATTCTCAATCAAGTTTTCTTCAAAATGAATACTCCAAGATAATTACCCAAGTTACTTTGGAAGTGACAAGACAAATAAGGATGATGAATCAAGGTGCTTATGGTCAAGTCTTGTCTAATTCAAGTTTGGGGGGTGCTCAAAATGTGCAAGGTGTATCGATTCCTAGTCCTATGGAGCAAGAAGAGTGGAGGATGCCTACGCATCAAGTAGGAGATGTTTCTTTCATGGGAGTGGATGATTTCCAAGGAAATTTTCAACGTAACTATGAAGGAAGTTTTCATGGGAATTATCCACCAATTCAAGAATGGAATTGTGACAACCAAGAGGGAGGAGACTTTCAACAAGTCGAAGAAGAAAAATCGTCTGTAAACGTCTTGATTGAGAAGATGATAGCAAACCTTGAGGAGCGCATGAAAAGAGATGAAGCTAGTTTTGAAGAATGGAAGAAAAGAAATGAGGCAGATGAGAAGAGGTTTGAAGCCTTGGAGCATCAAGTAAGCCAAATTGTAAGTGCTTTGAACAATTTTCAACAAGTTGAAGAATTGGAAGAGGAGAGCAAAGTTGAAGAAGAGTTGGAAGAAGAAAAGAAATTGGGAGATGAAGAATCAAATGAGGTATTTGAAGAGCATATTGAGACAAATGATGTTGATGAAGAGAAACAAAGTCAAGAAGCAAATGATGATGACTTGAAGAGTGAAATGAGCATTTCTAAACCTTTAAACTCTTTAAGTTGCCTTGAACTTGATAATATTGTTTACATTGACTTTGTATTACCCATTGATTTTTCCCATATTCTTAGAAACAAAAGAGAACTCGAAGAGATGTTGGAGATCTATTTGGTAAGGAGGAATAAGTGGTGTTCAAGAATGGAGAGGGCAATGGAGTGTAAGCTCAAGAGAGTCGAATTTTTGAAGCCATGCTCGAAGGATGTAACTGAGGTCGTCACTTGCCACAAATGCCTAATAGAGGAAGAAGCACAACGTTTAAAATTTGATGGCAAGGATGAAAGATATCTGTGGCCATTCCGATGAGTTCTCCATATCCCGTCCGGCTTGAAGACGTTAAACTTAGCGCTAGATGGGAGGCAACCCATCATTACCTTTTATTGCTTTATTTAATACTTTCAATAAGGTTGATGGATTTGTTTGTTTGCATTTTTGGCATGTAGATTGATTGTGTTCATGAGGAGAATGTGTATTGGAGAAACGATAAGTGCTTGATTTGAAGTGTGAAAGTAAGTCACACCAATTTTTGCAAACTTACCTCGAAACTCTTGTTTCAATTTAAGTTTGGGGGGATATGGCATGGTGTGACATACTTTATTTTGAAGCCATATACTTTTCGTGTTTTTGGGCTAATTTTGAATTTTTCTCATGAGCATTGGTTTGATTTTGGTATGATTGGTCGTGTTGAAGTGCATGATAGTCCATATTTTTAATGAAATTGTTGAGCTAATGGTTTTGTTGAGCATGTATGAAGGGTATTGGAAGCACGAATTGAGCTCGGAGTTAACAACTTCCACTATCAAATGCTTATTGAGGGAGTTCATTCTACACCCTACCACTTTTACGTGCTTAGCATAATTTGATTTGATTTGTATTGAGGTGATTAGCATGCTACTTAATTTGTTATGTTTTGGGATGTTTACTTTTCGTAAGTTAGGATTTCCTTTTCAATAAAGGTTGGGATGATTGTAAGCTTAATTGATTATGGATGTTATGAATGTGTACTTCATTATTTTATGATGGTGATTTTTATTCTTGCATGTTATGTGTTTTTGGTTATTTCTTGTTTGTTGAGTCTTTATTTTATGTTTCGTGTGCATTTTTATTCTTGTTTAGGGAGTGTTTGGTGGATTGTTTTTGGAATGTCGTGAGTCATTTTTGAATATGAGTGATGATATGTTGTGGTAATAAGTGATGACAAGTTATGATTAAGAATCTCTACACTTTCGAATTGTGACATGTTTTATTTAACTTGTCAATTTTGAGATGAATGTGGTGTAATAAGTTTCTTAAGGTCCAATGCATAAGCTTGTGAGCATTTGAACCTCAACCGTGCATACATGTTTTTTTTTCTTCATGAGTGGATTGGTTGTGTTTGATAAGCTAGAACTTACTCAAGGACTATAGTAACGAGCCCGATTTGTGGAGATTAGTGAAATGATCTTAGGCCATCCTTATCATCTATAGTCATTACCATATATTTCCCTACCTTGAACATCATCCCTAGTCAACCACTTTGAGCCTTAAAGCCTATTTATTGTGATATAAGCACATTACAAGCCATGATTACCCACTTAAGCCTTACATATATACCATTTGTGTGGGTGATTGAGGAGATGGTAACTAGAAATGTTTGATAAGGAAGTAAAAGAAAAAAAGGGAAATGGTAAACAAGCAAGAAAAAGGATGAAAAAGAGCACAAGAAAGAATGGACATGCAACTTCAAAACAAGAAAATGAGCAAAGCAATAACAATATGCTCAAGTACTTAAAAGTTCAAAGAAGGAAGCATGCATTAAAAGAAGCCTAAAATCTAAGGAAAGTTGATGATTAGTGCTTGTGATTACCAAAGTTGAGAAAGGAAGAAAGAAAAGTGGAGAAGTTGAGGAAGTTGATAATCTCTTCGATTACTTACACTTGTTAGTCACTATTATCCATACTCTTCCTACCCTACCAAAGAGCCTATCATTACATCCTTAATAAAAGACCTTTTTGATCACTAATGAAAACTTTGGTGGTTTGTGAATGTAGTCCACAAGCAAGCTTATAGCGAGTCGAGCCAATCGATTGATGAGTGTTGATTTACCTACTTTAAAGAGTGTTGAGTGAAATTTATAACCTATGTGAGGCTTGGACTAAAAGGGACTATATTACACTTTTATTCTCTTTAGATTAAACTTGTTAATTTTTCATGTTATGAGTTTAATGTTGTAGGATGCCTTAGCATAATTTGTAATTCTTGTTGCTAATGATGTGTTGTTACTTATGTTCGTTTAGTCTTTTCCTAGGTGAAAATCACTCTCCTTGGTTTATCATTTTCGTTGTGCGGGGACGCACAATACTTTAAGTTTGGGAGTGTGATGAGTGATATTTTCACCTATATTTTAGTGTCTTTTTATATGTGTTTTCGTATGATTTTATCCGTATTTTATGTGTTATTTGGTTGTGTTTTGTGTTTTTATGTAAATGTGTGTGAATGAGCTTAAACGTATGATTTTTAGGTAAAAATGGATCCTAGACGTGATAAGGAAGATGTTGGAAAAAGCGGATCTCAATTCGGAGTTGAAACGAGGGAGAATGAGTCAAATCAAGCAAAATGCTGAAAAAACGCACGCCCAACTTGTGTAATTTTTCTGTACTCTTGTGGAGCTCAAAACTAGAAGTTTAATACATGGTTGGAAAGCCATAGAAAAGAGGATTATTTTGGTATGAGAAACACTTCAATTGGAGCCGAAACGAGAAAGTTATGATTAAAATGGTAACGTCGCGCAAGCTGTTCCTACTCAGCACGGTTGTGCTACTTTGCATGACTTGTTACACCCTCAAATTTTGGAAGTTTTGTCAGATCTTTATATGGATAGAAAGCCAAAGAAAAGAGGATCACATGAGCGCAAGAATTACTCAAATCAGAGATCAGATGTGGAAGTTATGCGCGAAACGGTGAGACTGCGCAGCCCGTGTTACGCAACACGACCCGTGTTACGCAACACGGCCCTGTAAGCCCTGGCCATTTTCTGACATCAGAAACGCCTACATGGCCACCCTGTGGTCGTGTTACAGCACACGAGTCGTGTTGCTGCAGCATCAGAAACACATCAGAATCCTTCTAGAAGCCTCCCAAGGGGTATAAATACCCAATACTTCAATATGTGAAAAAAAATCCGAATTCCAACCCTTCTACACACACCTCACACACCATTTCCTCCATTCTTCACCTTCACCTTCATCCATTCTTCGTCCTTTGGATCTACCTTCATCCAACCATCAAATCCTTCATCCAAGTAGCTAGAGAAGCAAGGAAGAGAGGTGAATTGCAAGGGGAAGAAGAAGATCACCATTGGAGACATCCAAGGGAGTTTTCATCTGAACTTTGTATTCAAACCCATTGTTTATCATGTTTTGTAAGGAATTTAATGTCTATGTTAATTTTCTTATGGATATGAGAGGCTAATCTCCCTTGTGAGATTAGCAATATGAATTGTGTTGGATAATTTTTGGTATTTTGCAATTGAATGATTATGTTGATTGGGTTAATTGATTTTCTATCATTGATGCTTTAGATCTTGAGGTTTATGATGATTTGTGTGTTTAATTGTTTTAAGCATGTGATTAGATTGAGAAGTCGATTGCATATTTAGGATAATTAAGTGAATCATTTCATCAAACACTTCATGTGCATTATAGATTGTGAAGAGATTGAGAAGTCCTTCATAGTTTAGAACCCTTTGATAGAACATATCATTTATTAGATTGAGAAGTCAATAGATTATGTGAAGGGACTCTCATTTCAAGCTTAGTACCTAGTTGGAATTGTTTGAGTGAGAACCAATCCAATGAATGTCATTCCATATCCTATTCATTCCGATAGGGAGTTTAGGTGATCTTAGTGTTGGCCCTTAGCCTTTTTCCCATGACACATATGAATTCATTGCATGATACCTAGATTTTCCATATTTTAAGTATTGTTAATCTCATCTCTATCTACTTGGCTCATTCATCCATCTCCCATTCATCTATCCATTTATTTTATTGTCATTTCTTGATTATCTTCCCTTCTCATTCATCTCTATAATACTATGACAAATACGAGATCGATTAAACTCTAGTACCTTCCTCCCTGTGGTTCGATAATTTCTTTAATTGGTCATGCCCACTATATTATGGCTAATCAAGTCTCTTGGAGATTTTGACCTTGATTGGAAAATAAAAGAGCAAAAAAAAAACCTAATTACCCTGTTCTATCCAGAAAGATCCAGTTTCAGGCTATCTAATACTAAGAGATTAAATTTCCAACGTTGGAGATACAATAGTAAGCTAAAAAAAATATACTGTATATAATTTTTATTAATTAGCAACAACTTTATCGACAAAAAATCATTGTAATAAACATACAAAAAGTTCAAAGTTTTAAGCCCCTCCGATCCGGTGTTCTTCCAGCCAACCGCCTCCGATTAGATATTAAGGTGTCGAGCCCCTTCGATTCGGTGTTCTTCCAGTCAATAGCCTCCAATCAAAGATAAAGGTGCCAAGCCCCTCCGATCCAGCGTTCTTTCAGCCAACCACCTCCGATCAGAGATAAAGGTGCCAAACCCCTCTGATCTAGTGTTCTTCCAACAAATCGCCTCCGAACAGAGAGTAAGGTACCAAGCCTCTCTGATCCGATGTTCTTCCAGTCATCGACTTTCTCCACTAAAAACTCTCCAGTCAACGTTCAATCCAAACAAAGGCTCAATGCTTCTGGATCAACGTTACAAGACTATACATCTGAGTTCGGACAAGATTCATTTGAAGATCCGGCTCAACGCACACGTTGTCAACATAGTCAGCATACACTCTAATCAAAGAAGTCAAATTCAACACACACAAGTCAAGTTAATGTGATCAAGTCAACCCAAATTGGTTCGAGAGAAGAATCAGAGGATTGATTGAGATTGTAACTCGTTTACATTATCTTTTATATTAAATTCATATGAAATTATCTTTATACTCAATTTGTATTTATTTCATCATAAAAACAAAGTTTGTTGTTAAAAAATTTTGTTGAGTTGGATCTTCAGATGAAGCTTGTCCAAACTCAGCTTCGTGGATTTATAACGTTAATCCAGAGACGTCGAGCCTTTTCTCGAATTAAATGCTGATCCTTAAAGATTTTTGGTGAAGAACGTTGTTTAATATATTAGAACGTTGTTAACTTTATGAATAACGTCAAAGAACTTAATTTAAGAATGCTTAAATGCGGGCAGTTTAGCACCTGAATCCCAGATTATAGGCCGTTTGACTTAAGCAGGCTTAAATCTGGGTGGTTTAATACCTGAGTACTAGATTATAGGCCGTTCTTTGAATAACCTGAACTTGAGATGGCTTAAATCTGGGCAGTTTAGCACCTGAATCCCAGATTATAGGCCGTTTACCAAAGAACTTGACTTAAGCAGGCTTAAATCCATGCAGTTTAGCACCTGAGTCCTAGATTATAGGCTATTCTTGGAATAACTTGACTTAAGAACGCTTAAATCTGGGTGGCTTAGCACCTGAATTTCAGATTATAAGTCATTCACCGAAGAACTTGACTTAAGAACGCTTGATCCGGGCGGCTTAAAACATGAATTCCAGACGTATTTTGTTCTTGAGTTGACTCTCATTGAAGGAATCGAAGAACCATTCAGACAACTCTGAAGTCTTTGACCTTCGTAGAGAATCGCTCTCGGTGTCAAAATTTGTAACAACAAACTTTGTATTTATGATGAAATAAATACAAATTGAGTATAAAGATGATTTCAGATAGATTTAATATAAAAGATAATGTAAACGAGTTACAATCTCAATCAATCCTCTGATTCCTCTCTCGAACCAATTTGGGTTGACTTGATTACTTTGCTTTACTTTACTTGTGTGTGTTGACTTTGACTTCTTTGACTGGAGTGTATGCTGACTGTGTTGACAGCGTGTGTGTTGAGCCAGATCTTCAGATGAAGCTTGTCCGAACTTGAATGTGTAGTCTTGTAACGTTGATCCGGAGGCATTGAGCCTTTGTTCGGATTGAACATTGATTATAAAGCTTTCTATAGAGAAAGTCGTTGACTGGAAGAATGTCGAATCGAAGGGGCTTGGTACCTTAATCTCTGATCAGAGACAGTTTGCTGGAAGAACACCGGATTAAAGGGGCTTGGCACCTTTATCTCTGATTGGAGGTGGTTGGCTAAAAGAATACCGGATCGGAGGGGCTTGGCACCTTTATCTCTGATCGGAGGCTATTGATTGGAAAAATACCGAATTGGAGAGGCTTGACACCTTAATCTCTGATCGGAGGCGGTTGGCCGGATCAGAGGGGCTTAGAACCTTGATCTCGGATCGCAAGCGGATGGCTGAAAGAATGCCAGATCGGAAGGGCTTGGTACCTTTATCTCTGATTGGAGGTTGTTGACTGAAAGAACACCGGATCGGAAGGGCTTGACACCTTAATCTCTGATCGGAGGCTGTTCTTGACTTGAAGATGCTTGAAGATCTCAAGGGAGCACTACTCGTATTCTTGATCTCTTCTGAAGCATCTGCTTCTTCGTATATTTTAGTATGTTTGGAATGAATGGAGGAGGGCTCCTTATATAGGGGAAGGGTAAGGATTTCCCATAAATAACTCACAATTTGATTGGTCCAGGGCTGATTTGACCTAATTCTGCGGGCTTGGGCCTTTCCATGTATAACATAGTTTGATTGGTTGATCCTTGATTTGACCTAATTCTGCGGGTTTGGGCTTATTTTACTGTATCTGTCCCAATTATCAATTATTCACTAATTTATTTTAGGAATTATTTATTTAAATCCCTTGATAAATAAATAATTAATTAATAATTATTGCATTAATTTGTCATATATTTTCCTTTAATAGGCAATAAAATTCAAGTGTCTACATTAAGATTCTTCGATGAAAATAAAGGAGTATCGTAAGAAAAATGACAGGAATCATCTTGAATAATCTCTGCAACCAACCTCAGATTCCCTAAAATAATAGAGAGTACTAACTCGTGCTGGAAAAATCGATAGCGGCGAGAATTGTGAACTGCCCTAGGCAGTGAAAAAGGTGTCGAGGACACATCTGAGATGACCTCACACCAGCAGAAAGAAGCGCACCAACAAAGGGCAAGCGGACATCCGCTGCTACCCTTAGACAGTGGTGGATAATTGAATATCTTCGATAGCTGATTAGACAATTGAGGCTGCCAATAGAGCAGATAAGAAGTCAGTACGGCCTACATCATCATCCTCCATCGCCATGGAGGGAAAATGATCCTTTGATGGTGCTGGTACAATCGCCAGAACGGTAATAGGCGCGAATCGTGAACTCTTTGTGACATCCGAATCAAGACGCATATTGGGCATAACGGTGGGAGCCTAGCAGGGGAAGATTATTCCATTGACGGCGGTGGCTAGGGCAAACAGGATCGCCATTGAAAGCGGCGGTGAAAATTCGACAAAGCGAGTCTGCTGGCGGAGACGCGATAGGACAGTGCAAAAGGAGAGAGTAAATGTTGATTTAATTGAGGGTAATTTTGTCTCTTTATCAACTAATTTGAGTATCTGATTGTATTTTCTGTTTTTCAATGTATCTCATACTCCCTCCGTCCCATAATACCTTTCACACTTTCTATATTTGGACGTCCCACAATACTTTTCACACCCCATTTTTAGTAAAAAAAGATTACCATTCTATCCTTCAATTACCCAATATTTTCAAATGGCCCAACTGCATTAGGCCCACAATTTAGTTTAATTGTTTGGATTTGGGCCAACTAATTACAATCTCAATCCACTAATCTTAACCCAACTACTCCTAACCCTAATCACCCCCACACTGTCAAACTCATTTCTCACCTTCATTTCAGATATGTTCGTATCCATTCCTCCATCTCTCTCTCGCCTCTTCTTCCCGTGAACAAACCCTAGTGCTTCTCACGCAGATCTGAACCTCATCGACTCAACCCTAACCCTAACCCCCTTCTTTGCTCCAATCTTCCTTCGATCTACCTTTCTCTTGTGTAAATCTTACCATCTCTTGAACATACGATGTTGAATTCGAATTCACATCCTTTTCTGTTCGATCTAAACTTTTCTCCACCAAATAACGTTCCGGCGCCTGAAATCGAAGAAGTGCGATCTGGATCTGAGAAGAGGCGGAGCGAGTTGGAGGTTGGGGTTCAGTGTGTGCCCTTGGTTGAAAACAGCCACAACTTTACAAGAAACATCGCCGGAACCCCCCCCTTCGTGGTGGTTCCCGACTCTTTGGCGATGGATTCTGTTCCGGACTCACTCTTTCCCGAGTCTGAGGAATCCGACGAAGTGGCTGAGGACTCCGAGGTTGAAGATGAGAATTTAGAGTTTAGCCCACGTCCCACTCTTTTCCGGAGATACCCCACCGGTTGTGATTTCGGCAATGTTAAAAGGGTCAAGGAGTCCAACGATGGAGTTGCTGGAACTGTTCAGTCACCTCTTGTCCAGAATGAATGGTCAGATGAATTTAAAAAATTCATCTACGAGATGATTTGTCTCTTTCTTCCTGAATATCGGTAGATTCCTATCCCTTGCGATTTACTTTGCCCTGTGAGGCTTTTATGTGGCCCTGTGAGGCGTTTATGTGGCCCTGTGAGGCATGTTTGTAGCCATGTGGGATATTTGGTGTCAGATGATGCTTAATTGGTACTTTACTTTGCCCTGTGAGGCATGTTGGTGGCCGTGTGAGATTTTTGTTGCCTGATGATGCATATGTTTGACTTTACTTTGCCCGGTGAGGCATGTGTGTGGATGTGTGAGATAGTTGGTGTCTGTGCATGCATCATACATACTTTACGTTGCCCTGTGAGGCATGTTTGTGGGTGTGTGAGATATTTGGTTCCTGATCATGCCTAATTTGGACAGTTTCTGTTATAAAGTGAGGCATTTGATGGCTGATTATGGTGGATTTGGTCCTTACTTTGCCCTGTGAGGCTTTCATGCTTGGTTATAAAACTATTATGATGATATTAAATCTAACTTGGGGTTAAATGTAGGATTAAAATCGCCCGGTGACGAATATTTTCCGAGGGCAGAGGCTGTTGCCCAGTGATGATCATGTTTGGTGACTCTGTTCCTGTGATTTCTGTACGTTGAGTCACCAATAGGTTTTTTTGCCTATTTAATTTCTGGACTTTCAGAATTTTTTATTATTTCAATTTTTTTTTTATTTTTCGGGTGATTAGGGATTGGATTAACTTTAATGATAAAGTTAATCCAAACCTCTAAACCCAGCTGCATGGACAAAATTACCCCTTCAAAAGTGAGTTGACAAAGTCAAAAAGCAACTTTTCTTAAACAACGTGGAACAGTAAACTTGAAATGTTTTCTGGGACGGAGGGAGTAGTAAATAAGCTATAAAGTGTGTATCTAAGAGTAATAAATCTAATAAATAAATAGTAAAATTGAATAATTAATCTATATTATGTTGAAAGTACAAAATTTTGATTTAAGCTAATCAGATTTATAAATATATATTAACTTCATATTTTATTATATTTGAAAAAAATATGAATTTTAATATTTATTCTAACTGTAAAAAAAAAGTACAATATTTTAAGGAAAATTTCTAACAATGCCACTTTCAATACATCCATTTAAAAAGTGCCAACCACAATAATTTTTTTTTTTAAAATGCCACTTTTTTTTTTTTAGACCCAAACCCCTTCACTCACATAAAGTCCATTCTCTTTTCTCTCACTATTGTTTATTTTGTCTCATTCTCTCTTCTCACTCTATCATTCTTCTTAACTTTTTTTAAAGATTTAGAAGGCAACCATACAAGGAAAGTGACAACGGCACACCGCAACCCAATATGAATTTAGGTTAGTAAATCTTACAATTTATTTTTAATAAACTAAATTTAGGGTTTTGTGAAAATAAACATGTGAGTTATGTTGAGATGATGTTATTTTGGTGTTTGATTAGATTAATAAGAATTTTTACATCACCTGAAGTGTTTAGAATATTGATTAACACACATATTGTGAATATTTTGGTAAAAATATAATCTTTGAGGTATATAAATTACAATTTGCGAAGAGTTGCATGAAAGGTTGCTGATGAGTGATATTTTCACCTAGATTTTAGTGTCTTTTTATATGTGTTTTCGTATATTTTTATCCGTATTTTATGTGTTATTTGGTTGTGTTTTGTGTTTTCATGGAAATGTATGTGAATGAGCTTAAACCTACTATTTTCACTTTTTATTTGATGCTAAATAGGATAAGGAAGATGTAGGAAAAAGCGGAACTCAATTTGGAGTTGAAACGAGGGAGAACGAGCCAAAACAGTAAAGGAATCAGGGCAGCAGCAACACGACTGGCCGTGTCGGTGGCACGAGCCGTGTCGCAGTACACGACTCGTGTAGCTAACACGGGCCTGTCCAGAATGGTCGTGCGGCAACATCTATTCATCCAACACGACCACCACTTGGCCGTGTTGCGGAGCTCGACTCGTGTTGCAGCACACGACCCGTGTAGCCAACACGGGCCTGTAAGCGATGGCCGTGCGGGAGCATCAGTTCACGCAACACGGGCACCTCATGGCCGTGTTGCGCCACACGACTCGTGTCGTGTCTTGGATCAGAAAAAAATCAGAATCCTTCTAGAAGGCCCAAAAGGGTATAAATACCCCTCCATTCATATTTTATAAAAAGATCCGATTTCCACCCCTTCCACACACACCTCACACACCATTTCTTTCATTTTCCACCATCATCTTCATCCATTCTTCATCCACCCATCTACACTTGATCCCCTCCATCAAATCCACCATCCAAGTGATCAAGGAAGCAAGGGAGAGTGAGATCACAAGAAGAAGAAGGAGATCTCCATTGGAGCACTTCAAAGGGGGAATCTAATTCTAATTTTTGTGCATTTCTTTATAGATTGATCATGTTTTGTAAGGATCTTAATGTCTATGTTAATTTTCTTATGGATATGAGAGGCTAATCTCCTTTGTGAGATTAGCTCCATGATTGGTGTTGGATAATTTAGTTTTTATACAAATTGATTTTAATCTTGAATGGGCTTTGTGTTATTTCTATCATTGATTGTTGATTGCTTGATGTATATGATGATTTGTGTGATTAATTGTCATGGGCATGTGATTAGATTGAGAAATCAATTATGTGTTTAGGATAGTTCATTGAATCATTTCATCATACACTTCATGTGCATTAATTTAGAATGAGATAGAGATATCCTTCTAGATTTAGAACCCTTTGATAGAACATTTGATTAGCTTAATCGAGAGGTTGGTTGATTAAATGAGGAGACCCAAACAATTAGTAAATTCATAGTACCTTAAAAGGGAATATTGCTTATGATTTAGTACCTAATTAGGGAACTCATAGAGTAATTAGTACCTAGTGGGAGGTGTTTGCTATTGTCTCGATCCTATGTGCGTTTGGGAGCCTTGTTGAGGGCCTACATCCTATCCATCTCGAGAGAGAGTTTAGGTGGAATTAGTGATCGCTTCTATACCTTGTCCATGAGAGATTAGAATTAATTGCATAATTACTTAATTATCTATGCCATGATTGTTGTTAATCTCATCCTTGCATCATTTGGAACCATCTTATCTTTGCATTCATTTTATCTTTATTTCTTGCTTTAGCATAATTGCATTCATTTGCTCCTATCCTCTCTTCCGTCGTCCTTATAAAATCACGATAAACTTGAGATCGCTTAAACTCTAGTACCTTCCTCCCTGTGGTTCGATAATTTCTTTAATTGGTCATGCCCACTATATTATGGCTAATCAAATGGCGCCATTGCCGGGGAGGTAACGGTCGCTAGTAGTTTGACGAAGGATTGTTTAGAGTGGTCTTAATAAGGACATTATTTTATTTTATTTTATTTTTTTTTTTTTTTTTTTTTTGCATCTTATATTTGCTTTGGAAAATTTTGTTCTAATTTTTCTTTCTTTTATAGGTGCATACCTTGAGAAGGAAGAAGAAGGAGAGCAACCCCAAAAATATGAGCTACATGGATACTCTTCGAGATATGGTGAATAGAAGTGTTCATTCCGCTATGAACACACAAGAAAATTTTCAAGGATTTCAAATGCCAAATTGGGAGCCTAATTTGCAACCGGATTATGGAGTACAAGATATGCAATTCCAACAACAAGGTTATGAGAATTTTGGAGTTCCTCATCAAATGCATCATCAAGTATACCCTCAAGGTGTGGAAGATGTTTTTCAAGGAAATTTTTCTAGTCATCAAGAAGGAAATCAACCACATCTATGGGGAAATTTTCAAGACTCCAACACCTCTTATTCCACCCAAAGTGACCACATAGCAATGTTTGGAGAAAAGATGTTTGAAATGGTTATGGATCGCATAGAGAAGGAGAGTAAGTTTAATGAAATGTGGATGGATCGAATCGGAAATTGGTGTGACATGGTGACAAGTGCAATAGTAGCATTCGGTGCTAGATTGGATTCCATTGAGCACCAAGTTAGTCAAGTTGTATCCACCGTTGAGAACAACAAGCCTTCTTCCTCTATTAAGGATCGGAACAAGACTAGTTTGGGGGTTGATGAGGTTTTAAAGGAAAGAAGAGAAAGGATGCCTAAGTGGGTGAAAGCTAAAGAGTTGAAAGAAGAGTTGAAGGGGGAATTCGATAGATTTGTCGAGTCTCTTGAAGAGATGGTAGAGAAAGTCAAGATTCAAAATCAAAAAGAGATTCATGCCATTATGGAAGAAAGGAAACCTCCGGAAACTAAGATAATGGATTCTACTCCCCACAAGGCAAAACCTTCTCATTCTATTGAAATTTCAAATTCTCTTAAGAACTTCCATGATTTCATTGATAAAAATTTATTTGGTGATTGTAGGAAAAAGGTTGCAAGAGGGCACCAACACTTGTCAATGCCCGAATTCTTACCGGGGGATGTGGTTGAAGTTCAAAATTCACATAGAGCTCCATGGAAGAAGTGGAACAAGTGGAAAGGGCCATTTCTTGTGAAGAACGCCTTCGGAGAACAATTGCTTGAGCTATTTAACAAGAAGGGAACCGTTCTAGTGGTTGAACGGGAGAGCACAAGGCACTACTTCAAGAAGAAACCTATGATAGTGCCTAAGGACTATTCAAGACCACCATGAGCTAAAGACTATCGTCCGGCTTGAAGACGTTAAACTTAGCGCTCGATGGGAGGCAACCCATCATTATCTTTATTGCTTTATTTAATGCTTTCAATAAGGATTGTGGATTTGTTATTTCTTGCATTTTTGGCATGTAGGTTGATTGTGCTTGTGAGGAATACGCGTATTGAAGACACGAAGAGTGCTTGATTTGAAATGTGATAGTAAGTCACACAACTTTTTGCAAACTTACCTCGAAACTCTTGTTTCAATTTAAGTTTGGGGGGATATGGCGTGGTGTGACATACTTTGTCTTGAAAGCATATACTTTTCGTATTTTTGAGCTAAAATTTTAAAATTTTTCTCATGAGTTTGGTTTGATTTTGGTATGATTGGTCGTGTTGAAGTGCATGATAGTCCATATTTTTAATGAAATTGTTGAGCTAATGGTTTTGTTGAGCATGTATGAAGGGTATTGGAAGCACGAATTGAGCTCGGAGCTAACAACTTCCACTATCAAATGCTTATTGAGGGAGTTCATTCTACACCCTACCACTTTTATGTGCTTAGAATAATTTGATTTGATTTGTATTGATGTGATTAGCATGCTACTTCATGTGTTATGTTTTTTGGGATGTTTATTTTCATTAGTTAGGATTTTCTTTTCAATCAAAGGTTGGGATGATTGTGAGCTTACATTGTTTATGGATGATTTGAATGTGTGCTTCATTGTTTAATGATAGTGATTTTTATTCTTGCATGTTATGTGTTTTTGTTTTGTTTATTGTTTGTTGAGTCTTTATTTTATGTTTTGTGTGTTTTCTTATTTTTGTCTTGGTATGTTTGGAGGTTTGTTTTGGGATGTTGTGAGTCATTTTTGAACATGAGTGGTGATATGTTGTGGTAGTAAGTGATGACAAGTTATGATTAAGAATCTCTACACTTTCGAATTGTGACATGTTTTACTTAACTTGTTCAATTTTGAGATGGATGTGGTGTAATAAGTTTCTTAAGGTCCGAGCACAAGCTTGTGAGCTTTTGAGCCTCAACCGTGCATACATGGTATTTTTCTTCATGAGAGGATTGGTTGTGTTTGATAAGCTAGAATTTGCTCAAGGACTATAGGAACGAGCCCAATTTGTGGAGATTAGTGACATGATCTAAGGCCATCCTTGTTATTATAGTCATTACCATATATTTCCCTACCATGAACATCATCCCTAGTCAACCACTTTGAGCTTTAAAGCCTATTTATTGTGATATAAGCACATTACAAGCCATGATTACCCACTTAAGCCTTACATATATACCATTTGTGTGGGTGATTGAGGAGATGGTAACTAGAAAGGTTTGATAAGGAAGAAAAAGAAAAAGGAAATGGTAAACAAGCAAGAAAAAGGATGAAAAAGAGCATAAAAAAAAGAATGAACATGCAACCTCAAAACAAGAAAAATGAGTAAAGCAACAACAAGATGCTCAAGGAAATAAAAATTCAAAGAAAGGAAGCATGCATCATAAGAAGCTCAATCCAAAGGAATGTTGATGAGTAGAGCTTGTGAGTGCCAAAGACAAGAAAGGAAGAAAGAAAAGTGGAGAAGTTGGAGAAATTGGCCATCTCTTCGATTACTTACACTTGCTTAGTCACTATTATCCATATCTTCCATACCCTACCAAAGAGCCTATCATTACATCCTTAATGAAAGACCTTTTTGATCATTAATGGAAACCTTGGCGGTTTGTGAATATAGTCCGCGAGCAAGCTTATAGCGAGTCGAGCCAATCGATTAATGAGTGTGATTTACCCTATTTCAAAAGAGTGTTGAGAGACATCAATATCCATTGTGAGGCTTGGACGTAAAAGGGTCTATATTACACTTTATTCTCTTTTGACTGAACTTGTTAATTTCTCATGTCATGAGTTTAATGTTGTAGGATGCCTTAGCATAATTTGTAATTCTTGTTGCTAATGATGTGTTGTTACTTATGTTCGTTTAGTCTTTTCCTAGGTGAAAATCACTCTCCTTGGTTTATCATTTTCGTTGTGCGGGGACGCACAACACTTTAAGTTTGGGGGTGTGATGAGTGATATTTTCACCTAGATTTTAGTGTCTTTTTATATGTGTTTTCGTATATTTTTATCCGTATTTTATGTGTTATTTGGTTGTGTTTTGTGTTTTCATGGAAATGTGTGTGAATGAGCTTAAACCTACTATTTTCACTTTTTATTTGATGCTAAATAGGATAAGGAAGATGTAGGAAAAAGCGGAACTCAATTTGGAGTTGAAACGAGGGAGAACGAGCCAAAACAGTGAAGGAATCAGGGCAGCAGCAACACGACTGGCCGTGTCGGTGGCACGAGCCGTGTCGCAGTACACGACTCGTGTAGCTAACACGGGCCTGTCCAGAATGGTCGTGCGGCAACATCTATTCATCCAACACGACCACCACTTGGCCGTGTTGCGGAGCTCGACTCGTGTTGCAGCACACGACCCGTGTAGCCAACACGGGCCTGTAAGCGATGGCCGTGCGGGAGCATCAGTTCACGCAACACGGGCACCTCATGGCCGTGTTGCGCCACACGACTCGTGTCGTGTCTTGGATCAGAAAAAAATCAGAATCCTTCTAGAAGGCCCAAAAGGGTATAAATACCCCTCCATTCATATTTTATAAAAAGATCCGATTTCCACCCCTTCCACACACACCTCACACACCATTTCTTCCATTTTCCACCATCATCTTCATCCATTCTTCATCCACCCATCTACACTTGATCCCCTCCATCAAATCCACCATCCAAGTGATCAAGGAAGCAAGGGAGAGTGAGATCACAAGAAGAAGAAGGAGATCTCCATTGGAGCACTTCAAAGGGGGAATCTAATTCTAATTTTTGTGCATTTCTTTATAGATTGATCATGTTTTGTAAGGATCTTAATGTCTATGTTAATTTTCTTATGGATATGAGAGGCTAATCTCCTTTGTGAGATTAGCTCCATGATTGGTGTTGGATAATTTAGTTTTTATACAAATTGATTTTAATCTTGAATGGGCTTTGTGTTATTTCTATCATTGATTGTTGATTGCTTGATGTATATGATGATTTGTGTGATTAATTGTCATGGGCATGTGATTAGATTGAGAAATCAATTATGTGTTTAGGATAGTTCATTGAATCATTTCATCATACACTTCATGTGCATTAATTTAGAATGAGATAGAGATATCCTTCTAGATTTAGAACCCTTTGATAGAACATTTGATTAGCTTAATCGAGAGGTTGGTTGATTAAATGAGGAGACCCAAACAATTAGTAAATTCATAGTACCTTAAAAGGGAATATTGCTTATGATTTAGTACCTAATTAGGGAACTCATAGAGTAATTAGTACCTAGTGGGAGGTGTTTGCTATTGTCTCGATCCTATGTGCGTTTGGGAGCCTTGTTGAGGGCCTACATCCTATCCATCTCGAGAGAGAGTTTAGGTGGAATTAGTGATCGCTTCTATACCTTGTCCATGAGAGATTAGAATTAATTGCATAATTACTTAATTATCTATGCCATGATTGTTGTTAATCTCATCCTTGCATCATTTGGAACCATCTTATCTTTGCATTCATTTTATCTTTATTTCTTGCTTTAGCATAATTGCATTCATTTGCTCCTATCCTCTCTTCCGTCGTCCTTATAAAATCACGATAAACTTGAGATCGCTTAAACTCTAGTACCTTCCTCCCTGTGGTTCGATAATTTCTTTAATTGGTCATGCCCACTATATTATGGCTAATCAGTTGCGCGCAAGGTCGCACGCCCTTCAGTTAGTAGTCACTTATAAGTCGCACGAATGGTTGTGTAAACAGTCACTGTTGGATCGCATAGTTAGTTGCGTGGTTAGTCGCGTGCATAGTCGTATGAATGATCGCGTGAGTAGTCGCACGCATGCATGTCGCTTAGTTAGTCGGGTGTATGGTCGTATGAGTAGTCGCGTGCATGGTCGCTTGATTAGTCGGGTTTATGGTCGTATGTATAGTAGCGTGCATAGTTGCTTGAGTAGTCGTGCATGGTCGCATGAGTAGTCACGTGCATGGTCGCTTAGTTAGTCGCATAATTAGTCGCGTGCATGGTCGCATGTGTAGTCGTATGAATGGTCGCTTGAGTAGTTAGTCGTGTGTACATGATTTTTCAAGCATATAAACAAATGAGGCAACTCTGCACGTAAATAACGTATATACTTTTTTTAATGTTTTTTAATATTGAATATATATTTCAAATTTCAGGTAAGATTCATATTCTATGCCTTTGGGATGGAAAATGGCTATGTGATTCCGGTCAATAGAAATATGATGGAGAGAAAACCAAGTTAAAAATTGTGTGAGCAGATATAGATACAAATTATGAATAATTATTGGACAAAATATTTAATGTGACTAAAGTTAACAAAGAAAATCATGACATTAAGATGTCATATTAGTTTGCCTATAAATCAAATGGAATCATGCCTCCTTGTCCAGTAAATGAGTTATATGACGTACAAACGTTGTTGATGATGAATAAGAAAGATCCATTGTCATTGCCCTTGTATTTGGAAATTATTATGGAAAGTAGAACTTCAGTGGTTTCTCCTAATCATATTTTGACTAATTCATCAAGGAACACAATTCTACATGAGAATCGTGATGATATTGGTGGTGGCATTCAGTTTGAATATGATGCACCCAATAGTTCTTTTATGAGCGAGCATGACTTCTTTGAATCCGAAAAAAAAGATCATGACCAAAATGAAAGGATCAATCTTGATGGGCCTATTGATGAGCACATTGAAGTTGATGTCATTCCACCATCATCCTCGCAGCCTTGTTCATAGATACCTCTAAAAATATTTAATCATGCAAAGTCAACAATATCTATTGAAGAGCAAGCTGGGGATATGCCAAGAAAATTGGCAAAGACAGTGTCTGTGTCTTCTAATACGAACCCTAGTAGCTTTGGATAATTTTCTAAGGCCAGTTTGTGGATTGGACAAACTTTTTTGGATAAGGATGCACTTGTGAAACGTCTGAGAACTTATTCAATATCACATAATAGAGAATTCAAAGTGTTGAAATCATACAAAGGATGATTAATTGTGTGTTGTGTAGCT
Source organism: Pogostemon cablin (assembly GCA_023678885.1). Lineage (NCBI taxonomy): Eukaryota > Viridiplantae > Streptophyta > Magnoliopsida > Lamiales > Lamiaceae > Pogostemon > Pogostemon cablin. The sequence continues at coordinate 14,091,906 of CM042979.1, forward strand.
AACCTTGTGACTACCTAGTAAAACATACTCCCTCCGTCCCACACTTATGTTCACACTTTCCATTTTTTTTCATCCCACACTTATGTTCACCACCCAAAAAAGGAAACTTCACATCAACCAACAACCTCAAAGGTTATCTTAATTTAAAAAATTTCACTCTCACCTAACATACATAACATACTTTATAATATATTTATTACCTAAAAATACCACAATACCCCTAAAAAGTCAATAAAGTTGGTCAAAAAGTAAATTTTCTTAAACTCCGTATCTACAGTATCGGTGAACTTAAGTATGGGATGGAGGGAGTAAGTAACATTGTGAAGTGAACAAACATAATAAATTTTAAAGTCTCAAATTAAATTATCAATACAAACTGAACATAGAAATTACAAAAAAAAATGTAAACATACTAAGTCCATACAAAGTCTATGATGGTGGATGTAAAGGTTTGAGATTTTTACATAATTTTCGATTATGCCCAATCCAATGGCAATGCGAGCAAAATCTTTTCACCACCTCTTCTCCTTGAGACAATATTTGTTGTTTCCTCAGTGGACCTGCCGAGACACACATTCTGGGTTGAAGCATAATAATGTCTTTAATTTGGTCTGGAATATCCCATTCTTCTTGATTCCCAACAGGAAACATATGTTCAACATATGATAATATAAGTGCATTTGTGCTATAAATTTTTTATGACGACTCAAATGGAAGAAAATTGTGATTCAAACCAATAGCTAATGTATTTGAACATGGAAGTTGTTCAAGTTGGAAAATCTTACGGTCACATTCTTTAGTTTTTAGGTTAACCTGCCTATATATCTCACCATCACAAACATAGTATATACTACTGTCCATGGGTGTAACATATATAAATCTAGCATCTTATTTTCACTAAACAAAAGTCTACCTTCAATGTCATACAAAAGGTCGCGTACAAGGTCGCACAGTTGATCATATACAAAAAGTCGTGTACGGGGTCGTACAGTTGGTCGCATAAAAGGTCGCATGGTATTGTGCAACCTTTATTGTGACTATTTGTATGACCAATTATGAGACTATATGTTTCTGCCTATAATCGCACAAGTGGTCGTATGCAGGATCGCAGGAGAGGTCCCATGCAGGGTCGCACATAAGGTCGCATAGATGGTCGCGTGTGTTGTTTTGTAAGCAGTTGCATAATTAGTTTCACAAGAAGTTGCTTATACTTGAAGCGTAGAGTCGCATAATAGGTCACACAAACAGTCGCAGGTAGGGTCGCTTAAGTGGTTGAAAGGTATTTGAGTCTAAAAAAATTAAAAAGTGGCAAATGTTTTTAAAAAATTATTGTGGGTGGCATTTTTAAAAAAAATATATTGAAAGCAGTATTATTATAACCGAACCAGAGATCAAACCAGAGACCCTAATGGTTGGCGGTTCAATCGGTTGGACCGATCGGACCGACGGTTCAACCGAAAAAAAAAATCACTTATTTTTAATAATATTTTGTTATTTAAATATTATAGTACATACTCCCTCCGTCCCATACCAATGCTTACGCTTCCTTTGTAATTTACAAAGGAAGCGTAAGTATTGGTGTGGGACGGAGGGAGTATAATTTAAGCAATTTCACCTAGGGGTGTAAACGGGTAGGGTAGGATACGGGTACGCCTACTCCACATACTATCCTCAATCATATTTTCATACCTTTACCCTACTCTATTACCTTAAAACACATCATCGGGTAGGACGCGGATAGTGTCCATCGGGTACGCGAATAATCCGTGGGTAAACGGTTATCCGCAATTTAAAAGAAAAAAAATTCAAATAATCTCTTTTGGCCTACTCTACCTGTAAAAGCTCGACTTATCATATATCACATATATGGCTCGAATCTGATATTTGAAGAAAAATTAAAATAAATAATTATCAATACAACATATTATAAGATTCAATAATTTTAAAATATAATTGAGTAACTTTCACCTTATACAATATTATAACACAATTAAAATCTAAAATAAATAAAAATACAAACTAATGCATAGTTAAACGAACTAATCCAATAATACTCAACAAATTAACTACAAATGCATGGAATTAAGTTTATGTATATAATATGTTATTATATAAATATACAATATATATTACTATAATATATGTAATATGGTTATCATATAATATGTAATAAATAAATGGGTAATCGGGTATTTTACAAAATTCATACCCTACCCTTACCCTTAAAGTTTTCATGCGGGTACGGGTGATTAGTGTGAAAATCTGCATGTTTTAGGGTCTAATTTAGCACCATTTTGTGGAATTTATGTTCATATTTTAGCACTAAATGGTTAATTTTTATATATTTAAGATATTGGTGCATTTGAGGTGTTGTTTCGTGTTTTTAGGTGGAAAATGGATTAAAAGTGTAAAGTTGGAATGAAGAGTGAAATCCTGAAAGAATGCTAAAAAACGCATGTTCTTTTTGCATAAATTTTTTGTATTTATGTGAAAGTCCAAACTAGTCATGTGATATATGGTTGGAAACTACAGAAGAGAAGGTCATTTTGGATCAAGAAACACCTTAATCGAAGCTCAGATGAGAGAGTTATGATCAAAAGGGTGAAGTCGCGCAAGCTGTGCCGGAAGAGCATAACTCGTGCCAATCATTGCACGACTTGTGCCACATTCAAATGGGCGTATTTTCATGAGTTCTTTATATGGATAGAAAGCCAAGGAAGAGAAGATCCATAAAAATTACCTCAATCGTAATTTGAATAAAGAAGTTATGAGCAAAACCGTAAAGTCGCGTAGGCTGCCGATGGTGGCACGACATGTGCGGACGAGAGGCCCCGTGTGGCATGACCCGTGCCATGGCCAGCACAACTCGTGCCATGGCCCAGTGTGCCCGAATTATTGTTTTCTCAGCTCGTTCGTATTTTAACGTGAAAAAACCCACTTTTGAGTCAGAATTCGGGATTTATCAGTCTTCAACTATAAAAGGAGCCCTTGGGGTGTTCCAAACAATAACTCTCCACAGCCCTTGATACTTTTCCATATCCTTCCCTCCCACCATATCGAAATAAAGATTCACCATCCCATCCACCCATCCCGGAAAGTTCATCAGTGTTGCTTACTTGAGAAGGAGAACGAGAATGTTCAGAATCACGGAAGAGAGAAAGGAGAATCACGCTACATCCAGAGTTTTTCTTTTTCTATCTTTCTTACTTTTGAATTATAGACCTATGGGATTGTTTTCATACTTAACCATGGGTGTTGCTTGTAACAATATAGGCTAGTACTTATTAGATATTGCTAGATTTTGAAGGTTGAATTGGTTTGAATTAATGACCTAGACTAGGTTATGGATTTCTGCAGTACTCTTATTCCTTTATTAATACTTTGAATTAAGAATTATATTTTTGTCTTATATGGGTTGTCCTCATTCATGATATGTTATTGTCTTATTCATATTTATGCTTGTTGCTTATGCCATAAAAGGATTAATTCTGTCAACCTGTTATGAATAAAGGGGATCTAACCATATAACCTTTATTCATTAGAATAATTAATATTGGACACTTAATATATCTATTAATTACCATTTTAGAGGATTGGTTTTTTAGATTGTTATGTGGGAATTGGGGATTAATTCTTAAGTACCTATAAAGGGAAGTTTAATGCTCTAGCCTTTAATATAATTTTGCATGAAGTACCTAGAAAGGGAGTAGGAATTATTCTTCTGCAGCTGAGGGTTTAAACCAGGTTTATATGTTAAGTTTACTTTAAAAGAGGGATTCAACATAATTAAGTGATTGCTTTCATAAAATTTGCAGGAATTCTAATGGTTGTCTAGTGATTTGATTTGACCAATTTAACTGGATTTCCTTGGGCTATCTATCTTCTCTCTTGAGCACTTCCATATTTCTTTATGTGCTACATTATTATTTTTAATAATTATTTTCTGCATCTTTAGTTTAATTAATTCTCTTAAAATACCTAGATTTGTCTTAAATTATAATAGTCATAATTAGATTAAATAATTAGCTTAGAATTATCCTTTGGGTTCGATATTTTTACTTGGTCACACGCTAAGCTACAATTGATTCCCTACACTTGGGGACACATGCAAAAAGGTGAACAAGCAACGGGTACTACCCTACCCTAAACTCGAAAATACCCTACCCTACCCTCACCCGATATGGTATTATCCGGCGAATACCCGCATTCGCGGGTAAAATTGACACCCCTAATTTCAACTGGTCCAATTTATTTAGAAGTGATGGCCCAAGAGAATATTATTTCTAAAGCCCAAATAACAAATAATAATCGGGAAAATTTCATTTTTAGTCCCATGAGATTGAATGATTTTCGAAATGGTCCTTTTGCTCCCATAATTAGTCCCTTAGGAATTTTTATCACATCCTGCCGTTAACTAACATAAATTCAGGGCGTGAGAGTGACGCGCTGTTAGTGGTAGTGTGTTATTAGAGAAGTCAAAATAAAAAATTCACAAAACATTTATTTACTAAATCAACCTGCAAACCTAATTTGCAAAAGAGTTCTGCCAGAAATAAGTTCAGCCACCAAGCAACCCACCTCCGCCGCCGATCTCACTCCCAACCACACCCTCTGCCGTCTGGTGCACCCTCAACGCCGATGACCGGGTTCCCATGCCCAAGCCCCCGTTGACAGATTCAACCTCATCAATGGCGCCAACAAGTCGCCCAAATTTCAGACCAAATTCTCCAACTCCGATCCATTGCTCACAGAGACCAAAGCAGCAGATCTCCAGCGCCATGGACTTTCTCTCCTCTATTGTCGGAAAATCCGATGACGTCGTCGCCGTAGACATCTTGCAGAAGATCGAATTATCAAATTCGGAGCTGAAGAAATTCTTTGCAGACAACAATGGCGAGTTCCTGCAGTCGTTAATTTTGGAATCCGGGAGCTACAGATCTCGATCCCATGCCATAACTCTACTGAAATCCGATTCAACATGGCCGGCCTGGATAATCCGATTGGATCCACGCCCGTATTATTCAAACACATGACCCAGATCATAACCGACAAGATCTCACCTCAAGTGACGAAGTCAGCTGCTGGTGGAGCCCTGCCCGTGGGGGAGGAACCGGATCAAGGCGATGGAAGGTGGAGCCGTCCTCATCAAGCTCCTGCGAGCTGGTCACGATCCTGAACCAGCTCTGCGAGTGCGTCGAAGGCCGAGCCCAACTGCTAGGCGGTGCGGGATTCACCATAGTTTCAAAGAAAATCCACAAAGTATCAATAGTGGTGGGTGAGAAAGCTTGGTGTATTGAATCTCACAACAGAATCCGAAGAAGCTTGCAATTATTATTTTAATAAAAGGAGAGGCCAATCATATTTTATTTACCATGTTTCCTGAGTTTTATTTGTTTATTGTGTGATATTAATTCTTTTAATTGTCATTTGTGTCCTTAATTTTTTTTCTGTATGTTTTTAACGTTTTCCATCCATTAATTAACTGTGGGATCAAAAGTGCAACTTTTAGGATCATGACATATGTATGTGACTATTTTTACAATGGATCAATTCTTACGGGACTATATGTGAAATTTTCTCAATAATAATCACGACGTGGAAGGGTAGAAATCAGCTTATCAGCGTGAGTTTTCATTATAACTTTTCTCTCTCTACGAATTGGGAGTAAGAGCAGACTCCTTCCAAAATCAGTTCATCAGTAAAATGGCGTAAGTTCTCTCTCCATTATAACTTTTCCTCTCTCTAAGAATGCTAGACTTCTCTCCCCTAATAAGATCTTTGGAAGATTTACTTCATCGAACCTCCACCAGTCACGCATCCGTCACCGGAGCCACATCACTGGCGAACCCATCAACCAGGCACGGCGTGAATCCGTCGAGTTTGTTGCCATCGCATACTGCTGCCTAAACTCGCTTTGAATTTAATTTTTTTTTTATGGATTCTAATTGTTCTTCTTCTCTCACATCTCCTTCATGAAACAAAGAGCTCTCAAATCTACTCTATTATTAAGAAACTCTCAGATCTACGCTTTTATGAAGTATAAGTAATAAGAAAAAATTGAGTTTTGATCGGCTTCTCCTCCCTCTCCTCAGATCAGGAAAAAAACAGCGAGTTTATAAATAAATAAATAAATAAAGAAATCGACGGTTTCCAGTTTGGCTGGTTTAGCCAATTTGTCCGGTTTTAACGGATTTCCTCGATTTAACAGGTAAAGCAGTTTGTAGGGGGTTTTCGCACCGGTGTCGACACTGATTTCTGTTGAACCGATCGAATCAGCTAATCCGATCCGATTCTGAAAACACTGATTTAAAGTGGCATTCTTGTAAATTTCTCATATTTTTATGAAAAATTTATTAATACATACTCCCTCCGTCCCGGGAAGTATTTCGCGTATTGGTGTGCGCGGAGTTTAAGAAAATTTTGTATTTTTATGTATAAAGTAAGAAAGAGAATATATATTTTAGTTGATTTAATGAAAAAGGTGTGTAAAGTTATTGAGAGATGTGGAAAAAGTGTGTAAAGTTTTTGGGAGATGTGAAAAAGTAAGTATTATATTGGGATATGTGTAAAAAGTGAGTATTAGTATAATGTATTTTTTACCAAATTTAGTAAAAGTAAAGTGTGAAATACTTTGAGGGACGGATGAAAAAGGAAAGTGTGAAATACTTTGGGGGACGGAGGGAGTAAATATTTATAACAGGATTTTTTAATTATAATAATAAAGATAATATCTCAAGATCTCGTGTAGTACGTGGGTTTTCCTTTTTGGTATATGAGATCCACACAAGTTAATTATTTCTCTCTTTATGGGCCCACACATCACACTATTTAACCTACCCACTTTACATTTAAATATTATTTCTCTCACCTCAATACACATTAAAATACTATATTTATTAATCCCATGCAAAAAGCGAATATAACTATTAGGATGAGACGAAGGGAGTATAAGATTGGAAGGGGGATCACAAAGATTTACACCGTGAATTCGGTTTACACAAGTATTTGTATTTTATAACTCGCCCTCTTTTGGGTTGGGCCTACTAATCAAACAATTTGTGTTTTGTTATAACTCTAAAGTATCTATTTACGGGCAATTAGAATTTGGTCTCATCTTGGTTCTTTACTAAAGATAATCAACATGCCTGGCCTGGTCAAAGGATGGGCCAACTTTTATGATTTCACGTAACAGAATCCTGACCCATGTTGTGCTAAATGAGCCTGTGTTCTTTTTATCTCTTTTGGAAAAAAATATAATATCTGTATTTGACTTAAAAAAAAAAAAAAAAAAAAAAAAAAAAAATATATATATATATATATATATATATATATATATATATATATATATATATATATGAGGGGCATTCTTGTTTTCTGTTTTTATATTTAAAATTTCACTTAAATTTTTTAAATGTTTAAAACTTTTTTATTTTAATTCATTTTTTTCGTGAAAATATATCAAATTAATCGTTTTTTCAATATCTTTAATTTGATATTCTATTGTCTGTATAATAAATAATTAAAAATAAATTTACATTTATAATGTATTTTAAAATATTTTAAATTTGATTTTAGACAAGAGTTAGGTTTGTGTGCGCCCGGGCGCACGGGAACACATTTCGTGCATTTTTTAAAATTTAGTATTATGAGTATGGGTACATTGCTTTGGTCTAAAGGGTATACACTTTAATTAATAAAAGGTACACCATTTTATTCTAAAGGGTATACACTTTTTATTAATATTTTTTTTCTTTATAAAATAAAGTGTACATATTTTTATACTAAAGGGTATACAATTTAACACAAAATTCTAAAGGCGCATGGAGTGTTGTCCATGCGCCCAGATACACACAATAATTTTTTTAAAAAAATAAAGGGTACAAATCTTTATACTAAAGGATATACAATTTAACACAAAATTCTAAAGACGGAATATGGTTCGTACGCCCTAGTGCACACAAGTTTTTGCGTTTAGACAATGACTTATGCATACCCGGCTTTTTTTTCACATCTGTAGAACCGTGGCCCCCACCCCCAATCTCACACCTATTTCCTACTGTTATCGCTGGTACAGATTGCTCATTTGTTGTTATATACTCCCTCCGTCCCATTTTCATCTTCATATTTACTGTATACACGCAAATTAAGAAAAAACATTTTTTGAGTAACTTTTGGGGGTAGTTTGATATTTTTGGGTAATAAATAAATGATAAAGTATGTTATGTGTGTTAAAAAGGTGATGACAATTTTGAAATTAAAGTATATGAGAGGGATATTAGTTATGTACCTTTTCCTTTTATGGAAATATGAAGTTGAAATTGGGACGGACCAAAACGGAAAGTGTGAAGTTGAAGTTGGGACGGAGGGAGTACATTTTTTCATTTTTTTCTGTTTTTCTTTTTTAATTTAATTTTAAAGTATAATTGTAATTTTACCTTGTGGTTTAGGATATAATTTATCCCTAGAGTTTAGGGGTATAATTGTAATTTTATCCTTGTGGTTCAGGATATAATTTATCCTTAGGGTTTAGGGTATAATTGTAACTTTACCCTTATATTTATTTTAATTTACCCTTGTGGTTTAAGGTATGATTTATCCCTAGGGTTTAGGGTATAATTTTCATTTAAGTATAATAATAAAAAAATATTAATAAAGAAGTAGGAATTAATTAAAAAGGGTGGGGACCAAGTGCCACCAATTCATTTGGTGCCCCTGATTTTATCATACTCTTCATTTTAATACTTACTTCATCTGCTCGACAAGGTATCCTTTGCATTTTGCATATAAATTAAGAAATAACCGTCCCAAGGATACTTGCACACTATCTATTTCAATAATATTTTCACATCCAAAAAATGGAAACAATTTACAATATTAATAACCTTACAATACTATATTATTACAAAAATGTCACATTCTTTTATCTAGTCTAGGGATGTAAACGAACCAAACCGTTCGCGAACTATTCAAGTCTCGATTCGATAAAGTATTTTTTTGAGCTCGTTTGTTAACCTTAACAAGCCAAACCAAGCTTGAATTTTGAGTTCGAATAGTTTATCAAAACCAAACTCAAGTCTAAGGGTGTTCGGCTCAAAAGCTCGCGAACATATTCGTTAATGAGCTTGTTAAAAGCTCGCAAATGTGCTCGTAAATTTTATAATTATTTTTAGTATTATATATTATTATTTATTTATTAATATTCAATAATTAAATATTTTATACTAAACCACACAAATATGATAATAACTTAAGTGATTATTTAAATATTTAAATATTTTATTTAACGTTTATTCTTATATTTTGTTAGTTTTTTTTAATATTATGAATAACATTAGATATTTATAAACGAAACGTTCTTTTAATATCTACGAACAAAAATATTTAAATTTTCATGAAAAAATGTTCATGAACAAGTTAATTTATGTGTTTGTGAACACGTTCGCGAGCCTTAACAAATAGTTTGAGTTCGCTTAAGTTCGATATTTTTTCATTTTTAACGAGTTTGACCTTGGGCTCAAGTTCGATAATTCCTTAACAAACGATACTAAAGTTTAGTAGTATTCAGCTCGACTCGATTCGATTATATCCCTAATCTAGTCAAAGGCAATTATATAATACACTTTATTATATTAAATTACCCAAAATATCCCTTCTCTTTTTCATATCATTACAACAAAAAATTACGTAATTTTTCTTAAACTACGTGCCACCAAATACATGCATGTATATACGTACATGTATTTATGAGATATAAGAAGTATTATTTAATGTGTGGTATATATTGTATTATTAAAACATGTGAGGCGAGAGCCCCTTCTTTTCCTTAATGTGTGGTATATAATGTAATATTGAGATATGTGAGGCATGAGCCACTTCTTTTCATATTGTAAATTTTCATTTCATACTGGTGGGATTGTCTCCCAAATTATATACTCTCCCATTCCAAGTTAAACTTCACACTTTGCGATTTTCCAAATTTGGAGAATTTTAGTTTTCACTTCACACTTTGTAGTTTTTAAAGTTTGGAGAATTTTCAGTTTTTGCAAGTTATGCAATTTGAAGGATTTTCCATTTTTTTATAAATTTGGATGATATTGCAGTTTTGATATGAAAATATGGACGAAAGCAATAAATTACCCTTAGAATTCTGAAAAATCATTTGGGGAATGATTTTTTTCTTGAACAATCTGCACAAAAATCATAATTTCTCTATATGATCTCGAGTAATTTTTTTGCTTTATGATGAGATTATCATTTTCTCTGTATGATCTCTTGACTTGAATAATATTTTGTGCTTTATTTTGACATTATTATCGCCGCCGGTTAAAATTTACTCCCGTGGGGCTATCAGAAATGATTGGAGGTTGTTAAGGAATTATGAGGTATAATGCATTTCACGAATACATACAGCTTTTTTTTTCTATACTATACCTATACCTAATTGTTTTATTTTGTTATTTTAGTTATAATTGTGAAATTCATTTCATTTGTTAAACCACACCTAAGCATTCTACAATCACTGGAAAAATTGAACTTCTTCAAAGTTAGATGATCTAATATTGTAAAGACATCAATTTTAATTTCAATTAATATAATTTAAAATTTACGATGGTTAGCTTCCTCTCTGTGTGGAGGTGGATGTGGAAGAAGACTCTAAATTTGAACTTATGAACTCTTTGTAAGCACTGGATATTCACATGGATGCGGAGAAGAAGAAGAAGAGGGATGCGGGTCCTCGGTGGGAATCGGAATTGCGGGAGGATAGATCCTGGACGATATCACCAGAAAGTTGCACCGAAAATGTTTTTAACAAAGCTCACAATTTGAAGAAGTTGGGTATTCGCGTCCGACTAATCTTGAAAGTTTCACCGAAAATGTTTTTAACGGGCTCACAATCTGAAGAAGTTGGGCATTAGCGGCCGACTAGTCTTGATGGGGGATAACAATAAAGAAATGATAATTTGACAGTTTAGGGAACTTGGAAAATCATGAAAAGCTTAAGTTTTATGTACGTCCTCAGAGCGCGCCCCCTTCCTCCCGCATATAAATTTCCATGCTAATTGAGAAAGAAATGATCATTTGACAGTTTAGGGAAATTGGAAAATCTTTGAAAAGCTTAAGTTTTATATACGTCCTTAGAGCTTGACTTCCTCCCGGATATAAATTTCCATCCTAATTGAGGAGGCTGATATAAATTTCCATCCTAATTGAGGAGGCTGACGTTGTTTGATACTTGTGTGTTTTCAAATTTGGACGATTATACAGTTTTCACAAAGGACAATTTTGTTGTTTGGAGGAATTTTTAATTTCGCATTGGACGATTTTGTAGTTTTCCCAAATTTGGAGGGTTTTTCAATTTTCGCAAATTCTGCAGTTGAAGGCAAATTCTGCCGTTGAAGGATTTCCTTATTTTCGCTGACGCATGATATGGAACATGGACGGAAAGCAACGGATCAACAATAAATTACCCTTAGAAAACTTCTGATACTTAAACTATCTGGACAAAAACCACGATTCCTCTATACAATCTCTTGACTTAGTAATTTTGTGTTTCATGATGACATTATCAAGTATCCACGACTTGACTTAGTAATTTTGTACTCCCTCCGTCCCCCCATATTGGACAGTTCACTGTAACTTTTGTGAGAGCTTTATGCAGTCAAACGATGCAGTTTGACTAGGATGGAGGGAGTACTTCATAATAACATTATTCACCCCAAGTAGGAGATTCTATCAGAAATGATTGTAGGTTATTAAGGAATGTTACGAGGAATAATGTATTTACGAATACATACCATCGATGTTGTCGAAGGACATCCAATCGGTTAAGAATGTTGTTGAATGTAAAGTACGCATACATTCTGAATTTTTTATTTCAATACTATACCTAATTGTTTTGTTTTGTTATTTTATTTAAAATTGGAAAATTCATTTGTTAAACCATTTATGCCTTCTGCAACCACGTGAAAAATTGAACTCTTAAAAGTTAGATGATGTAAATAAATAAGACGGAGGCTAGATGATGTAAATAAATAATACTCTCTCCGTCTCACAATACGCTTCATGTTTACTACGTTGTTTAAAAAAAATTGTACTTTTTGACCAACTTTATTAACTTTATAGGGTATTGTAGTACTTTTAAGTAATAAAAAAGTACTCCCTCCGTCCCAACTTCAACTTCACACTTTTCATTTAGTCCGTCTCAATTTTAACATCACACTTCCAAAATAAAAGAAAAAGGTACATAATTAATATCCCGCTAACAGATCTTGGATGTTCTGTTACATTTTGGTGTTATATCTCCTGTTACACGCATTAGATGAGTGACACGTATGCGGAGAGTAAAATCTCAACCTTTCCCCTTAGGGTTGATTGATAGGGTATAGTTTAGTTTATCCTATGTGTCAATCATCCAATGGTTTGTAACAGGAGATGTAACATCAAAATGTAATAGGAGATCCAAACCGCCTCTAACATACTTTAATTTCAAAATTGATATTACCTTTTTAACACACCTAACATATTTTATCATTTATTTTTTTACCCAAAAATACTAAACTACCCCCAAAAGTTACTCAAAAAGTTATTTTTCTTAATTTGCTTGTGTACAGTAAATATGAAGATGAATTAAATGGGACGGGGGAGTATAAAGTAATGGTATGTTTGTGAAAAAAGAAGTGAGGAATTTAAAATTAAAGTAACTTTTTGAGATTGTTGGATAAAGTGTTTTTTTTCTTTTTTTGGGGTGTGAAGGGTATTGGGAGAAAAACAAATTAGGAAAGTGTGAAGGGTTTTGTGGGACAGAAGGAGGGTGGTGTAAATAATAATTCCTCATTCCCATAAAATGCTTTTTATCCCTCCGTCCCGTAAAATGTTTTAGATTTATTGTTTTATATTATTTAAGAAAAATTGTTATTTTTTATCAATCTTTATTAATTTGAGAGGGTATCATAATATTTTAGATAATAAAAATATATGAAATAATGGTATGTGGGAAGGGTTTTGTGGGAGAGAGAAAATAATAATTCCTCATTACCATAAAATGCTTTTTATCCCTCCATCCCGTAAAATGTTTTAGATTTATTGTTTTACATTATTTAAGAAAAATTGTTATTTTTTACCAATCTTTATTAATTTTAGAGGGTATCATAATATTTTATGATAATAAAAATATATAAAGTAATGGTAAGTGTGAAGGGTTTTGTGGGACGGAGGGAGTAAATAATAATTCCTCATTCCCATAAAATGCTTTTTATCCCTCCATCCCGTAAAATGTTTTAGATTTATTGTTTTACATTATTTAAGAAAAATTATTATTTTTGACCAACTTTGTTAATTTGAAAGAGTATTGTAATATTTTATCTTAATAAAAAAATATAAAATAATAATAAGCGTATGATAAAAGAGTAATAAATTTTAAATAAAAGTTAACTTTTAAGATTATTGATAAAATAATATTTATTTTTTGGAGTACCGAAGATTTGTGGGGCACTCAAATCAAATAAGAAAAGTATTAAGGCTATTCCCATTGCAACCGAATGAGAGGATGGTTATTAATATATTACTTAATATATATACTTTAAATTCTTAATAAATTATATACAATTTATTATTATTATTTTTTATATAATCAAAATTCTAAATTTATTTTATTTTATCTATTAGTAGACTCTAATATTAATATATTTTTAATCACAATAAAAATATCTTTATTTTTTTCTCAATCTTAAATTATATTATTTTTTTAAATTTAAGTTATTGTATTACTATGTTATTTCTAGGTTTCAACAAAATAATTTACACAGCAAAATTAAAATATTTTTAATTTATGCAATTATTATAATCTTCATTAAAATTAAAAAAAATTCTTAAAATAGTATTATAGTATAATTTATATTAATAATTGTGATGTAAATATAGATGAGAGATAAATGAATATTTTATTAAAAAGGTAAGTTGAGTTGGGTTGTTGATGGAGTATAAAAAAGTTGAGGTTGGGTTGGGTTGGGTTGTAGGTTGTGTATGTGGATGAGAGAGAAATGAATATTATATTATTAGGTTGGGTTGTTGTGAGTTGTGAACGAGGGTAGTTTAAAGAAAGTGTGAATGTTATGTGAAACCAGGGTATGTGTAAAGTGTGTAAAGTATGTTATGCATATCAAAGTGAAAAAATTGGAATTAATTTTTTTTTCGTTATTAGATAAATTAAAATAACAAATACGGAAAATGCGACGAATTTTATATGAAAGGAGTACAACAAAATTTCACTAAAAAACACGTAAAAGTGGTATATCACTTGTAAACTAATTTAACTAATTCTTCTCTCTGTGATCCTCCTTTTTCGTAATGCTCCACAACTCTCTCACCTTCTCCGACCCTATTACTAGATTTCTTATTACATAATCTCACATCAAAATTATAATAACACACATATATGTATATATATTTATGTATATATCGATTGGATTGAGAGGTGCAGGAAATTATTGGTTATGCAGTGATTTGGTGTTGTTTGCTTAATTACAACCATGGACAAACACTTGATTTCTGTACAGCCAGAGGAGCTCAAGTTTCGATGTAAGTTTTTCCAATTCTTAAAATTTCTCAACTTTTGTATATTCATGTTCATTGTTGGGTCGATCCCAATCCCACTATAATCTAAGATTGCCCAGATTTTTTTTCTTTTTCTTTTTTGGGGTGGGGGAGGGGTGGGGGGGTTAGATCACCATTGGGATGGAACTAATCAAAATGCATGGCATCTGTTCATACCCAAATCCATTCCCGGGTTCTGAAATATTTGCTTGAGACTGTTTTATAAAATCATGTTATGAAATGGATAAAAAAGTTAGTATAACATTTTTAATAAGGCAAAAACCCCCAACTCTCCCCCTCCATTTATATCCTATTTAATCATATGTATTGCCAGTGGTTTAAATTAAGTTTGGAGACATGGTGTCTTCTGGGACACAAAAGCTTAATTGAAATGGGACACGGTGTCCCCGGGGACACAAGAGCCACACTCATTTAATAAAGAGTAATATTTAGTTAATGAAACTTATAATCGTTTAAGTGAATTATTTCATATAGTGCATCTTGGATGAGATCATTTTACACTTTTTTTTATTATAGTTATCACTTTTTATTAGAGATGTTATTATCACTTTCTTTAAATTTGTTGTCACTTTTTATTTATACTATAATTTGTTTATAAAATACTTTAGTTCAATGCAACAATATTTTTATCAATTGAGTATCAAATTTTTATTAAAGTATCATCACTTCTTATTAGTATCGCGGAAGTCACTTCGTGAGAGTCTCATACAACTCTTTGTCATTTCATATAATAATTCATATATAGTGCATGTATAAAGTGATAACAAATTATAAGTAATTAAGAAAATGTAAAACCATGGAATTCAACGTGACATGCACTCACACCAATGTTAATTATTTAATACTGTAATACATAATGATTGAAGAACTTGTCTCATCTGTAATTTGTAATTTCTATGCTCAGCTCCAAGATTAGATTAGTTATGATATTGTCAGATGTTATCCTAATCTAGTGAACAATATTGCATGAGAGTCACATAATGCACGTGGATTATAGGACTTATTACTAATTTTATTTTTATACTAACTTTTTATGAATTCAATTTTAGTACTTCTACTTTTTCAATTTTAGTATTTTTCATATTAATGTGATTTATTTTCCAATCTCGAATTTAAAGAAACCCAACCTTTTTATATTTTAAATTTCTCTCGTATATAACTTATATTGAGTACGATTTCAATCCTTTCATTTTTTAAAATTAACCAAATTTAACATAAAAGGACTAAAATTTAAAAAATGATAGTATAATTTATGGAATTAAAATTGACATATAAATAACTTTAAAAAAGTAAAAAAAAAAACAAAGGACCATATTTGGAATTACTAATATTTGAGAGAAGTTACACTATTAAAATTGGGGCAAAGAGCTGTATGAGATCGTCTCCTGGGAAGAAGCGATAACATTTTAATAAAAAGGGATGCTCAAATTAATGAAAGGTGTGACATTGATGCAATGAATTATTCCACGAACAATTCGTAATATAAATAAAAAGTAAAAATATTTTTAATGAATAGTAATATTATTGTTAATAAAAAGTAATAACTATATTAAAAAAGAAAAAAAAAAACGATCGCGAGATGCTCCCACGCAATTCTTGCCCTTAAAATTGAAATCAAGCATAAACTCTACAACTTCTAATGCCTTAATTTTAAAGTTTGTGTAGCGTAAGTTGTAAAGTTGCATGGTTGTTCTTTTTAATTAATTAATAAAATATGAGTATTTATTTGTTTAACATGATTAATTCTTCTCAGTTGAGCTGGATAAACTAAGTTGTTGTGATCTTAAAGTTACAAACAACACAGAGCATCATGTTGTTTTCAAGGTACACGTGTATATAGCTGTAATATTATTCTTAATTTAAGTTAATATAATTTTACTATAATTTTGGACATTTTATATATAAATAAATATTTTGTTTGCAGGTGAAAACTACTTCTCCGAAGAAGTATTTTGTGCGGCCAAACATTGGTGTCATGCACCCGTGGGATTCTTGTGTAATAAGAGGTACTGCCTCCTACGTAGCATTAATTACACTTTTGGAATAAGATAAGATATACATGTAGAATTAGGATTTGTGCTTGTTGCTCACATTTTTACTTGCATTTCTGGATATTTATCATACCTAGAGTGTAATTTAATAAAATTTTCTTTTTCCGATTTAAAAATAAAATAAAATAAAAAGTAGTATGTGATCTTACTAATAGTGATTTGTATTTATTAGTGACCCTTCAAGCTCAAAGGGAGTACCCTCCTAACATGCAATGTAGAGATAAATTTCTATTGCAAAGCACAATCGTACCCCCAAATACTACTGTCGATGATCTTCCAGAAGATACGGTAATTAACCACATTCTCTACACATTAATTTATACATGGAATTTTTATTTAATTTCATCTTTTTTATTATGTTTAAAGTCGGTCGGATTGTCTGTGTCATTTTGGTACATAATCTCATGCGTCACACCGTTGGATGTATGACACGTAAGAGAGAGAGAAACTATAACCTAAAAAGGAAAACTTAAACTTTAGTGACAATAGTTGAATTTCTTTCTCTTCTTATGTGTCTATCATATAACGTATGATACAGAAAATAATGTATTAAAATTACAAAAAAATACGATGTGGTTTTATGCTATTAATCTGAATGAGTAATGCACACGAGAGTTAAAAGAGATATCTAATCCTCTCCTTTAAGGGTTTAAGCTTTTTAGCTTTTCGAGCTTATATTTTCTCAATTCTGCGTGTAGCTTCTCTAAAAGCATACCAAAAAAATTTAATTAAAAATAATAATAATAAAAAAAATCATAAAATATATATAGAGAGAGGAAATTGTTCGCAATATATGTATGCAGTGGCGGACGCAGGATTTCCGTCGAGGGGGGCCCAATTTTTTCTCATACAATAGTTCGTGTTTTTTGTTCTACAAATTTTAAGAAGAATTATTTTAGTTACCAACTTTTATTAATATTTTTCTAAAGATGTTTTAGTATTTTTAATTGTATTATGTAAGAGTAACAATTTTGAAACTAAAGTCATTAAAATTATTAAATAAATATGTTATTTAGAGGGAAAATAAATAAATAAAAGAGGGGAAAAAAATAACAGTGCTGCATGAATCAAACACGAGACCTTTAAAAGTAAACAACCTCACTCACCACTTGGACACAAAGATATTTCAAGAAAATTTCTATATCTATACTGGTAATTTTTAGAAGTTCAGGGGCCCCAGTGCCCCCTAGTCCCTTCATACGTCCGCTGCTATGTTTTGTACTCTTTCATCCCACCATGAGGATTATCCTTCCTTTGTAATTTTAAAAGGGTAATCCAGTATTACATTAGTCAATCGGTATACTAATGTTAAACCATGTTATATCGTCATTAAATAATAATAATATTGTTGTTAATGAAGTCGTAAGAAGATGACTTATGGAAGGATTTGATTTGTGACATTTTTCTAAAAAATGTGACTTTTGGAATCAGATTTGAAACTATGAGAATATTTTTATAATGGTTTTCTCCGAATGGATCAAAAGTACAGTTTTACTATTTTAATATAAATACATGTGCTAAGATGTAATGCCATATCTATAATAACATTCCTGCAAATTTGGATATATCAATCCGCTACAAGGATTAGTGACTGGAGATAAAATGATATTAAATCTAAAAATAAAATTAAGATCTCTGAAGATAAGAATTAAATTTCTTCCTCTCTCATTTGACTAGTGATACCTAAAAATGGAGTCTAAGCACATGGACGTTCTTAACCGTTAATTACTTTTTAATTTAATTTTAATCATTAAATAAAATAATATAATTAATTTTATTTTTAAAAAATACCCACTACCTCTATTTTAACCTATTAATATTGGGGTGCACCAGAAAATGACCCCAAAAATGATAAAAAAAAAAAACACACACACACCGTGTCAATTTGTTATAGTTTCATATTAATTAAGTTACAATATTCCACCTAAATCCTATATATATTGACATGTATATGTTGAGTAGTAAGTTATGGTGTGTACATACAATACAGTTCAGTAAGGAAGTTGGAAATGCAATGCAAGAGTACAAACTCAAAGTCTTCTACATCACTCCCCATTCAACTCGTGGAAACCTTGATACAGATTCGGTAACATTCTAACTTTTATTACTTTCAATCTCGTACTTATTAATGAGTCGAACGGCAATGCATCTGAATGGTCTAAACTATTATATTAGATTTTTATTTAGTTTTAGTCACTAAATAAAATAATTAAAAATAAAACAATAGCTACCCACCATACCCTAACTTTTACCCTATATAAACCCTAGTGTACCCAAAATAACCCATGTACATATATAAGGTTATTAACAATCAGATTTTTGTTACATCGCAAAATATAGTGAGCATATATTATTTGTAAGAACCTCAAATTAGTGCAACTTGATCGCTCCTATTCTAGTCTCGGAATAAATAAATAGATAAAGGTATTCTTCAATCCTACTTTCTTTATACATGTTTTTTTATTGTGGATTTAGGAGCATTACTCTCTTCATTTTAAAAATATTTTCACATTTTCTTTTATATGAGATTAAAAAAATTATCACTTTTATTATAAAATAAATAAATAAATAAATAAATAATAAAATATGTTAATTATATTAGGTGGGATGATATTTTTGTAAATAAAGTTTAAGGATGAGAATAGTTGTTTTGATTTTTAATTTTTTTTATTTTAAGAATCTAAAAACTTTTATAAAACGGACAAAATATTATTTTATGTAAAGTGAAAGTTGTATTAATGGCATGTGGTGGGCCATATTATAACACTATTATAATATGTATAATACGTATGGTAATTAAAGTATATAATTAAATAACTAATGGTGCAGAATGAGGGTTTGCAGCGTCTTAGAGAAGAAAGAGATGCGGCTATTAAGCAAAAACAACAGCTACAGGAACAATTGGTTAGTCTATGTACTACTCCAATTTATTTCTTTAATTGCAAACATATATTGCTTGAAAAGTTGACCCGCATGACCTTTTACACTTTAGTGTTAAATATTGTACTGTACGCATTAAATTAATGACACGTACATATTAGGAAAATTTTAATATTTTTCTTTGGGATTGATATTTTTCTTTTTAGTATAGATTTTACCTTTCGTGTATGTCATTTATCTAATAAGTCGCCATAAAAAATATAGCACCAAAATATTTCAAGAGCTTGAACAGTCTGTATTAGTAAGTACTCCCTCCATCCGTTGAAAACATGGACATTTGTTTTTTGCAGTATACTAAGGAGTAATATTATTTAATGTGTTGTAGGTAGTTGTATTAGTGGGGTGTGTGGGTCTCATATATTAATTGTATTAGTAATGTATGTGGGTTCCATATGTTTAAAAATAAATATGTTCACCTTTGATGCGTACGCCCAAAATGGTAAAATGTCCACTTATTCGGCGAATGGAGGGACTAATAGAATAGTAACTCATAGAAAAGAGAATATACTAAACTTTTTATTTCAGGGTTTATATATTATGAGAGAAATTTTAAACCTATATTATCTAAAAATATCTTACTTGTATTTTACTTATGTATAGGTATCCAACCTTTTTGAAAAAATTTAAAAAAAAAAACTAAAATAAAAAAGGAAAAGACAAAAAAGCCTAAACATAGAGTGTCGATATCCTTTTTGTTTTCTAGTTTTGAAAGAAAACATGATGTATTAATGAAGAAAGAGTTGAAAATGTATACTTATGTAAAATAAGGTGCCTGTGATTCCCCCTTCTAATTTTATACTTCTCCATTCGAATCTTATTATACCCTAATATTAGGGTTTAAATTAAAAGGGATCATAGAACTTACACCGTAAACTCGGTATACAGGAGACTAACTCAAACAGAATATTTTAATGGTATGCCCAACCCATTGGGCACTTCGTTGAACGATATACGATTAAAGAGTGGCATTGTTGTGGAGAAATGAGAGAAAGTATCCCTTTTAGCTTTATCAAATTTGTTCATACTCCTAAATTTAAGAATTACACTTTAAATGCTCTTAATGACCAAAACATCCTTGACTTGATTATAGATTCAATTTAAAAATTCAATCAAACTCCAATATGTAATGAAATTTGTGTGTGCAGGAATTATGTAAAAGGCGAAGAAAAAGCAAGAGTGGGAGCTTCTCCCTAAAGTTTGCAGTAGTTGTAGGAGTCATTGGGATCTCTATGGGTTTTATTCTCAACTTATTGTTATCCTCCACAGAATAACTTCCTTCTTCATCACTTCCTGAAACATGTAATCAAACATGATGAAAAAAAAAAAAAAAAAAAAGAACAAGAATGAGATGTCGAAAAAATACAAACCTCTAGAGAGGTCAAACGTGCCATGCAAGGCCAAAGAAGTCGATCAGAGCCCCAGTTGGCCTCGTTAAAAACCACTAATGTAAAACTCAGTGAAAAAAACTATAAGACAGAAAAGGAGTACCAAACACACCTGAGCTTAAGCTGGCAATTCTCTAGGATATGGAGAGAACACGCATATAATAAATTTTTGGAGGAGGTAGTTCTCTCTTTTCTAACATTTTTTATTGTGTATCTTTCTCTTACTATAAATTTAAAGCAATTAACCTAAGTTAAAAGATATACTGTTACTCTTCTCATCTTCATCTTCTCTTTTACTTTTGACTTGCAAATATAGAAAAATTACTTATTGAGTATAAACATGTGATATTTTGAGTAATAAATAATTATAAAATATGTTATGTGTAGAAAGAAGAGATGATAATTTTAAAATTGAAGTGTGATGTGAGGATAATAATTGAGTGTCATGTTTTTTAACGGAAATAAAGTTGAAGTTGAAACGAGCTAAACAAATTTGAAGTTGTTATTGGAATGAAGTATATATATTTTAAATATGAGAATACATTTTGTGGGGGAAAGAAACGAGTTTAATTTTCGTTCAATAGTGGAAAGCTTTTCATTTAATTTGTGCATAAATTATATGTTTATTATAAGTTATCCAGACAAGATCTGAGTATACATCTTGGATCAATTCCTAGCCCATCTGGTGCAATAATAATTATTCAATTTACCATTATTATTTTTCTTTTATCGGTCCTCATTCTTATGGGCTTCCTAATTTAACTTACCCAAGTACTCTATTTACATATATCTTATAAACTCTATTTACATATATTGTTTAATATGTTAGATGGTAATTTGTAATTATGTGGGTCAAGAGTGCCTCCTAGATTTTCTTAGTATCATGACTTTATATTTTCAAGAAAAGCAATTCTCAAGATATATCATCTATTATAAAAATTCTTGTACGTAGATGAGTACTTAACAAAATATATAAACTAAAATTGCAAGAGCAGTAGCTTTGCAAACTCTCAAATATCTATTATTGCTGATATATTCCAACATAGTATATGAATTTGAGTCTTTTATCACTCTAAACCCTATGGTCCCCTTCCAATGCTATTATACTATGTATTGTTAGGGGTTTAAATTAAAGAGGAGCCACATGGTTTACACCATAAACCCGGTTCACAGTAGACTAACTCATAAACTTATAGCTACTTTTAATTGTTCATCGGAATAAAGCAAATGGAATTTTTTTGAAATTAATTCTCTCTCTACCAAATTTCCTCGGCCTTCTCTCTAGTTTTCATCCCTCATTTTCCTTTTCCTTTGGTTAGGAAATGGAGGCTAGTGAGATGGCTGCCATGGAGTAGTCTCCATTATCAGAGCCTTGTTTGACCACATGGATGGACGTGGCCGCCGAGCTCCGCCCTCCTCCCGTACCGGTGAGTTGAGGAGAAGTTCGAGGAAGAAAGTCACGGTGCTTACTCTCAAGGAATTCAACAACCTAGAAACCCCCCATCTCGTAAAATTTGCTCCCTGAACCAACTCATGCTGACTACTGATCTCACGCCATCGCCGGTATAGGTTTCTTTGCCTCAGATTGGAACATCTAGTGGACACGAGGGGAATCAGCAGTATTTACAGCCGAAAATGGTGAAGAATTTGCAGTCAGAAAAGGAAAAGTAAGTGCCGAAAATTGAAATATCCGATACGCTGGAAGAAGTTGAGTGTGTTGACCAATTTTTGGACTCTACTTCCCAGCAGCCTAATTTAAGGAATAAAGTTGGTGAGGATATGCTAGTAGGGGATCATGTGAACCAAAATTCAAAAAACTTAGCCTCAACAGTTACTCCATGCTGCACTCCTTCAGGTGGGTCCCCCTATCCAACACCTTTTAAAGATACACTGATGGTAGGGATGTCAATCTTGGCCCGGCCCGTCCCGACCCGCAAGATTTGGGGCTGTCCAGATCTGGCCCGGAGCAAAAAATGGGGCGAGCCGGCCCGGACACGTAAGCATACGGGATGGGTGGGTCTTGGTTAAGCCCCGCCCCGTCCCGTTTAATATAATAATAAGTATATTATATTATATATGTTATATAATAATATATTATATATAATTATATTAATTATTAATTATGATACTATAATAATTCAGTCTGTAAAGCTCTAACCCTAGTTCCCCTATCTCTCTCCATTCCCTTCCCCAGCCCAGCCCAGCCATTTCACGCCTCCACACTCACACTCTCTCTCTCCCCCTCTCTCTCTCTCTTTCCCTCTTCTCTTCCAAATTTCGCTAGCCACCGGCCACCACCTGACAGCCATCGGCCACCACCCGACAGCCACTGTCCTCCCCCTATTTCCAAAGTCCCAACAGTACCCTTTCTCTCACATCTCTTTCAAGTTCCAAAGGACCAGCCGCCATCTGCCAGCCACCGTCCCCAGTCGTTTCTTCGCCGGAATCTCATAATAGTGAAGGTGATGGCTGAGATTTGATGAGTTTAGATGAGTTTTGATGGATGAGATTACATTTAGTTTATATGAGTTTTGATGTCTGTTGATGAAAATACAGTGTGAGGATGAGATGTTTAGTTTAGAATTTAGATAATTGTTAATTTAAAAAAAAAGACGGGGTGGGGCAGAGCGGACCCGCCCCGAACAGGGCGGGACGCGGGTCTGTGAAGTAGGACCCGTGCGGGGCACGGGGTGGGTCTGGGGCCAACATCTTTGAAACAGGCTAGGTCTGGGTAGTTAACTACTGAGCCCAACCTGGCCCGTTGACATCCCTAACTGATGGGATTTGGCCTTACCAACCCTGCCAACTCTTCTCCCTTGTAACCCCTACCTCGATCCCAACAAAACTCCCCTTCCATGGCACCTCCAGTTGCTCCGGCGACATCCCATCCCCCAACCCGTACTCTAGCTTTCACTCCTTTCAACCCGAACTACCCTGCTCACCTCCTCCCAACCATCCCTCGAACCCACGACTTTGAAGCCTCCTCATCCAGACAAATCCTAAATCTTGATCCTGCTTCAAACCAACCACTGCCTAACCATACCACATGTCTAAAAATTCAAGTTCCATAGCCTATAACTCCACGCTCAACTCAAACTCCTCCGACCGAACCCAATCATAATTGCCATCCTGACCCGACCTTTACTCTCCAGTACATTCCCACCAAATAACCGAGAGTGGTTGATATACCTGATGAGTACTGAAACCACCATTGGGATTTCACTTTGGTGGATTACTTTCCCGGTAAATTCCCCAGAGCTGCCACTGTTCATGAAATTACCAGGAAGTGGGGAGTAAGAGTTGAAACCTTCTTCCATGAAAGTGGTTGGATTATCTTTAAGCTCTTCAGTGAAGAGGATCTACAGAAAGTCTACTATGGTGGCCCTTACGATTCCAACCGAATCTATCTGATGATGAAAAGAATGACTCCGGACTTCAAGTTCGATGATGAAGAAATCTCCATTGTCCCAGTTTGGATTGTCTTCCCCTCTCTTCCTCTGAATATGTGGTCTCCCCATATTTTAAGTCTCCTTGCTTCATCTGTGGGGCGCCCAATCACTGCAGATTATGTTACGGTGCACCAAGAATGAGTCAATTATGTTCGGATGCTCATTAAAGTGGATGCTTCCAAACCCCTTCCTAAAGTTGTTTGGCTAAACACATCTAGTGGAGGTTTTCTTCAAGAAGTGGATTATGAGTTTATTCCCAAATATTGTACTCATTGTGCTAGACTTGGACACACCACTCAGGGATGCAACCTAAACAAACAGGGCAATGAAGTTCCACCCCTTCCTCCTCCACCCCTACCACCTCCTCTTGGTCAAGGGAAGGAGATTGAGAGGCTATTTCAGTAAGTTGGCCGTCGGAGAAATAAAAATAGGAACAGAAATAAAAATCGAGGGCAATGTCCTAATCGAAATAGAGCAGGCCACCCACGGCCTGCCAATCCTCATCCAATCATCCCTGCCACAGTTGCTGATGAAGGGAATGGGCAACCAATTCCGCACCCAATTCTGCACCCACCCCCTACTTCAACCATGGAAGTTCTTAACCCTGAGGCTCCTCATATAGAAAAGGAACAAAGCATTCCAGAGGATCGATTGGAGGCAAGAAAGTTGCCCGATACTGAGTACAGAGGTATGATGTATGACGAATACTTCAAGAGGCACCCACCCTATTACAATGATGACTCTGCACCATCTTCCACTGGCAGGAACTTCAAGAAGAAAAGAATTTGGTTGGACATTGAGTTTGAGAAACTTCAGAATGCCCACTTGAATGGCTATGCATCCGATGATAATTCCTCATGAGTCTCATCACTTGGAACATCCATGGAATGGGCCGCACACCCACCCACATGGCACTCAAAAGAATAGTGCGAGAACATAATGTTGTTGTAGCAGGCTTGCTGGAAACAAAGCTCACTCTGACGAAACTCATGGAAATTACCAATAAAATTATACCAGGATGGGAATGTAGACATAATTTCAATCTTTGTAATGGTGGAAGAATTGCGGTGAATTGGGATAGAAGATGTTTTTTGTTGGATAATTTTGTAATCCATGAACAAGTCCTTACTGCTAATGCTATGTGTATGATCACTATGAGAAAATTTATCATTTTCATTGTGTATGCATGCAATAGATATGTGGCAAGAAGGAGATTATGGGAGCATCTGGAGGAGTTTTATGCTTTAAATAATGAACCATGGATAGTAGTAGGGGACTTCAATTTTGTCCTCTCTGCTGATGAAAGACAATCTACTTCTACTTCCATCAATTCGGGTTCGAGAGAGATGAATGAGATCATCTCGTTATTGGGATTGATCGACACTCCATCAACCAGATGTTTCTATATATGGACGAATGGTACAATATCGTCGAAACTTGAGCGAGTGATGACATGTAGACTGTGGAGAAATAATCGATGGAGGATAGAGTCAAGCTTTTTGCCACATGGCACGTGCTCCGATCATTGCCCTATAATTTCTGAATTCTTGCAGACTTCCACCCAAATGATCAGGCCATTCAGGTTCTTTAATCTATGGACTGAACATGACAATTTTATCTCTTTGATTACTAACAAGTGGCAGGTTAAAATCCAAGGCACGAAACAATTCATTTTGTGCAAGAAACTCAGAATTCTAAAAGCCCCTTTGAGGGAATTGCATCGATTGAACTATACTCACCTCTTAGAGAGGGTTAAGAGAGCAAGGGACTATCTGGAGAATTTGTAGCTGAACTTTCTCCAAAATCCTTGCAACCGTGGCTGCTCTCTTGAAATCAGTAATGCCCTTGCCCCCGTAAAGCACCTGGAAAAATGTGAGATGAGTATCTCTCAACTCCTGAAGAATAAGCATATTAGAGACCAAGGCAGAGGTTCCATGTACTTCTACAACTTGATTAATGGGAATTCCTCCAGAAATGGGATATATAGAGTATTCACAGAAAATGGGCCCACTACCTCCTATTAATCGATGGTGGATACACTCCTAGAATTTTACTCTAACCTATTGGGTAATAATTCGAGAATAATGGAGCAACTAGATGAGGAGGTATTTAACCAAGGACCCAAAATATCTCAGTCTGAAGCAGTGCAATTAGAGGAAGAAGTAACAGAAGATGAAATCAAGGCAGCCTTATGGATGATCAACAAGAATAAATCTCCCGGACTGGATGGGTACACATCTCTCTTCTTTCAAAAAGCATGGAGTGTGATAAGGAATGATCTAGTTGAGGTTGTGAAGAAATTTTTCGGAAAAGGGAAACTTTTGAAGTAAATTAACTCTACTTTTATTTCCTTGATTCCTAAGACTACCCATGACCCACAAGTGAAGGATTATAGACCTATTTCGTGTTGCAACACGGTCTATAAAATTATTACAAAAATTCTTGCCACCCGCTTGAGAAGGTGTTTACCCAACATTGTGAATGAAGCTCAATTTGGTTTTGTAAAAGGGAGAAAGATGAGAGACTGTATCTTGCTAGCAAAAGAAATCTTCAAGGATTATGGATGTAGAGCCACCGCACCAAGGATGACAATTAAAATTGACATCAACAAAGCCTACGACTCGGTTAGCTGGGGATTCTTATTTGATATGCTATATGGTTTGAACTTCCCTGCTAAATTTTGCTCTTGGATCAGAGAATGTGTAACAACTCCTACATACTCTATCATGATTAATGGAATGCCAGAGGGGTTTTTCTTAGGTAAGTGAGGCTTGAGACAGGGAAATCCTATCTCGTCCTTTCTCTTCGTTATTTGCATGGAATATTTTAGTAGATTGATGACGAACGAGGTAAGGAATAATATGTACAGATTTTATTCTAGACTCTGTAAAAGAGTGGATATCTCTCACTTAATTTTTGCTGATGATCTACTTATCATGGGGTATGGTGATGACCGAACAGCGACAAGTATTGACAAATCTTGAAGATATTTGAAAAAGTGTCGGGTTTAGCTATAAGTGCCACCAAATCGAACATATTTACAGCAGGGATGGACCACAGAGTGTTACGTCGGGTCAACACGATACTACCTTACACTAGAGGTACGTTCCCTTTCAAGTACTTGGGAATTCTGATGTGCAACAAAAGAATGGGAATCAATGATTTTGCTCCCCTGCTGAATGATGTCAACAACATTATACAAAAATGGTCTTCCAAACTTCTCACCTTCACGGGCAGATTAGAGTTGATCACTTCGGGCATCTAAGGAATATTATCCTTTTGGTGCGCAATAGTAAAGCTGCCGGCAATAGTGATCGCGAGATTGGAAACCTTGATTATGAGATTTTTAGGGGAAGCAAAGTGAGTGCTGTTAGTTGGAAGGATGTTACACAACCCAAGCATAATGGAGGGCTGGGCTTGAAGGACATCACCGAGTGGAATAGTGCACTTATGGCAGCTGCTTTGTGGGATATCCATAATAAAGCTTCCTCACTTTGGGTATGTTGGATACACTCGGTGCACTGATAGGATTTTTATGCTCACTATAATTTAATCCTCAAGTATAAGGATATCAATCGTAGCAGCAAGTACCCAAGTTAAATTATCGATCCCACTGAGACAGCTAATTATTTATTTATTCTAAATTACTATTTAATAAGAATTAAGTAACCGATTTTCAGAGTGTTGTTGTGAATTAATTAACTAAAATACTGAAATTATAAATAACTGAATTATTTAAAAAAAATAAAGATAAGATAAGTTTTAATCAAGGGATAAGCGACAGTTCTAAGGTATAAGGTATTGACCAATTAATTCGGGTTACTAGACCCACAATTGTTTCTTTCATGCAGTTTCAATGGAAATACACTACATAACCCCGTTAATCCACCGAATATGATTCGATTTTAAGCTAACAGTATATTTAAATCCTAAGGTGCGCAAATATTACCAAGTCTTATTCCTAGATACTAATCAAAGCAAGCAACAATACCTCCGGATGGTAAGCTCGACTAATAAGATATTTTCTAAAATTACTACAAGGTTCTATTCACTTCCTACTTAATTGTCTAATTGCATTGTTCCACTAAACAAATCAAGCATTTGATTTACCAGTTCATGAAATTAAAGTGTTTATTGCGGAACTACTTCAATCCCTAACAGATAGATAATACAAATCATGAATGCACACAAGCTAACACAATAATTCAAGCATTATAGCGGATGTCATGAATATATTATGAAGACGTTACGAATCAAAAAAGCATGTCTTATTAAAATAAGTAAAATCAAAAGATCAACTGCATAAAATCCTAATCTTTGGTCTCAAATCAAACCATCAAACCCTAGAACTGTTTATAAAATTAGCCCATGAGGTCACAAGCAACACTCGTGGCTAAGCAATTCATACCAAAAATCAAAGCAAAAGGAAGAGAAAGATAAGAATAATGAAACCCTAGCGTAAGCATAGTCCCACGTTCCTTCTCCGTCTCTCCGATCGTCCGATTCCCCTCAATTAGCACTTGAAACACACTTGGAGATGGATGGATGGTGAAATCAGGTTCTAATCTGATATGGAGGTGTTACAAGGATGAATTGATGATGGATTATGGATGGGTTCTCTCCAATTTGTGTATTGATCTCTCTAATTCTCTCTTGGACTGTTGCAGGGCTATTTTCGATCGATTCTCGCTTCAAAACGCGATCTGAAAGAATAAATACAATGTTGCATCAAACAGGTCTCATTTGGGCCTAATTTTGGAACGCTCGGCACCCATCTCGGCCCGAGCTGGGTATGAATCTAGCCGAGCGGCATCCGAGCAGCATCAGAATGACTTGTCACATCAGCAGGGACCCTCCTGGACCCCACTCGGCACCTAGCTCCAGCAGAGCTTTGCCTGGAAGTTGCCGAGCGGCATATGGGTAAAACGAGGACATTGTGAGGGTTCTGTAGGACCCTGAATCGGCCAAAAAATCGACCATGGTGGGTCCCGCTTGAGCCGAACGACTTCCCGATTTGAGTAATTCTTGTGCCAAAACGATCCTCTCTTCCATGGATTTTCAACCATATATCACATGATCAATTTGGATATCTACAAGAATACAGAAAAATTATGCAACATGGACGTGCGTTTTTCAGCATCCTTCACACTTTCACTCTTCATTCCAACTTTGAACTTTTGATCATGTTTTTCCCTTTAAAACTCAACAAAACATGTTAGTATCATCTTAATTATGCAAGATATGAAAACCATGTCATTCTATACAAAATCATGGTCATATTCTATCAAAAATATTGTAATGTGAGACCTAAAATACGTGAAATTCCACTCTCAACATATACCTTAGACAACAAGAGTGGGTAGTAGTTCATCCATCAGCAAATGCTTCGCATTCATGGAAGTCTATGATCTACCTACGAAATAAAATAGCAGAAACAGCTGAAGGAGAATTGGTTGGAGAAGTCTTGCAAGCATGTGCGAATGGGAAGTTTATGCCATCTTTGATGTATCAGAAGCTAAGACAGAGAGACATGAATGAAGCTTTGTTTATCTATATACAAATTTGGCACAAATGGATAGTGAGGAAACATAGCTTCAGATTATGGCTTCTTCAAAGGGGAAGGGTGTACACTAAGGATAGAGCGTGGAATCTAAATGGGGACACATGTTGTGGATTTTGCATAGGAGAGGTGGAAACACAAAATCACTTGTTCTTTCAGTGTCCGTATACACAGAGGATAGGGGCAATAGTGGGAACAAGAATTGGGTGGAGAAGAAAATTCGCGTCAGTTGGAGATGCCTTTTGGAAGATACATGCAGGTACTCGGGGTAACAAGAAAGTCAAGAGACTTTTTTTCATTGTTTTCTCATCCATGATCTACACCATTTGGATGGAAAGGAATGCCTTACTCTTCGGCTCCAGGATGTTTTCCCCTGAATGCATTGCGGATAAAACCTAAGTAATATAGTAACTCTTTTTTTTGTATTACTATATTGTACACCTTGATCTTAATCAAGGTATTGATAGTTAGACTTGGAATCACTTTGTACTTTGTATATCGTACTGTTGGGTCTGAAATAAAATTTACCCATTTCATTAACTGTTCATTGGCTTAATTCTGTGAGACCATTTCACGTAAGCCAATATCTGAGACGGATAAAAAGTAATAAAAATTCTAGTTAAAAAAAGGAACAAAATGTAGTTCAATTGGAAGTTTAACACTTAGTTATGTATCAATTTTTATTAAAAGAGTTATCAAGAAAATATCATAATTAGTCGTTGATGTAATTCAAATTCAATCTTCAAATTTGCTAAATTCGCAATTTTGATCCTCTAGTGTCTGATTTTGGTCCTTAACTTATAGCTACTTTAATTTTAATTGTTCATCTAGCTTTATTCTGTGAGACCATCTCACGTAAGCCCTTATTTGAGACGGATAAAAAGTGATAGTGGCGATGAGATTTGAACCCTGAACCTTTCAGGTGGCCATGACTTTGATACCATATTAAACGACCATCTCATCTAAAAGCTTAAGCTAATAGAAAGAGGAATCATTTAATACTTAATCAAGTCACTCTAACACCTTCTGCGTGTCATCCAACTAATAATATAATAAAAAAGATGTTACATAAATCACATATCCATTAACTGAATATGAAGCATTGATACTCTATATATATGGCATTAATATTCTAAGTAGAACATGAATATAAGATGTGTAATATTACAATATTCTTTGAGTGACTTTGGTAGATGTATGTGTAATAATGATATTAATTTAATCTCAATCCAATCTCTAGACACATGAAATTTAAGACTTAATACATAGTAAAATAAATACAGCTCGGATTCTCTGCGCCATTTTGGTACATCATTTCTTGTGCCAAACCGTTAGATGGACGATACGTATGAGAGAGGAAACTATACACTAAACCTTAAACTCTAGGGCAATGGTTGGATTTATTTCTCCTCTTACGTGTCAATCACTTAACGCGTGACACAGAAGATGATGCACGAAAATGGCGCAAAAGATCCACTGTGGAATAAATCAAGTTAAATAATATCCTACCAATCATATTTCGTGGTTTTACGTTCCAAAAAAAAATAACCCAGAGGTACTCCAATGATGAATCCACATGCATACCCTAAAACAACAGCATGCCAACCAAATCCCTGATATACAAAACCAGACCATCCATTTATTCTTCTACTGGCATTGCCTGTCGTGTACCCTTCCCTTCACAAGTTTTCGTCAATGGAAACCCACAGAGTTGCGAGTTTCCAACGTAGGAATCATTCTCGAACGTACCAAACTGATTGGACCGAGGAATCTCCCCCAGAAAGATTATTCAACGAAAGGTTCAACTTGGAAAGAAATGTCAACCTCGTGAGTTCTTTCGGAATTTCTCCTTCCAACCTATTAGACGACATGTCCAGCGACTCGAGAGCGCGCACGTCTCCGAGCGCTGGAGGTACACGTCCTGTGAGACCGTTTCGCGACAAGTTCAAGTAGACTATAGAGTTAAGAAGCCCAAAGGAAGGCGGAATGCCGCCAGAAAATCCATTGGAGGACATATCAATGGCGGTAAAAGTTGTCCTTATTCCTTTCAACAGCTGCTCCAGACCTTTCACAATGAACGTGGACTGGTATTCATCAAACGAGAACATATCCTGTTCTTTCTCATCCTCCTTCGCATTCACCATGCCTTTAAAATTCATAATGTATTTTCCCGGCAGAGTGCCAGTAAATTCATTCTCGGATATGTCGAAAATTTGCAACTTGGGAAAGGGAAGCTTAGTACTCCTCGAAACAATTGTGCCGTTGAATCTGTTGGACCTCAAGATGAGGACTCTGAGCTTAGGAAGATTTTCCAACGCGAAAGGAAACACGCCTCACATCTCATTGCCTCCGATGTCGAGAAATCGGAGGCTTATACAGTGTGCCAGGGATTGAGGGAAGGTTCCATCAAATCTATTACTATTAAGGTTGAGAGACAAAAGACTACAGCCCTCGGGGAATGATGTCGGAATGTGGCCCTTCAACTGGTGGTTTCCGTTTAAGGCTAAGCTGGACAATGATTTGCTCATGTTTTCATGACAGCACTGTGGAATTGTTCCTTCCAAATTGTTGTGTGATAGAATAAGAAATTGGATAGAAGTCAAGTTGCAGATGGATGGTGGGATCTCTCCATTTAGATTATTGGAGTACATTATCAGTTTAACAATATTTGATAGATTAGAAATGGTGGAAGGTATGGCGCCTGAAAGTTTGTTTGCTCCTAGGTTTAAAAACCTCAAATTTTGGGCTCTTCCAATATCCGTTGGCAGATAACCTTCGAAATTGTTGTGGGAAAGTTCTATTTCCGAGTCGTTGGCTGTGAACAAGTTGTTTACGAACAGCTCTCTGGGAATATTACCTAAAACAATACATAGCAAGCAACAGTACAGCCTCTCAGTTACTTCTTAAAATAAAACGTATACATAGGAGTATGAATTTTCTAATATAAAATAAATCCTACTCTAATTACCTTTTAAATTTAAGAGTTATTATGTGGTGTACCGGTGAACCTAGAGGTTATATAGGGGTTAGTTATTTATTATTTTTAAAATTTTAATTATTTTATTTTGATCAAAGGTGGTTATTGATTAGTATTTTAATAGGGATAATATTAATTTTAGTCCTCTAGGATACGCAAAATCCAACTTTAGTCCTAAGGTTTGATAAATTTTCAAAAGTGGTCCTTCAATGTTCTCTTTTAGTCTTTTTTGTCTATTTTTTTGTCCTTTTTATCCACTTTTAGTCCTTATTTGGTCTATCCTAGAGGAACAAAAGTGACAAAAATGACCAAAAGCGGACATCGGATGACCACTTTTGAGAAATTACCAAATTTAGGACTAAAGTTGGATTGGCATATCCTATAGAACCAAAATTGATATTTTCCCTATTTTAATATAATGGTTGAGATTATCTAGGTGCACCCTAATTTGACTCTAAATTTAAACATGTATTTACAAAAAAAGTAAATGAAATCGCCTATTCTATTTACCTATTTCATCTACTATAACTGTTATGTGTGATGGTATTCTCGATCCTCTAATTTTCATGAAACAGATTATCTACTATGTTGTTGGATGGATCAGTTTGGTGGCTGAACCAAGAAATAGTTGTTTAACGATTAAGATAGTTAATTTAGATAAGTTAGAGACTACATATGCTGAACTTAAGCAGCTGCTTGGATTTTCTCAAGAAAAAGGATCAAGAGAAAAAATGATTTATAGTACTACTTAAAAAGGATCTGCAGAATTAGACATATATTTATGTAATAAATAATGAAGAAAAAAATTATTTTGGCATGGAAGACTCGCACAGATTAGTGAAAATGAAATACAAAAACTCTTAAAGTTAAATCTGCTTGATGAGACATATAAAGAATTGAATTACGTGCACTACAAGAAAAAATGCTTATTACCACACATATTTTAATGTCATTTTAAAGTCAATGTAATAATAGGTATTGTATTGATACATTATGTTTTTAAGGGTGTTAATATATGATCTATAAAGACACTTAATAAATCGATGTATTGATATTTGCCCTATCACCACACTTCAGAAACAACACTTATCTATTACTACATTTTTGTTACACATTTTTTAACACACAAAAAAGTGTCATTATATGTACTCTCTAGAAACACTTAAAAGTATATGTATAAATAGTATTTTGTTATCACAAACGTATTATAAAGATTACTAATCATTAAAATAATTTTTTTTTTAATTTTTGTTTCCCCATTAAAATATGAAATATAAATTATTTCATTATAAAGTTAAATTAAAATTTTAAAATTAAAAAAATTAAATTAATAAATTTTTACATTTTATTTACTTAAATTGATAATTTTTTATTGTTAATTTAATTTAAGGTTATATTTATTTTAAAATAATAATTATTTTAATTAATCTAATGATTAAAAAATAAAATTTATTTTTATTTAAAAAGAAATATTTGACGTTAAAATTTAAGATAATAATAAATATATAAAAATGCTAAATATTTTAAAATAATTATATATATATATATATATATATTTTTGTATTACTATTAATTTATTTTAAAAATATTAAATTTGAATTATAATTAATAAATAATTCTAAATTTAATTATTATACCTATTAAATTGATAATATAAAATTAATATTATAAAATTTAAATATTAAAAATTAATTATGTATTCTATGTATATATACTATTTTTATAAAAAAATCACAAAGATTATTTATGGTTTAATGGTTTCTGACTTAGTATAGAGATCCCATCAGGTGATACGGTGACACAGGTTCGAATCTAAGAGAAATCTCTTTTTAATTTTATTTTATTTAATATTACTATATTGTAACATTTAAAAGTGTCTTAATAAGTCACTTTTCTTCACACTTCAAAGTGTATTAATAGATATAAGTGTGTTATTATGTCATAATTCTTTACACCTTAAAGTGTGGTATTAGAGTTACTACCTATCCCCACAGCAGAATGGACCACACAAAAAATCAACGTAGTTATAGGTAAAATGTGTTAATATATTACCTATAACAACACTTTTAAATGTGTTTAAATGAATTTTTTCTTGTAGTGGTGAAGACTGTATCTATAACAACACCTCGATGTTTGGGGCCAGCCAAGATTCTCGCTGAAAGAGGAGATAAGTGTTTATTTTCATTACTAATGATTATTCATGAAAGGTATATATATATATATACACTAAAATCCAAGGATGAGGCTTTTGAGAAGTTCAAGGAATGGTTGAGGTGGAGTCACGGGGTTATTAAAATTAGAGTTGAACGATCTATAAGAAAGGGAACAGAGTGGGGTGATATCTTATGAAGAAGTGATAGTAGTGATTATCAATTAGTAAGAGACAGAAAGAAGAGAGTAATATATCCACTTGTAAGATATGTTCAAGAAAATATGCTATCCTTTGCACTATTCAACTGCACTTGAGGTGGAGTCTTTTGAACCTAAAACTTATGTTGAACTTATAAGCTACAATGAGAGTGGACAGTGGTTGACTATTGCGAAACAAGAGCTTGCATCATTGAAGAAAAATGACACTTGGAAGATAGTAAGTAAACCAAAGAATCAGAAGTAGAGCCTACTATATATCTCTGGACATCAAAAGAAAACTAGATACAAAGCTAAACTAGTATCAAAGGGGTATTTTTAAAAGGAAGGAATTGATTATAATGAAAACTTACTCCCATGTGGTTAAGCATTGCTCAATCATAATTTCGTTTATCTCTTGTTGCTCAGAATAATCTAGAGTTGGATCAATTAATGGATGTAAGAACTACGTTTCTACATGTAAAACTAGAGGATGTAATCTACATGAATATATCAGATGATATTTCTTTTAAGAATACTAACTTAAAGACTTGCTTCAGAGATCTCTTTATGGCTAGAAACAAAGTCTAAGACAATAATATTTGAAACTCGATGAGTACATTCAATCTTGTTGTTTTTTATTGAAGTAAATATGATAGATGTGTCTATATCAAGTTAGATAGTATTTATTTGTTAATATACGTTGATAACATGTACATTGCTAGCAAGTTCTTAACTTGAATTCAAAAGGTTAAGGATATGTTAAAAGCTGAGTTTGAGATATACGATTTTGGGGAGGCTATGATTATACTCTCTCGCGTTGAGATTTAAATTTTCCATTTTATTTGTCCCAAGTTAAGGTCTATATTTTCCTTTTTGTCAAATGGGACTCATAAAAAAAAATTATTTATTCTACATGGGACCCACACACAACACTAATACAACTACCCACTACACATTAAATATTATATCTCTAAATCACTACCCATGAAAATATTATATCTTTTAATCTACTTGCAAAATGCAAACTTAAACCTTAATACAGGGCATAAGGAATACTTGGAATGTAAATCAAAAGGAGCAAGAAGATGCTATTTTTGTTATGAATTGGAAATCATATATGCAAAAAATGTTGCACAGATATTACATGGATCAATATAAATCAGTAACAACTCCTATTAAGCAAGGCCTAAAACTCTTTCAAGATCATGGGGCAAGTGGAGAAGTCAGAGATGATGATAATATTTATGCTAGCTTAGTTTGCAACTTAATGTAAACTCTATGGTGTGTTGTAATCCAAAATTAAGCTTAGTTTGCAGCTTAATGTAATGTTATCAGACCCTCACTATACTACCCAAATCATTTTTAACTTTATGTCTCATGGCCTCTGGGAGATCGTTGACAAGGGATACAATGTCCCTATAGACATATCATCTTTGTCTAACACAGACAAAGAAAATCTAGACAGAAGTATGGAGAAGGACAATTTGGCTCTCTACGTACTATAGATAGTTGTGGCAGAGTCACTATTTCCAAGGATCAGTAGAGCGAAGATATCCAAGAAAGTCTTGGATATTCTAAAGGAGGAGTATTAAGGGAGTGACAAGACAGTGGGTGCAACAACAATCATATAACGGGAGATGAGAAGATCTTTCAAAATATTGACAAAATGGTAAAATCTCAAGTAAAGTTGAGTCAGTAAACTTCAAAGCCGTCATCAAGAAAAGGCCACGACAAAAGAAATTAAGGCGATGCCAAAATCAAGGTTTGAGATACTACGAAAAAAGCTCAGATCATCCAAATATGCATCAATGGGGAGTAGTAGTATTTGATGCACATTAATAAAATAAAATAATCTCGAGTTATCTAGATTAATCTAGAAGTACTAAAAAGGGATAGAATTATCTAGAAATATCAAGTATATGATGTAATCTAGAAAGCAGTGGATCATCTAAACAAATCTAGAGAAACAATCTCAGAATTCGATGGAATGGAACATGTATAAGTGTAATAGCGGCATAACTAAGAAACTCATTTTCCAAAATTAGCTGCAACCTACTCTCACTCTCTCACTAAAACCACATACCACAAATAAGCTCATGTCACATACCAAACGCCACACACAAAATTATTTTAAATACCAACATACACATCAATAAATTGTAGCTCTCTCAACTACTGAGGCAGAATATATATGTTGCTCTTACTAAGGCCGTTAAAGAAGCAACCTGTTTGAATGACTTAGTTAAAAAAATTTGGATTGATTCAACAAATTGTGGAGTCTTTTTGTGATAACCAAAGTGCAATTCATTTTTTTAAGCATCAAGGTTATCATGAAAGGACAAAATATATAGATGTCAAATTCTACTTTGTGAGAGACATTGTAGATAAAGGCATTAGTTAAGGTCTGCAAGATTAGCACCAATAATAATCCGGCAGATTGTTACACTAAAACTCTTCCAACTTCAAAATTTGAGTTGTGTTTAAGCTTATCAGTGATGAACTAAAAAGGTATTTTACTACTCTAAATGAGAAATGTAAGGTGGAGGCTGGAAGAGATGCTTGGATACAAGAATAAGGTATGCTTCGTGTGTATTGAGCAGGATCAATCGATGTTCGATTTGTACCGACTCTATAAAAAGACCCTAGTTATAATGAATGTTGTCCTTTTAATCTCTATATGATAACAAGCTCGTATATTTAGTGTGCGTTTCTTTAATTATCACTGGGTGAACTTTATTTGTTAAATCAAAAAGCTCGATGAATTATAAGATGATATTGCTTATATGGTATGTTGTTGATTATAGAATAAATGTGTGTCCTAATAATTATGATGATATCCCCTTGAGTAGTTCATAAGGATTATCATGTAAATAATTGGATTAATTGGCATGTTGATGTAAACAATTGGATTAACTGGCATGATAAGTGATGCTACTCTCAAAATTTGATGCTAATTAATTAAGTTATCAGGAAGTTTAATTAACAAACATTTAATATTTCAAATACGAGGAAGATTTATGAGCATATAATGAGGTCATACCATGATTTAAGATTTGGATGGTAGTTTAATAATTACTCTTTCGTACTGGAACGAGTTATTATTAATGGGTTTAAGCAGTGTGTTCGGGTGAACATGAGATGCCTAAAACCGTTAGGAGATCTAATCATTATTAATCTTCCAGCTAAGAGAGCTCCATGGAGGCATGCATGAGTCGAGGAAGACTTTTACAGCCAGTTTTGGAGATCATCTTAAATGTTTTTGCATCAGTTTCTTTTGCAATATTCAGTTCAAGGGATTGGCTAATTATTTGAGAAAGAATTAGCAGGAAACAGTTAACTCTCCATTAGCTATTAGATAAAGGCAAAAGCTCCTGCGCCCCCGGGGACACGGAGACACGATCCATGTCCCATGTGAACACAATCATTCATCTCCTTATTCTATTTAAACCTATGTATTGTTAAGGAGTTTAAATTATAAAGGGGTACAGAAATTGCAAAGGGGCACAAATCTAAATCCGTGTGTCCGGGCGCACAAGAGACTCACTCTTAGATAATTCTTGTTGAAGAAAAGTGTATTCTTGCTATTTGTAGCCAGATTGATTTAAGCCATTGTTCATCTATATATTATACTATATATAAGCTCAAAAACCCACAACTGGAAGTAGATCTTATTGGTTGAACCATCATAAATTGCTTGTGTTCTTGCCTTTTAATTTCAATATCATTTTACATTTTTATGTGTTGAATTCTTGCTTTCTTCATTCATTATCTTTGGGATCCGATTTCACGAAACACATCTTTCCATCCTCTTTGGATCCGCATAAATGCAAAATTGTCGCAGCATTCTATGGCTATTAAGTTTTATTATTAATTATTGTTGCATTTTGCAATGATCAATGATTCGAAGGAAACTAGAAAAAACCTAAATCCCTCTTCATAACTTCTTTATTTGAGATTAATTCTTGCTTGCTTTATTTATCTTATGGATTTATTAAGGGTTAATTGCATTAAAATACACAATCTTTTCATGTTTTCTCAATTTAATCACGAACTTTTTTTATTGTCAAAAAAATACATAATCTTATATTTTTTTCTCAATTTAATCACGAACTTTCTCTGTATCAATTAAATACATGACCTTTTTTTGTATTTTCTCAATTAAATCACAATTTTTTTTGTTAAATATACATGATTTTTATATTTTTGTAATTTAATCAAAATTCTTTCGTAAATAAAAAAAGTTTATTAAATAATTTTTAGTCTACCAACTGCTAATATTAATTAAGAATTATATTTTATACATATATTAAATATAAATTATATAACATAATTTTATTAAAAATAATTAGAAAGTGAATTTTATATTGAACTCTTTTAAAAACACATAGTCACATCAATTCATATTTAATTCTTGCAAACTTTTTTATGTGAAGTGTTTTTACAGTTGTTTATTATTTATTTATTTAATATTTATGTAATCAATTTTCATTCTAAAGCTTTACAATTTTTATTCAAGTTTTTTTCTTAATTATGTTATTAATTTTTGTTCGTATCAATTCTTAATATTTTATTGAATTCTGCATTTAATTATCCATTCAAGTAATTATTTCTTTTTAAATTTGGAAATTCTCGAATTATTTAAAAATATAATTAA
Source organism: Pogostemon cablin (assembly GCA_023678885.1). NCBI lineage: Eukaryota > Viridiplantae > Streptophyta > Magnoliopsida > Lamiales > Lamiaceae > Pogostemon > Pogostemon cablin. Next base: position 14,131,884 of record CM042979.1, read on the forward strand.
TTAAATTTGGAGAAATTTACGTGAATTTTTATAATTTTTTTACAATTTATTTAATATATAAATGTAATCTATGAATTATATTTAAATTATTTAATGTCCATTGATTTTTCTTTAGTAAAATTTTGAACAAACAGCAAAATATAAAAGATTAAAAGTAAAGGTTTGTGATTAAAATAAAAAAAATACAAAAAAGTCATGTATTTAATTGATGAAAAGAAAGTTTGTGATTAAATTGAGAAAAAAATAAGAAAGTCATGTATTTTATTAACAATAAAAAAAGTTAATGATTAAATTAAGAAAAGAGGAAAAAGTCGTGTACTTTAGTGCAATTAACTCATTTATTAAATTGATTTTATGTGTTCTTAATAATTGATTGTAAAATGACACTTGGGAAAATTATACTGTATGTACTTAAATTTTATTGTCTATTAAAGGAAAATATGTGGCAAATTAATACAATATAATTATCAATTAATTATTTATTTATTAAGGGATTTAAATAAATAAATTCCTAAAATAAATTAGTGAATAATTGATAATTGGGACAGATCCATTCAAATAAGCCCCAAGCCTGCAGAATCAGATCAAATCAATATTAACCAATCAATTTGCAAGGATGGAAAGGCCCAAGCCCACAGAATTAGTAAAATTAGCACTGATCAATCAAATTGCGAGTTATATATGGGGCATCCTCACCCTTCACCTACATAAGGAGCTCTCCTCCATTCATTTTAGACACACTAAAACATCGGAAGACGCAGACGCTTCTGAAGATATCAAGAATACGAGCAGTGCTCCATTGAGATCTTCAAGCATCTTCAAGCCAAGAACGGTCTGCGATCCGAGATCAAGGTTCCAAACATCTCTGATCCGACATTATTTAACTCAAGTTCTTTGGTGTTATTCAACTCAAGTTCTTTGGCGTTCTTCGCCGAAAGCTTTAAGAATAACGTTTAATCCGAACAAAGGTTCGACCCCTCCGGATTAACGTTATACATCTCCTCAACTCTTCTTCGGCGTTCTTCACGAAAAGCTTCAAGAATAACATTTAATCCGAACAAAGGTTCGACCCCTCCGGATTAACGTTATACACCTCCTCAACTCAAGTTCTTCGGCGTTCTTCGCGGGAAAGCTTCAAGAATAATATTTAATCCAAACAAAGGCTCGACCCCTCCGGATTAATATTATACACCTTCAAATCCGAGTTCAGACAAGCTTCAATTAAAGATTCTACTCAACTCAACATACGCTGTCAACGCGATCAATGCAATCAACACAACAAGTCAAAGTTAAAGCCAAATTGGTTCGAGAGAAGAATCAAAGGATAGCTAGAGACTGTTTACTCAATTTTCAAGTTCAATCCATCTTGAATTTTTTTTGTAATTTATTTTGTGTTTATTATTTAATAAATACAAAATTTATTGTTACAAATTTTGGCATACCCGGTGGGATCGTCTATTCCTCTCATCTCTTCTTTCTACAAGCTCGAAGATACAAAGCATAACTCCTCTAAGGATCGCGATCAAAAGGTCGTCTACCTCAAAGCCCTCAGAGCTGCAAGCTATGAAGACTCAAATGATGACTACATTAAAGATTGCAAAACGAAGGCCTACTGCATCAAAGTCTCCAGAGTTGCAAACTGACAAGGTTGAAGACTTTACAAGAAGTATGTCTGAAGGCTCATCAAAGAAAAACCATATGGTGTGGATTACTCTCAATTAGCCATTGCATGGCGATAAAAATGGTGATGATGCAGACTCTGTCTGCTCAACTCCTCGTTCCACGCCAAGCTCACTATGCTTCAACTGCAACTGCAGTGATGACGACGAGTGCTATAACTATTGAGGAATAACTCGCGAGTATGATGAAAGCCATTGAAGGACTCACCAAGCACATGGAAGTTCAAGACTTAAAAATCTCTGAACTTATGAAGAAAATGGAGAATGCGGAGATAAGTCATGCAAAGGGGAAACAAGTTGAGGATGAATGTGAGGAGGAGGACTCAGCAAACACCATCCATCCGAAGAAAAGCCAACTGAGGATAAGATACAAGTTTCAACTGACGGAACGCTTCCTATCAACCAACTAAAAGCCATTATGTTGGAGACGATAAAAGATAAGTTTAAAGGGAGCTCCCAATCTTCTGTTTCCAACAAAAAGCCTTATACAAAGAAAATTGACAACTTGAGGATGCCAACTGACTATCAACCTCCCAAGTTTCAACAATTCGATGGCAAAGAAAACCCGAGACAACACGTGGCACACTTCATTGAGACATGCAATAATGTTGGAACCTACGGATATCACATGGTGAGATAATTTGTCCGATCGCTGAAAGAAAATGCATTTGATTTGTACATTGACTTGGAAGCAAACTCCATTGACAGTTGGGGAAAAATTGAAAAAGAATTCCTCAACCGCTTCTATAGCACATGAAGAACTGATAGCATGATGGAGCTAACAAATATTCGTCAAAGTGATAAAGAATACGTCATCAACTACATCAACAGATGGAGGAGCCTAAGCCTCAATTCTAAAGAAAAGCTGTCAAAAACTTCAGCTATCGAAATGTACATTCAAGATATGCAGTGGAATCTTCACTACATACTCCAAGGAATTCGGCCTAAAACTTTTAAAGAATTTTTGCAAGAGCTCACGACATAGAGTTGAGCTTGACATCGAATGTCCATCTATTCAAGACTCTTATGAGTTTGAAGACATAACTTTTGATGAGCCCTTGGGAGAAGAACCACATCCAAAGACTGCAGTTTCTATAAAGATTCATAGAAATGAAGTCAAAGATAAGATAACGCATCCCAGAATATGGGGGCAATGAACTGTTGACAAACTCAAGTGCAAAGCTCCTCGACACGAGCATAAACTGTCCATATTACGCTCCTTGATACGAGCTTAAACTATCTAAAATCCCACACATTACGCTCCTTAATACGAGCTTAAACTATCTAAAATTCTCAGCTCCTCGACACGAGCGTAAACTATCTACATGATACTCCTTGATATGAGTATAAACTGTTTACACATCAAATCAAATCTCCTTGAGAAAAGACAAAACTCTCTACATGGTCGATACTCCTTGATATGAGTATAAACTATCTACACATTAAATCAAATCTCCTTGGGAAGAGAATAAACTCTCTACACACAAAGCTCCTCGACATGAGTGAAAAAATGTCCACACAAGGCTCTTGACACAAGTATAAACTGTCTACAAGTTCAAATTCAAGACTCATTGACACGAGTATAAATTGTCAATAAATTCAATTCAATGCTCCATGGCGCACGAGCATAAACTACATGTTACTCCGGGCCCACATGAGTATAAACTGTGTACGGCACCCCCCTTTCAAATCAAATCATATCCCCTTGGACTACGTTATGACTTGATCATCTTCAATGAGGTACGTAGGCAGCTTAGCGCTTCACTAAGTTCAGTCATAATTCCGGCTATTCATATCAAGTTGGTGAGGCAAGCAATAAAATTCAATCATATTGATAAAAAATGGATTATCACAATTTGTTCATTTCAACGCAAAGACGTCCATGAACAAAATGCGAGGGGGCATTTGTAGGCACTTGAATTTATTTCCTATTAAAGAAAAATATGTGGCAAATTAATACAATATAATTATCAATTAATTATTTATTTATTAAGGGATTTAAATAAATAAATTCTTAAAATAAATTAGTGGATAATTGATTATTGGGACAGATCCAGTCAAATAAACTCAAGCCTGCAGAATCAGGACAAATCAATATTGACCAATAAAATTGTAAGTATGGAAAGGCCCAACCCCGCAGAATTGGATCAAATCAGCACTGACCAATCAAATTGCGAGTTATATATGAGGCATCCTCACCCTTCACCTATATAAGGAGCCCTCCTCCATTCATTCTAGACATACTAAAACATTAGAAGATGCAGACGCTTCTGAAGAGATCAAGAACATGAGCAGTGCTCCATTGAGATCTTCAAGCATCTTCAAGCCAAGAACGACCTGCAATCTGAGATCAAGGTTCCAAACCTCTCTGATCCGGCATTATTTAACACAAGTTCTTTGGCGTTATTCAACTCAAGTTCTTCGGTGTTCTTCACGAAAAGCTTCAAGAATAACGTTTAATCCGAACAAAGGCTCGAACCCTCCGGATTAATGTTATACATCTCCTCAAGTCAAGTTCTTCGGCGTTCTTCGCGGAAAGCTTCAAGAATAACGTTTAATTCGAACAAAGGCTCGACCCCTCCGGATTAACGTTATACACCTCCAAATCCGAGTTCGGACAAGCTTCAATTGAAGATCCGACTCAATTCAATATACGCAGTCAGCACAGTCAACACAACAAGTCAAAGTTAAAGCCAAATTGGTTCGAGAGAAGAATCATAGGATAGCTAGAGATTGTTCACTCAATTTTCAAGTTTAATCCATCTTGAATTTCTTTGTAATTTATTTTGTGTTTATTATTTAATAAATACAAAATTTGTTGTTGAAGATTGAAGTAATTAAGCTAAATGAATAATTCTAATTTGTAAAGAACATCTTAAAATAATTGAGTTAGTGCAGTTAGTTTGTTAATATTGAAATAGGAAAGGAGAAAAAATAACATACCACTTAATGCATTATTCCACAGATGTAGGACTTCTAGAGCTGTCATGTTCCCAATTTCTCTTGGCAATGATCCACATAGATGGTTGGCTCCTATGTCCAATATTTTTAATTTCTTTGGAACAAAAATTTCTTTCGGAATTTTCCAAAGATTATGGGAAAACACTCTCTCAGACACAGAATGATTTTCGTATGACGAGTAAGGAATGATAATAATTTAACAAAAAGTGATATTCGAATTAATAAAGAGTAATAATAGTAGTACAATAAATTATTTTATAAACAATTTGTGATATAAATAAAAAGTAATAATATTTTTAATAAAAATAATACTCCCTCCTTCCGGTACACTACAAGAAACTGCCGGATTACCGACGGAATTACCGACGGAAAGAAACCGTCAGTAATTACCGATGGATTTTCGACGAATTACCGACGTTTAAGTGATTTTAGACGATTTATTTTTAAAAAATCATCAAAAGAAATTTCTGACGGTTTTTGCGACAGAATTAGCGACGGATATATCATCCTGAAAAATTACCGACGACAAGTTTCCGTCACTAAATAAAAAATTATTAAAAAATAAAATAATTTCAGTCTTTAAACTACCGACGAATAAAATCCGTCGGTAAATATATAAAATTTTATTTAAAAATAAAATAATTTTAGTTTTTAATTTACCGACGGATTTAATCCGTCGGTAAATATATAAAAATTTTTATTTTAAAACAAATACTTTTAGTCTTTAATTTACCGACGAATTAAATCCGTCAGTAAATATAAAAATTTATTTAAAAATAAAATAATTATAGTCTTTAATTTATCGACGGATTTAATCCATCGGTATTATATTTAAAAAATAAAATAATTTTAGTTTTTTATTTACCGACGAATTTATAAAATTTTATTAAAAAATCTAGTGAAACATATCAACGATTATTTTACTCCAATTATCACTCCTCTTCCTCACGATAAAATTAAACACACAACCATATCCCGCCGTCGTACCCCATTTCCCTCTGCAACGGGAACTTCAGCACCGCATCCATGGCGTACATGGCGAACGCTGCCCTAGTCGTACGCCAGCGCCGCCTCTTTCGCTGTGTCGCACGACTCCAGTCAAACCCTAATGCAATTTCTCGTGGAGTCACACATTCCCCCCACTGCCGCTGCCTCACCCCCTCTACGTCGCCTTCTTGCTCTCCTCCGGTGAGCACCCGTTCCTCCGCGAGAACTCTGCTTAAATGGCAGGCAATGGGAATCAGAAGGATTCTAGCGAAAACATGGAGAAGCTTCCAGAATCCATGGACGAATTTAATATGTGAGTAATTTTTCTTCAATATTTGTTATTTTTATTTTTGAAAATAGAAATCTAACAGTGGCGCATTAATTAGAAACCCTAGTCCCGTGGCGCATTAATTAGAAACCCTAGTCCCCAATCTCACCTTATGTTTCTTATGGTTCGTAATTTTATTTATTTTTATGGTGGGAAATTGAAACGTAAAAGGAAAAGGGTAAATAAAATAGGTTTTGAATGTTATCTTCTCCTTGTTGATTGTTGTTATCATCTCCATTAATTATTAGATTGAATTCTTCTCATTATTAGCTCTCTCTTTTCTTCAAAATGTAGTGCTTTAATAGAATCTGGTCACTATCTTTGAGCCATTACCTCTTCTCTTGCTTCCCAAACCTTATTTGTGAATCTCCAATTTGACTCGTCTGAGTCTGCAAGCATCTTCTACTCCGAGACGCTTCCCGATTGCTTCAGCTTGTTTTTAAATGGGAATGATGACTCAGTGGAATTAGGTTATAAAGCATTGATTGTGATGGCTGTTGGTGTTGCTGCTTTGCTTGCCTTCACTCAATGCACCATTACTGGGTTAGTCACTTTTTATTTATGGTTCATTCTCATCTCATAATCTTGAAGGTTATTTTTATTTTTATTTTTGAATCATCGATGCAATCTGCACCTAGTGCTAAGAAAGGCTTTTAGGAGCTGAAACGCACTAGATGGTGTAACATGCTTCCTCACTAATATGTTTCAACCAGTTTAGAAGGGCGACGAAGAATGATTCATGGTTATGGTTGAATTGATTTCAAAACTTATCAAAGTGCATTCTGGATAAGCGAGCTATACTATTTGTTGAACCTATTTGGTGTATGATGCTATGTTATCCTTTTAGTTGCAAGATTATTAGGTGGTCAGATAGAATAGATGGTGAGTAGGATGGTTTCTATATACTCTGCAGTACCATTTGTTTGAATTAAGAAAAAAGCTATTGCAATTAGAATGCACTGCAAAATGTGCCCAGTTTTAAGAGGATATACAATTATATAGCGTTCCCTTAGCTAAGATTCTGATGGTCAGATTGCTTATATGTTTTTGCCTTGTATAATATCATTTCATGACATATGAGGTCAATTGTCTTATAAAACATGGGCATATATATGAAATTAATAATTCCTGGACATTTCATTTGCTATCTCTTTTGACAATAAGAAATGCCAAGTGTGGAAACGGGGAGTGTAATTCTTGCTTTATGTGTCTGCATAGGCAGGTGCGTGGAAAGTTTATTTGAACTTGTCCTTTTGCTTTGTATGTTGATGAGATGAGCTGTTTGTAGCTTAAATAAATTCCCAAGTAAAATTCTTAGGAATGATAAAAGTTTCAAGCATGTTAATATAGATCTAAAATATTTTGTTTGTTCAATTAGTTTTGAGGCTAATGTCTCACTTTGAGAATTCTGCAATGCTGCTATTTGTGTTGTCTGAAGAGGACATATTTTGTAAGTCATAGTAACTTGTGACGAGAAATGTATAAATCTATAAAGGACAAGTCTATACATGCTAAATTTTTAAGCTTCTATGTAAAGAGTGACACATTATATCTTAATATCCTAAACTCAAGAATTTCTTTACAATTGCATAGTGTAGACATCTGTAACAAACAACCACATCTCAATTCTTTATCTTTTTTGTTTCAGAATCAAGAGCATGAAGCTTCTCCGGTTATGTTCCCGTTTGATATAAGTTATGCAGAATCTTTTGTTAATTAAAAGAACTCTTTGAGTACACGTGTATGGCCTGTTTGTGTGATAATTTTATTGCCATTTCTTTTATCTTTTAATTATCATTAATTTTAAAAACCTATAGTTTCCAGATTGAGTTTTGATACAAAATTTTGGTTTTAAAAATAATTGTACGATTTCTTCCTAAATTAAACACCTTGGTGGCTTGCCAACAATAGGTTTAACAAGATATTATGATGGTTCTGGTCATATGCTTAACTACTTGAATGCATCATATTCTTATCATTTGAGTATTTGAAATGTTTAACAAGATATAGTTAATAGTAAGTTCCTACTATTCTCTTGCATCGAAATTTTTAAGATATTATGATGGTTCTGGTCAGTATTTGTCTTGAATCAGAGCGTATATAGATAGTTGAGCTCCATTCCATATTTTCTTATAATCTCATGTGAGGGGATATTTAATTTTTTTAAATCTGATTTTGGTTGATTAGCATGTGTAGCAGAATTATAGAATTGAAGGTGATTTGGATTTTTATTATTAATTATTGTGGTTCATTTGTAGTTGCACTCTTGCACCTTTTATTATATTTAGTTGAAGTTGTGTTCTTATATAAAGTTTTCCTTCTAACAAATAAAGACCCTCAGATTAGTAATTTTCTTGAATGCTTTTGGAAGTTTTGACTGAAAATATTATGTATACTAAAGTGTTTAACGACTTCACGTAAGGATTTATCTGTAACTATGTTTAATTATTGAAATGATTTGTGTTGAGGATGTTAATCTACATAAATTTAATTACAATGCAGGTTAAGAAGTTAAAGGTACTATCATGAATTCAATTACATTGCAATATGATTAGTAAATGAAGTTGCTTAGTTCTTTTAAATTTTGGCTAATGGGTGTTGTATGACTTTTTTACACTCTCTCATGAACAAAAATAATCAGATGCTCTTGGGGATTCGACGTGCCAATCGACCTGAAACTGATGTACATGTTGATATTAATGCTGATGCCGTTTTAGGAGAATTTGTGACGAAGATCATTTAGTCAAATATTTTGTATCAATGATTTAGTAGAATTGAATATTTTGTGGTGAATTTGGATTGTAGAAATTTTATAATTTAAATATTATATTTAATGAATAATTTATATTAAATAGTGTTCTGAAGGGTTATTTAATATGAAATTTTAATTGTTTTATGAGTATTTATATTTAAAATATAATATGGTAATTTAAATTTAAATTACCGACGGAAAATTTCATCGGTAAATGTAGAAAAATTATAAAAAATAAACATAATTTACTGACGGATTTTTCCGTCAGTAATTTTACCGACGGAAAAATTCATCGGTAAAATAATCGCTATTTTATCACTTCCGACGAATTTGTACTGTATGATTACCGAAGGATATTTTTATTACCGACGCCAAAAATTCGTTGGTAATTACTGACGAATTTAAAATTCCGTCGCTAAAAAGTTACCGACGCAGGTTTTCGCGACAGACTCATTTCCGTCGGTAATCCGTCGGTAAAGAAGTTACCGACGAATTTTTCATAGTTTACCGACGGATTTTTCCATCGGTAATCAGACAGTTTCTTGTAGTGGTATCAATTTTGACATTTTCGTTATCTACTCTTAAGGTATCCATTTTCCCTTTTTAGTAAAATGGCCCCACACATATCAACCACTCACTATTAATACAACTACCCATTTTACATAAAATACTAGTACTTCTTAATCCACATGTAAAAAGCAAATGGATATCATAAGGACGGAGGGAGTAATATATTTGATATAAAGAGATAACATGTGACAGGTAAGGAATGATAATATTTTAACAAAAAGTGATATTCGAATTAATGAAGAGTGATAATAGTATAATAAATTATTTTATAAATAATTTGTGGTATAAATAAATAATAATAGTAATTTTTTTAATAAAAATAATAATATATTTGATAAAAGGAGATAACTATTTTAAAATTTTTTGAAAAAAATGTTTCCACGCAGTCATGATACTCAAATTTAACACCAATGACGTAATTCTACTTAATTATATATAGAAATTAACAAATAATATCCATAAATTATACTTGGAGAAACAAAGTAATGTGCTTTGAATCCTATGTACATTTGAATTTATATAAGTGTTAATTGCTATAAAGACTTGCACCTTTAAATTTTTGCACAACCTAATTTATCGATTACTCAGTAGTACATGAAAATTTACTTTTTAGAGAAATGAACTATTACTCTTCTAAATAAAATAAATTATTTTTCAAAGAGTAAATTTTTATGTACTAATTAGAAAGTAATTTTACGAAACCAGATTCAAATCAATCTCACCACTAAAGTTTAATAGTACTCCCTAGTCCCTAAGTTAACTTTGACATGCTGTACATGTTCATATAAACATAATAAGTATTTAAAAAAAGAAAAAAAAAACACATATAAAATAGGTGAATGGAATTACGTGATTTTAAAAATGATACCATGAAATAATTATTTTATGTTCAAGTCTGATAACTAAATAATTATAAACAAGATCTTACCACTTAAATTGTTGTTCCATAATTCCTGAAGAGCTGTGATGTTCCCAATTTCTTTTGGCAATGAGCCCTCGAGTTTGTTCATTCCCAAGTGCAATATCTCTAAATTGGCCATATGTCCAATCTCTTTGGGAATTTTACCTTCAATTTCAATTAAATTCACCACCCCAAAATCCCAATTTAAAGGGTTAAATACAATTAATAAAATTAAGATATAGAATACTTTAGAAACGATAAATACTTGTGTGGATCGAGTTCACATGTAAAATCCTCTTTTGAGCGGACGGAGGGAGTTTTTTTTTTTTGCACATTTTTTTTCATAATTTTTCTGCACATTCCATTATACTCCCTCCGTCCACTTCTAAGGTATCCATTTTACTATTTTTGGCATCCGCTTCAAATGTATTAATTTCTCCTATTTAGTAAAAAAAATATATTATATGGCCCACCACTTCCCTCTAATACAACTACTCACTTTACATATAATAATAATACACATTAATCCACGTACAAAAAGCAAATGGATACCTTAGAACTGGACGGAGGGAGTATATTTTTTTCTGCACATTCTTTTTTTAACGTTGGATTGTTGCACATCAATTATTATAGATGTTACTTTATTTATTATTAAATAAATTATTACTATATATGAAATAAAATTGTGCAGAAAAACGTGAAAAAATGTGTAAAAAAAATGTGCAAAAAACAAGGTGCAGATAAAATTGTACAAAAAAATGTGCAAACACATGGGGGTAATTATGACATATTACATTATAATTATGTAGTTGATATTAATAATATTTTATGCTTATACCTTACATCAATAATGAATTATTTTATGTTTTTTTTTATTTATACTAATTAATTGTTCATAAAATAATTTACTACACTATTATTACTTTTCATAAATCTAAATATCACATTTTATTAAAATGTTATCACTTCTTATTTCTCTAACAAAAGTTTTCTCGTGAGACGATTTCACACAAGTGTTTGATATTTTTTTTAATAATGATAAATGTACCCTAAAAATTAACTCTAAAACTTACGAGTAAACCATAAATTTTAGGGATAACATAGACATAAATCATAAAGGTACATGAACCAGAGTGAAATTACAATTATAATATAAGAATTAATTAAACTAAATATAAACCCTAGTGGTAAAACAGGACATTAACCATGCGAAATTACAATTATACTGTACGAATTAATTAAACTTATATAAACCTAGGAGTAAATTGAGATATAAACCAGAAGAATAAAAAATACAACATGAATAACAAGGGTATAATTTATTTTAATTTAAATTAAAATAAGAGGGAAATACATTTGGTTCATAGAAACTGCCTTAGTTAAAAGGAACTTTTTTTAGACGGGTCTACCCATTATTAAAGTATATTTATTGATAGTTAAAGTATATTTAAAGTGAATAATATTATAACATCATAAAATCATACTGTATACATCATTCATCATGCTTTAAGAAACATACTTTAATTACTAATAAGTATACTCCCTTCATCCCACCACAAGAGTTACATTTTACTAATTATGGCGTCTAGCTTTAAGAATACATTTCATTTTTTAGTAGATGGGACCCACATAAATCAATCGTTTTATCTTCATGGGATCCACACACAACACTAATACAACTACTCACTACACATTAAATTATTATATCTCTCAACCCGGATAGTATTTCTTAATCTCCGTGCAAACAGTAAACGTAACTTATTTCATGGGACGGAGGGAGTATTTATTACCTAAAAATTACTCCCTCCGTCCGGTTCTAAGGTATCCATTTGCTTTTTGCATGTGGATTAAGGAGTATTATTATTATATATAAAGTGGGTAGTTGTATTAGAGGAAAGTGGTTGCCATATTGTGTACATTTTACTAAATAGGGGAAATAGATGCATTTGAAGCGAACGCAAAAAAATAGTAAAATTGATATTTTAGAAGCAGACGGGGGGAGTATTAATTTACGCAAAAAATTTAAATTTTACATGCCCTTAAAGGATGTTGGATGTTCTGTTATACTTGGTATTATATCTTCTATTACACTCGTTAGATGAGTAACACATGTACGGGTAAGAAAATCTCAATCATTGCCCCTAGGGTTTAAACTTTCCTTTTACAGTATACCCCTCCGTCCCGCATTAACATTGAAGTTTGTTTTTTTCACGGAGATTAAGAGATATAATATTTTAATGTGTAATGAGGTGAGAGAAATAATATTTAATGTAAAATGGGTAGTTTTATTAGTATTGTTTGTAGGCCCTAATGGAATAATTAATTGTTTTGTATGTGCCCAACATGACAAAAAAAAAATGTAAACTTTAACTTATGACAACCAAAATGAAAAAATATAAATCTTAAAGTAGGACTGAGGGAATATGTTTTATTATATCATTAGTGTCAATCATTCAACACTGCGCAAAAGAGATGTAACACCAAAATATAACGAGAGAACCAAATAGTAAAGTAAAGATGAAAATTTAGAGAGAGCGCTTAACAGTCAAACTATTGTTGACCAATTTGAGATACGTGAGGCTGCGAAGTTGGGCCAGTGATCTGGGGATTTGTCCTTCCAATCCACAGTAATACATAAGCAGCCACTGTAGTGATGTCATATTTCCAATAGATGGGGGGATTTGCCCAGACAGAATATTCCATGACAAATCTAGATACTCCAGATTGAGCAGGGAACCAATCTCAGGCGGTACGTTTCCCGAAAGACAGTTGCGAAACAGGTCAAGATAAACAAGATTACGACACTGGGACAAGTTGTTGGGAATCGCGGCCTCCAACAAATTAGAACCCAAGTCCAAGTACTCGAGTCTCGTCAGGAGACCGAGTTGACTTGGAATCGGGCCGTGGAAGCTGTTGTGTGGCAGAGAAATGGTCCTGAGAAAAGAGAGATTGCCCAGATATGGAGAGAGTGTTCCGACCAATCCTTGAGATGTGAGGTTGATGGTGACCACCCTATGGGGGTGTTTGTGACCACAGACAATTCCTCCCATGTGCAGTGTCTGATCCCATGAGGTGAAGCTGCCGTTTGGATCATGATCTATGCCAGACTTGAAGGCTAGTAGTGAAAGTAGATCAGTGTTGTTGTGGGAGCAAGATGTTGGTGTAAACAACACTATTAATATGAGGAAGATGATGAAGAGAGGAATGTTTATCAAGGAAATAATAGCCATGGACGTTGATCAATACACAAACGTTGGCTTAACCTCATATGTATGTACACACATATATACACACACATTAAACATCAAGTCATTACTGTAAGTATAAATATTTGTTGTACCCCAAATTATTAAATTAACATAAATTTACACTCAATTTATTACTCTGTCCATCCGGTTCCAAGGTATCCATTTGCATTTTTTCACGTGGATTAAGAAGTATTATTATTTTATGTAAAGTGGGTAGTTGTATAAGAGGAAAGTGGTGGGCCATATTGTATACTTTTTTACTAAATAGGGGAAATTGATACCTTTGAAGCGGATGTCAAAAATAGTAAAATGGATACCTTAAAATCGGACTGAGTGAGTATTATTTTTTATAATCTACACTATACATTCATGATAATAATATTTTTAATTGCTTTTTACAAATGAAAATTCAACAATGTCAACAATAATTATAATTTTAAAGTGTTAATTTATTTATTCTACGGTTTTGATTATCAAATACTCCCTCCGTCCCTCTAATTATTTCACACTTTTTTTATCCTCTCAACACTTATGTACGTTTTTTTAAAATGGTAGAAACGTACCTCAATAATATTCACTTTTGGCAAAAACTTGTGTGCATCCGGGCACACGAACTACACTACGTGCGCCTTTAAAATTTTGTGTTAAATTATATACCCTTTAGTATAAAGATATGTACCCTTTATTTTCTAAAATAAAAAATAAAAATAAAAAATATTAATGAAAATGTATACCCTTTACAACAAAATGGTGCACCCTTATTAATTAAAGTGTATTCACTTTAGAACAAAACAATATACTCTTACTCATAATACTAAATTCTAAAGGCGCACGGTGTGCTCGGAGGCAAAAGAGCCTCACATTTCACTTTTTACACACATGTAAACAACTTTATATATGTTTTTCATTAAATTATCTAAATAATTAATTTTTACACACATCACATCATCTTTAAACATAAAAATTAACTTTTCTTTATCTGCGCACAAAAAATACTAGTATATTACTTATGGAGACAAATAGAATAGTATTTTTATAATTATATGTCGTATCTCAAAAATTTCAAAAACTCATTATTGATTTTACCATAACTTTCATCCCCTCCGAAAAAACATACTTTAATCTAACAACTTCTAAAGTTTCTCTAAATTTAAATTTATCATAACTTTTGTTGGGGGAGGGGGTTTCCACCAAGTTGAATTTGTAGAACCGCTGCCTAATTCCCAATTTTAATATTTTCACTGCCTCTTTCTAGTTATTTTTTTCATTTCTTTTTTATGTTTCGTTTTTTATTTTTTTATATTTAATTTTATGAGTATAATTATAATTTCATCCATATGGATATTTTATCCTAGTGGTTTAGGACATAATTTAGCTCTAGGATTTAGGATTAATTCTAAAGGTATAATTGTAATTTCACTCTTATAGTTCTAAAGGTATATTTCACCCGTAGTATTTAGGAATATAATTGTAATTTCATCCTTATGGTTTAGGGTGTATTTCAACCTAGAGTTTAAGGTTTAAGATATAATTATAATTTCACCCTTATGGCTTAGGGTATATTTCACCTTATGATTTAGGATTTAGGTTATAATTATAACTTTATTGTTGTGGTTTAGAGTATATATATATTTCACCCATAGGGTGTGTTTGGATGAAATTATTAGAGCAGGTATTTAGAAATTTTCAATTATATAATTGATATATTAATATATAAAAATAGTATATAAAATAATAAATTAATTAAAAAATATATATTTATACATATTTTTTAATTTTAAACCCTACCACCCACCCTACCTCCTTCCATACTCACCCCCCTCCCCCACTACAACAAACCACCCCTCACCCTACCCAAAAAAAAAATTAATAAATTTTAGATTTTCATATTTGAATAATAAAAATATTATCATTCAGTCTACCCCTACCAACCCACACACCCCAAAAAAAATTAATAAAATTTTAGATTTTATTATTTAAATAATAAAAATATTATCACCCAGCCTGCCCCCACCCCAAAAAATAAAATTTTAATAAAATTTTAGATTTTATTATTTAAATAATAAAAATAAAAATATCCCCAAATTTTTTTATTTTTTAGATTTTAATATTTAAATAATAAAAATATTACCCCCACCCCAAAAGAAAATTTTATTTTTAATAAAATTTTAGATTTTAATATTTCTATTTCAAAAATAATTGTTGGATTATAGATTTGAAATCCTTTCATAAATTCACAATTCATCCAAACAGTAGAATTCAAATGAATTGATCTAAAATTCAAGGAATTTAAAATCCACTTATTTTCAATTACATTGGATTTGAAATAACTCAATCCAAACACAACCTTAGAGTTTGGGATATAATGGCCTTATATAAATATAAAAATAAACATTAATTAAGAAGGGGTGGAACCACTGTTCCTGAACTCTTTCTAATTTGTCACTCCTAATTAACTCTCATAATATTACTTTATACTTTATTTACTCCCTCCGTCCCACAATTATGTATACACTTTTTTCCATTTTAGTTCGTCCCAAAACAAAGTATATATTTCCCATGGAGTATTATATTCATATGGGACCCAAGTACCACTACACTAATAAAACTACTCACTACATATTAAAATATTATTTCTCTCACTTCACTACATATTAAAATATTATACTCCTTAATCTCCTTGTAAAAAGCAAACGTATACCTTTTTTCGGGACAAAGGGTGTATTACCTAAAAATACTAAAATACCCCTAAAATCAATAAAATTGGTCAAATAAATAATTTATGTAGACAACGTGGAACAGTAAATGTGAAACATATTCCAATACTGAGGGAGTACTTTTTTAATTCTACTGTTCTCACTTTATATTTCTCAGATATCATTTTTTTAATTAAAATTAAGCAAAAGATGTATGCATCCGGGTGTACAATAGACATTAATTCGTGCCCACATTCAAAACATACACACTTATTTTATATAATCTATATTAATTTTATTTAATAGTTATATTTGTTAGTGAATATATTTTTTTTTATATTTAGATGTTTGATCGTCGCTATTTTTACTAACATTTTAGTGTCTTTATATGTGGATTTTCGTATTATTTTATTCGTATATGTGTACCTTTTGATGGAGTTTTATGTTAATTAGGAGAAGTGTGATATAAATGGATATATGTGTGGAATTCAGCTTAAATATGTGTAAAACATGTCAAAAATGGAGCAAAATAGAGTTGGGAGCCAAAACGGAGAAGGAGAACAGTGAGTGTTTGGACATGACTCGAGCTCTATGCTCGAGTCGAGCTAATGCCCGAACACGGCCCTGTAAGCGGGGCCGTGCACCAGCACCTGAGACACATGCTCGCCCATGCTGAGGCCGTGTGTGAAACATGAGTCGTGTTATGTCAACACGCAGAATACGCCAAAAAGTGTGCGCCTACTCGAGCCGTGCGCTGCTACACTAGCCGTATTTGTACAAAGATCAGATTAAGTTTTGCACGTGTTCTAGAAGGTTCTAGGGGTATAAAGGCTTGAATTGAGCGTGAATTACGGGAGAGAGGTCATTTGGAGCAGTTACAAGATCAAAACACACAATTCCTCACCATATTTTCGTACACACTTTCTCCTACATCCATAATCCATCAAATTCGTCCATTCTCACTATTCCAATCCATAATTCACTCCATAAATCTTTCACCTACACCATCCTTAGAAGAAATTGAGGCATTGGAAAGTTGAAAGCACATGAAGGAAGAAGATCTACCTCATTCTAAAAGGGAAGAAATTCATCTTTTCATTTGTATTTCTTTTGATTTGAAGTTAGCAATGGATTCATGTAAACTTTGTAAGGTTTGTATGATGATAATTGGTGGCTAGTCCTCTTGTGAGGCTAGCCATATGATTAGTTAAGGGAATGCTAGATACGTAGGATTCTAAATATTGAATTGAGTTGATTTTGACTTTCTTTTATAATGAATGATTCATGATTTATGTTCTTAATTGTGTAGTTAAATCTTCTATCTATGATATTAGGATGGACATTCCAATGTAATATATAGATATTTGATTGAATCAATTGATTGCTTGATCATGTATGTTAGTGATAGGAGAGGTAAGCCATAACCTCTAAATGCTTAGAATACTTATAATAGGACACTTGAGTGATTGAGTGAGAAGAATCAAACTTAGGATCATAGTACCTTCATGACAATTGAGATTAAGGCACAATCTTAGGGGATTTAAACTTATAAAAGAGTTGAGAACCTAATTAGCTTGGCCATAGGGATAAGGAGTAAAATAGTGATTGCTTCTAGCCCATGATCAATGAAGTTCAATGTTGTAGTCTTGCATATCTAGTTAGTACCTTAATCATGAGTGTGGTTAGCCTTGCTTTCTTCTAAGATCTATTTCATCCATTCCATTTCATCTTGTTACGTTATTGGTAATTGATAATCTAGTTGTTAGTTTATTTTGCTAGTTAATTGTTAATTTAATTGCTAGTATAAAACTAAATCAAAATTCGATCGCTTTTACAAAGTATGATAAAAAAAAAAAATCCGGATACGATCTTCCATGGGATTGATAAATTGCACTTGGTCACCTTCGTACTACAAATGATAGAGTACATTTACTCTAAATTAATTTACACCTAAATTAAGGCTAAGTTCAATATTAATTTAAAAAATTGTTAAATTTTTTACTGACAAATTATATAATTATTTTTTTTGTTTTGTGGGACTAACAAATAAAGAAATTATGAAGAGTTTTAAGAAACGGAGGAAGTACATTTCTTTGGGCAGATATTGTGGGAGACCGTCTCACGGTGAAATTATTTTACGCTTTAGTATTTTTTTTTTTGATTTTGTGGGACTAACAAATAAAGAAATTGTAAAGAGTTCTAAGAAATAGACGAAGTGCATTTCTTTGGGCAGATATTGTGAGAGACTGTCTCACGGTGAAATTATTTTACGCTTTAGTAATTAGTAATCACTTTAGCTATAAAATATTATTACGTTCAATATGAAAAATTATTACTTTTTATTTATACTTTAAATTATTTTAAAAATAATTCAATGTACGAACAAAAAAATTATACTATATCTTTTTTAAAAAATAATTAAATATTACTCTTCCAACAAAATTTATACTATTTTTTTAATAAAAAAGCTTACTGGATGGAGAGAGGATTATATATAACAGGACCCATATAAAAAGTGAAAGAGTTAAAAATGATCATTTTATTTTAAAGGCAAACGCTCCTGTGAATCGGGTTTAGAGTGTAAACTCTGTGGTTTTCCTACAGTTTTATTATACCCTATGTTTAGTTAGGATGTTTAAGTTAAAGAACACTACAGTATTATAAGGGTTTACAAGGAAGAGCAGATAGATCATGGTGTAAACCCAATTTACAGGAGACTAACTTTATATTAAAAAATTACTACATTAATGAAGCGATAATCACTAAAAAAACTCCATTTTAACAACGAAATCGGTAATTACCAATGGATTAGTAACAGAAAAATATATATGGATTGGTAATTACAGGAGTATATTTTTTAAAATTACTCCATTAATGAAGCGATAATCGCTAAAAAAAACTCTATTTTAACAACAAAATTAGTAATTATCAATGGATTGACAACAAAAAAATATATATGAATTGGTAATTACAGGAGTATATTTTTTTAGCAATAGAATGCCAACAGATTTATTCTTTATTTTACCAACAATGAAATTCAATCCGTTCGTAATTACCAATAGAATCATTATAAACTATCAATGAAACAACAAATTACAATGGAATTGAATTTTTGTTGCTAAAATTTTATCAACCACCACTTTATCAACAGAAAATTAAAATCATATTAGTATGCTTTTTGTGTATTGAGTAGGACCGCTTGAGATCGTTCAACTTTTACTGACTATATAGGAGAACTTGATCTCAGTTATTATGGATGTTCGTGCTCTTAATCCCTATACAATAATCTCGACACGTAAGCCAGTGTATATCTCTTTGATTCATAAATTGGTGAGATTTATTTATTAAATCAACAAACTCGGTGAGTTGGGAAATAGTGTTGTCTCTATGGTATGTTGTTGATTGTAGAAGGAATCTGTGTCCTATTAAATAGGTTGATGATGTCCCCTTGAAGAGCTCATAAGGATTATCATGTAAACCCTACAGGTGGATTTATTTCTGCATGATAACAAGATTGAATGGTACTACTCTCGGATGAGATATTAATTAATGGAGTTGTCAGTAACTTAATTATTTAATAGGCATTGTATATCTTAAACATGGGAAGACTGTCGGGCTCATAATAAGAAGAAGCCCATAACGTAATTTGGGATTGGAGCGGCAGTGCAGTAATAATATTTTAGTGGACTATATTATTATTACTGGACTTAAGTATAAGTTTTGGGCTAAACTTGAATATTTAAGCCCAATGGATGCCCGACTCTAATTTCTCCTGCTGGTCCCTATTATAGCCCATAAATAAGTCATCTCAACTTTCTGGACCCTACATTAGATGCCTAAAACACGTTAGAAGTAGGAGAGGAAGCAGATTGAGAGGATCTTGAAAATCGTCGCCCACACAACGTCAAGATTGGATTTGGAAATACAGCAGAAGATCTAGAGGTTGTTTTCTGCAGCTTTTCTTCTTCAAGTGAAAGGTAATACTCCCTCCGTCCCGGGTATTTTTACCCGTTTGTACGAGCACGGAGATTAAGACATTTTATTTTTTTAATATATAATATAAGAGAAAGTAGGGATAAATTAGTAATTTAAAAAGAAAAAGTGAATAAAGTTATTGGGAATGATGAATAAAGTGTAAAAAAATAATTAAAGTTGTTGGGATTGTAAAAAGTAGATAATAAAATATTATGTATTTTTGCCAAAAATTGAATGGGTAAAAATACGTGGGACACCCCAAAATGGAAAGTGGGTAAAAATACGTGGGACGGAGGGAATACGTTTTTATATTCTTGTTTCCGCTGATTTAGAAACGCATGGAACCCTAACGATTCACATTAACCAAACGATCGAATGCCAACAGTTATACCGCAGCACAAAATATCCACGTTAAATCTGGTTATGCGTTGAAAGCCGGATAAACAAGACACTCTTACACGTGTCCACATTTCAGCATTCGGTGCATACTCTTTGATTTCTTTCCCAAATAGTACCTTCTTGCCAGAATTTATGTAATCACAAATACAGAAAGAGAGAAAAGAAGGTGGAGAAAGAAATGAGTGGAAATTCGAATTACAATGGGAAGAAGCATGGGGAGTTGTACTCTCCCGAATATGCTCTTCATATAAAAACCGAAGATGATAAAGAGCCACGTGGACAGGCGAGTTGTACTCTCCCCAAAGTGCTATTCCGATCGACAACTCTCGCCACAGAAACAGCCACTCACACATGCACCAACGGATTAAGGTAATTTTTTTTAGTAGAGATATAGTGATAAAAAAATATATTGAGATTTATGTGACTTTTGATTATATTTATCAATGATTTGTTAACAAAAAAAATAGATTATTAGTAGTTAGATATTATTCTATCCAATACTCCTTCCTCCTGCGTTAATATTAATATTTATTTTTTACACGGAGATTAAAAGATATAATATTCCCTCTGTCCCACTAAGCTCCTCACTCTTCCTTCATTTGTTTGTCCCACTACACTCTTCACCCTCCAAAATAAGTAAAAGTTTCAAAACAAATAACTTCTCACTACATTATATTTTCAAAAATGTCACGCTCACCTAACTCACATAATTTACTTTATTATTTACTTATTCGTTAAAAATACCACAATACCCCTAAAAGTCAATAAAGTTGATCAAAAAAACTTTTCTTAAATTTCATATCTATAGTAATGGTGAAGAGCTTAGTGGGACGGAGGGAGTAAATATAATGGAGTATTTAATACGTTATGTGTAATTTTATTGGGGGGGAGGCGATCGTAGTACAAATAATTACTCCCTCCATTCCCAAACTCGTTGTCTTAGTTACTGTAGCTCCGTCCCAAACTCGTTGTCTTAGTTACTGTAGATACGGAGTTTAAGAAAAAAAAATTTGACTAATTTTATTGACTTTTTAGGGCTATTGTGGTATTTTTAAGTAATAAATAAATTATAAAGTATAGTATGTGTGTTAGGTGAGAGTGGTATTTTTGAAATTAAGATAAACTTTTGAGGTTATTGGTTGATATGAAGTTTTCTTTTTTGGAATAAGACAATTACTTTGAGACGGATGAAAATGGAAAGTAAGACAACGAGTTTGGGACGGAGAGAGTATTTTGTGTGGTCACACTTGACAAAAATAAAAATAAAAATTGTAAACTTTAAGTTGGGACTATTCAAAATAATTAAAATCCATGATACAGTAATTATGTGAGACAAGTCGACATATTATTAAAGTATTATTGTTATATAGGTAAAGTATACTTATTGTTGATTAAAGTATGTTTTTCTAAATTATGATTAATAATAAATTAAAGTATTCTTTTACTCTCTCCGTCCATTGTCAATATATCCATTTTACCATTTTTGGTCGTCCATCCTTAATCCATCCATTTCCATTTTTTTACTATGGGACCCACACCCTCCACTAATACAAATAAATTATGGGATCCACACCCTCCACTAATACAACTACCTACTACACATAAAATAATAATACTCCTTAATCCATGTGCAAAAAGCAAATGGATACATTGAGGATGGACGGAGGGAGTAAGATATTATAGTATACTTCACTATAAACATACTTTAATTACAAATAAACATATTTTACTTGTATAACAAATATACTTTAACAATGGGTCGATCCATCTCACAATTCGTCTCATATAGAGAGTAACTCTTTTAAAAGTGATACATAAGAAATTCACATCCGACTAATATGATAATATATTTGATACAAATTACTCCCCCGTCCCCGAACTATGTTCATTTTTATTGTACTTTTTGATTAATGTTATTGATTTTTAGGGGGTAATGTGATATTTTTAGGTAATAAATAAAGTATAAAATATCTTAGGTGTGGAATGAATGGATGACAATTTTGAAATTAATGTGCATTTTTTAGGTGTTAGAGTAGAATTATACTTCCTCCATCTCATAAAAGACTGCACCTTCCAAACCTACATGGAGATTAAGAAAGTGATAAAACTTTTAGGGATATAATAGTTATTATTTTATAATAAATAAATGATAAAGTATATATAGTATGTTAGGTAGGTTTTTTTTTTAATTATGAGAAAGAGTGGTTGTTTTTTATTTTTTGCTTTTTTTTTTAATATGCAAACTTTTGTGAGCAAACCTAAAATGATAATTGTGTCATCTGAAAGGAAACCGAGGAAGTGTTTTTTTTTTTTTGGTGAACAATTATGTGAGATGAACCAATGAGTAAAGAGTTAGCATTCTTTAGTAACAGAGAGTGTACTATATTATAATCATACTACTAATAATTTAACCCGTTCAAGCCTAGGCGCTTCAAATATAATTTTATCGAATTCGGATCGAATAACTATATTATAAACTACTAATAATTTAAACCGTTCAACCCTAGCCGCTTCAAATATAATTTTATTGAATTCGGATCGAGTTATATTCGGTTACACAAACACTAAAAATTGTGTAACCAATGTGAGTAATTTTAATTTCTCTGATTTTGAAAGTGCTATATTTATTTTTGTTTGTAGGATAGTAAATAATCGCAAGAAGAGGTGAATAAATTTAACAGAAATGAAGATAATTATTAATAGGGGACCATTTCTTTTATTTTCATGATACATTATTGTTGGTGGAATGACAGGAAAATGATGCAGAAGCTAAAAACGAAGAGGGAAAAGTGGAAGAAGCAGAGCGTAGGAATTGTTGCAAATCTTCTTCTAAGCTCTAGTCAACAGACTCTAACACATTCGTCCAAATTACCACTGTATCCGCACCACTACTACAAAGTATCTGTAATAGAATAAGTTTTAACTACAGTTGTTTTTTATGGGAAAGATGAAACTGTTTGAATATACAAGACATCAAATTTCAGTTAGAGTGAATAGATATATTCTAAATAAAATATCCTGGATTTGTCAACAAAATAAATCTCAAATTTCTAAAAATGTTCCATCTTGAAGTCCCTCCACCTCTTCAGGTTTGTAGGCAATTGCTACCTGCGTCTTTGAAATATCCCACATAGGCTTGTGTTAGATTGAATTACTAGTAATAGTATAAGGCCTCAAAAGACAGAAAAGCCCCTGATGCATCACAACCTTCAAAAATATCATATCAGCCATGGCCAAAAATATCCTCGACTCTTGATAGCAGATGTTATCTTGCGTCGTGATATCATCGGTTGGTGATTTCCTTGGTTCGTAGTGCAGATTCGACGAGTTTGACCTTTTTGCTGTTCTCAGTGTTCATCAAAGAGAGTTTCGCGAGTGAAGATTTCAGTTGGGACACTTCATCTTCAACCCTGTTCCCCCTTCGTCCAGGTCTCGGGGTTGGTTGCTTCGACGAGTTTGCTTTTACTGAATGCAAGTGTCTTTTTAACCTTGCACTCACAGCTTCAATGGACGAGTGAAGTGCGTCCATCTCCAATCCAACAAAATTATCTGCGCGAAATGGAAAAATTATCAGGGTGTGGTTTAAGACCATGATTATTTCAATATCACTATATTGAATTGCGGGAGACAAACAAGAATGGATTTGACTAATGAATCTGATCAAGAATGAACAGATCTACCCTCAAGTGGAAGCATGTAATGAATCTTGAAATATCGAGTAATAAAATGATGATATATATAAATCATTTTTTTCCTTTCATAAACATTTTTGGAGAGCAAATCAAAGAAAGAGAAACATCTTTTCATAAAAAAAGAGAGAGAGAAACATTGCAATGAATGCCCAATTACAACCTCTACTGCCCAAGAATGGAGTTCTATTGTCTATAATGTTTTTTCCTTTCAAGGTTTCCAATTTCAAAATTTAGAAAACATATCTGAATTTACAAAATTTTCCCAATATAAAAAATATTTAGAAATTCACACAAAAGAAAAACAGTCAACTAATGATAATCCAAAAATTATTTCAAAAAATTATGTACTTTCCATAACAACACTTTCCAAAAGGCAATTAGGCTTAACGACTAATTATTCCCCCACATCTAACATCTTAAATTTAGAAAAATAACGAGGAAGTGAAAAGATTTAGTTTTCTCAGAGATAACATCCAGTTTCTCACACATTTTTCTAACATATTCACTAATCAAGATACTCAGGTATTTTCAGCCAGCCCAATGTTCTGGTCCTATATTTTGCGCACTTCCCAGGCCATACCCGAAAGTAGAGAACTATAATCGGCAGTTTTTTAGAATGACAGTGTTAGAATAAAATGAGCAAAACAATTACCAAGTTCCGACTTGAAATCTCTCTCTGCTTGTGAAAGTGGTTTTTTGTGTGATCCAGGCAGGCCCCTCAAGTTTTGTAACCGAACTTCAAGGGAGCTGTGTAGCTTAATTGCTCGGTTTAAGCGATCCTCTATAGTTTCCTTTTTCTTTTCAACTTCCAAAATATTCTGTTGCATTTTTTGCAACTGGGAATGCTGGTTATCAAGTATTTTTTTCAACTGAGGTGCATGATGCTGGAGTTCGAAGTACACCTAGAAAAAACAGAAAACTACAATCTTAAATTCATGAAGATATGTCAAACAAGACATGATGAATGGGATAATATCTACTATAATAGTTCAAGATTGTATGCTGTATGATTCCATATGTCCAAACTAGCAATTGCCAACGTTAGTTATGCAACAATTTTCTGCACTGCATTCTAGTACAACAGTAGAAGAACCTACTAATGATGTCACAGACTCCAGCTATAACATTAGACTATTGGAAACATCATTCAGTACACAATAGATCGTACCTTGTGTGCATACTCCACATAGTTTTCATGAAACATCTTGAAATACTGATGAAGCATGGATCTTCCTTCAATGGAATCAGCAGTTATAGAACGTACACTTGGCCCAGAAGGAGGCAATAGAACTGCCTTAGGTCCACTAAGAAGTTCTTTGCTGATTATTGTGGAAATTTCTGTATCTTTTACCTCGCCTATTTCATCTTTCACAGAAGCTTCTCTCATTACATCCATATTATCTGTAAGCAACAGATTCCAAGTCTCCATCTGGAGTACAATACAGTCATTAGAAGAGGTAAGTCCCACAATCCATGAACTTCCAAAGGAGTCGGACAAAGCCAAGAAACCATGAAGAGGTGATGGTGAGGATGAGTCCCCAGGGCAGGTACTAAGTACAAAATGCACAGATGGAGTTCTCATTGGCTCTTCCTTCCCACTTGTCTGATTAGTGAAAGGGAGAAAATGCAAGAGAATTGAATCTACACCTCCAGAATGAATACAGAAGATTCTTTCAGGTAGAAGAGGATCGGAAATCATGCCAAAAAGAGAATTAAATTTATTAGGCAAAGCTAAATCGACAATAGCCAACCTAAGCAAAGGAGGTGGATGGCCCAACCAAGCAGTATGATAAGGTGGGTGGTCAATCTTCAAAATAGAAAGATCACAAGAAGCAGATTCACAAATCATAGCAACACCAAGTATATGATCAGATGAATCAACACAGATACGAGGTGAAGTTCCTATTTTCCAGACTGGCTGAATTTCATCAGCTAGTGCATCTATTTGTAACTGCCCACCACTCCATGCAGTAACAAGAATTGTATCTTTGCCTACTAAACTGTAAAGAAAACTAACTGCACGTCCTTCACATACTCCTTTTTTATCATCAGAATCTTCTCTCATATCATGACATACTTTACGCAGGGGTCCCTGAAAAACGAGTCAATTAATAAATACAAAGTGCAGGGATTCAATGAAGGCTAGGGGACAAAGAAGTCTATATCTTTCCTGGGATTGAAGACGAGATGCATTGAATCTTGAGGAATAAAATCAAGCAATTGTACTTAACCATCATCTATCTTGAGGAATAAAATCATAAATCAAACAATGGTATTTAACTATCATCTGCCTA
This sequence comes from Pogostemon cablin, assembly GCA_023678885.1. Lineage (NCBI taxonomy): Eukaryota > Viridiplantae > Streptophyta > Magnoliopsida > Lamiales > Lamiaceae > Pogostemon > Pogostemon cablin. Next base: position 14,158,366 of record CM042979.1, read on the forward strand.
GGAGAAGGGAAAAAGAATCAGGTTACTGAAACGTAGATATGTCTCAGTCAAAGAACATAGTCATAATTTGAAAACTCATATACTTCCAATCAGAATGAACATGAAAGAGGACAAGATTGTGTTACAGATACAGGGGAAGTGATGAAAATTACCTGCAATGTAACTGATGCATCCAATAAAACAAAAGGCTGAGCTTTAACTATACGCAACTGCCCATCATCTCCAGCTTGACGAACTAAGTCAGGAAATGTTGACTCTATCCAAGAGATTGCCATGTTAGAATTATTAACAGCTTTTGGATTTGCAGATTTCAGCCCAAATGTCTGTGCATCATTATATATTTCCAAAACTGATTCCCATTTATACACACTGTTTAAAAGTAAAAGAGATATTCAGAACTGACAAACACTGATAAAGTAAGACAAGAAAGTTAATAGTAGTAAATAAAATAGAGGGTAAATCCATAAATTGTGATATTTAAGCACTTGATTTAGGCGGCAGCATTAGCATCATCAAAAAAGGTATGTCCAATAAAAGACATGTTCAGACAACATATTAGTAGGAATACCTAAATCGCCAACATTAATTTTATATTTTTTAGGCGATCACATCACTTAAGAAAATCTGAGATTTCCAAATAGCCAAGATAATCAGAAGGGCAAAGGCTAGGCACCATAGTTTACCTTCCGAAAGGAATAACTGGGCATATTATGTAAGTGGATCCATCACTAAACAATATAAAAACCTGAAAATGAGAAGCACCATCAGTCTTTTAATCTCCATAAAAAATACATTTTAAAAATATATAAAGAAATAAAAGGGAAATAACATAAAACCAATAAGCGGGGAATATGTCAATAAGATCCAATCAAGCAACACAAAGACAGATGAGCAATCTGTACAGTAACATGATAGGTATAAATTTTTAAAAAAAATATACTCCCTCCCGTCCTTGAAGATCATTCACTCTTTCCTCATTTGTTCGTCCCACATAATCGTTCATCCCCCAAAAAAGGAAATATCATTCTAATCTAACACTTCAAAGTACACATTAATTTCAAAAATGCCATCCCTTCTTTCCACACATAACATGCTTTATACTTTGTTTATTACCTAAAAATACCAAATTACCCCTAAAAGTCAATAAAGTTAGTCAAAAAGAAACATTTTCTTAATATCTGTGGTACAGTAAAGTTGAACGATTTTAGGGGACGGAGGGAGTAATAAGTTGCAAGTTTGGATATATATTAGACGTGTTTTAAACATAATGCAAACCATAGTTTATCAACCAAAATCAAATGACGTATTTTACGGTTTTACCCAGCATGCAATAATGCAAATGCTACTGGAGTTGCAAAACAGACAAATTGCTACTACTAATAATGAAAGATTGACGGAGAAAATTATAAAGACAGGCAGTGAAAGAGAACCCTCTTACACTGAATTTATCCCACAAGTGATCCCCACCAAAAGAGAAATCCACTGGGCGTATCGCAGCAGCATTTGGGGAACTTCCAGGCTCTACAGGTTGTAAGTAATATTCCTGCTCTGGTTGCTTAATATCTGTGGACAAATCAAATATCCTGCAACCAAATCACATCCAATAATTCATATTAACCCATATATTGGAGCTACCCAAAAAATTTTAAGTTAATTTGAGAAATAAATGCATTTGATTTTATTAGATCATAAAGAGAATCTGTAATGAATATTATTTTATCATATAAAGATGAAGCTTGCTTCTTTTAATGAAAATGGATAGTTACACACTCTTTTAAGTAAAATGGTCTTTTCTTAAATTGGGTGGGTAAGCAACTACGCAAGTAACTAAATTTTAATATTCAACAGCAACAAATTAACATCACTACTGTCAACTCATTTTGACAGAATCTCCAGCGAAATTATTCTCTACACAAATCAAGAATAAACCTAGTCCCACCTTCGCAATATTTGAGAACGTGGGAACCACACAAATTGATTCAACAAATATCAAATATTAAGACTTCAAGAAATAAATTGAAGAAAGAAGTTATGCCTGAAGACGGAATCAGAGGATAGGATTCCCAAATGCCTATCGCTGTAAGGGTGCCAAGAAATCTGCAAAATGCGTATAAAGTTGTTTTTGTTGAAGTAAATTTCAGGTCCAATCGAAACAGTCCTGTAAACAAATATAGTTGCATGTTAAAGCTTATCCAAGGAACATCAATGTGTGCCATTTAATATGGCAGGAATGATATTAGAAACTCGGTATATGCCAGGATTGCTCTATTCCAAGTCAAACACGGATCAAGTGATTGAGATGTTGAATAAGTATTCTCCTCTCATTGTAAACTCACGCACAACATCAGCCAAATGAAACTCCCAACTAAGATTTTCCATTTCAGAGCAAATACATATGTTAACCATTCTAATGATCTGTACATGCTAAATAGGAACAACCAATAAGAATGACTCAGCAGAATAAGAAAATGGGTCGAAATAAAAAAAAGGTTTCTATACATCTTTTGAATACTTTGTTCATGTCAATATGTTAAACTCCACTCATACCCATAGTTAGGTACACCTAAACTTCTAAATCTCTGTTACAATGAGAAATCGTGAATAAGTACCAACAAAATGATCAAGGTAACACATCAACTTGATATACAAGAAGATACATGAACGAATTGTCTTACTGATATTTTACACATGCACGGTGGACACTTTAAATATAACATTTGCATACCGACAAATGATGGTATTTTCTTCCATTGAAGAGCGTCCAAAGAGGTACATAACCCGTAGGCCTTCTGATCCAAGTAGGAGAAGAGCGGACTTGTTTCGGTTAATAGAAATCTTATTCACCTCAAAATTCAATGGTGTTTCTGCTTGTAACACCTGCAAGAGACCATAGTAAGTATAGGCATCCCACACTCATTTCTTTGTACAAACTTGCCACTCTCCCATAGGATTGTTTGATGTTGAAACGTAAAATCCCATTTAAATAATGATATATGTTAATAATCTTTCATTCCTGAATATCAAAAACATTTCAATTGAGTAGAATTATCCTATGATAATACCTAAAAGCAGCAACATCCTAATCTAAGAGGTGATACAATAATAAAACCAACTTAAAAGATACATAAGTACATAAACCTCTCGTAAAGCCCTAATGCCAATTTCACAGGTTAAAATCACGCGCCACAGTACACTTATATGCATAATAAAATCCAAAACAATAGGAGAAATGAAAGAACCTTCAAGGGTGAAGCAGCAATAATGGAAGTTGGGTCGGGTTCACCCAGCCGAATTGAGATTCGATGGAGACATCTCTTGTTCAAATCCCAAACATAAAGTCGGGAATCACCATCACAGGCCATGAGATTTGGAGGCATTCTTTCGGCGGTCGCAGGAGAGGGTTTAGAGGCGGCGGAGGAGAAGAGCGGGTGGTTCTGGAGAGGGAACCATTCGAGCTCAGCTTTCGGAGTTGAATTTGACGGCGGAGTTGGCGATTGGCGGCGTTCAGGTTCTGCTAAGTCGAAAGAAAACCTCATCTCCGCGTTTCCTACGACGCCGCGGAGGGGCTGCGAGTGCTGCGGCAAAGTTCAAATAACACGACTGAATATACGATTGAATAATAGCTTAACTGATCCTTGTGGGCAGCGGACGAGAAACCTTGGAAAGAATTGGGTTTCTTAAATTTCAGAGTATGTTAGAACAGTCGGTATCAGATGCGAAAGGGTGAATCGGGGTATTGTGTGTATTTTTGGGGAACACCGAAGATGGAGATGAAGATGGCGCTGAAAATGTTTCAAACGAACGAAAAGGGCTTCTTATGCCATTTCTTTCCATCGACACATACACATCGCACGCACAGATGCAAGAAAATGCACATTTAAATCAATTTTAGTTTTTTTTTTTTTTAATTCATTTCTTTTCAATAGTATATATTCGTATTTATATATAAATAAGATTTTTGATTTTTTTTTAATTCATATTTATATATAAATATGATAACAGATAAGTTTCATGATACCATCGATTTATAAGTTTCATGACACCATCGATCTTAAAATATTTGTTTAAAGATTGATGATATCTATAAAACTTATCTGTTACCTTATCAATTGGGTAATGTAGATATAAATTTTAAAAAAAAAATTGTTATGTTCTATTGTTGCTGTTACCTTATCAATTGGGTAATGTAGATATAAATTTAAAAAAATCACAAATTTTGTTATGTTCGATTGTTGCAACCGAACAGATAAGATAAATGAATTATTTGTTCTGTTCGGTTGCAGCAATCGAACAAATAATAGATCAATTATTTGTTCTGTTCGATTGTTGCAACCGAACAGTTCGTTAGATGAATGTTCGGTTACAACAACCGAACAGATATAAATTTTATAAGGGTAATTATGTCAATTTAAATAATTTTGGTGTACGTTCAGTAATTTTGGGGGTGCAAATAGCTGCTCCTTTTTATTAAATAAAACTCAATTACTAAACAAACCCTATTAAAATTAAATGATAAATATATAAAGGGAGCAGCTATTTGCACCCCCGAAATTATTAATGAACTACAATAATTTATAGAATTAAAATATAATAATGTGAGAAGACGTAAATAACTTTTTATAAATAATAAAATAAAATTAATTATAATTCAATCTCTAAATACACCTTATTTTTTATAATTACTAAACCACGATCAACCCTCAACCCTAAACCCTAACCCTAGGAACAAGCGAAAATTGAGAATGATGATCATCCGAAATAAGCAATAATCATAAAGAAGGAGCATAATCAAAATATTCAAAGAAACGTCAATCCATCAGCAAAATAAATAATATACGTACATGACAATATTTTTTTCTTCCGTGCTATTTTTCTCACGATGTGCTATCCCTACACTCATCCATCGATCTAATTCATTCGATCAATGAATTTATTTTTTGGATTAAAAAAAACTAAACTAGCAAATCAATTTAGCATGACCCGTTTAGATAATCCAAGTACTTGGATAATAGAGCAGGATATATTCGACAGTTTTCTGATCCAAGGATAGCACCTAAGCAAGAAACTCACTACTAATGGGTGGATCCGCCGCGAATATCTCATTAGTTACTGAAAGAATTCCAACTTCCATGGAACCTTGAAGAACAGTGACGGCTTCCATTGCCCTGGGGTGCGCGTGCGACGGGATGTATCCATTGGTTTGGAAATCGAGTCGGGACAAGGCCATGCCCTGAGTGTTGAGTCCGACAACCGAGTTGACCGATATAGTTGTAAGAACCGCCCCAAATGGGTTTGAGGTATTTTCGGTATTGGCGTTAGATCATTTGGCTAACGTGAACCGTTAGAATTTCATGCAATTCTATATCAGCGGAAGCAAGAATATAGATTTGCATTACCTTTCACCAGGGTATGTTGAAGAAGATAAAATTCTCGTCGACAGCATGCGCGGCCTCACAATTTTGGGCATAACTTCCTCATCTAATCTCCGATTTGAGTGATTTTGCTCCAAAACGATCCTCTCTTCCATGACTTTCCATCCATATATCACACGGCTAGTTTTGAGTTCCACACAATACAGAAACATCGTGGAAGTAGATGATGAGGTTGCTGAAAATAACCTCTTGATCTTCTGCTGTATTCCCAAGTCCAATCTTGACGTCGTGTGGGCGATTATCCTCAAGATCCTCTCAATCTGCTGTTCTCTCTTCCCTACTCATGGTTATGCATGTAATTTTAGGGTTTTTGGACAGTTGAGATGACTTATATATGGGCTACAACAGGGACCAGGAGGAGAAATTAGAGTCGGGCCTCCATTGGGTTTAAGTATCCAAAATTAGCCCAAAACTTATAATTAAGTCCAATAATAATAATATATTTCACTAAAATATTATTACTGCACTGCCGCTCTAATCCCAAATTACGTTATGGGCTCCTTCTTATCATGAGTCTGTTAGTCTCCCCACATTTAAGATATACAATGCCCATTAATTAATTAAGTTACTGACAACTCCATTAATTAATATCTCATCCAAGAATAGTACCACTCAACCTCATTATCATGCCAGAATAAATCCACCTGCAGGGTTTACATGATAATCCTTATGAGCTCCTTAAGGGGACATCATCAACCTATTTAATAGGACACGGATTCCTTCTACAATCAATAGCACACCATAGAGACGACACTATTTCCCAACTCACCGAGTTTGTAATTTAATTACATGTAAATCTCACCCATTGATGAATCAAAGAAATACATACTACCTTACGTGTCGAAGTTATTGTATAGGGATTAAGATCACGAACATCCATAATAACAAAGATCAAGTTCTCCTATATAGTTAGTATAAGTCGAACGATCTCAAGCGGTCCTGCTCAATACACACAAAGCGCACTAGTGTGATTCTATAGTCAAGACAAACTAATATCAAATCAAACTACAACCATTTCGATAGAGAGTCCCCGTCTATCTTGGTTGTGAGCATCTGTTTATACTTTATAAGAAAATCGATAATATGATCTTCCGCGTGTTGTCGCACAACATATTATCTACAGTATAAATTAAGTGGACTATTGCATCGACATATAAATAAATTATAAGACGCAATTATTTGATCAATGATTCTCATTTCAAATATTGTTAAAACATTGTTCATACTAAAGCTAGACTTTTAGTATACAATCCAACAATCTCACACTTATAATAAAAGACTATGCTGTCATGTCAGCTGCCTTACATCTGAATCTCACTCCCACTACATTACCATCAAAAGCTTTTACTTAAAGTCATTGTATAAGGGTTTACTAGGTTATCATCGATGCAATCTTGGCGATAACAACCTTCCCCTCATCATACGACGTAGCAGGTGGTACTTGCTCTCAATGTGTTTAATTACCTTATGGACTTGTAATTCCTTCAAGTTTGCAACTGCACCATTATCATCACAATAAATTGTGATACCCTTGGGCAAACTTAGAAACCACATCCAAGTCAATCACGAAGTTTTTATAGTCATACAGATACTTTGGCTGCCTCAAAGGCTCCAATTTATCATCTTTCCATGATGGAGTCTGAAATATATTTCTATATGACACTTCTCTATATTATGACTCTACTTCCTAAAATTAAACATATAACCTTGAGGTGGATTTACTGTCGTCCTACCTGACTTGAAAAATTTGAATCTACATAATCCACAAGAAGCAGTGAATCTGTCCGGTAAGCCTATATATAATTTTCAGTCCTTCTCAGGCACTTCAAATATGTCTTACCGCAGTTCATCACTCTTGTTCCGAGTTACGTTGATACTGACTCTGCATGCATTTAGCAAAACAGATATCCTTTCTCGTGCATAGCATTCCTTAGATTAAGATTCTTTATTTGCCGAAGCATAAGGAGCCGTCTTCTATACCTTTATCTTCTTTTGTGTCTTTAAGATACATTTCCTTAGATAAAGTCACATGCTAAAATGAGTAAGGATTGTATCATTTCATGAAGCTTGAGATAAGCACAACATTCTTTCTTGTGATCCGAATCAACATGATTACAAGAATATATTTTGCTTCTCTTAAGTCCTTCATTCCATACTACTTTATGAACCATACCCATAGCTTGACTATACTCTTTCATTGTCTCCAATGAGCAAGATACTATCTACATATAGTACAAGAAATACCACCATGTTTCCGTCACTCTTTTCCAATATACAAGACCCATCCGAGCATTGATTAAATCTATGTTACTAGATTTTCTCATCAAAATAGATGTTCCAAGATCTTGAAGTTTGCTTTAGTCCATCGATGGACAATTTTAAACTTACACTCAAAATGCTCTTAACCATTTGCAATAAATCACTCTGATTGCTTCACATAGATATTTTTCTCAAGACTTTCAATCACGAAAGATATCTTTGTTGGTAATTGGATCGTGCGGTTCAACGTGATCGTTAGGATAACAGGTAAACAAAATCAGCGGAAGCGAATATAAACGTTTACCGTACTTCTGGGTTGGTGTAGAGGATGATCTGTAGAGAACTACCTCTGATCTTCTACTGTATGTCCCAAGTGTGATCCTGCTGTTGTGTGGGCAACAGTCTGCAGGATCTCTCAATCTGCTTCTTTCCCTAACTTACGTCAAAAGAGACGCAGGAAATCTTAGGGTTCCAAGAGGCTGAGTTCACTTATATACTGGGCTACAGCAGGGATCAGGAGGAGAATTGGAGTTGGGCCTCCATTGGATTAAATATCCAAGCTTAGCCCAAAGCTTATATTTAATCCAATAATAATAATAAATTCCACTAAATTATTATTACTGCACTACCCACTCCAACCCAAAATTACGTTTTGGGCTCCTTCTTATTATGAGCCCGAAGTCTCCCCATGTTTAAGATATACAATGTCCATTAATTAATTAAGTTACTGACAACTTAAATTAATTAATATCTCATTCGAGAGTAGTACCACTCAACCTTATTATCATGCCGGAAATTAATTCACTTGCAAGATTTACATGATAAACCTTATGAGCTCCTCAAGGGGACATCATCAACCTATGTCGGACATGGATTCCTTCTACAATCAACAGCACACCATAGATACAACACTATTTCCCAACTCACCGAGTTTGTTGATTTAATACTTATAAATCTCACCCATTGATGAATCAAAGAAATACATACTGTCCTACGTGTTGAGGTTATTGTATAGGGATTAAGAGCACGAACTTCCATAATAACAGAGATCAAGTTCTACTATATAGTCAGTATAAGAATAACGATCTCATGCGATCCTACTCAATACACACGAGTGCACTAATGTGTTTCTATAGCCAAGACAAGCTAATACCGAACCACACTACAACCATACCAATAGAGAGTCCCCGTCTATCTCGGTTGTGAGCATCTGTTTATACTTTATAAGAAAACCGATAATATGATCTTCCACGTGTTGTCGCACAACATATTATCTACAATATAAAGTAAATGGACTATTGCATCATGCATATAAAATAAATTATAAGATGCAATCATTTGATCATATGATTCTCATTTCAAATATTGTTATAACATTGTTCATACTAAAGCTAGGCTTTTAGTATACAATCCAACAATCTCCCACTTATACTAAAAGACTATGCTGTCATGTCTTCTGCCATACATCTGATTCCTACTCCCACTACACGACCATTAAAAGCTCTCGCCTTAAGGTCCTTGTAAATGGTTTACTCGGTCATCATCCGATGCAATCTAGGCGACAACAACCTTCCCCTCATCATACGATTTCTCGTAACAGGTGGTACTCGCGCTCTATGTGTTTAATTGCCTTATGGACTCGTGATTCCTTCAAGTTTGCAACTGCACCAATATCATCAATGTAAATTGTGATTACCTTGGGTAAACTTAGAAACACTTCAAAGTCCATCATGAAGTCTCTAGAGTCATATAGATACTTTGGCTGCCTCATAGGCTCCAATTTATCATCTTTCCATGATGGAGTCCGGAGTTTGAAATATATTTCTATATAATACTCCTCCACATTATGACTCTACTTCCTAAAATTAAACACATGACCTTTGAGGAGAATTTACTACCGTCCAATCTGACTAAAAAATCCGAATCTTCGTAATCCACAAGAAGCAGTGAATCTGCTCAGTAAGTCCACATATGATTTTCAGTCCTTCTCAGGCACTTCATATATGTCTTACCACAGTTCATCATTCTTGTTTCGGGTTACGTTGATACCCACTGTTCATGCATCCAGCAAAACAGATATCCAACTTCGTTCATAGCATTACTTAGATTAAGCTTCCTTATTCGCCGGAGCATAAGGAACCGCTTTCATCCTCTTTATCTTCTTCTTGTGTCTCAAAGACACATTCACTTAGATAAATTTACATGCTAAACGAGTATGGACTGTATCATTTATGAAACTTGAGATAAGCATAATGTCCTTTCTGTGATTCGTATTACCGTGATAAAAAGGATATATTTTACCTTTCTTAAGTCCTTCATCTCTACCGCTTTATTAACAGTACCCATACGCCCGATAATACTCTTTCATTGTCTCCAATGATCAAGATACTATCTACGTATAGTACAAGAAATACCACCATGTTTCCGTCACTCTTTACAACACACAGGACTCATCCGCTCATTGATTTAAATCCATGCCACTGGATTACCTAATCAAAATAGATGCTTCACGATCTTAAAGCTTGCTTTAGTCCATCGCTGGACACTTTTAAGCTTACTATCAAAATGCTATTAGTACTTTGCAATGAATCACTCTGGTTGCTTCACATAGATGTTTTCCTCAAGACTTCCAATCAGGAAAGCTGTCTTTGACATCTATTTGCTGTTTCTCATAATTCAATATGAGCAGCAATAAATAAAAGAATCTGGATCAACATAAGCATAGCTACCAGTGAACATGTGTCCTCATAATCGAACCATTTCTTTCTGAGTACAGCTTTTCGCAACAAGCTTTGCTTCCAAGGTTTTTCACCTTACCGTATGATCTTCTTTTATTTCCTATGACCACTTCTAATGGCTTTTACACTATTTAGTGGTCCTTCAAGTTCCCAGACTTAATATAGAATCCGTAGATTCTATTTCAACATTCATTGCAACTTATTAAGATTCTGCATTTTCATATTGTAGTGCCACGTCGTATCCGGGGAACAATACCATGTTCACTAGGGATCAAGTCTCACGACTCTCCCAAAATATATATTTATGGGTTGTCAAACAACCCTCCCACTACGACAAGGCACTACATGTAATTGTGTATCAGACGTGACACGCGTTGCAGTTTACCTTGTGGTATATCCTCTTGTACACTTGGTACTTTTACTTTGTGTTTTCCTCTCACTTCCTTTAGAACAACTCATACATGGGTTTGCGATTTATTACATAGTCCTTTTCCAAAAAAATCCAGCATTTGTGTTGACAATCACCCTTCGATCTTTTGGACTAAATAAATCACCCTCCATTTTTCTAGGATATCCCATATACAGACAAACGTTTCACGAATTACTGTATCTAGGGCATATCCATAAAATGAATTTAATTGTTCCAAATAATTCATCATCTATCTAATCATAACCATAAGAGCCTTATACCTTCTACCCACCACACCATTCAGCTGGGGCATGTCCGGTGTAGTCAACTTGAGATTTAATCTCAACTTCTGATTATTAGTTCCTAACTATCCTAAGAGGTTTTCATCATCACGATTGAATCGTAATGATATGATATATTTTCCATGACGCTTCACTGTACCAGCCTTACAATTCTTGAATTAATCCAAGAACTTAGACATGCAGTGCATCAAATAAATATATCGGTATCTAGAATAATCTTCGAATATTCTTAACCATCTCTCGCCTAAATAACGTTAGGTTCTCTTAAATCAAAATGAACTAAATCCAATATATATATATATCTTTGGCTCTACACCCCACAGCCTTGAAAAGGCAGTTAATCATTTTTTACTTCCAAGCAAGACTCGTAAGTCCGATAGTTTCCACTTCAGATAAACCTTACGGTCTATCGGCTATCAACTTTTGAATCCTACTCAAGTAAAATGAACTAATCTTAGATGCCAAATGCATGTTTAGTTCATTTTCGAAGGTTCATTTCTCTTACTTATATTAGAAGATGCATTATTTAATTACTATTTATTGCATCTGTGGGATGTTCATGATTCAAGAGTTTACATATTATCTACCAACGTACTTTAATGGATTATAGCCTCATTCCTCATTACTATGACCATGTCATTTAAATGAAATGAAGTATCCATCTGTTAATGCATAGAAACCGAAATCAAATTCTTTCTATGAAACGTACGTAAAGACAATTTCTCATAATCAATCGTTTATTCTTATCATGAGATAAATAAACAACTCCCACTGCAATAGCCACTACCTTTGTAGTTTTACCCATGTTATTAACAATCTTATCCTTACTCAGTGATAAACATTTAGTGATTCCAGTATCTACATACTTCGTGTCAGTAGATGCCATCACTAATCATGTTTAAAAAACTAGTGAATAAGATATTAAACTTGTTCACATTATGATGAAAATGGCTTTCCTTTGCCACATGTTTTGTCAGAAGTTTCCCACCATTTACATCCTCTTGTAATTCAGGTAGAACTTGCTCAAAACATCCAGGCAAATTGTGAAGAATAAATTGATCTAGGTTTTTCTTTCAATTTCTATTCCAAGCTTTTCCAATTCATTCATCAATTCAACCATGATCTTCTGCCTTTTAATTTACTCAAGTATCCGAAGAGTTACATGAGACCATCATATTTCTATGAACCTCTCATCTCTTCACTAGAGACTTTAATATGCATCATGAGACGTCCTTTGTGAGAATACACATGTATTTTCTTAAGCAGTAATTTTCAAAACCAAGATTATTTTCTAATCATCTAATTTGGACAAGTAAATATAATGTCTTTTAGTTAATAATTAGTGAAATAAAACCATTCGAAATTCAGAGAATCACAAATAAATATTCCGATCAAATCTTCGAATTTTATCCTTTTATATTGATTCCCTCAAAACAATATAAAAATAAAATTCACCGACATCTCAAGCACCGTGAGTCTGCAAGCTACGTTAGTGTGGACGTTTACAAACCCGAACATTTAAAAGAGAAGATTTTACCCATTAATTTCATTTGTCAACCTAACTTTATGACAAAATAATTAATAGTCGGTTCCTCTTTAGCCATGCAAATAATAGCAGTGACTCCGTTGGGGAGGATACTAATTATTAACACCTAAGTGTACACCATTATTTGATCCCAAGTCCACTGCGCGAGCTTGTGTGCCTTACAGTTGGAGAAGTACACACGCGCTCGGATAGCTTCCTACAATCATCTATTATTAGTTTGTACTAGTGAACCGCACACAAACTCATCCGTTAGGGAGGAAGGCCTATTGCCAACACGCAAGTTTATGTGCCACATTACAAACAATAATTATTTAATGAAGTCTGTACCAGTGATCCGTGAATAAACTCATCCGTTAGGGAGGAAGGCCTATTGCCAACACGCAAGTTTACTCACATCACTTACAAACCAATAATGGAGGCCGCGGGAATTAATTATCAATCCCCTCTCCCACTTAGTTATTTAATACCGAGGGTTTTTAACATGTATATAATATTCCAGAATAAAATATACAACTTAGACATGCTTCTATTAACAGCAATTTAAATAAATAAATCACATAAAACATGCCTTTCATATACAACAATTAATTGTCAAGCTAAAACAATTAAATCAGTTATATATAATTAATTAATTGCATAAAATGTTGGATCAATTAAATAGGCCCAGCTGACCCAAATATTATTAGCATAAAATGAGCAGCCCATTATTAAAATAATTAAGCCCATTTATCTTGCCAATTTCTGCATTAAGGTCTAGCCCAATATTTAACCTGACCCAACATCAACCCCACAATTAATTAAATCCAGCAATAAAAAAATAGGCCCAGCAGCCCATTACCATTTAATTAAAATTTGGCCCATAAACAGCTGAATTAATAAAAACAACCCAGCAGACCCAAAACCAAATTAAATGGAATAGAGCCCATTCAACAAACTGCTGCCTATTCAACCACAAACAAGGCCCAACAAAAAAACAGCATGTGCTCGGCCCAACATCCCAACACCATGTTGCCCTAAATACTTCCAGCCGCAAGCGATCCAAACTCCATCAGCTGGCGGATCGTGCCTTCATGCCAAACACACACCGGCAGAGGTGCATTCGGTGATCATGCCGTCTGTCCACCGGTGTCGCACCAAACATCGTTCCACAGCCCAGACCTCGCAGCCGTACCGGCCCGCCACTAATCTGCCAGCCTTTGCCCACAGCAACTCCATCGCAACACCAGTCAGCGACAGTCATTGCTTTTGCCAAATATCGACTCACCGGAACTCAGCAGTGACCCGGCCAGAAGCTGCTGCAGTCCGTTTGGCTATGGCGTGTCCAGCCTCGCAAGGAACCAGCAACAACTCGCCCGGCATCACCATCAGATGCGCTCGGAATTTGCTGTGTTCCGCTCGAAAACACACACCAAGCTGCCTCTGGCGTATCATGGCGCAGCTGCTGCCGGCGCCGCGCCCACAGCTCACCGCCGTGCCTACCAAATGATGTCCTACGCCGACAGTAAGCTGTCAGTCGTGAACATCCTAGTCGCACCGACGAATCGCCATCAACAGCCCACTGGATCCGGCCGAAGCCCCAGTTGGCGCGCCGTGCCAGCGAATTCACGCCGCCGACCATCCTCACCGGCCGCCATGAAGATCCCTTTCCAGTCGACTCCATACACAGACCCGATTGGAATAGAGATGGTCCGCCCAGATAATCAGTTTGCAGCGCTTGAAGACCACCGCGACCAGTCTCCGTTTTCACTCCCGGATGCTCCAGTCCGCTTCGGTGGTTAACACTCCAGGCACCGCCTCGATGCCTCCCGTCAACTGCCGCCAGATCAAGCCTCACCGTCGTCATTTGGTATGACTGTGTAGCTTTGAACCCGCACACGACTTTGATCAGTTGTGCCACCGTATGTGTTGAGCGTGTTCTCCCATCAACAATAATACGCCAGTTTCATCGATAAAACCACATAGTAGTAAAAAGGGTTTTTTTGGATAAACAAAATACCCAGCCGTATATATCTCAAGCGATAATGTCCAGATTATTCACATAATCACATAATCACTTACAAACACGCAATCAATTTGATAATTAACACAAGTATGGCTCAACCCTACCTAACGTCTCACGTTTCACCATGAAACCAACGCTCTGATACCAATTGTTGGCAATTGGATCGTGCGGTTCAACGTGATCGTTAGGATAACAGGTAAACAAAATCAGCGGAAGCGAATATAAACGTTTACCGTACTTCTGGGTTGGTGTAGAGGATGATCTGTAGAGAACTACCTCTGATCTTCTACTGTATGTCCCAAGTGTGATCCTGCTGTTGTGTGGGCAATAGTCTGCAGGATCTCTCAATCTGCTTCTTTCCCTAACTTACGTCAAAAGAGACGCAGGAAATCTTAGGGTTCCAAGAGGCTGAGTTCACTTATATACTGGGCTACAGTAGGGATCAGGAGGAGAATTGGAGTTGGGCCTCCATTGGATTAAATATCCAAGCTTAGCCCAAAGCTTATATTTAATCCAATAATAATAATAAATTCCACTAAATTATTATTACTGCACTACCCACTCCAACCCAAAATTACGTTTTGGGCTCCTTCTTATTATGAGCCCGAAGTCTCCCCATGTTTAAGATATACAATGTCCATTAATTAATTAAGTTACTGACAACTCAAATTAATTAATATCTCATCCGAGAGTAGTACCACTCAACCTTATTATCATGCCGGAAATTAATCCACTTGCAAGATTTACATGATAAACCTTATGAGCTCCTCAAGGGGACATAATCAACCTATGTCGGACATGGATTCCTTCTACAATCAACAGCACACCATAGATACAATACTATTTCCCAACTCACCGAGTTTGTTGATTTAATACTTATAAATCTCACCCATTGATGAATCAAAGAAATACATACTGTCCTATGTGTCGAGGTTAGTGTATAGGGATTAAGAGCACGAACTTCCATAATAACAGAGATCAAGTTCTACTATATAGTCAGTATACGAAGAACGATCTCATGCGATCCTACTCAATACACACGAGTGCACTAATGTGTTTCTATAGCCAAGACAAGCTAATACCGAGCCACACTACAACCATACCAATAGAGAGTCCCCGTCTATCTCGGTTGTGAGCATCTGTTTATACTTTATAAGAAAACCGATAATATGATCTTCCGCGTGTTGTCGCACAACATATTATCTACAGTATAAAGTAAATGGACTATTGCATCATGCATATAAAATAAATTATAAGATGCAATCATTTGATCATATGATTCTCATTTCAAATATTGTTATAACATTGTTCATACTAAAGCTAGGCTTTTAGTATACAATCCAACAGTCTTGACATCTAATCGCTATACCTCATAATTCAATATGAGCAGTAATAAATAAAAGAATTCGAATCGACTTAAACTTAGCTACCAGCAAAAAAAGATTTTCTCATACTCGAACTCACCCTTCTTTCTGAGTGTACTTTTATGCAACAAGCCTTGTTTCAAAGTATCACCTTATCGTCTGATCCTCTTTTATTTTGTAGAACCACTTCCAATGGCTTTTACACCATTTCGCGGTTCTACAGGCTCCCAGATATAATTTAGAATCCATAGATTCTAGTTCAGAAATCATTGCAAGTTGCTAAGATATCGCATTTTTATCTTATAGTGCTTCTTCATACCCATGGGCTAATTTCATGTTTACTAGGGATCAAGTCTCACAACTCTCCCAAAATATAAATCTTTCAGGTTGTAAAACAACCCTCCCACTACAAAAAAGCACTACACGTAATTGTGTATCAGACGTATCACGCGATGCAGTTTCCTTGTGGTATATCCTCTTGTATAATTGGTACTATACTTTATGTTTTTTCCTCTCACATCCTTCAGAATAATTTATTCATGGGTTTGTGATTTATTACATAGTCCTTTTCTAAAAATCTAGTGCTCGTGTTAACAATCACCCTTTGATCTTTTGGACTATCAAATAAAAGACCCTTCATTTTTCTAGGATATTCCACAAACAGACAAATATCCTTAGGATAATCTGTTTCTAGGGCATACACATAAAATGAATTTAGTAATTTCAAATAACTCATCATCTATCTAACTATTTCCATAAGAGTCTTATTCCTTCTTTCCGCCACACCAGTTGGCTGGAGTTTACCCGGTGTTGACAACTTGGGATTCAATCCCAACCTCTGATAAATAGTTCCTAAACTATCCTAAGAGGTACTCGCCACCACGATTAAATGGTAATGACTTGATATATTTTCGATGACTCTTCACCGCATGAGCCATGCACTTTTGAATTAATCATAATACTAAGACTTGCGGTGCATCAAAATATATCTAACCACTCTTGCCTAGATAGTCTTAGGACCGCATAAATCAGAATGAACTAATTCCAACATATCTTTGGCTCTACATCCCTTTGCCTTAAAAAGCAATCATGACCTAGTTTCAGATACCAAAAATATGTTTGGTTCATATCCGAAGGTTCCTTTCTCTTATTAGATTAGAAGACGGGTTATCATTACTATTATGTTGCATCATGAGAGAAATATGATTTAAGAGTGTACAAATTGTTACCAACGTACCATAACAGATTATAGCTTCATCCCTCATCACTATGACCATGTTATTTAAATGAAATTGAGTATCCATCCGTAAATGCATAGAAACTGAAATGAAATTCTTTCTATGTAAATGTACGTAAAGACAATTTCTCATAATCAAACATTTATTCATATCAAAAGATAAATAAACAACTCCCACTGCAACAGCCACTACTTTCGTAGCTTACCCATGTACTCAATAATCTCATCATCACTTATTTGTAGGCTTTTAGTGATTTCGGTATCTACACACAACGTGTCAGTAGATGCCATCACTAATCATGCTTTAACAACTAGTGAAAGAGATATTAACCTTGTTTACATCTTGATGAAAATTGATTTCCTTCGCCACTTATTTTGTCAGAAATTTCCCACCGAATACAGTCTCTTGTAATTCAGGTGGAACTTGCTCAAAACATCTAGACAAATTATGGAGAATAAAATTGACTTGGGTTTCCCCTTCAATTTCTACTCCAAGGACATCCAATTCATTCATCAAGTTTACCATGATCTTCTTGCCTTTCTAACTTACTCAAGTATCTGAAGAGTTGCATGAGACCAACACATTTTTATGAACCTCTCACCTCTCCACTAGAGACTTAAATAGGCATCAGAGGACATCTTTAGTGAGAACATATCTGTTTTCCTAAGCAGTAAAAATCAAAACCAATATTCTTTTCTAATCATCTAATTTTGGACGTGTAAATATAATTTCTTTTAGTTAACAATAAGTAGAATAAAACCATTTGAAAATACTGAGAATCACGTAAATAAATACACCGATCAAATCTTTGAATTTAACTATTTATATTGATTCCCTCAAAATAATATAAAATAAAATTCATCGACATCTCAAGCACCGTGAGTCTGCATGCCACGATAGTGTGGACGTATATAAACCCGAACATTTACAAGAGAAGGTTTTACCCATTAATTTTATTTGTCAACCTAACCTCATGACAAAATAATTAATAGTTGGTTCCTCTTTAGCCATGCAAATAACAACAGTGACTCCGATGGGAAGGATACTTATTATTTGTACCTAAGTGTACACTATTATCTGATCCCAAGTCCATTGCCCAAGCTTATGTGCCTTACAGATGGAGAAGTACACACGCGCTCGGATAACTTCCTACAATCATCATAAAGAAGTTTGTACCAGTGATCCATGAATAAACTCATCCGATGGGGAGGAAGATCTATTGCCAACACGCAAGTTTACTCACATCACTTACAAATCAATAATGGAGGCCGCGGGAATTATTTATCAATCCTCTCTTCCATTTAGTTATTTAACACCGAGGTTTTTTACCTGCATATAATATTCAAAATAAAATACGCAACCCAGCATGCTCCTATTACACCAATTAAGTCAGTAAATCACAGAGTATCATGCATACATATATAACAATAATCAGATAATTAAATAAATTATAAACAGTTATATATCAGTGGATTCGATTGTTTGCCACCAAGCACGAATACAGGCAATGACCTCCAGATTATCAAACTTTCGAAAATCTCCAGATTATCAAATTTTCGAAACTATCGATATCGACCATCGATATCGTCCAAATTATTGAAATAATCGATATCGACCAGATTATCAAATTTTTAAAATTTTCAGATTATCAAATTTTCGAAACTATCGATATCGACCGTCGATATCATCCAGATTATCGAAATCATCGATATCGACATGCAACCATATATTATAATAATAGACAATTAAATCAATTATGGCAATTATATATCACGAATTAAATTATCACTAAATAAGAAAGTCTTGTCCGACACTCCAGCTGTTGAACTGATGCTTTACGCAATAAGCAGGATTACTTGCTCCCTAAGTCATTCATCAAATGGGTTGCCTTGACTCGGAACTCACCGAAACACGTCGAATGAAAAATGAGCCCGTCATATGCAGCCACGGCATGCGCCCACCTTCGCCGAACGTCTACAGGCACGACTCGTGCCAGAAGCCGGCACTAGTTGTGCCGCACGCCACAACAGTGCCGCCACACATTCGCCTTCTCAACGCCATCCACGTATCACACCTGCACGACTTGTGCCATGTACTCTACAGCTTCTGCGTCGGTCGTGATGTACACATGCCGACACGAATCATGCTGGTTTTCCACATTGGTCATGCCGACTGTTTCAGCACCTGTGCATTTTACCACCTTTGTTGTGCCCGCACCAACCGTCTAGTCGTGCTATCCGTGCTGGTCAGTTGTGCTGGCCAAGCCCGTTGTCACTTCGCCAGCCTGTACGTATCATGTCGATCTCTAGCGTGGACCAATGCCGCTCGATGTCGGCACGACTCATGCCAGCCACTGGTACGACTCGTGCCGCCCGTCTTCACCTCGCCGCAAGCGATCAAGCGCCGATAACACTCGATGATTAGCCATTTTGTAGTTGGGATAACCAATTCAATAATTTATCGAATCACATGAAGGAAGGTACTAGTGCCTAAGCGATATCACGTTTCTTGTAATTTTATAGAGACGAATCATCAAAGAGTTGGTTGTTTAAACAAGTAATTAAAAGTAATCAAATCAAATACCAAGCAATTATCAAATAAAGCAAATAGATGAATGTAGGATGGTTTTTCGAATTGAACAAAAGTGAGATTAACAACATTAAAGAAGTGGTAATTCTAAGATTCATGCATTAAACTCATGTTTCAAGGGTAGAAGACTAAGGCCAACACGAATTCCATCTAAACTCCCTCTCGGAATGGATAGGATGTAGATCCTTTACAATGTCTCAAAAAGGCACTAAGGTTGGTTCTCAATCAAACAATTCCAACTAGATACTAAGTTCAATTAGAGAGTCCCTTCACATGATAAATTGACCTCTCAATCTAACAAATCACATGTTCTATTAA
This sequence comes from Pogostemon cablin, assembly GCA_023678885.1. NCBI lineage: Eukaryota > Viridiplantae > Streptophyta > Magnoliopsida > Lamiales > Lamiaceae > Pogostemon > Pogostemon cablin. Next base: position 14,178,563 of record CM042979.1, read on the forward strand.
AGGGTTCTAAATTCCAAAAGATTTCTCAATCACTCTACAATTTATAATGCACATGAAGTGTTTGATGAAATGATTCACTTAATTATCTTAAGCACATAACTGATTTCTCAATCTAATCACATATTTAGAACATCTAAACACACAAATCATCATAAACCTCAAGATATCAAGCATCAATGATAGAAAATCCATTTACCCAATCAACACATGAATTTAAATACACAAATCTCAAAATTATCCAACAACTATCATGTTGCTAATCTCACAAGGAAGATTAGCCTTCCATATTTATAAGGTAATTAACATAGATAATTAAATCCTTACAAATCATGACAAAACTACGAGGTTTAGTACAAAGTATGGATAAAAACTCCCTTGAAGTGCTTCAACGGTGATCTCATTATTTCCCTTGCAATTCTCCTCTCTTCCTTGTTCCTTTTCCTTAATTGGATGAAGATTTTGATGGTGGGATGAAGATGGATGGAATGGATGATGAAAGGATGAAGATGATGGCGTAAAATGGAGGAAATGTGTGTGATGTGTGTGTGCAACCCTGAATTTCGGATCCAACTTCTATCAAATGTTAAAATATTGGGTATTTATATCCCTTGGGAGCTTCTAGAAGAATTTTGAATTTTTACTGATTTTTGCACCTACACGGCTCGGTGCAAGCACACGGCTCGAGTCGTGTCAGGATTTCTGGTCAATGTTCAGCTTCAGCCAGCACACGGTTCTTATCCTGAACACGGCCACAGGGGTCAGCGTGTAGGATGTTCTGATGACATCGCATGGTTATTTCTTACAGGCCCGTGCGTAGTACACAGGGCTTGTACATGCACACAGCTCATGTACCCTACACGGCTGGGCGTGTTTGTGCTGCAATGCTTTCTTCTTTCTCCTGACTTCGTTTTTACCTGTTATTAACATATTTAAGCTCACTCTCACACATTTCTATAAAAACACATGACACAACCAAATAGTACATAAAAACGGATAAAATACTATAAAAATGGATAAAAAAAGACACTAAAATTTAGGTGAAAATATCACTAATCACCCAACACCGCCCCCCACCCAGCCTAAGGGCACGACTCGTGCCATCCACTGGCACGACTCGTGCCACCTCCCAGCACTGCTGTTAAGTCGTTCGTGTCTTTGCCATACAGCCGCGTCCCACCTACCGTCAGTCGCCGTATCTCATTCAGCATGCAGCCATCAACGTTCATCGATGACAATTATACAAACGTATCCGGATAGAGTATTCAACAAGAAATAATAATTTCTACACCCTAATCCATGTTTGACACATAAATCCTAGTCTAACTTTTCACGTTTTACCACGAAACTGAAGCTCTGATACTAATTATTGGCGTTCGATCATTTAGTTAACGTGAACCGTTAGAGTTCCTTGCAATTCTATATCAGCGGAAGCAAGAATATAAATTTGCATTACCTTTTACCAAGGTATGTTGAAGAAGATAAAATTATCGCCGACAGCATGCGTGGCCTCACGATTTTGGGCATAACTTCCTCATCTAATCTCCGATTTGAGTAATTTTTACTCCAAAATGATCCTCTCGTCCGTGGCTTTTCATCCATGTATCACATGGCCAATTTTGAGTTCTATATGAATATAGAAATATCATGTAAGTTGACGATCAGGTTGCTAAAAACAACCTCTTGATCTTTTGCTGTATTCTCAAGTCCAATCTTGACGTCGTGTGGGTGACGATCCTCAAGATCCTCTCAATCTGTTGTTCTCTCTTCCCTACTCACAGTTAGATGGATAATTTTAGGGTTTTTGGACAGCTAAGATGACTTATATATGGGCTACAGTAGGGATCATGAGGAGAAATTAGAATCGGATCTCTATTAGGCTTAAGTATCCAAGTTTAGCCCAAAACTTATACTTAAGTCCAATAATAATAATATATTCCACTAAAATATGACTACTACACTGCCGCTCTAATCCTAAATTACATTATTAGCTCCTTCTTATCATGAGCCCATTAGTCTCCCCGCGTTTAAGATATACAATACCCATTAATTAATTAAGTTACTGACAACTCTATTAATTAATATCTCATCCGAGAGTAATACCACTCAACCTTATTATCATGCCAGAATAAATCCACCTGTAGGGTTTACATGATAATTCTTATGAGCTCCTCAAGGGGACATCATCAACTTATTTAATAGGACACGTATTCCTTCTACAATCAACAACACACTATAGAGACAGTGATGAGAGTGAAAATAAGTGTGTTATAGTGTCCTATTTAACACCTTCTTGATTTGAATTATTGTCATATATTAGCACAAGTATCTTATATTCAATATATGTGAGAAAAAGGTGCACTTGAAGTGTTTTATTGTATTTTAGGTGGAAAAAATATCAAAAGTGCAAAGTTGGAGAAAATGTGCAATTTGTGCATGAATGCTGAAAAATGCACGTCCAACTTGTGTAATTTTTCTGTATTCATGTGGAGCTCAAACTTAGAAGTGTCATATATGGTTCGAAATCCACGGAAGAGATGATCTTTTTGGAGTAAAGAACACCACAATCAAAGTCCAAACGAGAAAGTTATGATGGAAATGGTGACATCGCACAAGCTGTTTCTACTCAGCACGATTGTTCCACTTTACATAACTTGTTACATCTTCAAATTTTGGACTTTTGGTGAGATATTTATATTAAGACAAAGTCAAGGTAAATAGGAACGTGTGAGTATAAGAATCACTAAAATCAGAGATCGGACGAGGAAGTTATGCTTAAAATCGTGAAGTCGCGCAGCTGCCAGCGAGAATTTTTGAGAATTTCCGAAAATTTTCGAAAATTACCTATTTCTTGGAGCACAATTAATCCCCTTATCACATAATCTTCCATGATTCACCCATATTTTTTTCCTTATTTATTTCCCTTCTCACACCTATATATATTTTACATCATTATTCATATAAGTAGAGAGCCACAAATCCATCCTACACCCCACAAGGTGGGATCACCCCCCAACCATCATCCACATCCTTTCCTCCATCTATCCATCACTTTGAAGATTCGTCTGTAGAATCAAGAGGAGAACCAAGAGGAGGATTCAAGACGAAGAAGGATGCGACGACTCCCACATCTAGAGTTTTATTCGTTTCCTAATTTATCTTATAATTTTCCAGACATCTGGGTAAGATCTATCCAACACCCATGATTGTTCTTCGTAACATCATGTACTAGAGCCTTTTTGGTAGAACTAGGGTTGTGAAGGTTTTTACCAATTAATTGAACTTTTGTGTGTAAACTCCGTACAATACTACTTGTGGATTTATTTTATATATGATTGTGCCTTTTTAATTCATATTCACGATCGTTTTGTGCATCTTCAATTGGTATATAGAGTCTGAATATATATCTTGGTTGTAGATTGAGTGTGTTCACCGCTGAACAGGATTCCATGTTATGATTCTAAGTGAGGGGACTCCGAAGCTTCATTAGAACTATCATATATGAATACTTATTAATTGAATTGAATTCGGGTTATTAAGTAGGATAAAGAGGATAATTTCATAGTACCTATAAAGGGAGATCATATCGAGTTAGAGTACCAATTGGCCAGGGAAATAATTGATATTGATAGTACCTAGAAAGGGGGGGTGGAATTATATCTCTTGCTCCAAGGTTATTCACACATGTTATAAGCATGTTTACTTGTGTCTATAGAGTAGATATGCATGGCTTAGTGATGCGTCCATATTCCACAAGGCAGAGTCGGACATCAACACACGAGAGGGAGATTAATGAGTAAAACTGGATTATCCTAGAGCTACCTATTCTCCTACTTGATCCACTTTCTTAGTCTTCGAGTGATATTTTATTTTATTTGTTATTTTAATTAATTGTTTATTAGTTTAATAATTAAATCCTAAAACTTTATTGCCTTCATCTTAATTAATTTAGTTAATAATTAAATTGATAATGCCGTCCTTTGGGTTCGATATTCACTTGGTCGCTTTGTTTAAGCTGCAATTGATATCCTTAATAATTGGAGATTAATTTTGCGTGCAAAGAAAATACACATCAGACAGCACTATTTCCCAACTCACCGAGTTTGTTGACTTAACCCATTGATGAATCAAAGAAATACATACTACCTTACGTGTCAAAATTGTTGCATAGGGATTAAGAGTATGAACATCCAAAATAACAGAGATCAAGTTCTCCTATATAGTCAGTATAAGTCGAACGATCCCAAGCGGTCCTGCTCAATACACACAAAGTGCACTAGTGGGATTCTATAGTCAAGACAAACTAATACCAAATCACATTACAACCATCCCGATAGAGAGTCCCCATCTATCTCGGTTGTAAGCATCTGTTTATACTTTATAAGGAAATCGATAATATGATCTTTTGCGTGTTGTCGCACAATATATTATCTACAGTATAAAGTAAGTGGACTATTGTATCGACATATAAATAAATTATAAGGCACAACCATTTGATCAATGATTCTCATTTCAAATATTGTTAAAACATTATTCATACTAAAGTTAGAGTTTTAGTATACAATCCAATATCTGGGTCGGTGTAGCCCCGAGAAGATGAAATCATCGGCTTCAATTTCGGAGAAATCCTTGCATGGCAGCCCACCACTAACGACTACAGTGTTTATTCAATCTGCAATGCATAAATCTTGTATTGGAGTGGAGTCGTAGGAGAAAAAAAATGTTAATCCATCAGCAGAAAGCAACAAATGTGTAAAACATAAAAAAAAGTCGTCAGGTTGTATCAGCCAAACAACCTAAGGTGTTCGACTGCAGATGTGTAAAACATAAAAAAACTACAACAAAAATAGGTCGATCGGTTGTAACAACCGAACAACCTAAGGTCTTCGACTGCAGCGGTCGAACAGAATACACTGCAGCGGATTTTGGAATTCACATACCTACTACTTAGAAACCTGTCTAATTACTTCTAATTCATGGGAAATTCAATCCAAAATTGCAAGAAAAGTATAACTACACACTACAGAAACACAAATTCAAATTACCCATGCTTAATTTTCAAATTTTTAAATCAACCAAAACCCTAAAATTCGTGTAAACTACAGAATAAAGAAGCAAAATGACAAAGAAGACATGGTACTTACTTAACATTGACAAAGTCTTAACTGTGGATAAAAGTTTTTCCCTTTCCTTTCGCTTCTGATCAGTTGCGGCAGATTCCGCAGAACACGCCAGTCGCTATTCGAACGTTTTCTTTTCTTTTCTTTTTTTTAATTTTGTAATTGATTAATTTTTCTTTAATTTAAGTATAATTAATAAAAAGGTAAAGTTGTCTTTGTATAGGGTGTATTTAGTATTTTAAATATGTAATTTTTAATTTTAGTGGGGTACGTATAGTAATTGGGGTTCATTTAACAATTTTGGGGGTGCAAATAGCCACCCCCATATATAAATCATTGAACGTACCCATCTTAGACGATTTTACCATTTTCATGAAACAAAACTTATTAAACATTTTAAATAGTAGAATCTTACACAATCCATAAAACACAATCGAATATGAAGAAATAACAAAGATTTGTATAGTATATGAATTAAATGCCTAAATCTACAAGCGTACGTTGTTCGCATCAAGACCACAATGCAAAAATAATCAAAGTTGAGATCAAAAGCAATCACATCTCCCATATATATCTTCTTCCTCAAATGATTTCCCATTATTTATATACAGTACTACTTCTATATTTTAGAAAAATACAAATATATACTCTACTAATTAATAATTATATATATATAGTTGATTCAAAGGTGTATGAAAATATATATATAATGAAGAGATCGAACATTCAATATTGATTTATAAGTCCTCTATGTCACTATGTGTCATGTATTCAAATAATTCCAAATCTCAAATATAAATTAAGAAATTAAAGAAGTTGGATATAGTAATTGGATAAACACAAACTAAATTTAAAGATACATACAATCATGGAGGAATATTACTGGGAATACCTATCGTTGATCAGCAGAAATGGATAAAGAACAATGTCCTATATTAACCCATTAAGGTGTTCCGTTGCAACAACCGAACACCTTATGGGTAGAAATCTTAATTTATAACGTACAAGGTATTTACCTCTTAATAAATTTGAGTATTGTAGTCATATAAATTTATGGGGTATATTTAGTAGAACCAGGGGTGCAAATAGTCATACCCATTCGAGAACTCTCTTATGTATGCGAGATGGGTCGATCTATTATTAAAGTATATATGTTCATTGATACTTAAATTATATTAGTAATAAATCATATTATAACACCTAAAAACATACTTTAACTATTAATTATCATACTTTTATTACATAACAATCATACTTTAACATGTTACTTTTAGAAAAATATACTTTAACTATCAATAATCATATTTTAACAATATAATTTAACACGTTTCATAAATCAACTCACATAAGGATCGTCTCACAAAAAATTTTATCTAGTATTATATACTTCCTCGCCCTTAAAGTTGTTATTCGACCTGAGCTCGCTCGCTCGATAAGGAAACAAGCTTAAAAATGAGCTCAAGCTCGCTCGAGTAATTTTCGAATCCAGTTGAGCTCAGTTTGACTCGTTAAGTGAACTGAGTCGAGTTTTTCCAGCCTCAACGAGCCTTATTGAGCCAATTTTTTTATGAATATATTTTATATTTATTATTTAATTTAATAATTATTAAATTGTTATAAAAAATTATAATAATTATACAATACTCCCTCCGTTCCGCAATAATAATATGTTTTCTTTTTTTGCACGGGGATCAAGGAATATAATATTTTAATATGTAGTGAGTTGAGAGAAATAATATTTTAATATAAAGTGGGTAGTTATATTAGTGTTGTGTGTGAGCCACATAGAGATATATTAATTTTTGTGTGTGAGTCTTATTTTGCCAAAATGAGAATTGTAACTATTGAGGTGGGACGTCCCAATTGGAAATATGTAACTATTACTGTGAGACGAAGTGAATATTATAAATATTATTATTAATTATAATTATTATTAAAATAATCGAGGCTTATGGAGCCGAACTCAGCTCAGCTCATTAACAAAAGCTCGAGTAGTCATGAATTGAGCTGAACTCGAGCCAAGTCGAGATCTCGAGTAGATTGTTTATTTTAACAGCTTTATAACTCTCCCTCCTCCATGTTTAGTTTAGTGTTTGCATGATAATTAAGGAATATTATATTTTAATACTCCCTTCGTCCCACAACTAGGTATACATTTCTCATTTTGGTCCGTTCCAAAACAAAGTATACATTTCTCTTTTTGGTTTATGAGACCTACACAAAATAATTATTATATCCATATGGGACTATGAGAGTGAAAATAAGTGTGTTTGAGTGTATAATTTAATATATTTTTTATGAAAATTATTGTCATATATTAGCACAAGTGTCTTATATTCGATATATGTTAGAAAAATATGCGTTTGAGGTGTTTCATTGTGTTTTAGGTGGAAAACAAGTCAGAAGTGCTCAGAATTGGAAAATATGAATTTTGAGGTGCCGCTCGACCAAGGGAGGAGCCGCTCGACCAAGATGATTTGGTCGAGCAACATCAGAAATAATCGAGCGAGATACTGTATAGAGTTTCAGTTTACAGAGGTGCCGCTCGAGTGCCGCTCGGCCAATGTCGACCTCGCTCGACCAAGACTATTCTGGTCGAGCGAGAACATGAAATCTTCTTTTTGGTAATTTCGTACCTCCAGTGCGTGTGTGTGTGTATTTTCCAAGAAAAAGCCAAGTAAAGATCCATAAGGAGAGCTTACAAGTATAAAATGGGATGCAGATCACACCAAGGGAGGACACAATCATATTACACCACCCCACAAGGGGGATCACCCCCTAACCATCATCCACATCTTTTTCTCCATTCATCCTTCACTGTGAAGATTTGTCTGTGGAATCAAGAGGAGAACCAAGAGGAGGATTCAAGAAGGAGAAGGACGTGACGACTCCTACATCTAGGGCTTTATTTGTTTCCTAATTTATCTTGTAATTTTTTGGACATATGAGTAAGATCTATCCAACACCCATGATTATTCTTTGCAACACTATGGGCTAGAACTATTTTGGTAGATTTAGGTTTTTGAAGGTTTTAATGAATTAATTGAATTTCCGTGTGTATACTCCGTACAACATTACTAGTGGAATTATTTTATATATGATTATGCGTTTTTAATTCATATTCACGGTCGTTTTGTGCATTTTCAATTGTTATATAGAGTCTGAATATATATCTTGGTTGTTGATTGAGTGCGTTCACTGCTGAACATGATTCCATGTTATGATTCTAAGTGAGGGAATTTCAAAACTTCATTAGAACTGTCATATATGAATGTTTATTAATTGAATCGAATTCGAGTTAATAAGCAGGATAAAGATGTTAATTTTATAGTACCAATAAAGGGAGATTATATCGGGTTAGAGTACAATCCTAGGGGGAAATAACTGATATTGATAGTACCTAGTGTTGGATTGTATACTAAAAGTCTAGCTTTTTGTATGAACAATATTATAACAATTAATTTGAAATGAGAATCATATGATCAAATGATTGCATCTTATAATTTATTTATATGTTCGATGCAATAGTCCACTTACTTTATATTGTAGATAATATGTTGTGCGACAACACGCGAAAGATCATATTATCGGTTTCCTTATAAAGTATAAACAGATGCTCACAACTGAGATAGACGGGGACTCTCTATCGGGATGGTTGTAGTGTGGTTTGGTATTAGCTTGTCTTGGCTATAGAATCACATTAGTGCACTTGTGTGTATTGAGCAGGACCGCTTGAGATCGTTCGACTTATACTGACTTATAGGAGAACTTGATCTCAGTTATTATGGAAGTTCGTGCTCTTAATCCCTATACAATAACCTCGACACGTAGGGCAGTATGTATTTCTTTGATTCATCAATGGGTGAGATTTACATGTAATTAAATCAACAAACTCGATGAGTTGGGAAGTAGTGCTGTCTCTATGGTGTGCTGTTGATTGTAGAAGGAATCCGTGTCCGTCATAGGTTGATGATGTCCCCTTGAGGAGCTCATAAGGATTATCATGTAAACCCTGCAGGTGGAATTTATTCCGGCATGATAATGAGGTTGAGTGGTACTACTCTTGGATGAGATATTAATTAATTGAGTTGTCAGTAACTTAAATTAATTAATGGACATTGTATATCTTAAACATGGGGAGACTAACGGGCTCATAATAAGAAGGAGCCCAAAACGTAATTTTGGGATTGGTACGGTAGTGCAGTAATAATATTTTAGTGGAATATATTATTATTATTGGACTTAAGTATAAGCTTTGGGCTAAGCTTGGATACTTAAGCCCAATGGAGGCCCAACCCAATTTCTCCTCCTGGTCCCTGCTGTAGCCCATGTATATAAGTCACCTCAATTTGTTCTAAACCGAACTCTGCGCCTAACATACGAGAGAGAGAGTGAACAGCAGATTGAGTAGGTCTCGTAGATCGTCGCCCACACGACGTCGAGATCGGACTTGGGACATACAGCAGAAGACCGGAAGGTCATTTGCTGCTGCAATTCGTCATGTTCCAAAATTCATAAAAAATCATACAGTACTCCGATTTTGATGTATTATATACTGACGGAAAGCCGTCGAAGAGAGGATCGTTTGAGCGCAAAGACCACTCAATTCCGACATCAGAAGAGGAACTTATGGCTATTCTCGTGGGACTGCGCAGACTGCCAGCGAGAATTCAACCTCTACATCAACCCTTGGTGAAAGGTAATGCGTTTCATGTTTACTTGCTTCCGCTGCTTGTTAGAAATACATGGAACCCTAACGGGTCACGTTAACCAAACGATCGAGCGCCAACAATTGGTATCAGAGCTTCGGTTTCGTGGTGAAGCGTGACACGTTAGGCTAGGGTTTATGTGATTAATTTTTCGGAATTAGGATCACATGTTTAGGGTTTTGGTTTTATTGCGCAAACCATGAATATCCCTATGTGATATATACCCTGTATCATATCTATTCGTCCATGGTTGTGTGTGAGACGATTCGACGAAAACTGTTCGTCAATTTCACATGCAAGGAAGAAAAAGAGGGCAAAAATTGAATCACGTTTTTGAGAGAAAATCCAGCGCAGTGATATTGCAGAGGCAATAACCGGAGTTTCAACGGTCGGATTGAGCTGTAATTTGGTCAGCACGTTCAAATCTTGTGGATGTACATTCTGAACGGTGGAGATCGAATTTGGAGCTTTTTCGTGCTAGGATTACGCTGAAAACAGAAGCAGATTTTTGGGCGATTCTGTTTTGCGCAGTCGAGGGAAAAGAGCCGTTTCTCACAAACTAACCGTGAGATCGAGCTATAATTTGGTCAGCACGTTCAGACCTTATGGATGTACATTCTGAACGGTGGAGATCGAATTTAGAGCTTTTTCTTGCTGGAATTACGCTGAAAACAGAAGCAGATCTTTGGGCGATTCTGTTTTGCGCAGTCGAGGGAAAAGAGCTGTTTCTCACAAAATAACCGTTGGATCGACCTGTAATTTGGACAGCATGTTCAGGACTTACAGTAATAGATTCCGGACGGTGGAGATTGGATTCTGAGAGTTTTGCAGTTTCGAACTACGAACGACAGTTGGTGTAGTTTGGTGTTGCGCGTTGGGCTGAACTTGGTTTCATGCAAGTAGGCCCTTGAACGAGCGACAGTCCGGGCGAGGGGCGCTCGTCAAGGCACTTGGAGCGCTCCCTGACACGATTGGCGGTGGGATATGGCGATGGACGTCTTGGGGCACAAGCAATCCTGCTTGTTGCGTAAGGCATCGATTCCACAGTTGGAGTGTCGGACAAGACATTAAAATTTAGAGGCTTTTTTATTCCTAATATATATAACTGTCATAATTGATTTAATTGTCTATTATTGTTATATATATATGGATGCCTGATCTCTATGATTTATTGTCTTATATAGAAGCATGCTAGATTGCGTATTATATTTGGTATATTATATGCATGTATTGCTAGAGTGTTGGATAAGACATCCAATTTTAGGAAAACTAATTCCTAATATATAACTGCCATAATAGATTGTATATTATTGTTATATATGGATGTCGAATTAATTCCTAATATATGACTGCTATAATTGATTTAATAATCTATTATTGTCATATATGGATGTCGAATTAATTCCTAATATATAACTGCTATAATTAATTGTCTATCATTGTTATATATGGATGTTGAATTAATTCCTAATATATAACTGACATAATTGATTTAATTATCTATTATTGTTGTATATGGTTGCTCGTCGATATCGATGATTTCGATAATCTAGACGATATCGACGATCGATATCGATAGTTTTGGAATGTTGATAATCTTGATATTTTTTGAATATTTGATAATCTAATCGATATCGATGATTTTGATAATCTGGACGACATCGACGGTCGATATCGATGGTTTCGAAAATTGGACAATCTGGAAATTTCAAAATTTTGATAGTGTGGAAGTCTTTGCTGATATTCGTGCCTGATGGCGAACAATCGAATTCGCTGATATATAACTGTTAATGATTGATTTAATTATTAATTATTGTTATATATGTATGCATGACTCTCTGGGATTTACTGCCTCATGTGCCGTGATAGGAGCATGCTAGAATTGCGTATTTTATTTTATGAATATTATATGCATGTAAAAACCCTCAGTTTTAAATAACTAAGTGGGAGAGGGGATTGGTAATTAATTCCCGCGGCCTCCATTATTGGTTTGTTAGCAATGTGAATAAACTTGCGCGTCGGCATTAGAGCCTTCCTCCCCATCGGATGAGTTTATTCATGGATATTGCTGGAACAGGCTTCTTTAAAATTATGTTTGTAATGTGATGCACATGAACTTGCGCGTTGGCTTAGACCTTCCTCCCTATCGGATGAGTTCATGTGCGGATCACTGTACAGACTTATAATTGATGACTGTAGGAAGTTATCCGAGCGCGTGTGTACTTCTCCATCTGTAAGGCACATAAGCTTGGGCCGCGGACTTGGGGTCAAATAATGGTGTACACTTAGATGTGAATAATAAGTATCCTCCCCATCGGAGTCACTGCTTTTATTTGCATGGCTAAAGAGGAACCGACTATTAATTATTTTGTCATGAGGTTAGGTTGACAAATGAAATTAATGGGTAAAACCTTCTCTTGTAAATGTTCGGGTTTGTAAACGTCCACACTATCGTGGCTTGCAGACTCACGGTGCTTGAGATGTCGGTGAATTTTAATTTTATATTATTTTGAGGGAATCAATATAAAAGGATAAAATTCGAAGATTTGATCGGTGTATTTATTTATGATTCTCTGTAATTTCAAATGGTTTTATCTCGCTTATTGTTGACTAAAAGAAATTATATTTACTGGTCCAAAATTAGATGATTAGAAAAGAATCTTGGTTTTGAATTTTACTGCTTAAGAAAATACATGTGTGTTCTCACAATGGACGTCTCATGATGCCTATTAAAGTCTCTAGTGAAGAGATGAGAGGTTCATAGAAATATGATGGTCTCATGTAACTCTTCGGATACTTGAGTAAGTTAAAAGGCAGAGGATCATGATTTAATTTGATGAATGAATTGGGAAAGCATGGAGTATAAATTGAAGGGAAACCTAGATCAATTTAATTCTTTGTGAATTGCCTAGATGTTTTTGAGTAAGTTCCACCTGAATTACAATAGGATGTATATGGTGGAAAACTTCTGGCAAAACATGTGGCAAAGGAAAGCCATTTTCATCATAATGTGAACAAGTTTTATATCTTATTCACTAGTTGTTTAAAACATGATTAGTGATGGCATTTACTGACACGAAGTGTGTAGATACTGGAATCACTAAATGTTTATTACTAAGTGAGGATAAGATTGTTATGACATGGGTAAAACTACAAGAGTAGTGGCTATTGCAGTGGGAGTTGTTTATTTATCTTACGATATGAATAAACGTTTGATTTTATGAAATTGTCTTTACGTACATTTTCATAGAAAGAATTTGATTTCGGTTTCTATGCATTAATAGATGTATACTCCATTTCATTTAAATGGCATGGTCATTAAAATGAATGATAGAGTTGTAATCTGTTATGGTACGTTGGTGAACAATTTGTACACTCTTAAATCATGTTTATTCCCTGGATGCGACAAATAGTAATTAATAATGAGTCTTCTAATCTAGTAAGAGAAAGGTACCTTCGGAAATGAATTTCTCACCTTAATGGTGTGACGAATAGAAGGAATAGCACTCTTATGGTAGTGATTAGATAGATGATGAATTATTTGGAATTACTAAATTCATTTTATGGATATGCCCTAGGAACAGTAATTCGTAAGAATGTTTATCTGTTTGTGGGATATCCTAGAAAAATGAAGGATGATTTATTTAGTCCACAAGATCGAAGAGTGATTGTTAACATAAACACTAGATTTTTGGAAAAGGACTATGTAATAAATCAAATACCCATGTATAAGTTGTTCTAAAGGAAGTGAGAGGAAAACACGAAGTATTAGTACCAAGTGCACAAGAGGATATACCACAAGGTAAACTGCGACGCGTGTCACATCTGATATACAATTGCGTGTAGTGTCTTCTCGTAGTGGGAAGGTTGTTCTAACACCTGATAGATATATGTTTTGGGAGAGTCGTGAGGCTTGGTCCCTAGTAAACATGGAGTTAACCCACGGATACGACGAAGCACTACAAGTTAGAAATGCCTAAATCTTAACAAATTGCAATAAATGTTGAAATAGAATCAATAGATTCTAAATAAGATCTGGATGATTGTAGAACCACGGATGGTGTGAAAACCATTGGAAGTGGTCATACAAAATAAAAGAGGATCATACGGTAAGGTGAAAACCTTATAAGTAAAGCTTGTTGGGAAAAGGAATACTCAGAAAGAAAGGGTTCGATTATGAGAAAACATGTTCGCCAGTAGCTATGCTTATGTTGATCCGGACTCTTTTATCTGTTGCTACTCATATGAAATATGAGAGATAGCAAATAGATGTCGAGACAGCTTTCCTGATTGGAAGTCTTAAGGGAAACATCTATGTGAAGCAACCAGAGTGATTTATTGCAAAGAGCTAAGAGCATTGTGATAGTGAGCTTAAAAGTGTCCATTAATGGACTAAAACAAGCTTCAAGATCATGAAACATCCGTTTTGATGAGGTAATCCAGTGACATGGATCTAATCAATGATCGGATGGGTCTTGTGTATTGAAAAGAGTGATGAAAACGTGGTGGTATTACTTATACTATACATAGATATTATCTTGCTCATTGGAGACAATGAAAGAGTATTATCGGGCGTATGGGGTATGGTTAATAAAGCGGTATAAGATGAAGGACTTAAGAGGAACAAAAATATCCTTTTGATCACGGTAATACGGATCACAAGAAAGGATGTTATGCTTATCTCAAGCTTCATGAAACGATACAATCCTTACTCGTTTTAGCATGTGACTTTATCTAAGGAAATGTGTCTTGAGACACAAAAGGAAGATAAAGGAGATGAAAGCAGTTCCTTATGCTTCGATAAATGAGGAAGCCTAATCTAAGGAATGCTATACATGAGTATGGATATCTGTTTTGCTAAATGCATGAACAGTGGGTATCAACGTAACCTGGAACAAGAATGATGAGCTGTGGTAAGACATATATGAAGTGCCTGAGAAGGACTGGAAATTATATGTAAGCTTACTGGACAGATTCACTGCTTCTTGTGGATTACGTAGATTCAGATTTTTTAGTCAGATTGGACGGCAGTAAATCCACCTCAAGGTTATGTGTTTAATTTTAGGAAGTTGAGTCATAATGTGGAGGAGTGTTATATAGAAATGTATTTCAGACTTCGGACTCCATATGGAAAAATGATAAATTGGAGCCTATGAGGCAACCAATGTATCTGTATGACTCTAGAAACTTCATGATGGACTTTGATGTGATTCTAAGTTTGCCCAAGGTTATCACAATTTATATTGATGATATTGGTGCAGTTGCAAACTTGAAGGAATCACAAGTCCATAAGGCAATTAAACACATGGAGCGCAAGTACCACCTGTTACGAGAAATCGTATGATGAGGGGAAGGTTGTTGTTGCCTAGATTGCATCGGATGATGACCTAGTAAATCCATTTACAAGGATATTCAGGCGAGAGCTTTTAATGGTCGTGTAGTGGGAGTGGGCATCAGATGTATGGCAGAAGACATGACAGCATAGTCTTTTAGTATAAGTGGGAGATTGTTGGATTGTATACTAAAAGTCTAGCTTTTTGTATGAACAATATTATAACAATTAATTTGAAATGAGAATCATATGATCAAATGATTGCATCTTATAATTTATTTATATGTTCGATGCAATAGTCCACTTACTTTATATTGTAGATAATATGTTGTGCGACAACACGCGGAAGATCATATTATCGGTTTCCTTATAAAGTATAAACAGATGCTCACAACTGAGATAGACGGGGACTCTCTATCGGGATGGTTGTAGTGTGGTTTGGTATTAGCTTGTCTTGGCTATAGAATCACATTAGTGCACTTGTGTGTATTGAGCAGGACCGCTTGAGATCGTTCGACTTATACTGACTTATAGGAGAACTTGATCTCAGTTATTATGGAAGTTCGTGCTCTTAATCCCTATACAATAACCTCGACACGTAGGGCAGTATGTATTTCTTTGATTCATCATTGGGTGAGATTTACATGTAATTAAATCAACAAACTCGATGAGTTGGGAAGTAGTGCTGTCTCTATGGTGTGCTGTTGATTGTAGAAGGAATCCGTGTCCGTCATAGGTTGATGATGTCCCCTTGAGGAGCTCATAAGGATTATCATGTAAACCCTGCAGGTGGAATTTATTCCGGCATGATAATGAGGTTGAGTGGTACTACTCTTGGATGAGATATTAATTAATTGAGTTGTCAGTAACTTAAATTAATTAATGGACATTGTATATCTTAAACATGGGGAGACTAACGGGCTCATAATAAGAAGGAGCCCAAAACGTAATTTTGGGATTGGTACGGTAGTGCAGTAATAATATTTTAGTGGAATATATTATTATTATTGGACTTAAGTATAAGCTTTGGGCTAAGCTTGGATACTTAAGCCCAATGGAGGCCCAACCCAATTTCTCCTCCTGGTCCCTGCTGTAGCCCATGTATATAAGTCACCTCAGTTTGTTCTAAACCGAACTCTGCGCCTAACATACGAGAGAGAGAGTGAACAGCAGATTGAGTAGGTCTCGTAGATCGTCGCCCACACGACGTCGAGATCGGACTTGGGACATACAGTAGAAGACCGGAAGGTCGTTTGCTGCTGCAGTTCGTCATGTTCCAAAATTCATAAAAAATCATACAGTACTCCGATTTTGATGTATTATATACTGACGGAAAGCCGTCGAAGAGAGGATCGTTTGAGCGCAAAGACCACTCAATTCCGACATCAGAAGAGGAACTTATGGCTATTCTCGTGGGACTGCGCAGACTGCCAGCGAGAATTCAACCTCTACATCAACCCTTGGTGAAAGGTAATGCGTTTCATGTTTACTTGCTTCCGCTGCTTGTTAGAAATACATGGAACCCTAACGGGTCACGTTAACCAAACGATCGAGCGCCAACACCTAGAAGGGGGTAAAATTATATCCCTTGCTTCAAGGTTTATTCACACGTATTATATGCATATTTACTTGTGTCTACATAGTAGATTTATATGATTTAGTGATGTGTCCATATTCCACAAGGCAGAGTCGGACATTGATACATGAAAGAGAAATTAATGAGTGAAACCAGATTACCCTAGGGCTACCTATTCTCCATTCTTGAGCCACATTCGTATTCTTCTAGTGTTTAATTTATTTTATTTGTTATTTTAATTAATTGTTTCATAGCTTATTAATTCTATATCTCACTTTTATTGCCTTTTGTCTTAATTAATTTAGTAAATAATTAAATTGATAATACGCCGTCCTTTGGGTTCGATATTTAACTTGGTCGCTTTCTTAAGTTGCAATTGACATCCTTACTATTTGAGGATTAATTTTTTGTGCGAAGAAAACGCTCATCAGAGACCCACACACTATACTAATACAATTACTCACTACACATTAAAATATCATTTCTCTCACTTTACTACACATTAAAATATTATACTCCTTAATCTCCATGGAAAAAGTAAACGTATACCTTGTTCCGGATGGAGGGAGTATTTAGTAAATTGATATATAATATTCTAATGTATACAGATTAGTTGTATTAGTATTATATATAGGCACATGAAGATATATTAATTTTTTTATCGGTAAATATTAGTTGTTAGTTCACCAAGCACCCCCTTCTAATTCGTTCCCAATGAGAATTGAACTTGGGTCTCTTACTTAAGTGATGAAACCAGTGGCCAGGTGGCTAGCCAACCTGGTTACATGAAGATATATTAATTATTTTGTGTGTATCTCTTATAACAAAAGAAAATGTACCAATATTTGTGGGACGCCTTATTTAGTAAAATATTCAAATATTCATGGGACGGGGGAGTACCGAATAACCTGCGATCATCTCACGGCGACACAATTTTAAAATTTCTTAAATATTTAATATTTTTTATTTAAGATGTTATTACTTTTTATTAAAAAAATTATCACTTTTTATTTATACTATAAATTTAAAGACGTAAGCAAAAATGTCACTTTTCAAACTTAATTTTGGAAAAATGTAACTCTCACCATAAATTTTTTGAAAATGTCACTTTTCTAAAAATTTGGACATAAGTATCCATAATCTGCGACCCCTCATGTGACTATGTTTATAAATACATTTGCGACCACATGCACAATTTTTTCATGTAAGACCACATATATACTTTTTTGTTTACTAACAAACTATCCATTAAAAATCATTATAAATTCATTTCAATCCATGTCATGATCCAATTGAGCCAAATAATGAAGAAAATTATAAATCAAAGGTTGAGAGACCTCCCTTTCAAACTTGGTCTTCTCTTCCTTCAACATACTCCAATCTTCACTCCTTAATAATATTTCCTTCTTGAATTGACAGATTGATGGAATCGTGGATGAATTTGAGGAAATCAAGTAGATTAGATGGAGGATGAATGGAATGGATGAATGGAGGTGAAGTGTGTGTGTAATGTGGTAAAAAGTGTGTGTAGAAACTGTTCAGAATGATTACTTTCGTAATTTTGACGCAAATGCTCCAATACTTTTTTGTTTACTAACAAATGTGCAGGGGCTGATCCAGAAAAAAAAGTGGTAAAAATATTATTTAATATTCAAAATCACACAATAAATAAATCAAAATGCAAAAATTATAATTACTTTTAACATCATCAAATTTTTATTTGTAAAAAGCAATTTCAGATATTATTATTATAAATTTATACAATAAATTTAGAAAAATAGTAATGAATTGAGTGTAAATTTGTGTTGCATTTTATAATTTGAGGTATAAAATATTAATATTAATATGTTACCATGAAAAAGAAAAATAAAAGAAAAAAATAATACATATAATATTAGGAGAAACACATATACATAAAAAAGAAAAAATATATAAAAATCTTATAAAGCTATAAATTGGTATACAGGAATAAGTTGGGAATGGAATCAGAATTCTCAATTTCATTCCATTCCTACGTTTGGTAAGATTTTCATAATGGGAATACCCATTCCATAAGGAATGTGTATTCCACACAATTGGAAATCACCATTCCCCCCACCCCCCATAGCTTTACGTATTCCATACTTTATGGAATCAAAATTTTATTTTTATTTTTTATTTTTTATATAACAAAAGATACATTAATAATTATAAATAATTTATTTTTATTATATCACATCACTTTTTGTATAATTACGAAAATAAAAAATAAAAAAATATTTTTTCATTTAATATATAATTTTCTTATTAAAAAACATAATATTTAATTATTCACTAAAAATATTAAATTATTTAAAAATTTAAAATAAAAATTCTTATAATTTAATACTCATTATAATAAAAATAATATAAGAAAAATAAAAAATTAGTAAAAGAAAGAAATTTAAAATTAAAAAAATTATATAATTAATTAAATATTTATTTTAAATAAAATTTATTAAATTATATACAAAATATTATAAATTAATATTATTTTTAAATTCAATACACATATATAATATTAAATATAAAATTTTATTTTATTTATAGAAATATTTTTTTTAAAATTACATACAGATTTTTATTTAAATTTTTAATTTTTAATTTTATAAATTTTTATTAGAATAATTATTAAAATATATTAAATCTGTTAAGATTTAAATTAATGTAAAATTTATATAAAATGAAATTTGAATAAATTAGTGAATGTATTTTCTATTACCTCGTTTATTCCTAGTCAATACCAATCATGAGAATAATTATTTTTTGTCATTCCTTTCCCATCTCTATTTCATTCCTAAGATCATTCCATCCTAGTGTAATTTAATTCCAGCATACCAATCATGCCGTAAGAGTTTGAACCCATGACCTTGCCTACATGATTAGGCGACTTAAAAGCATCTCCAGTTCTGTACCCCCAACTCAGGTACAAATTTTGTCACATTATTATCAATTTACTGTCACTTCAATAGTTTAAAAATCTTCAAATTTGTACCTAGCTCCCTAATCATTCTAGATACAATTAAATACTATTTGAGGTAGAGGCAGAGCTAACTAGAAAAATTTATTAGGGGGGATAAAAATAAAAGCATGTAGATCATAATTCATATTCGAGTTGAAAAATACAAAATAGTGCAATATAAAAGCATAACTTGCTACCAAAAAGAATTTAGAGATATTCATGCAATCCTCAATGTCTAAAATTAAGAAAAGTGTAGACGATACTTTTTCATCGATTCAAAATGAGAAATTATAGACTTTGTGGAAAAGGTCTTAGCTATTTCTTTCTCAATGTATACGACCAAATTATTCGCAAGAAACATATCATCCATTTGCTTCAAAGTCTTGTTTGATTTCTTTTCATGGCTGAAAATACTCTCTCTACAGTAGTTGTTGATATTGGAAGAGTTAGTACAAGATGAATTTATCTCTCAACCAAGTGACAAATCTTCGACTTTCCTTGTTTCAGCCAATCTTTAACATAACTGAGACGATGTTAAAATACCTTGAAAATCTGTACGAGTAAATATATCAAGCTCATAATGACTAAGGTGGAACTTCAAATGTCTTATTTCTTGCTTAATGAAATCATTGCCGGAGTTAGAAAAATTTATCGGAGAGCTAGAAATAAAAGCATGTAGATCATAATTCATATTCGAGCATTGAAATTACAAAATGGTGCAATATAAAAGTATAACTTGCTACTAAAAGTAGGGGTGAGCAAAGAATAGACAAAATTGAAAATCGATCTAAACCGCACCAAATAAGAAAATCAGTTTAGTTTTTGGATGTACGGTTCGGTTTCGATTTCATTTTTTTTAGAATTTCAGTGATCATTCCGGTTCGCTTTGGGAAAAATATATTTAAAAAAGCGTGTGTATGTTAAAATCCTAATATATATTAATAATAATATTATACTTATTTAATATCTTAATAGTTAGAAGAAGTCAGAACTCAAAAACCCTAGTGCAACCCGATTCAATTTCTTATTTCATTCCTTCCTAGCTCACTCTTTCGGTAGTCGGCTCTCCACCTATCCCCGTTCCAGCACAGTGCACTGACAACAATGTTGCTTGTCCCAGCGCCGAAACCAGCCATGAAGGATTCCTAATTTCCTCCCTCTCTCCACTCTCCCCGTTCCAGCCCAGCGCACCGACGCTTGTCCCAGAGAAAGATCTTATCAAAGTTTTCATGTATGTACCTACTTTTCCTTTACTTGTAATTGGGAAATCATCTCTGTGTTGATTGTTTTAAAATATATATTTTAGTGGTCATCATTATGTTTTCTAATTTCTAGTATGATAAGGAATCCACTCCTTTTTATAGTTTCTTGCTCAAGTTTTGTGGGCTCTTTGTTAGTTTTGTGAATATGTTTTCTTTTTATTCTCCTTTTAAAATGGTATTTTTCTGTGTTCGATGAAAATTATTGGGGGCAGTGACAGAGCCAAAAATTAAATTGAGGGATCCAAAATAGTATTGTAAAGTAAATACTTTATTCATCTTTTATTTGCGTTTTTCATAAGAAGTTACTATTTTTTAACGACTTTATCAATTTTTTGGAACAATTTGATGATTTTTTAATAATAAAAAATTAAACTAAGTATGTTAAAAATGATGATAATTTTAAAACTAAAATATACTTTTGATTGATATTTATTAAAATATACGTGATTTAATCTTGATCCATGAAGTGTATTTAGATCTTACTTTAATTTATGATATATATATATATATATATATATATATTATAACTAATATATAATAACTTATGAAATAAAATGTAACACAAACAATGTTAAAGGAAAAATAAAAAGATAAAAATTATACCAATTAAAAGGATTAAAAAGAAGGAAAATTCTAAAGAGAAAAAATTTATAATATAAATAAAACTAATATATTAAAATAAATAAAATAATAATGAACTAAAACAATATTAAAAAAAAAAAAATTTAAGATGTATTCAAGGGGCGAACCCTTGACCTTCAATAGATAAGTGAGGGACCTAAACACCATACTATGTCTATTATACTGGATAAATTTTAGCATATACTATATACTAGAGTTTATTGAAATACCAGGGGGGCCAATGCCCCCTGGTCCTTAACTGCCTACGTCTATGTTGGGGGGAATTAAACCGACATAAGACAATATTGGCTTAAATGTTTAATCTTGATAATAATATATATAATTAAAGACAAAATGGGAACAACAGAGATCTTGAATATCTTTCTTTGTTTTTTTCTATAAAGATAGGAGAAATGAGTTTATAAAAGTTTATAAAGTCTTTAAAGTAAAATTTGATTTCATATAGTTTATTTACCTTTATATATATTTGGTTTGCTAAGAGTTCTTGGCAATAAATTAAGAGATGACTGACCTTGCAACTTGCAATCATAATTGCATAAGTATCAAATATATTATTCCTAATTAATTGTTTCATATCAAAATCAACTTTAATTAACTTTAATTTGTGGTTTGAAAAGTAAATTATAATGTCACTAACTTACTATTAATAATAACGCAGATGTGTTTTTGTTTTTGTTTTGTAGCAAATATTATGGAACTTCAAAGTTTTCCCACTATAGAAGAAGACGAGTGCTTGGAAAAAACTAACAAAGGTTTTAATGAGCATGTTCAAGCTTCAAACCTACCTCGATAGTCAGCCTACAACAATCTTCAAGTTGCAGGAAAGCTGAAATTTCAGTAAAGAAGGAAAAGACAATGAAACCAAAATCTAAGGTATGAGACTACTTTGAAAAGAGAGTAGATGAGAATGGTGACACTAAAGCAAAGTGCAATTATTGTAAAAGTTTGTTATGTTATGATCCTAATGTAAATGGAACATCATCACTAAATGGTCATATGAGAAACTGCATGAGCAATCCACATGTTCAAGAAATAAAACAAACACTATTAAATTTGCAACCTAATGGTGGGATAGAGGCTAGTGACGTGAGCACCAGGGCTAGCTCATTAATTTCATGGGCCCTGTGCGAAATTTTTATAAGGCCTTTTATTATTATAAAAAATATAAAATAAATAAAATTAAAATAATAATATAATTATACTTGTTAAATATATAGAATGGTATAATTATAATAAAAATATCACATTAAATACAATTAATTAACTCATTAATTAAAATAAAGTTAAATATCTTTTAATTAAAAATCATAATTTTTTATTAACAAATTTAACAGAAAAGTAATTAAAAAAATTACAAAGAATGGTAGAAGAAGAAGGATTGTGTGAAAAAAGTAGAAGAAATAAACTTTTGTAATTAACTTATCAAATAAAATTAAATATTTATGTTAAATTTCACAACTAACTATAGCAGATGAAATTTTAAAAAAAAAATGTGACGTTTAAATGTGATAATTTCTATATCATTCTTTTTGATAAGTGACACGTATGAGAGAGAAAATAAAATATACTCTAACTTAACGCATAAACTTTAGGGGTAAAAGGATTAGATTTTTCATTCATGTTACGTGTCTTCTATAAAGAGATGCACAGGACATGTCACACCAAATTGTCACATGAGAATCCATATCTCCAGAAAAAACTTGAACTCAAGTGAATACGGAAAAGATAATAAAGTGGTTTCAACTAAGGCATTAGGTATTTATATTCATATTTTATTATATATATATATATATATATATATATATATATATATATAATAAAAATTGGGGGCCCTCACCGGGGTTGGGTCCTGTGTGGTTGAACCTCCAGCACCACTGATGAGAGTGAAAATAAGCGTATTTTATTATCCAATTTAATACCTTTTTGATGAGAATTATTGTCATATATTAGCACAATGGTCTTATATTCATTATATGTGATATAAAGGTGCACTTGAGGTGTTTTATTGTGTTTTAGGAGGAAAAAGGGATCAAAAGTGCCAAGTTGGAGAAAGGTGCAATTTGTGCGAGGATGCTCTGAAATGCACGTCCAACTTGTGTAATTATTCTGTGTTCTTGTGGAGATCAAAACTGGTAATGTAATATATGGTTGTAAAGCCACTGAAGATAGGGTCGTTTTGGCGTAAAGAACATCCCATTCGGAGGCCGAACAAGGAAGTTATGAGCAAAGAAGTGACGCCGCGCGAGCTGTGCCGAACAGAATAGATGTTCTATTTTCCATGGCTTGTTACTGATTCAATTCTTTGAGTTTTTGTGAGTTCTTTATATAGAAAGCCCAGGAAGAGAGGATCGAGTGAGCACAAAAATCACTCAATTCGGAGGTCGGATGTGAAAGTTATATGCGAAACGGCGAGACTGCACAAATCGGTTCGACCTAGGTTCGACCTGAGACATTCTGGTTCGACCTGTTGGGTTGGTCGAACCAAGCACCTGGGGCTTCCAGTAGGGTGGTTCGACCTGTGGTTCGACCTGTGCTTAGTGGTTCGACCTGTTTGCTGAGGTCGAACCGATGTGCGGGAACTTACCATATCCGTATTTTCGAGGCCTAAACGCGTGTGATCACTTGAAAAGCCCATTCTAAGCCTAGGAGACGTGATTAAAAGTATAAAAGGAGGTCTAGGAAGCCACAAAAGAGGAGAACACAATACAAGAGAGGAGAAGAAAGGCCACAACCATACAACACCCCACAAGGGGGGATCACCCCCCATCCACCATCCACTTCCTTTCCTTCATCTATCCATCACTTTGAAGATTCGTTTGTGGAATCAAGAGGAGAACCAAGAGGAGGATTCAAGACGGAGAAGGACATGAAGACGCCATATCTAGGGTTTATTCGTTTCCTAATTTATCTTGTATTTTCCGGATATCCGGGTAAGATCTATCCAACCCCCATGTGTGTTTCCTACAACACCATGGGCTAGAGCCTTTTTGGTAGATCTAGGAGTTTTGATGGTTTTATGAATTAATTGATCTTCTATGTGTAAACTCCATACAACACTACTTGTGGATTATTTTATATATGATTGTGCTTTCTTAATCCATATTCACGGTCGTTTTGTGCATCTTCAATCGGTATATAGAGTCTGAATATATATCTTGGTTGTAGATTGAGTGCGTTCACCGCTGAACAGGATTCCATGTTATGATTCTAAGTGAGGGGACTCCGAAGCTTCATTAGAACTATCATATATGAATACTTATTAATTGAATTGAATTCGGATTATTAAGTAGGATAAAGAGGATAATTTCATAGTACCTATAAAGGGAGATCATATCGGGTTAGAGTACCAATCCTAGGGGGAAATAATTGATACTGATAGTACCTAGAAAGGGGGGTGGAATTATATCTCTTGCTCCGAGGTTATTCACACGTGTTATACGCATGTTTTCTTGTGTCTATAGAGTAAATATGCATGGCTTAGTGATGCGTCCATATTCCACAAGGCAGAGTCGGACATCAATGCATGAAAGGGAAATTAAGTAGTAAAACTGGATTACCCTAGAGCTACCTATTCTCCTACTTGATCCACTTTCGTATTCTTCGAGTGATATTTTATATTATTTGTTATTTTAATTACTTGCTTAGTAGATTAATAATTCCATACCTCAAACTTTATTATCACTTGTCTTAATTAATTTAGATAATAATTAAATTGATAATACGCCGTCCTTTGGGTTCGATATTCACTTGGTCGCTTGCTTAAGCTGCAATTGATATCCTTAATACTTGGGGATTAATTTTGCGTGCAAAGAAAACGCGCATCAAGTTCTTGGCGCCGTTGCCGGGGACGGCTGTTATTATTAATTTTATTATTTATAGTTTGATTAAAATATTTTTTTTCTTTTATTTGTGATTATTTATTTCTATCTAACCTTGAATTTTTTCGAGTTACTTGTGCGCTTGAAAAAAAGAGAGGAAGGAAAAGAAGGAATAACACATTGATCTAAACATGGCCGGAGCAAGGCAGAATCCGGATAATGTTGTCATACGTGAAGTTTTCACGAACTTTGGGAATGTCAACATGGGGTTGATAGGAGCAAGGGGGGAAGATGATAATTTTGAGATACATCCCGCTCTTATTAACATGGTAGAGAAGAATCCCTTTTCTGGAGGTTGTTTTGAAGATCCATATCAGCATCTCCGAAGATTTCTTGGTTATGCAAACACTCAAAAGGGTAGTGGAGCGAATGATAATGCTAGGCGGATCGCCTTATTCAAGTTCTCTTTAATTAATAAGGCGAAAGCTTGGTATGAGACCTTTGATCCAGCCGATTGCAAAACATGGGACCAACTGCAGCAGAAGTTCTTGGAGAGATACATGCTACCCTCAAGGATCTTAAGAATGAAGCAAGAGATCACTCGATTTGTTATGAATCAGGGTGAGAAATTTTATGAGGCGTAGGACAGGTTTAAAGACATGCCCAGGAGGTGTCCACAGCATGGAATGCCGAAGGCTGAATACATAAGCATCTTCTACTATGGATTGGATTGTGAGTCGCGTATTTTTATTGATGCATCATCAGGAGTAGCGTTGTTATCTAAGACAGCACTTGAAGCAGAAAAGTTGTTCGAAGACATCTCTATGAATTCATGTGACTGGCCTGTAGAGAGAGATAGAGGATCATATGTACTTGGAAAGGTAGCACAAGTTGAACATCAAGTGGTAAAGCCAAATAGGGATGATGATATCGTCTCTAGTCTAGCTAACATCAACAAGCTACTAGAGTCCAGTAGAAGCAGATCACAGAGTTGACACTAAGGGGGCCTAATATGAAGCAGCACGAAGTGAAGAGTGTTGAAGATACCTTCCATCGATACATGGCTGAGAATGATGCAAGGATTGATCATCTTGAGGATACCATGAATGTTGATCATGCAGATTTGTCTAAGCAATTGAAGGAGCTTACCTTGATGATAGGATAGATGACCACGAACGTGAATCAATTGGTACAAAAATTGGAAGATAAAGCCATCACGTTAAGATCTGGAACGCAGTATGAGGGAACGACGAGGCCGAGATCAAATTTGGACATAGCTAATTCTCGGTTCGACCAACATCCAGAAGGTTCGACCTGGCATTCAGGTCGAACCATGGTCGAACCTCACCATGTGGAGCACTCTATTTTTTCAGAACACCGGTTCGACCAAAACCCAGAGGGTTCGACCTGTTCTGCAGGTCGAACCATGGTCGAACCTCTTCATCCGGAGTGCTCTGTTTTGTCGCAGCAACGGTTCGACCACGACCGTAATGGTTTGACCAACCCAGCAGGTCAAACCCAGGTCGAACCGGAGGATATAAACTATACAGTGAGGCAGTTCGACCTAGGGGGCAGTGGTTCGACCTCTAACACTGGTCGAACCCTAGTCGAACCTCAAGAGCAGAAAGAGAGCAGTTTTCCAGGAGATAGGTTCGACCATTACGTACCTGGTTCGACCTCTCAAACAGGTCGAACCCAGGTCGAACCTCAAATTTAAAAAAAGAGCCGTTGTCCAGAAGGTAGGTTCGACCAGTACGTGCTTGGTTCGACCTGTTCCACAGGTCGAACCCTGGTCGAACCCATCCAGAAGTTGCCCGTTTCTGCGCCAAATGTTCCGCATGATGTTGATGTTACTCCAGTACCTTTACATGAGCAGAATACTGAGCTTACAATGAAGAAGAAGTGGGAAGAAGCAAAGAGATTGAGAGCCAAGAAGGATAAAGCGAAGGAGGTTGAACGTGATGAATGGGGAAGACCAAAGACTAAGATACCTCCTCCGTTTCCTTCGAGATTGGCCGAGAAGGGATTGGAAGAAAAGTTCAAGAGGTTTCACGATGTCATGAGAAACGTAAGCTTGAACATTCCTTTCTCTGAAGCAATCATGAAGATGCCATACTATTCCCGATTCCTCAAGAATATTATATCAAAGAAGAGAAGCTTGAACGGAGTGGAGACGATGAACCTATCAGAAAATGAAGCTCGATCCTTCAAAGGAAGTTGCCTGCAAAGTTAAAGGATCCGGGAAGCTTCACCATTCTTTGTGACATTAGAAAAGGGTCGGCACATAAAGCCTTGTGTGATTTGGGGGCAAGCGTTAATTTGATGCCTTTGTCCATATTTAAAAGGCTTGGTTTGGGGATCTTAATCCCACGAATATTGTTCTTCAATTGGCGGATAGATCCATGACTTGTCCGAAGGGTTTAATTGAAGATGTTTTAGTGAGAGTGGATAAGTTAATTTTTCCCGTGGATTTTCTTGTACTTGAGATGGAAGTTGATAAGGGTGACATTCCCCTTATTTTGGGACGACTGTTCCTTGCCACAGTTGGAGCTATGATCGATGTTAAGGAAGGAAAGCTTAGACTGCGAATGGATAATGAAGATGTGGTTTTCTCTCTTGATCATGCAATGAAGATGCCCATGGAGACTCAATCATGCAAGAGAATTGATATGGTTCCTAACTTGTTTAATCATGATTTTTCTAAGACAGGTGATTCTGAATTTAAGTGGAAGGTTGACAAGGAGGAGTCTAGACAGCCATGGGAGGAAGAAAATTTCAATGATCATATTTTTGTGACAAAAAAAGGTGAGGTGTTGAGTGTAGATAAGAAGAGGGAAAGAAAGTATTTGAAGGTGAGGATGCGAGAAGACCGTCCTCTACCGTCGTGACTCTACGACGTTAAACATGAGCGCCTGTTGAGGGCTTGCCCTTCCGTTTTATTGCTTTATTTCTTTCGTGTGAGTAAGAAATTTTTATATTTAAGGTGTTTATTATTCGGCAATTACATCTTTGCAAACTTTGTTTCAACTTATGTTTTTACTAAATTTGGGGGGGTGTGATGTACTTACCTCATTGAAGCACCAAGAATATAATCTTTTCTTTGTAATGTTTGTTAGGGGAGTTGATTTTTTGCGGTATATTAAAACTTTAATCGGTTTTGATATGTCGATTTTTGCAATTTGCCTAGTGTTCAGTGGTGTTTCTAGTGTGTGGAGTCGATTAGATAGTCAATTAATTCAGTGGTGTTTCTAGTGTGTGGAGTCGATTAGATAGTCAATTAATTCTTTCTTATAGTCCTCCTATTTTATTATTGATGAATCCTGTGATGATGAGTTTGTTTGAGCTTTGATGATAGAAAAGGGTAACTAGGTGGCAAGACGAGTTCTACATTGAGGTTTCGACTTGAGGAGCTCGTGCGTACGTTGAAGAAAAATCAGGTGCCCTCGTTCCCTTATTCTAATTTTTATATGTGCTTTTAATTCATGTAGTGGAAGGATTAAGTTTAAGGTGGTGATCCATGTGAGCTTATATTGTTAAAATTGTCTTTGAAATTCATATGCTCTTGAAATTGATGAAGGAAGTGTACCTTGAGTTATATTGTGATATGAAGTTCTATGTGTACTTGTGGGATATTGCTTACCATGAAAAGTGCTCTGTTACTTGTTAAAAACCCATGTGAGATTTTGAGCCTCGTTGATCATGTACATAATCACATGATATTTTCTTTTCTAGTGAGTATCGTTCTTGAGTATGTATTCTAGAACTTGCCTCTTGTCTTACTTGAAACTACATGTGTGTTAGATGATGGGAGATGATCTAAGGCCATCCTTGAATTTATGAGTCACTTAGCCAAATAATTCCCTACCAAATAATTATATATCCGTAGTTAGCCCCGTTGAGCCTAAAAGCCTTATTTCTTTGGCAACCGACGAAGATAGCCACTTTGATATCTTATTTTAGCCTTAAATTCCTATATTTAGTGGAGAATTAAATGCTGTCAAAGTGTGTTAATGGTGCTTGATAACAATTTGGGAAGGAATGAAATTGGTGTTGAAATTAATAGTGATGGATTATGATAATGCATCTAAGGAGAAGCATGGAGTAGTGCTTAAATCTAGTACTTCATGGAATCAAAAACCCTAGGGTAGTGCTTAAATCTAGTACCCTATGGAGGATGCGTGAGGTAGTGCCCGAAACTGGTACCTCGAGAGAAAAAGGATGTGCTTGAGACAAGAAAAAGTATATTGAGCGTGAAGGAAAGGAGAGAAAAGAAAATTAGAAGAGCATGAAGCTGGATAGCCTTGAAGTGTAAGAATCTGCAGTACAAAAGATCTCCGATTTTAATTCTCTACTAATTGAGTCACTTTATCCATATGTTTCCTACCCTTACCAAAGAGCCAACATTACATCCAAAAGAAAAGTCCTTTTTGATCCCATTGTCGAATCATACTTTTAGTGGTGAAGAGCTTGAGACGTTTGGCAAGCTTATGGTTACGCATGCACTTGAATTGAATATGAGCATAAACACCTTAACCCATAAGTGTACATCTTTTACACTTGAGTGAGAGATCATATATATACTTTCCGTGAGAACATGTCAATGAAGCATTTGAATTGGTGGTGATTGTCTTAACTTGTATGCTTTGAATTGATTATTACACGTGATAAGAGTTGCATGACCTAAGTTGATGACAATTGTATTTTGAATGGGGTATTGGTCATAGTCCTTGTTTCCCCGCTAATTTTCATACTCTCTCTCTCTTTTTATGTTATTTTGTTGCCTCGGGACGAGCAACGGGTAAGTTTGGGGGATTGATGAGAGTGAAAATAAGCGTGTTTTATTATCCAATTTAACACCTTTTTGATGAGAATTGTTGTCATATATTAGCACAATGTTCTTATATTCATTATATGTGATATGAAGGTGCACTTGAGGTGTTTTATTGTGTTTTAGGAGGAAAAAGGGATCAAAAGTGCCAAGTTGGAGAAAGGTGCAATTTGTGCGAGGATGCTCTGAAATGCACGTCCAACTTGTGTAATTATTCTGTGTTCTTGTGGAGATCAAAACTGGTAATGTGATATATGGTTGGAAAGCCACTGAAGAGAGGGTCGTTTTGGCGTAAAGAACATCCCATTCGGAGGCCGAACAAGGAAGTTATGAGCAAAGAAGTGACGCCGCGCGAGCTGTGCCGAACAGAACAGATGTTCTATTTTCCATGGCTTGTTACAGATTCAATTCTTTGAGTTTTTTTGAGTTCTTTATATAGAAAGCCCAGGAAGAGAGGATCGCGTGAGCACAAAAATCACTCAATTCGGAGGTCGGATGTGAAAGTTATATGCGAAACGGCGAGACTGCGCAAATCGGTTCGACCTAGGTTCGACCTGAGACATTCTGGTTCGACCTGTTGGGTTGGTCGAACCAAGCACCTGGGGCTTCCAGTAGGGTGGTTCGACCTGTGGTTCGACCTGTGCTTAGTGGTTCGACCTGTTTGCTGAGGTCGAACCGATGTGCGGGAACTTACCATATCCGTATTTTCGAGGCCTAAACGCGTGTGATCACTTGAAAAGCCTATTCTAAGCCTAGGAGACGTGATTACAAGTATAAAAGGAGGTCTAGGAAGCCACAAAAAGAGGAGAACACAATACAAGAGAGGAGAAGAAAGGCCACAACCATACAACACCCCACAAGGGGGGATCACCCCCCATCCACCATCCACTTCCTTTCCTTCATCTATCCATCACTTTGAAGATTCGTTTGTGGAATCAAGAGAAGAACCAAGAGGAGGATTCAAGACGGAGAAGGACATGAAGACGCCATATCTAGGGTTTATTCGTTTCCTAATTTATCTTGTATTTTCTGGATATCCGGGTAAGATCTATCCAACCCCCATGTGTGTTTCCTACAACACCATGGGCTAAAGCCTTTTTGGTAGATCTAGGAGTTTTGATGGTTTTATGAATTAATTGATCTTCTATGTGTAAACTCCGTACAACACTACTTGTGGATTATTTTATATATGATTGTGCTTTCTTAATCCATATTCACGGTCGTTTTGTGCATCTTCAATCGGTATATAGAGTCTGAATATATATCTTGGTTGTAGATTGAGTGCGTTCACCGCTGAACAGGATTCCATGTTATGATTCTAAGTGAGGGGACTCCGAAGCTTCATTAGAACTATCATATATGAATACTTATTAATTGAATTGAATTCGGATTATTAAGTAGGATAAAGAGGATAATTTCATAGTACCTATAAAGGGAGATCATATCGGGTTAGAGTACTAATCCTAGGGGGAAATAATTGATACTGATAGTACCTAGAAAGGGGGGTGGAGTTATATCTCTTGCTCCGAGGTTATTCACACGTGTTATACGCATGTTTTCTTGTGTCTATAGAGTAAATATGCATGGCTTAGTGATGCGTCCATATTCCATAAGGCAGAGTCGGACATCAATGCATGAAAGGGAAATTAAGTAGTAAAACTGGATTACCCTAGAGCTACCTATTCTCCTACTTGATCCACTTTCGTATTCTTCGAGTGATATTTTATATTATTTGTTATTTTAATTACTTGCTTAGTAGATTAATAATTTCATACCTCAAACTTTATTATCACTTGTCTTAATTAATTTAGATAATAATTAAATTGATAATACGCCGTCCTTTGGGTTCGATATTCACTTGGTCGCTTGCTTAAGCTGCAATTGATATCCTTAATACTTGGGGATTAATTTTGCGTGCAAAGAAAACGCACATCAAGTTCTTGGCGCCGTTGCCGGGGACGGCTGTTATTATTGATTTTATTATTTCTAGTTTGATTAAGATATTTTTTTTTCTTTTATTTGTGATTATTTATTTCTATCTAACCTTGAATTTTTTCGAGTTACTTGTGCGCTTGAAAAAAAGAGAGGAAGGAAAAGAAGGAAAATACATTGATCTAAACATGGCCGGAGCAAGGCAGAATCCGGATAATGTTGCCATACGTGAAGTTTTCACGAACTTTGGGAATGTCAACATGGGGTTGATAGGAGCAAGGGGGAAGATGATGATTTTGAGATACATCCCGCTCTTATTAACATGGTAGAGAAGAATCCCTTTTCTGGAGGTTGTTTTGAAGATCCATATCAGCATCTCCAAAGATTTCTTGGTTATGCAAACACTCAAAAGGGTAGTGGAGCGAATGATAATGCTAGGCGGATCGCCTTATTCAAGTTCTCTTTAATTAATAAGGCGGAAGCTTGGTATGAGACCTTTGATCCAGCCGATTGCAATACATGGGACCAACTGCAGCAGAAGTTCTTGGAGAGATACATGCCACCCTCAAGGATCTTAAGAATGAAGCAAGAGATCACTCAATTTGTTATGAATCAGGGTGAGAAATTTTATGAGGCATAGGACAGGTTTAAAGACATGCTCAGGAGGTGTCCACAGCATGGAATGCCGAAGGCTGAATACATAAGCATCTTCTACTATGGATTGGATTGTGAGTCGCGTATTTTTATTGATGCATCATCAGGAGGAGCGCTGTTATCTAAGACATCACTTGAAGCAGAAAAGTTGTTCGAAGACATCTCTATGAATTCATGTGACTGGCCTGTAGAGAGAGATAGAGGATCATATGTACTTGGAAAGGTGGCACAAGTTGAACATCAAGTGGTGAAGCCAAATAGGGATGATGATATCGTCTCTAGTCTAGCTAACATCAACAAGCTACTAGAGTCCCAGCAGAAGCAGATCACAGAGTTGACACTAAGGGGGCCTAATATGAAGCAGCACGAAGTGAAGAGTGTTGAAGATACCTTCCATCGATACATGGCTGAGAATGATGCAAGGATTGATCATCTTGAGGATACCATGAATGTTGATCGTGCAGATTTGTCTAAGCAGTTGAAGGAGCTTACCTTGATGATGGGGTAGATGACCACGAACGTGAATCAATTGGTACAAAAATTGGAAGATAAAGCCATCACGTTAAGATCTGAAACGCAGTATGAGGGAACGACGAGGCCGAGATCAAATTTGGACATAGCTAATCCTCGGTTCGACCAACATCCAGAAGGTTCGACCTGGCATTCAGGTCGAACCATGGTCGAACCTCACCATGTGGAGCACTCTATTTTTCCAGAACACCGGTTCAACCAAAACCCAGAGGGTTCGACCTGTTCTGCAGGTCGAACCATGGTCGAACCTCTTCATCCGGAGTGCTCTGTTTTGTCGCAGCAACGGTTCGACCACGATCGTAATGGTTCGACCAACCCAGCAGGTCGAACCGGAGGATATAAACTATACAGTGAGGCAGTTCGACCTAGGGGGCAGTGGTTCGACCTCTAACACTGGTCGAACCCTAGTCGAACCTCAAGAGCAGAAAGAGAGCAGTCTTCCAGGAGATAGGTTCGACCATTACGTACCTGGTTCGACCTCTCAAACAGGTCGAACCCAGGTCGAACCTCAAATTCAAAAAAAGAGCCATTGTCCAGAAGGAGTACGTGCTTGGTTCGACCTGTTCCACAGGTCGAACCCTGGTCGAACCCATTCAGAAGTTGCCCGTTTCTGCGCCAAATGTTCCGCATGATGTTGATGTTACTCCAGTACCTTTACATGAGTAGAATACTGAGCTTACAATGAAGAAGAAGTGGGAAGAAGCAAAGAGATTGAGAGCCAAGAAGGATAAAGCGAAGGAGGTTGAACGTGATGAATGGGGAAGACCAAAGACCAAGATACCTCCTCTGTTTCCTTCGAGATTGGCCGAGAAGGGATTGGAAGAAAAGTTCAAGAGGTTTCACGATGTCATGAGCAAAGTAAGCTTGAACATTCCTTTCTCTGAAGCAATCATGGAGATGCCATACTATGCCCGATTCCTCAAGAATATTATATCAAAGAAGATAAGCTTGAACGGAGTGGAGACGGTGAACCTATCAGAGAATTGAAGCTCGATCCTTCAAACGAAGTTGCCTGCAAAGTTAAAGGATCCGGGAAGCTTCACCATTCTTTGTGACATTGGAAAAGGGTCGGCACATAAAGCCTTGTGTGATTTGGGGGCAAGCGTTAATTTGATGCCTTTGTCCATATTTAAAAGGCTTGGTTTGGGGGATCTTAATCCCACGAATATTGTTCTTCAATTGGCGGATAGATCCATGACTTGTCCGAAGGGTTTAATTGAAGATGTTTTAGTGAGAGTGGATAAGTTAGTTTTTCCCGTGGATTTTCTTGTACTTGAGATGGAAGATGATAAGGGTGACATTTCCCTTATTTTGGGACGACCGTTCCTTGCCACAGCTGGAGCTATGATCGATGTTAAGGAAGAAAAGCTTAGACTGTGAATGGATAATGAAGATGTGGTTTTCTCTCTTGATCATGCAATGAAGATGCCCATGGAGACTCAATCATGCAAGAGCATTGATATGGTTTCTAACTTGTTTAATCTTGATTTTTCTAAGACAGGTGATTCTGAATTTAAGTGGAAGGTTGACAAGGAGGAGTCTAGACAGCCATGGGAGGAAGGAAATTTCAATGATCATATTTTTGTGACAAAAAAAGGTGAGGTGTTGAGTGTAGACAAGAAGAGGGAAAGAAAGTATTTGAAGGTGAGGATGCGAGAAGACCGTCCTCTACCGTCGTGACTCTACGACGTTAAACATGAGCGCCTGTTGGGGGCTTGTCCTTCCGTTTTATTGCTTTATTTCTTTCGTGTGAGTAAGAAATTTTTATATTTAAGGTGTTTATTATTCGGCAATTACATCTTTGCAAACTTTGTTTCAACTTACTATTTTACTAAGTTTGGGGGGGTGTGATGTACTTACCTCATTGAAGCACCAAGAATATAATCTTTTCTTTGTAATGTTTGTTAGGGGAGTTGATTTTTTGCGGTATATTAAAACTTTAATCGGTTTTGATATGTCGATTTTTGCAATTTGCCTAGTGTTCAGTGGTGTTTCTAGTGTGTGGAGTCGATTAGATAGTCAATTAATTCAGTGGTATTTCTAGTGTGTGGAGTCGATTAGATAGTCAATTAATTCTTTCTTATAGTCCTCCTATTTTATTATTGATGAATCCTGTGATGATGAGTTTGTTTGAGCTTTGATGATAGAAAAGGGTAACTAGGTGGCAAGACGAGTTCTACATTGAGGTTTCGACTTGAGGAGCTCATGCGTACGTTGAAGAAAAATCAGGTGCCCTCGTTCCCTTATTCTAATTTTTATATGTGCTTTTAATTCATGTAGTGGAAGGATTAAGTTTAAGGTGGTGATCCATGTGAGCTTATATTGTTAAAATTGTCTTTGAAATTCATATGCTCTTGAAATTGATGAAGGAAGTGTACCTTGAGTTATATTGTGATATGAAGTTCTATGTGTACTTGTGGGATATTGCTTACCATGAAAAGTGCTCTGTTACTTGTTAAAAACTCATGTGAGATTTTGAGCCTCGTTGATCATGTACATAATCACATGATATTTTCTTTTCTAGTGAGTATCGTTCTTGTGTATGTATTCTAGAACTTGCCTCTTGTCTTACTTGAAACTACATGTGTGTTAGATGATGGGAGATGATCTAAGGCCATCCTTGAATTTATGGGTCACTTAGCCAAATAATTCCCTACCAAATAATTATATATCCGTATTTAGCCCCGTTGAGCCTAAAAGCCTTATTTCTTTGGCAACCGACGAAGATAGCCACTTTGATATCTTATTTTAGCCTTAAATTCCTATATTTAGTGGAGAACTAAATGCTGTCAAAGTGTGTTAATGGTGCTTGATAACAATTTGGGAAGGAATGAAATTGGTGTTGAAATTAATAGTGATGGATTATGATAATGCATCTAAGGAGAAGCATGGAGTAGTGCTTAAATCTAGTACTTCATGGAATCAAAAACCCTAGGGTAGTGCTTAAATCTAGTACCCTATGGAGGATGCGTGAGGTAGTGCCCGAAACTGGTACCTCGAGAGAAAAAGGATGTGCTTGAGACAAGAAAAAGTATGTTGAGCGTGAAGGAAAGGAGAGAAAAGAAAATTAGAAGAGCATGAAGCTGGATAGCCTTGAAGTGTAAGAATCTGCAGTACAAAAGATCTCCGATTTTAATTCTCTACTAATTGAGTCACTTTATCCATATGTTTCCTACCCTTACCAAAGAGCCAACATTACATCCAAAAGAAAAGTCCTTTTTGATCCCATTGTCGAATCATACTTTTAGTGGTGAAGAGCTTGAGACGTTTGGCAAGCTTATGGTTACGCATGCACTTGAATTGAATATGAGCATAAACACCTTAACCCATAAGTGTACATCTTTTACACTTGAGTGAGAGATCATATATATACTTTCCGTGAGAACATGTCAATGAAGCATTTGAATTGGTGGTGATTGTCTTAACTTGTATGCTTTGAATTGATTATTACACGTGATAAGAGTTGCATGACCTAAGTTGATGACAATTGTATTTTGAATGGGGTATTGGTCATAGTCCTTGTTTCCCCGCTAATTTTCATACTCTCTCTCTTTTTTATGTTATTTTGTTGCCTCGGGACGAGCAACGGGTAAGTTTGGGGGATTGATGAGAGTGAAAATAAGCGTGTTTTATTATCCAATTTAACACCTTTTTGATGAGAATTGTTGTCATATATTAGCACAATGTTCTTATATTCATTATATGTGATATGAAGGTGCACTTGAGGTGTTTTATTGTGTTTTAGGAGGAAAAAGGGATCAAAAGTGCCAAGTTGGAGAAAGGTGCAATTTGTGCGAAGATGCTCTGAAATGCACGTCCAACTTGTGTAATTATTCTGTGTTCTTGTGGAGATCAAAACTGGTAATGTGATATATGGTTGAAAGCCACTGAAGAGAGGGTCGTTTTGGCGTAAAGAACATCCCATTCGGAGGCCGAACGAGGAAGTTATGAGTAAAGAAGTGACGTCGCGCGAGCTGTGCCGAACAGAACAGATGTTCTATTTTCCATGGCTTGTTACAGATTCAATTCTTTGATTTTTTATAATTTCTTTATATGGATAGAAAGCCCAGGAATAGAGGATCGTGTGAGCACAAAAATTACTCAATTCGGAGGTCGGATGTGAAAGTTATATGCGAAACGGCGAGACTACGCAAATCGGTTCGACCTAGGTTCGACCTGAGACATTCTGGTTCGACCTGTTGGGTTGGTCGAACCAAGCACCTGGGGCTTCCAGTAGGGTGGTTCGACCTGTGGTTCGACCTGTGCTTAGTGGTTCGACCTGTTTGCTGAGGTCGAACCGATGTGCGGGAACTTACCATATCCGTATTTTCGAGGCCTAAACGCGTGTGATCACTTGAAAAGCTCATTCCAAGCCTAGGAGACGTGATTACAAGTATAAAAGGAGGTATAGGAAGCCACAAAAGAGGAGAACGCAATACAAAAGAGGAGAAGAAAGGCCACAACCATACAACACCCCACAAGGGGGGATCACCCCCCATCCACCATCCACTTCCTTTCCTTCATCTATCCATCACTTTGAAGATTCGTTTGTGGAATCAAGAGGAGAACCAAGAGGAGGATTCAAGATGGAGAAGGACATGAAGACGCCATATCTAGGGTTTATTCATTTCCTAATTTATCTTGTATTTTCCGGACATCCGGGTAAGATCTATCCAATCCCCATGTGTGTTTCCTACAACACCATGGGCTAGAGCCTTTTTGGTAGATCTAGGAGTTTTGATGGTTTTATGAATTAATTGATCTTCTATGTGTAAACTCCGTACAACACTACTTGTGGATTATTTTATATATGATTGTGCTTTCTTAATCCATATTCACGGTCGTTTTGTGCATCTTCAATCGGTATATAGAGTCTGAATATATATCTTGGTTGTAGATTGAGTGCGTTCACCGCTGAACAGGATTCCATGTTATGATTCTAAGTGAGGGGACTCCGAAGCTTTATTAGAACTATCATATATGAATACTTATTAATTGAATTGAATTCGGATTATTAAGTAGGATAAAGATGATAATTTTATAGTTCCTATAAAGGGAGATCATATCGGGTTAGAGTACCAATCCTAGGGGAAAATAATTGATACTGATAGTACCTAGAAAGGGGGGTGGAATTATATCTCTTGCTCCGAGGTTATTCACACGTGTTATACGCATGTTTGCTTGTGTCTATAGAGTAAATATGCATGGCTTAGTGATGCGTCCATATTCCACAAGGTAGAGTCAGACATCAACGCATGAAAGGGAAATTAAGTAGTAAAACTGGATTACCCTAGAGCTACCTATTCTCCTACTTGATCCACTTTCGTATTCTTCGAGTGATATTTTATATTATTTATTATTTTAATTACTTGCTTAGTAGATTAATAATTCCATACCTCAAACTTTATTATCACTTGTCTTAATTAATTTAGATAATAATTAAATTGATAATACGCCGTCCTTTGGGTTCGATATTCACTTGGTCGCTTGCTTAAGCTGCAATTGATATCCTTAATACTTGGGGATTAATTTTGCGTGCAAAGAAAACGCACATCAAGTTCTTGGCACCCAGAGCCGCCTCTGGTGAGCATATTTGGTACTTGAAAATTTAATCAAGATGCAATTAGACAAACTATTGCATGTATGATTATAGTTGATGAGTTGGCATTTAAATACATAGAAGGTGATTGATGTAAAAGAGTTATGATAAAGCAGGTCCTAGGTTTAAAATTCTTTCAAGATGGACAATTTTAAGAGATTACTTTATATTGTATGCTGATGAAAGGGCAAAGTTGAAGTCTTTTATGAGATCTAATTGTCAAAGAATTATTATTATCACTGATACATGGACATCTTTGCAAAGAGTTAATTACATGTGCATTATTGCTCTTTTTATTGACAATGATTGGAATTTGCATAAGAAGATCATTAATTTTGTTCCGGTTCTAGTCATAAAGGTGATTACATTGGTAAAGCCATTGAAACTATCTTCTTGAATGGGGTTTAAAAAATGTGTTTATTATAACTGTGAACAATGTAAGTTCAAATGACACTGCTCTTGCTTTCTTGAAAAGAAAAATGTTTTGTTGGGAGAATAGTGTAGGAGATTGTAAATATCTTCACATGCAATGTATTGCATAGGTAATTAATTTGGTTGTTTCTGAAGATTTAGAGGATGTGAAGCGTGTGAGAGATGCGGTGAGGTACATAAGAAGTTCTCCTGCAAGAATTAGGAAATTCAAGGAGTGTAGAGTATGAGATGATTTCTTGCAAAAAGTCATTGTGTTTTAATGTGGCCATTAGGTGGAATTCGACTTATTTGATGTCAAACGCAGCTTTAGAATTTGAAAAGACATTTGAGAGGTATGAGGATCAAGAGTCCAGCTTTGTTTTTGATTTGGGTGAGGACGCGGTCCCAAGTTCTTATGATTGGACAGTTGTTAAGAGAATTTCAGATTTGTTGCATGTTCACTATTTTCTTTCGAAAATATGAATTTCACCCTCAAGTGTAAGAGATCAATTGCAGTGCTTGACTAAGTTAAATTTGAACCCACAGGATAGTTTAGATTTAACAATTTAATTCTATTTATGATAATTACAATGTAAGACAAATCTGGGGGTTGTTTATGAAGGCAAATAATTAAAACTAATAAAACTAAAAATAAAGATTAAATTAATGCAAATAAAATAAATCACGTAGAAAAAAGGCAAGAATTCAAGGATGAAGAACTAGTAATGCTAAGGCAAGCGACAAGCCAGCTTAACTATGTGACATATTATTCTAAATCCAAATTAATTACCCTGCAGTCTTTTATAAGAGGATCACTAAGCCTAGTTAAACAACCTTGATCCGGTAAGATCTAAAGTTATGTTTGGATGGAAGGATTTGATGAGGAATTTATAAATCATTCCTCAAATACTTCTTTCATGTTTGATCCATCACTAAATCCATGAATTTATAAATTCAAGATTTTAAATGAATGGATTTTAAATCATTGATTTGATTTTGATGTTTTTTAGTTGTTTTGAATTAATTTTTAAATCATTACTCAAATCGTATTATTTGAAATCATTTTGTAGTGTATAAATATATTAATATATAAAATTAATAAATTAATTAATTTTTTTTAATTTTTAATTTTTCTTTTTAAAATTTTAACCCCTACCACCCAACCTATTCCAATCCACTTCACACAAAAACCACTCTACCCCTTCCCTCCTATCATATCTCTCTAACCCCCCCCCCCCCCACCCCTTCAACCTCAATATTTCATTATTTTTTATTTATAATAGATAAAATTCTATTTTAAAATTTTAAAAATAATTATTGAATTATAAATTTGAAAATTCTTCCATTAATCTATAATTTATCCAAATAATAGAATTAAAATTAATTGATTTAAAATCCACCCATTTTCATAAATCTATAATTCAACCCCTTTCTTCTACCCTCAAACTCACCACCACCCCTATCCCAAGCCAAAGAAAATTTAATAAAATTTTAAATTTTAATATTTAATATAATAAAATTTTATTATTTTTTATTTATCATAAATAAAATTCTATTTAAAAAATTAAAAAATAATTGTCAAATTCAAAAAATTCATCTTACCTTACGTATCTATCAAGTAAACACACCTGACGATTGCGTAATTCAATGCGTTAATTAAGTGGAGTTTAATCTTATTTCTCCATTAAAATGGGAAGCTTTTCCCTACTCATGAAACTGACCAGAGGAAAATGACTGCCAGATCTTTATGGCGCACCACAACTAAGCTATTTTTGGCGGCTGCGGCGGCGGGAGGAGCCGGCGCAGGCGCCTTGGCTATTGCGAACTCCGACGATCCGGCTTCAGCTGTCAAGCTCGCAACCGTCGTTCCCCTCCGCCTCGTCTGTGATGCTGCCACCGCCGCCACTATTGCTTTCGGTCCGACGAATTCCTACTCTATGCGGTTTCTTGTTTGCTTATTGTGAAGCTATTTCATACTACATTTGGCATTTCCTGGAACCTTTGTTTGATTTGTTAAATTCGAGTAAAAGAGTAGTCTCGTCTAACTGTATTCAACGAAGCATGTTATCGTGTGTGTTTGGCTTGATGAAGAAATCTTGTCAATATTTCCGTACGAGGACTTCTTGTTAAGTTGGTAAATTTTTTCTCTATATGTGTTGCTCCTCACTATTTTGAGGAGGGATGGGTAGGTTAGGTGGCAATATTTTTATTATTTAAATATTAAAATTTAAAATTTTATTAAAAAAAAATGGGTTGTGTGAGTGGTGTGATAGGCTAGATGGTAGGATTAAATTTTTTTTAAGTAAAATATATAGTAGTATAATGTTAAAATATAACCATATTTACCGTATTTACATAACAGTAGAACAGTTAGAGTAAGAATTTGAAAATCTATCCAAAACAATTTAAAAAAAAAGGATTTGAAGGCCTCAGTCCTTCCATCAAACACACCCTTAAGTTCTTTGGGGTCATAGGATAAACTTAGATTCAATGATTTTGTAGATCCTGTCAATTCAAGACATTTTGCCTGTTGATTGTCCAGATTCAGATAGTGGTGGGTTCCATTGAGCTATGATAAATCATTGCTAGAATGATCACAGAGCTGACACATTGGTTCTAATCTGTTATGAGTATAATTTGTATACCAATTAACGGGTAATGGTTTTGGAAAGTACAATTTTAGAAAAATTTGTCAGTGATGCCTTTTGCGCTGGTTCTAGCTTCCGCCTCTGGTTCAAAATGCCTCTGGTTCAAAATACCACATCAGGTAGATTGACGGTCTTGTTTTTCTTATCATCAGATTATGAATATTCCCTCTGGGGACTGCCAGATGGTAGCATAGAAAGGGAAAGGATTAAACATGAAGTTCACACTAGAAGTGCACATAAGCTTCAGGAACTTTGTTTCAGGAATGGTGGAATATACATCAAGATAGGTCAGCATATTATTCAGCTGGTATGCTGTTAATAAAGTGTTACAATTTTTTACAGTTGCGATGCTTAATTTAGGACTTCATATAATTGCATTGTTTCAGGAATATTTGGTACAAGATGAATATGTACAGATAATGAGACAATCAATGTTGAACAAATGCCCTGTCTCATCATTCGACCAAGTGCTTGAAGTTTTCAAGAAAGAACTTGGAGGAGTGCCTGATGAGGTAAGTGCTGTCATTCAATTTTAAGTACCGTCCGTGAGCATATGACTCTTTGTGATGAACCAAAAGGCCTACTTAATACCCCCTTGCCTTTTAGTAACCAAGTGCATTAGGACTCACACTGCTAATGTAGCTTTGTTCTGCAGATTTTTGATGGATTTGATCCTGCCCCCATAGCAAGTGCTTCTTTAGCTCAGGTTCACATCGCTCGAACTCATGTTGGCCAAAAAGTTGCTGTGAAGGTTTCAAACTTTTTGACCTTTATGCTCTTCAGTGTTGATGTTCAATGATGGTTTTTTCCATTTATTAGTATTTGTTCCACTTCAGGTTCAGCATACTCACATGACGGACACTGCAGCAGCTGATTATGCTACTCTGGAGATGATTGTGAAGACTTT
This sequence comes from Pogostemon cablin, assembly GCA_023678885.1. Taxonomy (NCBI): domain Eukaryota; kingdom Viridiplantae; phylum Streptophyta; class Magnoliopsida; order Lamiales; family Lamiaceae; genus Pogostemon; species Pogostemon cablin. The sequence goes on from CM042979.1 coordinate 14,221,509, forward strand.
GCATTGGATTTTTCGTTCTTTTGATTTCAGGTTCAAAGTAAATTTTATGAAGAGCTTAGTGTCTTTGTTTTTGAAATGCTGATAGTTCTGGACATGTTCAATGGTGCAAAATGATAATGAGAATATCCCATGCATAATATACTGGTCATTATACTAATGTTGTTTGCTGCTTAAGTCTGGTAAAAAGAAATTCAAATTCTGTGCAGGTGGTTTGTTGATGAAATGCGGGAAAGCTTACCCAAGGTATTTTACTAATTCTTTTATTTTGTTCCTTTATCAGATGATGTTTTATATCCAACCATGTTAGTGTAACTGCATTTCCATCAGCCATAAAGTTGGTGCTCTTTAGTGTTGAGATGGAGGGTGTTTAGTAGCAGCTGGCAGCTACCCTGTCCTTGAGTTTTTATACCCCATATACAACATATGTGTTTGCAAATTGTTAAATTCCCCCTCCCACCATCAACTTTATTAGCTGCATATTTTTTCGGAAACATTTCAATCTTATATCCACAGTTAAAAATTCTCGTCCTTGTTCCTTTAAATTCCCATGTTGCGAAAATGCAGTGTTTATTTTCTTTTTGAGTCACCAAGTTCCTAATATTTTTAGAGATTCCCTTGCCTCTACTTTCTCCTCTGTCTGTGCATCCATTAATTTCTTCTATTATTTTTTCCAGATTGATTACTATTATTTCGCTGTTTTTTAAATTAACTAATTCAAAAAAATGCAAGTTCGTGCTACAGGCTAATACGCGTGTGAAGTTTGTAGGTCCAAAATCAAAAGCTGAAGGTTGCTTTAAACTTTTAGTAAAGTCTATTTCAGTTCAGTTTGAGAATGATGTGGTAACCATATATTTTTGGTATCTGATTACCTGAAGGGCCTTGATATCTCTAAATTTTTTGTACGGTCTCCTTGATTATCTTCACTTAGATGAGTACTAGTAAATGCATTACAGTCTAACTTGTGATAGGTTTGCATTTTACAATTATAGTAAACTGCTCTTTGAATGTTGCAATGCATTTACACGTTGCATCTTTATTAGCCACGTTGATGGGTTTTACAATTTAGACTGGAGTAAGACATTATGGGCCAGTGTTAGGCATATATTTGCTAAGGTGCCCTAACTTAAACCCAAAACCATGATCAAAGCTAAAGTTTTGACCCACAAATATATGTCCTTCCACGCTTTCATGTGGATTCAATGTGCGATGTCGTAACAATGCATCCCCTTTGAACTGGATGTCTGTGAACTGTCCGGGTGAAAATCCTCATACCGAAGCCCACAACATCGGGTAGCCCCTATCCACAGCCAGTCCGGATCCGGCTGGTAGGACCAAATTGTTATGCGTATGAGCTAGGAAGCCAGGACCCAGAACCATGGCCGAAGGTAAAGGGTTGACCCCTCACCTACATCCTCTCTCACAATTTCAAGTGGAATCGATGTGGGATATTGTAACAGCCAGCCTCTTGGCTCAAGGGCAGTATTATATGCTTGTGAGATTTTAGAACACTAGCGGTCTTCTTCTTTGGCAGTAGACTCAATATTCATTGATTTTCTTATCTAAGTAAACCGAAAAGTCTGTTGAGTTGGTTAGTAATTTCTAAATGTCAGTCTCTCCACATGCAAATGAAGCTCATATCTATCTCTGTATTAAGTTCAATTTCTGATTCCCAGCTTAAATGGGATTAATTTTGCTTACTTTTCCATGTTTCACATACTGTAATGTTGCCTGTTTCTATGTTCTTTCGAGGTCCCTTTCTTGCAGAACATGTTTCAATCTTAAGATAAATTGTCTAACAATTCTATTGTTGTAGGTTTTCAGTCACTTCATCAAAGGTGTGACCTTTTATAATCTTTACATTTTGAAGACAATTTTTGATCTGTTACAATGAACTTCTCAGGAGTTAGATTTCTTGAGTGAGGCCAAAAACAGCGTAAAATGTATGGATAACTTTCGGAGGTTCTCTCCACATATAGCAGAATATGTTTATGCTCCTAGAGTATTTTGGAACTTAAGTACATCCAAGTTGTTGGTGATGGAATTTATTGATGGAGCACAAGTAAATGATTATCAGTCCATCCGGAAGCTGGGTATCAAGCCAAGTGCTGTTTCGAACTTGGTAAGCGTGTGCTTCTTCTGGAAAATTTAGTGTCATGATGCCTCAAAAACCACTACTATGATTAAGCATTTAAAATTTGACTGGGAAGTTATCTTTCCATTTAGCATCTTCTTTTTTACTTTTTCTGGAAGCTACTTTATGAGTTTGACAAATCCATGATAAAACTATTGTTGAACTTGATTCTACATTATACATTGACTGGGCATAGGGATTATCTCAATGACTTATTTAAAACCTAAGTGAATGAATAGTTATCATCCTAAATGTGCTAATTATTCTTCACTTGCTCTAATAACATTTTTGTTTTATCTTGTTCAGCTAAGCCAAGCGTTTGCTGAAATGATGTTTAAACATGGTTTTGTACACTGTGATCCACATGCTGCAAATGTGCTAGTTCGACCTTTGCCTTCTGGAAGTAGGAGCATTTTTGGTGAGGCATTAACTGATTTTTTTTCCTTTGCATGTATTATAAATGTCGGGGTGTGCTCTTTTTGGTTCTTGCAATTTATTGCCCACAATCTGCTTTTGGATTATCATGGTAAAGAAATTTGAGTAATTGCTTTAGAGCACTCTGTGTTTTGCAACAACTAGTTAAATATCAACCATCAGTATTATAGTAGTACAATTCTCTGCTGTTCTTTTGTCTGATAGATAGGCACGTATTTCTTAATCCATTGAACTAAACTTTGTATGAACATATCAAAGACCGCAACTGTCATCATCTGGGCATGTAATCACTTTCAACAGCATCTTTGGTAAACAAGAGAATATATTACCATCTTTTGATTTCTTAAAATCATGGGCTTTAAGTTGCAGACGTATTTTTCTAAATTTGGTGGGTGTAATCTTTAATTCTTCATTCCTCTTCAATTTAGTTAATATGGTCAGGTATATTTATTATCCTCAAATTTGCTTTTCTTTCATTCTCAGGAAAGATTAAACCCCAGACCATGGGTTGTACAAGGATCTTGACACCTCGATGCGAATTAGTTATGCATCCCTCTGGAAGGTCTCGGTGTTCTATTAAGATTCTGCTTTTTACTCAGATTAAGTAGGAAATCTTATCTGATATTAATTTACCTTGACATCCATACAGGGCTTGGTATTTTCTGATGCAAATGCAATTAAAGAAAATAGTGTAAAATTAGGTGCTGGGGAGGATCTTTACGAGCCGTTTGCTGGCATCCTTGCTATGAAACCGTGGAATAAAGTCATTGATCCAGCGATGGATCATCTTGTTATTCAGGGCTCTGATAGTACTCGTTCAGAACTCCAGGTGACCATGTGTTGAAGTTATTTCTTATAGAAATAATGAGTTTCTCTTTGGTAAAGGATCAAAGATGTATGTTTTGTATGAACAGATGTACTTTTTATTCCATTTAAACTGTTGGATTTATCGTAGAAGATCTTCCTTTGTGCTAACTATACTTGTCTTGGAACTGAAAATCATGAAAAAATACTTGATAGGTGCATTTCTGAAGTCTGCATGCGATTGTGACTTTTACTGAGGAGCTATTTATAATTTGTTGCAGATGTTTATGATTTTCTTCTTTCAGCAGCCTGCTGTCCTAATAGTTAGAATCTTCCTTTTTTTTATTTTTGTTTGTTTGCTCGCAGATGTATGCTTTGCAATATTTTCCACAAATCACAGAGCTTTTGACGAGGCTCCCACGTGTAATTCTTTTAATGCTAAAGACAAATGATTGCTTACGTGCGGTTAATAGAGCACTGGTAAGGCAATTCTTGGACTTGTCACAATATAAATGTTGATTTAATTCTTTACCTGCATGCAGTGAATTCAATTTGTGACATTTTACTTTGTCTATTGAATTTAGATCCATTCTTCGGATAATAAATAATTATTATCCTGTTCTATTTATTTATTTGCATCCCATTGATCATTTTGTTTGTTTTTCTTTTTCTTTTCAATTAAAAAAACAAGTTTACTTACTTTTTCCAGATTTGCATTTTCAAATACTTATACTTCATTTTAAGATACTCAAGACTCAAGGAAGAGAAAGTCTTGAAGAGAAATTTAAGTGTTTAACTGCATAACTCTTGTTTCGTGATCTTTACAAGTGCTGCTACGCTATTTTCAACAGACGGGTGGATCTTCTCTTGAGACATTTCTTATAGTCGGAAAAGTTTCTTCTGAAGCAGTTATCGAGTCGAAGTTATTGCTTAGCAGATCCTTTTTATCTTTGATTCATGTTTGGTTCGAGGAGTTCCTGTTAGGGACTCGGTTTTTCGGATTGCAAATCGCACTTTGGCTTTTAAAACTTCAAAAAGCTTTGACTCCATGAGGACTCGTCTGTTGTAGCTGGTTCGTGGATTTATTATATCTGAGGAAGATTTCAAATTCTTTTCCAAGCAGACAATAACTTAGGTGATACACTAATTTTTTTTGGCTGTTGCGATACTGCTAGGGCCACCCAGATTTACTTGTAGAATAATAAATGCAACATTTGTTTGTTCAAAAGAAGCAGCTATACGATTCTCTTAAACAGACACTGCTTTTGATTCCATGTTTTGTCCATCTTTTTCGTCGCATTAATAATATTTTGACACAGTATTTGGTTTATAAGCAACACTTCGTGCAAACTAAAGGGAAACTTCAGAAAGGAAAGAAACACTTTAAAAAGAATGAGGCCACGTTGGTTTACATCTTACAAATTAGGATTTTACTTGTGTTAATTCAAAATGCGTTTTGTTTTAATGGGATGTAAAGTAGAATTTCAAATATATTAAATCCTACTCTATATCACGTACCCACTCATTTTAAATAGGGTTGTCAATTTTACCCGTCGGGTCGGGTTACCCGCGGGTACCCGGGTGATCGGGTAAGGATAGGGTAGGCAAAATCGGGTAGAGGATCGGGTAATACCCGCACCCGAAAAAAAATCAGCGGGTGAGGGTAGGGTACGGGTTCACATGTTATACCCGCGTACCCGACCCGATACCCGACCCGTTTACCCGTTTAGATATATATATATATATATATATATATATATATATATATATATATATATATATATATTAATATTAATATATATATATACTAATTTAATATTAATATTAATATAATTACTTTAAACATTATTACATTGTCTATTCATCATGATTTTGATATACTTATTTGGTGGAAGACTCAAGGGATTAAGTATCCTACATTGCCTATTTCTCATGTTATTATATTTACTATGTTAATTTCTTGTTGTTGTACTTGGATGGAATATTATTTTCTATTATGGACTTTATTTTTATTTTATGTTTAATTTGATGTTTTGTGTTGATCACTTGATTGTAAGAGGAAAAAACTTATATCATGGGAAGTTGCGGGTCGGTTCGGGTCGGGTTGGCCCGCTTTAGTTACTGCGGGTATCCGTATTTTACCCGTGTTATATATCCGTCTATTATTTTATTGCGGGTATCCGTATACCCGCGGGTAATCCGTTTATCCGATGGACAAACCCGTATCCTACCCGCTGCTAACATTGAGGGTAATAGGGTAGGGTACGGATAGGGTAATTGGGTAGCGGGTAGTAGGTGGATTTGTTAAACCCGTACCCTACCCTACCCGTTTACATCCCTAATTTTAAATAGAGAAAATGAGATACGTTGCCCAATTCAAATATCTAAAAGGAAAAAAAAATCCATTTTGACTAAATAAAATAACCCTTTTCTATTAAATAGACTTAAATACCCCTATTGTATGGAACTAAATGCCCGTCATATGGTATCTTTTCTCCTGTGAATTGAGGTTTTATGAAACCAATCTACTTACCATTTTAGTAATATATTTATTTGTAATTAAAATATAGTATTAATAATGAATTATTATATTATAATACCTTAAAATCATACTCTAATGTACTCCCTCCGTTCCCACCAAAATGTGGCCATTTGTTTTTTTGTGTAAATTAAGAAATATTATTATTTTATATGTGGTAGGTAGTTGTATTAATAGTGAGTGGTGGGTCATATTTGGGACCTTTTTACTAAAAGTGAAAATGAGAATTTTTGAATGAAGCATCCAATATAGTAAATATGGACCTTTTGATGGGATGAAGATAGTATCATTTATCATATGTTTTAACAACCCTTAAAGATACTTTATTTATATAATAAACATATTTTAACACGTGTCACATGAATCAATTCTCGTACAAGAGAATTTGTCTTACCCACCAATAATAAATCACCCTTATGTCTTGTACTTAACGCTAGATTGGTTGTTTGTTAGGAAATTTTAATTTAAGATTTTGGTTTTAGCTTTTCTCTACTGAAACGACGGCGTATTAGGCTAGCCAGGGATCTAATCAGTGACGGAGTCAGAATTTAAACTCAGAGGGCCGACATAACACTGTAAAATAGGATATTCATTTCGTCCCATAAAATTATTTATTATTATTATTATTATTAACTTTAATTATTAAATTTTTTAGAGGAATTTGATAATATTTTTATTATTTTAATATTAAAATTTAAATTTTTTATTAAAATTTTTTTTTTGGGAATGAGTGGTAGATTATTGGGTTGGGGCGGGTTAATCCACGATCCACTTTGACCCACTGTGTAGTGGGCTTAAATGGGACGGATGAGTTGAGTCATTTTTGGGGCAGGATACTGACGGGTTTTTATGGGTTGGGGCGGGTTGATCCATTGAGTTCAACCCAAATTGACAGCTCTAGGTATTTTTCAAAATCAAGGGGGGTGGGGGGCGGCAATGGTTATTCTTGCTACGAGCTTGATAAAAGAACTGGACAGGTAATTATTCTTGCTAATTATTATGTTCTAACTTTCTTGTTTTCCCTCTCTTTCTCCTATTTTGGAGCTTGCATTTATGCTCTAGAGAAAGAAGTGCGATTGGGAAATGTGGGTTTTGCATAGGGGCGAATCCAGAAAAAAATGATTTGGGGTACGACATATAATTTCAAAATATTATTTTTTTAATATTCAAAATCCTATAATAAATAAATATAAATGGAAGAATTATGTGACACTATCTAATTTTCATTTTTAAAAAGTAATTTAAGACATTATTATCATGAATTTATAACACATATTTAGAAAAAATAATAATTCAATTAAATTTATGTTGCAATTAATAATTTAAGTACCATATAAAATGAAAGATAAAAAGAAATACCAAGGTTTAAAATGAAAAAATAAAAGAAAGAAGGTGTAGTATAATACCTTAACATTAAGAAAAACATGTTTGATAAATAATGGGTTAATTACGCTAAAAGTCTCAACTTTTTCGCGGTTTGTGAATTAGTCCAAACTTTTTAATATTTACAAATAAGTTCTCGACCTTAAGCCCGTTTTGCAAATCAAGCCACCGGACAGCTGGATGTCTGCCCGGTGACTTACGTGTCACTGTTTCTCATTCCACACGTTCACATTTTGCATTGCTGGATATTCCACATGTTAAAATAAATAAAATCTTAAAACTCAAATTTGGATGCCACGTCGTTTTAGCAAGTTTTCTGCATCAATGCCCATGGCAGTGACGATGACGTCACATCCCATAGTATCTCCAAACTATTCTTCGGTTTCGGCGGTTGTGATGGGGAGGTGTCTCCATCGGAGAGTCACGATTTTGATTCGGACTGCGATCCGTTCACGAGTGACTCTAGCATGAGGAATGCGGATTTAATTAAGCCGATTCTTCTGGATCGTACGGATAAGTTCCAAAATATTCTCCAAAGTCGCGTTCTGTTAGCTGTGCAGAAGTTTTCCTACGCGAAATCGGAGAAGAATGTTGTGAGGAAAACGTGATGGCGTTTCTGAGAGATTGCGGTTACAATGCGACAGTTGTAAGATAAAATGTGAGAACTCTGGCGGACTGACCTCCGATAACTACAAGTTCATCTACCTTCTCTCAAACTCGTCGACGAGATACTTTATCGATCTGGAATTCACCCTAGAGTTCGAGATCGCGAGGTCGATGACGTCGTACGAGCACCTATTGTAGTACTTAAAAAAATTAAAATCAAAATCTTAAATTCTGCCTATTTCGATGTTCAGTTTGTTGCCGATGTTTCCTTCGTCATCTTCTTCCGGTAATACGCAGTTGTATTTTGTCGTCGGCTCCTTTGTGGGTTCTGACGATGTGGACGAGGCATTACTTGGTGCGGCGGTTGGATAGCCGAGAGTTAGGGAAAGAGCAGGACGTGTTTTTCACTTGGCTGGTAAGAAAACGATGCCGTTTTCTTTACTTTTATTTAATACGTGGATTTATTGTTATTTTTTTATACATGGATTTATTGTTGGATTCAAAACGGTGTCGTTTTGAACGTGTGGAATGGCCACGTGGTAGATTCAGGGACACGTTAGCCACCGGGCAGGCCCCTAGCTGGCCGGTGGCCTGATTTACTAAATAAACTTAAAGTCAAGAACTTATTTGTAATTATTGAAAAGTTTGGACTAATTCGCAAACCGCGAAAAGATTGGGACTTTTAACATAATTAACTCATAAATAATTTATATAAAATAATTAAAAAATATAAATAAATAATATAAATATAAAAAAAATGGATAATTGACCTACGTATAACTGGTGAGACAGTTTGCAAAAGTGGGCATTTGGAAATGAAAAATATAAAATAAATTAGGGTCTTACTAAATACACACTCCCTTTTATTAAATACACACCCCCATTAATATATAATTAAAAAATATAATTTTAAAAAGTCTAAATTACCCTTAATTCATTAAATACATACCCCCTTATATATTTTATACTAATTTAATAAATCCTAAATTATAACACTTCAATACAAACTTGTAAATTTTACGTAACTCTTGAGATGGAGAAAGATGAAGAATATATTGAGATGAAAAAAGATGAAGAACATATTGAGATGAAGATAGAAAAGCAAGTTAATGTAAGTTAATTTATTGTTTTTATGAACAAGTTCATCAATTTTATGTTTTTGTCATAAACCCTAATTATTAATTAATCTTTGATTTATTGTATTATTTAATGTATTTTATATATGTTTTGTAATCTGTGTTATTTTATACATCTCAATACGTCGACAATATTGTATACAGTGAGAAATCACATAAAAAAAGAAAAAAATTGCCAGGGGAGTGTTTGTAGTTCACATAAGGCAAGCTGTATTTAAGGGATAGTGGGCATATGGCACAATTTTAGTTTGGGATAATATTTGATCAACTCAATTGGATCAGAGTTTTGAATTTTGATACTGCTGTTTGATACAATCTATTATGCTTTTTCATTCATAAGTGATCTCATTATTAGTTGGATTTAGTTGCCCTTTCTGCTAATGCAAGTCCTTTCATAAGTCAATGCAAGACATAATATCCTCTTTTTTTTTTTAATAAAATGTATCTAACTAGGAGCTTATTAAATAATTTATTTACTCTACAATATTGAACATGTAATCGTAAAATTCCCAAAAATGTTGACAGATTATATGCAGAATTATAAACAGATCTAATTGAATAAAAAAAGCCCATAATGAACAGATCAAATAATAATTCTAAAGATAAACAAAGACAGAGAAAGTTACACATAATAGCTTTAGGTGATGCAGGAATAGTCATATGCATATTAAGTAGATGACACCAAAAATAGGATATACAGTCTTAAGTTGAAGCTCTGTCAAGTTTAATTGTAAATTGCCAACATAGAGCTTTCTGTTTGTTGCACCATATGGCCTAGCAACAGAAGTATTTGATTGAACAAAGATTCTTTTCCGCCTCCCAAGGTTTCATAGATGTGAGCAACGGCCATTGGCAAGCGCGGACAGATTATATGTAAAAGTGTAAACTGATCTAATTGAATTGAGTGGAATAAGTGAATGCTAAAAAATAGAATATCAGTAGAATTCATTAACCATGTATTAGAGTAATGTATTTGTATAAATAATAAACATGTTGGAATAAATTACATAGTGTTGAACGCTTGAGTAATGTGGTTTTATTTGCTTTACATGTCACAGGACAATATAAATATTCAGGTTCAGGATGACATAGAGTATACCGATTATATTGAAGCATTTGCAACAACAAAAGTATTTGAGTCACGCTAAGCTTTGATAGATTGGGTTAAAAAAGTTGGAAGAGTCTATCTTATGGTCATAATTGTGAAGAGGTCCAAGAATAATCATGGGAAAAAAATGTCAAGAGTCTATTTGGGTTGTGAATGCAGTGGTGAGTATCGTAGGTTCAAGTGAAAAAGGAAAAGAGAATCTCTTGAGAAAGATGATCACACAGATGAGTTAAAACTAAAGTCTGATGTCATACGAAATACTGGGACGAAAAAAATTGGGTGTACATTTGCTTTAAAAGGGAAACAAATAACCATGTTAGGTGAATGGGTATTGGTAGTTCAGTGTAGTGTACAAAATTATTTATTTGGAAAATATCTAGAGGGTCATTCTTATGCTGGTCGACTATCGCTCGATGAAGAAGAGTTTGTTGTTGATATATCGAATACCAATACCGCACCGAAGGATATATTGCATTCTCTTCAGGTTAAATTTCTCCAAAACACTTCCACCATAAGTACTGTGTATAATTGTCGAATGAAACATAAGATTTTTAAACGGGATGATAAGTCACAAATGCAGTTTCTTATGGTGAAGTTAAATGCTCATGGATATTCCTTCAAAGATAGAAGATGTGAAAGCTCAAATATTGTAAAAGATCGTTTTATGCACATCCAACAAGCATTGCGCTATTAATTGCTTTTCCAAATGTGTTGTTGATGGACTGCACTTATAAAACTAATATATATAACTTGCCTTTGATGGAAATTATGGGAGTCACATCAACCGCCATGACATTTCAAGTTGCATGTGTCTATCTGAAGTCAGAAAAAGAAGATAACTGCACGTGGGCATGTGAAGTTTTGAAAGATTTGATGGTTGGATCTTTTCCAAATGTAATTGTTACAGATAGAGATTTAGCATTGATGAAAACAATTGAATCCACGCTCCCCATAACCCATTATTTTCTTTGTAGGTGGCATATCAACAGAAATATTTTGCAAGCATGTAAGAAGAAATTCAGTACAAATGAACAGTGGAACCTATTCAACTATGCTTGGAATGAGCTGGTATTTGCAGAATCTGAAACGGCATTTCATGAACAATTGGCTATTTTTTAGAAAAAAATTTCAAACTATCCCGAGGCTGTTGGGTATGTAATGGATCAATGGATTATTCCATACAAGGAGAAATTTGTCTCAGTCTGAATGAATAAGGTTATGCATTTTGGTAACACAACAATGAGCAGGTATCTGGTTATAATGTCATATTACATGTAGTTTAATTTCACTTAAAATAATTATATTTGTTATAACTAGTTTATTATTTAATTTTCAGGGTAGAAAGCCTTCATTCAGCATTAAAGAGACAATTAAAATCTAGCCAAGGGAATTTTGAAATAAATTGGTTCCATATTCACACCATACTCGAAACGTCACATAACACAATAAAACACTTTGAAAAGAGTATCTATAGAGCACTACACAAATTCAATCCAAAAGTGTTCGAGTGATTACGCGATGCAGTGGCCATACCAGCTTTAGAGAAAATTTATGAGGAGTTTTTTCGGGTGAATGAGGTTGATGCCAACCATGAGGGGTATGTATGCACAATTAAATCAGTGTGTGGTTTGCCTTGTGTAAATGATATTGCAACACACGTTCAATTAGGTACTCACATTACACTAGATTTTGTTGATAAATTCTGGAAAAAGCTTAATATGTCGCCAAATTTAATTAATCGGGATGATAATGATGAGCAACGTCTTCAACTGATGAAGGTTTTTGATTGTGTGAGCAACAAATTCAAAATTTCAAAAAAGTCAGAGAGGGAATTCCTTTTGAAACGAATAATAGAGGTAGTAAATCCAACCACCACTCCACTATCAGAGCCTAAGGTTGCTGTACGTACTCGTGGTCGTCCGAAATCTAACAAAAAGAAGGGTACAGTTACATTTAAAAAATCAATATTCCCTAATGATCACAAGAGAAAGAAACAGGTACATGTTCACTTACTAAGATGAAATTTACATTTTATTATAACATTATTCTCTCCTCACAGTATAGCACTTTTTAAAAAAAAATTAAATGGACTCCAAAGATAGATGGGGAGATACTTGATTCTCTACCATCCAATTATCAAGAATTTGTCCTTGGGTATAAGAATGTTTTGGGAGATGGACATTGTAGATATCGTGCAGTTGCAGATATTTTGGGTTATGGAGAACATTCATGGGGTAGAGTATGCGGTGAACTTTATAGGGAGTTGGAAGTACACGAGAAGTTGTACAATATTGTTTTTATGGAACATGGACATGTGGATTGGGTGAAGACAATATTGAATTATTATAAAAGACTGGCTGGAAAACCATATTAGTTTTCATTACCTGAAATGGGGCATCTGGTTGCATCATGCTTTAATGTGACATTAGTTAAATTAACGCCCCTAGAGAGCTTTACATTTTTACCATGAGAACATTGCCTCCCGATGTGCCCAGAGTGATTTGTATTGCGTTAATTAATGGAAACCATTTCATAGAGGTAATTATTTTTTTTATCAATTATTCTATATTTATCGCTCATGATATTAATTAATATATTATCAATATGCAGGTATTTTTAAAACTAGACACACCTTGCCAAATGTTCCTACTACTTATCTTACAAATAGTCTAAAAGAAGCAGCTGACTGGGAAACCTTATACAAACAAGGTTTTGTGTTAAATGAAAATGAAGCCACTTATAATGTCTCAGAAGACAAAAAAATTGATGCATTTCTTAATTAATCAATGTTTTAGTCATACTTTTTAATGTGATATTTTTCCACTATTAATATTTTTGCTAACTTTTTTTATTCTATCTTACCAAGGAGTTTGTTAAACACATTTCCTCTATCTCCTTAGTTATTCAGTATTTAACAATAATTATTCAGTATTTAACACATGCTTATATTATGTATCTTTCATGTTTGATTTACTAAACGATTTGGAAAGTGATCTATGTCTTAGATTTCTTTAAAATAAATGTCTTGTCATCATTATATATAATGAGTGTTATACTATATACTTGTATATGTATTCATTTGATTATTTTAGTTGATAGGAGAATTATATGGTCAGCCATAAAGAGATAGTTTTTGTGCATGTTTATAATAGTTTTTGAGCATGTTTATGGTTATGAATTGGTAGACTGTGTTGGATGGGAAATTATATGACAAAGTGTGCTCTCATGCACCTAGCGAGTTCAAAAATTTTGATCCTCAACTAAAAAATAAAATTTAAGAATTAAGAGACAACACCTAGCTAACATGGTAGTTGGAGTAACAATTGCACGCACAAGTTTAATTTTGTCTTTCTTGAAGAAATAGTATTGCTATTATAAAAAATAGGTAGATATAATTATTGTTTGCATATGCAGATAATATAATGTTGACTAATATTCTGCCTTCTTTCCTTTCCCTTTTCCATTATTACATTACGCTATCCATAATCATACTTTAGTCTTATGATAAATATGATTCCTGGGAGGAGTTATTTTCATCAGTGGAAAAAAAGATATGTAGAAGAGCGTGCCTGTGATAAACATAAAATAGAATGGTTTGACTTGAATTTTTTTTATCTTTACTTGATAAGAAACAATGTCTTGTCTATTTAGTTTATGCCAACCTTGTTTTATATCAGAAATTAATCTGAAATTTTATCCTAATATCTTATATTTGAATTTGATGTTCTAATATAAAAGCATCATCTAGCGGTAATTAGATCTGCAATGTATGGAGTGGAAGATTTTATCTCCAATAAATATGTGCTTTTTATGTGGAATATTGGTATATTCAGGCAAGAGGGAAAGAAGGCTGAACATAAGTATATATAAAGAGATAGATAAACCAGCGAATCATATTTGTTATGAAACTGTATTTCATATGGAGTAATTAACTTATCACAAAATAGAACGCAGATTAATCACAAATTAAAAATACATAAGGGGCTGTTATGAGACCCATTTTATGGCCTTTGCAATTATCTCAACTTCCAAACTGGAAATTAAACGTAAAAGAGGTAAAAATCCTTATCTGCGCATTTTAATATAGTAAGAAAATAAATTTTATAGTACTTGATAAATAGTTAAACTATGTAACGTTCAAGTGTTCACTCATAGTCTATAATTTATCATTGATAGGAGAATATTCAAATGATGAATATCTATCTACTTCCTCAAAAGGGATGACCGACTACTATTGACCTGCTCGTAGTACAAATCTTTGCCATAAAACCATCTGGAGGGAGAAAAAAAAATGAGGCAACTTGTTAGATATTTGCATTAGGAGTCACTTCAAATGTATAATGAATGCTTTCTGGTTGATTATAAAATTAGTTTTGCTCAACCTCACAAGATCATAAATCTTTGAAAACAAGTCTTTTCAAACAAACTAATCAGAGTTAAGAAGAACTACATGAGCAAAATCACATGAAATATATTAATACGGTAATTTTCTAAATAATACACAAATTATCATAAATTTAAATTAAGTTAAAAGTATAAAAATGTGAAAGTACACTAAAAATAGCTACACATTAAAATATTATACTTCATAATATATATTTGAAAAAAAAAAACTTACATGGATAGGAGGGAGTAACAAAAACAACTAATAATTATATTGAAATTGTGAAAAGTGCAAGAATAAAACTCAAGGAAGGTAGAGTGCAAGACATTAGATACATGATGATGAAGCAAATGCTTATAATGGTGATCAAAGGAAAGAGTTAACAAAAAGTAATAATAACATGTGCACACAGATGCATATACGCAGACAACACAAATCAACAGATTAACTCAACATTTACATAGACAGTCCATAACAATAAAGAATCACCACCAGTGAATGCTAAAACAAGGAAAACAAAGAATTTAGAGTCAAGACTTGAAAAGGATTTAGTGTACAAACTACAAAGACCAATAAAAAAGGTTCCACAAGTTATGTTATTTAAACTAATTTCAGCAACTAAAATGGCAAGTTAGGAGCCACTAGCAGAGGAGCTTTTAGAACCAAATAACAGACATTTATCTTTCACAGCAAAAAAAATTGCCTTCTCAGCTACACTTCTATCTCCAACATCAAACATGTAATACATAGATAAAGAGGGAATGTATCTAGGTTCAGCCTTTTTATGGTTCAAAAACATAAAGTTCTTGCAATTGAAATTGGGGATAGGAGTGAAGCAAGTGTGATTAGGGTTGTAAAGGAAAGATAATAGATGAATTTCATGAGTAATCCAACATTACTCACAAAATTCAAGACTTAATCAATACTATACAGTGAGTAATTACTTGCCACTTTTAAGATTCAAATCGTAATTTAATTTCAGATCTGCGCTATGTGACATATGAATATTTATTGTATGAAAAAAATTCACACCGGCGGAAGAGCCGACGAGGAGAATGCGGCGGGCGGAGAGATTTGGGAGGCCCAAGTGCAAATGGAAACGACGTCGTCCACCTCGACAAAGCCTGTGAGCGAGGGACGTCCGATAGAGTTGCCAACACCCCGCATATTGGAGGTAGGGGTCATTTGATTTCTAAATCAAGATCTTTGAATCTCTACAAAATGCGAAGATATCGTCGGAGAGGCGTGGGGGAATGAGGCGGTGGCGATTAGTTTGTCGTTTGGGAGAAGTACGGTGGTTCTTCCTTCTATTCCAAAAAATTGAAAGCTACAATCCAATAGAAATATCTGGCGATTTACAGTGTAAATCGTGTAGGGGGGTGTGTATCTTATAAAACTAAAAAGGGTAAATATAGAAGATAGAGTGAAAAGATAATTGTATTGATAATATTGGAGAAGATATATACAGATTACAACAACCAAAAAATATAGACAACAACCGATATGGGACTAACTAAATACAATATCCCTAATGTACATATTACAATAATCGAATAATGTATACGACAATCGATGTGGGACTAACTAAATAGAATATTATCTAATACGCCCCCTCAAGATGGCGGACAGATTACTATGCCAATCTTGGACATAAGTAAAGCAAGCCGCGGACTAGACAATGGTTTGGTAAGGGTGTTAGCTAGTTGATCAGAGGAAGAAATATGAGTTACCCGAAGTTGTGATTGTTGGATAAGATCTCGAACGAAGTGATAATCAATAGCGATATGCTTCATTCGAGAGTAGAAAACAGGGTTTGAATAGAGGTAGGTAGCACCAACATTATCACAATAAATTGCAGGAGTTGATAAACCCATCGATACATATAGTTCTGATAGAAGGGAATGAGTCCATTGCACTTCGACAGCGGCAGAGGTGATAGAGCGATACTCAGCTTCAGTCGAGGAACGAGCTACAATCCTTTATTTGCAGGACCTCCAAGAAATGGGATTAGCCCCTAGGAAGACAATATAAGCTTTCAATGGAGAACCGATCATCAATATCACCAGCCCAGTCAGCATCTGTGAAACAGTGTAAGCTTAGAGGAGAGTCCTGCCGTAGATGAAGCGAGACATGACGTGTGCCATTCAGATATCATAGAAGGCGTTTAACTCTTCCCCAGTGTGTAATTGTTGGTGCATGCATGAATTGAGACAGCTTGTTAATAGTATAGGCTATATCAGGGCGAGTTAAGAGAAGGTACTGGAGACTGCCAAGGACTTGGCGATAACTAGATGCATCATTAGGATCTGTTCTATCCTTCATAGTGAATTTAGCCCCCGTAGGTAAATGAGTAGAAACTAGTTTAGCTGATAACATATTGTGCCGAGATAAAAGATCAGTGAGATACTTGTACTGAGATAGATGACATCCATCAGCAGTACGGTGAACTTCAATGCCCAAGAAGTAAGAAAGAGGACTTAGATCTTTGATGGAGAAGTGGGATGCCAACGCAGCTGCAAATTCTTTAAGCAAAATAGCATTACTACCAGTAACTACCAAATTATCAACGTACACCAAGAAATATGCTAGGATTCCATAATGATGATAGAAAAATAACGACTCATCCGACTTCGTACAGTGGAAGCCATACTACACCAAGAAACTGCGAAGAGTACAATACCATGTACGGGGAGCTTGCTTGAGACCGTAGATGGACTTATGTAATCTACAGACATGAGTAGGACAATCAGAATCAATAAAACCTGGTGGCTGGGTCATATAAACTTCCTCTGCTAGAGTGCCGTGAAGAAATGCATTGTTGACGTCAAATTAATGAAAAGGCCACCACTTAGAAACTGCAATACTTAGAACAACACGAATACTTGTGGGTTTGACTACAGGGCTAAAAGTTTCAGAAAAATCAACACCCGGTCGTTGATGGAAACCTTTCGCAACAAGTCTGGCTTTGTAATGATCCACAGAACCATCAGGTTTTCGTTTGATACAAAAAACCCATTTACATTCGATAATATTCTGAGAAGTAGAGATAAGGACAAGAGACCACGTTCCATTTTTAACTAGGGCATTAAATTCAGCAGTCATGGCGTCGCGCCAACATGAAGATATCAAAGCCTGCGAGACAGAAGTGGGTTCAACATCAGTGAGTAAAGAAAAGGTATAACAATACCTAGGATTTGGTTTGCGGATGTTGTTTTGAGAATGAGTGATCATCGGATGTCGAGGTGGTGGAGGAGGTGAAGGAGGACGCAGAGGGGTGGTCTGCACAGGTGACGGCATCATAGTTGTTGTTGGCGAAGGAGAGGTCGAAGGCACGGGCGTGGCTCTAGGTGGTGATGCATTTGCTCGGAAGAGGGGAGAAGGTGGTATAGGTAAGGAAGAGATGTCAAGAGGTGGTGGGGATTCAGTAGGAGTTTGAAGCCTATCTTTGAACAGAAAGATGTGTTCTGTAAAATCTACATGTCGAGACGTATAGACTCTGTTTGTGTGAGATCAAGACAAAGATATGCACTTTGAGTGAGTGAATACCCAACAAAGACACAAGGTGAAGACCGATTTTCAAGTTTATTTATAGTGTAAGGTCGAAGCCAAGGGTAGCACTGACAACTAAAAACCCGGAGTTTTGAAATATTAGGGGGTTTATGAAATAACTTTTCATAGGATGATTGCATGTGTAGCTTAACTTTAGGAATACGGTTAATGATATATGTAGCTGCAGAAATGGCGTAAGGCCAGTATTGAAGAGGCATTGAGGCACCATGAAGAAGAGCAAGTCCTGTGCCAACTATATGGCAATGTCGCCGTTCTGATGCACCATTGTGTTTAGGAGTATGAGGAGGTGTGTGATGAGTGTGTAAATTCACAAGTTTGGCGCTATGTTTTGTGCTAGTTTTGGAGAGTTTTGATGTGGAAATAGGTGGAAAACCTATATATATTGTGAAATAGCATGAATCAGGTGTTAGTGGAGCTATTTGAGTGTTTTCTTAGCAAAAACAGAGTGAAAGAGCCAAGAATCGAAGAGACGGAGTCGAAGCCACGCGAATCGCCTAAGAAGTAGGTGGGTTCGACCTGGCTGGAGGAGGGTTCGACCTCTCCAGCAGGTCAAACCAACGTTGCTGGACATACAGAGATGGGTTCGACCACGACTCAGTTGGTTCGACCTGGCCATCAGGTCGAACCATGGTCGAACCAGTTTGCAAGAAGGAGGATTCGACCACGACGTTGGGGTTCGACTTGCCAGTTGGTCGAATCGAGAGCAAGAGTTGTCCAGTGCTGAGGTTCGACCTGGGGTTCGACCAAGGCCTAAGTGGTTCGACCTGTCCAGAAGGTCAAACCTGTGCAGAATTCTTCCAGTAGCGGGGTTCGACCTGGGGTTCGATCTGTGGCTCGGGGTTCGACCTGCTTGACGTGGTCGAACCTGTGTGCGAGAACATACCTTATCCGGATTTTCGAGGCCGAAACGCGTGAGATCACTTAGAAAGCCCATTCCAAGCCCTAGAGACGTGATTACAAGTATAAAAAGAGGCTCATACAGAGAATAAGGAAGCTTTTGATCGTCAATCGTAGGAGAGACAAGAGTAGAGGTGGTGATCCATCCGGAGGGCTGTGACAGAGGTTCGCTGAAGGTTCAAGTAAGAATGATTAATCTAACCATGATTGTTCCTAGATCAATCATGGGCTAGAACCACCTTGGTAGTTCTAGGGTTATGAAAGTTTCATGATGTAATTCGTGTTTCGTGTGTAAAACTCCGTACAACACTACCTGTGGTTTGTTTTATATAAGATTGCATATTTAATCCATACTCATAGTTGTTTTGTGCATCAATGATCGTTGTGTAGAGTCTGAATACATGACATGGTTATTGATTGAGTGCGTTCAATACTGAGCAGGGTTTATCGTTATAATTCTAAGTGAAGGGATTTCGAAGTATTATTAGAACTGTCTTATATGAATATTCATGAATTGAATTGAATTCGGGTTGATAAATAGGATGAAGAGTATAACTTTATAGTACCTAAAAAGAGAGATCAAATAGGGTTAGATTCTAGACGTAGAAGATAATTGATTATGATAGTACCTAGAAAGGGGGGTGAAGCATATCTCTTGCTCCGATGTTATTCACACGTGTCAAGCGCATATTTACTTGTGTCTATAGAGTAAACTTGCATGGTCTAGTGATGCGTCCACAAACCACAGGGCAGAGTCGGACACCATCACACGAAAATATGAATTGCTAGTGAAACTGGATGACCCAATGAACTACCTATCATTCTTATTGATCACAACTCACTTCTCTCTACTTTTGCTATTTCTTTTGTTAATTCGATTAGAAGTTACTATCCATTAAACCTTTACAATTACCAACATAGTCTAAAATATACTAGAAGATCACAAAATTGATATTTATCCATCCCGTGGGTTCGATATTGTAACTTGGTCATCTTCGCGACTACAATTGATATCCTTATACTTGAGGATTAATTTGTGTGTTGAGAAAACCCCTATCAAGTTCTTGGCGCCGTTGTCGGGGACGGCGTAAACTATCTTTTTTGTATTATTTCTAGTTTATTAGGACTATTTACCTTGTTTTGTTGTTTTCTTTCTTATTCGTTTTAGGTGTATGCTCACAAGATCAAAGAAAGATAATCTTGAACCGTATAATCCTGAGATTGGAGCATCATCAAGAAAGAAGAAGAAGAAGAAGAGCAAGGCAAAGGCAATAGACTCAACTGAAGCTCTGAATTTTGGAGTTGAGGTTGACGAGCAGATTTCGCAAGCGATTGAGGCTACAACTGAAGTTAATTTGGAAGTAGTAACAGTCAACATGGCAGCGAATCCGGATAATCTAGCCATCCGTGAGGTTTTCAGAAATAATGGGGCTGGAAATTATGAGCTTTTAGGAGCAAGGGGAACTAACACAGCATTCGATCTTCATCCCGCTCTTATTAGCATGATAGAGAGGAACTCCTTTTCAGGAGGGTCTTTCGAGGATCCGCAGCAGCATCTGAACAAGTTCTTGGGCTATGCAAGTACTCAAAAAGACGTAGGAGAACATGAAGATGCTAGGAAGATCCTTTTGTTCAAATTCTCACTTACTGAAAAGGCGAGGGTTTGGTACGATACTATTAATGCAGCTGAGTGCACCACGTGGGAGCAATTGAAGTTAAGATTCTTGGAGAGGTATATGCCACCTTCGAAGGTGTTTAAGATGAAGCAAGATATTAACCAATTTGCTATCAGTGGAGGTGAGAAATTTCATGAAGCGTGGGATAGATTCAAGGACATGCTCAGGAAGTGTCCTCAACATGGGTTATCTAAAGCCCAATATATCAGTATATTTTATAACGGATTGGACTTTGAATCAAGAGTGCTACTTGATGCTTCTTCTAATGGAGCATTGCTTACAAAGTCATCCGTTGAGGCCGAGAGATTGTTTGAAGACATATCAATGAATTCGAGGGATTGGCCCACTGATAGAGTTAGAGGTACGTATGTTCTTGGAAAGGTAGCTCAGGTTGAACAAGCAATGGTGAAGACTAGGAGAGAGGATGAGATCGTTTCGAGCTTGTCCAATATCAACAAGCTACTTGAGGCTCAACAGAAGCAGATCAGCGAGATATCCCAACGAGTGCCAATCATGCAGCAAGAGATGATGAATAATGGAACCATCCAAGACGAATTGGAGGAAGCAAATTATGCCATGGGTCAAAGTATCCAAGGAACGAGGTACCCAAATCAAGGAAACCGGAACTACCAAGGGAACTATCGAGGGAACTTTAATAATCGTGGTCCATCTGGTAGTTATCAACAGCAACCAAGGAGGCCTAAATTTTCATGGAGCAATACGAACAATGCAGTGCAACTTCCGATGGGTGTTGATTCGGGAGAAAATGTGGAAGAAGGAAAGCATGGGTTCGAGGATACTGTGAACCGGTACATGGTAAAGAATGATGAAAGAGTGAATCGCCTTGAGGCAAAGCTTGAGAAAAAGATTGATGATCACCACAGAGATTTGTCCACTCAAGTGAAAGATCTCACATTGTTGATGGGTACAATTGCAGAGAATGTGAACACATTGACTCAAACTGTAGGAAAAGGTAAGTTTCCGTCTCAGAGTATAGAGAATCCGAAGTCGTGTAATGCCATCACACTGAGGTCAGGAACGCAGTACGAGGGACTGATGAGGCCGGAATCGAAGTTGGAATTTTCTAAGCCTCGGTTCGACCAACACGCGGAGGGTTCGACCAACTTTACAGGTCGAACCCAGGTCGAACCTCATCAGCCAGAGCCCTCTGTTTCGACGCAGGAACGGTTCGACCACGATCACGAGGGTTCGACCAAATCTTCAGATCGAACCCAGGTCGAACCGAAGGATGGAAATTATACAGTGAAGCGGTTCGACCAAAGGGGCAGTGGTTCGACCTCTAATGTTGGTCGAACCCAAGTCGAACCTCCGGAGCAGAATGAGATCAGTCTTCCAGGAGAGAGGTTCGACCAATACAGTCCTGGTTCAACCTCTCAGCCTGGTCGAACCCCAGTCGAACCTCGCCGAGATGTTTTGTTTGATGCACCTGTTGTTCCTTTTGACGTTGATGCAACTCCAGTGGTACGGAATGAGCAAAGTACAGACATAATAGCTGAGAAAAAATAGGAAAGAGCTAAGCGATTAAGAGCCGAAAAGGAGAAAGCGGAAAAGGTTGATCGTGATGAATGGGGGATTCCCAAAACAAAGATACCTCCACCGTTTCCCTACAAGCTAGTGAAGAAGGGGTTGGAAGAGAAGTTCAAGAAGTTTTCAGAGATAATGAACAAGATAAGCTTGAACATCCCTTTTTCAGAGGCAATCATGGAGATGCCATATTATTCTCGATTCCTTAAAGACATATTGATGAAGAAGCGAAGCTTAACCGGAGTTGAAACGGTAAACTTATCGGAGAATTGTAGCTCAATTATTCAAAAGAAGTTGCCACCAAAGATGAAAGATCCGGGGAGCTTTACTATTCTATGTGAGATCGGAAAGGGGCCAGCACGGCGAGCTTTATGCGATCTTGGGGCAAGCATCAATTTGATGCCGTTGTCCATCTTTCAGAAGCTTGGTTTGGGGGAGATGACCCCGACAACTGTTGCTCTCCAATTGGCAGATAGATCAATGACGTTTCCGAAAGGAATAGTTGAAGATGTTCTAGTAAAGGTGGAGAAGCTAGTTTTTCCTGTGGATTTCCTTGTATTAGAAATGGATGATGACAAGGATAATGTTCCTTTAATCTTGGGGAGGCCATTCCTTGCTACAGCTGGAGCTATGATAGATGTTCGGAAGGGAGAACTGGAGTTGAGAATGGACAAAGAAGAAGTACTTTTCAACTTGGACAAAGCAATGAAAATGCCAATGGAGTCCCAATGTTATAGTATTGACGTGGTGGAGGAGATTGTGAAGGAGGATATGTCTTTGATCTTGTCAAAGGATCCTCTTGAGACATGTTTGATGGAATCTCTTACTTATCCCACTACGGAGCTTGACGGACTTTCTAACGAGGTATGTATTGAATTTCTTGAAAACTTACTTGCTTTGGGTGATGACAGGTTTGCATTGGAGATAAATAAAGTGGAAGAAGTCAAATGGACCAGGAAGTACTTGCCTTTGGATAATGAAAACACTCCAGTGGAGAAAAGAAAAGAGGAGTTGAAACCATTGTCGGATCACTTGAAGTATGCTTTTCTTGGTGATAATGCACAATATCCGGTAATTGTATCTTCTTCCCTTAATGATGATCAACTTGAGGAGTTATTAGATATTTTGAGGAAGTACCAGTCTGCAATAGGGTGGTCACTTGATGATTTGAAAGGTATTAGTCCTTCGTATTGTATGCATCGGATTAGGTTGTTGGATGAAGCCAAAGCTAGTGTTCAGAATCAGCGTAGGGTGAATCCCGTAATTCAAGAGGTGATAAGGAAGCAAATTCTTACGTGGTTGGATGCTGGAATTATATATCCTATTAGTGATAGTCCCCATGTGAGTCCATTGCATGTAGTTGCTAAGAAGGGGGGTATGACTGTAGTGAAAGCTGAGGATGGAGAAGCTATAGCCACGAGAATTCCTACGGGATGGCGTACATGTGTGGATTACAGGAAATTGAATGAGAACACGTGTAAGGACCATTTCCCTCTTCCATTTATGGATCAAATGTTGGATCGTCTTGCAGGGTATGAGTTTTATTGTTTCTTGGATGGATACTCGGGGTATAATCAAATCATGATTGCTCCCGAGGATCAAGAAAATACCACTTTTACTTGCCCCTACGGGACATTTGCTTTTAGGAAAATGCCGTTTGGATTGTGTAATGCGCCTGCTACTTTTCAGAGATGCATGATGGCGATTTTTGATGGTTTGATAGAGAAGATCATGGAAGTATTCATGGACGATTTTTCAGTCTTTGGTTCTTCTTTTGATATGTGTTTGTCTAACCTTGCTGTTGTTTTGAAAAGGTGTCAAGAAACTAATCTTGTCTTGAATTGGGAGAAGTGCCATTTCATGGTGAAAGATGGGATTGTTCTTGGGCATCATGTTTCCGCCAAGGGATTACAGGTAGACCGTGCTAAAGTGGTGGCAATTGAGAAGCTTCCACCACTGACCAATGAAAGAGGAGTGCGGTCCTTCCTTGGACACGCCGGTTTTTACAGGAGATTCATTAAGGACTTCTCAAAATACTCTAAGCCCTTATCTTATTTACTTGAAAAGGATATTCCTTTTGTGTTTAATGATGAGTGTTTAACAGCTTTTCAAGTTTTGAGGAGACGCTTATTACTGCCCCTATCTTGATCACACCGGACTGGACGCAACCGTTTGTACTTATGTGTGATGCAAGTGATGTAGCATTGGGTGTGGTGCTTGGGCAGCTAAGGGAGAAGAAGTTCTGCGCCATTTACTACGCGAGTAAGACTTTCGATGCGGCACAAAAGAATTACACGGTAACTGAAAAGGAGTTTTTGGCTGTTGTGTATGCATTCGATAAGTTTCGTCAGTATTTGGTTGGCATGAAGACGATTGTGTATACGGATCACTCAGCGATTCGTTATTTGATGGAGAAGAAAGAGACGAAGCCTAGGATCATAAGATGGATTCTACTACTGCAGGAGTTTGACTTGGAGATTCGGGATAAGAAAGGAACAGAAAATGTGTTGGCCGATCACTTGTCAAGGTTGGAGACTAGGGAGCATTGTGATAATTCTTTCGAGTATATTGAAGAGATGTTCCCTGATGAGAAGATCATGGCTGTGGCTGTTGAAGGTGCCGAGTGAGCATGTGTGGTTGCAGCGCAAGGTATGGATCCATGGTACGCGGATTATGTTAATTACATTGTCATTGGTGAAATTCCAAGGGATCTCAACCGATATCAACTTGCGAAATTTCGTAGGGATGTTGAGACATTTATATGGTATGATCCGTTTGTGTATAAGATTTGTACAGATTCTATTGTCCGAAGATGTGTACCCGAGATGGAAATGGAAAGTGTGCTGGAGTTCTGCCATGCACAACCGAATGGTGGGCATTTTGGAGCGCAAAAGACTGCAGCTAAGGTACTTCAATCCGCTCTTTATTGGCCTACTTTGTTTAAAGATAGTGAGAGCTATGTGGCGTCTTGCGATAGATGCCAGCGCATGGGTAATATAGGTAGGAGAGATGAGATGCCATTGCAGCCTAGTATAGTCGTGGAGATATTTGATGTATGGGGGATCGATTTTATGGGGCATTTTCCCCCGTCGAATGGGTTTCTCTACATTCTTCTTGCGGTGGATTATGTTTCGAAGTGGGTGGAAGCAATTCCTACTCGTGTTAATGATTCGAAAGTTGTTTTATCTTTCCTAAAGAAACATATTTTTGCCCGTTATGGAGTTCCGAGAGCATTAGTTAGTGATGGAGGTTCCCACTTCGTAAATAAATTTCTGGAGAAGGTGCTTAAGGATTGTGGTGTTAGGCATAGGGTTACTACACCCTATCATCCGCAAGCAAATGGGCAGGCGGAGGTCTCCAACCGTCAAGTAAAGCTGATTCTGGAGAAAGTGGTAGGAACTAATAGAAAAGATTGGGCTATGAAGCTTGATGATGTGTTATGGGGGTTTCGGACCGCTTACAAGACGGTGTTAGATATGTCACCGTATCAAATTATCTATGGGAAGCCGTGCCACTTACCCATAGAAATCCAACACAAAGCGTTTTGGGCTTTGCGTCACTTGAACTTTACCCTTAGGGATGTAAAGGAGTTGAGGCTAACTCACATGAATCAATTGGATGAGTTTAGGAGTCGTGCTTTCAAGAATTCAGAGATTTATAAGGAAAGAATAAAGAGGTGGCATGATTCTAAAATTTTGTACAAGGAGTTCAAGCAAGGAGATGAGGTACTACTTTTTAACTCTCGTTTGAAGCTTTTTGCAGGCAAGTTGAAGTCTAAGTGGACGGGACCGTTCATGATTCATCGAGCCTTAAGAGGGGGGAGTTATGAGCTTATTGACAAAGATGGTGACGTTATCATGGCGAATGGGCATCGATTGAAGCATTATAGGTCGCCGGATGATGCGTGTGTCATTTTTGATGATACCTTGTTCTGATTTGGTACCGTCGTGACTCTACGACGTTAAACATGAGCGCTTGTTGAGAGCTTACTCTTCCGTTTTATTGCTTTATTTCTTTCGTGTGAGTAAGAAATTTTTATATTTAAGATGCTTACTAATCGGCAATTACATCTCTTTTCAAACTTAGTTTTGACTTACGTTTTTACTAAGTTTGGGGGGGTGTGATGTTATTACCTCATTGAAGCATTAAGAGTATAATCTTTTCTTTGTATTGTTTGTTAGGGGAGTTAGTTTTTGCGGCCATGTTGAAATTTTAATCAATTTTGATGTGACGATTTTTTACAATTTGCCTAATGTTCAGTGGTTTTTGGTTGTATTTTCTTATACGGAGATACTCATGAATGATATTATGTGGAACAATTTCTGAAGTTGTGCTCTAGATTGTACCTAATGAGGTTGTGTTGAAGCTTGAAGTATGTAGTGAATGAAGAACACTCAGTTTTGGAAATCAGGAGGTAGGTTCGACCAAGTCTAGGAGTGGTTCGACCAGAGCCGGAGGTCGAACAAAGGCAGAGGAAGTCGAACCGGCGTTGAAAGTTGTCCAGAGAGGAGGTTCAACCAAAGCCATAGTGGTTCGACCTAATCAGGAGGTCGAACCTATGGTCGAACCTGATGTTGAAAGTTGTCCAGAGAGGAGGTTCGACCAAAGCTATAGTGGTTCGACCTGATCATGAGGTCGAACCTATGGTCGAACCTGTCAGTCGGAAGCACTCTGTTTTCCAGAAGAGGGGTTTGACCAATTCAAGAAAGGTTCGACCTGTTTAGCAAGTCGAACCCCTGGTCGAACCAAGAAGATCGTTTGTCCAGAAGAGAGATTCGACCTCACCATCCATGGTTCGACCAGTCCAGGTGGTCGAACCCGAGGTCGAACCAAGCCAGGTACGCGATTTAAGTTCGAATTTTCAGAGGGGTTCGATCACTTTTTCGAAACATCAAACCTCGAACCCTCTTCGAACCTCTACACCCTTGCACAAATTCTTCAATTACACTTGATTTCACATCGATTACACAACATTACACCTTGAATTATCGATTTGGTCGCGGATTTGGGCGGATTATGTCGCGAGTTTGGGCTGAAATCGCATTTTTGGGTGTTTTGTGTTTTCGATCGGTTTTTCACCATGGGCAAGTCACAAGGTACGTTTTTTCCAACTCAATTACTCTAAGATTGAAGGTTTAGGTAAGAAATTTGATGTGAAATAGAGAATTGATGTTGAGTATGGTTGAATTTCATGGTGAATGTTGATATTTTGATTGGTTTCATATGAATTCTTATTTCTTGGATTTTGGTTGATTGATTATTGATAGAACTTGGATTTTTATGTGGATTAATCAAGGATATAGAATATACCATAGAATGAGCATGTTGATTTGGTTTGAAATTGATGAAATTGAAGTAGTTCATGGAGGAAAGCATGTTGAATTTTTGATTGAATTGCTTGAATTGCTTAATGCATGCTTGTTGGTTATGTTTTGATGATTAAAGAAGGTATAATTGAAGATGTTTTGAGAATGTTGAATAAGCAAGTGGTGTTGAGATGATAGTTTGTATGAATATGCATTGATGCTTGAAGTCTTGAGTAGAGTATGTGATGTGCTAGTACAATACTTGCTTTCTTGTCTTGTTGGTTGGATTGAAGTATTTGTTTTTAGGAAAGGGACAAGTATCAAGTAAAGGAAAAGGAAAAGCAGAGGAGGAGAGATCAAAGAAGAGGCATGACAGGCCGTCAAACTTGGACAAAGTGACAAGAAAACTGAGGCTACAAGACCGTTTACCTGATAACTTCAAGATTAGGATGCAAGGTTGGGATGAGATTAAAGAGAAGTGGGAAGAAGTTTCAGACAAGATAGCTCGCACTCGATACCAAGATGATGAAGCGATGAGGATAATGAGAATAGGGGATGATATATTTTGGATGTTTGATCAAGTAGGGATCCGAAGATTCATGGAGTTGAAGAGGCCGACGTACTTCCATGTTACAGCGGAAGTGGTTTGTTCGTTTGAGATGGAGAAGGACCCGCTTGGATACCCCTATCGGTGTACGTTTCAGCTTGGTGGAGTGAGTAGGAGATGGACGTCTGAGGATTTCAACGAGCTATTTGAGACACCTTTGGAGATCCCTCGTTTAGAAAGTGCTGCATTCAGTGTAAAGCGATTTTGGAGGGAGATCACGGGGGAGATTCGTGATTACAAGACTAGACAGGCTCATGCTTCCGCAATAAAGAACTCTGTCTTGAGGTACATGGACCGCATCCTGAGCAACACGTTGTTCGCCCGCTCGGAGGGCAGTGTTGTGTCTAGAGGAGAGTTATATGCCTTGTGGTGTATGTTGAATGGAGTGAAGTTCAACGTTGGAGCTTATTTTATTGCGCAGCTGAATCGATTCAAGACAATTGGTTTTCAAAAGGTGAATATTGGAGGGTTATTGACGATTTTGGCTGAGCATTACAACTTGGACCTCACCGGCATTACACCAGTAGAAGGAGAACCCGATTTGATTATGAGCACGTGCGCGAAGGGAGGGTTTGCCCATTTTAGAAATGGAGATTGGTTTTTCACGAGAGGTCTCAAGCCTTTCGAATTTATGTTCCCCTTCGACGTGCGCAACTTGACAACTATTCAGGAAGCAAGGAATAGGCTAATGAATTCTCTAGGACACACCGCTTTATCCGTGGCAGCGAAGTCGGGTGGTGATTGGAGAGCGGTAGCACAGATATGTGCTGAGGGAAGGATGGCTGAGTTACAGCAGATTGTTGATCGAGGAGAGTTCCGTCCACCTCAGCCACAGCAGTCTGAAGAGGAGGATCAGGTAGAGGAGCAGCCGGAGATGGAGATTCCGGAAGGAGAGCAGCATGATGCGCCTCAGCATGCTCCAGGACTGCAGCAGCGGCGAGCAGTTCCAGGTACTCGGGAGCAGCTTCGCTTGATTCATGAGCAGCTGATCGCGGTGGTAGCTGCACATCAAGAGACGAACAGGCAACTCGCGCTCGCTAATGCCAACTACGCCACGCTGAACGAAAGGTACTCTGCCTTGGATGAGCGTGTTGGTAGAGTGAGTAGTCGAGTGGATATGATGGACAAACACATTACCAGTCTGTGCCGAGCTGTGGAAAATAGAATGGATGAGGATGACGATGATGATGAGGATGATGATGCTCCTAGGGAGTAGTTTCAGGTTTTCTTTTGGCTTCTCCGATTCATCTTATCTCCCATTTTTCTTTTTATTTTTACAGATTGGGGTGTGATTCATGTGTGAGTGGCATGTACTTGATATAGTTGATCTTGTATCGTTACTCTGTATATGGGTTATTGATTATGTGCATTCATATGTTTACGTGTTTATTTTCATTTGGAAAGAGCATGAATAATTTGTTAAGTATATGGAATTCATGAGGAATTGATTTTGATTATGTGCTATGAGGAGTATTAGGAATTGATTACCTATGTGAGAATTTGAGCCTTTATCATGATTAATCATGATAGTTTATTCTTGAGAGAATCATTCGTATGAACGTATTCTAGAACTTGGCTTGGAGTCTTGTGTGACACTTTCAATTGATGAAATATTAGGATATGATCTTAGGCTATTTTTGATTAATTGAGTCACTTAGCCAAATTTCACCTTTCCTAATGATCTTATAAATCTTTGGTAGTACTGTTTGAGCCTTTTAAGAGCTTTTTCTTTGGCAAGCCAATTATGAGAGCTTTAATTACCTTATTTGAGCTTTGAAAATACCCTATCCATTGGTAGAGAGAATAAGGTGAATAAGTGTGGAAGAAACAAAGGGAAGATGGAATGAGGTTCAGTAAAAAGTGCATGGTTAAATCTTGTTAGGGATAGTGCCTGAAATTGGTACCCCGAATTGCTTATACATGGGGCTTGAAGTTTCTAAGAAACAGCCGAACGATGTTCGAGAAGGGTAGTGCCTATAACTGGTACCCGAGCAATTAAAAGAAGAATGATGTTGATGCAAGGAAGAGAAGGAAAATTGATAATTGCAAGTGCAAGAGAAGAATTGGAGGAGAATATGAAGCCGAATGAGAAATCAAGAACCTCCAAGGTAACTCTCTACTAGTGTATTAAGTTACTATGACCAAATTTTCCTACCCTTTCCAAAGAGCCAACATTACAACCTAGAAACAAGTCCTTTGTGATCCTAGTGTTAATCTAATGTAAGTTGATTTCTGAGACCTTTGCCAAGCTTATGGTTACGCGTGAATATGAATTGATATGAGTGTTTATACTAGCCTAAAGTGCCTCACGCACGAGTGAATGAGAGTAAAGACTTATCTTATCAGTGAGATTACTTAGTGCTCCGAATGGTGTGTGATTGGATTGATTTTACATGAGTGACATATTTGATGCAAGTAATTCTTGTTTGATTCAATGAAGTGGCATGTGTAATATGTGTTGTACTTGATCTTGTTGAATTATACACGACTCCTGTGGTTTAAATTAGTTGCCTCGGGACGAGCAACATGTAAGTTTGAGGGTTTGATGAGTGTGTAAATTCACAAGTTTGGCGCTATGTTTTGTGCTAGTTTTGGAGAGTTTTGATGTGAAAATAGGTGGAAAACCTATATATATTGTGAAATAGCATGAATCAGGTGTTAGTGGAGCTATTTGACTGTTTTCTTAGCAAAAACGGAGTGAAAGAGCCAAGAATCGAAGAGACGGAGTCGAAGCCACGCGAATTGCCCAAGAAGTAGGTGGGTTCGACCTGGCTGGAGGAGGGTTCGACCTCTTCAGCAGGTCGAACCAACGTTGCTGGACATACAGAGATGGGTTCGACCACGACTCAGTTGGTTCGACCTTGCCATCAGGTCGAACCATGGTCGAACCAGTTTGCAAGAAGGAGGATTCGACCACGACGTTGGGGTTCGACTTGCCAGTTGGTCGAATCAGGAGCAAGAGTTGTCCAGTGCTGAGGTTCGACCTGGGGTTCGACCAAGGCCTAAGTGGTTCGACCTGTCCAGAAGGTCGAACCTGTGCAGAATTCTTCCAGTAGCGGGGTTCGACCTGGGGTTCGACCTGTGGCTCAGGGTTCGACCTGCTTGACGTGGTCGAACCTGTGTGCGAGAACTTACCTTATCCTGATTTTCAAGGCCGAAACGCGTGAGATCACTTAGAAAACCCATTCCAAGCCCTAGAGACGTGATTACAAGTATAAAAGGAGGCTCATACAGAGAATAAGGAAGCTTTTGATCGTCAATCGTAGGAGAGACAAGAGTAGAGGTGGTGATCCATCCGGAGGGCTGTGACAGAGGTTCGCTGAAGGTTCAAGTAAGAATGATTAATCTAACCATGATTGTTCCTAGATCAATCATGGGCTAGAACCACCTTGGTAGTTCTAGGGTTATGAAAGTTTCATGATGTAATTCATGTTTCGTGTGTAAAACTCCGTACAACACTACCTGTGGTTTGTTTTATATAAGATTGCATATTTAATCCATACTCATAGTTGTTTTGTGCATCAATGATCATTGTGTAGAGTCTGAATACATGACATGGTTATTGATTGAGTGCGTTCACTACTGAGCAGGGTTTATCGTTATAATTCTAAGTGAAGGGATTCCGATGTATTATTAGAACTGTCTTATATGAATATTCATGAATTGAATTGAATTCGGGTTGATGAATAGGATGAAGAGTATAACTTTATAGTACCTAAAAAGGGAGATCAAATCGGGTTAGATTCTAGACGTAGAAGATAATTGATTATGATAGTACCTAGAAAGGGGGGTGAAGCATATCTCTTGCTCCGATGTTATTCACACGTGTCAAGCGCATATTTACTTGTGTCTATAGAGTAAACTTGCATGGTCTAGTGATGCGTCCACAAACCACAGGGCAGAGTCGGACACCATCACACGAAAATACGAATTGCTAGTGAAACTGGATGACCCAATGAACTACCTATCATTCTTATTGATCACAACTCACTTCTCTCTACTTTTGCTATTTCTTTTGTTAATTCGATTAGAAGTTACTATCCATTAAACCTTTACAATTACCAACATAGTCTAAAATATACTAGAAGATCACAAAATTGATATTTATCCGTCCCGTGGGTTCGATATTGTAACTTGGTCATCTTCGCGACTACAATTGATATCCTTATACTTGAGGATTAATTTGTGTGTTGAGAAAACCCCTATCAGTGTGGTTAAGTGAGCGATGCCATGTTGTGTTAAGAAAGGGTGCAAGGCAATGTACTCACCACCATTATCAGAATATAATGTGCGAATGCGAGTATTATGATAATTTTCAACCAAGGCTTTGAAGGCAATAAATGTGGGAAGGACATCAGACTTGCGTTTGAGAGGATATAACCAAACATATTTAGTAAAGTGATCAACAAAGAGAACATAATATTTATAACCATCATAAGACATTAATGGTGAGGTCCAAACATCAGAAAATTATAATTCAAGAGGCATATAAGATTTCAAGGATGACTCATCAAACGAGAGTTTATGACTCTTTATGCACTTGCAGGAATCACAACAAAATTCAAAAGGCTTCAAGATAGGTAAATTATTGCTAGACAAAGCATGAGAAAGTATTTTTGGGGAGGAATGACCTAGACGAGTATGCCACAAGATAGTAGAGTGGCGAGCAGAAGTGAGGGCATGTGGGAGAGTAGCGGACGGCCAAACATACAAACCATCAATGCGCGGCCCCTGCAGAAGAACCACCCCTGACTGTCGATCCTTCACCTGAAAAAGAGAAGAAGAGAACAAAATATCAATGTTATTCTGCTGGTAAAGCTGAGAGACTGAAATGAGATTTCTGGACTTTCAAAGTGGGGAGCGTGGAAAAGGAAAGACAACCTATATGAGAGATTTATAACGATGTACCATCACCAACAATGATATGATCAGTCCCCTCGTAAGGAGAATGAAGCGACAGATTAGCCAAATCGGTGGTGATATTGTGAGAGGTGCCCGAGTCTAGCACCCAACTAGGCTGCGAAGGAGTAGAGATAGCCGAGTGAGCGGATGGAGAATAATAAGTAGGTTGATCGAGTGTTCGAGTAGGAGGAACATTTATTTGCGGAGGCAAATCGAGACAGCGACGAGCCGAGTGGCCTTGAACGCCACATAGTTGGCAGTGCCCCTGATACCCAGGGCATGCGTGGGGTGTGGCGTTAGATTGAGCTGTCCGATAAGGGGCACGATTGGTCGTGCAGTTTGTCGCTGGTTGGAGCATTCTGTAGGGGCTGAGGGACAACGTCCAGTGGAAGCAACAAATGCAGGTGCTGGTGGCACTATCAGAGCGGGTGATTTGCGCTATTTTCACCTAGATTTTAGTGTCTTTTTATATGTATTTTCGTATTAGTTTATCCGTATTTTATGTGTTATTTGGTTGTGTTTTGTATTTTTATTGAAATATGTGTGAATGAGCTTAAACCTATGATTTTCATTTTTTATTGGATGTTAGATATGATAAGGAAGACGTAGAAAAAATCGGATCTCAATTCAGAGTTGAAACGAGGAAGAACGAGCCAAAACAGTGAAAGAGGAAGCAGGGCAGCAAGAACACGGGCCGTGTACAGCGCACGACCCTGTAAGAAGTGGCCGTGTGCCGACATCAGAAGATCCAACACGACCACCCTGTGCCCGTGTTACAGCACACGAGCCGTGTTGCAGCACACGAGACGTGTTGCGTAACACGGCCCTGTCCAGAATAGCCGTGTGAGAGCAACAGAAGACACAACACGGCCACCTTATGGCCGTGTTGCGTCGCACGACTCGTGTCGTGTCTGGGATCAGAAAAAAATCAGAATCCTTCTAGAAGCTTCTCAAGGGGTATAAATACCCCTTTATTCAACAATTGAGATCAGATCCGAAATTCCATCCTCTACACACACATCACACACCTTTCCTTCAATTTCACACCATAATCTCCATCCACCTTCATCCATCTTGATCCATCTTCATCATCTCCATTAATTCTCCATCAAAACTTCATCCCTTCCATTGGGTGTGAGAGATCTCAAGAAATCAATAGCTAGAGAAGAAGACCCATGAGTATTGAAGATCTCCTACAAGAAATTGTTGGGGAAGATTTACATCTCCTTTGATTTTCTTTTGGATTTAGACTATGGATCTTTGTAATGAATCATTTATGTGTTTTGTTACCTTTATCATGTTAGGCTAATCCTTCTAGTGGGATTAGGAACATGAAGAGCATATGAGATTTATATTAACATGTGGATTAAATTGGTTTTTGATTTAATTGATGTTGATTTCTATTCATGGAGTTTAATTGTCTTGATGTTGTGATGGCATGGTTTGTTATTCATAATTGATTATTGGTTTAATGGATTGTTGATCAATGAATTGATTTATGGTGATTAAATGCTATCATAATGTTCATGTATATATTGCTCGGAGTGAGACGGAAACGACCCTCTATAGTATTAGGAAGGCATGAATATATTTTACATTTATTATTTAATTTAATAATTATTAAATTGTTATAAAAAATTAAAATAATTATACAATACTCCCTCCGTTCCGCAATAATAATATGTTTTCTTTTTTGCACGGGGATCAAGGAATATAATATTTTAATATGTAGTGAGTTGAGAGAAATAATATTTTAATATAAAGTGGGTAGTTATATTAGTGTTGTGTATGAGCCATATAGAGATATATTAATTTTGTGTGTGAGTCTTATTTTGCCAAAATGAGAATTGTAACTATTGAGGTGGGACGTCCCAATTGGAAATATGTAACTATTACTGTGAGATGAAGTGAATATTATAAATATTATTATTAATTATAATTATTATTAAAATAATCGAGGCTTATGGAGCCGAACTCAGCTCAGCTCATTAACAAAAGCTCGAGTAGTCATGAATTGAGCTGAACTCGAGCCAAGTTGAGCTCTCGAGTAGATTGTTTATTTTAACAGCTTTATAACTTTCCCTCCTTCATGTTTAGTTTAGTGTTCGCATGATAATTAAGGAATATTATATTTTAATACTCCCTTCGTCCCACAACTAGGTATACATTTCTCATTTTGGTCCGTTCCAAAACAAAGTATACATTTCTCTTTTTGGTTTATGAGACCTACACAAAATAATTATTATATCCATATGGGACTATGAGAGTGAAAATAAGCGTGTTTGAGTGTACAATTTAACATATTTTTTATGAAAATTATTGTCATATATTAGCACAAGTGTCTTATATTCGATATATGTTAGAAAAATATGTGTTTGAGGTGTTTCATTGTGTTTTAGGTGGAAAACAAGTCAGAAGTGCTCAGAATTGGAAAATATGAATTTCGAGGTGCCGCTCGACCAAGGGAGGAGCCGCTCGACCAAGATGATTTGGTCGAGCAACATCAGAAATAATTGAGCGAGATATTGTACAGAGTTTCAGCTTACAGAGGTGCCGCTCGAGTGCCGCTCGGCCAATGTCGACCTCGCTCGACCAAGATTATTCTGGTCGAGCGAGGACATGAAATCTTATTTTTGGTAATTTCGTACCTCCAGTGCGTGTGTGTGCGTATTTTCCAAGAAAAAGCCAAGTAAAGGTCCATAAGGAGAGCTTACAAGTATAAAATGGGATGCAGATCACACCAAGGGAGGACACAATCATATTACACCACCCCACAAGGGGGATCACCCCCTAACCATCATCTACATCTTTTTCTCCATTCATCCTTCACTGTGAAGATTTGTCTGTGGAATCAAGAGGAGAACCAAGAGGAGGATTCAAGAAGGAGAAGGACGTGACGACTCCTACATCTAGGGCTTTATTTATTTTCTAATTTATCTTGTAATTTTTCGGACATATGGGTAAGATCTATCCAACACCCATAATTATTCTTTGCAACACTATGAGCTAGAACTATTTTGGTAGATTTAGGTTTTTGAAGGTTTTTATGAATTAATTGAACTTCCGTGTGTATACTCCGTACAACACTACTAGTGGAATTATTTTATATATGATTATGCATTTTTATTCACATTCACAGTCGTTTTGTGCATTTTCAATTGTTATATAGAGTCTGAATATATATCTTGGTTGTTGATTGAGCGCGTTCACTGCTGAA
This sequence comes from Pogostemon cablin, assembly GCA_023678885.1. Taxonomy (NCBI): domain Eukaryota; kingdom Viridiplantae; phylum Streptophyta; class Magnoliopsida; order Lamiales; family Lamiaceae; genus Pogostemon; species Pogostemon cablin. Next base: position 14,257,755 of record CM042979.1, read on the forward strand.
CATGATTCCATGTTATGATTCTAAGTGAGAGGATTTCGAAACTTCATTATAACTGTCATATATGAATGTTTATTAATTGAATCGAATTCGAGTTAATAAGCAGGATAAATATGTTAATTTTATAGTACCAATAAAGGGAGATCATATCGGGTTAGAGTACAATCCTAGGGGTAAATAACTGATATTGATAGTACCTAGAAGGGGGGGTAAAATTATATCACTTGCTTCAAGGTTTATTCACACGTATTACATGCTTATTTACTTGTGTCTACATAGTAGATTTGTATGGTTTAGTGATGCGTCCATATTCCACAAGGTAGAGTCGGACATTGATACACGAAAGAGAAATTAATGAGTGAAACTAGATTACCCTAGGGCTACCTATTCTCCATTCTTGAGTCACATTCGTATTCTTCTAGTGTTCAATTTATTTTATTTGTTATTTTAATTAATTGTTTCATAGCTTAATAATTCTATATCTCACTTTTATTGCCTTTTGTCTTAATTAATTTAGTAAATAATTAAATTGATAATACGCCGTCCTTTGGGTTCGATATTTAATTTGGTCGCTTGCTTAAGCTGCAATTGACATCCTTACTATTTGAGGATGAATTTTGTGTGCGAAGAAAACGCTCATCAGAGACCCACACACTATACTAATACAATTACTCACTACACATTAAAATATCATTTCTCTCACTTTACTACACATTAAAATATTATACTCCTTAATCTCCATGGAAAAAGTAAACGTATACCTTATTCCGGATGGAGAGAGTATTTAGTAAATTGATATATAATATTCTAATGTATACAGATTAGTTGTATTAGTATTATATATAGGCACATGAAGATATATTAATTTTTTTATCGGTAAATATTAGTTGTTAGTAGTTAGTTCACCAAGCACCCCCTTCTAATTCATTCCCAATGGGAATTGAACTTTAGTCTCTCACTTAAGTGATGAAACCAGTAGCTAGCCAACCTGGTTACATGAAGATATATTAATTATTTTGTGTGTGTCTCTTATAACAAAAGAAAATATAACAATATTTGTGGGACGTCTTATTTAGTAAAATATTCAAATATTCATGGGACGGGGGAGTACCGAATAACCTGCGATCATCTCACGGCGACACAATTTTAAAATTTCTTAAATATTTAATATTTTTTATTTAAGATTTTATTACTTTTTATTAAAAAAATTATCACTTTTTATTTATACTATAAATTTAAAGACGTAAGCAAAAATGTCACTTTTCAAACTTAATTTTGGAAAAATGTAACTCTCACCATAAAATTTTTGAAAAAATGTCACTTTTCTAAAAATTTGGACATAAGTATCCATAATCTGCGACCCCTCATGTGACTATGTTTATAAATACATTTGCGACCACATGCACAATTTTTTCATGTAAGACCACATATATACTTTTTTGTTTACTAACAAACTATCCATTACAAATCATTATAAATTCATTTCAATCAATGGCATGATCCAATTGAGTCAAATAATGAAGAAAATTACAAATCAAAGGTTGAGAGACCTCCCTTTCAAACTTGGCCTTCTCTTCCTTTAACATACTCCAATCTTCACTCCTTAATAATATTTCCTTCTTGAATTGACAGATTGATGGAATTGTGGATGAATTTGAGGAAATCAAGTAGATTAGATGGAGGATGAATGGAATGGATGAATGGAGGTGAAGTGTGTGTGTAATGTGGTAAAAAGTGTGTGTAGAAACTGTTCAGAATGATTACTTTCGTAATTTTGACGCAAATGCTCCAATACTTTTTTGTTTACTAACAAATGTGCAGGGGCTGATCCAGAAAAAAAAAAGTGGTAAAAATATTATTTAATATTCAAAATCACACAATAAATAAATCAAAATGCAAAAATTATAATTACTTTTAACATCATCAAATTTTTATTTGTAAAAAGCAATTTCAGATATTATTATTATAAATTTATACAATAAATTTAGAAAAATAGTAATGAATTGAGTGTAAATTTGTGTTGCATTTTATAATTTGAGGTATAAAATATTAATATTAATATGTTACCATGAAAAAGAAAAATAAAAGAAAAAAATAATATATATAATATTAGGAGAAACACATATACATAAAAAAGAAAAAATATATAAAAATCTTATAAAGCTATAAGGGCATGATTGGTATACAGGAATGAGTTGGGAATGGAATCAGAATTCTCAATTTCATTCCATTCCTACGTTTGGTAAGATTTTCATAATGGGAATACTCATTCCATAAGGAATGTGTATTCCACACAATTGGGAATCACCATTCCCCCCACCCCCCATAGCTTTACGTATTCCATACTTTATGGAATCAAAATTTTATTTTTATTTTTTATTTTTTATATAACAAAAGATACATTAATAATTATAAATAATTTATTTTTATTATATCACATCACTTTTTGTATAATTACGAAAATAAAAAATAAAAAAATATTTTTTCATTTAATATATAATTTTCTTATTAAAAAACGTAATATTTAATTATTCACTAAAAATATTAAATTATTTAAAAATTTTAAAAAAAAATTCTTATAATTTAATACTCATTATAATAAAAATAATATAAGAAAATTAAAAAATTAGTAAAAGAAAGAAATTTAAAATTAAAAAAATTATATAATTAATTAAATATTTATTTTAAATAAAATTTATTAAATTATATACAAAATATTATAAATTAATATTATTTTTAAATTCAATACACATATATAATATTAAATATAAAATTTTATTTTATTTATAGAAATATATTTTTTAAAATTACATACAGATTTTTATTTAAATTTTAAATATTATAATTTTTTATTTATAATTTTATAATTTTTTATTAGAATAATTATTAAAATATATTAAATTTATTAAGATTTAAATTAATGTAAAATTTATATAAAATGAAATTTGAATAAATTAGTGAATGTATTTTCTATTACCTCGTTTATTACTAGTCAATACCAATCATGAGAATAATTATTTTTTGTCATTCCTTTCCCATCTATATTTCATTCCTAAGATCATTCCATCCCAGTGTAATTTAATTCCAGCATACCAATCATGCCGTAAGAGTTTGAACCCATGACCTTGCCTACATGATTAGGCGACTTAAAAGCATCTCCAGTTCTGTACCCGGTACAAATTTTGTCACATTATTATCACTTTATTGTCACTTCAATAGTTTAAAAATCTTCAAATTTGTACCTAGCTCCCTAATCATTCTAGATATAATTAAATACTATTTGAGGTAGAGGCAGAGCTAACTAGAAAATTTTATTAGGGGGGATAAAAATAAAAGCATGTAGATCATAATTCATATTCGAGTTGAAAAATACAAAATAGTGCAATATAAAAGCATAACTTGCTACCAAAAAGAATTTAGAGATATTCATGCAATCCTCAATGTCTAAAATTAAGAAAAGTGTGACGATACTTTTTCATTGATTCAAAATGAGAAATTATAGACTTTGTGAAAAAGGTCTTAGCTATTTCTTTCTCAATATATACGATCAAATTATTCGCAAGAAACATATCATCCATTTGCTTCAAAGTCTTGTTTGATTTCTTTTCATGGCTGAAAATACTCTCTCTACAGTAGTTGTTGATATTGGAAGAGTTAGTACAAGATGAATTTATCTCTCAACCAAGTGACAAATCTTCGACTTTCCTTGTTTCAGCCAATCTTTAACATAACTAAGACGATGTTAAATACCTTGAAAATATGTACGAGTAAATATATCAAGCTCATAATGACTAAGGTGGAACTTCAAATGTCTTATTTCTTGCTTAATGAAATCATTGGCGGAGTTAGAAAAATTTATCTGAGAGCTAGAAATAAAAGCATGTAGATCATAATTCATATTCGAGCATTGAAATTACAAAATGGTGCAATATAAAAGTATAACTTGCTACCAAAAGTAGGGATGAGTAAAGAATAGACAAAATCGAAAATCGATCTAAACCGCACCAAATAAGAAAATCAGTTTGGTTTTTGGATGTATGGTTCGGTTTCGATTTTATTTTTTTTCAGAATTTCAGTGATCATTCCGGTTCACTTTGGGAAAAAAATATATTTAAAAAAAATGAACCGATATATATGTGTATGTTAAAATCCTAATATATATTAATAATAGTATTATACTTATTGAATATCTTAATAGTTAGAAGAAGTCAGAACTCAAAAACCCTAGTGCAGCCCGATTCAATTTCTTATTTCATTCCTCCCTAGCTCACTCTTTCGACAGTCGGCTCTCCACCTATCCCCGTTCCAGCCCAGCGCACCGACGCTTGTCCCAGAGAGATCTTGTCAAAGTTTTCATGTATGTACCTACTTTTCCTTTACTTGTAATTGGAAAATCATCTCTGTGTTGATTGTTTTAAAATATATATTTTAGTGGCCATCATTATGTTTTCTAATTTCTAGTATGATAAAGAATCCACTCCTTTTTATAGTTTCTTGCTCAAGTTTTGTGGGCTCTTTGTTAGTTTTGTGAACATGTTTTCTTTTTTATGCTCCTTTTAAAATGGTTTTTTTCTGTGTTCGATGAAAATTATTGGGGGCAGTGACAGAGCCAAAAATTAAATTGAGGGGGAGCCAAAATAGTATTGTAAAGTAAATACTTCATTCGTCTTTTATTTGCATTTTTCAAAAGAAGTTACTATTTTTTAACGACTTTATCAATTTTTTTGGAACAATTTGATGATTTTTTAATTATAAAAAATTAAACTAAGTATGTTAAAAATGATGATAATTTTAAAACTAAAATATTCTTTTAATTGATATTTATTAAAATATACGTGATTTAATCTTGATCCATGAAGTGTATTTAGATCTTACTTTAATTTAGGATATGTTGGAATATATATATATATATATATATATATATATATATATATATATATATATATATATATATATATATTATAACTAATATATAATAACTTATGAAATAAAATGTAACACAAACAATGTTAAAGGAAAAATAAAAAGATAAAAATTATACCAATTAAAAGGATTAAAAAGAAGGAAATTTCTAAAGAGAAAAAATTTATAATATAAATAAAACTAATATATTAAAATAAATAAAATAATAATGAACTAAAACAATATTAAAAGAAAAAATAAATAAAAAGTTAAGATGCATTCAAGGGGCGAACCCTTGACCTTCAAAAGATAAGAGAGGGACCTAACCACCATACTATGTCTATTATACTGAATAAACTTTAGCATATACTATATACTAGAGTTTATTGAAATGCCAGGGGGCCAATGCCACCCCTGGTCCTTAACTGCCTACGTCTATGTTGGGGGGAATTAAACCGACATAAGACAATATTGGCTTAAATGTTTAATCTTGATAATAATATATAATTAAAGACAAAATGGGAACAGTAGAGATCTTGAATATCTTTCTTTGTTTTTTTCTATAAAAATAGGAGAAATGAGTTTATAAAAGTTTATAAAGTCTTTAAAGTAAAATTTGACTTCATATAGTTTATTTACTTTTATATATATTTGGTTTGCTAAGAGTTCCTGGCAATAAATTAAGAGATGATTGACCTTGCAACTTGCAATCATAATTGCATAAGTATCAAATATATTATTTCTAATTAATTGTTTCATATCAAAATCAACTTTAATTAACTTTAATTTGTGGTTTGAAAAGTAAATTATAATGTCACTAACTTACTATTAATAATAACGCAAATGTGTTTTGTTTTTGTTTTGTAGCAAATATTATGGAACTTCAAAGTTTTCCCACTACAGACGAAGACGAGTGCTTGAAAAGAACTAACAAAGATTTTAATGAGCATGTTCAAGCTTCAAACCTACCTCGATAGTCAGCCTACAACAATCTTCAAGTTGCAGGAAAGCTGAAATTTCAGTAAAGAAGAAAAAGACAATGAAACCAAAATCTAAGGTATGAGACTACTTTGAAAAGAGAGTAGATGAGAATGGTGACACTAAAGCAAAGTGCAATTATTGTAACAGTTTGTTATGTTATGATCCAAATGTAAAGGGAACATCATCACTAAATGGTCATATGAGAAACTGCATGAGCAATCCACATGTTCAAGAAATAAAACAAACACTATTAAATTTGCAACCTAATGGTGGGATAGAGGCTAGTGACGTGAGCACCAGGGCTAGCTCATTAATTTCATGGGCCCTGTGCGAAATTTTTATAAGGCCTTTTATTATTCTAAAAAATATAAAATAAATAAAATTAAAATATTAATATAATTATACTTGTTAAATATATGGAATGGTATAATTATAATAAAAAATATCACATTAAATACAATTAATCAACTCATTAATTAAAATAAAGTTAAATATCTTTTAATTAAAAATCATAATTTTTTATTAATAAATTTAACAGAAAAGTAATTAAAAAAATTACAAAAAATGGTAGAAGAAGAAGGATTGTGTGAAAAAAGTAGAAGAAATAAACTTTTGTAATTAACTTATCAAATAAAATTAAATATTTATGTTAAAATTCACAACTAACTATAGCAGATGAAATTTAAAAAAAATGTGACGCTTAAATGTGATAATTTCTGTATCATTCTTTTTGATAAGTGGCATGTATGAGAGAGGAAATAAAATACTCCCTCCGTCCCAAAGATATTGACACACTTTCTTTTTTGGGTTGTCCCACAGAAATTGACATATTTCCTTTTTAAGAATATGGGACCCACACAAAAACAATTTATTTATTTACATGGACCCACACACCCATCACACTCACAACTAATACAACTACCCACTACACATTAAATATTATTTCTCTCACTTCACTTTACATTAAATTATTATACTCCTTAATCTCCGTGCCCAAAAAAAATGTGTCAATACTTCCGGGACGGAGGGAGTATACTCTAACTTAACGCATAAACTTTAGGGGTAAAAGGATTAGATTTTTCATTCATGTTACGTGTCTTCTATAAAGAGATGCACATGACATGTCACACCAAATTGTCACATGAGAATCCATGTCTCCAGAAAAACTTGAACTCAAGTGAATACGGAAAAGATAATAAAGTGGATTCAACTAAGGCATTAGGTATTTATATTCATATTTTAATATATATATATATATATAATAAAAAAATCGGGGGCCCTGGATAGGCCCTGTGCGGTTGAACCTCCAGCACCACCCAGAGCCGCCTCTGGTGAGCACACTTGGTACTTGAAAATTTGATCAAGATGCAATTAGACAAGCTATTGCATGTATGATTATAGTTGATGAGTTGGCATTTAAATATATAGAAGGTGATGGATTTAAAAGAGTTATGATAAAGCAGGTCCTAGGTTTAAAATTCTTTCAAGATGGACAATTCTAAGAGATTACTTTATGTTGTATGCTGATGAAAGGGCAAAGTTGAAGTCTTTTATGAGATCTAATTGTCAAAGCATTATTATTATCACTGATACATGGACATCTTTGCAAAGAGTTAATTACATGTGCATTATTGCTCTTTTTATTGACAATGATTAGAATTTGCATAAGAAGATCATTAATTTTGTTCCGGTTCTAGTCATAAAGGTGATTACATTGGTAAAGCCATTGAAACTATCTTCTTGAATGGGGTTTAAAAAATATGTTTATTATAACTGTGAACAATGTAAGTTCAAATGACACTGCTCTTGCTTTCTTGAAAAGAAAAATATTTTGTTGGGAGAATAGTGTAGGAGATTGTAAATATCTTCACATGCGATATATTGCACAGGTGATTAATTTGGTTGTTTCTGAAGATTTAGAGGATGTGAAGCGTGTGAGAGATACGGTGAGGTATATAAGAAGTTCTCCTGCAAGAATGAGGAAATTCAAGGAGTGTAGAGTATGAGATGATTTCTTGCAAAAGGTCATTGTGTTTAAATGTGGCCATTAGGTGGAATTCGACTTATTTGATGTCAAACGCAGATTTAGAATTTGGAAAGACATTTGAGAGGTATGAGGATCAAGAGTCCAGCTTTGTTTCTGATTTGGGTGAGGACGGGGTCCCAAGTTCTTATGATTGGACAGTTGTTAAGAGAATTTCAGATTTGTTGCATGTTCACTATTTTCTTTCGAAAATATGAATTTCACCCTCAAGTGTAAGAGATCAATTGCAGTGCTTGACTAAGTTAAATTCGAACCCACATGATAGTTTAGATTTAATAATTTAATTTTATTTATAATAATTACAATGTAAGACAAATCTGGGGGTTGTTTATGAAGGCAAATAATTAAAACTAATAAAACTAAAAATAAAGATTAAACTAATGCAAATAAAATAAATCACGTAGAAAAAAGGCAAGAATTCAAGGATGAAGAACTAGTAATGCTAAGGCAAGCGACAAGCCAGCTTAACTATGTGACAGATTATTCTAAATCCAAATTAATTACCCTGCAGACTTTTATAAGAGGATCACTAAGCCTAGTTAGACAACTTTGATCCGGTAAGATCTAAAGTTGTGTTTGGATGGAAGGATTTGATGAGGAATTTATAAATCATTCCTCAAATACTTCTTTCATGTTTGATCCATCACTAAATCCATGAATTTATATATTCAAGATTTTAAATAAATGGATTTTAAATCATTGATTTGATTTTGATATTTTTTAGTTGTTTTTAATTAATTTTTAAATCCTTACTCAAATCGTATTATTTGAAATCATTTTATAGTGTATAGATATATTAATATATAAAATTAATAAATTAATTAATTTTTTTTTTATTTTTAATTTTTCTTTTTTAAATTTTAACCCCTACCACTCAACCTATCCCAATTCACTTCACACAAAAACCGCTCTACCCCTTCCCTCCTATCATATCTCTCTAACCCCCCACCCCTCCAACCTCAATATTTCATTATTTTTTATTTATAATAGATAAAATTCTATTTTAAAAATTAAAAAATAATTGTTGAATTATAAATTTGAAAATTCTTCCATTAATCTATAATTCATCCAAATAATAGAATTAAAATTAATTGATTTAAAATCCATACAACTTAAAATCCACTCATTTTCATAAATCTATAATTCAACCACTTCTACCCCAAACTCACCACCACCCCTATCACAAGCCAAAAAAAATTTAATAAAATTTTAAATTTTAATATTTAATATAATAAAATTTTATTATTTTTTATTTATCATAAATAAAATTCTATTTAAAAAATTAAAAAATAATTGTCAAATTCAAAAAATTCATCTTACCTTACGTATCTATCAAGTAAACACACCTGACAGTTGCGTAATTCAATGCGTTAATTAAGTGGAGTTTAATCTTATTTCTCCATTAAAATGGGAAGCTTTTCCCTACTCATGAAACTGCCCAGAGGAAAATGACTGCCAGATCTTTATGGCGCACCACAACTAAGCTATTTTTGGCGGCTGCGGCGGCGGGAGGAGCCGGCGCCTTGGCTATTGCGAACTCCGACGATCCGGCTTCAGCTGTCAAGCTCGCAACCGTCGTTCCCCTCCGCCTCGTCTGCGATGCTGCCACCGCCGCCACTATTGCTTTCGGTCCGACGAATTCCTACTCTATGCGGTTTTTTGTTTGCTTATTGTGAAGCTATTTCATACTACATTTGGCATTTCCTGGAACCTTTGTTTGATTTGTTAAGCTCGAGTAAAAGAGTAGTCTCGTCTAACTGTATTCAACGAAGCTGTTATCGTGTGTGTTTGGCTTGATGAAGAAATCTTGTCAATATTTCCGTACGAGGACTTCTTATTATTTAAATATTAAAATTTAAAATTTTATTAAAAAAAAATGGGTTGTGTGAGTGGGTGTGATAGGCTAGGTGGTAGGATTAATTTTTTTTTAAGTAAAATATATAGTAGTATAATGTTAAAATATAACCGTATTTACGTAACAGTAGAACAGTTAAAGTAAGGATTTGAAAATCTATCCAAAACAATTTAAAAAAAAAAGGGACTTGACCTTCCATCAAACACACTCTTAAGTTCTTTGGGGTCATAGGATAAACTTAGATTCAATGATTTTGTAGATCCTGTCAATTCAAGACATTTTGCCTGTTGATTGTCCAGATTCAGAAAGTGGTGGGTTCCATTGAGCTATGATAAATCATTGCTAGAATGATCACAGAGCTGACACATTGGTTCTAATCTGTTATGAGTATAATTTGTATACCAATTAACGGGTAATGGTTTTGGAAAGTACAATTTTAGAAAAATTTGTCAGTGATTCCTTTTGCGCTGGTTCTAGCTTCCGCCTCTGGTTGAAAATACCACATCAGGTAGATTGACGGTCTTGTTTTTCTTATCATCAGATTATGAATATTCCCTCTGGGGACTGCCAGATGGTAGCATAGAAAGGGAAAGGATTAAACATGAAGTTCACACTAGAAGTGCACATAAGCTTCAGGAACTTTGTTTCAGGAATGGTGGAATATACATCAAGATAGGTCAGCATATTATTCAGCTGGTATGCTGTTAATAAAGTGTTACAATTTTTTACAGTTGCGATGCTTAATTTAGGACTTCATATAATTGCACTGTTTCAGGAATACTTGGTACCAGATGAATATGTACAGATAATGAGACAATCAATGTTGAACAAATGCCCTGTCTCATCATTTGACCAAGTGCTTGAAGTTTTCAAGAAAGAACTTGGAGGAGTGCCTGATGAGGTAAGTGCTGTCATTCAATTTTAAGTACCGTCCGTGAGCATATGACTCTTTGTGATGAACCAAAAGGCCTAATTAATACCCCCTTGCCTTTTAGTAACCAAGTGCATTAGGACTCACACTGCTAATGTAGCTTTGTTCTGCAGATTTTTGATGAATTTGATCCTGCCCCCATAGCAAGTGCTTCTTTAGCTCAGGTTCACATCGCTCGAACTCATGATGGCCAAAAAGTAGCTGTGAAGGTTTCAAACTTTTTGACCTTTATGCTCTTCAGTGTTGATGTTCAATGATGGTTTTTTCCATTTATTAGTATTTGTTCCACTTCAGGTTCAGCATACTCACATGACGGACACTGCAGCAGCTGATTATGCTACTCTGGAGATGATTGTGAAGACTTTGCATTGGATTTTTCGTTCTTTTGATTTCTGGTTCAAAGTAAATTTTATGAAGAGCTTAGTGTCTTTGTGTTTTGAAATGCTGATAGTTCTGGACATGTTCAATGGTGCAAAATGATAATGAGAATATCCCATGCATAATATACTGGTCATTATACTAATGTTGTTTGCTGCTTAAGTCTTGTAAAAAGAAATTCAAATTCTGTGCAGGTGGTTTGTTGATGAAATGCGGGAAAGCTTACCCAAGGTATTTTACTAATTCTTTTATTTTGTTCTTTTATCAGATGATGTTTTATATCCAACCATGTTAGTGTAACTGCATTTCCAACAGCCATAAAGTTGGTGCTCTTTAGTGTTGAGATGGAGGGTGTTTAGTAGCAGCTGGCAGCTACCCTGTCCTTGAGTTTTTATACCCCATATACAACATATGTGTTTGCAAATTGTTAAATTCCCCCTCCCACCATCAACTTTATTAGCTGCATATTTTTTCGGAAACTTTTCAATCTTATATCCACAGTTAAAAATTCTCGTCCTTGTTCCTTTATGTTCCCATGTTGCGAACATGCAGTGTTTATTTTCTTTTTGAGTCACCAAATTCCTAATATTTTTAGAGATTCCCTTGCCTCTACTTTCTCCTCTGTCTGTGCATCCATTAATTTCTTCTATTATTTTTTCCAGATTGATTACTATTATTTCGCTGTTTTTTAAATTAACTAATTCAAAAAAATGCAAGTTCGTGCTACAGGCTAATACGCGTGTGAAGTTTGTAGGTCCAAAATCAAAAGCTGAAGGTTGCTTTAAACTTTTAGTAAAGTCTATTTCAGTTCAGTTTGAGAATGATGTGGTAACCATATTTTTTTGGTATCTGATTACCTGAAGGGCCTTGATATCTCTAAATTTTTTGTACGGTCTCCTTGATTATCTTCACTTAGAAGATGAGTACTAGTAAATGCATTACAGTCTAACTTGTGATAGGTTTGCATTTTACAATTATAGTAAACTGCTCTTTGAATGTTGCAATGCATTTACACGTTGCATCTTTATTAGCCACGTTGATGGGTTTTACAATTTAGACTGGAGTAAGACATTATGGGCCAGTGTTAGGCATATATTAGCTAGGGTGCCCTAACTTAAACCCAAAACCATGATCAAAGCTAAAGTTTTGACCCACAAATATATGTCCTTCCACGCTTTCATGTGGATTCAATGTGCGATGTCGTAACAATGCTTCCCCTTTGAACTGGATGTCTGTGAACTGTCCGGGTGAAAATCCTCATACCGAAGCCCACAACTTCGGGTAGCCCCTATCCACAGCCAGTCCGGATCCGGCTGGTAGGACCAAATTGTTATGCGTATGAGCTAGGAAGCCAGGACCCAGAACCATGGCCGAAGGTAAAGGGTTGACCCCTCACCTACATCCTCTCTCACAATTTCAAGTGGAATCGATGTGGGATATTGTAACAGCCAGCCTCTTGGCTCAAGGGCAGTATTATATGCTTGTGAGATTTTAGAACACTAGCGGTCTTCTTCTTTGGCAGTAGACTCAATATTCATTGATTTTCTTATCTAAATAAACCGAAAAGTCTGTTGAGTTGGTTAGTAATTTCTAAATGTCAGTCTCTCCACATGCAAATGAAGCTCATATCTATCTCTGTATTAAGTTCAATTTCTGATTCCCAGCTTAAATGGGATTAATTTTGCTTACTTTTCCATGTTTCACATACTGTAATGTTGCCTGTTTCTATGTTGTTTCGTGGTCCCTTTCTTGCAGAACATGTTTCAATCTTAGGATAAATTGTCTAACAATTCTATTGTTGTAGGTTTTCAGTCACTTCATCTAAGGTGTGACCTTTTATAATCTTTACATTTTGAAGACAATTTTTGATCTGTTACAATGAACTTCTCAGGAGTTAGATTTCTTGAGTGAGGCCAAAAACAGCGTAAAATGTATGGATAACTTTCGGAGGTTCTCTCCACATATAGCAGAATATGTTTATGCTCCTAGAGTATTTTGGAACTTAAGTACATCCAAGTTGTTGGTGATGGAATTTATTGATGGAGCACAAGTAAATGATTATCAGTCCATCCGGAAGCTGGGTATCAAGCCAATTGCTGTTTCGAACTTGGTAAGTGTGTGCTTCTTCTGGAAAATTTAGTGTCATGATGCCTCAAAAACCACTACTATGATTAAGCATTTAAAATTTGACTGGGAAGTTATCTTTCCATTTAGCATCTTCTTTTTTACTTTTTCTGGAAGCTACTTTATGAGTTTGACAAAGCCATGATAAAACTATTGTTGAACTTGATTCTACATTATACATTGACTGGGCATAGGGATTATCTCAATGACTTATTTAAAACCTAAGTGAATGAATAGTATCATCCTAAATGTGCTAATTATTCTTCACTTGCTCTAATAACATTTTGTTTTATCTTGTTCAGCTAAGCCAAGCGTTTGCTGAAATGATGTTTAAACATGGTTTTGTACACTGTGATCCACATGCTGCAAATGTGCTAGTTCGACCTTTGCCTTCTGGAAGTAGGAGCATTTTTGGTGAGGCATTAACTGATTTTTTTTTTTTCCTTTGCATGTATTATAAATGTCGGGGTGTGCTCTTTTTGGTTCTTGCAATTTATTGCCCACAATCTGCTTTTGGATTATCATGGTAAAGAAATTTGAGTAATTGCTTTAGAGCACTCTGTGTTTTGCAACAACTAGTTAAATATCAACCAACAGTATAATAGTAGTACAATTCTCTGCTGTTCTTTTGTCTGATAGATAGGCACGTATTTCTTAATCCATTGAACTAAACTTTGTATGAACATATCAAAGACCGCAACTGTCATCATCTGGGCATGTAATCACTTTCAACAGCATCTTTGGTAAACAAGAGAATATATTACCATCTTTTGATTTCTTAAAATCATGGGCTTTAAGTTGCAGACGTATTTTTCTAAATTTGGTGGGTGTAATCTTTAATTCTTCATTCCTCTTCAATTTAGTTAATATGGTCAGGTATACTTATTATCCTCAAATTTGCTTTTCTTTCATTCTCAGGAAAGATTAAACCCCAGACCATGGGTTGTACAAGGATCTTGACACCTCGATGCGAATTAGTTATGCATCCCTCTGGAAGGTCACGGTGTTCTATTAAGATTCTGCTTTTTACTCAGATTAAGTAGGAAATCTTATCTGATATTAATTTACCTTGACATCCATACAGGGCTTGGTATTTTCTGATGCAAATGCAATTAAAGAAAATAGTGTAAAATTAGGTGCTGGGGAGGATCTTTACGAGCTGTTTGCTGGCATCCTCACTATGAAACCATGGAATAAAGTCATTGATCCAGCGATGGATCATCTTGTTATTCAGGGCTCTTATAGTACTCGTTCAGAACTCCAGGTGACCATGTGTTGAAGTTATTTCTTATATAAATAATGAGTTTCTCTTTGGTAAAGGCTCAAAGATGTATGTTTTGTATGAACAGATGTACTTTTTATTCCATTTAAACTGTTGGATTTATCGTAGAAGATCTTCCTTTGTGCTAACTATACTTGTCTTGGAACTGAAAATCATGAAAAAAATACTTGATAGGTGCATTTCTGAAGTCTGCATGCGATTGTGACTTTTACTGAGGAGCTATTTATAATTTGTTGCAGATGTTTATGATTTTCTTCTTTCAGCAGCCTGCTGTCCTAATATTTAGAATCTTCCTTTATTTTATTTTTGTTTGTTTGCTCGCAGATGTATGCTTTGCAATATTTTCCATAAATCACAGAGCTTTTGATGAGGCTCCCACGTGTAATTCTTTTAATGCTAAAGACAAATGATTGCTTACGTGCGGTTAATAGAGCACTGGTAAGGCAATTCTTAGACTTGTCACAATATAAATGTTGATTTAATTCTTTACCTGCATGCAGTGAATTCAATTTGTGACATTTTACTTTGTCTATTGAATTTAGATCCATTCTTTGGATAATAAATAATTATTATCCTGTTCTATTTATTTATTTGCATCCCATTGATCATTTTGTTTGTTTTTCTTTTTCTTTTCAATTAAAAAAACAAGTTTACTTACTTTTTCCAGATTTGCATTTTCAAATACTTATACTTCATTTTAAGATACTCAAGACTCAAGGAAGAGAAATTTAAGTGTTTAACTGCATAACTCTTGTTTCGTGATCTTTACAAGTGCTGCTACGCTATTTTCAACAGACGGGTGGATCTTCTCTTGAGACATTTCTTATAGTCGGAAAAGTGTCTTCTGAAGCAGTTATCGAGTCGAAGTTATTGCTTAGCAGATTGGCTTTTAAAACTTCAAAAAGCTTTGACTCCATGAGGACTCGTCTGTTGTAGCTGGTTCGTGGATTTATTATATCTGAGGAAGATTTCAAATTCTTTTCCAAGCAGACAATAACTTAGGTGATACACTAATTTTTTTGGCTGTTGCGATACTGCTAGGGCCACCCAGATTTACTTGTAGAATAATAAATGCAACATTTGTTTGTTCAAAAGAAGCAGCTATACGATTCTCTTAAACAGACACTGCTTTTGATTCCATGTTTTGTCCATCTTTTTCGTCGCATTAATAATATTTTGACACAGTATTTGGTTTATAAGCAACACTTCGTGCAAACTAAAGGGAAACTTCAGAAAGGAAAGAAACACCTTAAAAAGAATGAGGCCACGTTGGTTTACATCTTACAAATTAGGATTTTACTTGTGTTAATTCAAAATGCGTTTTGTTTTAATGGGATATAAAGTAGAATTTCAAATATATTAAATCCTACTCTATATCACGTACCCACTCATTTTAAATAGAGAAAATGAGATACGTTGCCCAATTCAAATATCTAAAAGGAAAAAAAAAATCCATTTTGACTAAATAAAATAACCCTTTTCTATTAAATAGACTTAAATACCCCTATTGTATGGAACTAAATGCCCCTGTCATATGGTATCTTTTCTCCTGTGAATTGAGTTTTTATGAAACCAATCTACTTACCATTTTAGTAATATATTTATTTGTAATTAAAATATAGTATTAATAATGAATTATTATATTATAATACCTTAAAATCATACTCTAATGTCCGTTCCCACCAAAATGTGGTCATTTGTTTTTTTGTGTAAATTAAGGAATATTATTATTTTATATGTGGTAGATAGTTGTATTAGTATTGAGTGGTGGGTCCTATTTGGGACCTTTTTACTAAAAATAAAAATGAGAACCTTTGAATGAAGCACTCAATATAGTAAATATGGACATTTTGATGAGATGAAGGTAGTATCATTCATCATATGCTTTAACAACCCTTAAAGATACTTTATCTATATAATAAATATATTTTAACACGTCTCACATTAATCAATTCTCGTACAAGAGAATTTGTCTTACCCACCAATAATAAATCTCCCTTATGTCTTGTACTTAACGCTAGATTGGTTGTTTGTTAGGAAGTTTTAATTTAAGATTTTGGTTTTAGCTTTTCTCTACTGAAACGACGGCGTATTAGGCTAGCCAGCATCTAATCAGTGATGGAGTCAGAATTTAAACTCAGAGGGCCGACATAACACTGTAAAATAGGATATTCATTTCGTCCCACAAAATTATTTGTTATTATTATTATTATTAACTTTAATTATTAAATATTTTAGAGGAATTTGATAAAATTAAAAGAATATTAATGTTCACATATTGTTTAAACATTTTAAAACCTTATTAGTCCAGGTCTTAACTTTTATGACTATGTAGAGATAATAGTATTATACAAGTAATTAATCATCAAATTACACAAAAGTTACAATGTAAATAAAAACAATATAGAAAAATGAATTAAATAAAAATTATATAATTTTTTTTTTATGATTATAAAAAAAAATTAAAATTTTAGGTTAGCGTGTATATGTGAACCTATGATGAAGAATAAAAAAAGAGATTTATCCTGAAAAATATAAAAAAGTATCGATAAAACTTTCAAGAATCAAACATGTGTCAATGCATTTGGAGTGGGGTACACAAGCCGCTGGGTACCCAAGCCGCTGTGCCATCTTTATTACTTTGTCATAGAATGAATATACACTATATCTTTAGAGCCATTAGTATGGGTTGGTTGGTAGGTTTAGCGGTTGGGTCAAACGCGGGTCGAGTCACTTGAGAGTTTGGTTACTCACAGATCAGATTACTTGCGGGTTGGGGTGGGTTATTGGTGGGTCGACCCACAGGTTGGTCCAATTATTTTATTTTTTTATTAGTATTTTTTTTAAGTATGTTTCACTTACCACCCACTCTCCCCCAACCCCCACCCCCACCCCCTTCCCAAAAAAAGAGTTTTTATTATTTTAATATTAAAATTTAATATTAAATAATAAAAATTATTACCAGCATACCCCACGTACCCACCCCACCCCCCACCTCTTGCCAATTTTTTTTAATTTAAATTTTAATACTTTAGTAATAAAAATATTACCACCCTACCCCACCCACCCCCACCCCCACCCTACCCCACATCCACCCACCCCTCTTCTAAAAAATTTTTTTATAACAATTTAAATTATAATATTTAATAATAAAAATATTACCACAACAACCAACCCCCACCCACCCACCCACTTCCCAAAATTTTTTTTAAAAAATTTTAAATTTATATTAAAAAAAAATTGGGGGAGGGTGGGTGAGTGGGTTGTGGGGGATAGGAGTAGGCTGTGTGATAATATTTTTATTATTTTAATATTATTAAAATCTAAATTTTTATAAAAAAAATTTTTTTAGAGAAGTGGTGGGCGGGGGGTGGGTGGAGGTAGGGTAGGATGGGTGATAATATTTTTATTATTTTAATATTAAAATTTAAATTTTTATAAAAAAAAATATTTTGGGGTGGGGTGGGGGTGGGGGTGGTGGGTGGGGGTAGGGTCATTTTGACCCACTGTGTAGTGGGCTTAAATGGGGCGGGTGGGTTGGGTCATTTTTGGGACATGATACTGACGGGTTTTTATGGGTTGGGGCGGGTTGACCCATTGGTTCAATCCAAATTGACAGCTCTAGGTATTTTTCAAAATCAGGGGGCGGCAATGTCCCCCTGGTCCTATAGTGGCTCCGTCTCCGGATCTAATCACCAGCTATCGTCTTTTGGGTGTCAGATGTCATTGTTGATGTTATCCATGTTTTCTGCCATGTGTAATGTCTTTCTCTTACAACTTTCCTTTGTTTCTTGTTAACTTGCGAAAGCATTGGTTTAGATTGTGACAGAATGCAGAGAGCAGGATTTATTTGATCTACGAGCTTGATAAAAGAACTGGACAGGTAATTATTCTTGCTAATTATTACTCCCTCCGTCCCGCCCAAATAGCAACATTTTGCTATATTGGGCGTCCCGTCCAAATTGCTACGTTTCCATTTAAGGCAAGTGAGGGCCCCCACAATTGACAAAAATATCCCTTCAAATTAATATTAATAACAATCATGCCATCCCTTTATTAAAAGAATTTAAAATCATAATACACCATAATATTATTTAATGAACTCATTAAACCTCTTAATGGTCCCATTAACTAATCAAAATAAACATCAAAACCCCAAAATTATTATTACCTATCGTGTGGTGGGAGAACAAGAACTGCTAACCCTAAAACCCTCTTTCTCTCTTCCTGTAATCATTCGCTTCTTGAGTGTTCTCTATTCCTTCCAGCCACAAGAACTGATAATGAATCCCATGGTTAAGGTTGAATCTTTTTCCACGGTGGCGGCGGAGGCCGATGAATCGTGGGAAGAGATGTCTGCTGACCTTTTCGATTCAGTTCATTTGGGGGTGTCTGATGTTGGTAGATCTATGGGATCTTCGGTGCACAAGGTGGTCTCCGACCCAGATCAGTATGGATCCGTGGTGGGAGAATCGGGTGACCCCTCCTTGTCCATGGCAGAGGCCGATTCCATTATTGGTGGCGTGGTGTCCGACTCCGATGAAGACACAGTGAACGCCCGTGCGACCAGTCCGCCAGTGATTCGACGCTTGTGTCCCAAATTTCTGAGGCAACACAGGCTATTGATTTGGATGCTACAGGTTTTATGTCCTAAAGCCCTAACTCTACCGAAATACTCTGAGGTATAATGGCTTATCTCTGTTTTCATCATATGTGCTATTGGGTTATGCATTATGTGATGAAATGGTGATTTGGTTTGAGTTTCGATAAGGGTTTAGGGTATAAAAGTGTCACCATGCATGATTTTTTGGAGACTGCAATATTTATTGTCATGTCATCAATTGTGCATTAGGAGACACAAACACTCGGTGATGAGAATATATTCTGAGAGTGACTAGATAAAAAAAGTGATGTATATTTTGATGCAAAGTGGTTCTGTTTGATTGGTGTATTTATTAACTTGTTTTCTTGAATTCTGATTGTTCTTGATTACTTTTTGAATGATGCATGAAATGTTATTGAATGCTCATGATGGTTGTTTGGTAATGGTTTTAGTGTTAATGGTATTGAATGATGATAATGCTGCTTGGTTTTGATGCTAGTTAATGAACATGTTTATTGAATGATGTTGTTTGAATGGTTTTTCACATACTGCTTGATTGATGATGATGGTTATTGAATGCTAGAAGGGTTATTAAATGCTACTTGCAATTTTTTTTAGTTTAAACAAGACTGAAATTTGGAATTGATAACTAGCATTAACTAGGAGAAACAAAACATGTCATGGTTGAATGTTTACTGCTTAAACAAACTCTTAAGATGAGTTCTGTTTTAGCTATAAGAAATCACGTTTACATCATTAAATAGCCTTAAATTTGAACTATTCCAGCCTGCAAAATGTGTTTTCCTGCAAAAAGCTTTACCTTGAACTGCCTACCCTTCAAAATGCTTTAGCTTCCAAAATGTTTTAGGCTGCAAAGTGACTATACTACAAAATGATTAGCTCCCAATTCAATCAAACTACACCTTCCAAAGCCTCAATAAGTTCTTCCAAGCCATCTGTTTCATTCTCTTGTATAAGTTACTCAAGAGATGATTGAACCAACTCATGTTCCACTTCCAAATCAGTTGGAAGTTGACCTGATCTAAGTAATGCTTCCTTACCCATGTGAGGAACCTTGTAATCATTTGATCCCTTGTAGACTAGAATTTCCCTTAAGCAACCTTGTAGGGTTAAAAAAACTGAATTGAGTTTAATGTGGCACAACTCTTCAAATGATTTGTTCACTGCTTCTAACAAATCCTCAACTTTGTTAGCTTCTTTTTTAAATTGTAGAGATTGCAAGGATGTGAACCAACCCAAATCATTTATATTTGTGTATGGACTCTTAGGAGGCTGGAACACTAGATGGAAATTGAATCCATATGTGGTTGCTGCCTCCCTCCACTCTAGATCATTATCTCCAATATGAGGCGGTGCATTATCTTGTTGAATGTATATGTCTTTACTTGTTCCACTTGGCCATTTTGATTTTATAGCTGGTATGACCTGTTTAGGGTGTGATCAATAATAGTTTAATTGTTAGCTCTTATGTCTAAAATTTTTAAATCAATGATGAATTCATTCTGAGAGTAAAACAACCATATATGCTATAAATAATGTACAATGGTCATACCTGATTGATCAATACATTTTTTGTCACTGTCTTTGTTACTGACAGCATTGGTTTGGTTACAATTGTACCTGCTTCCCTATTTTTGCTTTTCCTCTGAGCTGGTACTTGTTCCGTAAAAGGAAAAATACCTATTTTCCCATCAAATGTGCAACCCCCATTAGAATCATAAGTTGGTCTTGCCACTGCACATAGGAACATCACCTTCCCAATGAAATTTTCACTTTCACATGTCCTATGTGGTTCTGTTTCATCACTTAGGAGGTAGTATCTCTCTTTTGATCTGGTAAGATTGAACCATTTCTCATCTATGTGAACTATTTGTGACATACTCTTAAATTTGATTAACTTCTAGACACTGTCAACTTCCAAGGCTTTAAGGCTGAACTTAATCCTGCTTATCTTATGTATTGTAATGCCATTATCATTATAATCATGGTGTAATATGTTACTGTTCATAAACTTTAATTTATTTTACTGTTTTATTTATAATTTTTAAGAATCAGGTTTTGACTTATTGATACAGGTTTAGGGTTTAATCCTGTTAGTTTCTGTTAGTTTAATGGAGGTTTAGAATTAATGACATTGTGTGTAGGATAAAATAATCCATTTCAGTACAGGGGTAAAAATGTCAAAGTACCACTTCCAACTACTCAATACACATTAAATAATAATATTCCTTAATCTACGCATAAAAAGTAAATGTTGCGGTTTGGGCGGGACGGAGGGAGTATGTTCTAACTCTCTTGTTTTCCCTCTCTTTCTCCTATTTTGGAGCTTGCATTTATGCTCTAGAGAAAGAAGTGCGATTGGGAATGTGGGTTTTGCATGGGGGCGGATCCAGAAAAAAAATGATTTGGGGTACGATATAATTTCAAAAATATTATTTTTTTAATATTCAAAATCCTATAATAAATAAATATAAATGGAAAAATTATGTGACACTATCTAATTTTCATTTTTAAAAAGTAATTTAAGACATTATTATCATGAATTTATAATACATATTTAGAACAAATAATAATTCAATTAAATTTATGTTGCAATTAATAATTTAAGTAAGATAAAAAGAAATACCAAGGTTTAAAATGAAAAGAAAAAGAAAAAAGGTGTAGTATAATACCTTAACATTAAGAAAAACATGTTTGATAAATAATGGGTTAATTACGCTAAAAGTCCCAACTTTTTCGCGATTTGTGAATTAGTCCAAATATTTTAATATTTACAAATAAATTCTCGACCTTAAGCCCGTTTTGCAAATCGAGCAACCGGGCAGCTGGATGCTTGCCCGGTGACTTACGTGTCACTGTTTCTCATTCCACGCATTCACGTTTTGCATTGCTGGATATTCCACATGTTAAAATAAATAAAAATTTTAAAACTCAAATTTGGAGGCGACGTCATTTTAGCAAGTTTTCTGCATCAATGCCCATGGCGGTGACGATGACGTCACATCCCTTAGTATCTCCGAGCTATTCTTCAGTTTCGGCGGTTGTGATGGGGAGGTGTCTCCATCGGAGAGTCACGATTTCGATTCGGACTGCGATCCATTCACGAGTGACTCTAGCGTGAGGAATGCGGATTTAATTAAGCCGATTCTTCAGGATCGTACGGATGAGTTCCAAAATATTCTCCAAAGTCGCGTTCTGTTAGCTGTGCAGAAGTTTTCCTACGCGAAATCGGAGAAGAATGTTGTGAGGAAAACGTGATGGTGTTTTTGAAAGATTGCGATTACAATGCGGCGGTTGTAAGACAAAATGTGAGAACTCTGGCGGACTGACCTCCGGTAACTACAAGTTCATCTACCTTCTCTCAAACTCATCGACGAGATACTTTATCGATCTGGAATTCACCCCAGAGTTCGAGATCGCGAGGTCGACGACGTCGTACGAGCGCCTATTGTAGTACTTAAAAAAATTAAAATCAAAATCTTAAATTCTGCCTATTTCGATGTTCAGTTTGTTGCCGATGTTTCCTTCGTCATCTTCTTTCGGCAATACGCAGTTGTATTTTGTCATCGGCTCCTTTGTGGGTTATGACGATGTGGACGAGGCAGTACTTGGCGCGGCGGTTGGATAGCCGAGAGTTAGGGGAAGAGCAGGACGTGTTTTTCACTTGGCTAGTAAGAAAACGATGTCGTTTTCTTTACTTTTATTTAATACACGGATTTATTGTTATTTTTTTATACATGGATTTATTGTTGGATTCAAAACGGCATCATTTTGAACGTGTGGAATGGCGACGTGGTAGATTCAGGGACACGTCAGCCACCGGGCAGGCCCCTAACTGCCCGATGGCTTGATTTACAAAATAAACTTAAAGTCAAGAACTTATTTGTAATTATTGAAAAGTTTGGACTAATTCGCAAACCGCGAAAAGATTGGGACTTTTAACATAATTAACCCATAAATAATTTATATAAAATAATTAAAAAATATAAATATAAAAAGAAAAATGGATAATTAACCTACGTATAACTGATGAGACAGTTTGCAAAAGTGGGCATTTGGAAATGAAAAATATAAAATAAATTAAGGTCTTACTAAATACACACTCCCTTTTATTAAATACACCCATTAATATATAATTAAAAAATATAATTTTAAAAAGTTTAAATTACCCTTAATTCATTAAATACATACCCCTTATATATTTTATACTAATTTAATAAATCCTAAATTATAACACTTCATATACAAACTTGTAAATTTTACGTAACTCTTGAGATGGAGAAAGATGAAGAATATATTGAGATGAAAAAAGATGAAGAACATATTGAGATGAAGATAGAAAAGCAAGTTAATGTAAGTTAATTTATTGTTTTTATGAACAAGTTCATCAATTTTATGTTTTTGTCATAAACCCTAATTATTAATTAATCTTTAATTTATTGTATTATTTAATGTATTTTATATATGTTTTGTAATGTGTGTTATTTTATACATCTCAATACGTCAACAATATTGTATACAGTGAGAAATCACATAAAAAAAGAAAAAAATTGCCAGGGGTGTGTTTGTAGTTCACATAAGGCAAGCTGTATTTAAGGGATAGTGGGCATATGGCACAATTTTAGTTTGGGATAATATTTGATCAATTCAATTGGATCAGGGTTTTGAATTTTGGTACTTCTATTTGACACAATCTACTATGCTTTTCCATTCATAAGTGATCTCATTATTAGTTGGATTTAGTTGCCCTTTCTGCTAATGCAAGTCCTTTCATAAGTCAATGCAAGACATAATATCCTCTTTTTTTTTAATAAAATGTATCTAACTAGGAGCTTATTAAATAATTTATTTACTCTACAATATTGAACATGTAATCGTAAAATTCCCAGAAATGTTGACAGATTATATGCAGAATTGTAAACATATCTAATTAAATAAAAAAAGGCCATAATGAACAGATCAAATAATAATTCTAAAGATAAACAAAGACAGTGAAAGTTACACATAATAGCTTTAGGTGATGCAGGAATAATCGTATGCATATTAAGTAGATGACACCAAAAATAGGATATACAGCCTTAAGTTGAAGCTCTGTCAAGTTGAATTGTAAATTGCCAACATAGAGCTTTCTGTCTGTTGCACCATATAGCCTAGCAACAGAAGTATTTGATTGAACAAAGATTCTTTTCCGCCTCCCAAGGGTTCATAGGTGTGAGCAACGGCCATTGGCAAGCGCGGACAGATTATATGTAGAAGTGTAAACTGATCTAATTGAATTAAGTGGAATAAGTGAATACTAAAAAATAGAATGTCAGTAGAATTCATTAACCATGTATTAGAGTAATGTATTTGTATAAATAATAAAAATGTTGGAATAAATTACATAGTGTTGAACGCTTGAGTAATGTGATTTTATTTGCTTTACATGTCATAGGACAATATAAATATTCAGGTTCAGGATGACATAGAGTATACCGATTATACTGAAGCATTTGCAACAACAAAAGTATTTGAGTCACGCTAAGCTTTGATAGATTGGGTTAAAAAAGTTAGAAGAGTCTATCTTATGGTCATAATTGTGAAGAGGTCCAAGAATAATCATGGAAAAAATATTAAGAGTCTATTTGGGTTGTGAATGCAGTGGTGAGTATCGTAGGTTCAAGTGAAAAAGGAAAAGAGAATCTCTTGAGAAAGATGATCACACAGATAGTTAAAACTAAAGTCTGATGTCATATGAAATACTGGGACGGAAAAAATTGGGTGTATATTTGCTTTAAAAGGGAAACAAATAACCATGTTAGGTGAATGTGCATTGGTAGTTCAGTGTGGTGTACAGAATTATTTATTTGGAAAATATCTAGAGGGTAATTCTTATGCTGGTCGATTATCGCTCGATGAAGAAGAGTTTGTTGTTGATATGTCGAATACTAACACCGCACCGAAGGATATATTGCATTCTCTTCAGGTTAAATTTCTCCAAAATACTTCCACCATAAGTACTGTGTATAATTGTCGAACGAAACATAAGATTTTTAAACGGGATGATCAGTCACAAATGCAGTTTCTTATGGTGAAGTTAAATGCTCATGGATATTCCTTCAAAGATAGAAGATGTGAAAGCTCAAATACTGTAAAAGATCTGTTTTACGCACATCCAACAAGCATTGCGTTATTAATTGCTTTTCTAAATATGTTGTTGATGGACTGCACTTATAAAACTAATATATATAACTTGCCTTTGATGAAAATTATGGGAGTCACATCAACCGCCATGACATTTCAAGTTGCATGTGTCTATCTGAAGTCAGAAAAAGAAGATAACTACACGTGGGCATGTAAAGTTTTGAAAGATTTGATGGTTGGATCTTTTTCAAATGTGATTGTTACAGATAGAGATTTAGCATTGATAAAAGCAATTGAATCCACGCTCCCGACAACCCATTATTTTCTTTGTAGGTGGCATATCAACAGAAATATTTTGCAAGCATGTAAAAAGAAATTCAGTATAAATGAACAGTGGAACCTATTCAACTATGCTTGGAATGAGCTGGTATTTGCAGAATCTGAAACGGCATTTCATGAACAACTGGCTATTTTTTAGAAAAAATTTTCAAACTATCCCGAGGCTGTTGGGTATGTAATGGATCAATGGATTATTCCATACAAGGAGAAATTTATCTCAGTCTGAATGAATAAGGTTATGCATTTTGGCAACACAACAACGAGTAGGTATCTGGTTATAATGTCATATTACATGTAGTTTAATTTCATTTAAAATAATTATATTTGTTATAACTAGTTTATTATTTAATTTTCAGGGTAGAAAGCCTTCATTCAGCATTAAAGAGACAATTAAAATCCAGCCAAGGGAATTTTGAAACAAATTAATTCCATATTCACATCATACTCGAAATGTCACATAACGTAATAAAACACTTTGAAAAGAGTATCTATAGAGCACTACACAAATTCAATCCAAAAGTGTTCAAGTGGTTACGTGATGCAGTGGCCATACCAACTTTAGAGAAAATTATGAGGAGTTTGTTTGGGTGAATGAGGTTGATGTCAACCATGAGGGGTGTGTATGCACAATTAAAGCATTGTATGATTTGCCTTGTGTGCATGATATTGCAATACACGTTCAATTGGGTACTCACATTACACTAGATTTTGTTGATAAATTCTGAAAAAAGCTTAATATGTCGCCAAATTCAATTAATCGGGATGATAATGATGAGCAACGTCTTCAACTAATGAAGGGTTTTGATTGTGTGAGCAACACATTCAAAATTTCAAAAAAGTCAGAGAGGGAGTTCATTTTGAAACGAATAATAGAGGTAGTAAATCCAACCACCACTCTACTATCGGAGCCTAAGGTTGTTGTACGTACTCGTGGTTGTCCGAAATCTAACAAAAAGAAGGGTACAGTTACATTTAAAAAATCAATATTCCCTAATGACCACAAGAGAAATAAACAGGTACATGTTCACTTACTAAGATGAAATTTACATTTTATTATAACATTATTCTCTCCTCACAGTATAGCACGTTTTAAAAAAAATTTAAATAGACTCCAAAGATAGATGGGGCGATACTTGATTCTCTACCATCCGATTATCAAGAATTTATCCTTGGGTATAAGAATATTTTGGGAGATGGACATTGTGGATATCGTGCAGTTGCAGATATTTTGGGTTATGAAGAATATTCGTGGGGTAGAGTATGCAGTGAACTTTATAGGGAGTTGGAAGTACACGAGAAGTTGTATAATGTTGTTTTTATGAAACATGGACATGTGGATTTGGTGAAGACAATGTTGAATTATTATAAAAGACTGGCTGAAAAACCATATTAGTTTTCATTACCTGAAATGGGGCATCTGGTTGCATCATGCTTTAATGTGGCATTAGTTAAATTAATGCCCCTAGAGAGCTTTATATTTTTACCATAAGAACATTGCCTCCCGATGTGCCCAGAGTGATTTGTATCGCGTTAATTAATGGAAGCCATTTCATAGAGGTAATTTTTTTTATCAATTATTCTATATTTATCGCTCATGATATTAATTAATATATTATCAATATGCAGGTATTTTTAAAACTAGACACACCTTGCCAAATATTCCCACCGTTTATCTTACAAATAGTCTAAAAGAAGCAGCTGACTGGGAAACCTTATACAAACAAGGATTTGTGTTAAATGAAAATGAAACCACTTATAATGTCTCAGAAGACGAAGAAATTGATGCATTTTTTTTAATTAATCAACGTTTTAGTCATACTTTTTAATGTGATATTTTTCCACTATTAATATTTTTGCTAACTTTTTTTTATTCTATCTTACGAAGGAGTTTGTTAAACACATTTTCTCTATCTCCTTAGTTATTCAGTATTTAACAATAATTATTCAGTATTTAACACATGCTTATGTTATGTATCTTTCATGTTTGATTTACTAAACGATTTGGAAAGTGATCTATGTCTTAGATTTCTTTAAAATAAATGTCTTGTCATCATTATATATAATGAGTGTTATACTATATACTTGTATATGTATTCATTTGATTATTTTAGTTGATAGGAGAATTATATGGTCAGCCATAAAGAGATAGTTTTTGAGCATGTTTATAATAGTTTTTGAGCATGTTTATGGTTATGAATTGGTAGACTGTGTCGGATGGACAATTACATGACAAAGTGTGCTCTCATGCACCTAGCGAGTTCAAAAATTTTGATCCTCAACTAAAAAATAAAATTTAAGAATTAAGAGACAACACCTAGCTAACATGGTAGTTGGAGTAACAATTGCACGCACAAGTTTAACTTTGTCTTTCTTGAAGAAATAGTATTGCTATTATAAAAAATAGGTAGATATAATTATTGTTTGCATATGCAGATAATATAATGTTGACTAATATTCTGCCTTCTTTCCTTTCCCTTTTCCATTATTACATTACGCTATCCAAAATCACACTATAGTCTTATGATAAATATGATTCCTGGGAGGAGTTATTTTCATCAGTGGAAAAAGAAGATATGTAGAAGAGCGTGCCTGTGATAAACATAAAATAGAATGGTTTGGCTTGAATTTTTTTATCTTTACTTGATAAGAAATAATGTCTTGTCTATTTAGTTTATGCCAACCTTGTTTTACATCAGAAATTAATCTGAAATTTTATCCTAATATCTTATATTTGAATTTGATGTTCATCTAGCGGTAATTAGAGCTGCAATGTGTGGAGTGAAAGATTTTATCTCCAACAAATATGTGCTTTTTATGTGGAATATTGGTATATTCAGGCAAGAGGGAAAGAAGGCTGAACATAAGTATATATAAAGAGATAGATAAACCAGTGAATCATATTTGTTATGAAACTATATTTCATATGGAGTAATTAACTTATCACAAAATAGAACGCAGATTAATCACAAATTAAAAATACATAAGGGGCTGTTATGAGACCCATTTTATGGCCTTTGCAATTATCTCAACTTCCAAACTGGAAATTAAACGTAAAAGACGTAAAACTCCTTATCTGCGCATTTTAATAAAGTAAGAAAATAAATCTTATAGTACTTGATAAATAGTTAAACTATGTAACGTTCAAGTGTTCACTCATAGTCTATAATTTATCATTGATAGGAGAATATTCAAATGATGAATATCTATCTACTTCCTCAAAATGGATGACCGACTACTATTACGTGCTCGTAGTACAAATCTTCGCCATAAAACTATCTGGAGGGAGAAAAAAAATGAGGCAACTTGTTAGATATTTGCATTAGGAGTCACTTCAAATGTATAATGAATACTTTCTGGTTGATTATGAAATTAGTTTTGCTCAACCTTACAAGATCAAAAATCTTTGAAAATAAGTCTTTTCAAACAAACTAATCAGAGTTAAGAAGAACTGCATGAGCAAAATCACATGAAATATATTAATACGGTAATTTTCTAAATAATACACAAATTATCATATATTTAAATTAAGTTAAAAGTATAAAAATGTGAAAATACACTAAAAATAGCTACACATTAAAATATTATACTTTATAATCTATATGTGAAAAAAAACTTACGTGGATAGGAGGGAGTAACAAAAACAACCAATAATTATATTGAAATTGTGAAAAGTGCAAGAATAAAACTTAAGGAAGGTAGAGTGCAAGACATTAGATACATGATGATGAAGCAAATGCTTATAAATGGTGATCAAAGGAAAGAGTTAACAAAAAGTAATAATAACATGTGCACACAGATGCATATACGCAGACAACACAAATCAACAAATTAACTCAACATTTACACAGACAGTCCATAACAATAAAGAATCACCACCAGTGAATGCTAAAACAAGGCAAACAAAGAATTTAGAGTCAAGACTTGAAAAGGATTTAGTGTACAAACTACAAAGACCAATAAAAAAGGTTCCACAAGTTATGTTATTCAAACTAATTTCAGCAACTAAAATGGCAAGTTAGGAGCCACTAGCAGAGGAGCTTTTAGAACCAAATAACATACATTTATCTTTCACAGCAAAAAAAATTACCTTCTCAGCTACACTTCTATCTCCAACATCAAACATGTGATACATAGATAAAGAGGGAATGTATCTAGGTTCAGCCTTTTTATGGTTCAAAAACATAAATTTCTTGCAATTGAAATTGGGGATAGGAGTGAAACAAGTGTGATTAGGGTTGTAAAGGGAAGATAATAGGTGAATTTCATGAGTAATACAACATTACTCACAAAATTCAAGACTTAATCAATACTATACAGTGAGTAATTACTTGCCACTTTCAAGATTCAAATCGTAATTTAATTTTAGATCTGCGCTATGTGACATATGAATATTTATTGTATGAAAAAAAATTTGCACCGGCGGAAGAGCCGACGAGAGGATGCGGCGGGCGGAGAGATTTGGAAGGCCCAAGTGCAAATGGAAACGACGTCGTCCACCTCGACAAAGCCTGTGAGCGAGGGGTGTCCGGTAGAGTTGCCAACACCCCACATGTTGAAGGTAGGTCATTTGATTTCTAAATCAGGATCTTTGAATCTCTGCAAAATGCGAAGATATCGTCGGAGAGGCGTAGGGGAATGAAGCGGTGGCGATTAGTTTGTCGTTTGGGAGAAGTACGGTGGTTCTTCCTTCTATTCCAAAAAATCAAAAGCTGCAATCCAACAGAAATATCTGGCAATTTACAGTGTAAAGCGTATAGAGGGGTGTGTATCTTATAAAACTAAAAAGGGTAAATATAGAAGATAGAGTGAAAAGATAATTGTATTGATAATATTGGAGAAGATATATACAGATTACAACAACCAAAGAATATAGACAACAACCTATGTGAAACTAACTAAATACAATATCCCTAATGTACAGATTACAATAATCGAAGAATGTATATGACAACCGATGTGGGACTAACTAAATAGAATATTCTCTAATACGCCCCCTCAGGATGGTAGACGAATTACTACGCCAATCTTGGACATAAGTAAGGCAAGCCGCGGACCAGACAATGGTTTGGTAAGGGCATTAGCTACTTGATCGGAGGAAGAAACATGAGTTACCCAAAGTTGTGATTGTTGGATAAGATCTTGAACGAAGTGATAATCAATAGCGATATGCTTCATTCGAAAGTGGAAAATATGGTTTGAACAGAGGTAGGTAGCACCAATATTATCATAATAAATTGCAGGAGTTGATGAACCCATCGATACATATAGTTCTGATAGAAGAGAACGAGTCTATTGCACTTCGGCAGCGGCAGAGGTGATAGAGCGATACTCAGTCTCTGTCGAGGAACGAGCTACAGTCCTTTATTTGTGGGACCTCCAAGAAATGGGATTAGCCCCTAGAAAGACAATATAATCTTCAGTGGAGGACCGATCATCAATATCACTAGCCCAGTCAGCATCTGTGAAACAGTGTAAGCTTAGAGAAGAGTCCCGTCGTAGATGAAACGAGACATGACGTGTGCCATTCAGATAACGTAGAAGGCGTTTAACTCTCCCCCAGTGTGTAACTGTTGGTGCATGCATGAATTAAGACAACTTGTTAACAATATAGGCTATATCAGGGCGAGTTAAGAGAAGGTACTGGAGACTGCCAAGGACTTGGTGATAAATAGATGCATCATAAGGATCTGTTCCATTCTTCATAGTAAATTTAGCCCCCGCAGGTTAAGGAGTAGAAACTGATTTAGCTGATAACATATTATGCCGAGACAAAAGATCAGTGAGATACTTATACTGAGATAGATGACATCCATCAGCAGTACGGTGAACTTCAATGCCCAAGAAGTAAGAAAGAGGACTTAGATCTTTGATGGAGAAGTGGGATGCCAATGCAGCTGCAAATTCTTTAAGCAAAATAACATCACTGCCAGTAAGTACCAAATCATCAACGTACACCAAGAAATATGCTAGGATTCCATAATGATGATAGAAAAATAACGACTCATCCGACTTCATACAGTGGAAGCCATACGACACCAAGAAACTGCGAAGAGCATAATACCATGTACAAGGAGCTTGCTTGAGACCGTAGATGGACTTATGTAATCTACATACATGAGTAGGGCAATCAGAATCAATAAAACCTGGTGGCTGGGTCATATAAACTTCCTCTGCTAGAGTGTCGTGAAGAAAAGCATTATTGACATCAAATTGATGAAGAGGCCACCGCTTAGAAACTGCAATACTCAGAACAACACGAATACTTGTGGGTTTGACTACAGGGCTGAAAGTTTCAGAAAAATCAACACCCGATCATTGATGGAAACCTTTCACAACAAGTCTGGCTTTGTAATGATCCACAGAACCATCAGGTTTTCGTTTGATACAAAAAACCCATTTACGTCCGATAACATTCTGAGAAGTAGAGATATGGACAAGAGACAACATTCTATTTTTAACTAGGGCATTAAATTCAGCAGTCATGGCATCGCGCCAACATGAAGATGTCAAAGCCTGTGAGACAGAAGTGGGTTCAATATCAGTGAGTAAAGAAGAGGCATAGCAATACCTAGGATTTGGTTTGCGGATGTTGATTTGAGAACGAGTGATCATCGGATGTCGAGGTGGTAGGGGAGGTGAATGAGGACGTGGAGGGGTGGTCTGCATAGGTAACGGCATCATAGTTGTTGTTGGCGAAGGAGGGATCGAAGGCACGAGCGTGGCCCCAGGTGGTGGTGCATTTGCTCGGAAGAGGGAAGAAGGTGGTATATGTAGGAAAGAGATGTCAAGAGGTGGTGGGGATTCAGTAGGAGTTTGAAGCCTGTCTTTGAACGGAAAGATGTGTTCTGCAAAATCTACATGTCGAGACGTATAGACCCTGCTTGTGTGACGATCAAGGCAAAGATATGAACTTTGAGTGAGTGAATACCCAACAAAGACACAAGGTGAAGACCGATTTTCAAGTTTATTTGTGGTGTAAGGTCGAAGCCAAGGGTAGCACTGACAACCAAAAACTCGGAGTTTTGAAATATTAGGGGGTTTATGAAATAACTTTTCGTAGGATGATTGCATGTGTAGGTTAACTTTAGGAATACGGTTAATGATGTACGTAGCTGCAGAAATGGCATAAGGCCAGTATTGAAGAGGCATTGAGGCACCATGAAGAAGAGCAAGTCCTGTGTCAACTATATGGCGATGTCGTCATTCTGATACACCATTGTGTTCAGGAGTATGAGGAGGTGTGGTTAAGTGAGCGATGCCATGTTGTGTTAAGAAAGGGCGCAAGGCAATGTACTCACCACCATTATCAGAATACAATGTGCGAATGCGAGTATTATGATAATTTTCAACCAAGGCTTTGAAGGAAATAAATGTGGGAAGGACATCGACTTGCGTTTGAGAGGATATAACCAAACATTTTAGTAAAGTGATCAACAAAGAGAACATAATATTTATAACCATCATAAGACATTAATGGTGAGGTCCAAATATCAGAAAACTATAATTCAAGAGGCATATAAGATTTCAAGGATGACTCATCAAACGAGAGTTTATGACTCTTTATGCACTTGCAGGAATCACAACAAAATTCAAAAGGCTTCAAGACAGGTAAATTATTGCTAGACAAAGCATGAGAAAGTATTTTTGGGGAGGGATGACCTAGATGACTATGCCACAAGATAATAGAGTGACGAGCAGAAGTGAGGACATGTGAAAAAGTAGCGGACGGCCAAATGTACAACCCATCAACGCGCTGCCCCTGCAGAAGAATCATCCCTGACTGTCGATCCTTCACCTGAAAAAGAGAAGAAGAGAACAAAATATCAATGTTATTCTGCTGGTAAAGCTGAGAGACTGAAATGAGATTTCTGGACATGTTAGGAACAAATAGAGAATCATGGAGTTTCAAAGTGGGGAGAGTGGGAAAGGAAAGACAACCTATATGAGAGATTTGTAACAATGTACCATCACCAACAATTATATGATCAGTCCCCTCGTAAGGAGAATGAAGCGACAGATTGGCCAAATCAGTGGTGATATGGTGAGAGGCGTCCGAGTCTAGCACCCAACCAGGCTGCAAAGGAGCAAAGATAGCCGAGTGATCAGATGGTGAATAGTAAGTAGGCTAATCAAGTGTTCGAGTAGGAGGAACATTTATTTGTAGAGGCAAATCGGGATAGCAACGAGCCAAGTGGCCTTGAACGCCACATAGTTGGCAGCGCCCCTAATACCCAGGGCATGCGTAGGGTGTGGCGTTAGATTGAGCTGTCTGATAAGGGGCACAATTGGTCGTACCAGTTTATCGCTGGTTGGAGCATCCTGTAGGGGCTGAGGGACGATGTCCAGTGGAAGCAACAAATGCAGGTGCTGGTGGCACTATCGGAGCGGGCTGCCGACTTTCTAACTGTGTGTCCATGCTTAGAAGTTTCTCATGTAATTCATCAAAGGAAATTGGAGAGTATCGGGCTTATATGGCAAAACCAATTTCCTTGTATAAATCATCTAGTCCATGAGAACTTTCAGAACAAGAACCTCCAGATCAATGGATACCCCCAATAAAGAAAGATCATCAACAACTCCCTTTATTTCAAGCATAAAATCTGTGACAGATTCCGTACCTTTAATCGGATTGTGAATCCAATTCTTGAGAGTGAGAATACGGTCCCTAGAAGATTTGCCGTAGATCGAAGCAAGAGTTGTCCACGCCTGATGAGAGGTGGTGACAGAAGCGATGAACGAGATCATCGTAGGCGTAATGGAGTCGATCAGCGCGCTTAAGATCAACTGATCTTGGCGCTGCCAGTATGCATAGTAGGGGTTTGGAGCAGGGGTGTTGTTGATGGTGATGGTCTTGGCAGGGCAGGGATAGGTTCCGTCAACAAATCAAAACAGATCGTAGCCGGAGAGGAGTGTTCGCATTTGAAAACTCCACGCTACATAGTTCTCCGATGTGAGTTTAAGTGGGGCTTGAGATGTGGTGTTGAAGGCCACAATGCTAGGCGGGGCATCTGATAGGGTGGCTATGATGTTGCTTTCGTCAATAGCCATGGTGAATGACGAAAGGAAAAAAACAAGGGCTGAGAGGATTGTGGAAGATAAGGAAGGCGTTAGCCAATTAGGCTCTGGTTACCATATAGAAGATAGAGTGAAAAGATAATTGTATTGATAATATTGGAGAAGATATATACAGATTACAACAACCAAAGAATGTAGACAACAACCGATGTGGGACTAACTAAATACAATATCCCTAATGTTCATATTACAATAATCAAAGAATATATACGACAACCGATGTGGGACTAACCAAATAGAATATTCTCTAATAGTAAATGTGGGTTTTTAGGGTGTGTGTATATAATGAAATTAAGATTTAAACAATTAAAATATGGTGTGTATTCAATAAAGAGAGGAGGGAGTGAAGTTGTGGGAATCTGGTTAAATCCTAAGGTGCGTAAATATTACCAAGCCTTATTCCTAGATACTAATCAAAGCAAGCAACAATACCTCCGGATGGTAAGCCCGACTAACAAGATATTTTCTGGAATTACTACAAGGTTCTATTCACTTCCTACTTGAATGTCTAATTGCATTGTTCCACTAAACAATTCAAGTATTTGATTGACCAGTTCATGGAATTTAAGTGTTTATAGCGGAACTACTCAAATCCCTAACAGATAGACAATACTAATCATGAACGCACACAAGCTAACATAGTAAATCAAGCATTATAGCGGATGTCATAAAAATATTATGAAGACGTTACGAAGCAGAAAAACAAGTCTTAATGAAATAAGTAGAATCAAAATATCAACTGCATAAAATCCCAATCTTTGGTCTAAATCCCCAAATCAATCAAATCAATCCATCAAACCCTAGAACTGTACATAAAATTAGCCCATGAGGTCACAAGCAACACTCATGGCTAAGCAATTCATACCAAAAATCAAAGTAACAAAGAGAAAGATAAGAATTATGAAACCCTAGCGTAAGCGTAGTCTCGCGTTCCTTCTCCGTCTCTCCAATTGCTCGATTCTCCCTCAATTAGCACTTGGAACCCTCTTGAAAGTGGATGGATGATGAAATCAGGTTGTTAATCTGATATGAAGGTATTGGAGGTGTGAATTAACGATGAATTATGGATGTGTTCTCTCCAATTTGTGTATCGATCTCCCTTGATCTCTCTTGGACTGTTGCAGGGATGTTTTGTGTCGATACTACTTTAAAACGCGATCTAAAGAGTATAAATACAATGCAAAATCGAACAAGTCTCGTCTGGGCCCAATTTTGGGCTGCTCGGCATCCAGCTCGGCCCGAGCTGAGCTTGGACCTAGCCGAGCAGCATTCGAGCGGCACCGTGCTGGCTTGCCACATCATCTAGACCCTATTTGGACCCTACTCGGCACCTAGCTTGAGCCGAGCTATGCCTGGAAGGTGCTGAGCAGCATATGGGTGAAACAAGGACATCGTGAGGGTTTCGTAGGACCCTAGCTCAGCCAAAAAGTTGACCATGGTGGGTCCCGTTCGAGCCGAGCGGACAGTCGAGCGGCAGAGACTGCACTGCGTGATTTCACCATTTTGAGCATAACTTCCTCACACGGACTCCAATTTAAGTGATTTTGCTAAAACGATCCTCTCTTTAGTGGTTTTCCAAACATATATCACATGCTCAATTTGGATTTTTAAAAAAATACAGAAAAATTATGCAATGTGGAGGTGTATTTTCAGCATTCCTTCACACTTTCAATCTTCATTCCAACTTTGAACTTTTGATCATGTTTTTCCCTTCAAAACTTAACAAAACACGTTAGTAGCATCTTAATTATGCAAGATATGAAAACCATGCCATTCTACACAGAATCATAGCCACATTCTATCAAAAATGGTGTAATGTGAAACCTAAAATATGTGAAATTTCACTCTCAACAGATATCCTTCCAACTCACCGGGCACACCTTCGTACCCCACATAAATCTACGAATCAAAGTCTCCACCTTCTTGACCACCACTATGGGGATTTTAACAATACAACTCCAAAAGGTTAGAATACCATAAATCCCAGAAGTGATAAGTTCCAATCAACCCGTGATTGACAGCAATTTAGAAGACCAATTCTGAATTATGTGGTCAATATCATTCAATAGAGGCGTGAAATCCTCCACTCCTATCCTCTTACTGCAATAGGTATACCCAAGTACTTAAAATGAATGGTACCTCTATTGAATGGAAGAACCTGAGCGATTTGATCACGTATGCAATTTGAAACCCCTGATGTAATGAGATTGGATTTCTGAGGGGTTAACCACTAAGCCTGACACCCTGCCAAATTTCTCCAAAATCTAATGAAGTATTGTTACCGTAGCATTTTCCATATCCCAGAATAAGCAGGTCGTCGCAAATATCAAATGAGAAACGTCAACACGTTTACAAATTATAGAATGGAATCTGTACTCACCATGTACCACGACTGC
Organism: Pogostemon cablin; assembly: GCA_023678885.1. Classification (NCBI taxonomy): domain Eukaryota; kingdom Viridiplantae; phylum Streptophyta; class Magnoliopsida; order Lamiales; family Lamiaceae; genus Pogostemon; species Pogostemon cablin. The sequence continues at coordinate 14,294,806 of CM042979.1, forward strand.
TTTCATTAGATGGCTGAAATACTCCATACAAATAACGAAGGGGAGTGAGGATATAGGATCACCCTAACATAAACCCCTCTTGCCTTTGAAGAATCCTTTCAGCTTGCCATTGATAAGCAAGGAATATGAGGTAGTAGTCACACACTGATCAATCCATCTTTGGAACAAAGGTGAAAATCCCAACCCCTCAAGTAAGTCAAAGAGAAATTTCCAGTGCACTGAATCATATGCTTTGGATATATCAACTTTGACTGCCATCCTAAGGGAGATATTTCCGTTGCTTCTCCGATAGGCTCTGAAGATCTCTTCTGCTAAGAAAACACAATCCCTCAGTTTTCTCCCTTTAACAAATCCAAACTTGATGGACTAATCAAGGCAGGAAGACAGTGACGGAGTCGGCCAGCCAAAATCTTAGAAATGATTTTATATATAGCAAGAGATTGGCCTATAGTCTCAAACTCCTGGTTCATGTGCCTTTTTCGGAATCAAGGAAACAAAAGTAGAATTAATTTGTTTAAGCAGTTTCCCTTTCCAAAAAAATTCTTTAACTGCCTCCACCACATCTACTCCTACTACGCTCCATTCACTCTGAAAGAAGGCTGAACTGTAACTATCAGGACCTGAAGATTTATTCTTGTTGATTGACCATAATGCTTCTTTAATCTATGCCTCCTCAACTGGACTTACTAGTCTGCCTACTTTCTCCTCACTCAACCTCTGCCCTAAGTCCAACACTTCATACTCCACAGTATCGGCTACATAACCCTCCTCACCAAGAATTGATTGATAATAAGTGAGGAATTTATCAATCATTTCTTGATAGGAAGTAGTAGGTCCATGATCAGTGAAAATTCTGTATATACTATTTCTAGCTCCATTACTATGGATAAGAGAGTAAAAATACTTTGTTGGACGATCCTGATTTTTTATGTGCTTGTTTTTGAGAACCTGCAATGAGAAATCAGATTCACACTTTTCTAGGTGCTTCTGCTTGTTGATCTCACTTCTAATCTCTGAGTGTAGCTCGTGGTTCCTCGGGTTTGACATAAAAAGAGATTGGAGATGGATCAAACATTTTCTTCCTCTTTTCACCCTCTCTGAGATATGATTGTAGGTTTGATTGTGTAGCTCCTTCAGGGGTTTCTTCAACAATTTTAATTTTTGACAAAGGGAATACTGCTTCGTACCTGCAGTAAACACCTGCCAATGAAGAGAGGTTAGTTGTAAAAAAATTTCATGGTTAGTCCAAAAGTTACAAATTCTGAATGGCTTTATTGACTGGGGGTTAGGAATTTGGAAGTAGGTGATGGAAGGGCAATGATCGAAGGTAGTTCCTTGAGGAAGAAAGGAAGTGTGTAGCTCCCAACCCATACTTCTCTATATTTTGCAAGTCATTACTTGAACTTAGTCGCATTTCTAGTGAAATGTCAAGAGTAAGTGTACTCTATCGCTGTTGTATACGCGTGACCAAGTGCAAAATTTATAGTATTGTCGTCCCAAGGGAAAAGGTAAACTCAAGTTGTATCCGGATTTTCCATTGATTTATGTTTTGTAAGGATGATCAAGATAAGGTTTTGATTTAAGAACTATGATTACTCTATCAATTAACTAATGAACTAGACAAGCAACTAATTATAACAAATATCAATCAAATCAAGTAGCAAGATGAGATGGAATGGATGAAGTATATCTAAAAAGAGAGCAAGGCTAGCAACATCATGGTCAAGGTCTTATGTAGACTTCACACTTACTCAAGCATTGATGACTTTCAAGTTATGATACTAAGGGCAATCACAATTGTACCCCTAACCCCTATGGCCAAGGTGATTAGGTTCTCAACTCTTTTACAAGTTTAAATCTCCTAAGATTGTCTTACTCTCAATTCCCTCATGGGTACTATGATCATAAGTTGGTTCCCCTCACTAATTCATCACTAATGTTCTATCATGAGGTTCTAAGCACTTGGAGGGAATGGCTTTCCTCCCCTCATACTAACCAAGTCACCTAATACAATCAATGATTCAATTAAATCACCACACATAATATTGGAATGACCATCCTAACACTATGCATAGAGAATTTAACCACACACATCATGCATCAAATGAGAATAAGAATTCATGATAGAAAGTAATCATAACAATCAATTCATCAAGCTTTAATAGTGCAAAAATCTACATATTTCCTAACCAATCATATTGTTAGCCTCACTTGAGGACTAGCCACAAATATTCATTGCAAATTGGCTACAATCCAATACAAGCTCCATATGAGCAATAAAATGAAGAAAGTAGCAAAATAAAAGAGATTGAGCTTCCCCTTGAAGGTAGACTCCTTCTTCCTTGATCATGCCAAATTCTTCAAACAAATCTGATTTTCTCTTCTTAGATGATGGAAGGAATGGATGTATGGATGGATTTATGAAGATCAAGGTGAATTGATGGATTTAGATGGTGTAGATGGCTTGTAGATCTAGTGTGTGAGGAAATATGGTGTGGATTGTGTGTAACTGCTCTCAATCTGATCTAATGTGTATCTCCCCCTCTAATTTCGCACAAATCATGGTTTTATATCACTTATGGACCTTCTAGAAGCTTCCGGAACATTCTGAAAATTACACAGGATTTTGCACCTACACGGCCCGTGCTGCAGTACACGGCCCGTGTAGGGCACACCTACTTCGGCGTTTTGTGCGTGCTTCCGGACACGGCTCGAGCTGCAATACACGGCCTTGATCATGGCCGTGCAGCACTTTCTGACGACAATACACGGCTCCTTCTTACAGGGCCGAGCTCCGCACACGAGGCGTGCAGCAGCGCACGGCCCGTGCACCAGCGCACGGCCGAATCTCTGGCCGAGCAGCGTGTTCTGATGACATTACACGGCCAGCTGCTACAGGGCCGTGTTCCGCGCACGGCCCGTGCAGCTGCCTGGCCTATTCTTCGTCTCCCTTTCGCTCCCGACTCCGTTTTTGTCCGTTCCATGACCTGTTTTACACATATTCAAGCTCATTTACACAATTCTATAAGTTCGTACCACTTTCCTCAAAACAACAATAACTCCACCAAACTTAACACAAATACGGATAAAAACATCCGAAAATACACACATAAAGACACTAAAACCTAGGTGAAAATGACGACAATCAACCCCCCAAACTTAAAGTGTTGTTCGTCCTCGAACAACTAAAAATGATAAACAAGAGGAGAAATTTTCACCTAGAAAACATCTAACGAACATAAACCACAACGCATCACAAGTAATAAGGACTTCAAAATCAAGTTAAGTATCCCTACATAATCAAACTTATAACATGAAAAATTAATGAGTTCAATCTCAAGCATGACAAAAGAGTAATCAAATCCCTTTCAATCCAAGCCTTTCATAGGATATCAAATTCACTCAACACTCTTTGAAGTAAGGTTTTGATCAACACTCATCAACCGGTTAAAATCGACTCACCATAGGCTTGCTCATGGACTATGTTCACAAGCCACCTTAGTTTCAATAAGTGATCAAAAAGGTCTTTATCTTTGGATGTAATGCTTAGGCTCTTTGGTAAGGTAGGAAACTGTGGATAATAGTGACTCATCGAGTGTAAGTAATCGAAGAGATGATCAACTTCTTCAACTTCTTCACGTTTCTATCTTCCTTTTTTTTCTTTTCTAATCACAAGCACTAATCATTATCATTCCTTGGATTCTTGAGCTTCTTTTAATTTGCATGCTTCCTTTCTTTCGACTTTTGAATTCCTTGAGCATATTTTTGTTGTTTTGCTCCTTTTTTACTTTGAAGGTTGCATGTGCATTTTGCTTGAGCTCTTTTCATCCTTTTCTTGCTTGTTTATCATTTCCTTCTTTCTCTTGCACAATTCTCATATCAAACCTTGTAGACCATCATCTCCTCAATCACCCACACAAAGGCATATATATAAGGCTTAAGTGGGTAATCATGGCTTGTATTGTGCTTATATCACAAGAAATAGGCTTAAAGGCTCAAAGTGGCTAACTAGGGATGATGTATAGGGTAAGAAAATATATGACAATGGCTATAAAATTACAAGGATGGCCTAGGATCATTTCACTAACCTCTACCAATCGGGCTCATTCCCGTAGTCCATGAGCAAGTTCTAGTTTATCAAGGCTCAATCGACCCACTCATTAAGAAATGAACCATGGATGCACGGTTGAGGCTCAAACGCTCACAAGCTTTTGCTCGGACCTTTAGGAACTCATTACACCTCAATTCATCTCAAAATTGAACAAGTTAAATAGAACATGTCACAATTTTAAAGAGTAGAGATTCTCAACATAGTTCGCCATCATCTATCACAAATAACATGCCATTACTCACATTCAAAAATGACTCACAACTTCCCGAAATAAACCACCAAACATCCCTATACAAGAATAAAAATACAAACAAAACACATGAACAAAGACTCACCAAGCAAGAAACAACACAAAAACACAAAACATGCAACAACGACAATTCACCCATCAAAAGAAATAAAGCACATATCCTCAATCATCCACTAACATTTAAGCTCAAGATTTTGCCACCTTATTCAAAAATAAAAATAAAGCAAGCAAACTACCTAAATAAAGCAAGTAAACCTCCCAAGATACATAACAAATGAAGTAGCATACCAATTCAATCAAGTTCAATTCAAAATCATGTATATGCTAAGAAAATGGAAATGATGAGTAGTAAAGTAAACTCCCTGAAAAGGCATTTGGTAATGGAAATGGTTGGCACGAGCTTCTGGATTGCATGCTCAACGAATCTCGACATTAATTTCCGGGCTCACTTCGTGCTTCCACTACACTTCATTTATGCTCAACAGCTCATCAAAACCATTAGCACAATAATTATTATCAAATAATGAACTAGCATACACTTCAACACAACCAAACAATCCAAAATCATACCAATACTCATGAGAAAAATTTTAAAATTGACCCAATTTTTCACAAGACAATCAAGATAATCACTCTATCAACATGATACATCAAGCATACACAAGTGGTAAGGCACACCACGCACTATCCCCCCAAACTTAAATCGAAACAAGTTGAGAATTAAGTTTGCAAAAAGTGGTGAGACTTACCCTTGTAGTTTCCACCATTGATCATCTTAAACGTACCTTGTGACGACGTATGTGCATTCTAACATTCAAGTATGGCCACCACGCACTCTCCCCCCAAACTTAAATTAACACAAGTGTTAAATTTAAGTTTGTAAAGAGTGGTGTGACATACATCTTCATTCCAAATCTAGGACATCTTGTCTCCTCTTTATGTGTTTTCCTTCATGAGCACAATCCACCTATACACAAAAAAAATGCAAGAAAACTAAATCAAAGCAATTAAATGAAAGCATTAAAATAAACGATGGGTTGCCTCCCATCTAGCGCTAAGTTTAACGTCTTCAAGCCGGACGGATTATGGAGAACTCATCGGAATGGCCAAGGATATCGTTCGTTCTTGCCATCAAATTTTAATCTTTGTGCTTCTTCCTCTATTAGGCATTTGTGGCAAGTAACGACCTCGGTAGCATCTTTCGCGATTGGCTTTAAGAATTCAACTCGTTTGAGTTTACACTCCATTAACCGCTCCTTTCGAGACCACCACTTATTCCTTTTTATCAAGTAAGTGCCCAACACTTCTTCAAGCTCTTTCTTGTACCTAAAGCTTTGAGAAGAATCAATAGGTAAGACAAAGTCAATATAAACAATATTTTGAAAATTAATGCAACTTGAAGAGTTAAAAGATGTAGAAATGCTCATTTCACTCCCGAACTCATCATCAAGTGCTTCTAGACCTTGTTCCACTTCATCAAATTCATACTCCTCTCTTGATTCTTCATCTTCACTTGAATTTTCCTTCTCAACATGAGACAAGAAATCTTGGATAATCTCTTTATCTTCAAAGCTCTTTTCTTCCTCAAGCTCTTTACTCCTCTCACTTTCCTCCTCGAAACTTTCTTTTACCTTGTCTTCCTTCTCCTCATTAAGCTCCACATCTCTTGAGTCTTCTTCTTTATCCCCTGAACGCTCTTCTACCTCTAATTCTTCTTCATTCTCTTCATCAAAATTCTCCATGTTGTAGAGAGTGTTCCGTTCACTTATCATTTGACTCATTTGACGTTCCAAGGCCTCAAATCTCCTATCATCTTCTTCTTCTCTTTGCTTCCTATATTCAAACCTTCTTTCATTCTCCTCTTTCTCTTGCTTCATAAAGTCAAACATCTTTGTCATTTGATCCTCCAATGTGGACAATGTGGACTTTTCTTCACCATATGGTGGACACTCTTCTTGGAAGTTCCCTTGGACATACCCGTTTTGCATACTTGTTACATTCCCCATTTGGTAATTGGGCATGTTCCACACTTGTCCCCCATTAAAGTTGGAAGTAGGCATGGAGTAGGTATTTTGAGGCTCATAGCTTGAAAGACTTGGTTGAAAGCCTTGCCTTGTATCATTTCCATAAACATATCTTTTAAGCTTTTCTATCAAGGCATCATTTTTGGATAGAAGAGTATCCATAGAAACTTGATTGTTGTAAGAACTTGGAACGGAATAAGTATTTCCTTGATACAGTTGGAATGTATTCACATTGTAAGCTCCTTGCCATTCCTCATAACTCCCATTGTTGTAGCTTTGAGAGCTTGCTTGACTCATTTGACTACTATACCCATAGTTGCTCTCATTCTTATAGCCATTTGATTGTTGTGGTGGAACCAAACCAATTAGATTTCCATAATTTCCTCCCATGTATTGGTTCCACCCATCCATGTTCATACTCTTCTTTTCAAGGCTTGCTACAACTTTCCTTCACTTACTATTTTTGGTTTTGCTCTTCTCCCCTTCTTTCAAGGTTGATGTACCTATTAAGAAGAACAAGTAAGAACAAGATTTTCCAAAACAAATATAGAATGCAAAAATAAGAAAAATGTCCTAAGTAGAGCTAACAAATTCAAACACTTTACACCAAAGGCTTTCGCCCCGGCAACGGCGCCATGAACTTAGTCGCATTTCTAGTGAAATGTCAAGAGTAAGTGTACTCTATCGCTGTTGTATACGCGTGACCAAGTGCAAAATTTATAGTATTGTCGTCCCAAGGGAAAAGGTAAACTCAAGTTGTATCCGGATTTTCCATTGATTTATGTTTTGTAAGGATGATCAAGATAAGGTTTTGATTTAAGAACTATGATTACTCTATCAATTAACTAATGAACTAGACAAGCAACTAATTATAACAAATATCAATCAAATCAAGTAGCAAGATGAGATGGAATGGATGAAGTATATCTAAAAAGAGAGCAAGGCTAGCAACATCATGGTCAAGGTCTTATGTAGACTTCACACTTACTCAAGCATTGATGACTTTCAAGTTATGATACTAAGGGCAATCACAATTGTACCCCTAACCCCTATGGCCAAGGTGATTAGGTTCTCAACTCTTTTACAAGTTTAAATCTCCTAAGATTGTCTTACTCTCAATTCCCTCATGGGTACTATGATCATAAGTTGGTTCCCCTCACTAATTCATCACTAATGTTCTATCATGAGGTTCTAAGCACTTGGAGGGAATGGCTTTCCTCCCCTCATACTAACCAAGTCACCTAATACAATCAATGATTCAATTAAATCACCACACATAATATTGGAATGGCCATCCTAACACTATGCATAGAGAATTTAACCACACACATCATGCATCAAATGAGAATAAGAATTCATGATAGAAAGTAATCATAACAATCAATTCATCAAGCTTTAATAGTGCAAAAATCTACATATTTCCTAACCAATCATATTGCTAGCCTCACTTGAGGACTAGCCACAAATATTCATTGCAAATTGGCTACAATCCAATACAAGCTCCATATGAGCAATAAAATGAAGAAAGTAGCAAAATAAAAGAGATTGAGCTTCCCCTTGAAGGTAGACTCCTTCTTCCTTGATCATGCCAAATTCTTCAAACAAATCTGATTTTCTCTTCTTAGATGATGGAAGGAATGGATGTATGGATGGATTTATGAAGATCAAGGTGAATTGATGGATTTAGATGGTGTAGATGGCTTGTAGATCTAGTGTGTGAGGAAATATGGTGTGGATTGTGTGTAACTGCTCTCAATCTGATCTAATGTGTATCTCCCCCTCTAATTTCGCACAAATCATGGTTTTATATCACTTATGGACCTTCTAGAAGCTTCCGGAACATTCTGAAAATTACACAGGATTTTGCACCTACACGGCCCGTGCTGCAGTACACGGCCCGTGTAGGGCACACCTACTTCGGCGTTTTGTGCGTGCTTCCGGACACGGCTCGAGCTGCAATACACGGCCTTGATCATGGCCGTGCAGCACTTTCTGACGACAATACACGGCTCCTTCTTACAGGGCCGAGCTCCGCACACGGGGCGTGCAGCAGCGCACGGCCCGTGCACCAGCGCACGGCCGAATCTCTGGCCGAGCAGCGTGTTCTGATGACATTACACGGCCAGCTGCTACAGGGCCGTGTTCCGCGCACGGCCCGTGCAGCTGCCTGGCCTATTCTTCGTCTCCCTTTCGCTCCCGACTCCGTTTTTGTCCGTTCCATGACCTGTTTTACACATATTCAAGCTCATTTACACAATTCTATAAGTTCGTACCACTTTCCTCAAAACAACAATAACTCCACCAAACTTAACACAAATACGGATAAAAACATCCGAAAATACACACATAAAGACACTAAAACCTAGGTGAAAATGACGACAATCATTACTCTATCGATCATAAAGCGAGAAGCTCCGTTAGACCAATTGAAAAAACATCCAAAAGAGTTGGTATCCTCAATACCCAAGATAGAGCAACTTTCTTGCATCTTTCTAATGCCCGGATTCTTACTTGAACCATTTCTTTCATGATCAAAATGTACACTATTGAAGTCTCTTCCCAACACCCATGGAAGAGTATTAGAATAAAAGAGAGAGGTGAGGTGTTGCCACAGAGATCTTCTAGCAACGTATCTATTGTGTCCATAAATAACTGACAAGGAAAATTCTTTCATAGTTGTAAGACATTGGATATTCGCAGTTATGGCTTGATCAGTTGCAACAAAGTTTTCCAGCTGTAAATGCAATGGATCCCAAACAATCAAAATCCTGCCACCATTACAAAGATCATAGTTGTGCTTACATTTCCATCCTGGAAACACTTTCTTAACTACATCATCTACTAAATTAATAGTAAGCTTAGTCTCAACTAAACCCGCTAAAGCGACATCATGATCCCGCACAATTTTCTTAAGTGCGTTGTGGGTTGGTGTGCACCCCATCCTACGCACGTTCCAAATGAGAAGACTCATTAAGAGTATTCAGAGGATGGAAAACCTTCCTCTTCAACCTTCTTGCTTAACCAATCTCCATAGTCTTCCAACTTCCCAATGTTATCGTCAATCCCATCAGTTTTGGTCTACTTGAAGTTCTTTCCTATTGATGCCGAAGTTTCACCACTACTAAAGATTGGGACCCAAGTTCCTTTTTCTTTGTGAATATTGTTGTCTCCTGATGAATATTGAGTCGGAGTTTGATTGACAGGTATAGCCTCCAGAGGTTGTTGCTGGACTTGTTGGGGCTCCAGAGTGGGTGTTTGGGCAATCATTTGCTTTTGAGGATGATGTGCTGCCTGAAAAGAAACAGGTGGGGATGTCTGATCGGACCTGGGGTTATTCTGATAACTCTGATGATTATCAAAATTTTGATTTTGATGTTGCTCATTTTTCTTGCGGTTCCGATTTCTGTTTCAATTTCTTTTGCGGCCTGCATTTTGAAAAGGCTGTTCTTTCTGTTTCTATTGTTCGTTTTGCTGCTGATCATGAGCCTTCGTGGGTAAGATGGCTAAGAGAGTTGCATGATTTACAATATTTTGGGTGAAACTCGTAGATGATTTTCTGTTTGAACCTTCCATTGGCAGTCTTAATCCAAATTTCTTCCGCCAATATTTTTGATGCATCAACTTCCACCAGAATTCTTGCAAAAGAGACACGGTCTTTGGTGGCAGTACAGTGATCAAGCATCTTTGGATGACCAATAGCAGATATGATGAGCCTGAGTTTATCTGAGGCCCAATATTTTAATGAAAGATAAGGAAAACAAATCCAGACGGGAACTGTAGAAATTCTCGATTCATCGAATTGGAAGTCCTCCGACATTCTTCGTAACATCAAATATGTCAATTTTCCTTGATAAGGGCCATTTTGCAACACTAACTCTACATCCTCTTCATTATTCATCTTGAATATGAGCCAACCACTATCATGGGTGAGGGTAGTCACCTCCACTCCCCATTTGTTGGTGATCTCTTTTACTGTATGGAACCCCAGAAAGCGACCTGCAAAATAACCAATAAGTGTAAAGCTCCATTCATTGTCTTCATCAGGGGGGATTTCCACAACTCCTGGATGTTGGGGGTATGAATTGAAGGTTATAATTAAGACTAGGATTAGGAAGAAGATTATTGTGGGTGGGCTCAGCGAAAGGAGGAATTGGAGGAGGGTTAGTTGGAGGAGGGTTAGAGGTAAGGATAGGGTTGGGGGTGGTCGAATTGGTGGGAGCAAGGGGGTGGGAAGAGGAAGATGGAATAGAAGGGGTAGAAATGTTGTGGGTGTGCGGTGGTTGGGGCGATATAGGAGGTGGAGTAGTAGAGATATTGTGGAAGGGAGCAGAATGGGGAGCAGGGGCCGTGGGTTTGAGGCGCAGATTAGGGTTGAACGGCGTGAGAGACAACATCATTTTTCAGTGGAATTCATGGCCGATGAAGAGAAATTTGGGATAGTGATTGGGGTGATAGGTTGAGTAAGCGGATGTCTCGAGGATGAGGGAATAGGACAGGAGGTAAGTAAGGGATTGAAGAGAGAAGGTTGCATTCCTAAAAGTTTGTACTTAAAAGTGCAAGGCTTTTCTGGAGGCATGTGGTTGTCAGAATGAGAGGAGAGAGGATTAGGAAAAGGATTTGACTTTTGTTAAAAAGGAAGAGAAGTCTCACACGTCACTTCTTTTATGAAGACATCTCTCGAAAGAGGTGCATGTTTCATCCACTTTATTAGTACCAGCCATCACGCCTTCCAAAGCACATAGCAAATCCGATTTCAAATTTTGAACAATGAACCCAACGTTTGGATCTGCTACTTTATTCGGTAATCCATCTTCTGGGTAGTTCTTTATAGGAGGTTCTTGGGTCTTCGAATTTAACAGCGATTGACTTACCTCATTCGACTGCAACGGTGAAGGATCAATTTTCGGTGACTTCCTCAGTGGCAGGGTAGATTCCGGTGACTGCAGCAGCGATGGAACTGCAATCGAAGATTGAAGCGGCAGCTGAGAATCTTCCGGTGATTGAAGAAGCGTCGGATCTACTTGGATTAAACGAGTCATCATTGGTGTGTCATCCATTTCTTCCATCATCTCCATTAAAATTCCTCTTTGAGCTTCAAACATATCATCACTTAAATATTCCTCAAAGCCGCAGCCGAAGAAAGATCCAGAATTGATACGTTGGTGTTGAGAGTGTAATCCATGGGTGAAGGGAATAAAAGGGCAGAAGAAGAGACACCTTTAACATGCAAGTTGTGTTTTTTCTTAGTACATCTCTTACTTCCTTTCTTGCTAGAAGAAGAGGAAGGAGATGATTTTGATCTCCTAGTTTTCATGGCTACCAAGGATCAGGGCAAAGAACAACACTTGATGGGTAGTCAGATCACTGACCTCCATCAAGTTTGTTGGGAAGAAGAAAAACAAAGGATAGAGAGTGGAGAGGAAAAGTTCTAGAGAGAGAACCTTTGACCACATGGTCAAGGGTCATGTGGTTAAGGTAGGAGAGCCACCAAGCTACTTGGGAGTATTGGTCACTACATGTTATATATATAGCCATTATTATTTAATTTGGGGTACAATTGTACTTCTCGTCCCTATACTACATCCGCCTCTGGTTTTGCATTGATCTTTTTTCTAAGTGCCTTTAAAAGGAAGATGTAGCTTCATGTTGAACGAATTGCGATAGGGAAATGTTTTATTGTCTATTTCATTTGTGGCAATAGTTGGTTTCTTGTGTTCCCAGGTGCACAAGGTGTGTGAGGGTATAATATTTTGTTCTAAAAGGTATATATTTTAATTAATAAGGGTACAATAATTTGTTTTAAATGGTATACACTTTCATTAATTTTTATTTTTTCAGGAAATAAAGTGTACACGTCCTTATACTTAAGGGTACACTTTCTCCGTCCGAAATTGAATTTCATGTTTACTGTAGATATGGAGTTTAAGAAAAATGATTTTTTGATTTATTTTTGGGTGTAGTATGATATTTTTTAGTAATAAATAAATAATAAAGTATGTTATGTGCGTTAAAATGTGATGACAAATTTGAAATTAAAGTATGTTAGAGGGATATTAATTAGTTGTTTTTTCCTTTTATGGAAGTGTGAAGTTGAATTTGAGACGAATCAAAACGGAAAGTGTGAAGTTGAAGTTGGGACGGAGGGAGTATTATTAAATACTAAAGAATATATTATTTAATACTAAAAGGTATTTGGCCGCACGATATCTATGGGAGCACACAAGTTTTAGTTTTTTTTTTTTTTTTTTTAAGAAAAACTAACTTCAAACCACCCCCGACTCTATAAACTCCGGATGTTAAATACCCGACAAATTAATTCAAGAATTATTTTATTCTCTGAAACATCCCAATTATTTTTGTGTCATTCAATGCCGAACATGTTCAATTTTTATGATTTTTTAATTTTTTATTATTTTAATAGAATATTTTACTCAAAACACATTTGTCAAATATTCAAGTAAATGACTTTTGGTCAGTTCAAAGAAAAAACTACGCTATATTTAGGGTAGAAAATCAAATTGTTATTTTGTTTAGTGTGCAGTATTTTTTAGGCAAATTATCAAGTACACTCGCGTCCATTATGGACCCACTTTCACAAACTTATACACTTATTAATAAAAATGTATATACTTTGCTAGTGAATTTTGTGTTAATTTTTTTTAAGAGAAATTAAATGTAAAAATACTATACAATTATTAAGAAATACTAGTAATATTCCCGTGCGATGCACGGATAATATAAATTTAATCAAAATATATTTTATATAAAGATATATATGTAAATAATATAAAAAGTTAAGTGTTGTTTACCTTTTCAATTTATGTTTCTCAAATAAAGAGGCAGGGGCGGATACAGGGGGGTACAAGGGGGTACGGCTGTACCCCCAAAACCCCCCAACCCCCCTACCCCCACCCCCACCCCTAATTTCTTTTTAAAATTTTTTATATATATATTTATATATATAAATAGTTATATATTAATTAATTTGTATCCCAAATTATTTAATTAATATAAATTTATAAACAATTTATCATAATTTTTAATAAATTTACACTATAAACTCATAATAATAATGTTTTACATTGCTTTTTACAAATAAAAAGTAGATGGTGTCAACAATAATTATAATTTTAGGGTGTTATTTAATTATTATACGATTTTGAATATCAAATACTCCCTACATCCCTCTAATTACTTCACAATTTTTTTTATCCGCTTCAGCACAAATATACTTTCCTAAAAATGGTAGAAATACATCTCAATAATATATATTTTTTTACACATATTTCAATAACTTTATACATATTTTCATTAAATTATCTAAAATACTCATTTTTTACACACGTCTAAGCAACTTTAAATATAAAAATTAATTTTTCTTAATTTATGCATACAAAAAACACATGTTACTTACGGAGGGGGTAATATTTTTATAATTACGTCGTACCCCCGAAAAAAATTTTCTGGATCCGCCCCTGTAAAGAGGTGTTAGTATTTAGGTCTCATTATTATTTATACCGGATAAACTAAAGAATAAGAAAGGAAAAAAAATTATTGGGAAATAAGAAAGAAAAAAAAACTTATTGAAAAAGAGAATGAATATATGACTTTGTTTGAAAAGATGTGTGAATATCTATTTATTTTTAACTCTCAAGTTTTCAATACAAAGACGAAGTAAAGATATTTTAGCCCATTATTTATGTTGTTTATAGTCAATATTTATTTCATAAAAATAATTTATATTTATTGAAAAAACAAAGTGATTCTTAGTAAAAAGAAAAAGTCAGATGAATTAGGTGGAATTATGTACATATATAGTATATTTATAAATGATTAAAATGTGACCACCCCTCATTAATTTTAATTAATGTTATTTTATTTACCATTCATATAATAATTTTTTAAACAAAATATATGATTAATTTATACTACTACTATTTTTAGTACTCGTTATAAACATACTTATAATAAAATATACTTCCTATGTTCTAAAAAATATTCATTTATATATATATATATGATCATTATTTATTTTTTTTACTTGTGCATAAATAATAACTTTTTAAAAAAAGTAGTTATATAAAAAAAATTACAATGATTAGACACTACACCCGGCACTACATTCGGAGTAGTTGATTTGATTTTAGACTAATATATTTTATTTCAGTATTGATATATTAATACGGATGATGATCTTCTCCCGTAAATTGACTCAATTTCCTTTCACTGTAGCATTGTGAGAGGAAATTCATTCCATTAACTGGAGAGGATCCACTCTCTATTAATACAGATTACGTTTTGTATAAGACCGATAATTAGTTATTACTTTTTATTTATTTTACAAATATAATAATTTTATTGGATGACAATCAATTTTAATCAATTAAGTATTATTTTAAAAAAGTATTTAACCATTTTTTAATTCACTTTACATTACATAACTTAATCATGGTATAATATTACACAAAAAAAAATTAAATTAACAAAATACATGTGACATTGATGCTTAGAGTGAATATTAATTTATTTTTTATTTAATTACATCAATATAATTTGAATAATTTTATTTTTTATTATATTTTGTTTTTCATACAAGTCTAAATATCAATCCCAAAACAATAAGTATAGAAAGAATCTCAAGAAAATATATTAATAGTACATAAAATTATATTAAAAAAATATATAAGTATAAAATATTTATTATAGTAATATCAATCTAAGAAAACATAAATATCGAAAAAAATACTAACAAAATATAAATACTCATGAATACTAATAAAAATTCCTAAGTCATATAAATTCAAATATATATATATATATATATATATATATATATATATATATATATATATATATATATATATATATATATATATAAATACAAAGAAAATTATATATTTACTCAAAAACTTATACATTTAAGATCCCAAATACTTCGAGATGTGTAGCTATTTTAAGGGTCTGGATATTCTGTGCCACTTTAGTGTGATATCTCTTGTGACACTCCGTTGGATGAGTGATACGTAAGAGAGAAGGGAAACTATACCTAAGTCAACCAATTAACCCTTGGGGCAAGGGATTTGATTTTTCCACCCCAAACGTGTAATTCCATAAGCAGATGTTACGGGAGATATTACATCAATATGTCACAGAACATCTCGTATCCTATTTTGAGGGTTCTTCCTCCCTTCTAATGACTTCTGACATGCCCTATTTTGAGGGTTCTTTCTCCCTTCTAATGACTTCTGACATATATTGCGGCAGGAGCTATATAACAGATTTCTCCTACTTTCTATTTGTAAAAAAACTATGTCATATAATTATGTTCATTCATTTATTTCAAAAAAAATATTATAATATATTCTGATTAATATTCAAGTGATTTGATATCTATGCATTTTTTCCATTTATCCATTCACTAACATTAATATCTATTCCTTTTTCATTTATCTTTATATCATTAACATATTAATATCTATTCATTTTTTCATTAATACCTTAGTTTATCACTTCTTAATATGTTCTTAATCTTCTCACAGATGTCACTCATAAAACATACACACATAAATCTTTCAATAATATAAATCTCAGAAAAACATAAATATCGAAAAAAATACTAACAAAATATATATACTCCTTAAGAATACCAATAAAAATTCAAAAATTCCTAAAATATATATGAATATATTAACAAAATATATATACTCCTCAAGAATACTAATAAAAAGTAGTACATAGAATAATTATATAATAAATACTTTTATTATATAAATTTATGGTAATGTATTAAAAATTAAAATTTTCCAATTTTAATATTATATATATATATATATATATATATATATATATTAAATTGAATATTAACTTTTAAATAACATATATAATAGCATATATAATGATAAATTTATCAAACCAAAAAGGAGTAAGTATTTGTTTTTAATATCATGATTATTGGACCAAATTAATCATATGCCCTTTACCTCTTCAATTCATATTTCTTCGCCCCTAATCACTACATTTTATTTAATGTTTTTTTTTTAAAAAAAAATTTCCTCTTAGTGAATTTACATAATCACTATATAAATTTACATAATCACTATGTTTCATTTACTTATTTTAGCAATATTGATAAATTTTATGTATATTCTTTGAAAATTCATTAACCAAATAAATATTGACATTATATATATATATATATATATATATATATATATATATATATATATATATATATATATATATATATATATATATATATAATTCTTTCAAATTTTCAATAATATAATATATTGATCATTAATTATATCTCTAAGTATAAAAATAATAAAAGAAATGACAAAAAACATATTACACAGTCTCCACAAAAAATTCAAGCTTCTTCCTCAATCTTTATTTCTCATCTCTTTTTTTTTATTGATGCTTTCTATTTGCTAAATATTTGGCAATTATTTAATTTCTTTTGCTATTTTACTGTAGTATATTATAGGTATTCTAGATCATACTTCAAAAATAACAAAATCTAAAATTAAAATTAGTTAAGAAAATGCATACTCTTTTCCCCTCTATTCTTACCATCACACTACTGCCCTTCACTTGTGGAATTAAAGAATTAGAATTGGAGAATTTATTTCTATACTTTCATCCGCTTCCCCCTCACCACCAGGTCTCCCCTCACCACCAGGTCCACCACCAACGATACTTCAGAGCGATTCCTCTCCACCAAATAAAAAGTCGGAGCGATTCTCCTCCACCAAATAGAGCATTAACAAAACCTTATACGATACTTCGACAGCGATTCATCTCCACCAAATAAAACCTTATACGATACTTCGACAGCGATTCATCTCCACCAAAGCGTTAACAAAACTTTGTGTTAACTTGTCGGTTGGACTTACGGCGCAATCCCATTTCTCAAACACGGTGTCAACGACACTGCGAAATGTTATACTCCCTCCGTCCCGGGTATTTCTACCCGTTTATACGGGCACGGAGATTAAGAAAACTTGCTTTTTAGATAGATGATGTAAGATAAAGGAGGGGTATTTTTGGAAATCCAAAAGTAAAGTACAACATATTAACTTTATCATTAAAAGTTAATCTCAAACACCTTTAGACAAAAATTCATAACACTATTATATCTACCATAACTGTTCGAATTTTTTTTTTGAAAAACTTGTTGCATAAAAAAAATGAAAAATAAGAAAATAACTGAAATTATGAACCCAAATAATGCAGTCTCCAGCATAAACCCAAATATGAACAAGTTCACCACATCACAGTCATGTATCCAATTTCCCTTCAGAAAAAAAAATCATCATTTGGGGGGTAAAGGGTGACATGCATTACCAAGACATTGTATACAATGACATTATGATGCAATCTCCTCCATAAATTCATAAATAACTCAAATAAGGGTCATATGAGGAATGTACCTGTAGCTAGGAATCAATAAGCAAATAAACTCGTGAAGCCAATCACTTTCTTTTTTAGGAACCTTTGGAGGGGGACCGTAGTAGTATGGTGGACTACCCAACGTCGATGCCCTCTTCTCAAAATTGAGAAAATACATGTCTTCAAAGGATGGGTCATCAAGCCAATCACTTTCTTTTTTAGGAACCTTTGGAGGGGGACCGTAGTAGTATGGTGGACTACCCAACGTCGATGCCCTCTTCTCAAAATTGAGAAAATACATGTCTTCAAAGGATGGGTCGTCGAAATCAGGCATGGATCTCTTCACTTTCGAAAGATTGCTCACGGATCTCTTCAAATCTGGAAGATCACGCACTAATCTCTCCGAATTTGGTAGATCGGCCACAACTCCTTTCGAGCTTGAGACAACATCATCTGAACACTGTAGATCAGCCCCGAAACTGTCCAAATCCTCCAAATCGGACTCCAAAGCTTCCGGGTTGATTTCATTGTAGAGAGGGGTTTCTGGGACAATAGTATCATCTTCAGAATCGGAAACATAAAGACACACCATCTCCGAATTGAGGTCGGAGGGCATAGCCATTGATTTATGATCCATTAAAATACCAAGAATAAAAAAAAAAAAAAAAAAGATATCCTAATAACTGGAAGGTGCAGACGATAAAGAAAGAGGAGAGAGAATATGAATTGGTTTAAAGACAGTCAATTTGTTGTTGTGTGCTGTGTATTTTGGGGAATAGTCAATTAGTTTAGGAATCATTAATTAAGTTTTTAGTTAAATTAATGGTTAGATTAGAAGTAATAAAGTATAAAATCAGTAATGGCATTTTGGTAATATTGATGTATTTTGAGGTTAGTTTTCTATTGTATTTTTGCCAAAAATGGAATGGGTAAAAATACGTGGGACGGCCCAAAATAGAAAGTGAGTAAAAATACGTGGGACGGAGGGAGTATATTTTCTTCTCTAAACCATTCATATATATATATATATATAATATATCTTCTCGCATAAGTTTTACATTTTTTAATATTTTATTTCTTTTGGTGAGACTTCTCTTGTACGCTGACTGCATAGACTCCCTATTTTCTTTATCTACCATATATATTTTTATTTCTTCATTTTGGTGGCAACTTGTCCTAGAAGTTACTATCCTACTATTTTTATGTATATATACATACTATTATTAAATAAAAAATTATACATATAGATGCACATATGCATCCGCGATATCAACTCTATTTTGTTTTTCTTGAATTTGCCTTCCAAATTTATAGCGGAATATACCATGCTTGTTAGATTTGCCCACTCCCCCTCTCATTCAAAGAAGATCTTGGAATAATTACTCTTAACTACATATTAGTCATAGATACAAAGTATATATAAAATTATTAATAACTACAAAAATTAATGTTAATCTTCCTATTATATCCCTTATCTTGCTAATTTTGTAAAATTTGAATCTTACTTAAAAAAATATAAATATTCATTATCTTCTTTTTTTTTTAAAAATAGTATACCATTTTTTTTATTATATCATTAATTATCTTTAGACAATCAAATCGCCACGTCACTTTAAATTAATTAAAGAAATAAAAAATTTCCAACACACATCTACGTGCGATACGAGACACGAAGATTGGGATGAAAACGTACACAAAATAGGTTGTGCAAAAATATACATTAAGTGTGTTGTAATATAACCTTGCCGTGCAGCAATATAACCGTGTTGTACAGTAAATTAATTATACTTTTAAATGTATTGTGCAACAATATAAGACGTATTGTGCAGAAATCTAATTATAATGATGCACAGATTTATAAGAAATGAATTCTCATGACTTAATATTAAATTATGCAACATTGTTGTCCAACAATTTAATTGTATTGTGCAAATTTATAAATTTATTGTGCAGATATAATTAATATACATTTAAACACTATCATTTTCTAATTATTTAATAGCTCAATACTATTACTTAATCTGAGTTTAGATAAATACGTGAGTTTAGGATAGATAAATTAAATTAATATGCAGCAAAATTTATTTTTTAGAAATATATTTTGTTTCCTAAAAAATAGTTTGGATAAGGGAACAAATTCCACTAATTAAGGGATTTATAAATTTAATTTTGGTAAACATAATGCAATTAGGACAAGAAGGGCATTATATTTTATAATTTTGTATCTCGATTAGATTTTGGATTTGTATCTAACAGTAAATATATATTCTATTTTGTACTTGATAGTAAATATCCTAAAATCTTTTTTTTATACGTGGATGAAAGAATATTATTTAATATATACTCTCTCCGTCCCACAAAATATCTCTATTTTGCTATATGAAGGAGTATTATTTAATATATTCTCTCTCCATCCCACCGAAAATTTTCCATTCTACTATATTGGACGTCTCATTTTAAAGTTTTCATTTTTTCTTTTAATAAAAGGCCCCACATATGGCCTACCACTCACTACTCATACAACTACTCACTACACATAAAATAATAATACTCCTTAATACACGTGCAAAAAGCAAATGAGACCTTTGCTTGGGACTAGAATTGTAAACAAATCGAATCGAATCGAATACTAAGGTATTTGAATGGTATTTGATTAACTATTCGAATATTCGTATTCGTATTCGATTATTAATCAAATTTAAAATTGGATTCGTATTCGATTCGAAAGCAATAAATGAACTATTTGAATATATTCGAGTATTCGAATTTGAACATTCGAAATTGAATATTTGAATTCGAATTCGATTCGAATTGAAATTGTAAATTCATTTTTTTTAAATAATTTTATTTATTTCTATTAATAAATTTAAGAAGAAATACTCACTAAATACTTCTACCATTAAATTATTAAAAATTATAATTGAATAATTCACTTTATATATTAGAAAAACTTACCTGTGCGTTGCATGGGGATTGATTTTAAAAAAATTAAAACATATAAATATTATTTCATGAAATACTCAAATTTATTATAATCATATTTTATATATAATACTTCATATAAAATTATTTCGTGAAATTATTAAATTTATTATATAAGCATCTTATTTTAATTTTAAAAAATTAAACATATAAATATTATTTCATGAAATACTCAAATTTATTATAATAATCTTTTATATATAATACTTCATATAAAATTATTTCGTGAAATTGTCAAATTTATTATATAAGCATCTTATATATCCTTATTTAATTTTCACAGATGATCAAATATTATAAATAAATAAATAAATAAAATGTGTTTTTCTCATTATTTTTTTAGGTTTCTTTATGTACCCTTCATTTTTTAGTTTTCTTTTATATATATAAAAGATATAATATTGTGGAACAATATATTTAAATCTTTTTCAAATTTAGACCATCTTTCAGTAACATAAAATTAATGGTTTCTTGAAATTATAGAAACATTCCATGAGCAATTCTAACTATCAACCATTGTTAGCGTTTCAGTCAATTTACGTTCTTAATACTGAGAAAAATTTTCTGGAATAATCTACATGATAAAAGAAACGAATCGGTTAACTAACCTAAAGTTTTTTTTAATAAATAATTAATATATTGCAGCTACAAAAGAATAGTTTTGTTCAAAAGATTAACGATACAAAATTTTTCAAAAGAAAAATATCTATCCAAATATATTAGTAATTTAGAGTCAAATATTTTTTTAATTAAATCAACGATACAAAGATTTCCAAAAGAAAAATATCTATCCAAATATATTAGTAATTTAGAGTTAAATATTTTTTTAATTAAACTCTCTAACACTAAGACATAAATATATACTCCCTCTGTCCCCCCAAAGTATTTCACACTTTTCTTTTTCACCCGTCCCACAAAGTATTTCACATTTTACTTTTACTAAAAATGGTAAAAAATACACTATAATAATACCTACTTTTTACACATATCCCAACATAATACTCACTTTTTCACACATTCCAATAACTTTACACACCTTTTTCATTAAATTAATTGAAATACTTCTTCTCTTTCTTACTTTATATATATAAAATAATAATTTTTTCTTAAACTCCGCGCACAACAATACGTGAAGTACTTCGTGGGACGGAGGGAGTATAATATTAATGAAATAATTTCATAATCATATTAGAGTATGTTTGAAAATATTTAATTAAGATACAGTAATGAAAATAAATGTAATTGATATTATTTGACAAATGGGAGGTTATAATCTTTAGTTATAATTATATTAAATATGCTAGATGTGAGCGGTGCGAAAATATGTGATAAAATGTGATAAATTGAAGAAAAGATGAGAAATTAGGGAGATATCAGAATGTAACACTATAAATGATAACATGTGATAAATTGAAAAAAAGATGAGAAATTGGAGAGATATCCGAATGTAACGCTAAATTAAAGAAAAGATAAGAAATTTGGAAGATATGTGATGAATTGAGGAGATATTAAAATGAGATTGTTTGAGGGGAAATAAAAAATGTTGATTTGCTGCTTTTATATATATATATATATATATATATATATATATATATATATATATATATATATATATATATATATATATATATATATATAATAGTAATATACATATTCATTGAATATTAATTTACAATTATCATTATCTGATATTAATGTTTTAGATGCATTAACATTAAATGTTAAAACAAATGGCTATAATTATCTTCCTGGAACAGAGACTATTTGTGTTTGTTACAGGATATATTATAAACCATTAGTCACATTAAATCCTCATTGTAAAATGATGGATTATAAAAATGAGACTATTATTATTGAAACTAATTTTAATAGGTCAAATATCATGACCCGAAGACCTATTAAATGGGAAGAAATAGAATTTCCAGAAAATTGGAAAATTGAACAGGCTGTACCAGTTCAAACACAGGTGCAAGATCATAATAATATACTGAATATAATACAAAGTTCAGAAGGATCTGTTAATATACAATTTGAATCAAATAAGATTCAGAAAAGTATTTCAATGAGAAATTATATTTCTCCAATTGATTATAGGGTTGAAACCCCTAGAGCTTCTACTTCTCAATTAAGAGAAGATAGAGCTTTTACATCTCAATTAAGAGATGAGATATATACAGATGAGATGGAATCTGTAATAGGATTAAATCCTGAAATAAAGAAATTATATATAAATAAAAACAATATTGTCAGAGAAACGGATAGAATGGAACCGACAATGTCGGAAATGAATTATTCAATATAATTTATGGATTGTAAAGAAATAATAGATTTCAGTCCTGGTTCTAAAGCCAGAAAAATAATTTCTGAAGAATTTAAAAGTAAAGGTTATACACCTTTTAGAGAATGGTTTTTCGATAATTTTACTAATAATGAAATTAGTAAATTTCAAGATGAGTTTTATAAAACTTGTAAAGAAAAGAATATGATGATACCATTTGCAGCATGGTTTATAGAAACCCAGGTTAAGAATTATATTCTTGTTTTAGAAAGAAATTATAATTTACAAAATGGTTCGGTGGTTTCAGGAATATATCCTCCACAACAACCATTTAAGATTGATAACCTAAATTTCTTAGCATTTGCTAGATTAATTGAAGATGATACACTTCAGGTTACATGTAAACATATTAATAATATGTTTAAAAACCAAAATTATACTAATTTATTTTTAGTAATAATAGGAGAACAAATTCAATCTATACAAGATAAATTGGATTTGATTATTACTAAAATTAATAAAAAATCTCTTGATAAGAGAAAAGAAATTGTGAAAAATAAGGAAGAAACTTCTACATCAGAAGTTCCTAGTTTTATTATAAAAAAGGAAATATTTCCTAGTTTTCAACCTCCTCCAATAATTTCTGATTTTAAAACCCAACCATTATATAAGTTGGAAAAATATCTTGAAGAAAAGTTTAATAAACTTAGTATAAGAACTCTGGATAGAGAATTAGCTAATAATTTCATAGAAAACTCAGATTATAAAGAGGTTGTGCAGAATCAAATTAATAAACTTAATAATAAATGGGCTGATAAACCTATACAGAGTAAGTTCTATTATAATAGACCCACTCCAATGGATGTATTACATGAAGAATACACTGATACTATTGATATCAGTTATTCTGGTAATAAAATTTATGAGTGGAATATTGATGGATATTCTAATAAACAGATTTATAATACTGTTCATAGAATGCTAATGTATTCTACAATATGTAAAAATAGTCAGAATAATGATAAGACTATTGCAGCCATGATAATAGCTGGATTTACTGGCCAACTTAAAGGTTGGTGGGATAATTATTTAAATCCACATGATAGAGATAATATTTTAAATGCTACAAAAGAAGAAGAAGGTAAAACTTTTGAAACTGCGGTGTATACATTAGCAGTAAATGTAATTGAACATTTTACAGGAAGATTTAGTGATAATAGTGATACTATTAGAACTTTATTACAGAATCTACGATGTAGAACACTTTCTGACTTTAGGTGGTATAAAGATACTTTCCTAAGCAGAGTTATGGAATTACCACAGTGTAATAATACTCATTGGAAATCTAAATTTGTTGATGAATTACCAAGCTTATTTGCTGAAAGAATAAGAAAAACTATAAAGGGTAATAATATTACCATTCCTTATGAAAAATTTACATATGGTTCTCTAATAGACACTTGTATTCAAGAAGGATTGGCTTTATGTAATGAAATAAAGCTAAATCAGCAATTAAAAAGACAAAGTTTCATGGAGAAAAAATAATTGGGAGAATTTTGCCAACAATTTGGACTGGACAATCCTTCATCCAGTAAAAGTAAAAAAGAAAAGATATATAAATCTAAATATAGGAGACATTCTCCTAAATATATTGAAAGAAAAAAGAAAAGAAGGGAAGAAAATTTTCAAAGGAAAAATGAATTCCAAAAGAAAGCATATATGAAAAGATTCAATAAGAATCAGAAAAGATATTGTACAATATGTAAAAGAAAAGGTCATACCAATGAATATTGTTGGACAAAGAAAAGAATTTCTAATTTAGAAATTCCTGATGATATAAAAAAGATAATAATACAATCTTTAATAGAAAAATCTGAATCTGAGGAATCAGAATCAGAAAGTTATATTAATTCTGAATCAGAAGAAGAGATTATAAGAAATTTAGATAATGAAGAATTCTCTGAATCAGAGGAATGTGAACTTTGTAGAGAAGGATTAATATGTCCTAAAGAAATAAATAATATTGATAATAATCAATCTGAATTTTATAAAATAATGTCTCAATTCTCTAATATGAGTATTAATGTTTTGGATTCTCAAAATATATTTGAGTTACTTAAATTAATAAAAGATCCTTTATTAAGGACTAAAATAATTGATGAATTGGGAGATGGAGATAATGCTTCGACATCTACTTCTAATAAAGAAGAAGAAAGAATAAACAATATTCTTAAAAAGAATAAATCGTATAATATGTCAGAGGTTATGAACCAATTAAAAATAAAACATCAAAGTCAAAGAGATATATCTCTACCAGATATTTATAAAGAGATTAATAATCTGAAAGAAGAAATAAAATTCTTAAAAAATGAAAATTTTATTCAAGAATCTAGAATATCCAGATTAGAGAATGATATTAAAGGAAAAAATATTATTCAACCAGATATTCAGAATAATTTGCCTACAATAGAAAAAGATAATTTTTATCTACTATTGAGACAGTTATATCTAAAAAATGGTATATAAAAATATCATTATTGATTGATAATCTTTATACAAAATCATTTATTGCTCTTGTTGATAGTGGAGCAGATTTAAATGTTATTCAGGAAGGATTAATTCCTACTAGATATTTTCATAAAACAAGTCATACTTTATGGCATGCTGGTGGTGATAAACTCCAGATAGAATATAAAATTCCTAAAGCTTATGTATGTATTAATAATAAGTGCATTTCGCAAAGTTTTATACTTGCAAAAAATATTTCTAACCAAATTATACTTGGCACACCATTTTTAAATAATATTTATCCCATAAAAAATATTGATAATAAAGGGATTATTGGTACTTTTCAAGGAAATAATATTTTTCTTGAATTTATTGTCGAACCAATTACTAAAAAATTACATAGTCTTTATGATAATATCAAGGTTAAGCAAAATCAAATAGGATTTTGAAACAAGAGATTAATATTGTCACTATTGATGAACAATTAAAAAATTCTAAATTACAGGATAAAATTAGCATTTTGAAAAATGAATTTTCATTAGAAATATGTAATGATCATCCCAATGCCTTTTGGGATAGAAAAAAACATATTATATCACTTCCATATGAGGAAGATTTTGATGAAAAAAATATTCCTACAAAGGCTAGACCTTGTCAGATGAATTTAGAATATTTGAAATTATGTAAAAAAGAAATAGAATCTCTATTACATAAGGGACTAATAAGTCATTCTCAATCACCGTGGTCATGTACTGCATTCTATGTTAATAAACATTCTGAAATTGAAAGAGGTGTTCCAAGATTGGTAATAAATTATAAACCTCTTAATAAAGTTTTAAAATGGATTAGACATCCAATTCCTAATAAAAAGGATTTATTAGATAGACTTTATGATAGTCTGATATTTTCAAAATTTGACTTGAAGTCAGGATATTGACAAATTCAAATTAATAAATATGATAGATATAAAACAGCATTTAATGTTCCAATTGGACATTATGAATGGAATGTAATGCCGTTTGGGCTTAAAAATGCTCCTTCTGAATTTCAGAAGATAATGAATGATATATTTACTCCTTATAGTGAGTTCATAATTGTTTATATTGATGATATTTTGATTTATTCAAAGACAATTGAAATGCATTTTAAGCATTTACATATTTTTAAATCTTTGATTAAACAAAATGGTCTAGTAATATCTAAACCAAAAATGGATCTATTTCAAACTAGAATAAAATTTCTAGGACATTTTATTGAAAAAGGAAATATAATTCCTATCAATAGAAGTATAGATTTTGCTGAGAAATTTCCAGACATTATAACTGATAAAACTCAGTTACAAAGATTTTTAGGGAGTCTGAATTATATTGCTCCTTATTATCATAATCTAGTTAAAGATACAGCTATCTTGTATGATAGATTAAAAAAGAATCCTAAACCTTGGACTGATAGTCATACTAATGCAGTTAAGAAAATTAAGAATAATGTTAAAACATTACCATGCTTAATGATTAGCAATCCTAATTGGGAAAAATTTATAGAAACTGATGCTTCTGATATAGGATTTGGAGGAATTCTTACCCAGAAAAATCCAGACAATAAACAAATACATTTGGTTAGATTCCATTCGGGAAAATGGAATAATGCTCAAAAGAATTATGCTACAATTGCTAAAGAAATTCTTGCAATTGTAAAATGTGTTTTAAAATTTCAAGATGATTTATATAATCAGAAATTTACTATTGTTACTGATTGTAGTGCAGCTAAATTTATGTTTAATAAAGATTTTAAACATGATGTTTCCAAGCAAATATTTGCTAGATGGCAGACTCATTTAGCCCCTTTTGATTTTAATATTATTTATAAAAAAGGAAAAGAGAATAATCTTCCAGACTTTCTAACCCGTGAATATCTTAATTGCAGGAATGAAATGGGGTAGCGGATCTTCCTCTCCATGGAGGGGAAGAGGTGGAAGGAGTTGGGGTTATACCCCTAACACTCCTAATAAAAGAGACAAAGGGAAATCCCCTGAGATAATAGCTCAGCAGGGAAAAAGAAAGCTTATGAACAAAAATTTGTCACAGGAATTTGAGGAAATAGAAACTGAAGGGAGTAATACTCCTAATATTTCTACTTTTGCTAATATTGTGGGTAATAATGAATTTAATAATATGAGTTATATCCGAAAAGAGCATGAAGAATTAATTTTCAAATTAGAAGATAGGGATTTAAAATGGAGTGAGGATCCATGGTTTCTAATGAATAGATATTTGGACAATGGTTCCAATGAAATGAGAACTTATAAGTCTCGTTCTTATTATGAACAAATACTCATTCAGAGTGGAAGTTGTGATTTTAAACATTTCACTTCTGGAGGTAATGATGAAATTTATAATTTCAGCAAAATTTTGATAAGAAAAATTATTTCTATGGAAGAATGGGGAATTTCACCCTTAAGAGAAAAATCAATTCAAAATGAAAAAACAAAAGCAGTTTTTAAATACAATTATTGGGACTATTGTGATGCTTTTGAAAATTTTTTAAACTATGAGAATGATAAAAAACATCATACATGGTTTATAAAAATTTGTTCTAAAGTTTATAACTCTGAAATACCAAATTGGTTTATCCATTGGTGTTATTGTTTTGGTCCTGTACCAGAAATATTACCAGGAGATATCAAAGATAATTTTTTAAAATGGGTAGATGTATCTCCTAAAATGATAGAAAGACAAAATTCTAAAATTGTAATAGAAGGAATTGCTTCTTGTTACTTTTTTATTGAATTTTCAATTCCATGGATATTAAAATGGAAACCTGAATATGGTTATACCAAAACAGGTATCCCCTGTTTATACAGAACTTATCATGTAAAGTTCTGGGAAAAATTGTTGGAGATTGATCCTAATACCAATAAGGTACAGGGTGATGAAATATTTTCTCTGATAGAGAATCAAATTGAATTATATGAAGAACAATATAAAGATGCTCAATCCTCATCGCCTTTTGATTATATTATTAATAAGGCAAAAATGAAATCAGAGAATTTAACTCCACAACAGATGATAGCTGCATATGTAGAAGAAATGAAGAAGAGTTTAATCTCTCAATTTAAAAGAGAAGAATCTGTAACATCTGAGGATATGCAAGATGCACAAGATCCCAATGAAGATCACAATGAAGTTTGCATAGATGATATCTTCGACTCATTAAATGATACACTGGTAGAAAAATTCTTACCAGGCAAAGAAGGATCTTCTTCCTCAAGAAAATCGGGAGAAAAATAAGTCTAAATCAAGGTGACGTCACTGCTCACGTCATCGTCAGACAAAATACTGTTTATAAATAGTATAGCGGACAAGTTACTATTCATCTACAGTAATTCACTGTAGATCTTTTGAAAAATAGGCTCCAACAGTAGATTACTGTAGCACTTTTACTGTGCACTTTTTGAAAATTCTGTAAAATTGTACTGTTTAAGCCAAAATTTTAGACTTTTTACTGTTCATTCACGCGTTTTCCTCTTATATAAATAGGCAGAGGAATTCATTTGTGGAATCATCGATCAGAAATCCTCTCTTCTCTCTGATCAAAGTTTGTAGCTCATGAGTTGAGCACCCCCTCCTTTTGTAATAAAAAAATTTGTATAAATAAAATTTTAGTACTGCTTGCAAATTATTGTAAGTATTCTTAGTTCTTATTCTGTATTTATTTTAGTTATTTAATATGTTCATGTTTAGCCTTATAGGCTAAACTATTTATATGTTGATTCAAGACTGTCTGTGATATTAACATGGTAATAATATGTTTTATGTTTAGATAAACTAATATTATTTCTAAAGGTATGATTACTTGTATTAACTCGCCTTATTTTTATTGCTTAAATATGTTACTCCTGTTTGTCCAGTCTAGCCGTTTGATAGGCGTTTTAGGACGTGTTTGGAGATTATTATTTAAGTATAATTTGATAAGGTGTTGGTTAGTTATCTAATCTGTAATATCCTCATTAGAAATAATATCAGTCGATCCTACGTGAAATGGTATATACTCCATACTATTATTATTTGAATATATTCTCGAATATTCTTGAGTATATCTTACTAATTATATTCGATTCGAATATTAATCGAACTGAAATAACCATTCGAATAATAAATTGAATTCGAATTATTTAATTCATTTGTCATCTGGATGGAGGAAATAGTATATTTAAAAAAAAAAAACTTTTTGATTATAAATCTAAAGAGTATACTGAAATGCTAGAGTATAGACTCCTTGACAGTTGACCCCCCACGAGAATTCCTAGGGTTGCGTAATTCAATTCAGCGATAGGTTAATTAGGTGGAATTAAATCTTATTTCTCCATTAGAAAGGGGAGCTTTTTCCCTAATGGAACAGATTTTCATTTCTGCTTTTCTCCATGAAATTCCATAAGAAGGAAACTCTTCTGCCAGGAGGAAAATGACTGCTCGATCTTTTTGGCGCGCCACAACTAAGCTATTTTTGGCGGCTGCGGCGGCGGGAGGAGCCGGCGCTGGCGCCTTGGCTATTGCGAACTCCGACGATCCGGCTTCAGCTGTCAAGCTCGCAACCGTCGTTCCCCTCCGCCTTGTCCGCGATGCTGCCACCGCCGCCACTATTGCTTTCGGTCCGACGAATTCATACTCTTTGTGGTTTCTTGTTTGCTTATTGTGAAGCTATTTCATACTACATTTGGCATTTCCTGGAAGCTTTGTTTGATTTTTTAAGTTCGAGTAAAAGAGTAGTCTCGTCTAACTGTATTCAACGAAGCATGTTATCGTGTGTTTTTGGCTTGATGAAGAAATTATGTCAATATTTCTGTATGGAGGACATCTGGTTAGTTGGAAAAATTATTTCTGTATATGTGTTGCTCCTCACCGATAAATGATTATCTCTGCCTGGCCTAGCTCGTTTTAATTTAAAATCCAGTCTCTATTGTTCGGCTTAAAACATTCACTATGAAACTTCATACACCTTCAAGTTCATAAGACGAAAAGAGATTTTTTGAGGGCCTTGTACTCATTATGCCCAGCATTGAATGTACTGGTATTTACCTTATCAATATCTCAAATCAATCATGGGGTCTGCTTGGTACTTAGAATGGGCAGTCAAATCGGACTGAAGCTTTTGTCAGGCTATTGTTCTCTTTCTAAAAGATTCTGGGTAGAGATTTATTGGGTGTTTAGTTTGGCTTAATGTCGTACATATTATACTTTACTAAGCTTGTAACAGAATTTGAAACCAACAGTTGGTGCTCTACTGAATGGATAATGTGTACACTTATTGAAAATCAAAATCTAGGTCAAGAATAGAAAATGAATTGCAAATGTGTGTCAGCTAGATCTCGTGTAGGTAGAAATTGATAAGCCTAGTACTTGAAAAAGAAAAAGAAAACAGAGAGCGTTCCGTGTATTCTTTCTGTTTGGCTGCGAGAGTACAAGAAAAGTTCTAACAATCTTTCAACTTCATTATAATTTGCAAACTACAAAGAATAACACATAACATGGAAAAGATCAATTTCTGAAATAAACAAGATAATAATAAGAATTTTAAGTTTTTGGGGTCCATAGGATAAACTTATATTCAATGGTTTTGTAGATCCTGTCAATTCAAGACAATTTGCCTGTTGATTCTCCAGATTCAATTAGTGGTGTCATTGCTAGAATGATCACAGAGCTGACACATTGGTTCTAATCTGTAATGATGTATAATTTGCATACCAATTAACGGGTAATGGTTAATTGGAAAGTACAATTTCAGAAAAAATTGTCAATGATGCCTTTTGCACTGGTTCTAATTCCACCTCCGGTTGAAAATACAGATTGACGGTCTTGTTTTTCTTATCACCAGATTATGAATATTCCCTCTGGGGACTGCCAGATGGTAGCATAGAAAGGGAAAGGATTAAACATGAAGTTCACACAAGAAGTGCACATAAGCTTCAGGAACTTTGTTTCAGGAATGGTGGAATATA
Organism: Pogostemon cablin; assembly: GCA_023678885.1. Classification (NCBI taxonomy): domain Eukaryota; kingdom Viridiplantae; phylum Streptophyta; class Magnoliopsida; order Lamiales; family Lamiaceae; genus Pogostemon; species Pogostemon cablin. The sequence continues at coordinate 14,326,345 of CM042979.1, forward strand.
CATCAAGCTAGGTCAGCATATTAGTCATCTGGTATGCTGTAAATGAAGTGTTACAATTTTTACAGTTGCGATGCTTAATTTAGGACTTCATAAATTGCATTGTTTCAGGAATACTTGGTACCAGATGAATATGTACAGATAATGAGACAATCAATGTTGAACAAATGCCCAGTCTCATCATTTGACAAGTGCTTGAAGTTTTCAAGAAAGAACTTGGAGGAATGCCTGATGAGGTAAGTGCTGTTATTCATTTTTAAGTACCGTCCATGAGCATACGACTCTTTGTGATGAACCAAAAGGCCTACTTAATACCCCTTTCCTTTTGTTAACCAAATTCATTAAGACTCACACTGCTAATGTTCTGCAGATTTTTGATGAATTTGATCCTGCCCCCATAGCAAGTGCTTCTTTAGCTCAGGTTCACATAGCTCGAACTCATGATGGCCAAAAAGTTGCTGTGAAGGTTTCAACCTTTTCAACCTTTATGCTCTTCAGTGTTGATGTTCAATGATGATTTTTTCCATTTATTAATATTGTTCCACTTCAGGTTCAGCATACTCACATGACGGACACTGCAGCAGCTGATTATGCTACTGTGGAGATGATTGTGAAGACTTTGCATTGGATTTTTCCTTCTTTTGATTTCAGGTTCAAAGTAAATTTTATGAAGAGCCCCGAGTCTTTATATTTGAAATGCTGATAGTTCTGGGCATGTTCTATGGTGCAAAATGATAATGAGAATATCCTATGCATAATATACTGGTCATTATGCTGCTTAAGTCTTATTTAACTATTTAAGTCCCTTTTAAAAAGAAATTCAAATTCTGTGCAGGTGGTTGGTTGATGAAATGCGGGAAAGCTTATCCAAGGTATTTTACTAATTCTTTTATTTTTTCCTTTTATCAGATGATGTTTTATATCTAACTATGTTAGTGTAACTGCATTTCCATCTGCCATAAAATACGTGCTTTGTAGGGTTGAGATGGAGGGTGTTTAGTAGCAGCTGGCAGCTACCCTGTCCTTGAGTCTATATACCTAGGGGTGGGCGGTATGGCATACCGAAGATTTTTTGTCATATCAAATACCGTACCGAAATTTTCGGTATATAAAAAATCATACCGTTATCTTACCTAAACTTTCGGTATATCATAGTTCGGTATACCGTTATTTCGGTATAGGAAAATAGTATACCTTCTGCTTACCAATATTTCGGTATATCGTATCATACCTAAAATATCGGTATATATCATCCTATTAAATAATTTGTTATGTCGTTATGCACCTAAAATTCAATAAATCTAATTAAAAACTGTACTAGAGAAGTGAAAGATAGTTATAAAACAAATTCTAATAGATAACAAATTCATAAAAAGAAAAATATACGACAATTCACAAACGACAAAATTAAATAAGAGTGAATCTCATGTAAACCGGGTTTACATGTAAATCATATTTTTTTAAAATTACTCTTTAGTATATAAAAAATTACTCTTTGAAGAGTAATAATTTTTATACAGAAGAGTAATAATTTATGTCTCTAAAGAGTAATTTTTCATTTACTAAAAAGTAATCGATAAATCAGGATTTACAAGAATTTGAAGAGTAATTTTTTAATTTAAGAGTAACAATTTATGTGCTAAAGAGTAATTTTTTATGTACTAAAGAGTAACAATGTTTATATAATTAATATATGTAAACCCGATTTATACAAGTGTTTGTCATTAAATAAATAGTACCCAAGAGATTTACACAAGAACCATATGGAACTTATATTAAAATCAACATTTTTAAAATTTTCATATATAGGATAGAACTACATAATTAAAAAATAAGTACAAGATATCATGAAAGTCAATCAACTTTATCACCCATTTATAATTATGAAATTTACAGTAGGATATTAGATTTAATTTTTTAATTAAATAGTGTATATATATAATTTAATTAAAAATTATAATATATAAATAATAATTATAATTGCATATATGTAGTATGGTACCGTATCATATTACCCAAAAATTGAATATTTTATATCGTACCAAAATTTTCAATACGGTATCATACCTTACCAAAAATTTCGACATACCTAAAATTTCGGTAAAATCGGTATTTTTCGATATGATAAGGGCGGTATACTGAAATTTCGATATTTTTCCCCAGCCCTATATATACCACACATATAACATACTATATGTTTGCAAATTGTTAAATTCCCCCTCCCACCATCAACACTATAAGCTTACCTACATACAAGTTATGATGAAAATTATATTCTGTTGTGTATTTTTTTGGAAACTTTTCAATCTTGTATCCACATTTAAAATTCTCATCCTTGTTCCTTTAAATTCCCATGTTGCGAACATGCGATGTGTATTTTCTTTTTGAGTCACCAAGTTCCTAATAATTTTAGGGGTTCCCTTGCCTCTACTTTGTCCCCTGTCTGTACCTTCCATTAATTTCTTCTATTATTTTTCCAGATTGATTACTATTATTTCACTTTTTTTTTAAATAAACTAATTCAAAAATATGCAAGTTCGTGCTACAGGCTAATACTCTTGTGAAGTTTGTAGGTCCAAAATCAAGCTGAAGGTTTCTATAAACTTTCAGTAAAGTCTGTTTCAGTTCAGTTTGAGAAAGATGTGGTAACCATAACTCTAAATTTTTTGAACGGTGTCCTTAATTATCTTCACTGAGATGGGTGCTAGTAAATGCATTACAGTCTATCTTGTGATAGGTTCGCATTTTACAATTATAGCAAACTGCTCTTTGAATGTTGCATTTTCCATTTACATGTTGCATCTTTATTAGCCACATTGAGGGGTTTTACAATTTAGACTGGAGTAAGACATTATGGGCCAGTGTTAGGCATATATTAGCTAGGTAGCCCTAACTTAAACCCAAAACCATGGTCAAAGGTAAAGGTTTGACCCACACATATATGCCATTCCACATTTTCGTGTGGAATCAATGTGGGATGCCGTAACAATGCATCCCCTTTGAACCAGATGTCTGTGAACAGCACAGGCCGGGTGACAATCCTCATACCGAAGCCCACAACTTCGGGTAGCCCCTATCCACAACCAGTCCGGATCCGCCTGGTCAGGCCAAATTGTTATGCATATAAGCTTGAGAGCCCACACCCAAAAGTTCAAAACCATGGCCGAAGGTAAAGGGTTGACCCCTCACCTACATTCCCTCTCACAATTTCAAGTGGAATTGATGTAGGATATTGTAACAGCCAGCCTCTTGGCTCAAGGGCAGTATTATATGCTTGCGAGTTTTTAGAACACTAGCGGTCTTCTTCTTCTGCAGTAGATTCAATATTCATTCTTATTTAAGTATACCGAAAAGTTTGTTGAGTTGTTTAGTAATTCTAAATGTTAGTCTTTTCACATGCAAATTAAGCTCATATCTATCTCTGTATTAAGTTCAATTTCTGATTCCCAGCTTAAATGAGATTAAGTTTGGTTACTTTTCCATGTTTCACATACTGTAATGTTGCCTGTTTCTATGTTGTTCCGAGGTCCCTTTCTTGCAGAACATGTTTCAATCTTAGGATAAATTGTCTAACTATTCTATGGTTGTAGGTTTTCAGTCACTTCATCAAAGGTGTGACCTTTTATAATCTTTACATTTTGAAGACAATTTTTGATCTGTTACAATGAACTTCTCAGGAGTTAGATTTCTTGAGTGAGGCCAAAAACAGCGTAAAATGTATGGATAACTTTCGGAGGTTCTCTCCACATATAGCAGAATATGTTTATGCTCCTAGAGTATTTTGGAACTTAAGTACATCCAAGTTGTTGGTGATGGAATTTATTGATGGAGCACAAGTAAATGATTATCAGTCCATCCGGAAGCTGGGTATCAAGCCAAGTGCTGTTTCGAACTTGGTAAGTGTGTGCTTCTTCTGGAAAATTTAGTGTCATGATACCTCAAAAACCACTACTATGATTAAGCATTTAAAATTAGACTGGGAAGTTATCTTTCCATTTAGCATCTTCTTTTTTACTTTTTCTGGAAGCTACTTTATGAGTTTGACAAAGCCATGATAAAATTATTGTTGAACTTGATTCTACATTATACATTGACAGGGCATAGGGATTATCTAAATGACTTTATTTATAACCTAAGTGCATGAAAAGTTATCATACTAAATGTGCTAATTATTCTTCACTTGCTCTAATAAAATGTTTGCTTTATCATGTTCAGCTAAGTCAAGCTTTTGCTGAAATGATGTTTAAACATGGTTTTGTACACTGTGATCCACATGCTGCAAATGTGCTAGTTCGACCTTTGCCATCTGGAAGTAGGAGCATTTTTGGTGAGGCATTGTTAAGATCTTTCAGTAACCCAGCATTGACTTTTATGCTTATGATGCTTCCTCCTTCTATCTATAAATAACATAGTTGACTTTAACTACTTTTTTTTTTTTTTTTTGCATGTATTATAAATGTCGGGTGTGCTCTTTTTAGTTCTTGCAATTGATTGCCCACAATCTGCTTTTGGATTATTATGGTGAAGAAATTAGAGTAATAGCTTTAGAGCACTATGTGTTTTGCATCAACTAGTTAAATATCTACCATAGTTTAATAGTAGTACAATTCTCTGCTGTTCTTTTGTCTGATAGATAGGCACGTATTTTTTAATCCATTGAACTAAGCCTTGTATGGACATATCAAAGACCACAATTGTCATGTCATCTGGGCATGTAATCACTTTCAACAGCGTCTTTGGTTGGTCTTGAATTTTCATTAGATGCTTAAGGTCCTTGTTGATAAATAAGAGTATATATTACCATCTTTTGGTTTCTTAAAGTCATGGGCTTTAAGTTGCAGACGTATTTTTCTAAATTTGGTGGGTGTATGTACATGCTTATGACTTTTTAGTCTTTAATTCTTCATTCCTCTTCAATTTAGTTAATATGGTAAGGTATATTTATTAACCTCAAATTTGCTTTTCTTTCATGCTCAGGAAAGAATAAACCTCAGTTGGTGCTTCTTGACCATGGGTTGTACAAGGATCTTGACACCTCGATGCGAATTAGTTATGCATCCCTCTGGAAGGTCATGGTGTTCTATTAAGATTCTGCTTTTTCCCTCTGATGATTAAGTGGGAAATTTTATCTGGTATAAATTTACCTTGACATCCTTACAGGGCTTGGTATTTTCTGATGCAAATGCAATTAAAGAAAATAGTGTAAAATTAGGTGCTGGGGAGGATCTTTACGTTCTGTTTGCTGGCATCCTTACGATGAGACCGTGGAATAAAGTCATTGATCCAGCTATGGATCATCTTGTTATTCAGGGCTCTGATAGTGCTCGTTCAGAACTCCAGGTGACCATGTGTTGAAGTTATTTCTTATAGAAATAATGAGTTTCTCTTGGGTAAAGGCTCAAAGATGTATGTTTTGTTTGAACCGATTTACTTTTTATTCCATTTAAACTATTGGATTATCGTAGAAGATCTACTTGTGATTCCCTGTGTGCTAACTATACTATTCTTGGAACTGAAAATTATGAAAAAAAAAATACTTAATAGGTGCATTTCTGAACACTGCATGTGATTGTGACTTTTTTAGTATTTTGGAGCTATTTACAAATTTTTACAGATGTTTATTATTTTCTTCTTTCAGCAGCCTGCTATTCTAAGAGATAGAATCTTCCTTCTTTTTATTTTTGTTTGTTTTTCCGCAGATGTATGCTTCGCAATATTTTCAACAAATCACAGAGCTTTTGAGGAGGCTCCCTCGTGTAATTCTTTTAATGCTGAAGACAAATGATTGCTTACGTGCAGTTAATAGAGCACTTGTAAGGCAATTTTTAGATTTGTCACATTATAAATGTTGATTTAATTCTTTACCTGCATGCAGTGAATTCAATTTGTGACATTTTACTTTGTCTATTGAATTTGGATCCATTCTACGGGAAATTATTATCCTGTTCTATTTATTTATTTGCATCCCATTTGTCATTTTGTTTATTTTTCTTTTTCTTTTTAATTAAAAAACAAGTTTACGTATTATTTCCAGATTTGCATTTTTAAATACTTCATTTTAAGATACTCTAGACTCAAGGAAGAATAACTTAAGTGTTCGACTGCATAACTCTTGTTTCGTGATCCTTACAAGTGCTGCTATGCTATTTTCAACAGACGGATGGATCTTCTCTTGAGACATTTCTGATAGTCGGGAAAGTTTCTTCTGAAGCAGTTATTGAGTCAAAGTTGTTGCAGAGCAGATCCTTTTTATCTCGGATTCATGTTTGGTTCGAGGAGTTGCTGTTAGAGACTCGGTTTTTCGGATTGCAAATCGCACTTTGGCTTTTAAAATTTCAAAAAGCTTTGACGCCATGAGGACTCGTTTGTCGTAGCTGGTTCGTGGATTTATATCTGAGGAAGATTTCATTTTCTTTTCAAAGCAGACAATACTTAGGTGATACACTGATTTTTTTGGCTGTTGCGATACTGCTAAGGCCACCCAAATATACTTGTAGAATACTTGATGCAACATTTGTTTGTTCAAAAGGAGCAGCTATACCATTCTCTTAAACAGACATTGCTTTTGATTCCATGTTTTGTCTATCTTTTTAGTCGCATTAATAATACTTTGTCACAAAGAATCTGTATTTGGTTTATAAGCAACACTTCAGGATAGGTGCAAATCAAAGGGAAACAGCAGAAATGAAAGAAACACTTTAAAGAGAATGAGGAAGTGAGATACTAACCAACTCATTTTAAATAGAGGAAGTGCGTTGCCCAATTCAAATATCTTTAAAAAAAAAAAGAAAAAAAAAATTGTTTGAGATTGTTTTACATGAGACGGATAAAAAGTGAAAAAATCATTATCACTTCCGCTATAAAACGTTATTATCATTTTTGTTATAAAATGTTACTTTGTATTTATACTATAAATTGTTCATGAAATACTTCATTGCACTATTATCACTTTTTATCGATTGTGTATCACTCTTGATGTCCATTATCACTTTATCACTCTTGATGTTATCACTTTTTCACTATAAAACGTTATCATTTTCGTTATAAAATAAAATGTTATTACTTTTTATTTATACTATAAATTGTTCATGAAATAGTTCAATGTATCATTATCACTTTTCATCGATTATGTATAACTCTTGATGTTATAACCTTTTATCTGTATCACGTAAGGACTTATGTCAATGCGAGACGGTCTCGCACAAGAATTGCCCTAAAAAATCCACTTTGACTTATAAAAAATTAAAATTACCCACTTTTCTGACCTAAATACCCCTATCATGAGTTGGGTTTTTGTGTTTACAAAGATTTGTGTAAGATCGTCTTACATAGGGCTTATGTGAGAAGGATAAAAAGTGATAATTTCTATAATAGAAAGTGATACTCAATTAATAAAAAAATGATAATGTTATTTCATGAAATAAATAAAAGTGATAATATTTTATAGCGAAAGTAATAACGTTTTATAATGAAAGTAAAATGGTCTCACGTGAGACGATCCACGCAATACCTACTCTTTTGTAAAATGGATTGCGAGACAAATCTAGATAAAGTATGTTTATTATATAAGTAAAATATGTTTATTTATAGTTAAAATATGTCAATAATGAATCATATTATAATATCCTAATATATCATTTATCATATTTTTAAAAATCATACTTTAACAATAATTAAATATACTTCATCTAAATACTAATATACATATTTTAACACTTTACTTTATCTAAATACTAATAAACATATTTTAAAACATAAAGTATCGCTTCTCATATTATAAGAGAATTTGTCTTGCAACAAAACCTTCAATAAACCCACCAATAATAAATCACCCTTCTCTCTTGAACTTCACGCTGGATTGGTTGTATGTTAGGCAGTCACATTTTTAATTTAAGATTTTGGTTTTAGCTTTTCTCTACTGAAACGACGGCGTATTAGGCGAAATGGGTAGCCGGGGATCTAATCACCGGCTATCGTCTTCCGGGAGTCGGATGTCGTTGATGATGTTATCCATGTTTTCTGCCATGGCTTCTTTGTATGTTGCTGGCCGGTATGTAGTGTCTTTCTCTTGCAACTTGCCTTTTTTTGTTTCTTCTTAACTTGGGAAAGCATTGGTTTAGATTGTGGCAGGATGCAGAGAGCAGGGTTTATTTGATCAACGAGCTTGATAAAAGAACTGGCCAGGTAAATTATTCTTTCTAATTACTATGTTCTAACTTTCTTGTTTTCCCTCTCTTATTTCCTGTTTTTGAGCTTGCATTTATGCTCTAGAAAAAGAAGTGCGATAGGGAAATGTGGGTTTTGCATTGATTTTTTTTCCCATAAAGTGCCTTTGAAAGAAAGATGTAGCTTCATGTTGAAAGAAGTGCGATAGGGAAATGTGTTACTTCCTATTTCATTTGTGGCAATTTCTGGAATGCCTAATTCCCTAAAAATTCCAACCCTGATATGAGGATCCTAATGCACATTATGTATATTTTTTAAAAAGAAAAACGAACTTCAAACCACCCCCAACTCTCTATACACTCTGGATGCTAAATACTCTTTTCTAAAATATCCCAATTATTTTTTATGTCATTCAATGCCGAACATGTTCAATGTTCTTGATGCTGAACTGTTTTGCAGACTAAATTTTATACTAAGTGATCATTCGGTTCTGAACTCATTTTTTAGATCAAATTCAATACCAAGTAAAGTGATGTTATTCATTGATGAATGTATTTGATGATGTTTGACATTGAACATATTTTCAATCTTTAAATTTTATACCAAGTAAAAAGTTGCTGACATATATTGGTGGCATTTAATCATTTAAGTTATAACATTATCTGATTAAAGTAACAGTAACTTGCTCCAATAACCAGGTGGGCTAGCCCATCTGGCCACTGGACTCCTCACTTAAGTGGGAGACCCAGGTTCGATTCTCATTGGGAACGAATTAGGAGGGGAGTTATAAGGAGGCTTGGAGAAAGGGAAAGTAAGGGTACTTGGTGACTAACTACTAATTATACTAACATCTAACATTTACTCGATAAAAAAAAAACAGTAACTTGCTCCAATATTTTTTGGGCCGTACAGAGAGTTATTGGAGGTGTTTGTTGCCTCCCTAGGTTTTTTGCATTTCACATAAGTTCACCTAAATTGCAAAATCACACAGATTTTTGGATATGTTTTGCTATTGTGCCTTCGTGGGAAATCAGGAAGATAAACAAGGCTTCTAAAAAGTCTAGGATATGTCTTCACTTTGCTTAGTATTGCACTGTAAAGCTTTAGCAGTTGATTAGTTTTGTTGATGACAAAATAATTTGCTGTGGGTGCCACTAGATGGTGACCATCAGTTGAGTAAAAGCAAGCAAAAGTCGTTACTTGCTTCCTTGATAATGTCTGTCAATGCATCTATATTGTATATTTTGTACAGTATTTCAATAGAGAGAGGTCCATCGAGCAAAAGTAACAGCTCATGACCAATATGAGAAGTGAGAACTAGGTGCATTAGATGCATAGCCCACTGGGTGTACTAACAGAAACTTCACATATAAAGGACATTTTTACACACGTACATGTGGGCGCATGTGTAAATGGGTGGTGATTGCTACACCTGGTGTAGCAAGTTAAACACAATGAGGACTATTCTGCAGAAATTGCATAGCAATGTCCTTCAATAAGACAAACTGATGTAATCTTCGTGTTTTGGTGTCAGGGAAAATCTTCCATTTCTGTAGATGACACAATGAAGATCATTACTTGCAGGTAGTTTTATTCTGGATTTATCTACTGTATCCTGGCCCTGGGTGAAAGTGGATGTATGCACGTATCTTGTTTGGAGCTATATTTGCACTCTGTAGGATCAGTTGGGCATCTTGATATGTGATACTTTGTTATTCAGGGAGCATCAGAAGAAATTAGCTGCTCTTCAAGTGGAGTTGGAAAAGGCCAGGCAGGAAGGTTTTGTGTCCAAGCATACGTTGGAAAAAGGTGGAGCTACAAAGAAAAATATTTTGGCTGTCGTAGGAATAATTACAATGTTTGGACGCAAGAACAACAGAAATGCCATTCGCAAGGCCTGGATGCCTACTGGTATACCATTCTACTTGTATTTTTTTCATGTTCTCTGGCATGACAAGTGGATGTACCATGTTTTGTCACCCTTTCAGTTCCAATTAAATGTATTCTTCTTATAACTGCATTCTGATATTAAGCATGGGGATCCCTCATTAATTTTGAGTGAAAGACTAAGGTCTTGAATATGGATAGCTACCTAGCTACATTATATTATAGATTTTACTTTCACTTTTTAGGATACCCTAGACGTACTTCCATTTGTTTAAGACATATCTGTTATCGCTTTTGGTTGCTTCTTGAGTATTGCTTATCAGAATTTACTCGATGTAGGCACTGCTCTCAAAAAACTGGAGGAAGAAAAGGGGATTGTCATACGATTTGTGATAGGGAGAAGGTCTATATCATTTTGACTCATATGATAGAAGATAGCTTAGAGGCTGTGTTTAACTGATATTACTCATCAATGCAGTGCGAATAAAGGTGACAGTATGGACAGGGAGATCGACAGTGAAAATAGGGAGGCTAATGACTTCATAATTCTTGTATGATTTCAGTTTCACAGTTTTAAGATATATAATTTGGGTTCTAATCCCTTACACAATGAGAATAACCCCTTTTAAATTTTTGCTTTTAATGAATGAAATGGTGCAATTCTTGCAGTGAAGACCCTTCCATCACTAACACGTGAATGTTTATTATGGCTTTAACTGAGCCCTCTTGATGTGGAAACTGGAGTATGTTTTATAGCCTCTAGCTAGTTCTCCTATAGAATTGTCTATGTACTAGTTCAGTTGGATTTAACTATCTGCAAGAATCACTAATTCTTCCAAAAGTATTGTTTCTTTTTCTTTTCTTTTCTATCTTACTTTTAAATATTTATAGAGTAAGAGAAGATTTTCAGTCAAAAAAATAAAAATTAAAAATAAAAAAAGAGAAAATTTTGTAAAAGGTACGTATGTTTTTGAGTTTGCCTTTCTACCATCTGAATGGAATTGCTTAGACAGCTTAGTGATAATCATGGACACTGATACCATGGAAGCATCTCTCCTCCCTACAATCATGTAATTAGCAAAAGTGTTTTTTAAATTGGTAATTGACCAAGCTTTTTGTTATATTCCTTGTTAGGAAAATCATGTGGAAACTCCTGAAGAGCGAGCAAAGAAGACAAAATTGTTTTTCATTCATGCTGTGGAGCACTGGGATGCTGAGTTCTATGCTAAGATTAATGATGATGTATATGTTAATATTGGTATGTGTTCTTTATTTTTTTATTTTTTGCTTGCTTTAATAGGAAACTACAGTGCATTGGGCTTATTTGTTGCTTCTAAATTGATCACTGATTTTCAAATGAACTTCTTATTCAAGGTGTAGGCCTTAGAGTTTGCTAAATATTTTATCGGTGATTGTTAGATTGAAATACTACATAATTTATTCTTGATCCAATTATTTAGATTTCTACGTGTCACAAAAGTTCCTACAAAACCTGTTCTTAGTGTTGGGAAAGAACCATGCACCTATCTAAATCTTAAAAGGTACTTTTGTCAAGCCAGGCTATAAAATTTTTGTTGTTGTAGTCTATGTGAATATCTACCAGCAGTATTTTTTCAATTCATAATGACCTTTGATGTTAATCAATTGAGAAAAAAGTTGGTTGTTGACCTTGTATGAAACTTTTAGGTCAATATGGTGCATGGCATTTGAAATAACCTTTTTCAATCAATTAATTCTGTATACGGGGTTTCTTAAATTTCTTATGAATAATCACTTGGTTAATAACTTAATAAGAAATTCCCCATGAAGATATGTTTGCTTCCCAATGACTTGGTATTTGTTGGAAACAAATGTGTAAAAACAAGATGTCTTTCTATCCTTCTTTGAGTTTGATATAAACTTTGAGGTCAACCTGATGATCATTTGATATTTTAAAGAAGCCTAAGAAAGCCCTTTGTATCTTGCTTCAATCTGCAATATCCTATCAGAATTTGAAATTTAACTGATTTTTTCATTTCTTCTCTTTACTTGGCATTAATTATTTATAAGATGCTCTTGGAGCTGTGCTTGCAAGTCATTTAGAGAAGCCCCGTGTTTATGTTGGATGTATGAAGTCAGGAGAAGTTTTCTCTCAGCCGTAAGTTAATGGAATCTTTTAGCTGAGTCATTTCTTTTGGATGGCCTGTTAAGAAGATCTTGAGGTTGTATTGGTTAATGTCTTCTTTTGGATATGCAGGAAACATAAGTGGTATGAACCTGACTGGTGGAAATTTGGTGATGGGAAGTCGTAAGTAATAGATGTCCTCTTGACCTTTTTTTCTCCACATATTTCTTACTAGCCCTATCCTTAACCAACAAGTCTCTATACTTCTTGCTCGACTTTGAGAAACCAATTTTTAAAACATTATTGTGCCATTGACATTAAGTGAATTCGTTATAAGATTGTAACAAGAGTGAAAATTGTTTATGATCTATTTAAAGTTGACCTTTGATGAGAATTGAGCTATACTAAACACTTCAGGATGCTCACTGAAGATTAACTTGTGTTGTCAGAGTTAAATCTTTCAGAGTTTGGAGTTTTACTTGCTTTATATTTGAGGTGTGGTGGGTGTGGTAATTTAGTAATTATTAGTTACTTATGACAAGTTACGCAGAGTGACTCCAGGGTGGAATCCTGTCTGCTAAATATTGATTCAAATTACATGCCAAGTCCTCTTGCAGCTTAGATTTTAAAGTGATTTTGGTAGCCTCTTTCACTTCCGCATGCGTTGCGTATATATCATGTAACAAGAAATTTGTCCATCATATGGCACTGCCTTGATCAAATATGCAATCTCACAAGTTAGAAATCTTCTCTTCCTGTTGATTCTATGATTTGATTGGTACTACACTGTGCTGTGTCTTTGCCTGTTATTGCACTCATGTTGCTACCTTAATTGGGCGCTAAATTGATTATCTTTCTTGTGCAGATACTTCCGACACGCTTCTGGTGAAATTTTTGCTATATCACAACCACTAGCCCAGTTTATTTCAATTAACAGGCATGCCTTTTTGATGTTCTCATTCCCTACTATGTCACTTAACTTCCCTATAATTTTATAATCTGATGAAATGCTTGTCTTTGTTCACTGGTCCTTCTTATTTGGCAGATTGATCCTTCGTAGTTACGCTCATGATGATATTAGTGTTGGGTCATGGTTCATTGGACTTGATGTGAAACATATTGATGAAGGGAAGTTTTGCTGTGCTTCTTGGTCTTCAGGTTACCTCTCCATGCTCTCTCATTTCTTCCTGTTATCTAACATAGTAAATTAGTCGAACCCCACATATGGTTTCTGCATTTGGAGACAGTGATATTACTTCATTTGCAGTCTCAATTTTCACGAGAGCTTTTCTTTTTTCAACTTAAATGCATTTCTTCCTTCTTTTTACATAGATATAGTATCTAATGCACTAGGTCACCATTCCATTTCGTCGTTCACAGGAGCTGTTTGTGCGTCTTCTGCATTTGGAGACAGTAATATTACTTCATTTGCAGTCTCAATTTTCACGAGAGCTTTTCTTTTTTCAACTTAAATGCATTTCTTCCTTCTTTTTACATAGATATAGTATCTAATGCACTAGGTCACCATTCCATTTCGTCGTTCACAGGAGCTGTTTGTGCGTCTTCATAAATTAGATTGGGACAACATACATTGCACATCATTCTTGCTAGGTATGTTTTGGTACTGCTAAAGTGGCGATATCTAGTGGAAAGTTGAAAGTTTTCATCAACGAAGCAGCTATTAAACGGAGCTGAGGCCGAAAAACAGTAGGAGTGTATTCATATTTGATCTGTATCACGATGTCAAGTGCGAGTGTACATAAGGTAACTTCATCACATTCTTTGTCTTTTCCCCCACCTACTTATTTTGTATCAAGTTTAGCTGTATTTTAGAACTCCATGGAAAATGGAACCATTGGATTTGTATGCATACACTTGTGTCAATTTGAAATTTATTGATATGAAAAATATAATAAAGTACATTACATTCACTCAAAAGTTTTCTTTAAAAAAAAAAAAAAAGAGTTCACATTATTTAGGGCTATCTCAGCCAAAGGAAGATGAAGAATTAAAAGTTAAAACGATTTATAAATGAACAGAGAATTAAGAATTTCACGACTCACGTATTTCGCGTATTTTTGTGCACGGAATTTAAGAAAAAATATTCCCTCAGTCCTAACTTAAATTGCAACATTACTGTAGACATAGAGTTTAAAGAAAAATTGTTTTTATCAATTTTATTGACTTTTGGAGGATAATGTAGTATTTTTAGGTAATAAATGAATTATAAAGTATGTTATTTGTGTTAAGTAAGAATAGGTAAATTTGTAATTAAAATGTATTTTATTGGTGAATGATGTGATGTTTTCTTTTTTAGGGATGAAGTTTAATGTGGGACTGATGAAAACTTAAATGTAAAATTTAGGATACTTACTTTTAGGTGCAAATTATATCCAATTATTACTTCTAGGTACGTCCACCTAAAATTAATACTATTAGATATCAAATTACATTGCACAATCCCAAATATACCCTTCTAATATAATTGTATCATGAAATTTATATCTCATCAATCCCTTAATTAGTGTGATTTGTATTTTATGTAAGCTATATTTTAAGAAACTAACCTATATTTATGAATTTCAATTAGGTACGAGATTTATTTCTCAAAATTAAATTTATTACTTTTACCCAAAATATATTTTAGGAAAAACATATATTTATGAAAATTCAAATTTACTCATCTTATATTAACTAAATCTACACAACAATTGTTGCACAACACAGTTATATTATGTAGGGTTAATTGCGACAAAAGTCCTGACTTTTTCGCGAATTTCAAATTAGTCCAAACTTTTTAATATTTATAAATAAGTTCTCGACCTTAAGCAAACTTTGCAAATCAAGCCACCGGGCAGCTGGAGCCTGCCCGGTGGCTGACGTGTCAAACTTTCTTCCAAAAAATTCCACATCATCACCTTCATCCTTCCTCACTTGTCATCAATTTATCCTTCGCTCCACCCTGAAAAATTCCACGTCATCATCTTCATCCTTCTCTCCAAATGTCCAACCTGAAGAATTCCACCACTTCTGCAACTATACGAAAAATTTTACCTTCAACCACGTCGTCACTTCTTCCTTCCTACAATGGAGGCGAATTGGCGGCATTGCTTGATTTCTAGTGACAGCGCATAGTGTGGGTTGCCCGGATGACGGTGAGATACTTGCAGTGGTTGACGATGGTTCACGAAACAGGCGGCGCAACGGGATTGGGAGAAGGTTGGTAACTCCAATTTTGGAATGAATGATGAGATCTGGAGAGGGAAGGGCCGGTTAGGTTGGCTCGGCCACGTAGACAGCGGCGGTTTCGATGGGTCCGCCACCAATGTGAGAGGGGCACCGGCTTGAGTTCGGCCAGGTAGACAGCCGATATCGCCGGTGCCAAGGCGATTGAGGAAACGAAGGTCGATAAGGGAGAGAGAAGGGAAGCGGCGGATGGCGGTGAAGTGATGGTGAGGGAGAGAGAAGGGAAGCGGCGGATGGCGTCGTTGAGCAGAGAACCCATAGAGGCGGCGGTTTTAGGCTTCGAAGGAAAGAGATAGAGGCGGAGACGAGAGGATTTCAACGGCGAAGTGGCGTGTGGTCCGATTGTACTCCACCGTCGTGCGCCGTCGATGCCACCCCATATCTGCCGGAAAATAAAAATACTTTCACCAACTCAATCACGAAAAGATAACATTAATTCCAAGAAACAACAACACCAACATCAAAATATGAACTATTAACTTGTTAATAACTACCTACCATCAAAAGAATGGGGTTAACATTGACAAAGGAAAGAAACGAAAACAAAAGGGAAATATATTACAAAAGAATTAAAAAAAATATTATTTGAGGTGGGACAGACTACAAGTCAATTTCTGTTACCAAGTAGACACGTGGAGACTAATCTGCAAACAAAATGCTATGTCAGCATCCGGGCAGTTGGATGGCTGCCCGATGGCTTGATTTGAAAAACGAGCCTAAAGTTGAGTACTTATTTGTAAATATTGAAAAGTTTGGACTAATTTGAAATTCGTGAAAAAGTCAGGACTTTTACTTTCAATTAACCCTATTATGTACAATAGTGTATAATTACGCACAACTAGTTAATAATTTTGCACAATATAATTTATTTACATATTTTTCCACAATTATTGTATAATTATTCACAACAAATGATTAATTTTTCACAATATAATTTCTTAACATATTTTCCTGGCGATAATTTTTTTACATATTTTTACGTGAATAATTTTGCACAATTAGTATATAATTATGCACAACTACATAATTAGTAAATAATTATGTGCAAAAATGAATAATTTTGCACAACATAATTTAATTAATTTTTATGATAATATGAAATATATTCAAAGTTAATCGTACAATTTAAAAAAATGAATAGATAAGGGGTTATGAACAAGAAGCATGTGAGAACCAATACTTGTTGGTGTGACAACGAATTTCGATGAGAATGCGCAAAATTTATAATTATCTTCATCTTAAAAATCTCTAAAAAAACTTCGATTGAGACATGTGCACGACCGAGAACTTGTGCCAGTGATGACGAATTGATGTGTGGTCGTGATCTTGCGGCGGCAACGATGATGCCTGCCCTTTAATTAGATGTGGAGAGAGATTGATAATTTATTTATAAAAAAAGATTTAGGAAGACATAAATTAATTGACGATTTAGGAAGAGAAAAACTAATTGACGTGTTAGGCATAAAAATCGGGAAGGCAGTTTAGATAAAATCTAATTTTAAAATATTTAATTAATGCTAGGGTTATATTAATTATATCATTATACTAGGGTTATATTAATATATATATATATATACTACTCCCGGTCCGATAATAATTTTTACATTCCTAAAAATATAGTAATTATTTATAACATATTACATAAATTTTATAGAAAAAGCAAGCAGTAATTTTAGGGTACTGTAAAAGTATTATATTATTATGTGCATAAATTTTGAGATAAACAAAAAAAAAGGGTGAAGTTATAACATGTAGGAATAGAGATGACAACGGGTAAGGTACCCGCTTATTTTGGGATACTCATACTCATATCCGTTTATATATTAATTACTCGTATTCGTACCGGTCTCATTTTAAATTAATATTTTATGAATAATTAATATACTATTATTAATTAAATATAATATAAATTTTATTATTTAATTTTGTGGTACCTTAAGAGTGTTAATATTTATGTGCATAAATTTTAAAATAAACAAAAATAAAAAGTGTGAAGTTATAGTATGTAGGAATAGAGATAGCAACGAGCAGGATACCCGTATTTTTTGGATACTTATACTCGTATCCGTTTATTAAATACCCATATATATACCGTCTCGTTAAAAAAATTTATTATCTTACTCGTACCCGTCTCATATTCATTTATCAAAATTCGCGGGTTATCCATACTCATTTAATATTTATTTATTTTATCTATATTTATATTTATTTATTGGATAATATTTTATTAAAAATATTTTATTATTAATTAAATATAATATAAATTCTCTTTTGATATTGAATTAATTATAGGGGTGGCTATTTGCACCCGAATTTACTAAACATATCCCAAAAAATGATTTAAATTAAAATATTTTAATTAATATTACCAGAATATCCTTATGTAAACATTACTAAATGTACCCCAGAACTAATAAACATACCCCACTTTAATTATAATTTTATGATCACTTTAATTATATTTTAATGACGTGGATTTCGAAATCAAAGAAATCTCAGGGAAACAAAATTACTAAATAATCAAGCCATGTTCTTCAACCCCATAAATCTCGACGGCGGCGGCGAATGTGAAGATCTTGACGGCGAGTTCTTCCTTCACCACTCCGGTGCTCGTCTTGTAGCCGGAGATACTCCGCGGCGGGAATATGGCGGTGAATTCGAACTTCAGGGTGGGCAGGTCGACGATGGGATATTCCGGGCGACAGTGGCCCACGTATTGGCGAACAAGAAGAATGACAGCGCGTCGACGATCTTGTGTGACATTACTAGGCCGACGGCGAGGCTGCGCACCGGAAGGAGGTCACCTGTACGGCCATGCCAAGTCCCTGCACATCATCCAATTTATAGGGCAGGAATCTATTCATGAGTTTGTGGTCTATTTTGGTGATAACATCGGAGAGATGCAGGGGGCTTCGGCCTCGACGAAGGGTTGCTCTGCAAGTTTATGGGGTTGAAGAACATAGCTTGATTGTTTCCCTGGTTATTAAATTATAATTAAAGTGGGGTATGTTTAGTAATTTAGGGCACATCTATTAAAGTATTTATTATGAATATATTATTACACAAGGGTATTTAAGTCATATTAGTTAAAATATTTTAATTTAAATTATTTTTTGGGGTATGTTTAGTAAATTTGGGGTGCAAATAGCCACACCCTTAATTATATCTTAGATAAATTTTACAATTAAAATAAGTAAGTATACCATAAATCACATGGGTGAAGTCATCATTTCACATCCGTGCCATTTAAAAGTTTATTACCAAAATTATTTATCAATATGCTTAGGGTAAAACGGGTACACGAAATATAATTATTAGAGATAATCAATATCGATATTAGGAGTACCCGTAATTCGTATCCATTTAAATGTTCAGATATGTCCAATTTAAAATATTCATAATAATATCATCCCAACTTATTATTGTATTGCATCCCGTATGCTTGGTTAATGTTTACCTAAGGGTGAAACAAATCGATATTAGGACCGATGAAAGAATTAGTCACAGGTAATATATTTATTTCTCTATTTCATTTCTATAAGAAAAATTATTTATACATATTCTATTCATAAATTGAAAAAATAAAAAATTAATAGATCGTTCACTTAAAATTGCTATTATATTTTTGAAAAATGAAAACTTTCTCTCATACATTTTTATAAATCTCCTAAAAACTCCATTTAAATCTAGACATAATTTGATTATAGGCATTTCAATTAATTATATTATAAGAGAGCTTCTTATAACCTTTTATATATATTTCTCATAAATGAATTGTAATCAAACCAATGATTAATTTCTCAAACCAAGTATTTGTTATATCAAATAATCAAATCAAATATTAAAGAATATACTATTTTAATATATATTAGTTTGAAAGATATAATATTTTAATGTATAATCGGTAGTTGTTAGGGATTATAGCGGGTAGGATATCCACTATAGGGTATCCGTACGTACATAAAACTACTCATTTTCATACCCGTTTCATTAAAAAAAATATATTATAATATTCATACCCGTCCCAAACTCGTTTATCAATACCGTAGATTACACATATTCATTTAATACTAATTTATTTTAAAAAATATTTATATTTAAAATAAATATGATTAAATAAAAATTATAATTAGTAATATATATTTATAATATATTTATATTTTTTAGTGTTTAAATTAATGTATTAATTAATTAATTTATATATATATATATATATATATATATATATATATATATATATATATATATATATATATATATATATATATATATATATATATATATATATATATATATATATATATATATATATATATATATATATTTGTGTTAAAATTAATATTTTAATAAAAATTATATTATTGTTAATTAATTATGAATTAAATATAATATCAACTTTATTATTTTTAATATGATCAAATAAAATTTATAGCTATTAATTAATTATATAATTATTTCATAACATATTATATAATATGGATAAAATATTTTGTATAATTTTAATATTTGTGGATATCTGATTCATACACGTACACAATTCAAATTCTAATGATATTTTTTTGAATTATCCGTGAAAATTATAATTATTAATATATATTTATAATGTATTTATATGCTTATGACTAAAAACCGATGTCTATCAGCGCCTACTTTTAATATTAGTGGCTTCAACAACCACTGGCTGGTGAAATAGACATCAATCAGAATGTTTATCATGTAGTGCATATTGAATACAAAAATATTATAATTTTTTATTTTAATTTCAAAATCTAATGATATTTTTTTTGAACTACTCATACTCATTTTTTAGGGTGTTTATTAATTATGCAAGATACTTTTTTATTTCGTAATATTCATACCCGTGTATAAATAAATATCATTTAAAAATTAATATTTTAAAAATTCATTACAATATTTGTATCCGTCCCAAAGTCTTTTAGCGGACGGTGGATTTTGGCCTCTCCCGGATTAGTCGGTCTATGGATCGGATACCAGTGCATCAAAAATACTCGTAAATTACTCATACCCATTTAATATTATTTTTAAAGTATTTTTTTATTGATTAAAATTAATATTTTAAATAAACTTATACTATTACTGATTAAATATAAAATAAATATAATATAATTCTATTGCAAAAATATGACCTAAACTCTAATTTTATAAGTTATTATAATAATAATGGAATAATATATTACAATAAACCCTAAACCCTAAAACCATATCCCTAAACCATAAATCAATATAATCTATTTAAATTAATTTAATAATTTATTATAATAATTAAATAATATTACCCTAAACCATATATAAATAAAAATTAGTTCAAATTGTTTAAGAATAATTAACATAATAATTTGAAATAATTAAAATTATATGTATTATATTTAATGAAAAAATAATATTAAGCACACATATAATGAATCATTTTAAATAAGGTATCATTTTAAATTAAATAAGGTATCATTATTATGATAAAAAAATCTATGACCAAAATCTAATATTATAATTGTGATGAATGGATGAGATTTAATAATGTGATGAACGGATGAGATTAAAAAAGGTTTAGTAATCAAAATCAATGGTATAGATTAAAAATTGGTTCAATTTTGACTTTTAAAATGTATTTTATTATATATATATATATAAATTTAAATCCATGTATATCTTATTATAATAAGAGTTAATGTTGTGTAGTTAAAAGCAATTAATCCTAAAATTTAAGTTGGAATGAAGAGGATATTTTTTTATGTATAAATTAAGAAAGAGAATAAATATTTTAATTAATTTCATAATAAATGTGTAAAGTTGCACCCTCCAACCTCCATCCCTCAGCCTCCGCCACACCTCCATTCACCCTCCCAAGTCCCCACTCCATCACCCGCGCGCCTCTGAACGCGCCCCCGTGTTCTCCGCGAGCTCCTTCCAACGGTCTTCAGGTGCTGGTAACAATCGGACAACCTTAGCGTCACTAAATCGTCATTGTTCGCTGTTCAAATTCAACCTGCTGGAAGAATCCGGCAACGTCGAAGCTCTAGAGCTTGACTTCCTTCCCATGCACGTAAAACACCAGGTTTCCGGCAATGCACGGCTTCGTCGGAATGTAGAAGCTCTGTTATATCGGTACAAGCGGCGGAGCAGTACTAAAGAATTTTCTAGCCAGCTTCACCACCCGATCACCACCGTTAACAAGTCTATCAACCTACGATTCAATTCTAAATTCATTTCTCAAAACTGCTTTATAGATTCCCAGAATCGGAAGGTTGGTCAGAATCTCAAGCTGCTGTTTAGACGATAATCGCCTTTTCAAAAACCCCGAGTCCACGGGAAGCCCCTTTTGGAGGATGGAGCAGAGGTCCGGAAGGAACGTGGAACCAAACTCCGACTCAACGGCGGTGATCTCCGCCTCGAAAAGCCTAGATTCCACCGAAATATTCGAAGAATAAAGATAGTGTAACCACATTCTTAATAATAAAGTGAAAAAAATATTACTATATATAAATTAATATACTTCCTCCAATTTCCGGTCAGTTCAAAGGTATCTATTTTAGCATTTTGGGCGTCCACTTCAAAATTATCAATATTCCATATTTAATAAAAAGATATACTATATGTCTCATCACTTCCCTCTAATACAATTATCCATTATACATATAATAATAATACTTCGTAATTTATATGTAAAAAACAAACGGTTACTTTATAACCGGTCGGAGGGAGTATAAATATTACTCCCTCCGTCTATCCTTAATTTATCAATTTTACTATTTTGGGCAGTCCACTCTTAATCTATCCATTTTCCCTTTTAGACATATGGGACCTACACTCCCCACTAATACAACTAAAATATGGACCCACATTCCCCACTAATACAACTACCCACTATACATAAAATAATAATACTCCTTAATCTACGTGTAAAAAGTAAACAGATAGATTGATGATGGCCGGAGGGAGTATAAGTTATGACAATCACTAGAATGAGTCTGGCTTATTTTTCAAACTCATAAGACCGAATCTTTTTAGTGCGTTGGGTCAAAAAGATTTAAAAAGGATCCTCAATCTTCTCCTTTCTCTCTCTACTGACACGCTCTCTTTATCTCTCCACATCTCGCAACCCTCTATTTTCTTTTCTCTCTCCACTTGATCTTGCAACCCTCTCTTTTCTCTCTCCACTCCTCTATTTTCTCTCTCCACTGGATCTTGCAACCCTCTCTTTTCTCTCTCCATTGGATCTCGCAACCCTCCTTCTCATCTTTTCGACAAAATAAAATCGAAAATATGAGAACTCAAGAATTCCTCCAAGAAGATGACATCTTTCGCTTCTTACTCCACCTCTTCACCACCGCCGACCACCACTCCTCCGCTTTCCTCCCCTCCAAAACCACCGCCACTGAATTCACCCCCACCAAGCGACACTCTTCTGATTCCTCATCCTAATTGGATGAACCACTCCCCAAGAGGCCCACTCTCCTCCCTCCTCGATTACCACCTCCTCAGATACACCAAAATCCAACTCTCAAAACCCTTTCCGATGAACCCTTCCGCCCCCTCCGCCACAAACCATGTGTCCAAAATAAAAGGCATGTTTGTGAATGGAAACAACAATTTCCTTCCGAATTTCCTAGCCAAAGCAGATTTCTCCCCCTATGAAGATTCACCAATGGGAAGAAAGTGGTTGACATATTGGGAGAAAAGCTCAACATTCTAAATTTTATACCTCCTTTCTCTGATCTCTCAACAAGGGGCAGTAAGATAGTGCATAGTGTTAACTATTTCTCTGGTGGTTCTGGTATACTTGATAACACTGGTTCAGTTGCAGTAATCTATCTCTCTCTCTCTCTACATATATATAATGGTGTTCTTGATTTTATACAGCTAAAGCCATAGTGATAGAAAGAAAGGTGAGTGTGTAACTGAGTTGGGATTTTATTTAGGTTGGAGTTGTTATCATTATTTGATGGGTTTGCTCTTTAGTTAGATTTACATATTAAAACAAACATTGATAGTATGGTGCCTTATGCCTATTCTATATTTATATTTGTGGACATGTTTAAGTTCATCCAAATGGTTAGTTCCAAGTTTTATAAAGAATGAATAAGAACTGTACGAAGAAACTTGTGTATTTAATAAAGACTTCTTATAAAAATTATCAATGTGTTCTTGAGAAACAAACAAAGATAGAACAAAATTAACAAACCACTAGCAATTAAAAGTTTCATTCACACCAAATGCACATTACATATTGTGTGTATTTTTAGAGTACTAATCTTTTCACTAATGTATTACTTGTTTTTATTTAAACATATTAATTTAATGAATTAAATTACTCTTTTTCATTAATTAGATTATTCAATTGAATGAATTAGGTTACAATGAATAAGTTTTTGAATTACTTTAGGTTACTCTTTTCTATTAGTTGAGTTACTCTTTATAATTATTTGGATTACTCTTTAATTTTAAACTTTGATTTTCTGAAAATTAAGGTTTTTTATTATTAATTGGATTACTCTTTATAATAAATTAGATTACTCTTGATTTAAAACTCTAATTTTTTGTTTGAAAATTAAAGGGTGTAATAAGAGAAAAAAAATCAATTAAATAATGTTAAATGTGAAAAATTCAAAAGTACAATATATATAAGTATGTGTTACAATAGTACAACTCTTAAAAAAAACTTAATGTTATAAATCAATCCAACTCGTTTGAAAATAAAATTTTCTTTATTAAAATAAACATTTCATTTGAACAAAATTTTTTATCCTAGTAGTACAAAAGAAGAGGAGAGAGAGAGAGAGTTACATGCATTTATTAATGGAAAAAAGGAAAGGGTTATAAGTAAAAAAAAGAGGTGAGAGAATAGAGTGACATCCATTTATTAATGGGAAAAGTACAAAAGAAGAAGAGAGAGAATACATTTAACATCCTTTGTCAATCTATCTGTTTGTTTTTTGTGCATAAATTACGAAATATTATTATTTTATGTGTAGTGTGTAGTTGTGTTAGTATTTTAATTCTTTTAGTGTGTGTGGGGGTGGTCCCATGTGTCTAAAATGGGAAATATATAGATTAAGAGTGGACTACCCAAAATAGTAAAATTGATAGATTGACAGTGAATGGAGGTAGTATTTTTTTCCAAAATTTCAAATGTTGAGACTAAATCACAATTAAAGGGATCGGTTATTCGTACCACAAAATACTAAACATACCCCGTAAAAAAAATTAAATTAAAATATTTCTTATTAAAAAGAACTAAAATACCCTTATGAAAATGAGTTGATATTTTGTGCAATTGTGTGTGCACACATGCATCCATATGTGTATAAATTTTTATTCAGTAGTGTATTGTATGTTTATTTATAATTGTAAAAGTTTTTTACATTCAATTTTTCATTAAAAAACTAACAAAAAAATCATTAACAAAGTGTATACATTTTTATTCATTAATTTTTAAATTTTTGAAAATGAATGTACGGTGCACTCACAGAATAATTTGCCTATTAAAAATATATTATTAATATATCAATCACCCACACACCTAATTTCTAAACTTACCCTAAATATTTAAAATAAAATTAAAATATATTTATTGTTGCATGAAATCCTAAATCTCAATTCATTTTTTTTATTAAAGCAAAACTGAGAAGTTCTATAATCAAACATTTTTTTTTTATTAAAGCAAAACTGAGAAGTTCTATAATCAAACATTATTAGATCTTATTCTACTCACTCACTGATTATCTGTGTTATGCCCATTGTTTTTTAATTTTGTCTTATTTCAATTCACATTTAATTTTATATGAAAAAGTTGTTTTAAATTTGTGGACGAAGCCAACTGATGTGAAATTATGTCATTTACCGAATTTATGTCGATATAACCTGTTTTATACACCAATTCTTTTATGGTCTATAATGATACTTCAATAAGGATGGGTAAAACTTTTAATGTATTATTTTCAAATTAAATTTCACACTTTTCATTTTCGTCTGTTTCATATTCTAAAAAATGTAAATAATATTCAGACTACAATTCAAAAGATTATAATTCTAAATAAAAGCAAATCACCCTAAAACTAGGGCAAGAGCACAAAGAAATTAAAATAACAACTCTAATCTACACACTTCTAGAATAATTAATTCGATCTGCTAGTTGCGTCGTGGGGGCGCTAGCATTGTCAAATAGGAATACATTTCTGTGATTCCACACTCTCACCACGCAGATAGCAAGTGCTAACGTTAACCTCTTCTTCAGTTGAAGAGAAGCCCACTAATCTTTGTGGATCCTTTTAAAGCCTGGTTGAATAGTATGAACCGACCAACTCCATCTCAACCACCATTTCACCTTCTTCCACACCTCCGCTACAAAAGGACAAAGAAAGAACAAGTGTGAAGCCGTCTCAGTACGGCGGATACAAAATCCACACTCTCTATCACCATTAGGGAACCAGACACGATCCTTAGTGAGAAGTATGCCTCTAGCGATCAACCATAGGCGAATGGAAAATTTCTTTGGAAACCACTTATGCCAAATCCTTGAAAAGATAAACCTTCTATCACAAGGGTCACTGGGACGGAGGAGCTTGTAAACTAGAGAAACATTCAACTTATCATTTTTAACACAACTGGCGACTTCAGACAATATATCACGAGAGAGACCAACATTCATACCCACTCTCTTCCACAACAATAAAGGATCGCCAAGAGTAAGAAGCAGAATAACAAGGGCCAGCATTCCAGCAAGAATGTCCAATCAAATACACAGAATGAATCCAACGAACCCACATAGACTATTTGTTGAGGTGAATACAGAATATCCCACAAAGCCTTAGTCAAGAGAGCATCATTCCAACTTCTCAAGTCTTTCAACCCAAGGCCACCGTCTGATTTAAGCTTAGTGACATCCTTCCAGACGACTAGGCCTTTACGGGAACCCCACAAGATAAACCTAATCATCTTCTCAACTCGACAGATAATACTATCAGGGATCTTAAGAATAGAGCACCAGAAAGTTAAAACTCCATATTAAATTATGTATCTATAAGTGAAATATAAGTTGGGATGGAAGAAGTATTTTTTTTTTAATATATGTATATTCGGCTTGGCACGGGATGTCTTGTGACACTTTGGTGTGAGATCTCATATAACATATTTTTATTGAATGACACATGGCGGGGTGGAGAAATATAATCCTTTGCCCCTAGGGTTTACTGTTTGACTTAGGTTTAGTTTCCGTCTTTTCTCCTACGTGTCACTCATCCAATGAAGTGTCACAAGAATATCAAACCAAAGTGGCACAGAAAATTCAGACTCGGTTTTGGCATAGGATGTCCTGAAGTAAGCAATTACTATGCGCAATAGTTTCTAAAGTGAGTCTTGTATGAGATCATTTCACAGATCTTGTTTGATGAGATGGATCCCCACTAACCAGGGGTGAGCATAAATTTTTTATAATCGCTCGAACCGCCCGCACCGCACCAAATTACAATGCCTTAATAATATATTTACATAAATTGTAGTTTATTTATATTTAAGAAAACTGAACCGCCATAGCGGTGTAATTTTGATTTTTTTCCTAAAATTGCATTGCATCGCCTATACGTATCCACATGTATATGAATACTAGTATTGAGCCCGTGCGATGCACGTGATTGATTAAATTATTTAATATATAAATATTAAATTCATTTATTTTATTTTATTATGTGATATTTATATTAAAATTTAATATATTTATTAATTTTATATATAGTTAATTTATTATATATTATAATACTCATTTTTATAAATTTTACATTATAAAATTTTACATGTAATTTATTAAAGTTTTAAAAATTATATTATACTACAATTCTTTTAAGTTATCTTCAATTGTTAACGGTAATATTTGATACGACACCAATAACATATTCACAGTCGATAAACTATCAATTTGTTGGTGAAATTGTACTATAAATCATGATAATTTTTTCGTTGTTTATTAAATGAAATCTATGCAACGACATTCACACCTAATATTATACTCCTTCCATCCGCTTCTAATGTATCCATTTTAATATTTTTTGTGTTTGCTTCAAAGGTATCCGTTTCTTCTATTTTATAAAAAAATACACAATATGGCCCACCACTTCCCTCTAATACAACTACCCATTTACATATAATAATAATAATGCTCATTAATCCACGTGCAAAAAATAAATTGATATCTTATAACCGGACGGAGGGAGTATATGTTAATTCTTCTGATATAACGACTGTCGATTGTAGTTAATGAATAACATAGAAAATAACAACAAAGAGGGTAGAGTTGTGGTCCGAATTTTCTATTCAACTATGTTATTCTACTTATGTTTTATAACTTGTTTTTTTCAACTAAAATACAATAAAAAGAATTCATTAAACCATTGCACACGTATCGGTAAATTAGTTAAAGATTATAGCACACGTTATCTATTTAATAAATAGAATAATTGATGAAATAGAAAAATGAAATAGATTATCACGTTCTTAGTAGAATTCACGTTGCAGATGACGACATGTGTTATGTTTGTTAGGAACTTAATTATTAGTAAAAGAGACTCTCACATTAATTTTTTAAATTTCACATTGGGTTCATTATTGAGATGTCAAAGATAATTGACATGTAAATAAATATAATTGCAAAATGTAAGCTTATAAAATAAAATATTATACTCCCTTCGTCCACTTTTAAGATATCTATTTCACTATTCCTGGGGTCTGCTTCAAATGTATCAATTTTCTCTATTTAGTAAAAAAAGTACAAAATATGACCCACCACTTCCCTCTAATACATCTACCCACTTTACCTATAATAATAATACTCCTTAATCTACGTGCAAAAAACAAATAAAGACCTTAGAACTGTCCATGTGTAAAAAGCAAATTGATACCTTAGAAGCGGACAGAGAAAGTACTATTTTAACCGATATTGTACATAATAAGTCTTAAAAATCAAACTCATAAGAATTGATTTCAATTAAAGATTAAAATTATAAAATCTTAACGAATTCAAATCATTATAATAATATTAATTTAGCTTTCAAACAATAACACAAAATCCAACCTTGGTTAGTTACTATTCCCTCCATCCATAGTTATGTTCGCCAGCTGCATAGTTTAAGAAAATTTACTTTTTGACCAACTTTATTAACTTTTAAGGGTATTGTGGTATTTTTAGATAATAAATAAAGTATAAAGTATGTTATGTGTTATAGGTGAGAGTGGTATTTTTAAAATTAAGATGACTTTTGAGGTTGTTGGTTAATGTGAAGTTTTCTTTTTTGAGTGGTGAACATAAGTGTGGGACGAACGAAACCGAAAAGTGTGAACATAAGTTTGGGACGAAGGGAATATTATTTATTAATATAAGTCTAATTAAAACTCAAATATCAACAATTTATTCATTCAAACTTCTAAGTTTATTTATATATATTTAATAACAAAATTAATTAATAACACTATTCCTATACTGTGGAGCACTAATTTTTATAGAACAAATTACAAAATTACAAGTATTATAAAGGAAAATATAAAAAGATAAAAATAGTGTATGCCATTAGATTATAAAAAATGAAAATTCATGTAGAAACGTAGAAAACTCATATGAAAAGAAAAAAAAATGTTGAAAAATGTTTAAAATATATAAAAAAAAATATGATAATTGAGAATGTATAACCATTTATTATTTTCATGGCATAATTAAATATATATTTTAATTATGGTTGATATTATAATTCGCATATTAATTTCATAAGATTAAATATGATAAATTCAAAATACATTTTAAACCTTTTTCATTAAATGCTATTAAATTTTTTTATAAATATTTTTTATTTAGAATAAAATAAAATGTATTTCAATTTTTTAAATATATACATATTTTTTAGAATTTTGGAATCTCTTTACAATTTTATAAATCTTTTTGAATTCATTTCATTTTTAAAATATATATAGATAAAATTGTTTAACATTTTGCAATAACATTTATTAATTTTCTTAAAAATTTTAATAAAATCTCAAATATAGTAATAATTTTTTGAAAAAAACTAATGTGAGACCGTGTCACATAAACCCTCACGTGAGACGGATAAAAGGTGATAACTTTTAGGGTTAATTACTTATAGGTACAATTTATCTATCTATATTACTATCAGGTACAATATTCAAATTAAATTATTATCCACTATAAATTGAACACATCAAATACCCCTTTTAATCCTATTATATTCAGAAATTAATTAACAATTAATCTCTCCGTGATAATAGGAAATACGTTGGGATTAGTCAATCCAATAAAAAAGAGTCAGCACATGATATTCAAATAATAACTGAATATATATGAAATATAATTTTGAAATAGGATATTATATGATTCTCACAACAAATCGAATTAAAGCAAAGCATTAAAATTGAACATAAACAAAATCTATTACAATTATTCGCAAGCGTTTGCATTGAATAATAATCCAAATGATAAAATTGAGTAATCGGAGCAGATAATATGAATTAATCTGAATCTCGAATTGAGAAGAATTAGAGGAACGAGAGCTGCTGCCTCACTGGGAAATGCGAAATGGGAAGTGGAGGATGGCGCAACTTCTTCGTCTTAACGGCGTCGGCGTCACGCTGAGCCCATTCATCTAATACGTGAAGACGACGCAGTGCAATCCAGAATTATTGAAAACATCGCCATTCCAATTTCAACAAATACATTCAAATAATATGTAGAAATTTTGTATTACAATTTATTTCTGATTAAAAAATGAGCAATCTGAATTTCAATACCGATGCACTTATGAAATAAATTGAATACGCATCATGAATACCATATAGAATTTTATATTCAATTTATTTCTGACCCTTTTGAATACTAATAAAATAAATTGTATACGATTTTATTTTACTCAATGTTAATTTATTCCTGACCTTTTTAATACCAGTCAAGTAAATTGTATTCAAATTTTGTGCAGCGTGAATTTAGTGATGTAATGCATAAAATCTATTTTTATCTAATTAATGTATTCTGGGGGCAATTGAGACTTTTTATAAATTAATTTTGTAGTGGGTAGTAATAAAATATATATAGTGTATCCCGTAATAATATAGTAGTATATCTTGTAGTAGTTAGTAATAAATCCTAACTTTTATAATGAAAAGTAATACTACTATTTCATGAAAAATTTATTGTATAAATAAAAAGTGATGACATTTTTTAGCGAAAGTAATAATATTTTATATCAAAAGTGATAATTATTTTTAAAAAGAGTAAAATGGTCTCACGCAACATTTACCATAATTTTTGTTTCACATTTTAAATATTTTTCCTATCCAAAAATCATTTGATTACACATGAGTTAAAATAAAAATAAACCTATCGTATACTTAATTTCAACATATTAACTTTTTCTATCTTTAAAGAAATTTTTTATTTTCACTGCAATGAAAAATCCAAGCAACTAAATTTCAAATATTGTGTGGCCTTTTTTTTTTTTATAAAAAAAGAAAAAAATGGCGTCGATTTTACTTTAGCGATGAATTCCATAACTTGATAGTAACCTACAGGAATAAATTAAGGAAAAATAGATATTCTTTTAATAGAACTGCCCATATAAATTAGTAAAATAGATATTTTTTAACGGAATTGCATATATAAATTAGTAATTTTCAAAGACAAAAAGAAAATTGAAATATAAGAATGCTCTGACCCACATAAGATAAGCAGCTAGAAAAGAAAACACATACATATAAGTCATAGATTTTGATATTTATAGACAAATTATCGAGAAAATTACAATATCAGTCCCACCCGTCACGATCCCGTTTGGGTTTGATCCCAATGGTCTTGACTTTGGTCCCAAACGTTTTTTTTTCAGCAATTATGGTCCCACACAAATTTTTTTTTGCAACTTACATCCCATTGCCGTCTAAATCTAACGGAGAGTACTCACGTGTTTCTCACGTGTCCGTTAAATCGATAAAAATGGGTTTCTCTGCCCAAATACAACACAAAATACCAAATAAATCATAATTTTCCCCCAAATTTGAGTCAGCCCTAAATATGCTCTAAATCCCTTCCCAAATCAATTCCTTCCCGTCGAATCCTTAGATTTTTTCACCCAAATTTCATCTGCCCTAATTTCGGTCATCAACTTGCAGGATTTTTTTGAGAGAGAAAGGGGAACGGCGGAGGGAGAGCAGACAGAGGCAGGAGTTGAAGTTAGCCCACAGACGGACGTGGAGGCAGAATATTTTGGAGGGGCCAGGGCGGAGGGAGAACAGGCAGAGGCAGTAGTTGCGCAAGAGGGAGGGGTTGGGGTTAGCCCGCAGACGGATGGAGGAGGTGGCGCAGGTTATGCGGCTGCAGGATATGTCTTTGAGAGTATATTCATTTGATGGAAGGGAAAGGAAGTGTGTAAACATGGCGTCCTTCTCTTGTCTCCAACCTCTGTATCTCACCCATTACAAGAACCAATTTCTCTTCTTCTCAACCACCGCCGCCACTACAAGCTGCAGAGCAACTGCATTGCAGACTCGATGGATTGGATAGCTTCCACCTTAACGAAGTCGGTCTGGCGTGGGTTGGTTTTCTTGCCGTTGGAGTTGTGTCCTAACAAATCAAGACTCGATTCGAAGTTTTGCAACAACAAGCAACCACCAGGTTTTTTTCATTACATTACTTAGTTTGATTTTCTATCTTTTTCCTATAAATGTGGCCCAATATATGTTTTATTAATGTAGGAAAACAAGGAAATTTTCCACATGGCATTGATATAGTGAATATCGCTGATTATTTTGCATTGTCCTCTTGAGTAAATTCATATCTTCATATAGTTATTTACATTGCTCAATCTGATGGCTATCTTCATCAGTTAGTGGATGAACGGTTGCACAGTTTGATCTGCTATTGGGTATGTGGTATCTATTACCATGTTATCTATTTAATATTAAAATTGCTAACCCCAAACAAGGGTTATTTTGTGTCATGGTGAATGGGTTGTTCAGAGATCAAGTATTAGCTCTGTAGGTTTGTGCATTCATGCCTACTGTTAATTTATTTGCATTATTTTGTGTTGATATTGATGGTATTATTCCCTTCTCATTCCTTATTTTTCTTTCTTTGTAGTATATTAATAAGTGTTTGATACTTTTAATTTGGCTAACCATTTGTTTGATTTATTAACTATTCAAAAAATCTTAATCAAGTTTCAAATCTTTTCTACTAAAAATATAAATAAAATGAATTGTAATGTTTGGTTTACTTAATAATTCTTTAAGCACATTCTCCGTTACATGTATGGTGTATGTTTACATTTTCAATTTTCGCTATTCAAATACCGTATATCACTTGACATCATAATCTTATAAAACATTTTAATTTTAATGAAAGATACAGTTCTATCTATTCAGTTCTTATTATTGCTTCATTTTATCTTCTATTTGATATTTTGAAATATTTATGTATGGTGTTTTGATTTTTAGAACTCAGAATTTCCTTCGTGTGATAGAAAGGTTGTTATTTTTAG
Organism: Pogostemon cablin; assembly: GCA_023678885.1. Taxonomy (NCBI): domain Eukaryota; kingdom Viridiplantae; phylum Streptophyta; class Magnoliopsida; order Lamiales; family Lamiaceae; genus Pogostemon; species Pogostemon cablin. Next base: position 14,359,285 of record CM042979.1, read on the forward strand.
GGCAAAAGAGAAATGTGATCAAATATTATCCTACCAATTCTCTCCAGCAGCGGGCTCAAGCAGTTGAAGCCGTAATGATGTTTCTCTAAGTTCATACAATTTCATAATTTTAGGTAGCAAATGTAAGTGTTGAAGCCGTGATGATGTTTCTCTAAGTTCATACAATTTCATAATTTTAGGTAGTAAATGTAACTTAAGCAATGAGGATTTTATGGAAGATGAATAATGACTTACTAAATATATTCAAATTACCAATATTTTAGTTCTTTAATATATATTTGATGAAATTAGCTCATATTAACTAGTAATACATTTTGCAGAGATGTTGGGAATGAAGAGGAGATAGTTTTGCCCAATGGCATAAGGTATGCCATACTTTTTACATTCATGTTTCCCTAATTCTCACAAATCATATAGAGGTTATGTATTGCTATATATTTTCATTGTTATAGGTATTCTGAGGTGAGAATTGGAGATTTGGTGGTAATAAATGTGAAGAGTACTGTGAAAGACTGTTGTAAGATATTTGTAGGTACATTTGAAAAGAGGCCATTGGCTCTTTTAATGGGTGTGAGGCCATACAGCAAAGGGATCTGTGAAGGGGTAAACATTGTGCTCAGAAATATGAAGGCATGTGGGGGTAAGGGAGTGAGGTAGGGAGAAGCTGGAGGATTAATTATGTGATTTTTAGGTATTTCTTTTTATTTCTTGTTCTGATTGGGTGCTGCTACTGAATTCATTTTGGGTAATGACATTTTCGCTCCTCATCTTCTCTTCTTTTTCTCTTTTCTCTTTTTTCTCTCTGTATTTTTGTATTGTGATGGTAGATAGGAGTGGTGTTATAAGGACAGAATAGGGTGGGTAGTAGAGTTTAGATTGGCCGTCAAAAGTTATCTAATTTCACTGCCAAAAAAGGATTGTACAGGTGCTTTGGGACCAAAATTGCAAGATTTTGCAATTTTGGTCCCAATATTTAAGTTTAAATCCTGTGGGACCAAAATTGCTAACTGGAATAACGAGACAATTGACAGCGGGACCACTATTGCTGAAAAAAAAAGGTTTGGGACTGAAGTCAAGACTATTGGGACCAAACCCAAATGAGACCGTGACGGGTGGGACTAGTTTTGAAATTTTCTCACAAATTATCAAAGTAATTAAATTAGTAATCTTCAAGGGAAAAAAAAATTGATACGTGTAGACGAATTATCAAAGTATTTTTGTAATAAATTAATAAATTTCATTAAATATCGTTAAATTGATTGATATAATTTTAAAAATTAAGAAATCAATTAAATCAAATCAATGCAAAATACAAATTAAATTTTATTAAGTAATAGAAAAAATATTATATATAATAATTATGTTTGAAATTGATTTTGATTATATAGTTCTTTATATTAAAGGTTATTGATAGTTCTTTAAATCAAAGGTTATTGATATAAATTCTAAAGAAAAGTGTGAGCATCTATTTTTTAGATTGAATTTGATTATATACTAAAGGTAATATATATGAGTTCTAAAGGAATAGATATAATTATTTTTAAAATTGAATTTGATTATAATATAGCATTTTATAAAGAAGATGATTGATAGAATTCATTTGATAATGTATTGTTTACCAATTTTAATTTTAAATATAGAATGAATCAATAAATAAGATGCTCAAATTTAATTTTACACTATACCAATTAAAACTTAATAAATAAAAGTATTTCTTGATATTTTAAAAATATTTGAAAAATATTTTACATATTTTAAAAATATTAAAAAAATATTTTACCAATTAAAAAATTAATAACTAAAAGTATTTCTTATAAACTAATTCTAATTATAAATAATTTGATTTTATTGTAGGAAATCTCAACAAAATAAATTCAGTTGTAGAAATTGATGTTGAAAAATAAAATTTAAAAATTAATAACTCAAATTATATTTTATACTACACCAATTAAAAATTTAAAACTAAAAGTACTTTTTAAGAATTAATTATTATTATACATGATTTGATTTTATTGTAACTCGATTTATGTCTATGAAAATCTCAACAAAATGAATTCAGTCATATAAATTAATTTTGATTATATAACTCTTTATATCGAAGGTGATTGATAGAAGTTTTAAAGAAATTGAGAGTAATTATTTTTAAATTAAATTTGATTATACTATTGTTTATAAGGAAGGTAATTGATAATTGGGCATAATTATTTTTAAAATTGACTTAGATTATATAGCTATTTATAAGGAAGGTAATTGATAAAATTAATTTTATAACTTATTGTTTATTAATTTTAATTATTTGATTTTAAATATAATATAAATTAATAAATAAGAGTGTTGCAAGTAAAAGATCTTAACAAAAAAAATAATATTTACAATATTCAAAATTGATGGTGGAAATATATCGATTCAGTAATTAAGATTTATACACATTTAAGAGTTTGGCTTATAAAATCTTAATTCGTTAAAAGCATATTTCTAACACAAAATCTTAAAGTAATATTAGATTTTAATTAATAACTTTTTCTTAAAGTAATATTAAATTTTAATTAATAATAACTTCTTTCAAATGTGAGCGATGTGTAATATGAATTAAATATTTTTACGTTAGATCAATTGAGAAATTATCTTTAAAAGTAGATTTCTTGATTCAAGAATTTTAATTCTTAATTAGATCCTTTGATATGTACCTACCTTAATTTCTTGATTTATAAATTGATTAATGATAACAATTAATTTTTATAAATTGATAAATGATTACTATTAATTAATTGTTTTAATTTAATATTAATAAAAAATTCATTACTTAATATATATTTAATAAAAGTTTACCATAAATAATTATACATAAATAAACAATCCAAGTATTTATGATGATTGAGAATTAATAGGGATAAAAAAAATATGGAAAGAATAATAAATTATTTTAAATTCAAATTTAATAATAACTATAATGGTGTCGTAATAATTAGAAAAAATTAAATGTTCATTGCTTACTTATTTCGTTATGATCGTTAAGTTAATCCAAAATTTCTTATTTCTTTTTATCTTTAAATTAATTCAAACCAAAATTATTTACTAAAATTATATTGATTAAAGATTAGAATTGATAATTAAGAATTAAATTAACAATAAAATATAGTTCTATAAAAAATAAACAATTAAATATGAATTGATTAATTTAAAACAATTGTTATAACCAAATGATGTACAACATTAATTTAAATCAAGAAAATAATAAAATAAATGTACACTAAATCAATAGAGAGTGAGCTGTTTACAAAAGTCATATTAGTATACACAATTCTAATATATAATATATAATTATATTAAAACACATCATACTCAAATCTCCACATTTGCTTTTATGATGGGCATGATGTCGGACCGATCCAAGTTCATTATTTTATGGTGAGATAAGATTCAACTCTCTTTCTATTAAATCTTTAAAGAAGTTTTATATATTAATAATAACCTGAAATTTGGAACAACAAAAATGATGAAATCAACAATTTTATTACAATTAATATTGATACATATGAGAAAAATAAAATCAACAATTTTAGTACAATTTTAAGAACAAAATAAAATCAGCAATTACATATGAGCAACTCTAAATATTTATTTTGTACATCAAGGTGAACACACCCTTGAAACTATCAAAGGATAAATATCAAATGGTTGGATATGAACAAATCTAATCTCATGAAAAGAGAAATAAAAGATAAATACTAATAAAGAAAAAAAAGTGATTCCTGTAACAACAAAATTTGTATTTATTAAAATAATAAACACAAAAGATATTACAATGATAATCCGAGATGGATTAAACTTGAGAATTTAAGTAAACAGTTTCTAGCTATCCTCTGATTCCTCTCTTGAGTTGACTTCTTTGACTTTATCAACTTTTTGAGCCGGATCTTCGGATGAAGCTTGTCCGTGCTCGGGGTTGACTTGAAGCTTTAAAATATTTATCCAGAGGCGTCGAGTCTTTGTTCGGATAAAACGTTGACTTGAAGATTTGTTGTGAAGAATGCTGTTCAATTTGGTAGAACGTTGACTTCACGGAGACTGCTGGATGAATTTGATATGAAGAACGCCGGATCGGAGGGGCTTAGAATCTTGATCTCTGATCGGAGGCGGTTGGATGGAAAAACGCCGGATCGGAGGGGCTTAGAACCTTGATCTCTGATCGGAGGCGGTTGGATGGAAGAACGCCGGATCGAAGGGGCTTAGAACCTTGATCTCTGATCGGAGGCGGTTGGATGGAAGAACGCCGGATCGGAGGGGCTTAGAACCTTGATCTCTGATCGCATACCGTTCTTGCCGTTCTTGACTTGAAGATGCTTGAAGATCTTAAGTCTTGACTTAAAGATGCTTGAAGATCTCAAGGGAGCACTGCTCGTATTCTTGATCTCTTCAGAAGCGCATCTTCAGATGTTTTTGGTGTGTCTGGAATGAGGACTGAAGACCCTTATTTATATATAGAGAAAATAACCACTTGAGAGATATTTTCTCCTTTAAAAGATATGTTGGGCTTTTTTCCTTTAATTAAGCCTGCTGGATTGGATAAGGCTTAATTATCAATTATTTACTCATTTATTTTAGGAATTAATTTATTTAAATTCCTTAATAAATAAATAATTAATTGATAATTATTGCATTAATTTGCCACATATTTTATTTAATAGGCAATAAAATTCAGGTGCCTACAATTCCCAATTAAAAATCTGGACTAATGAACATTTAAACAAACAATCAAATATTTAAATTTCACATATTAAAAAAAAATCAAAGCAAACTCAACTCTAAAAATTTTTATATTATGATCCAAGTTCATTACCGCAGGAACGAAATGAGGAGAGAAACTTTCAATATTGTAAAAATGATTGGCAAATGAAGTTTTATATGAGAAGGAATACAACCTATTTAATGACATTTAATGGCACAAAGAAAAAAAAAACATAAATATGGAAAATTAAATAAGGAAAGAAGAATTATACAAAATTATAAAAAATAAGAAATTAAGAAGGAAATAAAAAGAGAGAGAAAAGAAAACGTAAAAAATATAAAAGTTGATAAAAATAAAAACAAAATGGAAAGTGCTTTACATTCTCTGCTGCTGCCATGTCACCAATAAGAACATAGAGACACTCCAAGTCAGCATAAAGAAACTCTCATTTAGATGTATTAAGATTATATATATAGGAAAATAGATTTTTTCGTCAGTTAACTTTGTCCAATTTTGAATTTAGTCCATAAGTTTTTCACTTTTTGAAAATCGTCCATTATATTTGCAAAATTTTGAAAATCGTCCATTATATTTGAAAATTTTGAAAATGATCCATCATGTTTACCAAGTTCAACAAAATCGTCTGCTTCAACAGGTCATTAGCAGGTTATTCTAAAAGATAAAAATAAAAAATATGTAATATATATATATATATATTTATATATATATATATATATATATATACTATTTTACAAAAAAATAGCCCCCACTAAGAATTTATATTATACTCCCTCCGTCCGTCCGAAAGAGGACATTTTGCTTTTGTGCACGTTGATTAAGAAGTATTGTTATTTAATATGTAGTGGGTAGTTGTATTAGTGGGTGTGTGGATCTCATCTGTGTAAAAATTGAAGTGGCCATCTTTGAAACGGACGACCAAAATGGAAAAAAATTCATCTTTCGAGCGGATGGAGGAAGTATCAATATTTAGTTAAATTTGCTCAACTTTAGTATTGAGATTAATATTATTTGTTTGATATACGAAAGTGAAAAATGAAAAAGTGAGATAAAATTAGTTAAATAAAAATATGATATAAATTAATTGGAGTGAAAATATTCAAATGACCTGCCATAGCAGGTCAAATGACCAAAATGTTGAATTTTATGAAGTTAATGGACTAATTTCAAAATTGTTATAAAATTAACGGACTAATTTCAAAATTGAAAAAGTTAATGGACTAATTTCAAAATGAGTGAAAGTTAACAGACGAAAAAATCTATTTTATATATATATATATATATATATATATATATATATATATATATATATATATATATTGGAATCTCAACTTCTATGCTCTTATAAGGCTATGTTTTTATATTGTCAAAATTTTATAATTGTCAAATTTTCTAACAAATGATGATGACTTTAAAAAAACGTTCATGATAATTAATTATTTATATAATGACATTTAAATTCATGATTAAAATGAGATACTTAAAATTTAAAATAAAAAATGAGTTCTTACCATTAAAAATTTGACATTTTAGAATAGTTTAGAATCGTACATTTTGTAATTGTCATTATGGATTATTAAAATGCATTTAGAGACATGTAAATTTATCTATATTTAAGTTTCATATTATATAGTATATAATTATATGTTATCTTATTATTAAAACCGTTAAACCGCCAAAATTGACCGCTAAACTGTTAAAAACTGAGTGATAAATTACAAAAGAAAATTGCGGTTTAAAATTAAACGTAAAACCGAATCACTCATAACAAGACAATTTAAATTTTATCGAAAAACCGTCCAAACCGCACCGCACCATGATCACCCCTACCTCTAACCCACATAATTTATTTAAGCAGCCGCTAATTCATTTCCAGTATTAAGGCAGCCGCTAATTCATAATATGCTGCTAATGCCGTGGGCGTCATGCTTTTAAGTTTTGTATTTTTTCTTTTTTAAATAAAATTTAAATTTATTATTTTATTAAATAAATTTTAAATCTTTTATTGTTCACAATTAAACTTTTTTTTAAAAATATTGTTAAATTTTATTCCTTCTACAAATTAATCTTAAAATAGTTTAATAGAAAAAATATCACTTTTTATTGAATTTGTATTTCTTTTCATTAAAAATATAATGACCTTTTTCTTTCCTAATAATCTAACATTAAATAATCCATTTTAATGGATGCCACTTTTACTTGATTGAGTATCACTTTTTATTCGTCCTATGAATTGTTCATGAAATAATTAATTGGACGGATATCACTATTCGTTGATCATGTATCACTTTTTATTAAAATGTTATCATTTTTTTATTTGTTCTATTAATTGTTCAAAAACAGTTCACTTTGACAGATACTCCATCATTTTTCCTTGATCAGATGTTACTTTTTATTAAAAGAATTATTATTATTTATTAAAAATTTATCACTTTTTATTTATCACATGAATTTTCTATAAAATTATTCGATTTGAGGAAAATCACTTTTCATTGATTTAAATCTCACTTTTAAGTATAAATGCAACATTTTATCTATCCGATTGATTCTAAAATAATTCAATTAAATAATTATATTTTTTCTTGTTATAAAAAATATTACTCCCTCTGTCCCACTAAATCGTTTACCTTTACTGTACTACGAATATTAAGAAAATGTTATTTTTTTACTAATTTTATTGACTTTTGAGGGTAATTTGGTACTTTTAGGTAATAAATAAAGTTCAAAGTATGTTATGTGTGGAAAGAAGGGATACCATTTTGAAATTAATGTGCACTTTTAAGGTGTTGGATTAAAATAAAGTATTTATTTTTTTGGAGTGAACTATTATGTGGAACGAATAAATGAAGAAAGAATGAATGATTTTGTGGGATGGAGGGATTATTAATTTTAATTATTCGTATGGTCAAACATCACTTTTATTTAACAGTCCAATTAGTTCAGGATTTTTTTTATTGAAATAATTTAATTGCAAGGGCATTTTCATGATATCACTTTTTATAAAAAAATATTGTCACTCCTTATTATAATATTTGACTTTATATTTTGCACATTGTAAATAAAAAATAAAAAATCATTAGTATTAAATATATATAAAGTTTATTTAAATTTAAAATTTAGTACATTAAAAAAAATAATTTTAAATAAATAAAATAATATTAAGATGCTAAAAAAATAAATAAAAATCATTAGTATTAAATATAAATAAATAATTACATAAAGTTCATTTAAATTTAAAATTTAGTAGCTTTAAAACGTTAATTTTAAATTAAATAAAATAATATTAAGGTGCTTTAAAGAAATTAAAACATCATGTGCACAACTATTTTGCACAAAGTAGTTTGCCACTAAACCAATGTTAAATTTTCACTTACAATATACTTCGTTCCTGTACGTAAATGTTTACATTTGTTTTTTAAGAGATATAATATTTTATTTAATGAATTGGGAGAAATAATATTTAATATGAAGTAGATAGTTGTATTAGTATTATGTGCACCCTATTTGAAATAATTAATTGTTTTGTATCGGTCCAACTAGATAAAAAATAAAATGTAAACCTTAACTTGAGATAAATCAAAATAAAAACGTAAACATTAACACGGGACGAAGGGGTATATGAACTCTAGAAAGCGGTCAATTGGATTAATGGAGGAACCGTCTCACCAAATGAGATCCGTGACACGATCTCACACAAAATTTTGCCTAAATTTTATAGGCAAATTATTATGTTTTCAATACCTTATACACCTATGAATAAAAATATATTACACACTAATAATTAAAAATATATACACAAATTTTCTGTTAGTATTTTTATTGAAATACTAGATGTTAATAGACTATCCAATTATTAAGAAATATATATACTTCCTCCGTCCCAACCAAAGAGTTCATTTTTGCTATTTTGGTCGTCTTACCCAAAGGGTCCCATTTTCTTTTTTAAACACATGGGACCCACACACCCTCTCTAATACAATTAAAATATGGGTCCACACTCCCACTAATACAATTACCCACTATACATTAAATAATAAGAATCCTTAATCCACGTGCCAAAAAGCAAAAATAACACTTTGGGCGTGACGGAGGGAGTATATATTATTGATTAAAATGTATACACATATTGATGCAAGTGTGCACCCAAATGCACAGGATATCAACTCAATTTTATAATAATTAATCTCCACACTTAGATTTTAATAAGTAACTAACTTTTTAAATTATGTAATTATTATTATATTTTAAATTAAACCATTAAATCCTGAGGTGCACAGTGCATCTAGAATTATCCCTAAAATTATCAATTTTTTTTCAACTAGTTTAAAAATGAATTAAACGAGGTTCCTCCTATTTGTTCCACACTTATTTCTATTCGTATTATATTTGTTCCATTTATTTTTAGTAGTTTTCTATTATATTTTATTCATTTAATTTAATTATATTAAATTTAAAAAAAACAATTCGATTTAAAATAGAATTAGTCTGATTTAAATAAATATTAGGACAATATGGAAAGATGGGTATTGAAACGGAAAGTGTTAGGGGGAATATCAATTTTATTCTTCTAAAATAGGTAAAATTCAATTTCAGTTCTTAAGTTTGGTAATTTTTCAAAAGTGATTCTTTGGTGTCCAAATTTAGTCTTTTTATTTAACTTTTGGTCTTTTTTTGTTCACTTTTGGTACCTTTTTCTGGCAACTTTAAGGACCAAAAGTGGATAAAAATGACAAAAAGTAGACGAAAATGACTAAAATCGGACTCTAGAGGATCACTTTTGAAAAATTACCAAACTTGAGGACTAAATTTGGAATTGACCTATTCTAGAGGACCAAAATTGATATTTACCCGAAAGTGTTATTTTCAACCTATTTCCCCTTTAGCTCCTCAACAACAGAAATTTTTTATTTTTATTTTTAATAAAAGATTTAAAAAAAGGAGAAAATAAAAAATGAACGTACTTCCAAGGTACGACAGTGGTTTGTGTGAGAGGACTTGCATAAGATATGAGATGAATAAAAAATTATAATTTTTATAATAAAAAATGATACTCTATTATATAAAAGTAATAATGTTATTTCATGAATAATTTATTTATAATATAAATAAAAAATATAACATTTTATATCTATTACAGAAAAGTGATAATGTTATTTCATGAATAATTTATTTATAATATAAATAAAAAAAATACTCCCTCCGTCCGATTCTAAGGTATTAATTTTACTATTTTTGGTGTCCGCTTTAAAATTATCTATTTCCCATATTTAGTAAAAAAATAGGGAATATGACCCACCACTTCCATCTAATATAACTACCCATTTTACATATAATAATAATACTCCTTACGTGCAAAAATCAAATGGATAACTTAAAACTGGATGGAGGGAGAATAACATTATAAGTAATTTAAAAAAAGGTAAAATGATCACTCTTACTTCTCACGCTCGACTCACCACATAGTATATGCCAGTACCCCTCTCATTTTCTTCTATAAATTGAAGACAAAATTTATTTTTCTTCACACCAATTTCCATTATCTTTAAGACTCACCATAAAAAAATAAAATAAAATAAAATAAAATGAGTGATTAAAAATAACCAAACTCCCCCAAAATACATTGTGAATCATTACAGTATTCCTCCCATGTGGGATCACCCCAGATCATGACAACATATACCACTTTGATGCTGGTATCATCCTGAAAATTTTGCTGAATGGTGTTAAACCTGATCATCATCAACCTCATGATGAGATTTCATCCCAAAAGATGGTAAACGCTACTGATACCATCCCCTGTTCGATTGGTGACATGATTCGACCAATTTCACCCACCAGTTCCGACCGAAGACCCATGTAGTTGATCTCGTCGAGACAGAAGACGTGGATGTAATGATACTTGAGTAAGAGAAACCGAAGGCTCCATGTGGTTGATCTCGCCTTCCATGTGGTTGATCTGTCGAGACAGAAGACGAGGATGTAATGATACTTGGGTAAGAGAATCTACCGGAGGTCCTAAAAGAGTGTGGTGATAGTGGAGCAAAACAAGCAAGTGAAAGGAAGGATCAGGATACTCGAGAAGAACATAAGAGAGAGGTGTAGGCATAAACAATGGCGGACGCAGGAAATTTGTCCGGAGGTCCAAATTCCTTCCTCTGAAGGAGGAGCTTTGGGAGAGTCGAACTCCCGACCTCTCATTACCTCTAGGCAAAACCACTTATAGATATATTACTTCTAGCATTATATATACTAGTTATTTTGAAAAGTTCAGGGGAGGCAAGTGCCCCTGAGCCCAATGTACGTCCACCTCTGGGCATAAATAAGAAAAAATAGAGGAAAACACATATTAGCATTTAAACTAAGGGACATGTGTCAAATGGCAAAGACAGGTGTCAAAGGCAGCTAATAAACTAAGGGACATGGGTCAAATGGGCAAAGACCGGTGTCAAAGACGTGTTGTCAAAGATAGAAAACAGATATACGTGTCTAAGAAGCAATAAGAGGTGTCAAAGGGAAAGAAGATATACGTGTGAAAGGCATAATAAGAGGTATCAAAGGAAGAAAAGAGAGATATACGAAAGGGTGAGAAGAGAGATATACGTCTCAAAGGCGTAAGACGAAACGCAGAGGAGAGAGATATACGTGCCAAAGGCATAATAGTAATAAGAGGCAGGGGCGGATCCAGGATTGAATCATGGGGTGGGCTAAGTTTATTTTAAAATAAATAATAATAATAATAAATAAATAAATAAATATATATATATATATATATATATATATATATATATATATATATATATCAAAATATTTTTTACATTTACATAAGTTGAGCTCGACGAGACTTTAAAGCATAAATCTCATCAATAATTGAGTTTAGATCTATACTATTTACAAAATCTCTCTCAATATAAAGCATCATACAATCTCCAAGAAAATCATCCCCCATCTTGTTACGAAGTGCTGTCTTCACATGTTTCATAGCTGAAAAAACTCGTTCAGTGGTAGCAGTAGAAATAGGCAATGTCAATATAAGATGAATCAACCTTGTTATCATAACGTAAACTTTTGCCCTTCCACTCTCACACAAAAGTTGGCACAACTCAACAAGTGTAGACACTTGAAACTTTTGCACAACATCAAGCTTATAATGTATCAACTCATATTCCAAAGAAACAATGTCTTGGTCTGTGAAATCTTCACGATAGAATTTTCTTGCAAGCATGCAAATATCATCACCATTGAATGACTCAAAAGAATTTTTAGGATCTAAAGCAACACTGAGAGAAAGCAACTCTACTGACAAATCATTAAATCTTGTACCCAACTCCATCAAGATAAAATCTATTGCTTCATTGAAAACATCAAAATGGTAATGATGTTCAATTGTAGTTTGCCCACGCGAACGACCAATCTTATATGGACAATCAAGGTTAGGAACATCAGCATCATTTTTTGAGCAGAAAAGTTTGACTTCTTCCAATAATTCTTCCCAACCACCTTCTCTCAATTCTTGAAGAGCAATCTTAGTACTAGAGACGAATGCAATCGCAGTCAAAATGTCTTGAGTTTTTCTTTGAAGTACTTGACAAAGAGATTCAGTAATTCGCATCACTTTATGCATTAAGTGCAAAACAAATACAAACTCAAAACTTGCCATATTTCTATAGACTCCTTGAATTTCAGCTTTAGATCTTCCATTTGGAGAATGTTCAATTAGAGATTCAAATATTTTACAAGTTGCAGCATACATACCTATCAAACTCTTCACAGAGTTATAATGAGAACTCCAACGGGTGGCTCCAGATCGTTGTAAATTGCCAATTTGATTTGCCCCACGTCCAGAACCAATCTCTCCAATTGCTAATAAATTTTCAATTTCATGCCTTTGAGCAACTTGCAACTGAGAGACACGTTTAGGTGAAGAAGTGATCATATTTACAATATTATCCAGATGAGAAAAAAATTCCCAAACAACACTGACATCTTTAGCTGCAGAAACCAATGCTAGTTGTAGACGATGCGCAAAACAATGAACATAATAGGCATATGGACATTCTTTAAGAAACAATGACTGAAGACCTTTCCATGTACCACGCATATTACTAGCACCATCATACCCTTGAATTCTCATTTTCTCAATATGAAGATCATAATGACCAAGAATGTTGCATATCTCTTTTTTCAAATTTGAGGAAGTAGCGTCACTAACACTCTTAATTGCAAAAAATCGTTCAGTTAAAATTCCATGATCATTCACAAACCTCAAAATAACTGACATTTGCTCCTGTTTTGATATATCTTGTGCTTCATCAACAAGAATACAGAAGAATTTATTTTCAAGTTCTTCACGAATCATTCCACGTACTCTATTGGCCATAATATTTAAAATTTCTTTTTGAATTTCTGGAGCAATATATTGAGTATTTTTCGGAGCATTATCAAGCACAACTTCACTAACTTCCTTATTCATATTTGCAAAAGCCTTCACTAGTTCAATAAAATTTTCACGGTTTGATGAAGAGAAAGATTCATCATGACCTCTAAAGGCACAACCTTGAAGAGCAAGCCATCGTATACTCATAATTGAAGTCATTAAGCGTAAACGATTTTTCTCCTTCTCAATTTTTGTTTGAGCATGCATAACTTTATCAATATGCCTAGAAGGCTTCATCAAGTTCTCTGCTCGTTTCAAGCACATAGTATGAGGTGATGAAGCTGCAGAACCAACATGAGTAAGAAATGGACATTTGTCTCCTTGGTTTATCCTTTATCAATTGCTGAATCTTGATTCTTTAATAATTTTGGAAATTTGAAGTATGAAATCTGATCAGTGCGTGCAGCGTGTCCAAGCTGCGTGTCGTCCAAGCTGGAAGGAGGAGTTCTGTCGGCCACTTGGAGAAGGGTTTGTAATAAATTATTTTAAATCTTGGGCTACTTATGTTAAATCCTTATGAATTTGGCTAATTATTTTATTTGTATTGTGAATTGGGCTAAGTTTAGGACTTGGACTCAACTGAATAAAATATTTATCAGAAATAATTTTTGGGGTGGGCTAAATTTTATTTGGACTGGGCTTTTATTAAAAAAAATTTGTACATAGCTATTAAAATAATGGGCTCTAGGTTGGCAGTACTGGGCTCAAGCCCAGTGCTGCCCTTTAATACATCCGCCCCTGATAAGAGGTGTCAAAGGTTTTTTTTTTTTTCTTTCTTTTACTAACTCATCAAAGTCTACACAGTGATAATATTACATCAGGTTTTGACAAAGCAAGGAAAAAAAACAGCATAAAATTATATCTATCTTTTTTTATTTATTTTTTATTTTTTTCTGTTACTAGCTTATCAAGGTCTACACCTGATATTATATCAGGTTTTAACAAAACTAAAAAAAAAAAATAACATCAAACAATTTTCATAAAGTTTTGATCGTGCTATAGCGACTGTATGAGTAAAATATACGGCAGTGGACTTTTTGGTAGAAATACTATAAATTATTGGACAAATATTAGCCATTGTAATCTTAAAATAAACAGTAGTCTTTTGATAGTAAGATCAATGTATAATTATCATCCATCCAAATTAGGTGTTAAAATATAAACTAAAAACAGGCTAACACCATGAGTGAGATGCTCCCCACTAGTTAATATACAAATAATAAGTGTAGGTCGTAATAGTTTTTTTAAAAAATACTTTTCTTAATTTTAATACATATTTATTTATTATATTTCACCAGAGAAAGGGATGCATGGAAAATGGAACCATTGGATTTTATTTTGTTTCCTATCGTTGATGGGCTAGAGTTTGTATTCTATACACCTGTGTATGTATGCATGCACTTCTGTTAATTTGAAATTTTATACATATGTAGCATTACATTCACTCAAAAGAAAAAAAAAAAGAAAAAGAAAACTATTACACATTATTTTGGGCTATTTCAGCCAAAGGAAGATAAAGAATTAAAAACGATTGATAAACGTACAATTAAGAATTTAGATTCTTATAGGCTTTTCAAAGCCTTCTAATAGAAAGATCAAAACAAATTTATAAAAAAAATTATGACTGGTATGTATGATCATCCTAGTACCTTGATCAGTTTTAGTTAAGGCCCATTTTAGTAAAAGAATTTTATTTTGCAAATACTTGTGTGCAATTGGATATATATGCGAATTTCATATGCAATCACCTTTTTTTATTACAACAAATCGTGTTTTTATAATTATTGTTAATTAATGTAATAATCACAAGTATTTCATCCATAGAGATACACAACAAATTGTGTTTTTATTGTATAATCACAAGTATTTTACAAGTCTTAATAAAATAGGATTTATTACTTTCCAATACAAAATATACATCAATATAACTAATAGATACAATAGGATAAAATTAGGGTCCATTACTACTAAGTACATTTTATACTATATTATTATTGATAAATACATTATCCTAAAAATATTACTAATTAATACATTATCAATTAAAGAAATGTCCTTCTTTTCCTTAATTTGATTGTATTCAATAATAATTTAAAAGATAAAATATATTATTATTTTAATATTAGAAACAACATTCCATTATTTACTCCTAAATATCCTCCCAATTAATTATCTAAATCTATAACCATATGACATATATTTAAAATCATCATATTATTATCTTAAAAATAATATATTTTTTTTTACATAATTGTAATATTAATTAATCGAAAATTTTGAAATAGGGAAGTAATCAGGATGTGGAGAGAGATAGTATTTATTCATGAAGTATGCAGAATCAATATTCAAGAATTATTTAGAATCGTTATTCTCGAAATATTCAGAATCGGTCATAAATATTTCTCCTTAATTTTGCTAAATCATATCATCCCACTAATTTCTCCCTCAATGGTATTCATAAAAAAAATTCAATATTCCACTAAGTATTCAAAATTTGGAGAGAGATTTATTCAAAATTGGTATTCAAAAAGCATTTGGAATCAGTATTCAGAAATAATTTATCCCTAACTTGGTATTCAGAAATATTTTCTCCCCACGTTTCTCCCTCAAAATCGGTAATGGAAGAACTCAATTGTGAATGTTGATGTCGTGAGACGTGTCGCCATATTTCTTGCCTCGTGATGGTGGTGAATTCTTAATGTTCTGATAAACCTCTTTGATCTTCTGCCCAAGGAGTTGTTATTCAATGATTATATTTCACTTTCACTCCTTTGACGATGATTTCCTATATTCGCATTGTGTTTAATGTGGGGAGAGAATTGAAATTGAATGTGAAAACCATGGAGAGAGAATTGACACGTAAGAAATAAATTGAGTATAGAAACGTGTATTTCTCACTATTCTATCAATTAGTTAATATATAAAAGGGTAGTTGAGTCTTTTTATAATATATTTTGTATATAATAATAAAATATATATTTTGTATCTACTAGTAATATTACTGTATATTTTGTACTGAATAGTAATAATTCCATAAAATTATTACTAATAGATACAATATATATATATATATATATATATATATATATATATATATATATATATATATATATGAATTCTTAATATAGCTTACGATTAATCTTTTACATAATAATATCGATATATTCATTTTCTACCTAATAAAAGGCAGAACACCACTCAAGAGAAGAAACAATCATATTCTCTCTTATCTCTCAAAATTCTATATTTCCCCAAATTTCCCGGCTTTCTTCCTCCGGCCAGGCGGAGAAAAGGTTTTTGGAATGCTGATTACGCTTTGGTACGTTGCTGCATCATCTTACAAACCCTAATTTCGTCACTACCATTGCCCAAGAACAATAAACTTTTGGGGTGGAGACTTTCTCAACCTGTTCTCCCACGTTGTTAGCCAAGTCCTTAGACCGAACCCCCATCTCCAGCTTCCTCATTGGAGTCATCGGTCTTGGCTTCGACGGTCGCATATTCCTCGACATTAATCTAAAATTCCCCGGATTGCCTCTCCATCACTATGTTCACGCAAAACAGTTCTTCCTTACTAATCTCACTCTCCACCGCTGCCCTTGCCTTCCATCCCTCGCCGACTCTGTTGTCCCGTGTGGTCATCACTATTGTTTGATTCAATAGACATATTTTGGTAATTTGAGAGTTCAGTAAACGTTGATTTTTCTATATTCAATTCAGATTTGTGCTTATTGTAATAAGTTTAATGAGGTTGATTTAGCGATGAGTTTGAATATTTCAGGTCTGTATATTATTGTCTCTCTAGAGAAGAAATTTGTGATATTATGTATTTTACAAAAACCTTGATCCATCTGTAACTCGTTGAGTATTTTTAAATGTGTTGAGAAATTTTATTTCTTTGTTGAATTGATTATGTTTGAAGGGCTTGCAATCAATAAGTAAATTAGGCACAATCGTTTCCAAGGTGAGAATATGTGTGTTGCGGGAGTTGGGGGTAATTTCTAATTTTTATTGGATGGAAAATAAAATTTGTAGCTCGTATGTTGGTGAGAGACTACTATTTTTCGAGTATTCAAGATGACACTAGAGTAATTATTTTTCCTTATATTCAATTTCGTTATATCCTTATTGATTTTCAAATTTGATTCATCCCATTATAATAACAGCGAACAATATTTTGTGCATGTGTATTAGTTATATATCTATTTTATCTCAATTATCACATGGGCATGTATTGTTTGGATTTAATAATGACTACACATGGGAAGCAGAGATGGTTTTGCTTTGGTTATATTTTAGCTGCAAAAAGGAAGGAGTTAAATTTGTGCCTATAGCTAAGCAAAACTTCGATTTTTACAATATAAAAGATAAGTGGTTCAATTTTGCCCTATAACTAACAAATTATTTTAATTTTTGCCCAATTTTCGCTGAAATCCGCCACGTCATGTTTCAATTTGGGGCTTTCCGTCTGGTCAATTCGACGTGGCAATTTTGATTTTTTTGAGCCAATGAATTCACTAAGTCATATCCCACTTTTTTTTTTTCATTTCCAAATCATCATAAATTAGAAATTATAAAATAAAAAAGAAAAATCAATAAAATAAATTAAAATCTGTAATTTTTTAAAAAAAGAAAAAAGAAAAAAGAGGATAACCACATGATAACGACTACGCGAACCCCCAAATTGCCAAATTTATTGGCTAAAAAAAAGAACCCTTTTCAGTGAAATTTAGAAAGAAATCATTTGCAAAATTATATGAAAGCTGTTTAACAAATAAATTTTGCTAATTCTATTGTATACTCGAAAAATATAACTGAATCATTAATTCTTTTTTTTTATCAAGAAAAGGAAAATTTTATTGAATAATGAATGGGCATGAGAGATACCCGACCTTATAATTGGTGGTGCAGTCCACAACGCCCAACTCTTCTAACATGAATTCTAATACAACAAGAATACCTCAATATGTAAAGAGAAATATAATAGCCAAGTTCTAGTCTATAATTAACAAAGCACATACCTAAAATAGTTCATTACGATAGACAAGTAAAAGGGTTCTGGCTTCACATGACATAGCTAGAATCACTCCTAAATTTCCCTTTCTTCGCAAAATTCCAACTCCACGTCCGTACTTTCAATTCGGCCATGATTCCTTTTGAATCCCATTTGCCATTTTTGAATACAATCTCATTTCTCTTATTCCAAACCAACCACACTAAGCAAATCCATACCTCCACAAGTAACTTATTCTTCTTTTTACTAGACATGAGGTTACCAAAATGCAAAAAGTTTACCTTGGGTTCATTTGACATCGGTGCTTGGAGATCCAACCATTTGAAGCATTCATTCCAAATTTCTAACGTTTTGGGGCATTCAAAGAATATATGTACGACCTCCTCCAATGTAGCACTACACAAGTTGCAATTTATAGATGCATTTTTCGGAAGGCTTCCTCTTTTATGTAACTCTGTGACAGTTGGGATTCTTTTCCTCATCACCCTCCAAGCATGAATAATGCATTTCTGTGGTGCAGAATTGTTCCATAATCTCTTATATAAACTCATCGTTGGTGCAGTTCCTCCATCGCCATTCCTTTGGATCAGCTGATTAACTTTGTTCACTTGGTAATCGCTTGTCTTGCTCGCCTTCCATCTCCAGCTGTCCTTCTTCTGGTGTTGTATTGGGTACCTGTTTATAACATCAATAAGATCATTAGCCAGCTCCTCTTCCCAAGTCCTAAGTTCTCTTCTCCATGTGAGATTCCACTTCTACCCCCCTCTATCCCAAGATCCCATTTGAGACACCCTGCTCCCCTCTCTTTGACTCAATCTATAGAGCCTAGGATATGACACTTTTAAAGGTTTGTCCCCTGCCCACACTGTTGGATTGTATACTAAAAGTCTAGTTTTTTGTATGAACAATGTTATAATAATTAATTTGAAATGAGAATCATATGATCAAATGATTGCATCTTATAATTTATTTATATGTTCGATGCAATAGTCCACTTACTTTATACTGTAGATAATATGTTGTGCGACAACACACGGAAGATCATATTATCGGTTTCCTTATAAAGTATAAACAGATGCTCACAACCGAGATAGACGGGGACTCTCTATCGGGATGGTTGTAGTGTGGTTTGGTATTAGCTTGTCTTGGCTATAGAATCACATTAGTGCACTTGTGTGTATTGAGCAGGACCGTTTGAGATCGTTCGACTTATACTGACTTATAGGAGAACTTGATCTCAGTTATTATGGAAGTTCGTGCTCTTAATCCCTTTACAATAACCTCGACACGTAGGGCAGTATGTATTTCTTTGATTCATCAATGGGTGAGATTTACATGTAATTAAATCAACAAACTCGATGAGTTGGGAAATAGTGCTGTCTCTATGGTGTGCTGTTGATTGTAGAAGGAATCCGTGTCCGTCATAGGTTGATGATGTCCCCTTGAGGAGCTCATAAGGATTATCATGTAAACCCTGCAGGTGGAATTTATTCCGACATGATAATGAGGTTGAGTGGTACTACTCTTGGATGAGATATTAATTAATTGAGTTGTCAGTAACTTAAATTAATTAATGGACATTGTATATTGATGAGAGTGAAAATAAGCGTGTTTTAATATCCAATTTAACACCTTTTTGATTGATATTGTAGTCTTATATGAGCACAAATGTCTTATATTCGATATATGTGAGAATTAGGTGTACTTGAGGTGTTTTGTTGTGTTTTAGGTGGAAAAAGGATCAAAAGAGCCAAGTTTGAGAAAAGGTGCAATTTGTGCAAGAATACTGATAAACGCACGTCGAACTTGTGTAATTATTCTGTATTGATGTGGAGCTCGAAACTATTGGTGTGATATATGGTTGGAAAGCCACTGAAGATAGGGTCGTTTTGGCATAAAGAACATCCCATTCGGAGTCCGAACGAGGAAGTTATGAGCAAAGTGGTGACGCCGCGCGAGCTGTGCGAATAGAATTGCAGTCCTACTTTCCATGGCCTGTTACATATTCAAATCTTAGAGTTCTTGTGATTTCTTTATATGGATAGAAAGCCAAGGAAGAGAGGATCGCGTGAGCGCAAAAATCACTCAATTCGGAGGTCGGATGTGAAAGTTATACGCGAAACGGAGAGACTGCGCAAATCCAGTAGCAGGGTTCGATCTGTGGTTCGACCTGTGGCAAGTGGTTCGACCTGTTTGACGAGGTCGAACCTGCACTTCGGGAACTTACCAAATCTGTATTTTCGAGGCCAAAACGCGTGGATCACTTGAAAAGCCCATTCCAAGCCCTAGAGACGTGATTACAAGTATAAAAGGAGGCTCATGCAGTCAAGAAAAACGTCACCAATCACCGAGGGGAGGCCACAACCATACAACACCCCACAAGGGGGGATCACCCCCCATCCATCATCCACTTCCTTTCCTCCATCCATCCATCACTTTGAAGATTCGTTTGTGGAATCAAGAGGAGAACCTAGAGGAGGATTCAAGATGGAGAAGGGCATGAAGACGCCATATCAAGGGTTTATTCGTTTCCTAATTTATCTTGTATTTTCCGGACATCCGGGTAAGATCTATCCAACACCCATGATTGTTCTTCGAAACATCATGGGCTAGAGCCTTTTTGGTAGATCTAGGAGTTTTGATGGTTTTATGAATTAATTGATCTTCTATGTGTAAACTCCGTACAACACTAATTGTGGATTTATTTTATATATGATTGTGCTTTCTTAATCCATATTCACGGTCGTTTTGTGCATCTTCAATGGGTATATAGAGTCTGAATATATATCTTGGTTGTAGATTGAGTGCGTTCACCGCTGAACAGGATTCCATGTTATGATTCTAAGTGAGGGGACTCCGAAGCTTCATTAGAACTATCATATATGAATACTTATTAATTGAATTGAATTCGGATTATTAAGTAGGATAAAGAGGATAACTTTATAGTACCTATAAAGAGAGATCATATCGGGTTAGAGTACCAATCCTAGGGGAAAATAATTGATACTGATAGTACCTAGAAAGGGGGGTGAAATTATATCTCTTGCTCCGAGGTTATTCACACGTGTTACACGCATGTTTACTTGTGTCTATAGAGTAGATATGCATGGTTTAGTGATGCGTCCATATTCCACAAGGCAGAGTCGGACATTGACACATGGAAGGGAAGTTAATGAGTAAAACTGAATTATCCTAGAGCTACATATTCTCCTACTTGATCCACCTACGTATTCTTCGAGTGATAGTTTATTTTATTTGTTATTTAATTTAGTATTTTAGTTATAATCAAACATCAAACTCTTATTGCTTTGTCTTAATTAATTTAGATAATAATTTAATTGATAATACGCCGTCCCTTGGGTTTGATATTCACTTGGTCACCTTTCGAAACTACAATTGATATCCTTCATACTTGGGGATTAATTGTGTGTTGAGAAAACGCTCATCAAGTTCTTGGCGCCGTTGCCGGGGACGGCTGTTATTATTGATTTTATTATTTCTAGTTGATTAAGATTTTTTTTTCTTTTCTTTTATTTGTGATTATTTATTTTCTATCTAACCTTGAATTTTTCTGAGGTACTTGTGCACTAGGAAAAGGAAAGGAAGGAAAAGAAAGAATAACACATTGATCTAAACATGGCCGGAGCAAGGCAGAATTCGGATAATGTTTCCATTCGTGAAATTTTCACGAACTTTGGGAATGTCAACATGGGGTTGATAGGAGCAAGGGGGAAGATGATGATTTTGAGATACATCCCGCTCTTATTAACATGGTAGAGAAGAATCCCTTTTCTGGAGATTGGTTTGAAGATCCATATCAACATCTCCGAAGATTTCTTGGTTATGCAAACACTCAAAAAGGAGCTGGAGCTAATTATAATGCTAGGCGGATCACCTTATTCAAGTTCTCTTTGATTGATAAGGCGGAAGCTTGGTATGAGACTCTTGATCCAACAGATTGCAATACATGGGACCAACTGCAGCAGAAGTTCTTGGAGAGATATATGCCACCCTCAAGGATCTTAAGAATGAAGCAAGAGATCACTCGATTTGTTATGAATCAGGGTGAGAAATTTTACGAGGCGTGGGACAGGTTTAAAGACATGCTCAGGAGGTGTCCACAGCATGGAATGCCGAAGGCTGAATACATAAGCATCTTCTACTATGGTTTGGATTGTGAGTCGTGTGTTTTTATTGATGCATCATCAGGAGGAGCGCTGTTATCTAAGACATCACTTGAAGCAGAAAAGTTGTTCGAAGACATCTCTATGAATACACGTGACTGGCCAGTAGAGAGAGATAGAGGATCATATGTACTTGGCGAAGTAGCGCAAGTTGAACATCAAGTGGAGAAGCCGAATAGGGATGATGAGATTGTCTCTAGTCTAGCTAACATCAACAAGCTACTAGAGTCCCAGCAAAGGCAGATCACAGAGTTGACACTAAGGGGGCCTAGTATGAAGCAGCAAGAAGTGAAGAGTATTGAAGATACATTCCATCGATACATGGTTGAGAATGATGCAAGGATTGATCATCTTGAGGATACCATGAATGTTGATCGTGCAGATTTGTCTAAGCAGTTGAAGGAGCTTACCTTGATGATGGGGCAGATGACCACGAACGTGAATCAATTGGCATAAAAATTGGAAGATAAAGCCATCACGTTAAGATCTGAAACGCAGTACGAGGGAACGACGAGGCCGAGATCAAATTTGGACATAGCTAATCCTCGGTTCGACCAACATCCAGAAGGTTCGACCTGGCATTCAGGTCGAACCATGGTCGAACCTCACCATACGGAGCACTCTGTTTTTCCAGAACACCGGTTCGACCAAAACCCAGAGGGTTCGACCTGTTCTGCAGGTCGAACCATGGTCGAACCTCTTCATCCGGAGTGCTCTGTTTTGTCCCAGCAACGGTTCGACCACGACCGTAATGGTTCGACCAACCCAGCAGGTCGAACCCAGGTCGAACCGGAGAATATAAACAATACAATGAGGCAGTTCGACCTAGGGGGTAGTGGTTCGACCTCTAACACTGGTTGAACCCTAGTCGAACCTCAAAAGCAGAAAGAGAGCAGTCTTCCAGGAGATAGGTTCGACTATTACGTACCTAGTTCGACCTCTCAAACAGGTCGAACCTCAAATTCAAAAAAAGAGCCATTGTCCAGAAGGTAGGTTCGACCAGTATGTGCTTGGTTCGACCTGTTCCACAGGTCGAACCCTGGTCGAACCCATCCAGAAGTTGCCCATTTCTGCGCCAAATGTTCCGCATGATGTTGATGCTACTCCAGTACCATTACATGAGCAGAATACTGAGCTTACAATGGAGAAGAAGTGGGAAGAAGCAAAGAGATTGAGAGCCAAGAAGGATAAAGCGAAGGAGGTTGAACGTGATGAATGGGGAAGACCAAAGACCAAGATACCTCCTCCGTTTCCTTCGAGATTGGCCGAGAAGGGATTGGAAGAAAAGTTCAAGAGGTTTCACGATGTCATGAGCAAAGTAAGCTTGAACATTCCTTTCTCTGAAGCAATCATGGAGATGCCATACTATGCCCGATTCCTCAAGAATATTATATCAAAGAAGAGAAGCTTGAACGGAGTGGAGACGGTGAATCTATCAGAGAATTGCAGCTCGATCATTCAAAGGAAGCTGCCTGCAAAGTTAAAGGATCCGGGAAGCTTCACCATTCTTTGTGACATTGGAAAAGGGTCGGCACATAAAGCCTTGTGTGATTTGGGGGCAAACGTTAACTTGATGCCTTTGTCTGTATTTAAAAGGCTTGGTTTGGGGGAGTTAACTCCCACGAATATTGCTCTTCAATTGGCAGATAGATCCATGACTTGTCCGAAGGGTTTGATTGAAGATGTTTTAGTGAGAGTGGATAAGTTAGTTTTTCCCGTGGATTTTCTTGTACTTGAGATGGAAGATGTTAAGGGTGATATTCCCCTTATTTTGGGACGACCGTTCATTGCCACAGCTGGAGCTATGATAGATGTTAAGGAAGGAAAGCTTAGACTGCGAATGGATAATGAAGATGTGGTTTTCTCTCTTGATCATGCAATGAAGATGCCCATGGAGACTCAAACGTGCAAGAGCATTGATATGGTTTCTAACTTGTTTAATCTTGATTTTTCTAAGGCAGATGATTCTGAATTTAAGTGGAAGATTGACAAGGGGGTGTCTAGACAGCCATGGGAGGAAGGAAATTTCAATGATCATATTTTTGTGACCAAGAAAGGTGAGGTGTTGAGTGTAGACAAGAAGATGGAAAGAAAGTACTTGAAGGTGAGGATGCGACAAGACCGTCCTGTGATCAAGTAGTCTACAACGCGGTAATCCGTCGTGACTCTACGACGTTAAACATGAGCGCCTGTTGGGGGCTTGCCCTTCCGTTTTAGTGCTTTATTATTTCTTTTGTGTGAGTAAGAAATTTTTATATTTAAGGTGCTTACTAATCGGCAATTACATCTCTTTTCAAACTTAGTTTCGACTTACGTTTTTACTAAGTTTGGGGGGTGTGATGTTCTTACCTCATTGAAGCACCAAGAATATAATATTTTCTTTGTAATGTTTGCTAGGGGAGTTGATTTTTTGCGGTATATTGAAACTTTAATCGATTTTGATGTGTCGATTTTTTGCAATTTGCCTAGTGTTCAGTGGTGTTTCTAGTGTATTGAGTCGATTACATAGTCAATTAATTTATTCTTATAGTTCTCCTATTTTATTATTGATGAATCTTGTGATGATGAGTTTGTTTGAGATTTGATGATAGAAAAAGGTAACTAGGTGGCAAGATGAGTTCTACGCGGAGGAGCTCGTGCATTCATTGAAGAAAAATCAGGTGCCATCGTTCCCTTATTCTAATTTTTATATGTTCTTTTAATTCATGGAGTGGAAGGATTAAGTTTAAGGTGGTGATCCATGTGAGCTTATATGTTTAAAATTATATTTGAAATTCATATGCCTTTGAAATTGATGAAGGAAGTGTACTTGAGTTATATTGTGATATGAAGTTCTATGTGTACTTGTGGGATATTACCTACCATGAAAAGTGCTCTGTTACTTGTTAAAAAACCCATGTGAGATTTTGAGCCTCGTTGATCATGTACATAATCACATGATATTTCTTTCTGGTGAGTATCATTCTTGTGTGTGTATTCTAGAACTTGCCTCTTGTCTTACTTGAAACTACATGTGTGATAGATAATGAGAGATGATTTTAGGCCATCTTTGAATTTATAAGTCACTTAGCCAAATAATTCCTTATACCATATGATTGTTTATCCGTAGTTAGCCCCGTTGAGCCTAAAAACCTCATTCTTTGGCAGCCTACGTGAAATAACCACTTTGAGCATCTTAATTTTTTTGAGCCTTGATTGTCTTATTAGTGGAGAATTAATGGCTTTTCAAAGTGTGTTGATAGAGCTTGATAACGAACAGCTTGGGAAGGAATGAAATTGGTATTGAATTAGTGATGGATTTTGATAATGCATTTAAGGAGAAGCATGGAGTAGTGCTTAAATCTAGTACTCCATTGAATCTAATACCCTAGGGTAGTGCTTAAATCTAGTACCCTATAGAGGATGCGTGAGGTAGTGCCCGAAAATGGTACCTCAAGAGAAAAAGCAAAAAAAGAGAAGGAAAAAACGGATGAGCTTGAGAAAAGAAAAATAATTGTGCTTGAAGGTGAAGAAGGAATGAAAATCGTCTGCATTGAAAAGGAAGAGAGGATGAAAGTTGAAGTGATCAATCAGCTTTAGTTCTCCACTATTTGAGTCACATTGTCCATATATTTCCTACCTTAACCAAAGAGCCAACATTACATCCAAAAGAAAAGTCCTTTTTGATCCCATTGTCGAATCATACTTTTAGTGGTGGAGAGTTTGAGACTTTTGGCAAGCTTATGGTTACGCATGCACTTGAATTGAATCTGAGCGTAAACACCTTAGCCCATAAGTGTACATCTTTTACACTTGAATGAGAGTGATATATATTTCCCGTGAGAGCATGTCAATGGAGCATTTGAATTGGTGGTAATTGTCTTAACGTGTATGCTATGCATTAATTATTGCATGTAATGAGAGTTGCATGACCTAAGTTGAGGACAATTGTATTTTGAATGAGGTATTATTCATAGTCCTTGTTTCCCTGCTAATTTTCTTACTCTCTCTCTCTTTTTATTTTTATTTTGTTGCCTCGGGACGAGCAACGGGTAAGTTTGGGGGATTGATGAGAGTGAAAATAAGCGTGTTTTAATATCCAATTTAACACCTTTTTGATTGATATTGTAGTCTTATATGAGCACAAATGTCTTATATTCGATATATGTGAGAATTAGGTGCACTTGAGATGTTTTGTTATGTTTTAGGTGGAAAAAGGATCAAAAGAGCCAAGTTTGAGAAAAGGTGCAATTTGTGCAAGAATGCTGATAAACGCATGTCGAACTTATTTAATTATTCTGTATTGATGTGGAGCTCGAAACTGTTGGTGTGATATATGGTTGGAAAGCCACTGAAGATAGGGTCATTTTGGAATAAAGAACATCCCATTCGGAGTCCGAACGAGGAAGTTATGAGCAAAGTGGTGACGCCGCGCGAGCTGTGCGAACAGAATTGTAGTCCTACTTTCCATGGCCTGTTACATATTCAAATCTTAGATTTCTTATGATTTCTTTATATGGATAGAAAGCCAAGGAAGAGAGGATCGCGTGAGCGCAAAAATCACTCAATTCGGAGGTCGGATGAGAAAGTTATACGCGAAACGTAGAGACTGCGCAAATCCAGTAGCAGGGTTCGACCTATGGTTCGACCTGTTTGACGAGGTCGAACCTGCGCTTCGGGAACTTACCAAATCTGTATTTTCGAGGCCAAAACACGTGGGATCACTTAAAAAGCCCATTCCAAGCCCTAGAGACGTGATTACAAGTATAAAAGGAGGCTCATGCAATCAAGAAAAACGTCACCAATCACCGAGGAGAGGCCACAACCATACAACACCCCACAAGGGGGGATCACCCCCCATCCATCATCCACTTCCTTTCCTCCATCCATCCACCACTTTGAAGATTCGTTTGTGGAATCAAGAGGAGAACCTAGAGGAGGATTCAAGATGGAGAAGGGCATGAAGACGCCATATCAAGGATTTATTCGTTTCCTAATTTATCTTGTATTTTCCGGACATCCGGGTTAGATCTATCCAACACCCATGATTGTTCTTCGAAACATCATGGGCTAGAGCCTTTTTGGTAGATCTAGGAGTTTTGATGGTTTTATGAATTAATTGATCTTCTATGTGTAAACTCCGTACAACACTACTTGTGAATTTATTTTATATATGATTGTGCTTTCTTAATCCATATTCACGGTCGTTTTGTGCATCTTCAATGGGTATATAGAGTCTGAATATATATCTTGGTTGTAGATTGAGTGCGTTCACCGCTGAACAGGATTCCATGTTATGATTCTAAGTGAGGGGACTCCGAAGCTTCATTAGAACTATCATATATGAATACTTATTAATTGAATTGAATTCGGATTATTAAGTAGGATAAAGAGGATAACTTTATAGTACCTATAAAGGGAGATCATATCGGGTTAGAGTACCAATCCTAGGGGGAAATAATTGATACTGATAGTACCTAGAAAGGGGGGTGAAATTATATCTCTTGCTCCGAGGTTATTCACACGTGTTACACGCATGTTTACTTGTGTCTATAGAGTAGATATGCATGGTTTAGTGATGCATCCATATTCCACAAGGCAGAGTCGGACATTGACACATGGAAGGGAAGTTAATGAGTAAAACTGGATTATCCTAGAGCTACCTATTCTCCTACTTGATCAACATACGTATTCTTCGAGTGATAGTTTATTTTATTTGTTATTTAATTTAGTATTTTAGTTATAATCAAACATCAAACTCTTATTGCTTTGTCTTAATTAATTTAGATAATAATTTAATTGATAATACGCCGTCCCTTGGGTTCGATATTCACTTGGTCACCTTTCGAAACTACAATTGATATCCTTCATACTTGGGGATTAATTGTGTGTTGAGAAAACGCTCATCATATATCTTAAACATGGGGAGACTAACGGGCTCATAATAAGAAGGAGTCCAAAACGTAATTTTGGGATTAGTACGGTAGTGCAATAATAATATTTTAGTGGAATATATTATTATTATTGGACTTAAGTATAAGCTTTGGGCTAAGCTTGGATACTTAAGCCCAATGGAGGCCCAACCCAATTTCTTCTCCTGGTCCCTGCTGTAGCCCATGTATATAAGTCACCTCAGCTTATCTGGAACCCTAATCTAATCTAATTGATTATTCACGTGTGATGAGGGTTGAGAGCAGATTGAGGAGGTCTCGTAGATCGTCGCCCACACGACGTCGAGATCGGACTTGGGACATACAGCAGAAGATCAGAAGGTAGTTTGCTGCTGCTGTCTGCGACCTTGCGAAATTTGTATAAATTAGTATAGTGCTCAGAATTTAATGATCAATATACTGACGGAAAGACGTCGAAGAGAGGATCGTTTGAATGCAAAGATCACTCAATTCCGATATCAGACGAGGAAGTTATGGCCATTCTCGTGGGACTGCGCAGGCTGCTTGCGAGAATTAATCTTCATCAAAATACCCTGGTGAACGGTAATCGTTTCTATGATTTATTGCTTCCACTGTGTTAGAAACGCATGGTATGCTAACGGTTCATATTAACCAAATGATCGAGCACCAACAATTGGTATCGGAGCTTCGGTTTCGTGGTGAAGCGTGACACGTTAGACTAGGGTTTATGTGGTTAATTTTTCGAAATTAGGATCGCATGTTTAGGGTTTTGGTTTTACTGCGCAAACCATGAATATCCCAATGTGAAATATACCCTATATCATATCTGTTCGTTGATGGTTGTGTGTGAGAGGATTCGACGAAAACTGTTCGTCAATTTCACATGGAAGGAAGAAATTGAGAGAAAATCCAGTGCAGTGATATTGCAGAGGCAATAACCAGAGTTTCAACCGTCGGATCAGGTTGAATTTTGGTCAGCACGTTCGGATTTTATGGATGTACATTCTGAACGGTGAAGATCGTATTTAGAGCTTTGTGTTGTCAGGAATATGCCGAAAATAGAAGCAGTTTTTTGGGCGATTCTGTACTGCGCAGTCGAGGGAAAAGAGCTATTTCTCACAATCTAACCGTTGGATCGACCTGTAATTTGGACAGCATGTTCAAAACTTACAGTCGTAGATTCTGGACGGTGGAGATTGGATTCCCAGGTTCCTACGGTTGCGAACCCTGAACGACAGTTGGTGTAGTTTGATGTTGCGCATTGGGCTGAACTTGATTCCGTGCAAGTAGGCCCTTGGACGAGCGACAGTTCGAGCGGATTTGCATCAGGTTCGATTGGTCTACATCAGGTTCGATTGATGCTGTACCAGGTTCGAGCGGATTTGTATCAGGTTCGATTGGTCTGCATCAGGTTCGATTGATGCTACACCAGGTTCGAGCGGATTTGCATTAGGTTCGGTTGGTCTACATCAGGTTCGATCGATGCTGCACCAGGTTCAAGCAGATTCACATCAGGTTCGATTGGTCTGCATCAGGTTTGATCGACTCTGCACCAGGTTCGCGCGGGTTTGCATCAAGTTCAACTGGTCTGCATCAGGTTCCGCGTGAGTCTTCACAATATGATCGGGCATGGTGCCAGAGTGGTGGAGCAGGCTGCTGGGAGGTCGATCCCCATCGCAGTTGTCCGCATTCGTGATTGGTGGCGAACAATCGAATTCGCTGTTATATAACTGTTATAATTAATTTATTAATTGATTATTGTTATATATGTATGCATGATTCTCTATGATTTATTGCATTAAATAGAAGCATGCTAGATTGCGTATTATATTTGGTATATTATATGCATGTATGTTGGAGTGTTGATCAAGTCAACTTATTTTTGGCAATTTATTTCCTTATATATAACTGCTATAATTGTTTTATTGGTCAATTATTGTTATATATTTGGAAGTATGAGCATGCTAGGTTGCATATTTTATTCTGAAATATTATATGCATGTAAAAACCCTCGGTCTTAAATAACTAAGTGGGAGAGGGGATTGGTAATTAATTCCCACGGCCTCCATTATTGGTTTGTTAGTGATGTGAGTAAACTTGCGCGTTGGCAATAGAGCCTTCCTCCCTAACGGATGAGTTTATTCACCGATCACTGGTACAAACTTCTTTAAATAATTATTGTTTGTAATGTGATGCATATGGACTTGCGCGTTGGCTATAGTGCCTTCCTCCCTAACGGATGAGCTTATATGCGGTTCACTAGTACAAACTTATATAATTGATGGTTGTAGAAAGTTATCTGAGCGCGTGTGTACTTCTCCAACAGTAAGGCACATAAGCTTGGGCAGCGGACTTGGAATCAAATAATGGTGCACACTTAGATGTAAATAATTAGTATCCTCCCCAATGGAGTCACTGCTATTATTTGCATGGCTAAAGAGGAACCGACTATTAATTATTTTGTCATGAAGTTAGGTTGACAAATGAAATTAATGGGTAAAACCTTCTCTTGTAAATGTTCGGGTTTGTAAATGTCCACACTAACGTGGCTTGCAGACTCACGGTGCTTGAGATGTCGGTGAATTTTATTTTTATATTGTTTTGAGGGAATCAATATAAAAGGATAAAATTCAAAGTTTTGATCGGTAAATTAATTTATGATTCTCTAATTTTCAAATGGTTTTATCTCACATATTATTAACTAAAAGAAATTATATTTACTTGTCCAAATTAGATGATTAGAAATGAATCTTGGTTTTGAATTTTACTGCTTAAGAAAATACATGTGTGTTCTCACAAGGGACGTCTCATGATGCCTATTAAAGTCTCTAGTGAAGAGATGAGAGGTTCATAGAAATATGATGTTCTCATGTAACTCTTCGGATACTTGAGTAAGTTAAAAGGCAGAAGATCATGATTTAATTTGATGATGAATTATTTGGAATTACTTAATTCATTTTATGGATAAGCCATAGAAACAGTAATTCATTTGAATGTTTGTCTGTTTGTGGGATATGCTATAAAAATGAAGGTGATTTATTTAGTCTAAAAGATCGAAGGGTGATTGTTAACACAAACACTAGATTTTTGGAAAGAGACTATGTATTAATGTATAAACCCATGTATAAATTGTTCTAAAGGAAGTGAGAGGGAAAAACACAAAGTATAAGTACCAATTGTACAAGAGGATATACCACAAGGTAAACTGCAACGCGTGTCACGTCTGATACACAATTGCATGTAGTGCCTTGTCGTAGTGGGAGGGTTCTTCGACAACTTGTAAGATACATGTTTTGGGAAAGCCGTGAGACTTGGTCCCTCGCAAACATGAAATGGACCCACGGATACTACGAAGCACTACAAGTTAGAAATGCCAAATCCTAGCAAAGTGCAATGAATATTAAAATAGAATCGATGGATTTTAAATTAGGTCTGGATGCTTGTTGAACCGCTAAATGGCGTAAAAGCCATTGAAAGCGGGCATGCAAGAGTAAAAGTGGATCATAGAATAAGGTGAAAACCTTGGAAGCAAGCTTGTTGCGAAAAGGTATACTCAGAAAGAAAGAGTTCGATTATGAGAAAACCTGTTCGCCGGTAGTTATGCCTAAGTTGATCCGGACTCTTTTATTTGTTGCTACTCATATGAAATATGAGGGATAACAAATAGATGTCGAGACAGCTTTCCTGATTGGAAGTCTTAAGGGAAACATCTATGTGAAGCAACCAGAGTGATTCATTGCAAAAAGCTAAGAGCATTGTGATAGTAAGCTTAAAAGTGTCCATTCATGGACTAAAGCAAGCTTCAAGATCATGAAACATCCATTTTGATGAGGTAATCCAGTGTCATGGATCTAATCAATGATCGGATGGGTCTTGTGTATTGAAAAGAGTGATGGAAACGTGATGGTATTTCTTGTACTATACGTAGATAGTATCTTGCTCATTGGAGACAATGAAAGAGTATTGTCGGGCGTATGGGTATGGTTGATAAAGCGGTATGAGATGAAGGACTTAAGAAGAGCAAAAATATCCTTTTGATCACGGTAATACGGATCACAAGAAAGGATATTATGCTTATCTCAAGTTTCATATAATGATACGATCCTTACTCGTTTAGCATGTGAATTTATCTAAGTGAATGTGTCTTGTGACACAAAAGTAGATAAAGAAGATAAAAGCGGTTCCTTATGCTTCGACAAATGAGGAAGCTTAATCTAATGAATGCTATGCACGAGATTGGATATCTATTTTGCCGATGGCATGAACAGTGGGTATCAAGGTAACCCAAAATAAGAATGTTGAATTGTGGTAAGACATATACTTATGTACCTGAAAAGGACTAGAAATTATATGTAGACTTACCGGACAGATTCGCTGCTTCTTATGAGTTACGTAGATTCGGATTTTTCAAATCAGATGGGATGGTAGTAAATCCACCTCAAGGTTATGTGTTTAATTTTAGGAAGTAGAGCCATAATATGGAGGAGTGTTATATAGAAATATATTTCGGACTCCAGACTCCATCATGGAAAGATGATAAATTGGAACCTATAAGGCAGCCAAAGTATCTATGTGACTCTAGAAACTTCATGATGGACTTTGGTGTGATTCTAAGTTTGCCCAAGGTTATCACAATTTATATTGATGATATTGGTGCAGTTGCAAACTTGAAGGAATCACAAGTTCATAAGGAAATTAAACACATGGAGCGCGAGTACCACCTATTATAAGAAATCGTATGATGAAGGGAAGGTTGTTGTCACCTAGATTGCATCGGATGATAACCTAGTAAATCCATTTACAAGGACCTTAAGGCGAGAGCTTTTGATGGTCGTGTAGTGGGAGTGGAAATCAGATGTATGGCAGAAGACATGACAGCATAGTCTTTTAGTATAAGTGGGAGATTGTTGGATTGTATACTAAAAGTCTAGTTTTTTGTATGAACAATGTTATAATAATTAATTTGAAATGAGAATCATATGATCAAATGATTGCATCTTATAATTTATTTATATGTTCGATGCAATAGTCCACTTACTTTATACTGTAGATAATATGTTGTGCGACAACACGCGGAAGATCATATTATCGGTTTCCTTATAAAGTATAAACAGATGCTCACAACCGAGATAGACGGGGACTCTCTATCGGGATGGTTGTAGCGTGGTTTGGTATTAGCTTGTCTTGGCTATAGAATCACATTAGTGCACTTGTGTGTATTGAGCAGGACCGTTTGAGATCGTTCGACTTATACTGACTTATAGGAGAACTTGATCTCAGTTATTATGGAAGTTCGTGCTCTTAATCCCTATACAATAACCTCGACACGTAGGGCAGTATGTATTTCTTTGATTCATCAATGGGTGAGATTTACATGTAATTAAATCAACAAACTCGATGAGTTGGGAAATAGTGCTGTCTCTATGGTGTGCTGTTGATTGTAGAAGGAATCCGTGTCCGTCATAGGTTGATGATGTCCCCTTGAGGAGCTCATAAGGATTATCATGTAAACCCTGCAGGTGGAATTTATTCCGACATGATAATGAGGTTGAGTGGTACTACTCTAGAATGAGATATTAATTAATTGAGTTGTCAGTAACTTAAATTAATTAATGAACATTGTATATCTTAAACATGGGGAGACTAACGGGCTCATAATAAGAAGGAGCCCAAAACGTAATTTTGGGATTGGTACGGTAGTGCAATAATAATATTTTAGTGGAATATATTATTATTATTGGACTTAAGTATAAGCTTTGGGCTAAGCTTGGATACTTAAGCCCAATGGAGGCCCAACCAAATTTCTCCTCCTGGTCCCTGCTGTAGCCCATGTATATAAGTCACCTCAACTTATCTGGAACCCTAATCTAATCTAATTGATTATTCACGTGTGATGAGGGTTGAGAGAAGATTGAGGAGGTCTCGTAGATCGTCGCCCACACGACGTCGAGATCGGACTTGGGACATACAGCAGAAGATCAGAAGGTAGTTTGCTGCTGCTGTCCGCGACCTTACGAAATTTGTATAAATTTGTACAGTGCTCATAATTTGATGATCAATACACTGACGGAAAGCCGTCGAAGAGAGGATCGTCTGAACGCAAAGATCACTCAATTCCGATATCAGACGAGGAAGTTATGACTATTCTCGTGGGACTGCGCAGGCTGCCTGCGAGAATTAATCTTCATCAAAATACCCTGGTGAACGGTAATCGTTTCTATGATTTATTGCTTCCGCTGTGTTAGAAACGCATGGTATGCTAACGATTCACGTTAACCAAATGATCGAGCGCCAACACACACATCATCCCAAAATTTTATACTAGACCCGTCTCCTATTATTCTTCTAATATTCTCCTTAAACCACTCCCCATTTTTGTTTGACAGACTCGATACGACCCCCCCCCACCACCCGCTCCTGTGCCCCCTCCTCTTACCCTTCATGGATTAAAACCTGATCCCCCTTCCCCATTTGTAAATGCTTTTACTATCCTAGCCCATAATCTATCCCCCTCCTGTAACGCTCTCCACGCCCATTTCCCAATAAAAGCCCTATTGAAGCCACCCAGTTCCCTAACCCCAAGGCCTCCAACTTGTTTAGGAAGAAAAATAGTTTTCCAGTCAATCTAGGGAATTTTCTTCGAGTTCTCACTCCCACCCCCAAAGAAATCTCCTTTGTAAGGAGCATATTTTTTTTCAGCACAGTCGTAGGAGCCAAGTAGATCGACAAGGTGTAGGTAGGTATAGTTGCTAGCACATCATTCAGGAGCACCAATCTTCCTCCAATGGAAAGTCTTTTTCCATTTTCTTATCCTGTTTTTGATTTTTTCTACAACATAATTCCAATCTTGACTTTTCTTATGAGAGGCGCCGACCAAAACTCCAAGGTATTTCATTGGTAATCCGCCGACTGAACATCTCAAAATTTCTACCATATCTTGAATCATGCCAGGTTCTGCATTGATACCTGTTGGATTGTATACTAAAAGTCTAACTTTAGTATGAACAATGTCATAACAATATTTGAAATGAGAATCGTTGATCAAATAATTGCATCTTATAATTTATTTTATATGCATGATGCAATAGTCCATTTACTTTATACTGTAGATAATATGTTGTGCGACAACACGCGGAAGATCATATTATCGGTTTCCTTATAAAGTATAAACAGATGCTCACAACTGAGATAGACGGGGACTCTCTATCGGTATGGTTGTAGTGTGGTTTGGTATTAGCTTGTCTTGGCTATAGAATCACATTAGTGCACTCGTGTGTATTGAGTAGGATCGTCTGAGATCGTTCTTCTTATACTGACTAAATAGTAGAACTTGATCTCTGTTATTATGGAAGTTCGTGCTCTTAATCCCTATACAATAACTTCGACACGTAGGGCAGTATGTATTTCTTTGATTCATCAATGGGTGAGATTTAAAAGTATTAAATCAACAAACTCGGTGAGTTGGGAAATAGTGTTGTATCTATGGTGTGCTGTTGATTGTAGAAGGAATCCATGTCCGACATAGGTTGATGATGTCCCCTTGAGGAGCTCATAAGGTTTATCATGTAAATCTTGCAAGTGGATTAATTTCCGGCATGATAATAAGGTTGAGTGGTACTACTCTCGGAAGAGATATTAATTAATTTGAGTTGTCAGTAACTTAATTAATTAATAGGCATTGTATATCTTAAACATGGGGAGACTTCGGGCTCATAATAAGAAGGAGCCCAAAACGTAATTTTGGGTTGGAGTGGGTAGTGCAGTAATAATAATTTAGTGGAATTTATTATTATTATTGGATTAAATATAAGCTTTGGGCTAAGCTTGGATATTTAATCCAATAGAGGCCCAACTCCAATTCTCCTCCTGATCCCTGTTGTAGCCCAGTATATAAGTGAACTCAGCCTCTTGGAACCCTGATGATTCCTGCGCCTCTTTTGACGTAAGTTAGGGAAAGAAGCAGATTGAGAGATCCTGCAGACTGTTGCCCACACAACAGCAGGATCACACTTGGGACATACAGTAGAAGATCAGAGGTAGTTCTCTACAGATCATC
Organism: Pogostemon cablin; assembly: GCA_023678885.1. Classification (NCBI taxonomy): domain Eukaryota; kingdom Viridiplantae; phylum Streptophyta; class Magnoliopsida; order Lamiales; family Lamiaceae; genus Pogostemon; species Pogostemon cablin. Next base: position 14,395,611 of record CM042979.1, read on the forward strand.
CTCTACACCAACCCAGAAGAACGGTAAACGTTTAATTTTAATTGCTTCCGCTGTTATCATTTATCTGAAATCCTAACGGATCACGTTGAACCACACAATCCAATTGCCAACAATTGGTATCAGAGCGATGGTTTTGTGGTGAAACGTGAGTCGTTAGGTGGGTTGTGATTATTTGATTATATGATTTAATCTGGAATAATTGCATGTTTGTAATCAAGTTATGTTATTGATTATTTTGATTATGTGATTATGTTAATTAATCTGGAAATAATCATATGGGTTCTCTGTTATAGTTTTCCCCTTCGTATCCAATTTGGTCTGTGTGATTGCTGCTGATTGTTATTGCTGTACACATCACACAATCTCCAATCACACACACACACACACTACTCGATGGGTGTCCTTCCGACGTGTGAACGTTGGCAAGTGACGGTGGCGTCTGAAGCCAGTGTCGACAATTGATGGCTGGTTGCATCGACCGGACCAGAAATGTCACGGCGGCGCTGGAAAGGGCTGAAGGCGAAGACATGTGTGTGTAGTATGCACTCGTTTCTGACAGCGGCGTTCTGAGCGCGTCTGATTCGGCTTCCGGGCAGGCCCACTGCAAGTTTCGGGTTGGGGCGCTGTCGTTGCTGGCGGCGCGAATTCGGTTGGGCCGTCGGGGGTCTTCGACGAACGATGCCGCTCAAGGCTTACTGTCAGGCGAAGCGGTGATGACAGTGGACGGCGGAAGCTGGTCGCGGCTGGGTCGGTTCTTCCAATCAAAACGATGACTGGTCAGTGGCGTGGATTCTCCTGGCAGCGCTGCGTATGGAAGGCCGCGGTGGTTGGGCTCTGGTTACGGTGTCTGAATGGCTGGCAGGAAACTAAGAGCACGTCTCGGTACGATTCCGGTGGGTTGTCGTGGCGCACTGGACGGTGGCTCCATTCACGTGGGCTGTGGGTGCGACAGCCGGCGACACTGGCACCAGGTTGCGCCGGTGTGCATTGGGTGTTGAAGCTGGTCGCGGCTGGCGTTAATCTAGGGCAGCAAGCAAATGGGCTGGGCCATTTTTTAATTGCTGGCCGATGGTTTTTGGGCCTGTGTACAGTTGGGCCCAATTTAATTGAGCTGGCAATGGGCTTGTTGTGTTGGGTGTCTCAGCTAGGCATTGTTTTAATTTGGTTTTGGGCTGTTCTCATGGGCCCAATTTTAATTAAAATGGATATGGGCTGTTGGACCTTAACTGCTGGACTAATTTATTTTAATTAATTGTGGGTAATGGGCCAAGCATGATAAATTAATTAATTATATTAATGGACTAATTTTGTGCTAGTGGGCTTGATGGACTTAATTTGATTTTGGGCTAAGATTATAGGCCATGGATAATGGGCTTGATTAGTTATTTAATCTGCTGCTCATTTTGTGCTAATTTGTTGCTCTTGGGCCCAAATTAATTGATCCACCATTTATGCAATTAATTATGATATATAACTGATTTAATTGTTTTAACTTGACAATTAATTGTTATATATGTAAGGCATGTTCTATGTGATTTACTTATTTAAATTGATGTTAATAGAAGCATGTCTTAGTTGTATATTTTATTCTGGAATATTATATGCATGTTAAAAACCCTCGGTAATTAAATAACTAAGTGGGAGAGGGAATTGGTAATTAATTCCCGCGGCCTCCATTATTGGTTTGTTAGCAATGTGAATAGACTTGCGCGTCGGCATTAGAGCCTTCCTCCCCATCGGATGAGTTTATTCATGGATTGCTGGAATCGACTTCATTAAATAATTACGTTTGTAATGTGATGCATATGAACTTGCGCGTTGGCTTAGACCTTCCTCCCTATCGGATGAGTTTATATGCGGTTCACTGGTACAAACTTGTAATAGATGACTGTAGGAAGTTATCCGAGCGCATGTGCACTTCTCTATCTGTAAGGCACATAACCTTGGGCCGCGGACTTGGGGTAAAATAATAGTGTACACTTAGATGTAAATAATAAGTATCCTCCCCATCGGAGTCACTGCTTTTATTTGCATGGCTAAAGAGGAACCGACTATTAATTATTTTGTCATAAAGTAAGGTTGACAAATGAAATTAATGGGTAAAACCTTCTCTTGTAAATGTTCGGGTTTGTAAACGTCCACACTATCGTGGCTTGCAGACTCACGGTGCTTGAGATGTCGGTGAATTTTATTTTATATTGTTTTGAGGGAATCAATATAAAAGAATAAAATTCGAAGATTTGATCGGTAAATTTATTTGTAATTCTCTGAATTTCGAATGGTTTTATCTCATTTTTTATTAACTAAAAGAAATTAAATTTACTTGTCCAAATTAGATGATTAGAAAAGAATCTTGGTTTTGAAAATTACTGCTTAAGAAAATACATGTGTATTCTCACAAAGGACGTCTCATGATGCCTATTAAAGTCTCTAGTGAAGGGATGAGAGGTTCATAGAAATATGATGGTCTCATGTAACTCTTCGGATACTTGAGTAAATTAAAAGGCAGAAGATCATGGTTGAAATTGATGAATGAATTGGAAAAGCTTGGAATAGAAATTGAAAGGGAAACCTAAATTAATTTATTCTTCACAATTTGCCTGGACGTTTTGAGCAAGTTCTACCTGAAATACGAGAGGTTGTATATGGTGGGAAACTTCTAACAAAACATGTGGCAAAAGAAAGCCATTTTTCATCATGATGTGAACAAGTTTAATATCTTATTTACTAATGGTTTAAACATGATTAGTGATGGCATCTACTGACACGAAGTATGTAGATACTGGAATCACTAAATGTTTATCACTGAGTAAGGATAAGATTGTTAATAACATGGGTAAAACTACAAAGGTAGTGGCTATTGCAGTGGGAGTTGTTTATTTATCTCATGATAAGAATAAACGATTGATTATGATAAATTATCTTTTCGTACGTTTCATATAAAGAATTTAATTTCGGTTTCTATGCATTAACGGATGGATACTTCATTTCATTTAAATGACATGGTCATAGTAATGAGGAATGAGGCTATAATCCGTTAAAGTACGTTGGTGGATAATATGTAAACTCTTGAATCATATACATCCCACAGATGCAATAAATAGTAATTAATAATACATCTTCTAATATTAGTAAGAGAAAAGAACCTTTGGAAATGAACTAAACATACATTTGGCGTCTATGACTAATTCATTTTACTTGAGTAGGATTCAAAAGTTGATAGCCGATAGACCGTAAGGTTTATCTGAAGTGGAAACTATCGGACTTGCGAGTCTTGCTTGGAAGTAAAAATGATTAACTGTCTTTTCAAGGCTGTGGGGTGTAGAGCCAAAGAGATATATGTTGGAATTAGTTCATTCTGATTCAAGCGAACCTAATATTATCCAGGCGAGAGGTGGTTATGAATATTCAAAGATTATTCTGGAAACCAATATATTTATATGATGCACTGCATGTCTAAGTTCTTTGATTAAATCAAGAATTGTAAGGCTGGTACAGTGAAGCGTCATGGAAAATATATTAAGTCATTACGATTCAATCATGATGGCGAATACCTCTTGGGATAGTTAGGAGCTATTGATCAGAAGTTGAGATTAAATCTCAAGTTGACTACACCGGGTATGCCCCAAACTGAATGGTGTGGTGGATAGAAGGAATAAGGCTCTTATGGTTATGATTAGATAGATGATGAATTATTTGGAATAATTAAAATTCATTTTATGGATATGCCCTAGAAACAGTAATTCGTAAAACATTTGTCTGTTTGTGGGACATCCTGGAAAAATGAAGGTTGATTTATTTAGTCCAAAAGAGCGAAGGGTGACTGTTAACACAAACACCAAATTTTTGGAAAAGGACTATGTAATAAATCACAAGCCCATGTATAAATTGTTCTAAAGGAAGTGAGAGGAAAACACAAAGTGTAAGTACCAAGTGTACAAGAGGATATACCACAAGGTAAACTGCAACGCGTGTCACGTCTGATACACAATTACATGTAGTGCCTTGTCGTAGTGGGAGGGTTGTATGACAACCCATAAATATATGTTTTGGGAGAGTCGTGAGACTTGATCCCTAGTCAACATAGTATTGTCCCACGGATACGACGTAGCACTACAAGATTAAAATGTAGAATCTTAGTAAGTTGCAATGTATGTTGAAATAGAATCTACGGATTCTAAATTAAGTCTGGAGCTTGAAAGATCACTAAAATGGTGTAAAAGCCATTGCAAGTGGTCATAGGAAATAAAGAGGATCATACGGAAAGGTGAAAACCTTGGAAGCAAAGCTTGTTGCGAAAAGGTGTACTCAGAAAGAAATGGTTCGATTATGAGGAAACATGTTCGCTGGTAGCTATGCTTATGTTGATCCGGATTCTTTTATTGCTGCTATAAGGAACAGCAAATAGATGTCAAAGACAGCTTTCCTGATTGGAAGTCTTGAGGAAAACATCTATGTGAAGCAACCAGAGTGATTCATTGCAAAGTACTAATAACATTTTTGATAGTAAGCTTAAAAGTGTCCAGTGATGGACTAAAGCAAGCTTTAAGATTGTGAATCATCTGTTTTGATTAGCTAATCCAGTGGCATGGATTTAAATCAATGAGCGGATGAGTCTTGTGTGTTGTAAAGAGTGACGGAAACGTGGTGGTGTTTTTTGTACTATACGAAGATAGTATCTTGCTCATTGGAGACAATGAAAGAGTATTATCGGGCGTATGGGTACGGTTAATAAAGCGGTAGAGATGAAGGACTTAAGAAAGACAAAATATATCCTTTTGATCACGGTAATACGGATCACAGAAAGGACATTATGCTTATCTCAAGTTTCATAAATGATACAGTCCATACTCGTTTAGCATGTAAATTTATCTAAGTGAATGTGTCTTTGAGACACAAGAAGAAGATAAAGAGGATGAAAGCGGTTCCTTATGCTCCGGCGAATAAGGAAGCTTAATCTAAGGAATGCTATGAACGATGTTGGATATCTGTTTTGCTGGATGCATCAACAGTGGGTATCAACGTAACCCGGAACAAGAATGATGAACTGTGGCAAGACATATATAAAGTGTCTGAGAAGGACTGGAAATTATATGTGGACTTACTGGACAGATTCACTGCTTCTTGCGAATTACGTAGATTTGGATTTTTTAGTCAGATTGGACGGCAGTAAATTCACCTCAAAGGTTATGTGTTTAATCTTAGGAAGTAGAGTCATAATGTGGAGGAGTGTTATATAGAAATATATTTCAGACTCCGGACTCCATCATGGAAAGATGATGAATTGGAGCCTATGAGGCAGCCAAAGTATCTATATGACTCTAGAAACTTCATGATGGACTTTGAAGTGTTTCTAAGTTTACCCAAGGTAATCACAATTTACATTGATGATATTGGTGCAGTTGCAAACTTGAAGAAATCACAAGTCTATAAGGCAATTAAACACATGGAGCGCGAGTACCACCTGTTACGAGAAATCGTATGATGAGGGGAAGGTTGTTGTCGCCTAGATTGCATCGGATGATAACCTATAAATCCATTTTCAAGGACCTTAAGGCGAGAGTTTTTAATGGTCGTGTAGTGGAAGTAGGAATCAGATGTATGGCAGAAGACATGACAGCATAGTCTTTTAGTATAAGTGGGAGATTGTTGGATTGTACACTAAAAGTCTAACTTTAGTATGAACAATGTCATAACAATATTTGAAATGAGAATCGTTGATCAAATGATTGCATCTTATAATTTATTTTATATGCATGATGCAATATTCCATTTACTTTATACTGTAGATAATATGTTGTGCGACAACACGCGGAAGATCATATTATCGATTTCCTGATAAAGTATAAACAGATGCTCACAACTGAGATAGACGGGGACTCTCTATCGGTATAGTTGTAGTGTGGTTCGGTATTAGCTTGTCTTGGCTATAGAATCACATTAGTGCACTCGTGTGTATTGAGTAGGATCGCCTGAGATCGTACTTCTTATACTGACTAAATAGTAGAACTTGATCTCTGTTATTATGGAAGTTCGTGCTCTTAATCCCTATATAATAATCTCGACACGTAGGGCAGTATGTATTTCTTTGATTCATCAATGGGTGAGATTTAAAAGTATTAAATCAACAAACTCGGTGAGTTGGGAAATAGTGCTGTATCTATGGTGTGCTGTTGATTGTAGAAGGAATCCATGTCCGACATAGGTTGATGATGTCCCCTTGAGGAGCTCATAAGGTTTATCATGTAAATCTTGCAAGTGGATTAATTTCCGGCATGATAATAAGGTTGAGTGGTACTACTCTCGGAAGAGATATTAATTAATTTGAGTTGTCAGTAACTTAATTAATTAATGGGCATTGTATATCTTAAACATGGGGAGACTTCGGGCTCATAATAAGAAGGAGCCCAAAACGTAATTTTGGGTTGGAGTGGGTAGTGCAGTAATAATAATTTAGTGGAATTTATTATTATTATTGGATTAAATATAAGCTTTGGGCTAAGCTTGAATATTTAATCCAATGGAGGCCCAACTCTAATTCTCCTCCTGATCCCTGCTGTAGCCCAGTATATAAGTGAACTCAGCCTCGTGGAACCCTGATGATTCCTGCGCCTCTTTTGACCTAAGTTAGGGAAAGAAGCAGATTGAGAGATCCTGCAGACTGTTGCCCACACAACAGCAGGATCACACTTAGGACATACAGTAGAAGATCAGAGGTAGTTCTCTACAGATCATCCTCTACACCAACCCAGAAGTACGGTAAACGTTTAATTTTAATTGCTTCCGCTGTTATCGTTTATCTGAAATCCTAACGGATCACGTTGAACCACACGATCCAATTGCCAACAATACCAACTAGGGAGTATTTCTTTAAGTTGATTCGCAATCCAGTTAGAGACTCTAAGACCATTAACATTCTTCTCAGAAACAATGCATTTTTCAGACTAGATTTCCCAACAAATATAGTATCATCGGTAAACTGTAGATGAGACACATAGATTTCTCCATTTCCAATTTCCACAGGTTCAAAAAGCCCCAAATTCACTGCCCTTTTCATGAAAATATTAATGCATTCTGCTGCCACAATAAACAAAAAGGGGATAAAGGATCCCTTGTCTTAGGCCTTTTTCGAATCTGAAATCGCCGGTCGGAACTCTATTAATCACACATGCCTTCATCCAAGATACCCACTTATCATGAAAGTTGTAATCTTTAAGTATGTCCTCCAAGTATTGCCAGTTCACTGAGTCGTATGCCTTTGCGAAGTCAATCTTATAGCAAAAGATCTCCTTTTTCCTATTTTTGGCATCCTCTATGATATTGGATAAGGATACAATACTATCCATAATCTGCTTTCCTTCCACGAAAGCTGTCTGTTCCTCCGCAATGATGTCTCCCAGTACGGAACTCATCCTTTTTGCTAGAACGTTCTCGGGGATTTAGTAGGGGCCACCTATTAGAGATATCGGTCTGAAGTCCATAATATTGGAGGAGGCAACTAATTTTTGGATATGAGTTGTTTAGCCCCAAAGTGAGTTTGGCATTTGCATGGAATTCATTCATGAACCTCATAAAATCTTCTCTCAAGCCATCCCAACATTCTTTGAATATACCTATGCTCATTCCATCTGGGCCCGGGCTCTTCATGATGTCACAGGAGTTTATGGTGGCCTTGACTTCCTCCTCCGAGAATGGTTTGACTAGTCTCACCCTGTCAATATGATCAAATTTCTTTAACACAAAGTTGCTGCTGATTCTTGGTCTAGGTGTGTTTTTTGCACTGTAATGGCTTTTAAACATCTCGTGTATTGCCTGTTTCACTTTGACTGTGTTTTGTGACCATGACCCATTGATGTATAACGCTTTCAGTTCATTCTTAACTTTCCTCCCATTGATAAATCGGTGGAAGACCGAGAAATTTATGTCACCGTGTTTAAGCCATTTCAACTTTGCCTTTTGCTGGAGTATGAAGTTTCTTGATTTTATATCACAAAACAATAAAGCCCTTTCCTTATTTCTCTCCTCAACCTCTTCATCCTCAAGTCCAAATACATCATCCATAATGTCCAATTTCTAAACTACCTCTTTCCTATCCTCAATTCTTTTATCAATCCTGCCGAATACGTTCACATTCTATATCTTTAAATCCTTCTTCAAGAGTTTTAATTTTACCTTCATGACAAATTCTCCCCATCCTGATCTCGAATACGTGGCCCATTTGTTCATCATAATTTCTTTGAACCCTGGGAAGTGAATCCAAGCATTTAGACTTTTGAAGGGCCTAGATCCCCAATCAGTACTCATTATGTTCAATATCAATGGGCAATGATCCGAGTTTATTCTTTTCAAACCTCTCAAGTAAGTATTAGGCCATGTTGTTATCCAACTGGAATTGAGAAGGACCCTATCCAATCGACTTTTGCAGGATCCTTCCCCCCTATAGTAAGTGAAGGATCTCCCTTGGATAGGAACATCCAATAGATGAGCACTTCTGATGAAATTATCAAATCTTCTTATATCTGCATTATTGGATCCAACCCTCCTCCCCACCCTTTCTGATGTAGTTCTGATCGTGTTGAAGTCGCCTCCAACGCAAACACACTTGTCAGTTGCTTGATTGACAATGGATTTGATTTGATACCAAAGAATTACCTTTTCTCCAATGTCACATGGTGCGTAGACATTTATTAAACAACATTCAGCATTGTTCTCCATATATACTCCATTCACAATTACTGCTCCCGGGATATGCCAATAACTTCTTGTTATAAATCTAACCTTATTCCAAAACGTTAAGATTCATCCTGACCTTCCTTCAGACTCCCTATGTACCCATTTCAATTTATATAGCCCCCCTATTTCATGGCATATGTTATCATCAATGGATTCCATTTTGGTTTCTTGAATGAAACTCATGTCAAACTTTTCCTTATAGAGCCAATCTTTCAACTCCACCTTTTTGGCCCTCGACCCCAAACCACAACAATTATAGCAGAAGATCTTCATTTATCAATCCCATCTCCCCCAGTCCTAGACTTTTCAATACTCCCTTTTCTTTTATGAACTAAGGATTCAAAATTTTCAATTATTACCTCATCCGACGAGTCTTACCGCAAGCCCAACTTATTCCCCAATTCCCAAATTTTAGCTGCTTCAATTCTTGCTTTCGACCTATGCTCATTTTTATTATTCTCTTTATTACCTCCAGCTTGTTTCTTTCTTTTGTGTTTCGAAATTGTGAGAGTATCGCCTAGTAATCCCTTCAACAGTACTTTCTCTATTTTCTTTGCATTCCCTTTTGTCATTTTCCTTTCATTTTGTTGTTTCTTGCCCCTTGATTTTTTTCTGAAAAATGCTCCTACTCCAATTCATCTTCGCAGTGTAAAATAGGTGTTTCTGGCCTTGATTCTTCCGAACTAGTCTAATCTTGTATCCTTCCGCGTGGATTCCCGTGTTTATCACCATTGGACGGTAAATCATGAATATGAGTAGGTTCTTCAATTTCATTAGATCCTATCTTGAGTTTTCCATCTATGGAATCTATTTTATTATGGATAATCTGCTCATGGTCTTTTTCTTTTTGTTCTGGGCTTATGTTGGGCTTGTCACTTGATTGGGCCTCATTACTTATATTTGTTGGGATCTCCCATTCTCTGATATCTTTTGTTTGGTCTGTCTCCCCATGAGTCTGGGAAATTGATGTAAATCTGCTTCTCGTCAGATCTGCCTCGAATGGAGCGCTAGAGTTCCCATGCCTATTTTTTATGGGAGTATTTTATGACATAAAAATATTTCATCCAATTTTTTTGTCTTTAATTTTTTTAATTAATTAATTATTATTATTACTTTTTAATATATTTATTATTATTATTTTTAAATATATGTATAAAGCATCTAGGGTTTAATTACCTTAGTTTCACGGTCTGTGACGTCTATGATGATTTTCCAAAAGTATGTGTAAAAATTCTGGTACATTATTATTATTATTGTTGAAAGTTGAAGGTAAAACATGATCTTGATCTCCATGCAACCGGTGTATTAAGTTGCCAAGGGGTGTATGAATGTTGCATACATATTTCTTGGAAGTTTATACATTGGTAATGTACATACGGAGTGCTGCAAGTATACATGTACAAGAAAGGGTTTGTTTGGAGGTTGTGTATCAGTTGTGGTGATCAAGTGAGCTGGTTGAAGGACAGTTGAGCTGAGTAGGGTTTGTTAAGAGTGCTGTTATGATGTTGTGATGTGTCAAGCCTTGATTGGAGGACCTTAGACAGCAGTTACACAGCTGCAACAAATCCAAACCGTATGCCACCTACAAAAGCAATCTGCTCCTTCTAGAATCATCATTATCTTCTTTCTCTTCTTCATGCGTGTGATGATCTAAGTGTAATCTAGCTTAGGGAGTCATCTTCTTCATCCTGTGTAATCATCTGTCAATAAAAAGAAGCCGATTTCTTTTGAAAGTGGATGTAGATCATCTCCTTGTGCATTTCTTCTTGTTTTCTACTGTTTCATTGATTGTTACTCGCTTCCAATTAAAACTAGTTGAGTGTGTGTGTGATCATCATATTGAGTGATTGAGAGTAGATTTCAGAGTATTGAAAGCTGCTAGTTTCACAACAATTAGCGCCGTCCCGTGGGAAATCAAGGAAGCTGAATCCATGAAGATGAACACCACCCGGTTTGATATTGAGAAGCTCTCTGAGAAAATGGATTTCAGTCTCTGGAAACTCAAGATGTAGGCGATCTTGACACAGCAGGGGCTGATTGATGCATTGAAGCCACCTCCACCAACCAACATTGAGATCATCAAAGATCCATTAGCAGCTGGACCTCCAATAGTGCAGGTTGATAATGAGGTACTCCGTAAAGCTCATTCTACAATCATTTTATATTTGGGAGATAAGGCATTATGAAAAGTAGCTAGAGAAACAACTGCTATTGGTATTTGGGATAAATTAGAATCTCTGTATATGGTGAAAACTCTAGCAATTAGGTTGCATATCAGAGAGAAAATACATGCATATAAGATTAGTGATGAAAAGCCTATACTAAGTCAAGTAGATGAATTCATCAAGATTTTGGATGATCTTGAAAGTGTTGATGTTAAGATTTCTGAAGAAGAAATGGTCCTCATGCTGATTACAGCACTTCCAAGATCATTTCAAAGTTTTAAAGACACCTTGTTATATGCAAATCAAGGCACTGTCAAGTTTGACAGTGTATTGCTTGTCCTCAAGTCAAGAGAATTGCAGCTTGCATCACATAAATGTTGCAAGCTCAGGGAGAGAAGGAATGGTTGTCAAGAAGAACAATCAACCCAAGAAAAATAACAAGAAGAATAAGTCTAATGCTGGCAATGGAAGGACAGAAAATAAAGAGGGTGAATCAACTAAGGAAGGTGAAGTAAGAAAGTGTTACTATTGTCACCAACCTGGACACATGAAGAGGAATTGTTACAAATGAAAAGCAGACAAAGGGAAGGGAATAGAAAAGGGCAAAGAAACAGAACCAAAAGTTCAAGTAAATCAGACTGTACAAGCCAAAGAAGGTGGTGAAGGTTTTATTGAAGCTCTAACTGTTGTAAATTCAGAGGTTAATGCTGAATAGGTAATGGATTCAGGCTATACATTCCACATGATACCTAGTAAGCACTTGTTCACTGATTTCAAGCAACAAACTGGAGGCTCTGTCTTACTAGGAAATGATAAAACATGCAGCATTAAAGGCATGAGATCAGTGAAATTGAAAATGGCAGATGGAGAAGTAAGAATTCTTCATAATGTTAGGTATGTCCCTGAGCTCAGAAGGAACTTAATTTCTCTTGGTATGTTGGATTTCATGGGATACACATATATCTTGACAAATGGCATGATCAGTGTTATAAAGGGAAGTGAAGTTTTCTTGAAAGGAATCAGGAAACATGATCTTTATTTCCTCAATGGAAATGCAGTTTCTGGACAAGTATGTGCTACCAAGAATCTTGATACCTCTTCACTGTGGTATGGAAGATTAGGACATATTAGTGAGAGGGAGATACAAGAATTAATAAAACTTGACTGATATGTTGAGAAACATAAGTTAATCTAAAGCTATGTGAACACTGTGTGATGGGGAAATCAAAGAGGCTCAAATTTGGTGTTGGTGAACATACATCAGTATCCATACTTGATTATGTCCACTCTGATTTGTGGGGACCTTCCAAGAATCCAACAAAAGGAGGAGAAAGGTATTTTATCTCATTCATAGATGATTTCTCAAGGAAAGTATGGATATATATTCTGAAATCCAAGGATGAAGCCTTTGGAAAGTTCAAAGATTGGCTGACAGAAGTTGAGAACATCACTGAAAAGACATTGAAATGTTTCAGAACAGATAATGGATTAGAATATCTCTCAAATGAATTCAATAAGTTCTGTAGAGATAGAGGAATCAAAAGACATAGAATAGTTCCATCAACTCCACAATAAAATGGAGTTGCAGAAAGGTTAAATCAAACTCTCCTAGAGATGTCATAAATTCCTTGTGAGTAGAGATGTCAAGTTTGATGAGTCAAGGATGCCATTTCTGGAGCAAACTGAGCATGCTACAATAGCTGATAAGAGTATTGAGTCTGAGGTGGAGCTTGAAGAAACTTCAGAGAGAAATCCAGAAGTAACAGACAACAGAAATGAGCTAAGTACTTATCATCTTGCAAGAGATAGACAGAGGAGGGAAATTAATCCACCATCAAGATATGTACAAGCTGATCTTATATCATATGCTCTATACACGGCCACAGAAATTGAATCTAGTGAACCTAAGAGCTACAAGGAAGCTATAACAAGCACTGATAATGATCAGTGGATTACTGTCATCAATGAAGAACTTATGTCACTTGAGAGGAATGGAACATGGGAGATTGTTAACAAACCTCAAAGGCAGAAATTAGTGGGATGCAAATGGATTTTCAAAAAGAAACCATCTGCAGTTCCAGATGGAAAGGTCAGATATAAAGCTAGGCTTGTAGCCAAAGGGTTCTCACAGAAAGAAGGGGTGGATTATAATGAAATCTTCTCACCTGTTGTCAAACATTGCTCTATAAGGATCATACTTTCACTAGTTACACAGTATGATCTTGAACTACATCAAATGAATGTGACAACTGCTTTTTTACGTGGTGAATTGGAAGAACAAATTTACATGGCTGTACCAGAGGGAGTAAGTGTTCAGAATCAAAGTTCTAAGGCTTGTCTGCTTAAGAAATTTCTCTATGGTCTTAAGCAGAGCCCTAAATAATGGTACATGAGGTTTGATCAATATATTGTGGGCTGTGGATTTGCTAAAAGCTCATATGATAGCTGTGTATATTACTTTTAAGAAAAGGACTAATACACTTACCTGTTGCTCTATGTAGATGATATGTCGATAGCTAGCCACTCCATGGTTGGTATACAGAGAGTTAAAGACTTGCTGGAATCAGAGTTTGACATAAAAGATCTAGGGGAAGCTAAGATGATACTTGGTATGTCTATCAACAGAAACAGGAGCAAGGGAAGCTTGTTTCTTAATCAAGAAGCTTACTTGTACAAAGTGTTGAAGAGGTACAATATGTATGAAAGTAAATCATTTTCAACACCATTTAAACAAGGTTTGAAACAGTCTCTGCAGCAAGGACCTTCATCTACATCAGAATCAACAGAAATGGACAAAATTCCCTATGCTAGTGCAGTTGGCAGCCTCATGTACTGTATGGTATATTGTAGGCCAGATATGGCCTATGTCATGAGTATTTTAAGCAGGTTTATGGGACATCCAGGAAGATCACATTGGGAAGCTGTTAACTGGGCTATGAAGTATGTGAAATGATCAACTTACAGAGGGTTAAAGTTTCAAAGAAAAGAGCAGCTCAGTGAAGTGTTAAGTGGATGGATATGTTGATGCAGATTATGCAGCAAATTTAGATACAAGAAAGTCATTGACTGACTATATTTTCCCTTTTTTTGGAACAGCTATAAGCTGGAAAGCAAGACATCTAGAGCTGTCAGAATGGGTTGGTGGGGTGTTTAACGCACAACCCACTTTTTGATGGGCTCAAGTGGGGCGGGCTATGATGGGGCGGGCCGCGGGTTAGCCCACGCTCTACCACCCCCTATCCACATATGACCTACCCACCCCTCACCCACCTATCTCCCACCCCTACCCCCATCCACCCACCCCCAATCCCCACCCCCACCTACCCTAACCCCCACCCAACCACCACACCCACCCCCCACCCACCCCCTCACCCATCCCCTATCCCCACCTCCACCCACCCATCCCACCCCCTATCACCCACTCCCCACTCACCCCAAATTTTTTTTAAAAAAAATATTTTAGATTTTAATATTTAAATAATAAAAATCACCCAACCCTACCCCTTACCCACCCCCAACCACACACCCACCCACCCACCCTCAATTTTTTTAAATTTTAGATTTATATATTTAAATAATAAATATTATCAGCCAACCCTACCTCCTACCTATCCCACCCCCCAAAAAAATTTATTTTTTTTAATTTTAGATTTAAATATTTAAAAAATAAAAATATTATCACTCAACCTATCCCCACCCACCCACCCACCCACCCCTAAAATATTTTTATTATTTAAATATTAAAATTTAAAATTTAAAAAAAAAAAGAGGGGTGGGGACTGGGGGTGGTAGTGGTAGCAGGTTAGGGTTGGGTGATAATATTTTTATTATTTAAATATTAAAATATAAAATTAAAGAAAAAAATTTGTCGGGGGTAGGGTGGGTGGGTTGGAGGTGGTGGGTGGATGGGGTAGAATTGAGTGATAATATTTTTATTATTTAAATATTAAAATCTAAAAAAATTAAAAAAAAATTGGGGTGGGTGGGGGGTGGGATGAGTGGGGGTTAGGGTTGGGTGATTATATTTTTATTATTTAAATATTAAAATCTAAAAAACAATTTTTTTTGGTGTGGGTGGAGTGGGTAGAGGGTAGGGTTGGGTGATTATATTTTTATTATTTAAGTATTAAAATCTAAAAATAATTAAAATTTTTTTTTGGGTGGGTCGGTGGGGGTTGGGGGTGGGGTGGCTAGGGGTAGGGTTGGGTGATTATATTTTTATTATTTAAATATTAAAATCTAAAAAAATTAAAATAATTTTTTTTGGGATGGGTGGGTGGGGGTGGGGTGGGTAGTGGGTAGGGTTGGGTGATAATATTTATTATTTAAATATTTAAATTTAAATATTGTATGTTACTTTTTAAAAATTTAATTTATAAAAGTGGGTTGATGTTGGGTTGGTGGGGCGGTGCGGGTTAGCCAACACTTTAGTGGGTTTGAAGTGTGGCGAGTTTTTATGGGGCGAGTTAATTTTGGGTTGAGAAATTGGTGGGTTGGGGCGGGTTGGCCCGTGGACTCAACCCACTTTTGACAGCTCTAAAGCCATCAATCAGTTGTTGCTCTGTCCACAACTGAAGCTGAGTTTGTTGCCTTAACTGAAACTATCAAGGAAGAAATGTGGATCTCTGGTATGTTGGAAGAGCTTGGGGTAAGACAGGTGGCTGTGAAGTATTATGTGACAATCAAAGTGCAATCCATTTAGCCAAGCATCAGGGCTATCATGAGAGGACAAAGCATATTGATATCAAATTATATTTTGTAAGGGATCTTGTAGAAAATGGAACTATAAGAGTGCACAAGATTGACACATCTGTCAATCCTGCAGACTGTCTGACTAAAGCCTTGCCTAGTTCAATATTTGAACTAAGCTTGAGCTTAGTTGGAATGTAATTCCAGTAAACTTGGAGGGAGTTGCTCATGATTGAGCAGCAACAAAGGGTATTGGTAGCAAGTTTATTGATAATTGTGATACATGTTTTAAAGTGGAGAATTGTTGAAAGTTGAAGGTAAAACATGATCTTGATCTTCATGCAACCGGTGTATTAAGTTGGCCAGGGGGTGTATGAACGTTGCATACGTATTTCTTGGAAGTTTATACGTTGGTAATGTACATACAGAGTGTTGCAAGTATACATGTACAAGAATTTGGAGGTTGTGTATCAGTTGTGGTGATCAAGTGAGCTGGTTGAAGGGTAGTTGAGCTGAGTAGGGTTTGTTAAGAGTGCTGTTATGATGTTGTGACGTGTCAAGCCTTGATTGGAGGACCTTAGACAACAGTTATACAGCTGCAATGAATCCAAACCGCATGCCACCTACAAAAGCAATTAGTTCCTTCTGGAATCATCATTATCTTCTTTCTCTTCTTCATGTGTTAGGGAGTCATCTTCTTCATCCTGTGTAATCATCTGTCAATAAAGAGAAGCCAATTCCTTTTGAAAGTGGATGTAGATCATCTTGATCGAACCACTATAAACTCTTGTGCATTTCTTCTTGTTTTCTATTGTTTCATTTATTGCTACTCGCTTCCAATTAAAACCAGTTGAGTGTGTGTGATCATCATATAGAGTGATTGAGAGTAGATTTCATAGTATTGAAAGCTGCAAGTTTCACAACAATTATTTTAATTTATGTATATTGAGTACACAAACTAATCACTCCTCCGAACGAATCTGTTTCTCTGCAATCATTGAGATGCTCATCCGTCTAATTGATGCTCATCTTCTCCTTTGTATTTTAATATACATATTATCATTAATTATGATTCTCGATTTCTTATCTTATATATATAATGTGTTTAGGTTTAACTACCGATACTTTTTACGGTTTGTGAGTTCTATGATGATTTTCCAAAAGTATAGGTAAAAACTCTGGTACATTATTATTATTATTTTTAATTTAATATATGTATATTGGGTTTAGGATTTTAAAACATGGTTGTGCTAAGCTTTTTTTCACATTATATATTCCTAAATCGTGACTCATTTAAATGATTGTTTTTCAACTAATAAATTCTCTGATCTCATTTGCTAGAGTTCCTTCGAATTTCTCTGGAATTCAAGAAAATATGTTTTTGAAGTATATATATAGTTAAGTGTGTAAGGTGTGATAGTTTAATAGATTTATTATTCTCAAATACACACTTTTAAGCTTATTTATTACTCCCTCCGTCCCAGTGCATTGCGAACGCTACATTATTATAAACTATAGGCAACTGCCTCTATTTTACTGGGACAGAGGGAGTATTAGATACATTAAAAAATAGAAAATACAATAAAATAAACAATTAGTGAATAAAGAGACAAAATTACCCTCGACTAAGTCAATCCACTTCTTCTCACTTAAATCCAGCAGATCTGCTGCCTTAGCTCCCTCCGATCCGCTGCCCTTTTCGCGGTGGCGCTCTGTCATGCGCCGCCGGTGCGCGGTGGTGCGGCCCTGTCCTACACGCCGCTAAAGCGTGGTGGTGCTCTGTTCTCATCTCAGCCGCTGCTCCGTCGCGCAATTTGGCCCAATCTGTTTTAGAAATCATCTAAGTGGATTGTAGTTAAAAAAAAGTTTTTTTTCGCACAAATTACTCCCTCCTATATAATTACGTCTTTTCTCTTCTATTCCTTCATCCTTATCATCTTTATCTCTTTAGATTCATTCTCAAATCAGCTCTCGCATTGCTGTCAAGGTAATATTTCGCAATTCTTCTTCTTCTGTTTATCCTTTTTTTTTCAGAATTTGAGCGTTGTTATTTGAATTTTGTTTCTGTTTATTGGATCCAGAAGAAACTATACCATTTGGTTTTTATTTCTTAAGAAATAATTAGGTTGTTTATCCTGATGATTTTGTTTTTACCTGAGAATTGATTGATCTGCTTATTGATGCAATTAAAACAATCGGTTTGGTTCCTGAGATACTGGTTATTTTTTTGATTGCTCTTGGATCTCGTTGATTTGCTTTGATTTTTCCATTTTAAATTGGAATCCAGGGTTTCAAATTGATTTCCTTTGGCTATTGATCCGATTTTGGTAATTTTTCTTAAAAAAGTTTCGATGTTTATCCTGATTTTGTTTTTTTCCCTGAGATTATTGGTGCAGTTAAAAAAATCGGTGTTTGGTTCTGAGATCTGAATTTATTCATTGATTGGCTGGTGTCTGCTCATCTTTTGTTCTTGCGTTTGGCAATTTTATTCAATGAATTTATTCATTGATTGAAGGTTGCTTAAACCATAGCTTCCCTCAATTTGCTCACCCCCAATTTTGCGTTGTGCTACCTCTAGCGTAAGGTCAAGGCGGAGAGCACCGCCTCTTGAAGCTCGTGTTTGTCGAATTCGTCCAGTTCATCCCTGCACACAGAAAACAATTACCGTGGATCAGCCCGCTACCCCACCACTGCTCAGAAGGTGGCTGGTCAGCTATTCAGATCATGTCCAGCTCAGGCTTTTGAAGGTGGTCTTTCCCAGCCATCTTACTATCAACCGAAATTCAAATATTGGAACTACAATGTTGCATTGCAGTTTCCAATGACTTACCCATCTCGATCAACATCTGACCTTTCCATGGTGAAATCCACTGTGTCCCTGGTATTTGTGCAAGCCCCATTAGAGAAAGGATTTACCAGCTTTGCTATTGACTTTCTCATGGTGGAGTCTCGGCTGCTGTGTCTAAAACTGCTGCTGCTCCAATTGAGCGTGTGAAACTTTTAATACAAAATCAAGATGAAATGATCAAGTCTGGTAGGTTGTCTGAACCATACAAAGGCATTGGGTATTGCTTCATCAGAACAATAAAAGATGAAGGAGTTGGTTCATTGTGGAGGGGGAACACTGCTGACGTGATCCGTTACTTCCCTACCAAGGCAAGTAATATAAATCCTAACTTCTGAACTTACTATTTCTCTTAAGTATTTCCTTTCTCCATGCATACAAGTTAAGTCAATCTATTAAATTACTTGCAGGCCTTGAATTTTGCATTCAAGGATTACTTTAAGAAGCTTTTTAACTTTAAGAAAGATAAAGATGGATATTGGAAATGGTTTGCTGGGAACCTGGCCTCAGGAGGTGCTGCTGGTGCTTCTTCCCTTCTCTTTGTTTATTCCTTGGACTATGCTCGTACCAGGTTGGCAAATGATGCCAAAGCTGCAAAGAAGTGGGTAGGCAGTTCAATGGCTTGATTGATGTCTATAGGAAGACATCGGATGGAATTGATGGATTGTATCGTGGATTCAATATATCTTGTGTGGGAATCATTGTATACCGTGGTCTATATTTTGGAATGTACGAATCCTTGAAGCCAGTAATGCTCACTGGAAACTTGCAGGTACCTATACTCGTAATTATCTTGATTATATTATTCCTTAGGACTCTTTTACTTCTTCTGCAACAACTAGTTTTCCACACGTTAACCCCTCCCGTTACTAGGTTTACTTTGCGTGCTAACTGCTAATGCTTGGTGAGATAGCCAAAGGCCTGGTTTTAATTTAAAGTCAGGTTATTACATGTTTTTTATCCCACCTACTTACAGATTCATTATATCCTAAGACATAATTTGACCAAGTGACCAGTGATACAAAACTTAGCATATCATTGGACATAAACATTTGTTATGAAACCTACCTCCCACTAATCAAACATTGCTGTCACCGTCTCATGCTCTATCTATCATTGTCCTGATCTTCCTACCAGATCCAAGCTGCTGCATTGTCTAATGAGAGGATTTTTTAATGCTTTAAAGTAGAATTTTAGTTGTTTTATTAGGATGAGGCAGCAGGTTTCAGTTCTGCAAGTGAATACATATTGAATTGCTTGTGTAATTAGAGCAAAGTGGCTTTGGAATTGCCTTTCAGTAAAGATGTTTTAGTGAAATGCATTTCAGTTTCTTTTATCTCCAGGTGAACTTGCGTCCGGACCACTTTAACCAGTGGTCGATCATTTATAGTAAATCTTTGGGATGCATGCATATACTAATTTTATCATATTAAGAGTCAACTAACCTAACAATTAATCAGACGTTGTCCTCATCTTTGTTGTTGGTTTGCTGCATGTAATTTCATCAAAGTTTGAAGCTCATTCTTTCTTGGTTGTATCTGTCTAGTTACTACACTAGTGTTATAATTTAAAGAAAAATCTCTCAATTTCATAATAGCTTCTTCTCCAGCTTTGCCCTCGGTTGGCTCATCACAAATGGAGCTGGTCTTGCATCATATCCAATTCATATTGTTCGTAGAAGAATGATGATGATCTCCGGTGAAGCAGTAAAATACAAAAGCTCTTTGGATGCGTTCTCTCAGATCTTGAAGAACGAGGGTGCAAAATCTTTGTTCAAGGGTGCGGGTGCAAACATTCTCAGGGCCGTTGCTTGTGCCGGTGTGCTTGTTGGCTATGATAAGCCTGCAGTTGTGTTTGGAAAGAAGTACGGATCAGGTGGTGGTTAAGGCATAGTGTGGTTATTACAAGTCATGATTATTTATGATGAATAAGATGAACTGTTGCAATTTTGAATAATTCTTTTGTGGTAGGGGTAGGGGTAGGGGTCAACATCACACACACATCTGGATTATTTTGTGAAACAATTGAAATGAATAGGGAAGAAGGTACAACTATTTGAAAAAAAATCTGTGACCTGGTTATTCAACATAAAATATTTGTACAATTTAATCAATTCCGCATAATTTTCTATGTGGAATCGAAATAAGCGTAAAAGAAGATTTAGGTTAAGAAATGTGCAAAACTATTGTATAAAAATTAATTTTGTATAATTTTCTATGTGGAGTCGGATACATGTAAAAGACTTAGGTTATTTTGCACAATTTAATAAAAAATGCGCAAAAAAAAATTATGCAAAAAAAAAAGTGCAAAAATAAAATTGTGCAAACCCTATCCCTCACCCATCCATAGTCGGACCTCCGGCGGTCGGTCGCCGGACCGCCGCCTGACCTCCGTTGGAATTTAAAATGTGCAAACCAATTTGTGCAGACAAATTGTGCAAACACATAGGGTATTTATGATATCACAATCATAATTGTGTAGTTATGAGTATTAGTACTTTGAGTAGTGTAGTTTATAACAATTATGCATTATTTTATGTATCCAATAGTAAGTGACCCTAAAATAAATTAATAATAAAATAATTAAACTATCTAATAAATAATTATTAATAATTATTAATAATGTATAATATGTTTTATTAGAAGTGAAAAAATATATATACTCCTAACCTGTAGTCTCGATCAGTTCCAGTGTTTGGATAATGTTAAATGAGATGAGAAAAGGGGTTAGAAAATTGAGTAATATTTTGGTGGTTGGAAATTATTAAAATTAATTAATAATAATTTTTTTTTAATTAAGGTATAACATTAAACGTGACGTTATATTTGTGTCGTCATTGGGAATTGCCCAAACACGTAAGCGAAATTACGGATGAGTAAAAGAGATAATCTTAATTAGTAAAGCAAAACAAGACCTTCTTTTTCTTTAATCACTTTTTAATTTAATATAAAATATATATTTAGGGGTGGCTATTTGCACCCCAATTTTAATAAACGTACCCCAATTATTAAATGCACCCCAATATAAATTAATTCATGTAGATATATTACTAAACATACCCCATCAAAAGACATATTTATCCTCATATTTTAATTCATTCATCCAAGATTAAATCAAAATTTTTGTAAACAACTCTCACCCTATCATGAATCGTGGTGTCGCCAATACAACCTCTCACTACTCACGCCCACAAGAACGGAGAAAATAAATGACCACTCAGAAGCATTCTGCATACAAATAGATCGAAGGTGGTAATGGGGGAAAAGGAATGTGTGTGGATGTGTTGGAATCAATTGAATTAAGTTAAATGGAGCATTTGAGGGATAAACGGGAAAAAAGAAGGTGTGTACCTTAGGATAGTGCCTAAATCTAGTACCCTATGGAGGATGTGAGAGGTAGTGCCCGAAATTGGTACCTCAAAAAATAAAAAGAAAAAAAAAGGTGAAGAAGAGGAGAATGATGGAGTTGAAGAGCTAGAAAAAGTTGAGAAAAATATGTTGTGCTTGAAGGAGAAAGATGAGAGAGTTTGAAGAGGATGTTGTGCTTGATTGAAGTGATGAAGAAGAATGAAAGATCGAGAGAGACGACCGCTTGATCGATCTGAGTTTAGAGTCATTTATCCATATATTTTCTACCTTTTCCAAAGAGCCTATATTACAACCAAATAAAATACCTTTTTGATCCATGATTTTCGAGCTACAAATAAAAGGAGAGTTGAGACAATGGGCAAGCTTATGGTTAAGCATGCACTTGAATTGAATTTGAGCGTAAACACCTTAACACATAAGTGTACATCTTTTACACTTAGGTGCGAGTGATATATACTTCCCGTGAGAACATGTTAATGAAGCATTTGAATTGGTGGTGATTGTCATATCTTGTATGCTATGAATTGAATATTACATGTAATGAGAGTAGCATGACCTAAATTGAGGACAATTGTATTTTAAAGGGGGTATTGGTCATAGTCCTTGTTTTCCCGCTAATTCTTCTACTCTCTTTCTCTTTATTTTTATTTTGTTGCCTCGGGACGAGTAACGGGTAAGTTTGGGGGATTGATGAGAGTGAAAATAAGCATGTTATAGTTTCCAATTTAACACCTTTTGATTGAAATTGTTGTCATATAGCACAAGTGTCTTATATTCAATATATGTGAGAAAAATGTGCATTTGAGGTGTTTTATTGTGTTTTAGGTTAAAAAATGATCAAAAGTGCAAAGTTGGGGAAAATGTGCAATTTGTGCAATGATGCTAAAAACACACGTCCAAATTGCGTATTTTTTATGTATTCTTGTGGAGCTCTGAATTGGAAGTGTGATACATGATTGGAAAATCACATAATAGAGGGTTGTTTGGCATATAGAACACCCCAATTGGATTACAAACGAGAAAGTTATTATCAAAGTGGTGACATCGCGCGAGCTGTGCCAAATAGAACAGCTGTGTTACTTTGCATAGCTTGTTACACCTTCAAATCTTGGAGTTTTCTTGAGTTATTTATATGGATAGAAAGTCAAGGAAGAGAGAATCGCGTGAGCATAAGCATGACTCAAATCAAAGCTCGGATGTGGAAGTTATACGCGAAATATTGATGCTTGCGCTCATGTTATAAGCATGTAACACGTGTGAATAACCTCGGAGTAAGAGATATAATTCCACCCCCCTTTCTAGGTACTATAAGTATCAATTATTTCTCTGGCCAATTTGTACTCTAACCTGATATGATTTCCCTTTATAGGTACTATAAAACTATCATATTTATCCTACTTAATAACCCGAATTCAATTCAATTAATAAGTATTCATATATGATAGTTCTAATGAGGCTTTGGAGTCCCCTCACTTAGAATCATAACATGAAATCCTGTTTAGCGGTGAACGCACTCAATCAACAACCAAGATATATATTCAGACTTTATATACCAATTGAAGATGCACAAAACGACCGTGAATATAGATTAAGAAAGCACAATCATATATAAAATAAATCCACAAATAGTGTTATACGGAGTTTACACACGAAAGTTTAATTAATTCGTAAAAACCTTCACAATCCTAGTTATACCAAAAAAGCTCTAGCCCATGGTGTTACAAAGAACAATCATGGGTGTTGGATAGATCTTATCCGGATATCTAGAAAATACAAGATAAATTAGAAAACGAATAAAACCCTAGATGTGGGAGTCGTCGCGTCCTTCTCCATCTTGAATCCTCCTCTTGGTTCTCCTCTTGATTCCACAGACGAATCTTCAAAGTGATGGATGGATGGAGGAAAAGATGTGGATGATGGTTGGGGGTGAACCCCCCTTGTGGGGTGTAGGATGGTTGTGTTGTGTTGTATCCAATCCGTATGCCTTCTTGGTGTGATCTACATTCCTTTTTATACTTGTATGCTCTTCTTATGGACGTAGGATGTGCTTTTTCTTGAAAAATATGTAAAAACATGCACTAGGGGTGTAAAAATCAGATTCGGATGCGTCCCAGGCATGTGATTCGACCTAGGGCTTGGTTGAACCATGGTCGAATTGAAATCGATGATTTAACGCACTTCAGGCATATGATTCGACCAAAACAGCTTGGTCGAACCAGTGGTTCGACCACTAGTCGTGGTCGAACTGGTTTGAAGCATCTTGTGCAGTCTCACTGTTTCGCGTATAACTTCCACATCCGAGATTTGATTTGAGTGATTCTTGTGCTCAAGCGATCCTCTCTTCTTTGAATTTATATCCATATAAATAACTCAAGAAAACTCTAAGATTTGAAAGTATAACAAGTCATGCAAAATAACACAACTGTTCTATTTGGCACAGCTCGCGCGACGTCACCACTTTGATAATAACTTTCTCGTTTGAAATTCAATTGGGGTGTTCTTTATTCCAAAATGACTCTGTTTTCTATGACTTTCAAATCGTATATCAAATTTCTAATTCAGAACTCCATAAGAATACAGAAAAATTATACAAGTTGGACGTATATTTTTCAGCATCATTGCACAAATTGCACCTTTTCTCCAACTTTGTACTTTTGATCCTTTTTCCACCTAAAACACAATAAAACACCTCAAGTGCACCTTTTTCTCACATATATTGAATATAAGACACTTGTGCTAATATATGACAATAATTTCAATCAAGAAGGTGTTAAATTGGACACTATAACACGCTTATTTTTACTCTCATCAGTAGATGGGTTGGAATCAACTGAATTTAGGTTAAATGGAGCATTGAGAGGTAAACGAAAAGCTATTTGGATTGTAATAAATTCACCACTCTTTTCAATTTCTAAAGATTTCAATCCTCCCAATACACTTTTCCTTCAATCTTCTTTTTTCTTTTTTCTTTTTTTTTATTTTTATTTTATAATTTTGATTATGACCTAGTTTAATGTCGTTAGTTGATTCCCCCTCTATATAAATGGATGTTGCTTCACCATTTTTACTTGTTGTGCAAGTTGTGCTTCAAGGTTTTTTAACACCAGTTTCTAATTCGTCTTTTACATAGTTATGTTTAGTTCTACGAGCGAACAAGTGGTATATGTTTAGTTATATTGGTCGTTCATTTCATATGTGTTCCTATTTCAGACTTCATGTATCTGTATAATTCTAAAATACAATAAAATTTTAAAATATTTTGAATTTCTTGATTATTCGACTCACTCTTTCGATGATTTTCTTGCTTAATCAAAAGATTAAATAATTAAAATTTTAATTATGATTTAATAGTATTTATAGGATTTATGGGGTATATATAAAATTTTGGGGTAAGAATAGTAGTAATTTTAATCATGTAATTTTCAAAAGGGTGTTTTTGTCTTAGTATTTAAGGATATTTTAGTCTAAGGTAAGTTTATTAAAATTGGGGGTGAGAATAGCCGCCCCCATATATCTATTTGGGTTAATAAATGATCCGTCTCACGAATTAGGATCCGTGAGACGGTTTCACCCAAGACCTACCCAAAAAGGCAAAGATTTGGCATCAAGTGTCATTCCCCATAGAAAAAAAATTTCCTACTTTTATGTGGGTAATCAATTATCTTAATTAAGTATCAATAGATAATTGTGTTTTTCAATCCCCAAATACTTTTTAAGTTAGTTGTTGTACGGATATGATAAATAATTAGGCCTCACCATTTAAATTAAAAAAAAGAAATCAAAAGTTTTCGGTTCAGCCAGTTTTCTGGTTTTGACCAGTCCAAATTAATTTTTTCCGATTTTATAGCAAAAATAGTTTTTAAAGGTTAATTTGATCTGTTTTCCGACCGGTCTGGTCCAGTTTCACAAACAGTGATTTCTATAAGTTTTTAATTATGGAATTGAATTCAGAGTTTGATGGAATGGATCTGAGATTTGGCAATGTGGAGTTGGATCAACAGAATAAGTGTAGATTTTGTTAATGTATTATTTTTCTTATAACATTGTATTAGTTATTATATACTCCCTCCGTCCCACCCAAATAGCACAATTTTACAATATTGGACGTCACATCCAAATTGTAATATTTTCCTCTTTTAGTAAAAAGGGTCCACCAATGGCTCACCACTACCCATCACATCTCTCTAATACGCCTATCCACTTTACATAAAATAATAATACACCTCAATCTACGTACAAAAAGCAAATGCATCTCTTTGCCTGGGACGGAGGGAATACATTAATTGGATCAATAGAATAAGTGTAGATTTTGCTAATGTATTATAGTGTATTATTTTTCTTATAATATTGTATTAGTTATTATAGGGGAAAGAGTCATGTAGACCCTTATAGTGTTGTGGGATCAAAGAGAACCCTGATCTTTCTTTTGATACTATTAAACTTTTCTAATCTTGAAAAAAGGTTGAATTCACCCTTAATTTATTTTAACTTTTTTGGTAAATTATATTCCATAAAATAACATTTCATGGATTAAAAATTAAATATTTTGTTAACTAGTGGGCCCATTAATTTTTAATTTATTATTCCTATTGTTTGGATTTTTTCATCTTCATCTCTTCTCATACAAATTCCTCAGTTATACACCATTTTCATACTTATAAGAACTTATTAAAACATAAAAAAGAAAGAAAAAAGAATCTACAATGAAACACAAAATAACTCTACAACCTCACTAATCAAAACAACGAAAATGTAATTAGTATTTTTAAATTTTGACATTCTGAATTTGGTCAAGAACTTGTGAGATTTGGTCACGTCAGGTATGAATCAAGATTTTGGAGAGGAGATGGTAGAACTTGGGAGTTGGGTCGATTTCATTAGCGGACTTTCATTTAATGACTAACATTCATGCCTTTCTCTCTCATTTTTGATTTCTCTCTTCTTCTTAATCTCCCTCCCTACGTGGGTTTTGTGCAATACGGGCCTTGTTCTAGTTCTTGATTTCTCCGAAGAACAGGCTGTTGGGGAGCAGGCAATTGATGTGGAGCAGGCTATTGTGGATCAAGCTGTTGATGGGGAGCAGGCTGCTGTGGAGCAAGCTGATAAGCATGCTGTTGTGGACCAACAATTAAATGCAGAGGAACAAGAAGCTGCCCAACTTCTGCTTTGGTTTGATCTAAGGGTTTTAGGGGGTGGGTCAGGATGGGTCTGGGTCAGGGTGATATTTGCTTCTGGCAGCCTGCTCCCCAACTGCTTACTATTATGCGTATTTTGCGCACTTTAATTAAATCCCCAAGTATAGAGATGTCAATTGCAAAGGCAAGTACCCCAGTTAAATATAGTTCCCACTGAAATAGTTAATTATTTATTTTACTTAAATTACTATCCAACTAGAATTAATGTAACCAGTTTCAAGATATGAATTTAATTAATAACTAAAGTGCTGAAATAATTAATGACTTAATAAATAAAAGCAAGGAAGAATTATTTGAGAATGAATTAAGAGAGAAATAACAGCTCTAAGGTATCAGGTTTAGTGCAATTGATTTGGTTTTCTATATATTCTATTGTTCAGTCATGCTATTTCAATGAAAATACATCACAAAGCCCTATTAACCTACCAAATATGATTCGATTTCAAGTAAATAGTATTATTTAATTTATACAAAAGATGCGTGAACAGTTTTGAACCTCCTTCCTAGATACTAATAATGCAAACTTAAAGAACCTCTGAATGGCCAGCTTGACTAACAAATATGATCTGAAAATACTACTCAATGCTATTCACTTCCTACTTGAATTCTTAATTGCATTGTTCCACTAAGAAAATCAAGTATCTAGTTTACCTGCCCTTGGAATTATTGTGTTCATGAGCAAACTACTATAATCCCTAGCAAATAGACAATATCAATTATGTGTGTACACAAGCTAACACAACATACCAAGCATCACTGGCAACATCAATAATATATTGTGAAGACGTTACACACATATAAACATAGTCTCAATTAATCCAATAAACAAAAATATCAATAGCATAAATTCACATACGTTGTCTAGGTTTTCAAATCAACTACTTTAATTTTCAATCCTTAGAACTGTAAAAGTATCTAGCCCATGAGGTTACACACAACCCTATGGCTGACAATTTCATATCAAAATCAACAAAAGAATAAATAAAGAAAAGATACAAATTTCTAATGTCACGTGGTTTATGTTCCTTCCCCGTCTCTCCGATTGGATTGCCTCTCTCAACCGCCTTTGAATCTTCCTCCAGACTGATGGAATGAATGGATGAATGGTCTGATGTGAGTGGGTGGATGGATGATACGTGAATGGAATTCATGATCTGTTTCTGTTGGTGTGTGTTCGGTCTCGTTCTCCAGGAGTCTTGATCCCTTTTTACACCATGGGCCATGAATTTTGACTCCACTAGGCAGTTCTTCCATGTTTTCACGCACTGGAGGGTGAAAATCCTGATTTTTAGCCCAAAATAACCCAACACAAGTTGGCCCTATGCAACACGAGTTGCAACACGACCAGTGTTACGTTGAAAAGTAACTCGAGTAACACTAACACAAGTCGTGTTGAAAACTCGTGCTATTGCCTGTCTAGTCGTGTCGCGATGCTCTGAAACTGGACTGCCCACGGATTCCAACACTAGTTGTGTTGGCAAGTCGTGTTGGGTTCTGTAATTCGTGTTGGCTCTCTGGACGTTCTCGGATCCCAACACTGGTCGTGTTGGCAAGTCGTGTTGGGTCCTGCAACTCGTGTTGGCCTTTTTTGCACTCGTTTCTTGCTCGTCTTTGGTTTTGCTTCATTTTGATCTGTTTTAACCTTCAAAACTCAACAAAACACCTTAGTAGCACCATAATCATGCAAAATATGTAACCACACAATCCCACAAGAATATGTGGCCTTATTCTAACAAAAGCAATGTATTGTGAGACCGAAAAGACGTAAACTTTCACTCTCATCACATGCTCCACATCAACTGCTTGCTCCCCATTATCAACATGCTCCCCAACAGCTTGAGCTTCAGGCCCAAAAAAGATATTTGTATTGATTTTGTCTCATAACTATGAGTTTTCTTTCAATTTTGTCCAATTTTTGCAATTAAAACAAACTTCAAACTTAATACCACTTAATACCTACCCAAAGCCTCCTTGTTGCCATGCGCTAGAAGATTAAATGGTCACCAATATAAAGATGGAGGTCCCCAATGACCGTTCTCCATCCCTTGGATATCAAACATGAAGATCGATAAAACACTGTCACCTCATTACATAGCACATCCCCTACCATGTACTCAAGGGATACCGTTTTATTTTGAATAGGCCCGGCCCTGGGGGTTATCCCCGTGGGCTCAAGCCATGGGCCCCATAATTTGGGGGCCGCATAATTTTTGTGTCCATATATATATATATATATATATATATATACTACTTCATAATGGACTAATTATATTTAGGCCCAAATTTAATTTATATATTTAATCCTAAAGGGCCCAGCTAACTTAAAGTTAACGTTAAAGAATATCTAACGACTCTTTCCTAGTTAAAATCACCAACTCATTCTGCTCTCTCTCTCCAAGACAACTCAGTCGTCTTTTTAGATCTTCTCCAATAAGCCATAATATCACATATTCATGGTTGAATATTCACACAAAAATACAGAATTATTGCCAAACTTAAATCGCTGCATTCCCTTTTATTTTTTTATGCAAATTTAGCCATTTAAATACCAAATTTCACATTATAATTCTATATTTCATCTTGCTACTTCTTTTGAGTTTCATAATCATCTGATACATTCAAAGCTCAAAGATTAGAGGTAAATTAATATTATTTGTATTAATATTCTTCTACTCTTTATGATATACTCCCTCCGTCCCGGACTTATGTTCACCGGTACTGTAGATACAGAGTTTAAGAAAAGTTGCTTTTTGACCAACTTTATTGACTTTTTAGGGGTATTGTGGTATTTTTAGGTAATAAATAAATTATAAAGTATGTTATGTGTGTTAGGTGAGAGTGGTATTTTTGAAATAAAGAGAACTTTTGAGGTTGTTGGTTGATGTGAAGTTTCCTTTTTTGGGTGGTGAATATAAGTATGGGACGGACGAAAACGGAAAGTGTGAACATAAGTATGGGACGGAGGGAGTATATATATATATATATATATATATATATATATATTTGCTTTCCCTTTTCGTTTTATTATATTTTGTAAAAAAGAGAATTTTATATAAATTAACTTGTTGTGATGATTATTTTATAGACTGAAGATCAATAAAAGTCTTGAAATAAAGATCAAAGAAGTGAATTGCTCTTGTCCCCAATTTTTTTATTGGAGTGATTCATTAACATCACATACCAGGTTCTATTGCTCTTTATATATAAATTTATTTTGTTTGTTGTTTATTGTTAGGGTAATGTGCTAAAGTAGCAACATATTCAAATTCAAAGAACACTACTAGCAAGGAAACAAAAATCTAACAAAAATAGCCAACATTTGAAAAAATCCCCAAAATATCCCTTAAGTTGGTCAAGTAGTCCAAACCCTTTTCAACATGTTTTTAACAACATGTCTTTCACAACACTACTTGACCATACATCTTAATTAATACTTCAACCTCCATACTTCAATTTATACCAATTTTTTTCATAATCTTCACGCTTCAAAATGGTGTCAGAGCCATAGGTTTATTTATTTATTAATAGAAAAAATTATTATAAATTTATATCACTTAACGAGAGGAGAGTTTCAAAGAAATATGGATCCGAATGAAAGTTCGACATCCGAGAGTGACAGGACTATTAGCCCTGTTCAAAACTGGAGCAATAGCGCCTTCTGGACCATTGGATATGATGAAACGAACAACTCTATACAACAATACTACAATATTTTGTATAGACAACTAGCAGAAAAGAAGGTTGATGCCAACAACTGATTCTGAAAAGGTCTCAAACGATAATGGAAACAGGCAGAGGCTCGTGCCAGTTACACCGAGGAAGAACACCTAGAGCAAAGCCGTCAGATAGAAATAAAATACTCCAAGGAAGTATCAAGGAACATAGTGGAACTCCACAGTTTCACAGAGATCCATGGACATGTCCCCGGACACAAACAATGGAGAAGACGGCCTAATCAAGGTCCAAGAGAGATCTGCAAGCCCTCTCACTTTTCATGGAGGTGAAAATGACAGAGTGGAAAGAGATCGAGGCAGATAACTCTAAGATAAATCAAGATCTTAGAGAATTATAGTAGACGGTGAAATTCTTTGAAGAATATTGTCAAAACATGTCCAATAAGATATTTGAAATCAATCTCAAGATGGATAAGTGGAGACGTTGCAGAACAAACAATTCGACCTCATCAAGAAGTTGATCAAGAAAGTAGAGTCCCTAGAAACCAAGGTCATGGGGAGAAGGCCAGGAGGAAGGTTACCACTGACCTTCGGAATAGAACTCCTTTTACACTAAATGGGAAAGATGACGGAGGTCACAAGGCCGAAGATGGAGAGTGAAAAGATGATCGCTATCCTTCGAGGAGAATCCACATCCCCGGATGGAAAGAGAAAATCTTGAGGATCTACA
Organism: Pogostemon cablin; assembly: GCA_023678885.1. Taxonomy (NCBI): domain Eukaryota; kingdom Viridiplantae; phylum Streptophyta; class Magnoliopsida; order Lamiales; family Lamiaceae; genus Pogostemon; species Pogostemon cablin. Next base: position 14,427,010 of record CM042979.1, read on the forward strand.
AGATCTATATGAGTCCTTACAAGGACTAACTATCGTAGATCTGAAAATAAATGTTGGAGAGACTTCGAACTCTCAACAACAATCTCAGGCTCCTCAGACACGACAGGATCTGAGCCAAAATGAAGGAACTTTTGGATCACATGGAGTCCATGAAGCAAGACAAGGAAATTTCAAGATGAAGGCGTTGGGATTATCTACAGGAACAAGCCGAGTTCGAGGATCTAACCTACACAACACCCCATATGGTTGGTCCTACCTTGAACTGATAAATCCATACGGGTTGATCCTAAACCTCGACACTCTAGACTTCAAGAACAAAGAGGCCTTGATCGACGAGTGGACAAATGCAATAAAAATTACAGGAGGTGCACTAGAACTGGATAAAGAGGGTTCATAAGATTCCTAACTATGAGCCTAGAAGGATCTGTAAAGTGCACCTGGGAGGAACTCACAGACGAAGTCAAGAAGGAGACCATGGAAGGCGAAGACCTTGGTAATATTGTTGATCGCATGACCAAAATCTTCAAGATCCACTTCATCAGAGTTGGTTATTTCGAAGGAATGGAAGAAGAAAAGAAAAAGAAGTATAGGAATGCCTATACAGCCTAGATCTACTTGACACCTGTCATGTAGATGAGTACATCAAACTTTTCACAGAATATAGATGGAAATCGAAGATCAAGGAGGAGGAAGTATTCCACCTATTCTTTGCCAAGATTCAAAGCCCATGGAGAGAAATATTGATCAGAGAATATGAACAATGTGAGCTGGATTCAATAGCAAGGAGAATGTCTTTCCTTAAAGCCAATATTACAGAGTGGTGTCAACAAGCATCACTATACAAAAACTACAAGAGATTAAGGGGAATCAACAAGATAGTACCCTTATGCTGTGAAAGCAATGATCTTCCAACTATCATTGGAAGAAGTTCAAGGAAGCAGAAAAGGATGAAGAAAAATCATCCTTACACTTAAAGAGAAGGAGGATGGAGGTCCAGAAGACCGAGATCCTTTTGGTGTAAACAGAAGGCCCGAAGCTTTAAATTAGGGCAAAGGTCTGGACCAACAAGATGGAGTTCAAGAAATCAAGCCTCATCCTCAAGATCAAACCAGAGGAGTACAGGAAGAACTCCCACGAGAAAGACGTTCCAAAGAGCACCCGCACGAGCCAATGAAAGATTCAAGGATTGTAACTGCTACACGTATGGAGCCCGAGGGCATATCTCACCAGATTGCCCAAGGAACCAGAAGCAAGGAATGCGACAGTTTAAAACCACTCCAGAAATGGAGAAAGCTGTTTACTTCCAAGATCTGGTACAGGTATATTAGTTTGAAGATATTCCTCAGACGAAAGCATCTACAAAGAAGAATTCTTCAGTTAAGACGAATCCTCTGAAGATGAGTCGGAGTGAAGAAGAAAACTTCATAAAAGAGATGCAAGAGGATATGTCTGGATTCTTTTCCCAGACATCTATATCTCATAAGACTCATATGAGAATCATGAGAGAGGATCCAAGACTCGATCTATACAATGGATTCACCGTGGGACGATTAGAACGGTTTCTCAGCTTCAAAAGAAGAAAGCACAACATTATATACAAGGTGACCAGAGGGGAAATTTCCATTCCCATGGAGCTCACGGGAAATGTAATGGAAATGCAACTAGTTCCTGTTGATGAGATCAAGAATTAACTCAGTAAACTCTAGAGAGAAGTTGCCAAGACCATGTCTTGGATCCATATCGGAGCTATTCGGATCCTTATCAAAGCAACATTCAAAGAAGGTATCGATACACCAATCGATATTACAATCTTTGATAAGAGGATTAAGAATATAAGAGAGGCATGCCTGGGAGGAATCTCAGGAAACATGTACGCGGGCAAGGTGACATCCTACATCTGTCCAAGGATTGCCTATAATCTGGCAGATAAAGATTTCATTAGAGAACTCACCATTCATCAAGACTTCAAGAATAAATATTTGATAAAAGAAGGGAACCGGCCGTACTCTATCACCTACAGTATCTCATATGCTCTCTCCAACACTCATCATTCAGATCTATTCCAAATGAAGGAATACATTGAGATACCAGAAGTGTTCAAAAGGGTTGCATTCAACTAGGTCAGAAATAATGGAGTTACTGTCAATCCACGAGATGGATTTGCGAATCAGGGATAAGCTGGTCTGGAGCAGGCAAGACAACATTAGATTTGAGCAGAGAAGGTTTTCTTTCCAAGAAGACAGAATGATTAGTGAAAATGGGGAAAGAAGCCGATCGTGGAGGTAATCCAGGAACCAGAGAAGTTCACAACTAAAGGTGAACTAAAATACACAGAAGGATGGAGAAGAGTCGAAGTAATATTCGATATCACCAAAAAGGAAAACTCTATTCCTTGTGATGTCTTATGTTATCTTCAACAACCAACAAATGGGAGATACCAAGGACAGCTCAAACTTGGTGATCTTGAGCTAATTATCGAAGGAGCTGCAGGAAGATTACCAGAACAACTAGTGTTAGGTTTGGAGTTTCTCAAGGATCACAAACCTTGGGAACGACTACAAGATGAAATAGAATTCACGGTCAAAGGGAAGAGATACAAGGTTCATTAGCAGAAACTCATGGTTATAAGCTCTAACCTACCCATGACCATAAGTTCATTTTCGATATATATCACCGTCGGGATTATATATAAGGAGCACCATATAGAGTATTTTGCGGCATACATCGATTCAGGAGCCGGTATCTGCACAGCAAAGGAAAGAGTCTTTCCTAAAGGCTCAAGTGAAGATTTACCAACAGTACTAGGGAAAGATTTCTCACAAAGGGTACTAATCCTTAAAAGAGGAATCAAGCAAGCGGAGATCATGATCGGAGGAGCGGATCGTACCCCATGGTACAAGGTAAAAACTCCACCGATATATTTTCATGATATTGGAGCAGATATTCTATTAGGAAATAATTTCCTTCAAACATTCAAGCATTTTACTCAAGAAAACGCAATAAGAAGGCTTATTTTCACAACCCTTTGTAAACATAAGATCATCACACCAAGACTGCGTAATGCATTTCAAAGAAAATGCCAATCAGATTTCGCGCAAGCGTGGTAATAATGAAGGAAAACTTAGCCATCCAAAGATGAATGATCGAAGAAGATATGGCGAAGCGGTCCTTCAAATGAGAACTGAGACCAGAGGAGGATGGAAGATGGAGAACCTAAAGGAAAATACAATCCACCTTCTCAAAGCAAGCTTGGGAGAAAACCTATAGAGAGACGTCACAATCAAAGAACAAACATCTTTGGAGGACGTCAAGAAGAAGATACAGAGGAACTTCAACAAGGATTCTCTAGCCTGGTGGGACAAAAACAAAGTCAAAGCCTCACTCAAAGTAAAAGAAGGAAAGGAGCATGACTTCGTGAGATACAAGCCTATCCTGATAAATTAAGAGGATCGGAAGGATTTGCAGCAAATACTTAAGGAACATCTGGACCTTAAGTTGATTTCATCAGGAGTATCTCCATATAGCAGTCCAAGATTTCTAGTTCGAAATCATGGAGAAGTCAAGCGGGGGAAGCCGAGGCTTGTAATCAACTATAATGGGATCAGCAATATTTTGGAATTCGATGGGTACTATATACCAAAGTTGGGAATACTTGGTCAACTGTATCAAGAATGCCAAAGTATTTTCAAAGTTTGATTGTAAATCTGGGTTCTATCAGATTATGATAGAAGAAGGAAGCAAGAAGTTTACAGCCTTCTCCACACTACAATGACATTATATCTGGAATGTCATGTCTAAGGGCTTGGCAAACGCACCTCAGATATACCAGAGAAAGATGGATAATTTTTTCAAAGATTATTTCTTATTCATGTTTGTTTATGTGGATGACATCCTCATAGCCTCAAAGAATATGAAGGAGCATTTGGCACATCTGGAAGTATTTTCAGAAGTATGTCACAAGGATGGATTAGTGCTTTCTGAAAAGAAGCAGTAATAACAACAAGGCAGATTGACTTTCTTGGAGTCGAGATTGATAAGTCTGGGGTTATTCTACAACCACACATTGTAGAAAAGGTTCAAGAATTTCCTGAAGATCTCAAAGACAAGAAGCAACTCCAGAGTTTCTTAGGAGTTGTTAACTTTGCTGGAATGTTCACAACAATCTAGCACAATATCTTTGGAGTTGTTAACTGGAATGTTCACAACAATCTAGTACAATATCGAAAGGTCTTTAGTCCTCTATTGAAGAAAGATGCTGAATTCAAATAGGAGGAATCACACCGAGAAATGGTTAAGCAGCTAAAGAAGGTTTGCAAGAAGCTCTTGAAGTTAGTCATTCCAAACAATGAGGATGATCTGGTACTATACACAAATGCCAAAAACCATTGGTGGGCAGCGGTTCTTACCAAATTCATGCCAGAAGGAGAGGTGCCATGTAGATATTACAACGGACTCTTTGCGGAGAATGAGGCAAAAAGATGGCACATCAATGAAAAGGAGTTCTTTGCAGTCCAAAAGGTGTTCAAAAAATGGCCGTTATTTCTTCTTGCAAAGAAATTCATTCTCAAAATTGATAACACGAGTGTCAAAGCCTTTCTAAAAAATAAAATTGAATCAAAACCAGAAAAGGCTAGACTTTTAAGATGACAAGTTGAATGCCAATATTATGATTTTAATATTTTTATTATTAAATCTGTTAAAAATGTTTTGACAGATTTTCTGATGAGAGATGAAAGGAGGTGAAATAGGCTCCATCCTAATGAGATCCAAGCACCTGATGGACCTCCTTACGGCGCTCCAAAAGGATTACAGACTCTGGCAATGAATGCTAATGTCGCTGGAAAATTACAACCAGAAAATGAGACCAAAGTGTCTAATCTAATACGAGATTATATCCACAGTCATGCGGGTTTATTCGAGACAATAAAAGTGCCTTTACTCCGGGCAGACATGAACAATTGGCAAAAGGAGCGCATTCGGGAATGAGGCCCTAAACCCGAAGCAGGGGATTCAAGTACCCCTAGCATGAGTTCTGGATCAGAACTTCCAAGGGAATAATTGGTCCAAGAAAAATTGAGGCTCTGGAGTCACATCTAGAGTCGACGAGTCAACCCAGCACCCCTGGGGTTAAAGAGGGAGAGATCAACCTTAGGCCTATGACGGGCACCACTAAGGTTGGTATTAACTTAGCTGATTTTTCTCATTGGCAGGAATACCAGGCCAGTTGGGAGAAATTGAACACACAACAGAAAATCCATTTGGAGAAGTGCCGGATAGATGTGACTGGGGAGTATCCCCGAATCCAGATGAGGCCTGGGTCGAATCTAGAAGACTTCAAGCAATGGTTCAGCTTTGGGTCAATAGCCTCAATATATACCATGGCACCCAGCTTCCCAAAAATCTCGAAATTACCAAAGTGGATAGGGGATGCAGTGTTCAAGGTATGGTCAAATAATAATACTTTGTCCAGGGGAGAACCATTGGAGCTATATTTCATTAGTGCAGCTCCAAAACCAGTTGGAAAAGGCCATCATGAGGCCTTTCATTATATCAAGCTATGAAGGGCAGATATTAAAGCTGCGAATAGCATCAAAGAGCCTTCGAGGAAAGAACTAGTCTTGGTTTCAACCTACTCTGAGGATCAAATCTCTATGCGAAGAGCGAGGGGTTTGTGCGTCTGCTTCCAGTAAATGATCGAAGTCAAGTTTCCGTTCAAATTTGAGGACCACACTGAGTACGGATCTTTACTATTGAACACATTAACAGGAAAAGAGACAAAGTATGCAGAAGACTATTTCGAAATAAGAGAAATCTGCTCTGGGAAAACAAGCTACCGATGAGTAGGAAAACTTATAAAAATTTTACAGTATGATCCACCGAGGAAGGTGGAAGGAGAGGATATGCACCAGTTGCCCCATCCAGACTGAACCAGAGTTTGGGAAAGAAGTGCAATTAAGCATAGAAAGAAACATGAATAATGGACCTATCCCAGCAAAAGCTAAGACACGTGGAAAGAAGAGGGTAAAACCTCTTCAAAATAACCAAGATCCGAAGGACCCTTCGGATACCACAGGGGAGAAATTACTCTCCAAAAAAGCAAGAGCCAGGTGAGCCCGCAAGGAAACAAAGACATGCGATCCTGCAGCAAAAGAGGCCAGAAGAAGTGGACCTGGCCAGCTGATAAAGAGAGCATCCAATGCAGCCAGCTACTGAATGCACCCAAGAAATATGACGTAAGCAGTGATATCATAAGAAGTTAGAAGGCTTTGGAATCCAGATTTTAAGTCCACAAGCCTCTATAAATATAGAGTATGAGGAAGCAGAAAGCATCGACCATTACCATCTGTTGTCTCTTTCAATAAACATTGTAGTTTCTTTCCTTTCTTTGTATGAATGTTTCTATTTCAGCTACCATAGGTAGATAGAGGAGTCTTCTCCTCTTGTTTGAGTGTCATGAGTTTGTAATAAATCTTTCCATTTCATAAATAAATAATCTTGGGCTACTGCCAGAAATATGTAACCTTCCATTTCTTCTACAACCTTAATCTTCATACTTTTCTGATAAGAAACATTAGCAGCATCATGTGTACCCGGTGTAGGAAACGAACCAGGTTGTGCTGAGGTCCGCTGAAAGAACTGGATTGATCCATCACACTGCGGGGCGCGTGATTGGCTCATGTGAGTAGCAACTATAAAACTTCCAGAATACCCGTTGGATTAACGGTAAAAAAAGGTACTGTTACTGTTTTAAGTTGGTTAATTATAAGATTAATGTTGTTTAATTAATGTATGAAAGCATGTTGGCCCTGATACGGTCGTAATGGACTATGTCTATTTTGAGTAGGAAGAAAATATTGAAAACGGGAGTTAAAATGGATGTATTTAGAGGTTTAAATGATATTATTTGAAAAATTAAAAATAAAGGGCATTTTGGTCCATACATAATAAAAATGGCTATTTTCGTTAGTAAAGTTATTTGTTTGCTGGCATTGTTAGTTGGCCTTTTGAAAAAGGCTATTTTTGTTAACCACCATTATTGTTATCTTAATTGATTTTAAACTTGATTTAATTAAATATGTTACCAAGAATATATGAATCTGGTAGTAAAAAAACGAAACAAAAGAAAAAGAATAGATGAGATGATTAAAACTAAAAAAGGTGCTCTTGATAAATTTTTTAAACCAAATACTTCAACTGCAGATTCATTTGATATAAATGACGAATATGAAATGAACAATGATATACTAAATGAACATATTGAGTTTACAGAAAACAATAATGAAAATTAAATAAAGAAATTGATAATATAGTTGATGATAAAAAAGAGCAGGATGAAGAAATATTGAAAGAAAATTAGAATACAATCGAGAATATAATTGAGAATGAAAATGAACTACAACCAACTCATTATTTTTTGAATATGTATGATCCAAGAACTTGGGATAACCTTGATAATAAACTAAGAGATATTTTGGTAGAAAAAGGTCCAATAAGAGAAAGTATTTTCGTGTTTCCTCAAGATGCACTTTAGTGGCACTTCTCAATTTCTCATTATACAAGAAAATTACCTAATGGGGAAAATCAAGATAGGAAATGACTTGTGTATTCAAAAGATGCAGATAAATATATTATTTTTGTTGTAAATTATTTAAATTGGTTAACAATAACAGTTTGCTTTCAAATGAAGATGTTAATGATTGGAAAGGTTTGGGTGAAAGACTAAGAAATCATGAAAAGAGCATAGAGCATATCACCAACATGAAAACTTAGATTGATTTGCAATTTTGACTTAAAAACATGAAACTATTGATAAAGAGATACAAATGAATATTAAGAAAGAGAAAGAACATTGGAAACTTATTTTAATAAGAATTATTTCTGTCATAAAATGTCTTATAAAGCGTAATTTGGCTTTTCATTGTGACAATGAAAAAATTTATCAAGATAATAATGGAAACTTTTTGGGACTACTTGAACTAATTTCAGAATTTGATTTGGTTATGCAAGAACTTTAGGCGTATTCAAATTAAAGAGATTCATTATCATTACCTTATTCATAAAATTAAAATGAATTAATACTTATATTAGCCTCTAAAGTGAGATGTGCTATTATTGAAAAAATCAAAGAGGCAAAGTATTTTTCTGTGATACTTGATTGCACTCCTGATGTAAGTCACCATGAACAAATGACAATGATAATTCGTTGTGTGAATATGTCTGGTCCTCTTGTTAAAATAAAAGAATACTTTATAGATTTTTTGAAAGTGGATGATACATCTGGATTAGGACTTTTTAATGAATTGCAATCAATCTTACAAACTCATAAGCTTGATATTGATGATGTAAGAGGACTAAGTTATGATAATGGTTTCAATATGAAAGGGAAAAAATCAAGGTGTGCAAAAACGATTACTAGAAATCAATCTAAGAGCTTTTTATATGCCATGTGCATGTTATTCTCTAACTTTGACTATTTGTGACATGGCAAAATCTTGTGTTAAAGTTGTTTCATTTTTTAGAGTTTTGCAGCGCATATATACTTTGTTTTCTAGTTCAACAATATTAAATCATACTCCCTCCGTCCATCCTCAATGTATCCATTTGCTTTTTGCACGTGGATTAAGAAATATTATATTATTTTATGTGTTGTAGGTAGTTGTATTAGTGGAGGGTGTGCGTTCCATAGTCCAAAAACAGAAATGGATAGATTAAAGATGGACAGTCCAAAATGATAAAATAGATAGATTGACAGTTGACGGAGGGAGTGTATTCACCATTTAACTTTGAAATCTTTGCCTACAACAAGATGCGAAGTCATATTAATAGTGTTACAACCATAATTACTCAACCAAATGAGATAAGAGATGCATCATATAAGTTATCAAGAGTTAGTGAAGATGCCAAAACTAAGAGTGAGGCTGAATCTTTAGCAATGCATGAGCTTGAGAATTTTGAATTTTTGTTGGGCATGACTATTTGGCACAGTATTTTAAAAAAAGTTGACTTGGTTAGCAAAAAATTACAATCTGAGGATATGTAAATTGATGTTGTAATAACTATTTTGAAAGGATTGGTTTCTTATTTTGAAAAATATAGAGAATAAGGCTTTCAATCTTCTATGATATTAGCTAAAGAACTTGCATCTAAATTGGAAATTGATCCTATTTTTTCTCAAAAGCGTAAAACATATAAGAAGAAACAATTTGATGAAAACAGTATTGAAGATATTTCATTATTACCTGAGGAGTCTTTTAGAATTAATTATTTTATTGTGATAGTTGATGTTGCCATTTCATCTTTAAAGAGTAGGTTTGAACAATTTGAAGTCTTTGAGAATATATTTGGTTTTATGTTTTATCCTAAGAAATCGGTTTCATTAGATGATGATGAATTACGTAAAAGTTGCATCAATCTTCAACTTGCTCTTACACATAATGATAAATCTGACATTGATGCTCCTGATTTATTTTCTGAATCCCAAGTATTGCAAACATGTTTACCACCAAAATCAAATCCAGCCATTGATGTTCTTGAGTTTGTAAAAACTATGGATTGTTTTCCTAATATTTCAATTGCTTATAGAATATTACTAACAATACCTGTTACCATGGCATCGGCAGAAAGAAGTTTTTCGAAATTGAAATTGATAAAGACTCATTTGCGTTCAACTATGTCTCAAGACAGATTAAATAGACTAGGAATTTTATGCATAGAAAATGAAATGTTGGATAAACTTGATTTTGAAGATCTTATTGATGACTTTGCTTCAAAAAATGCTAGAAGATCTAAAATTTTTTAATAACTAACCCTTGCTTGACATGCTTCATATCAACATTAGCATTTGAATGTTTGATTGTACTTACTATCATGTGAAAATAGATATATATTGATTATAATATTACTTTTTTGTAAACTATTTTTATTATAAAGTTTATACATATTAAAAAAATTTAAGGGCCTCAATTTAATATTTTGACACGGGCCTTTAAATTGTTAGGGTCGGCCCTGATTTTGAAGTCCCCCTATATTAACCCTAACAAAGGGTGCAGGGATTCTCTGCCATTTGTAAAAATATTAGTAATAGCAAATAACTGCTTAAGAATTCATAAAATTTATAATTGTTAATTACCACCACCCAAGAATGCTCGATGTGATAATCCTACATCTCCTTGCTAAAACAAGGGTGCCTAGCTCATCTAGCTCATCCATTATAGCTTGAACTTGATTTTCAATTAAGTTCTGCAAAAACAAATGTGAATTAAACATGTAAACATGCGTAATGTCAAATCTCACAAAGAAATCTCGATGAAAAAAGCTAAAAAATGAATAAACAAATGAGAATTAAACATGTGAACATGTGTAATGTCAAATCTTAAACAAATGTCAACTATCATAGAAAAATCTCCATGAAAAAAGCGGAAAAATAATAAAAATGAATAAACTAATGAGAATTAAATATGTGTAATGCCAAAGCTCATAGAGAAATCTCCATAAAAAAGCGCAAAAATAATAAAAATGAATAAATTAAACAAGTATGTCAAAATCTCACAATATCACGTCAAATCACACAAATCTAGAAAACAAAATGAAAAATAAGTCATTAGTACAGGTAAGCATTGTAAACATGTGTAATGTCAAATCTCACAGAGAAATCTCCATGAAAAAGGCACAAAGATAATAAAAATGAATAAATTAAACAAGTATGTCAAAATCTCACAATATCACGTCAAATCACACAAATCTGCCTCATAGAAGCTTGACTATCCGTCATTGACTCTGAGCCTGACTCACGCCGTCAAGAAGGTGAAATCCGATCACAAAGATGGGTTCAATGATAATCTGTCTGGTGATCTATACAGACAGCCTCATATTTCTTGAATGTAAGCAGAGAGAGAGAGAGAGAGAGAGAGAGAGAGATTGGCAGTAAAGCTAGAGATGAAGATGATGGATACAATAGAAGAAAGAAACTCAGGCTTACAAAAGCTTAATCTACTATTCTCCGTATGAAAAGCTTCAAGCTATACAGTAAACTTACTCAAGTTGAAGATTGATCAGCAATGAATGATCTTCCCAAAACAATGGGACCTACTTATAATTATTATTAACTCATGATATGTTATTTTATAGTAATTTATTTTTTAAGATGAAGAATGAATTTAATTTATTAAGAAAGAGAAAGTGCTTGGATGTTAAAAAAAATGAAATTAAGGGTTTGTTGATTTGTTGGGATAAGCACAGGGGTGCATTTGACACCTTTTCATGATAAAATGGGATTAAACGTACTAAATAAAAGATCGGGGTCCTCTTTGATTCTATACCACAAGTATAATGGTCATTTTGAACCTTTTTTCATTATTATAAATTAATATATATATGCCATGACAATCCTTTAACTCCTCTGTTTCTACAAGTTTCTAATATTTTACTTTAGTACGCTTCTTCTACCATTATTTTTAATTGAAATATATTAGTCAAATTCTTAGGATTAAATATTTGATGACTTTTTAAATCACTGTATTATTTATATTAAATTTATGTGTTAATGTATACATTTATATACGTAAAATGTATTATATTTTACACTAAATTATGAAACTAAAAATGAATGGAAATATAAATGAACATATTAATATTTTAATAAATTTTTTTAAAAAAAGTAATACATTTATTAAAGAAAATGTATATATTAATTAAAAAAACTTATTCATTATGTAACTACACTTAAATACTATTGAATTAGAGTTAAATAGTTATCATATACTTTAATTAAAAAAAAGCATATGCATTAAAAAATTACAACTAGTACAGTATTCCCTATAAGCCCCAAAATCATACATATCAAACTAGCAATATTATTAAAGGTAAAATAAAAATAAAGAAAAGAGAACAAAGGATAAAGATATTGTGGGGATGGAAAAGCCAAAAAGAGTCAAACATGCAGCCCAAAAAAGAAAGCTCCTGCAAAGAGCCTTTACAAAAATAGAGCTAAGCTAAAAATAAGCATTATTTTTCTTTGTAAGCCCCAAAATCATACATGTCTTACAACAAAATATAAAGAATGAAAATTCACTGCATCCACCACCATCATCATAATTTTTGCCAATTTAACCAACACATTAAAGATCTACCATCTTAATTATCACCAATACATGAAGATCTTAAATTGGAAGATTGAAGAATAGTCAACCAATTTAACCATTTGAGATATAGAATTAGATCCGTAGGAGATGCATGTTAGTTCACGGGCTTCATAAGTGTTAGAGTGTGACCTGATTCAAAAAAAGACCTTGTGAAGTATAAGTGACCTCAAGATCGAAAAAGTAACCAAGTTTGCCAATATCTTTAATAGCAAATTCTCATTGTAAACGAGATATAAAAGAGCTTATGTGATCCTGAGAATTCCCTGTAAGAACAAAATCATCAACATACACTAGAAGATATAGAGTAGAAGATCCCCAAATGTGAATAAGCAGAGAAGAATAAGAATTTACTGCATAGAAAGCCAATATTACTGAGTAGAAAGTCACTAAGCCTCTGAAACCATGCCCGAGGAGCCTATTTTAAGCCATATAAAGCATTTTTAGACGACACACATGATTCGGGTAGCGTGGAAAAACATAGCCTGGAGGTTGTTCCATAAAAATAGATTCTGAAAGAATACCATTAAGAAATGCATTCTTTACATCAAGCTGGTGCAAACACTATCGATTCATCACAGCTAAAGAGAGAACAATTCGAACTGTAGAAGCTTTTACTACTTGACTGAAAGTATGAGAAAAATCAAATTCAGACAATTGACTAAATTCTTGAGCCACAAGTCAGGCTTTATGTCTATCAATAGATCCATATGCCAAAAACTTAGTGCAGAAAACCTATTTGAATCCAACAACATTAATATTTTGAGGTCGGGGAACAAGATCTCATGTATCATTAGATCCAAAAGTGGAGAGCTCCTCATCCATAGCAACAAGCCATTCAGAATATTTGGCTGCAGACTTAAATCCTTTTAGCTCACGAACTCCAATAAGAACATTGAATAAAGAAGTTTTAACATATAAGATGTTTAGGCTTAAAAATGATCACCTCATTTAAAAGCTTAAGCTTATAGAGAGGAGTGTCATTTAATACTTAAACAAATTACTCTAACACGCCCCTCTTTTTGCCTCAAGCCTTACAAGTGGAATTTTCTCATAAATGGGCGGTGGTGAGGTTCGAAACCTGGACATTTGCTAGGCCTTGACTCTGATATCATGTTAAATAACCACCTCATCTAAAAGCTTAAGCTTATAGAGAGGAGTACCATTTAATACTTATTCAGGTCACACTCTAATAATAAGATCTCGTTACTCAATCACCACAGCGGCGCTGCTATCTCACGAAGAGGTAGAGTAGTGGAGACAGAGAGAATCAGCACTGCTGGAAAGGTGAAGAGAATCAACAACGTAGCGGTGACTCCAACGTCAGGCTACGGTGGCAGCCGCATGCGGGCCTGGGCGACAGATTTGGAGCGACGAAAGTCCAGTGGTGTGTCTACCAAAATGCTGCATTCTGGAAATGGCGAAAAGGAACGACGATGAGTTAAGGATAGAGAGCGCGGTGGGAATAGATGAGAGAGATAGAGGAGAGAGCAGCAGAGAGAGGAATGAAGACAGAATGAGTGAATGGAATGGAATTAGGGTTTAAAATCCTTATATATATTCCGAGTCAAAAAAATAAATTGGGTAGGGCTAACTCAATTGTTAACATAAAATTGTTGCACACTAGTATTTGCATTTAACCAAATGACACTTTTCAGACTTGCAACCCCTAATACCAAATGTGCCCTGTGGGTGGGGAGTATATTTATTCCAATATCGATACGGATTTCGGTTCCAATATCGAGACAAATATCGGAGTATATCGGTACCCCTATTGTCACCTATACATTCTTCTAGTGTGGGTAAGTATATCGGTTTCAATATCGGTACAGATATCGATACATGTTTTGTTGGTATTGATATTTTACTATTAAATATTGGGTATTTTTACCTATTACCATTTGTTTTATGGTGACCCAAATTCATTTGATCCATCATATATAAATAACTTTTACCCATATTTCAATCTCTTTCCTTCCTGTTCTCGTGCTCACTCTACTGCTTCTTCACGCTCTCTCTCTCTTAATTTTCGCTCGCTCTCTCTCTTAATTTTTCACGCCCTCTCTCCTAATATTCAAATATTTTTAGAATTAATTTAATTTTTTTCAATTCAAATTGATATTAATTGACTTTTAGAATGATGGTATCAATGTACATTATTGTATTTATAATTGTATTTTTTTAAAAAATATAGTGTATAAAACTAAAAATATTAGAAAAATAAGAAACGATATACACTTATTAAGAAAAACTTGTACACTATTGAATTACAAAAAAAAATACAATATTTGATAACAAATATTTGAAGCAATAGAGGGATTACATATCTGAAGCATAGTAAACAAATTCACCAGGTGTACTTTTTCAACGTTAATTTTATAGCAATCGTTTTCCCTTGATTATTCTTTCTCTTAGCTCCACCATATTAACACATATATATTAATTAATAATAAGTAATACAGTATTCTTAAAAATGTAATAAAGTTTAACATTACATGAAAAGAAACTTGGATTTGTTCTATTGATCACCCAATTAATCAACATCACCAAAACTAAGATTCACTTCATCAGAATTTGAATTTTCATGTCATCTTTAATCAATCCTGGACCTGTTCCATCTCCAATTTCACTAATGCAGATCCGGTTGAATGCATCAGCAATTTCGACAGATTTTGGCGGTGCTGTGGTCGTGGTGATGATTATCATGAAAATTTAGCAGATTTTAGAGTCGTGTTCGTGTGATTTTTGGGTGTTTTTATATTATTTTAGTATTTTATTATTTATTTTTGTTGATTTTTATTTTTGGAGTAAAGTGTGTGAATTATTCTAATTTTCATGTAGGAATGAGGTATATTTGAGAAAAAACTAGAAAAGGAGGAAACGGGAATTAAATTGGGACGAAAAGGAGAAAAATAGGTTTGCAGTTGAAAAGACAACATTTTAGAAGAGGGCTATGACAACACTTTTTCTGAGTGTAGTGAAATGATGGAATAGACAATGGCAGAAAGCGTTGTCTTTTGGAACCTCAGAAGCGTTGTCGTATGTAGAAAACAAGGGATGGCCACTGTAAGAGAAATTCGAGCGAATGTTTCTCTCTTCGATCGAGTTTTTGAGCCCAAGGGTGCTGATTTACTACTTCGCGCAGGAGGTGAGCTTGCCTTTTAGTGCAGGAGGTGAGATTCGAACACAAGACATCCCGCAAGGATGCACAGCACGCTACCGCTAGGCTACGAGTGAGTTTTGTTATCAAACCGTATGGAAAGCTCTATAAACCGGTTTGAGCTTGATTCGAAACTAAATAAAAAATGTGTGCTGGGCATGATTCGAACTATGTACCTCCGTGTTCCATGAGAGCTTAAAGGCCAGCCCCTGAACTGCTGGGCCACTGAACTCGGTTGATAAAAGAATCGATCAAATATGCGATTTATTCAATTTTCCTAGATTCGATTTTTAAGCCCAAAAAGTCCATTTCTTCACTTGGGCCCATTTTCTCCACTCAAGCCCATTACCCAATTTTTACCCTAATCTTCTAACATATAAATAGCCTCATTCTCATTTTTTGGGGAGAACTCCCATTCCCATTCCTCCACTTGGAGGCTACACCTCCCATTTCACACACACTCCTCTCCATCCATCCATCTTCTATTCCATCCTTCCACCAATCTAAGAAGGGAAAATCGACACGAAGTGAAGATTGGAGCATGTTGAAGGAAGATCAAGCCTACTTTACAAGGGAAGCTTATCAACCTTTTATTTGTGATTTTCTTCATTATTCAGCTCGAATGGAGCAAGCCATGGATTGTATTGTTTTTGCAATGAATTTTAGTGGCTAGTCCTCATGTGAGGCTAGCCACATGATGGATTGAGACTATTCTATATATGTATGATTTTTTATGGTTTAATTTAATTGATTTTGGAATTTATCTCATGATCTATGATTACTTGAGTCATGTTATGAATTGTGTGGTTAAATTCTCTATTCATAGTGTTAGAATGGTCATTCCAATATTATGTCTAGGGTTTTAATTGAATCATTTTATTATATGATCACGTATGTTAGTGTAGGGAGAGATAAGTCATACCCTTCTTGTGCTTGGTGATTGTCGTTATTTTCACCTAGATTTTAGTGCCTTTTTGTGTGTATTTTTTGTATTGTTTTATCCGTATTTTTTATGTATTTTGGTGGTGTTATGTGTTTTCATAGGAATGTGTGAGAATGATCTTAAACATATATATAACAGGTGAAAATGGAGTAAAAATGAAGACGGAAGATCAAACAAAGAAGAAGAAACATAGGTGCAAGAACACGGCCGGCCGTGCTGGAAACACGGCTCGTGTTGCAGCAAACGGCCCGTGTGCCAGACACGGGCCTGTCCAGAATGGTCGTGCGGCGGCATCTATTTATCCAACATGACCACCTCTTGGTCGTGTTGTGGGGCACGACCCGTGTTGCGGAGCACGACCCGTGTACCAGACACGGGCCTGTAAGCGGAGGCCGTGCGGCGACGTCTAGGCATTCAAAACGGCCATCCTTTGGCCGTGCGATGCAGAACGACTCGTGTGCCGCATACCCTGACACGACACGACCCGTGCTACGTAGCACGACTCGTGTCGGCACCAGAACAGGATATTTTTTATAATTCTTCTAGAAGATCTCCATGGGGTATAAATACCCCTCCATTCAGATTTTATAGAAGAGATCCGAAATTCTACTGTTCACACACACCTCACACACCATTCCTTTGATTTCACACCATATTCTCCATCCCATTCATCCATTTTGAGATCTACATCATCTCTCCATAATTTCCTCCATCCAAATCAAGTGAAGAAGCAAGGAAGCTTGGGTGATCACCAAAGGAAGAAGGGAGATTCAATTGGATCCATTTCCAAGGGAGTTTTCATTCCAATTTTGTGTTAATCCTTTAGTTTATCATGATTTGTAAGAATTATAATGTCTATGTTATGGATCTTATGAAGATTGTAGGCTAATCTCCCTTGTGAGATTAGCAACATGAAGGCTGTTGGTTAATTTGTGGATCTATGTAATTAAATTCATATGTTGATGGGGATATTTGATTTTCTATCATTGGTGCTTATATATCTTGAGATCTATGATGTTTTGTGTGTTTGATTGTTCTAATTATATGATTAGATTGAGAAATCAATTATGTGCTTAGGAGAGTCAAGTGAATCATTTCATCAAACACCTCTTGTGCATTATAAATGGTAAAGTGATTGAGAAGTCCTTTATTATTTAGAATCCTTTGATGGAACATGTGATTAGTTAGATTGAGAAGTCAATTGATTATATGAAGGGATTCTATAATTGAACTTAGTACCTAGTTGGAATAGTTTAATTTAGAACCAACCTTTGAGCTATTTTGAGATGGTGCAAATGATCTACATCCTATTCATTTCGAGAGGAAGTTTAGGTGGTATAAGTGTTGGCCCTTAGTCTTAACCCTTGATACATATGAGTTTAATGCATGAATCCATAAGTTACCACTTCAATAGTGTTGTTAATCTCACTTCTACTCAATTTGGAAAACCACTCATTCATCATTTTACTCTTGTCATTTGATTATTGCTTGTCTACTTTCATTTATTTGAATTTAATTACTTGTTTACCAAACCAACCATCTATGATTCGTCTCTATAAAATCGTGATAAACGTGATATCGCTTAAGTGCTAGCATCGACCTCCCTGTGGTTCGATAAATTCTTGAATTGGTCAACCCGACTACAAGTTATGGCTAATCAAATGGCGCCGTTGCCGGGGAGGTAACGGTTGCTAGAGCTTAAAGAAGGAACGTTTAGAGCGATCTTACTAGAGACATTTTTTTCTTGTATTTATTGCTTGTATTTGCTTTGTGAAAATTTATTCTAATTTCTCTTATCTTGAAGGTGTATGCAAACGAGGTCAAAAGGGAAGCAAGTCGAACCAATTGATCTAGAGCTTGAAAACACTTTGAGGAGAAGGAGAAGAGAGAACAAAACCAAAAATAGTGAGCGAATGAAGAATTTTCAAGGTGACAATCGTGTTGGGATAGAACATGATGGGGAAGGAGGACACAATATGAACGTGTAAGACAACGCACATCAATTCAATGACAATCCTCCTCAACAAGCCTATCAAAATCATGGAGCTATAAACAATCAGGCTTATATTCAACAACTTGTGCAACAAGCGATGATTCAACAAGGTTTTCAACAAGCTTATCCTCCTCCACAACATGCTTATGTGCCACCACCTCCACCTCCGGTGCAACATGGAATGCAAAATGATCAAAGGGTGATCCGGGACTTCTTCATGCCAAGGGTAATTCCACAAATGATGGGACCACCAATTCATGCCAACAACTTTGAGTTTAAAATGGACTTGATTTCATTGGTGCGAGAGCAACAATTTGGTGGAGCTCCGAATGAAGATCCTAATGCTCATCTAGCTCAATTTGTGGAGATTGCCAACACCGTGAAAATGAATGGAGTGAGTGAAGATTGCATCAAGATGAGGTTGTTCCCATTTTCTTTGAGGGATAGAGCAAGAACATGGCTATCCACCATTACTCCCAGTACGTGCAACACTTGGGACGAGCTAGCACAATTGTTTTTGAACAAATACTTCCCACCGTCAAAGACGCTTCAAATGAAGAGCTTGATCACACAATTCAAGCAAATGCCTCAAGAGAGCTTTTATGAAGCGTGGGAAAGGTTCAAAGAAATGCTACGCAAGTGTCCACAACATGGTTTCCCGGAAAATCAACAAGTTGGATTTTTCTATCAAGGACTTGTGAACGGGCAAAGAGTGCTTGTTGATGCCTCGGCAGGAGGATCCGTACTAGGAGTAACTCCGGAAAGGGCTATTCGAATTTTTGATGAGATTGCTACAAATGTTTATCAATGGCCATCGGAGAGAGTTAGTGGAAGCTATGGTTTTGAGAGCTACGATAAAGGACAACAGTTTAGTGTGAAGAGCGTAAGTGTTGAACCAAGTATGCCAAGCATGGAAAAGATAGTGGCGGAAGTTGTTAAACAAATGAGCTTGAATCAAAGTATGAACAATCAAGGAGCGACTATGGTTGAGGGGCTACAAGTCGAGCAAGGTGTGCTACCTCCGAATGCTGTGAATGGTGAACAATGGACCAACTCTATGCCACGTGTTGAGGATGTGTCTTATATGCAAGGAAGAAATTACCAAGGTATTTATCAAAACAATTACCAAGGTAATTTCAATCAAAATCAAGGAAGTTATCCACAAAGGCAAGGAGGATTCAATGCTCAAAGTAGTGGAAGTTCACACTCACAACAACAACCAAGACAAGGAGTATTCAATGGCCAAGGAAGTGGAAGTTCTTATCCACAACAACAAAGGAGGCAAGATAATTTCTCTTATGCAAACCCAAGTAATGCTGTTGCTTATCCTCCGGGGTATCATCCGGGAGCTAAAGCGCCAAATAATGAAGGGAAGGCGACTACCGAAGAACTTCTTGAAAAGTTGATTGCCTCCAACAAGACTCAAGAGGAAAATTTCGAAAAACGATTCAAAGCCATTGAAGAAAATAGTGATAGAAGACTCAAAGCCTTGGAGTATTCATTTAGTCAAATGGCGAGCTCAATGAGTGCTAATGAGAAAGGGAAATTTCCTTCCACCACCATTGTAAATCCAAAGGAACAATGCAAGGCAATTACCTTGAGAAGTGGAACAAATTATGATGGACCATCTATGCCATTGGAAGATGATAAGGTGGAAGAGAAGGAGATGGAGAAAACCTTGGTTGAAGAAGAATTCGATGTTGAAAGTGAAGTTGAGGATAAATTGAATGAGGAACCGGAATTGATGGATAACAAGGTTGTTGAAAAGAAATGGGAAAGAACCAAGGCGATGAAAAAGAAAGAGGAGGAAATTGAAGTGGAAAGGGATAGTTGGGGAATTCCAAAAACACAAGTACCTATTCCTTTTCCACATCGATTTTTGAAGAAAGGATTGGATGAAAAGTTTGCAAAGTTTTTGGAAATTTTCAAGAAAATCCACATTAATATACCCTTTGCGGATGCTTTGAAACAAATGCCTCACTATGCAAAGTTTTTGAAGGACATCATGTCAAGGAAGAGGAGCTTGATAGAGAATGAGACCGTCAACTTGACGGAGGAGTGTAGTGCAATAATTCAAAGAAAGTTACCTCCGAAGCTCAAAGATCCGGGGAGTTTTGTTATTACATGTGAAATGGGCAAGAGTGAGGTTCATAAAGCTCTTTGCGATCTTGGGGCAAGTATCAACTTGATGCCTATGTCCATTTTCAAGAAACTTGGTATAGGGGACGTGAAACCTACATCCGTTACATTGCAACTAGCGGATATGTCTTTAACCTACCCTAGAGGAATAGTGGAGGATGTGTTAGTCAAGGTTGGAAAGTTTATATTCCCGGTTGATTTTGTAGTGCTTGATATGGACGAGGATGCAAATGTTCCATTGATATTGGGGCGTCCATTTTTAGCAACGGGAAGAGCTTTAATTGATGTACAAAAAGGGGAGTTGAAGTTGAGAGTAAATGAGGAAGAGGTGGTTTTCTCGTTGAAGAGTGCTATGAGATATCCAAATGAGAAAGAAGAATGTAGAAGGATCGACATGATTGATGAAGTTGTTGAAGAGAACCTACCATTCATCTTAGCTAAAGATCCTCTTGAAATGAGCATAAGCCATTCTCTTACTTTATCTTTAAACTCTAATCATTCTTTTCATTGTTTAGAAGATGAAGATATTAATGATTGTTTACATGAATTGAATGCTTGTAGGGAAATGCAAGAGGATGAAGCAAAGTTGGCATACTATGGAAAGAGGGAATATCTTCCATTAGAGGTGGAGAATGAAGAGTCAAAGGTTGATAAAGGAAAGGAAGAATTGAAGCCTCTACCCGATCACCTTAGGTATGCATATTTGGGGGACGAGAAGACATTTCCGGTAATTGTATCATCATCCCTTTCTCCTTTAGAACTTGATAAATTGTTGAGAGTACTTAGAGATCATAAGAGTGCTATAGGGTAGAGTTTAGATGATTTGAAGGGAATTAGTCCCACAATTTGCATGCATCACATAAGGTTGATTGATGAGAATAAATCATGTATACAACCTCAAAGACGTTTGAATCCTATTATGCAAGAAGTTGTTAGAAAAGAAGTTTTAAAATGGTTGGATGCTAAAATTGTTTATGCCATTAGTGATAGTCCTCATGTAAGTCCTTTGCATGTTGTGGCTAAGAAAGGAGGGTTAACAATTGTTAAAACGGAATTTGATGAAGAGCTTGCAACAAGGGTGAAAACGGGGTGGAGAGTTTGTTGTGATTATAGAAAACTTAATGACAATACTCATAAGGATCATTTCCCTTTGCCTTTTATTGATCAAATGCTTGATAGGTTGGCGGGATACAAGTATTATTGTTTTCTAGATGGTTACTCGGGGTATAACCAAATCATGATAGCCCCCAAGGATCAAGAGAAAACAACTTTTACTTGTCCGTATGGCACATTCGCTTTTTATAAATTGCCTTTTGGGTTATGCAATGCACCCGCCACCTTTCAACGTTGTATGATGGCTATTTTTGGAGGATTGATTGAAAATGTGATGGAAGTTTTTATGGATGATTTCTCCGTGTTTGGATCTTCATTTGATATATGCTTAGCTAATTTGTCCATGGTCTTGCAGCGATGTCAAGATACGAACCTCGTCTTGAATTGGGAAAAATGTCACTTTATGGTTCAAGAGGGTATCGTACTTGGTCATCATATCTCCGAGAAAGGTTTGAGAGTTGATAGAGCGAAGGTTGTAGCCATTGAACATCTTTCCCCTCCTAAAAACGAAAAAGGGGTTAGATCGTTTCTTGGTCACGCCGGATTCTATCGACGTTTTATAAAGAATTTTTCTAATATTGCCAAACCTTTGTGTAAATTGCTTGAGAAAGATACTCCATTTGAATTTAATGATGAATGTCTTGATGCTTTTAAGGTGTTAAAGGAAGCTTTGATTTCTTCACCAATCCTTGTCTCTCCCGATTGGAGCAAGCCCTTTGAACTCCATTGTGATGCAAGTGATAATGCCTTGGGAGTAGTGCTTGGAAAAGTGCGAGAGAGGAAATTTCGAGCTATCTATTATGCATCAAAGACGTTCAATGACAATCAAAAGAATTACACCACAACGGAAAAGGAGTTTCTTTCCGTAGTCTATGCTTTTGAAAAATTTCGTCCATACTTAGTTGGCACGAAAACCATTGTCTATACGGATCATGCTGCCATTAGGTATTTGATGAGTAAAAAGGATGCCAAACCAAGACTAATTCGTTGGGTTCTTTTGTTGCAGGAGTTTGATGTTGAGGTACGTGATAAGAAGGGAGTCGAAAATGTCATAGCCGACCACTTATCACGATTGGAGAATGTTGATGAAAAAGGAACCATGGAGCTCATAAATTATATGTTCCCGGATGAAGAGATACTTCAAGTGGATTTTAATCGGATGTACACTTTGTGTGAAACCGGAAGACCGTGGTACGCGGATTTGGTAAACTACTTAGCGTGTGGTATCAAGCCGGACCATCTCACCGAGTCAAAAAGGAAAAAGTTTTACCATGATGTTAAAGAATATTTGTGGGATGATCCTTTGTTGTTTAAGAATTGTCCGGATGGTATCATACGGAGGTGTATTCCGGAGATAGAAAAAGTAAGTGTTATGGAGATGTGCCATAGTTTACCATGTGGAGGACACTTTGGGTTTCAAAAGATGGGAGCTAGAATCTTACAGTCGGGATTGTTTTGGCCAACATTGTTCAAGGATTGCAAAGAATACGTCAAGGAGTGTGATAGATGCCAAAGAATTGGAAGTATTGGACAAAGAGATGAGATGCCTATGAATAACATCTTTGAAGTTGAAGTGTTTGACGTTTGGGGGATGGACTTCATGGGACCATTTCCGTCTTCCAATGGTTTTCTTTACATTTTGCTTGCGGTAGACTATGTGTCTAAATGGGTAGAAGCAATTCCTACAAGAACAAATGATGCTCTAGTTGTCAAAGCTTTCTTGAAGAAGAACATTTTTGCAAGGTTTGGAGTACCAAAGGCGATCATTAGCGATCAAGGGACTCATTTCATAAACAAGATCATTGAGAAGCTCTTGATAGGCTATGGAGTGAAGCACAAGGTGTCAACACCTTATCATCCGCAAACAAATGGTTTGGCGGAGGTATCAAATAGGCAAGTGAAGCTTGTACTTGAGAAGACGGTCAAGGGGAATAGGAAGGATTGGTCTTCTAAGCTAGATGATGCGCTTTGGGCTTATCGAACGGCGTACAAGACCGCGCTTGGTCTTTCTCCGTATAAACTTGTTTATGGGAAAGCATGTCATCTTCCGGTTGAAATAGAACACAAGGCTTTATGGGCATTGAGGAAGTTGAATCTTGAGGAGAAAGAATCAGGAAAGAAAAGATGTCTTCAATTGATTGAGCTTGAGGAATTTCGTGAGGAAGCATATTCAAACTCACAAATTGTCAAGGAGAAGCTGAAACGATGGCATGATGAAAGAATCAAAGCAAAGGAGTTTATACCGGGGGATAGAGTACTTTTGTTCAATTCTAGATTGAAACTGTTTCCCAGAAAGCTTCGTTCAAAATGGACCGGTCCATATGAGGTGATTGAAGTTAGAGAAAATGGATCTTTAATGCTTGAAGGATCGGATGGGAATTCTTTTATTGTCAATGGTCATAGGGTTAAGCATTACCACTCTCCCTCTCAAAGGGAGTTGGTATATGTTGACACCTTCTCTTCTTGAGATCCGTATCCTTTTAGTAGTTTAGGTTTGTATATATTTCTTTTCTTGTTTTGTTTTCTTTTGGTTTCGTAGGCGGATTGTGCTTATGAGAAGAAGATTTCTTGAACATTCTAAGTGTGTGTCATTGATGTGAACGGTATATCGTACCACTTTTTTGCAAACTTTCTTTGAAACTCTTGTTTCAATTCAAGTTTGGGGGGATATGATATGATGTGATACGATATGTTATATTCTATGTTGACATGCATGCATTCGTGTGTTTTTTAGCCAAATTTGAAATTTTCTCATAAGTTCGGTTTAGTTTTGGTTCGTTTTAGTGGTGTTGAAGTTGATAGTCCTTTTGTTTTGATATTATGATTGAACTAATGATGTTGATGAAGTGTGAGCATGAATAGGGAGTTTTGGAAGCATGGAAACAAGGAAAGACAAGAGTTGAAGATGAAAAGTGGAAGATTCAGGGGAGCAGTGACACGCCTCGTGTCGCCGACACGGCCCTGTTAGCTTTGCCCGTGCGGCGACATCAGTTAGCCCAACACGAGCAGGATTTGGTCGTGTTGCGTGACACGGGTCGTGTCCAAGCGCGAGACTCGAGTCGTGTAGCCGACACGGCCCTGTACGCTTTGGCCGTGCGGGAGCATCAGAACACGCAACACGGGCACCTTATGGCCGTGTTGCGTGACACGACTCGTGTCGGGTCTGAAGCAGCGTTTTTAAAAGTCAGATTCTGAACACCACCACTCGTGTTAGAACTCATTCCCACCGTGATAATCCAGTCGAAACTCCACCAATCATCTTCTAAACACCAAAGAGTGGTAAGATTGTGAGTGTAAAAGGTGAATCTCGAAGGTTAAACAACAATCCCCTTCATTTTGTTCAAGAGAATTCAAGGTATGTCTTCTTGTGCCCTAATTTTCAATTCGAGGTATGAACGGCGAAATTCATGTATGGGTTTTGAATGATGGAATGTATGAAGCATGTCTAGGATAGTGAAACATGAATTTGCATATTTAATTGTTGGATTGATTGAATTTTGGAAAGAATTAGGGTTCATGAAGGAAGAATTTGGGGATAATTGTTTTAGGATGATAAATTTGGGGCATGTGATTGTTAAATTGATCAATAATGCTTCTATGATGATTGTATTGATGTAAATTAGTTTAGATATTGAGGAATTGAGCATGAAAGCATAGTTAAGACTTGTTGAATTGAATTGTGAAATATGTGCATGCCAAGTGTTTGATGAAATGCCTAAATGAAATTTCAAAGTGGAATTCAAAGTTTTTGCATGAAGCATTATTGAATTGAATTGTGCCAATTGAAAAAGTAAAATATTATGAAAGTATGAGAGGATTAGGATGTTGAAAGTGAGTGATTGAATGAAAATTTTGAAATAACTTTGTGTTAAGTTGATTAGATCTAAATGTTAAGTCTTGAAACAAAGTGTTTATTGTGCTTGAATATGTGCTAGAATTAACACTTAGTTGAATAACTAGTGATAATTCTAATCAATATAAGACATTTTGTTTTGAGTTAACTTGAAATTAATTTGAATTATGTTGAACATTGTAGATGGCTGAAAGAAGAATGAGGAAACGCAATGAGGACTTCATTTTCATTGAGTCAGATATGGAACTGTCCAACCTTGATGCCAAACTGCTAATGAAAGACCAACACCCTAAGAATTTCGGAGTAGTGTTCATGGAATGGGAGAAGTACGCATTGAGATGGGAGTACATAATCCCAAAGATTAGGGCAACTCGATTCCAAGATCAAGCAACCATGGAAGGCCTTGGAATAGAAGGTGATCTGAGGACTCTATTCCGTCGAGTGGAAATGGAGGAGTTTTTCGATAAGAGACCTCCCACTTATCTCCACCTTACAGCCGAGTTCATGAGCACTTTGGAGGTTCACAGAGATAGGAACAAGTTTCCTATTGCTATCACGTTTCAGTTAAACAATGAGATGTGGGAGAAGATACCTGTGAATGAGCTGAATAGATTTTTTGGGTGCCCAATCATGAGAGGCCATCAGAACTTCCTACCACAAGGGGGTTTCAATCAACAGACGTGGTGGAGAAAATTGGTTGAGGATGGGACTGAGCCTCCAGAGTACATTCCAAGTTCGTCTAAAGGGACAGCCATAAGGAACCCAGTCATGAGGTACCTTGAGAAGATAGTATCAAATACTATTCTGGGTCGGTTCGAGAGTGGATCTGTTGGGGAGAAGCAGTTGTACATCATGTACAATATGTTCAAGGAGTTCACAGTGAACATTGCAGCTCATTTCGTTCAGCATGTAGAGAGAGTGGCTAAGAGAGAGAACACTAGAGGGATTATGATTGGAGGAATGGTGACAATGATTGCTCAAGGGTTAGGCATCGACCTTAGAGGGATGCAACACTCGATGATTAGTGAAGGGCTCACTTATAATCAACTCATAAGGATGGAGTTCCTATCATTCATAGGAAATATGTATTGTTTGAAGCAAGATAAGGGAGCTCCATTTCCTCTACCTGCTCCTGAGCTCACCACACTGCAAGGACGAAGAAAGCATCAGAATCTAGCAATGGCGAGTCCTAACCATTCAGCAGTCGTGAGAGCTTTCTACAGAGAGAATAGAGATGGAGTAGAAGCAGTGCTCCAGCAGATGAGAGTAGATGAGAATCCTGAGCTAAGGAATCTGAGAGCTGAGCCGGTGGACATGGATGTAGGGGAGGAAGAGCAACATCATCAAGTGGAATTTGAAGAGCATGCACCAGAGCCTCCAGCATTTGAGCAAGAAGAAGAAGAACAAGAGGAAGGAGATGGACCAAGAGAGGGGAATGCAAGATGGAATCTTCTGGAGAACGAACTCATGGAGATCAGGCAGACGCAGCAGGCGCTTGGAGATGAGATGAGAGAGTTCCGAGAGGAGCAGCAGAGGCAAGGTGCAATGATCAGGGAGATCCATGAGGGGCAGCGTCGTAGGGAGTACTATGAAGAGAATACACGATCACGCTTGAACAATATGGAGGAGATGATCACAAGGATGTTCAATTTCCAATTCCCTACCACACCTCGTGCTTATACTCCTTGGGGATCATGGCATAATCAACCCCCTCCGCCTCCGGATAACTAAGGGAGTACTTTTGGTGCTCGACACTTCATTAGTTCATCTTCTTTAGTGATTTAATTTGTGTTGGATTTGAGACTTCGTTTTGTTTTGTTTTGGGATGTTTAATTTCGTACTTTTCTTTTAATTAAGGATTGAGATGATTTTTATTGTGAATTGATTATGGATGGGGTGAATTTTCTTTGTTTTTTTTTCTTTTATTGTTGTCTTTGTGTGTTTTTTTTTTTTTTTTTACTTTTATCGTTTTGTTGTATCTTTGGTTGATTTGTGTTTGTGTGTAGTTGTTTTTATTTTTCGTGTCTAGGTTTGATTTGGTGGTTTGTTTGGGAGGTTGTGAGTCGTTTTGAATATGAGTGATGATGCATTATGGTGATAAGTGAGGTCGAATTATGATTAAGGAACTCTACACTTTCGAATTGTGATATGTTTTATTTAACTAATTCAATTAAAAGATGAATAAGTTGTAATAAGTCCTTTTAAGTTGAGCATAAACTTGTGAGAATTTGAGCCTCGACCATGTATACATGGTATCTTTTCATGAGTGGATTAGTTGAGTTTTGATAAACTAAATACTTGCTCAAAGAC
Source organism: Pogostemon cablin (assembly GCA_023678885.1). Classification (NCBI taxonomy): domain Eukaryota; kingdom Viridiplantae; phylum Streptophyta; class Magnoliopsida; order Lamiales; family Lamiaceae; genus Pogostemon; species Pogostemon cablin. The sequence continues at coordinate 14,454,658 of CM042979.1, forward strand.
TTTAGGAATGAATCCAATTAATGGAGATCGATGAAATGATTTAAGGCCATCCTTGTCATGTATAGCCATTGCCAAATATTTCCTTACATTTAAAATTATCCCTAGTCAACCACTTTGAGCCTATAAGCCTATTTATTGTGAAGATAGCACATTACAAGCTTTAATTACCCACATGAGCCTAAGATATATACCTTTTGTATGAGTAATAAAGAAGATGGTGGCTAGAAAGGTGTGATGAGATAACAAAATAGAAAGAGGAAATGGTAAATAAGTAAGAAAAAGGATGAAAAAGAGAATAAGAAAGAATGGACATGCAATTTCAAAACAAGAAAACGAGCAAAGCAACAATAATATGCTCAAGTACTTAAGAATCAAAGAGAAGAGGCATGAATCTATAAGAAGCTCAAGAAATCCAAGGAAGTGATGATTAGTGCTTATGATCAATAAAGAAAAGAAAGGGAGAAAAAGAATGTGAAGGGATGGAAGAAAGTAGCTACCTCTTCGATTACTTACACTCGTTTAGTCACTTTTACCTATATTCTTCCTACCCTACCAAAGAGCCTATCATTACATCCTTAATTAAAGACCTTTTTGATCATTGATTAAAATTTTGGTGGTTTGTGAATAGAGTCTACGAGCAAGTGTATGGTGAGTCGAGCCAATTGATTGATGAGTGTTGATTTACCTTATTTAAAGAGTGTCGAGTGCAGTTGATAAACTTATGTGAGGCTTAGACTAAAAGGACTATATTGCTCTTTATTCTCTTTTGATTGAACTTGTTAATTTCTCTTATCATGAATCTAATGTTGTAGGTTAGCTTAGCATGATTTGAAATTCTTGTTGCTAATGATGTGTTATTACTTGTGTTCGTTTAGTCTTTTCACTAGGTGAAAACTTCTCCCTCGGTCTATCTTTTCATTGTTCGGGGACGAACAATACTTTAAGTTTGGGGGTGTGATTGTCGTTATTTTCACCTAGATTTATTTTTTGTATTGTTTTATCCGTATTTTTTGTGTATTTTGGTGGTGTTATGTGTTTTCATAGGAATGTGTGAGAATGATCTTAAACATATATATAACAGGTGAAAATGGAGTAAAAATGAAGACGGAAGATCAAACAAAGAAGAAGAAACATAGGTGCAAGAACACGGTCGGCCGTGCTGGAAACACGGCTCGTGTTGCAGCAAACGGCCCGTGTGCCAGACACGGGCCTGTCCAGAATGGTCGTGCGGCGGCATCTATTTATCCAACACGACCACCTCTTGGTCGTGTTGTGGGGCACGACCCGTGTTGCGGAGCACGACCCGTGTACCAGACACGGGCCTGTAAGCGGAGGCCGTGCGGTGACGTCTAGGCATTCAACACGGCCATCCTTTGGCCGTGCGACGCAGAACGACTCGTGTGCCGCATGCCCTGACACGACACGACCCGTGTTACGTAGCACGACTCGTGTCGGCACCAGAACAGGATATTTTTTATAATTCTTCTAGAAGATCTCCATGGGGTATAAATACCCCTCCATTCAGATTTTATAGAAGAGATCCGAAATTCTACTGTTCACACACACCTCACACACCATTCCTTTGATTTCACACCATATTCTCCATCCCATTCATCCATTTTGAGATCTACATCATCTCTCCATAATTTCCTCCATCCAAATCAAGTGAAGAAGCAAGGAAGCTTGGGTGATCACCAAAGGAAGAAGGGAGATTCAATTGGATCCATTTCCAAGGGAGTTTTCATTCCAATTTTGTGTTAATCCTTTAGTTTATCATGATTTGTAAGAATTATAATGTCTATGTTATGGATCTTATGAAGATTGTAGGCTAATCTCCCTTGTGAGATTAGCAACATGAAGGTTGTTGGTTAATTTGTGGATCTATGTAATTAAATTCATATGTTGATGGGGATATTTGATTTTCTATCATTGGTGCTTATATATCTTGAGATCTATGATGTTTTGTGTGTTTGATTGTTCTAATTATATGATTAGATTGAGAAATCAATTATGTGCTTAGGAGAGTCAAGTGAATCATTTCATCAAACACCTCTTGTGCATTATAAATGGTAAAGTGATTGAGAAGTCCTTTATTATTTAGAACCCTTTGATGGAACATGTGATTAGTTAGATTGAGAAGTCAATTGATTATATGAAGGGATTCTATAATTGAACTTAGTACCTAGTTGGAATAGTTTAATTTAGAACCAACCTTTGAGCTATTTTGAGATTGTGCAAATGATCTACATCCTATTCATTTCGAGAGGAAGTTTAGGTGGTATAAGTGTTGGCCCTTAGTCTTAACCCTTGATACATATGAGTTTAATGCATGAATCCATAAGTTACCACTTCAATAGTGTTGTTAATCTCACTTCTACTCAATTTAGAAAACCACTCATTCATCATTTTACTCTTGTCATTTGATTATTGCTTGTCTACTTTCATTTATTTGCATTTAATTACTTGTTTACCAAACCAACCATCTATGATTCGTCTCTATAAAATCGTGATAAACGTGATATCGCTTAAGTGCTAGCATCGACCTCCCTATGGTTCGATAAATTCTTGAATTGGTCAACCCGACTACAAGTTATGGCTAATCACTTGGGATATTCATGAGATAACACTTAGTTAATGGATCTAAATTGGTTATTAATTGAGTGAGAAGAACCAAACTTATGATCATAGTACCTTCTAAGGGAAATGAGAGTAAGAATCAATCTTAGGAGCTTGCAAACTTGTAAAAAGTTTAGAACCTAATTGCCTTGGCCATAGGAATTAGGGGAACATATGTGATTGCTTCTATTCCATTTTCAATGATGTTTGCCATTAGAAACTTGCATGTTTAGGTGATGTCTAGATCTTGATTGTAGTTAAGACTTGCATACTTCTTAGATTGCTCATCATCACCCATCATCTATCTCATATGTACATTTTCTATCTTTAATTGCTTTCTTAGTTAGTTTGTAGTGTAATTAAACTTCCCCTTTATTGATTAGTCCTTCTAGAGTGAAACATCTTTTGAATACGGATACATCACTTTCTCCCTTGGGTTCGATATTATAAATTTTGCACTTGGTCACCACGTCTACACACAATGATAGAGTATGCTTACTCTTATCAATTTGTACCAAAATTGAGACTAAGTTCAGGTGATTAGTAGGTGGTTGTTCTATCCCAAATTTCACCTATCGCAGATCTGGCGGTGTTGTAGTGTAATGGTGATGAGTAGGCGGTAGGGCAGATTTGAAAGAAAGTTGGCAGCGGCTTGTGGACCTCGGCGGCAGATCTGGTTTGTTCCTTGGTGACAAGCGTACCTTGTGTGGATTCCGACGGCGGCCTTGGCGCCGAAAGTGACTCGAGCAAAGGGCCGACGGGTGTTGGGAATAGCGTATGGCGTGATTCAGATCTCCGGTGGGAAGGTGGCTGGCTGCGCGGTAGAGATCTGTGGTGACACATTGGAGGGGAGAAGGGGGAGCGGCACATTGGAATGAAAAGAAGTATTTTCAAATGGGTCAATATTTCTTTATATAATTGATCCATTTTATCCAAATGTGTTTAGTTGTACCTTAAAAATAATTGTACATTAGAAGCACTCTTAATATTTTACACATTATGCTCAAAATGTAGATCAATTTTATAAAACAACACAGCCGAAAATATATATAAAAAAACTTATTTTAATGGTTTCTCTGAACATCCATAAAAGAAAATGTATTATATATTGATGGAGTGTATCTCATGTAAACTATATTTTTTTAAATTACTCTTTAATATATAAAAAAATTACTCTTTGAAAAGTAATAATTTTTATACAGAAGAGTAATAATTCATTGTCTAAAAAGTAATTTTTCATGTACTAAAAAGTAATCGATAAATCAGGGATTACAAGAATTTGAAGAGTAATTTTTAATTTAAAAGAGTAACAATTTATGTGTCTAAAGAGTAATTTTTTATGTACTAAAAAGTAATAGGGTTACATGAAAGTTGTGGGGGAGACACCGATTGAAAAACAGATTTGGAGTGGGCCAAAAGAATAGTGTACCGTTTAAACAAGGATAGAGTAGAATGTGTATATCAATGTCTTAACATAAAGGATGTCGAGACACAGAATATAACACAATACACAGCGAAATAAAAAGAAGAAATCAGAATTAATTTTCTCACAAGTCTTACGACTTGTGATGCCTTCACCGGCGAAAAATATTCTTATTAAAACTTCAAGACAATTACAAAAACAAATCACAAAAATCAAACACAAAAAGAAATCCTATTCTAAATTCTTAGACATAGGATTCACAGATGGAATATCGAGAATGATATCCAACACAAATAATATCAAAACTAAAACTAAAATCCTTTTATTCTCTCAATGTATAATCTCGGTGTTCTGCTCTACAATAAGTGAAAGGATAACGATCCTTTTATAGCAGTAAAAAACCTTGCTCTCCAATCAGTTCATCTCACGTTTTGCTTTTCTTGGAGATCAAGTCCAATTCTATAAACCATGTTCTCCACTTCTTACTTGATATCCACAACGCTGCGTTCTCACGTTCTTAACAACTGTATTCCACTTTCTTCTCTCCTACAGAAGAAATAAAGAAAGATTTTTTCTTTCCTAAAATATAGGAACTAACTCAATCCCATAAGATAAGACACACGTTAATTCATAAAATAAATTACCTAACAATCAGGAAAAAGCAAAACAATTAAAATTAAGAAATTTGAATAAATCAATTTTCAACAATCTCCCCCGTTTTGGGTTTCCTGCAGAAAAAATAAACTCCCCCATAATACGCAACATGACAAACAAAATAAGTCATACACTCCCCCATAATTAAAAAATCAGAAAAAAAATAAACTCCAAAAATATTAGATATCACAAATAGTTTGAAATCCGAAATGTAATATCTAAACAAAAAAAAGATATCCAATAATATAAAAAAAGCAGAATGTCTGTAGCATCAACCAAAAACTAAAAACACCATAAGTACTGCTAAACAGCATCTTCATCGGATATTCAATCCTAATCAGCATCAGAATTATCAGCATCTCCATCAGAATTATTTGCGCCACCTGTACCTGTACCTGCGTCATCTCCCCCATGGTTCTTAGGCAACAAACTTTGCAACTGATCACGAACATTAAGCGCAAGAGAATATTCTTTCTGAAGTGCTGTAGCATGACTGGTAAGGAGCAAGATTTATTGACGAAGAAACACTGTTGACACCTCACAAGATGGAGAAGAGAGCACAGAAGGAGCAGTTGAACAATACGGCAAATCACAAAGATGAACTTTCCACAAGACAAAATACATTCTTCCCCATAATAAAAATAACATATTCTCCCCCATAATAAAATCTCGCAACTAAAATAAATTCCTAAACATTAAAACCATCATCAAGAATTCAACCAATATGAATCCAAAACAAGACAATAAAATAACCATCGGTAGTTCTAGCAGCAAACCACTTCAACCTATTAATGAACATCAGACATGTTCTCAGCGTCAGAAACACGCATTCCTTTCACATGTCCTTAACATCACTCTCAACATTAGAACCACCTTGCATCTCTATCAACATTAAAATTCATCTCCATGTTTACCAAGACCAGCATATCAACATCTCCATTTTTACTCGGATCAGACATAAATAACGCCATCTCCCCATGATTCTTACGTAACAAACTTCGTAGAAGTTTTTGGCGAAGAAACAACACATGTCTGAAGAAGAGTAATACGGTACAAATGATCCCTTTTCATCAGAGATGACAGAATCTCAAACTACTCAATGGATGAAAGCTTGTATTGAGAGTTTGGAGAAACATTTGGATGTCAGGACATTCCAAATCAGAGATGATGAAACATTAAGATGCCGGGACATTCTAAATCAGAGAGATGAAAAACTTGAGATGTCAGGATATTTTAAAAAAATTATAGACTGACAACGGAGTTCATGAGGAAGATCAACAGATCGCTGTTTATATGGGAGGAACGGAATGGAGAAAAGATAGGGAAATCACGGCTTGGGTGACAGAATTCACGATCATTGTTAACTGATCGGCATTCATGATGGAGAGAAAAAAATTAACTGTGTGTACAGAAGAGAGATCGAATACGCAAGAAAGAATAAGAAAGCACCTTAACTATATAAATATGGTAATAAAAATGGATAAATATCAAAAATATCTCAACAATATCCTAAAAATAAGGATAATTATCAAAGCACTTAATTAAACACGACGTAGATTTAAAAAAATTAAGATCACAAAATAAACAACCGTAAATAGATAAACCATGACTAAATTATCATTTAAATTTTAAATTTCAACGTGACACCCAAAATTTTATTTTTATCCATTTTTTTTGGAAAAATTCCAATTTATCACCATTTGAAAAGAAAGTATCGTCGTAGCCACCGCCGTGCCCCTAGTTACTCAGTGATAAATGAATATAGATGTACTTTCTCATTACATTTTGAAATGAATGCATCGTCGTAGCCTCCGCCGTGCACCTAGTTACTCAGTGACAAGATTATACACTCTTTTCTTTTCCTTATTATTTTTTATTAATCAGCAACCATCTTTTTGACTTGGTGTTTTATTGCTAATTATTTTTCACATCGGATTCATTTAGGGTTGGGCAATCAACGCAAGAAATCATAAATATAAAAGATAATTTTATCAAGATTAACAAAAGAAATAAATTTTTTTTAAAAAGAACGCAGAAAAAGGAAAAAAATATCGGGATTTAAAAAAAAACTCAAATTTTACAAAGGCCAAGAGATTTTTGAAGATTTGAAAATCTCTGAAAATCTAATGCCTTAGTAAATATATCTGCAAGTTAGTGCTCAGTGTGAATGTAATCTAATTTAATTATATTTTTCTCAACTAAATCCAGAATAAAGTGTTGTCTAATATTTATGTACATTGTACGACTATGTTGTACTGAATATTTTGAGATATCTATCGCACTTGTATTATTACATAAAATAGTAAGAGTGTCAGATACGTACCCATAGTGAAATCATTTTCTTTAACCAGAGGAGTTCAGTACAACAGCTTCCAGTAGCTACGTCAGCTTCTACAATAGACAAAGAGACGCAATTCTGCTTTCTACTATACCAAGACACCAAATTATTTTTGAAAAAGACACATCCACTAATCATACTCTTTCTATCATCTACATCTCCCTTTTGACATGTATCACACACCACATTATCATTTTGACTTAAAGAAGGTATACCACGAAGAATATCAAACTTTGCAAGTTTCAAAAGATTTTAAAATTAACATGACCAAGTTTTTGATGCTATAAGATAGTGTCATCAACACGCACATTGTATGCAACAAATTTGATTTCAACCAAATAACAGTTATCGATAGATCTCTTACCTGTCATGACACAAGAATTAGAATCATCAAAAACTTCACAAGAATCTTTATTAAACTGGATACGCAAATTATCATCACACAGCTGACTGATACTAATCAAATTTGCATGTAATCCTTCAACTAGAAACACATTATGCAATTTTGGAAAACCTTCAAGATTCAAAATACCTTTTCCAGTGATTTTACCTTTTGCTCCGCCTCCATAGGTAACCTTACCTCCATCAAATTCTCTCTTGTACCTGTCATATGGCGAGAACACCCGCTATCGAAGTACCAAGATCCTGCAATACTACTACTTAAAGAAGTATAGACGACATTGCATGTAACATCAGATTTACGAATCTATTTAAGTTTAGTCTTAGGGTGTGGAGCAGAATGTGAAGACACTGGAGACGATATTTTATCAGATTGCATATCTTCTTTCATTTTATAGTAAAAAGGACGGATATGACCTCTAACAAAGCAGTAATGACAGACGTAATGTCTTTTTCTAACTCTTTTTCTTTTTGGAGTAGTATCTTTCTTTTGAACATCAGATAACACATCAGGTTTGACAAAATTAACAGGTTTACTACCATCAACATATAAGTTAGGAAATACTTTTTCAGGACTGTAACCTAAACTTGCCTTACTAGTTTGACCAAAAGACAACGCTTCAGTTAGAGTATACTTACCTTCATTCAATCTGTTAAAGGTCTGAGTAACTTCTTCAAGCTTCTTTTTCACAGTGCTCAATTCCATGTCCTTCTTAGTGTGAGAAACTTCCAGACGAGTGGTCACCACTTTAAGTTCATCATTTTCCTTTGAAATCGAATCAATAATTTTGCGTTGATCCTTCCACTTCCCAAGAAGTTCATCATATAGAACTTTGAGTTCATTAATAACTTGCAGGGCTTCATCATTCACCTCAAATGTATCTTCTGTCTCAGAAACAACAGATGAGTTAAAACAGTTCATACGATTAAATTTTTTATAAAATACTTGTCTGATGTCGTGACAGATGTTACGACATCGCTGATGTCTTCATCAGAACTGATACTCTCATTGATGGTGGTAAATAATACGTTCTGATCAAAATTCTCAGGTTCGGATCCATCATCATCACTCCAGGTGGTATTTAGATTCATCTTCCTTCTCCTTAGAGTATTTGCACATTCTTTAGCAAAATGCCTAAATCCATGACAAGCTCTACATTGAATTGAATCAATGTCATTCATTTCAACTTGACTGCTTGGAAGATACCAGCTTGTCCTTCTTGAACAACCAGGGTCAGATTGTGACTTCTGCAGGCCTCTCACCGGTGTATACCCTTTGTCTGATGTGGTGCAGGAGGTGCTGAAGACACTTGAGGAGAGTTGTTAATCTGAATGCACAGTTTTACGCTGCTGCAATTTTATTTATTCATCTTCTTGATGATTGTGTTAAACTTTTTCGTCAGCAACACAACATTCGCACATCCTTCATCCAACAACTCTATCTCATCGAATTCTTCTTCTACGAAACTTTCTTCTTTCACAGGTGTAAAAGATTGAGTTTGTAGAGCAAGATTCACACCTGTATAAAATATGTGTGGAGAATTAAGTGGAACCTATTTATGCCCAAAGTTGAGTTCATAGGTCTTTAAAATACTCATCAATTCTCCTAGAGGGAGAGTTGCAGTATCTCTAGCTTCTTCAATAGCAGAGACCTTAATATGGAATTTCTCTGAAAGTGATCGCAAGACTTTACTGACAAGTCGTTCATTGCTGATCGGATCTCCCAAAGTTTGAGCTTCATTTGCAATATCAAAAATCTTTTCATTGTATGAAGATATTGATTCATCTTCATCCATACGAAGATTTTCAAACGTGGTTGTGAGATATCTCATTTTAGATTTTCGAACACTCTCAGAACCTTCACAATGTTCTTGTAAGATTTCCCATACATCTTTTGTACAGACGTAATTTGTAATCATCTTGAACATGACTACATCAACAGATGAAAAAATTGCATTTAAAGCTCTTGAATTCTAATTTCCAAGTTGGGTTTCTTCTGGAGTCCATTCTCCTTCAGGTTTAATGATTGTGTCATTGTCCACATTGATTTTTCGAGGAGGACTCCAACCAATAATAACCGAACGCCAAACTCTTTCATCAATTGATTTGATGTGAGATTGCATTCGCACTTTCCACATGGAATAATTAGTTCCATCAAGAATTGGAGGGCGTAAAGAAGAAACGGAATAATTCATAATTTAAACACAGGAAAAAAGGGATATGTACTTAGTATAAATCAATTGTAGGCTCTGGTGCCAAATGAAAGTGCTGGGGGAGACACCGATTGAAAAACAGATTTGGAGTGGGCCAAAAGAACGGCGTAGCGTTTAAACAAGGATAGAGTAGAATGTGTATATCAATGTCTTAATATAAAGGATGTCGAGACACAGAATATAACACAATGCACAGCGGAATAAAAAGAAGAAATCAGAATTAATTTTCTCACAAGTCTTACAACTTGTGATGCCTTCACCGGCGAAAAATATTCTTATTAAAACTTCAAGACAATTACAAAAATAAATCACGAAAATCAAACACAAAAAGAAATCCTATTCTAAATCCTTAGACATAGGATTCACAGATGGAATATCGAGAATGATATTCAACACAAAGAATATCAAAACTAAAACTAAAATCCTTTTCTTCTCTCAATATATAATCTCGGTGTTTTGCTCTACAACAAGTGAAAGGATAATGATCCTTTTATAGCAGTAAAAAACCTTGCTCTCCAAGCAGTTCATCCCACGTTCTGCTTTTCTTGGAGATCAAGTCCAATTCTATAAACCACGTTCTCCACTTCTTACTTGATATCCACGACGCTGCGCTCCCACGTTCTTAACACCTGTATTCCACGTTCTTCTCTCATACAGAAGAAATAATGAAAGATTTTTTCTTTCCTAAAATATAGGAACTAACTCAATCCCATAAGATAAGACACACGTTAATTCATAAAATAAATTACCTAACAATCAGGAAAAAGCAAAACAATTAAAATTAGAAAATTTGAATAAATCAATTTTCAACATTACATATTAACGTATGTAAACTTTTCAATCATAAGTATTTATGATATTGATGTAATTTTCCTTCTGTCCCAACAACGTAGATATCCCAAAGCCGCACGGACCTTACTTTGTGGCGATATGTTTATCCAAATTTATTAGAAACACAGTGAAAAATTATTATTATTTTTTATGGTAAAATGTCACATTTGATCGGTAAATCTTATTTCAACTTTGGTTCTTTTAGATTTGAATTTTCAAAATTTAATACCTGTTTGTTCAATTTTAGTCTTTTTATCCAATTTTGATCAATTATGATTAGAAAATTAGAAAAGTTGTCGGAACATTGCCCAAAAATTTTTTAAATCCAATTTTAGTTATTTACTATCTACGTATTTATCAATTTTAATTATTTTTATTTAAATTTTTAAAAAAAACATAAATTCAATAAATATTTAATAATTATCTTATATTTTTTTAAAAACATCTAAAATAAAAATAAAAATCTTATAATTTGATTAAACGTAAAAAATTAAAATAAATTACACATTTTTAAAATTATAAAATTTATTTAAATAATCAACAATACGTTTAATTTTTTAAGTGTTAAAGAATTTTGAAAAAATGTGCATGTACGAACGAGATGAAACTAATATTCTCTTCGTCACACTTTCTATTTTGTTTTATCAACTACTCATTAATTTAAGGATGAAGAAAGTTATTTAATATATGAATAAAATAAACGGCAACGCAATGCTTATATTCCTACCCATTCTAAAGAAAATCCATTTATAATTGTGTGTATTATTTCCAATAGAATTCGAATAGGTGGGTAGTCGGACATACTATTCTGTTGCCAGCCCTAACCGTAAATTCCCATCTGGAATCGATACGACATCGTTATCGAACATAGTATTTGCCTCGTTGGCCCAAAAAGCGGAAAGGGCATTGCGCTTTTTCAGATTTCTTTTCATAAATATCTTTAGATATTTTGCTCCTACCTACTCTCCCACTACTCCCTGCAGCGCGTGCGATCAACCTTTTCCTTCTCATTTATTAGTTTCTTAATTACAAAAATACTCACTCTTACACAAAGATGTAGATTTGATAATTTTGGTCCATACCATTATAATGTATACATTTATCTTTTTCATATTAGTTCTATTTTTCTTAAAAAATTAAAATTAATATCTCTAAACATTCTAAAATATTACAAAATTTGACGTATTTTAAATTAAAGTTAAAAGACCAAAGGATTAAAATATAGTTAAAAAATTCATGCTACACATTAAAATATGATACTACGAAATCAACATTACAAAAAACAAATGTATATATTATGGGACAGGGAGTATTTTTCTTCATCCTGCTTCACTAATTAAAGTTTTGAAATTATCACCAATCAAGTTACTCGCACATGCCCCTCAACTATAGTTTGAATAATTTATATGTTTTTTTAATGAATATATATATTCAATTGGACTATTATAGTTTCATTGAAAAACTTATAGTTTTTAAAAAATTTGCTAACAAATTGTATAAATTTTAGCTGATTAATGTATAGTATGTACTCCCTTCTTTCCATTTCAAACTTTACGTTTGTTTTTTGCATGTAAATTAAGGAATGTAGTATTTTAATGTGTAGTGAGGTGAGAGAAATATTATTTTAATGTGAAGTGGGTAGGTATATTAGTGTAATGTGTGGGCCCATGGAAAGAGAAATAATTAATTTGTGTGAGTTTCATTTACTAAAAAAAAGAAATATAAAGATTGAAATGAGATGTCCAAATTGAAAATATATAAAAATTGAAATGGGATGGAGGGAGTATTTATTAATGAGTGAGTCTAGTGTCAATATATTCTAACTTTAAAAATAAACATTGAACCACATGTATAATATAATAGAACATAAACCAATAAGGTTCACATACTTAATCATATAAATTCAATTCTCACAAATATTTGTCTTTATTAATAAGTTTACATAAATTAAATATAAGTGCACAAACTAGCGTACGTCCGTACACCACTCCCTACCTCTTGCCCGATCACACGGTTGTTTTTAGCACGAAATATTATTTTAATGTGTAATGGATGATAAATATAATATTTTAATTTATAGTAGATAAATATATTAATTATTTTGTGTGAAGGAAGAAATATAAATCTTACAATGACATGTAAAAATGAAAATATGTTATTAAGAAAGTTTTGCCATATTTAAAATAAAATAAAATGTGTAGAAGGAGGATTCACTTTCATTTCATGTAGTATAAAATAATAATGAGAGTAAATGAGAACGCGAGTGAGTACACGCGGCGAAAAATCGCGCAGAGTGATACTGAGATGACTCGCCACACCGCCCAATCCGTTCTCGCAAGATAAACCAACCCTCCACTCTTGAAATAGCCCAATTCACATCGCCGATTCTCGTGTATGAAATCATCGCCGTCTTCCTCCACCACGACCGCCGCCGCCTCCTCCTCCTCCTCTGAACGAATGGACGACAACACATCCGACAACCGCTACCGCTCTACCGCAACTCTCCAGAACCCGAGCGAAGGCGAAGAATTCGACGGCGGAGATCCGGCGGTTTGGGGCGCCTTCAGCCAGAATTTCCGGCAGGTCCAATCGGTGCTGGATCGGAATCGAGTCCTGATCCAGCAGGTGAACGAGAATCACCAATCAAAAACGCACGACAACATGGTGAAGAACGTGGCGTTGATTCAGGAAATCAACGGCAACATTTCCAAGGTCAGCTCTCTCTACTCCGATCTATCAGCCAATTTCTCGAGCGTTTGTCAGCAGCGCCGCCATGATCGGAAGAGCGACTCCGGGAAGAAGCAATGATCCGATTGGTTCTACTGTAAAACTAGACTTGTGAAAATTGGGCTAAACCCTTGCTTGTATGATTTCTTTGGAACTTGTAATTCATTATCTACACCTTATTAATGGACTATTATTTTCTACTTTTATTACAATACCAATTTCAAAATTCTATTTCTTCAAATATTATCCATAATTCATTCTAAACAATATTCCATAAATTTAAGTATATTTTTTTGTTGGGTTACAATAGTGGAAAATTGAATGAATGAAAAGCATGAAATTCAGTAAGCAATCCAAACAATTTCTACTTATGTCCATCATTTGAACAATGTAAAAATGGCAAAATCATTAACAAAAGAAACTTACATTACACTTTAATATCATCAATAAGTCAATAAATTGGTGAAAATTTAATTTTCTTAATATCTGTGAAAAAGCATTGTGCACATTGCTCTGAAATAGAAGTAGATTATTATTTCATCAGTTTTAAGATCAGAGTTTTACTAGAAGAAAAAGCACAGTTTCTCATGATAATTAAATCTACAAACAACTCAACATGGGGATAAGAGAAATTGTTCCCGAGTTTGTATAACTACAAGAACATTCCAACAGCGGGTGGGCATACAAAGTTCAACGGATTACAAAGCCAATTCACCGCTGTCTGAAATTATTACTGTTTTTTTGGGTGTTCCACTCTGCATTCCTTGTGCCTCGATCTTCTGCACCACGTCCATGCCGGAAAGCACTTTCCCGAACACCACATGGCGCCCATCCAACCTTCCAAGAATAACGAGTTAAACCATGAGGAGAACAAATGATTGGCAATGAATACTGGAAGAAACTCTATTGACCTCAAATCTAACTAATATTACTGGAAGCAACAACGACGTCATTGAGGTAAATGATTATAGAAGGCAGTGTTCGTGTCCATTGAAACTCAAACGACTAGCATGCATTTTTCAGAGGATCTTTTAACAATTTTCTTACCAGCTTGTTTTCACTGTTGTGATAAAAAATTGAGACCCATTCGTATCTGAACCAGCATTTGCCATTGACAGAACTCCTGTTGATAGATGATGTATACATATTAACATTAACAAAATGTAAAGTTCCCGATTTGATGTATGCATTGCTCATGTATAGATCATTAGTCGATAAGACACTGAGAATACTCACCAGGGCCTGTGTGCTTTAACTTGAAGTTCTCATCAGGAAATTTATCACCATATATTGATTCCCCACCACTCCCATCGCCACGAGTGAAATCACCTCCCTGAATCATAAAGCTTGGTATGATCCTGTGGAATTTGCTTCCTTTGAAATGAAGAGGTTTCCCGCTAGATCCGATTCCTTTCTCCCCTGAGAACAAAGATTCTATAATTAGATCCAAGTTACCAGTGCATTATAAACTAGGCCCCGACCAATATTAAGGCCAAACCTTTACTTGCATTCAATTTACCAGGGCACATGCCCACTGGATATGTAACTTAATTCAATATTTTAACAGGTTTTACACTTGGCCATGTATGTCATAATAAATGTAAGCTGATGACTAAGTAGGACAAGCGCCCAGACTGTCAAATCGACAACAGACAGAACAGAGCATTAACATTAATTTCCAAATTCCATGTGAAACCTCAAATCACATTATCTGGAAGAAAGGAAATGACCTCACTGAAATCCAAACATTTCTTCTGTAGAAAATCTATTATCATAACCATACAATTCTTACGAAGCTCTGTACTTATTCATCGTCTTATTTCCTCTTTTCACCCTCTCCAAACCTTGTAGAAGCCAGAGTAACACCCATTCAATTCATATTGAACAGGTTTTAAGATATTTTCGTGATTAATCCAAGATATGCATAAATACAGATAACTAAAGCACAATAGTTTTGGAGATGTGGAGTATGCCAGGAAAAATGCAAAATATTTGCCAGATACAGTTGCAGTATATTCAATATCCAGAGTGCAGAACAGGTCTAACGAACTTACTTGACATCACTGTATATTTGAATAACAGAATTAAAGCACTAAAAGGGAGAATATGTTACTCGGCTACCCGTGCAAAGAGCTCGAAAATTTTCTGCAGTAAAAATGAAGAAGTTAAGCACAAGCATATTTGTGAAAACTAGCCATTAAAAGGAGGTCATCACATTTCGTTGAACCATTCAAAATTTACCTGTTGTCCTTGGTACAGTTTTTCCATAGAGGCCCATCACTATACGACCTGAAAATGTCACCAGTAGCAATTATTAAAGATGAATACCACAAGGCCTTCTGTTGTTATACTCTTATTTTCTAAAATATAATTTCAAGAACTGTGTTAATAATATATCTACACCATTATAAAAGATATCAAAAGTAATCCCTGTAAAATGCAACTGTTACTATCAAAGAGCCCACCCCACTTAGTCATCGAACACGGAGCAAACAAGCAAACCAGTTGAGAACAGAGCACCACTACATCATGGTTTATAGACAGTTGAGAAAATAATCATCACAAAATCCACAGCCAAATGGGCTCTTCTCCAATTAACCACCATTTTATTAGGTCACCATAAAGGTTGCGTAATTAAATCAAATTCAAATCTAAGCTTGAGGATCCAACACTTGTTTCCAATACAATCTTTCGGCTTTTTCGGACCATTTTTGTGTATGGTCTCAACAGCTTTTCATGAAACCACAACACTCGCCTCTTGATCCACGACACATTATATAAAGGCATGAAGGTGTTGTGCCGCGTCATGTCATACTATGTAAAAGCGTGTATCCTAATATCATCTAGTTGAGACATGCACAGAATTTCTTGCTATTGATTTAAAGCTATCTATACATTTCCACATTGACTCATATGATTGAAATCCTACCTTTAATCTATGTAAACCCATCTTTCCTAGAAAGGTAAACCTCCAATCACATGGGATTAATCTGTCTTTTAATAATCTAATAAACGGGAAAATAGTCCTTCAAGTATGACGGATCCCAATTTATTCATTTTTTATTTGCAATTCTCAATCTTGGTCCTTTTTTTTTTGTCCGATTTTGGTCCTTATTGTCCAAATTTAGCTCTTTTTATCAAATTTAGCCCCTTTCTTGTCTGAATTTCGGACCAAAATTGGACAAATTCTAACATAAAGAACTACATATGGACAAACAAATTGGAAGCTCAAGCAATAGCACGGTCAAAGAGAGCAACATTGTAAAAAGACCATGGGCTTGAGTTCAAAGACAAAAAAAAATAAAGTACTGCATCAAAATTTGAAACAAAATAATTTATAGTGGCATTGGTCCAAAGTTCAAGCCCCAAATATATAGCAGCTGAATATTATGCGCATTCAATTGTTTACATTACTGCAAGAAGCACAGAATCAATATCATAGGATATCATAGAGTACCAAGATTAAGTTAAAAACAATTAAAAAATTTAAAGGATTCTGCATGCATGTAAAAGAAATTTCAATTAAGCATATCTTTGCATACACCAAATTATGTGCATGAATGCTACAATTACAAAATACTCCATACGTCCCGGGTATTTTGTACACTTTCCATTTGAGTCGTCCCTGGTATTTTTGCACATTCCATTAATAGTAAAAATACACTAGACAATAAAACCTATTTTTACAATTTATTCATCAATCCCAACAACTTTATTTATTTTTTCTCTTTAAATTACCCAACTTACCCCTACTTTTTCTGACATTATACACTTAAAAAACTTTTCTTTATCTACGGGCCCACATACATGTGCTTATATCCGGGATATAGGGAGTGTTAGTTTTCATCATAACCAACCATATCTACACATCTATTCACTTGATGTTGCTTGTTATATACTACATACACTCCATAATTTCCACCTAAGTCCACTAAAACCATATCACAAAATCCAATAACATGCAAATGACTAATTTAACATAGTTTTCAACTCTTATCTCACAATAAAGAATTACTTCTCAAAAGCATTTCAAGGCCCGAGGGCCCTAGTGGTTTAGCTCTTGCTCCTCTTGATGTGACAAGAGGATCATCTTTAAGTACAAGTAGCACAACTCACACAACACAATGTTAAATTTGCATGAGAAAACTGAGAACATCTTTCTTGATGGATAGCTGGATTTGTAATACAGATTAAGAATCAACAATCCTATCAGAAAAAAGATTAAGGAACTACGAGGTTATAAAATCATATTCATCATAATCTATGATAACCTCTCTTTCATAATGCTCTATGCGTATAGGACTTCAGTGAGAATAAAATTACCAATCCCTTTAGTTGCTACTAAAGCCAAAATGAGAAAGATGTAAATAAAATAGGAGTATAAAATGGAGTAAGAGATATGCTAAAAGTGTTCAAACAGACCACATAGAAAAGAATAATAATTCAAAATAAAAACAAAAATGACAACATATAAATTGACAAAGCCTGTATACCCCCTTCTGAGTTTGTATAGAAAAATAAAATGAAAAAATCACAAGAAAATACATAAATATATACCTGTGTGCTTTCCGTTAATTTCTATGTCAAAATAAACTTTATGTGTAATTTGATCTACATCCTTCAAAGTTCCAATCTACAAAAATTCAAACAATTTAGGAAAAGAAAGTATAAACGCGATTACGAAAGTGACGAACATTTCTAGACTACAAGTTCAAATTCATCGATTTTCAGTAAAAGATTACCTCACTGGCTAGATTATTATCCCTAATCGACTTTTTTTCTGACGAGACACCTTGATCGCTTAATCGATTCTGAAATCCAAAGAAAATATAGAGAATTTTTGGGTTAAGAACAATCAAAATGAATAAGAAGAAAACAGAACACAATCCTTACTGGGAAGAATTCAGAGTAAAAATGAAAAAGAAGAAAAACATATTACCAAAATCAAAGCAAGAGTTCCAAATAGAACAACAACCCACAAAATTATAATGGGAAGTAATCTTCTAGTGTTAGCCATCTCATAGACTGAACACCATCTCCGAATTGAGCAAGACGGGTATCAATAGGAGGAGATTGGCAGAAAGAGGGTCTTTATTCTTTTGCACGTTGATTTCGGGTCCTTTAATCTTTTATACGTTGATTACACTTTCATTAAGAAATATTATTATTTAATATACAGTGAGTAAATGTATAAGTGAAAATGTGGATCCCATATTTTAGTTATATTACTATATATGTGTGGATTACATATGTGTAAAAAAGAAAATGACCCTCTTTGAAGCGGACAACCAAAATGAAAAAAAGACCCTCTCTCGAGCGAACCGAGAAAGTAGTAGGCAAACATCAGTGTGAAAATCGTTTCGAGTTCTTTCTGGTAAAAACTCCTGTGTCTCTGGACACCGTGTCCCCAACTCTCCCCTCCATATCCTATTTAACCTTATTATTGCTAAGGGTTTAAATTGAGTTTGGGGACATGGTGTCTGGGGACACAAGAGCTAAATTGAGATTGGGGACACGATATCCTGTTTAACCTTATTATTGTTAAGGGTTTAAATTAAATTTAGGACCATGGTGTCCCATAAACACGAGCTAAATTGAGATTGGAGACACGGTGTCTTCGGGAATATTAGAGCCTCACTCGTTCTTTTTTTAACCATTTTCTTAAATAATTAGTAATTTTTTTTAATCAAAAAATATTACTCTTCCATAATGAATTCCGAGTTATTATAAATATGAAATTATAAAGGCAAAGATTTTGGGGGACAGTCTCACCATAAAAAAAATGATAGCTTTTACGTTGTGGTATATTATTAATGAAAAGTAATAATATTATTTTATGAATCTATTTATAGTATAAATAAAAATTAATAATATTTTATAGTGAAAGTGATAATTAATTACAAAAGCGTAAAATAATTTTACTGTAAAACGGTCTCACACAGGACTTCTCAATTATAAAATATTTATTAATTTTTTTTCTTATAGGTAGTTTTTATATTTTAACTATTAAAAAATTATAAAATTAAGTGTTCTGGGTTGTAAATAATAATTTTAAATTAAAGTATGTTGAAGGGTGTTAGATTATGTACTATTTCCTTATTTGAGGATATGAACTTGTTTATGAGACGAATAAAAATAGTAAATGCGAATTTATTTATGGGATAGATAGAGTTTCTTTTTTCATAGAAAATATTTCTCCCTCCGTCCTCGACCACTGTTCCCATTTATTGTACCACGTTGTTTAAGAAAAATTGTTCTTTTTAACATATTTTGTTGACTTTAGAGGGAGGTAGTATTTTTAGATAATAAAAGAATATAAAGTAATAGTATGTGTAAAAAAAATGACAAAGTTAAAATTAATATAAATTTTGAGATTGTTTGATAAAGTATATGGGGTGTGAAGGGTATTGGTAGTTATCAAGATTGGAAGTCCCTGATCTTTAAGATTTTATTGAGTATGAGTTGTAAGTGTAAGAATGAATAATCAAGAAGTAAATAAAGTTAATTATTTCGCAACATTATTTACAAACTCGTTGACTTGCTGGCTGAGTCAGAGTCTCGATTCTTATCGTCATAACTTGCTGGCCTGAGCTAGAGTTTCGATATTTGTCAAAGTTTCAGTTCTTATAGTCGTACTTGCTGGCCTGAGTCTGAGTTTCGATATTTATCCTTTAATTTCAATGGTGATTCTCATTTGGTGCTTTAATTGAGAGATCGTTGAAAAATCGAACAATCTCTATTCTTTCGTCTGAAATCCTATCTTTTTATCAAAATTACTTTTTACCCTCATAACCCTCTCTACTATGAAACCTAATCAAGTGGAGGAATCTATTTCCACAGTGTCGGTAGAGGTCGATTTACTATTGGATGCGATTTCAATCGATTTAACTCTGTTTTCTCTATTTTCGATCCTGTTAACAATTCAGCTCGTAATTATATGTTATTTTCAACATTTTCAGAAGCAGATCCCCTTAGATCTTTGGTTCCCAAATCAAAGGATATATAAAGGGCTAGGTGGTCCCTGACTCTGATGATGTGTCGGTTGGTGGCTCTATCACTTCCTTGTTCCCTGAAACACATTTGGTCCCTGTTTATAAAAGGGAGCCTGATGCATTCATGATCCGATTTTTAAATATCCTCTGCCCTGCATTGGAAAAGTTACCCGAATATGCTAATGAGGTATAATAGCTGCTCCTTCACTCTTCATTTGTGAACTTGGATTTTAAGGTTTTACAAACTAAAAGGATGATTATAATAAGAGATGATGGTGTAGGGATGTAGACGTGTCACCATGCATGATTTGTGCAGATTGAAATTTTTTTTCATGTCACCATCTGTGCATTTTGGAGACATACACCCAATAATGATATTGTTCTGAGGGTGTAAATTGTATAAGTTGATGGTTTCTTGTTTTGGGTGAATTTATAATATGTTCCGTGAAGTAGTTGTTTCTTGACAGAATGTTAGTCTTATGTTCTTATTACTGTGAAGTGAAGCTTGTGTGCTTATGATCATTTTAAATGTTGGTAATATGGTGTTTGTGAAGAGAAATATGTGTGCTTATGATCATTTTATATATACTAATAAGCTTATGTGTTTAAGATTGGTTTAAATATCGGTTATATGTTCTTTATGAAGTGAAGCCTGTGTGATTATGATCAATTTATATGTTCTTATAAACTTGTGTACTTATGATCATTTTAAATGTGTGAAAGTTGTTAAAGCACTTAAGCTACACCTGATATTAGTATATATATATATATATACTAGTATGAAACCCGCGTACAACGCGGGAGCTTTTTATTATTATTCTTATTTTTTTTATAATTAAATAATTTATGTTAAATAACGTAACAACATTAATTAAGGAGATTTTTTTTCTTCTTATAGCTAGACAATTTCTTACATCAATATAAAGAATTTGCAACAAATTATAACATTTTACTTTTGATAATGTAACTTATAACTAAATCATGTAAAAAGTTAATATATATGTACATATATTTTATTTATTTGAACGAATCTTGACTTGTATTTTTTTTAAATGTTAATTTATAACATAATACAATTGAAAACTATTTATTACTCCCCCCATCTCTCTAAAAAATGTGCAACCACATAGTTGTTAGTAAATCACTTTTTTATTGTATTTAAGTGCAATTATGATCAAAGTATGTAACTCTAATAAATTCTTAATTTTACTGTTTGTCTAAAATAAATATCAATTATTTATAAAAAAAATCCCAATTTATTCTTTTTTTTCTTTCTATACATGATTTGATTTGATACTAATTAATTTATTTATATTGTATATTTATTAATGGCAATTAATGATACTAAAGTAAATAAGTCATAATAAATATATAGGAAAAATAAATAAATAGTAAGACTATACGTGAACAACACGTTAACAAAAAAAGACTATGCTATACTATATACTCCCTCCGTTCGGATTAAAGGGTGCCATTTACTTTTGGGCACGGAGATTAAGGAGTATTGTTATTTAATATGTAGTGGGTAGTTGTATTAGTGGAGGTATGAGTCCTATTTTTTAGTTGTATTAATGGGTGTATGTGGATTAAAAAAAAGAAATGAGACCCGTAGGAGGAGACGCCCAAATGAAAATATATACTTCCTCCGTCCCGTTTCAATGTTTACGTTTATTTTTTGCACGTTGATTAAGGAGTATAATATTTTCATAGATAGTGAGTGAAAAAATATAATATTTAATGCAAAATGGGTAGGTGTATTAGTGTTGGATGATATATTAATTGTTTTAGGTGGGTCCCATATTCCAAAAAGAAAAACGTAAATATTAAAATGAGACGTGCAAAATAGAAACATAAATATTGAAACGGGATGGAGAGAGTATATATATATATATATATATATATATATATATAAATATATATATATATATATATGGAGTATTATTTTTTACTCATAATTATGGTTTAATATTTCTTAATTAACTATATTATAATAATTCTATTTACATTAATTATTATTTATAAAAATTTAATGTAAAAAATATATATAATATAAACAAAATTAATTTATATATAATATTCTTTTAAATATTCATAAACTTGTAATGAATTAATTAATTTTACTTTTTATTTTATTTTATTAATTTCAAATTATAAAAACAACTAAAGAAAATAAATTTTATAATGCATATAAATAATTAAGATGTATGTAAATAAATAAATATTAATATACTAAATTTAAAAAATTAATAAATATTTACATACCAAATAAATTTTAATGTTACTATGAAATAATGATTTAACTTAAAGAACTTAAACTTTAAATTCTATACATGAATTAGTTTTTCAACCTCTTTTTCTCTAGAGGTAAATCGATTTAAGAGCACTTGAATCGTCGATCATCTTTCAATTGAAAAATATTTGAATCAATATTTTAGAAGTAGATCTTAAAGAATACTTGAATCGATTGTTAAGAGGTAAAACTTGAATCGATTTTTTTCTCTTGAAGAATTGATTCTTAAGAATTCAAGAATAATTGAATCGATCCTCTTACTCTTGAAACTTTAATTTTTAAGATGTAAATATATTAAAAAAATACTTGAATCGATTCTCTTCCTCTTGAAGAATCGATTTTTAAGAGGTAAGTCGATTCAAGAATACTTGAATCAGTTCTCTTCCTCTTGAAGAATACTTGAATCAGGTAGATCAAATATCTACTTGATTTGCTCTATCGAAATAAATTTTTATACTTTCATAAATCAATTCTCTAGAGGAACTTGAAGAAAGCTCCTATTCCTCTTGAAGAATCGAATGTGTATTTAGAATGAATAACAAAAGATCTTATTTATAGGTGGATGATAGAGAATATTATATGAAATATTCTTTTTTTCCTTTATATATATGATTTAATTTGATATTAATTAATTTATATTACACTAAACAGATTTAGTAATTAATTAATAATACCCAAATAAATAAATAAAATATTAAAAATTTAATTATTATTAAAAATAAGAAACATATTATTTAAAAAAATATTAAATAAGGAAGTTAAATTAAAAGTAAATAAGAAAAATATTAAAAAATATATTAAAAAATTCAAAAAATTGAGAAAATTACACGTCACATTGGAGCGCTCTGGAGACAAAACGTCGACAAGAAAAATTTCTGCTATAGTATACTTAAGATATATATATATATATATATATTTATATATATATATATAAATATGAGATGAAAAAGGTTACCAATTGGCAATGTTTGGAGACAAATACATCTTTCATTTGTCATTATGATGATCACATGATCATCTAGGTGTTACACACACACTCTATGATGATTTTATAATATGAGAGTGTAATTTATGTTGGCTTACACATGAACAGTGATTTAGTACGTATTTGTTTTATGTGATCATTTTTTTATCGGAAAAAAATATTCATAAAACATATGAGGCATGAGAAATACCTAAAAATACATTACAATATAACAAATGGAAAATACAATGATAGATTACTACACCCGATCAAATATTAAAGGATTTCTGCTCCATTCTAGAAAAAACACTCAATTTTCCAATCATTTTTTCATCACTAACTAACTCCAAATTGTCGACTTTAATTCGTTAATAACTTTATTGACTAAAAACTCCTCATTTTTGAAAATCTTAGCATTTCTCAATCTCTAAATAAGTCAAACTGTACACTCCCAAATGCAAGTAGCCATGATTCGCCTTCTCTTACCGTAGAAAAGTCTGTAGAAATAAAGAAGATGAATCAAAGGATTAGTGGTCACAATAAAATTCTGCCCACACCAACTACTGATTTCCATCCAAATATTATGAGCAAAATGATACTCAAACAATGCATGCCTCAATGACTTGATGCAATCACCACAAACGTCACAACTTAGATTATTGTTGGGAAAAATAATACATTTGCATTGCAACATATCTCTTGTAAGCAATCGTTCCTTCTAAACTCTCCATGAGTGTATAATGATCTTACTATGAATAGTACTCCACCAGACCAAACTATATGTCATATTCAAATCCTCATTACTACTGTCATTATCTACTTGTTGTCGCCTCCATTCATAACTTCTCTTGTGATAAAACCTCCTTCCACTGAACAATTCCATCTCTATTTGTCACTAGCATTTTGACTGATAGAGCAGGGTTTGATAGCATCTTCAAGTTTAGAAAATTCCTCTTCCTCTCTTTCGGATAAAGTACATCTCCAATTTCACTTCCAACTCTATGTGCCATGTGGATACCAATTTCATAAACTTTTGCTTCTTATTAGTGCTCAAATGATATAGTCTAGGGAAACTCGTTTAAGACTTACTTCATCCAGCCATTTTTTCTCCCAATAATAAGACTTCTGTCCATCTCATATTTTCTTAAAAATTTCTTTTATAAGCCACCCATTTTGTTCTCCTGTTGCTGCTTTGATAATATCCCTCCACCAGCCTTTCAAGCTAATACCTCTACTTTGTTAAGAGAAAAGCAATCCACCACTCCACTCAACTCCAAATTTAAATTCAACCACTCTAATCCACAAACTATCCCTCAATGAAAAAATACCATAGCCATTTACTCAACAAGATTTGATTAAAGAGCTTTAAATATAGAATTCCTAACCATCTTTTTATTTTAGGATTGCATACTTCCTTCAAGTTCACCCATGCAATTTTCTTAGTTTTAGAGTTTCCACCCTATAAAAATTGTTTTTATAGTAGCGTGATTTCTCTCAATCTGTTTTCAGAGTAAGAAATGTAGAAAAGTAGTAAACAAGGATAGAAGATAATACCGAATTGAGTAAAGTTACTATGCCCCCAATAGATGCTTCAACATTTGCCATTTGACAAGACTTTATTTCACTCTTTAGATGATGCCTTCCCATTTATTTTTACTTCTCTGCGTAAAACTGACATTGACATCCAAATACACAAAAATGAATCTTTCCCACATTCACACCAACAATTCCTGCTAATTTGTTTATTTTGTTCACCTCCACATTAACCTTATATATATATAGCTTTTGTTCATATTAACTTTCATTCCAGAGACAAGTTCCCAAATTTTAAGCAATCTTCTCAAAAAGATCATATTCTCCATACAAGCATCTCCCATAAAGATAAAATTGTTGCAAATTGTGTAAATAAAAAATACTCATTTTGAACCTGCCAATTTCAACTGGGCAAAAAGGATTAGTACCAACTGTTTTATTCATCATAAAGCTTAAACCTTCAGCTACTAAAATAAATAAAAACGCACTCCCATTCACTAAGACTAAAACATATGACGATTTAATACATCCCACGATCCAACGAATCTATGTAGGATGGAAGTTGAAGCACTCTATTATTTCTTTTAGATAATCTCAATCCAATGAATCGTACGCCTTTGCAAAATCAATTTTGAAAAATAATTTCTCCTTTTTTCTTTTGGCTTCCTTAATAGCTTCATTGAGAATAATCACACTGTCCAAAATTTGTCTGTTGCTAATGAAAGCACTCTATTTTGGAGAAATAATAGACCCAAGAACCTTGCTTAATCTCTTAGACACAAGTTTTGCCAAAATTTTCTACGCACTACTGATCAAAGAAATGGGTTTGAAGTCGTTTAGGTTGGAGGACACTTCTTGCTTCAGGATTAGCACAATGAATGATGGATTCAACCCGCGCATTAATTTCCCGTGTTGATGGAATTCCTTCATCATTCTCATCAAGTCTCCTTTAACTACTTTCCAGAATTCCTTAAGAAAACAAAAATTGAAACAATCGGGGCCATGGCTTTTAGAATTCTTGCATGACAACAAAGAATCTTTTACTTCCTCTTCTGAAAAATCTACCATTATCAATTTGTTTTCTTCATGAGAAATCATTTTTGTAATGAGATTATTTAGCAACAATGGTTTTCTATGAAGATCCTTTTCATAATGCTTCTTAAAGTGATCATGAATACAACTCCAAACTTCATCCACATATTCACTCTAGCATCCATTCACATGTAAGCATGAATATCATTTATTTTCCTTCTCATGTTAATATGGCCACGAAAGAATCTAGAATTTGGATCTCCATCTTTTAGCTATCTGCACTTTGCCATTTGTTGGATCAAAGTATCTTAGCGCTTTATTTCAGTGAATAATAACGCTCACTCTCTCTGTTTCTTTGTATAATCTCGTGATTTTCTAACCCAGAGTGTCATCGATCATATCAAATCTTATTTTCTCCTTCATTATAAATCCTCCTCATCCTTCAATCTGATAATTGCTCCACTTAGTTTCTACAAAGTCTCTATACTCAGGATGACTAAGCCAAGCATTGATGAAGTGAAAGGATCTTCGACCTTTACATGTATTCTCTAATACAAGTGGGGCAGTGATATGATATCGAACAAGCAAGATGTCACTCTCCAAAATTTATTATACGAAATAAAATAAATAAGTAATTAAATATATAATCAGATGGGTACTTTAATAAATAATTTAACGAATGAACAATTAAGTTCACACAAAATAGCGTTTTCCTTATCTACTGGGAGAGTACTATATTTCAATTCCAAAAAAAAATTCAACAAAATATTAAATAACCGAGTAAAAGGAAGGTTAGTATTTTAATCAAATTTGTATTTCACTGTCAGAAACACATGATCTCACTACCAACTTCAAAATTTACCACTAAGTTGACCAGGTTGGCAATTTAAATTTGATTTGATGCAAGGAGATAAAATTCAGCAGTTGTACAAACATGTATATGACTCACTAATTAATAAATAAATATTATCATTTGAGTTCCCTCCTTATTCCTAACAAAAAGCTAAGTATTTGACCCGAGTAATAAGAAAGCAAATTGCAACCATAAACCCCTATAAACACATAACATCATACATGCCACTAAAAAGAATAGAACTAGGATAAGGATTTAACTAACCAGCAACCATAGTTCGTCCTCATCTCTGTAACACATTACATAATAGCTAGAAACTTGAAAATTTAGTGAGCAATCTCAAATCAAAGTACATTAATCCAAACCTTAGCATTCACAATATTGCGCATAAAAAACATATAAGGTAAAACAATATCCCAATAAATCTCTTCATGTTCAAACATAAAATAAGACAAACATAAACTTCATAATTTATTATAATTTATTCATTTTTTCTTGCTAACACCATCCACGAGTACGATACTGCCACGCTAATCTGTAATGGGAAATAGTTTTGGGGTGAACAACCACAGCTCAATGGAAACAAACACGCTAACACATTTTAAGCAATTCCACGTTTGAAAGAAAGTAAATACTTACAACTTAAATTTCATCATAATGGTAAGGCACCTTGCGGTCCAATACCCATAACATATATTGATAAGAAGTCGCGATTCATTATCCGTAAATATATATTTGGCATGGTACTTCATAGTCCAATACCCAAGTTTTCATGAATCAAGTTTAATTCATACATCATGCTCATAGTTGATATCATAAGTAAACTTATTTCCAACACACAGTACAAGAGATTAAAATGCATCAGTAGTAAATCCCCATCTTCAACAACTCACGAATAGGAATTGGATCACTAGTGTCATTGTCTCGCACTCCCTTCGAAGCCCAGTGTACAGAGACAAGATAGCAAGTTCAATATCATGCTACCATTATACTTGTAATTCTGAAATTTATGGTGTATAGAGACATATACAAATTCTGTTTGGGACAATGGGATGAAAAGGGGCAAATTCAAGTCAAGTAAAAATAGTGGCTAGTAGAAATAACTTTAGTGTAGAATTGAAAACTAGCACGGGCTGAGTAAGGCGTAAGAAGATGAAACAATACATAGTGGGCTTACTGATGAGTGATATTTTCACCTAGATTTTAGTAACTTTTTATATGTATTTTCGTATTATTTTATCCATATTTATGTGTATTTTGATTGTATTTTGTGTTTTTATGGAAATATATATGAATGTGCTTAAAGGTATATTTTTAGGTAAAAATGGATTCTAGACGCGATAAGGAAGATGTGGGAAAAACGGAGCTCAATTCAGAGTTGAAACGAGGGAGAACGAGTCAAAGCAAAATACTGAAAAACACACGTCCAACTTGTATAATTTATTAGTACTCATATGGAGCTCAAAACTAAAAGTGTGACATATGGTTGACATAAGAGAGGATCGTTTTGGCATAAGAAACACCTCAATTGAAGCCCAAACGAGAAAGTTATGATTAAAATGGTGGCGTCCGCAAGCTGTTCCTACTCAGCACGATTGTGCTACTATGCATGACTTGTTACACCTTTAAATGATTGAATTTTTTCCAGTTCCTTATATGAATAGAAAGCCAAGAAAGAGAGGATTGCGTGAGCGTAAGAATCACCCGAATCGGATTTTAGATGTGAAAGTTATGTGTGAAATGGTGAGACTGCGCTGCACCAACCCGAACTCGACCCGAGCTCGGTCCGAAATTAGTTTTATGATTAGAATGTGTTCTAGAAGCTTCCAAGGGGTATAAATGTCCATTTTGAGTGTAAAATAAGAGAAGGATTAGTAGGGATCAGCTACACACATATTTTACACCACATTTTCACAAACTAACTCTATTCCATCCATTTCCATACCCTTCATCCATCCAATCCACTTGATCCCCTCCATCAAATTCACCATCCAAGTGATCAAGGAAGCAAGAGAGAGTGAAGATTACAAGAAGAAGAAGGAGATCTCCATTGAAGACCTTCAAAGGGGGAATCTATTTCTAATTTTTGTGAACTTCTTTATAGATTTGTCATGGGATTTATAGATACAATTGTCTATGTTGTTCTCTCTAAGACTATGATAGGCTAATCTCCTTTGTGAGATTAGTGATAGGGGTTTTCTCAACACACAAAATTAATCCTCAAGTATAAGGATATCAATTGTAGTCGCGAAGATGACCAAGTTACAATATCGAACCCACGGGACGGATAAATATCAAGTTCGTTATCTTCTAGTATATTTTAGACTATGTTTGGTAATTGTAAAGGTTTAATGGATAATAACTTCTAATCGAAATAACAAAAGAAATAACAAGAGTCGAGAGAAGTGAGTTGTGATCAATAAGAATGATAGGTAGTTCGTCGGGTCATCCAGTTTCACTAGCAATTAGTATTTTCGTGTGATGGTGTCCGACTCTGCCCTGTGGTTTGTGGACGCATCACTAGACCATGCAAGTTTACTCTATAGACACAAGTAAATATGCGCTTGACACGTGTGAATAACATCGGAGCAAGAGATATGCTTCACCCTCCTTTCTAGGTACTATCATAATCAATTATCTTCTACGTCTAGAATCTAACCCGATTTGATCTCTCTTTTTAGGTACTATAAAGTTATACTCTTCATCCTATTCATCAACCCGAATTCAATTCAATTCATGAATATTCATATAAGACAGTTCTAATAATACTTCGGAATCCCTTCACTTAGAATTATAACAATAAACCCTGCTCAGTAGTGAACGCACTCAATCAATAACCATGTTATGTATTCAGACTCTACACAACGATCATTGATGCACAAAACGACTATGAGTATGGATTAAATATGCAATCTTATATAAAACAAACCACAGGTAGTGTTGTACGGAGTTTTACACACGAAACACGAATTACATCATGAAACTTTCATAACCCTAGAACTACCAAGGTGGTTCTAGCCCATGATTGATCTAGGAACAATCATGGTTAGATTAATCATTCTTACTTGAACCTTCAGCGAACCTCTGTCACAGCCCTCCGGATGGATCACCACCTCTACTCAAGACTCTCTTATGATTGACGATCAAAAGCTCTCTTTATTCTCTGTATGAGCCTCCTTTTATACTTGTAATCACGTCTCTAGGGCTTGGAATGGGCTTTTTAAGTGATCTCACGCGTTTCGGCCTCAAAAATCCGGATAAGGTAAGTTCTCGCACACAGGTTCGACCACGTCAAGCAGGTCGAACCCCTAGCCACAGGTCGAACCCCAGGTCGAACCCCGCTACTGGAAGAATTCTGCACAGGTTCGACCTTCTAGACAGGTCGAACCACTTAGGCCTTGGTCGAACCCCAGGTCGAACCTCAGCACTGGACAACTCCCGCTCCCGATTCGACCAACTGGCAAGTCGAACCCAAACGTCATGGTCGAATCCTCATTCTTACAAATTGGTTCGACCATGGTTCGACCTGATGGCCAGGTCGAACCAGCCGAGTCGTGGTCGAATCAATCTCTGTACGTCCAGCAATGTTGGTTCGACCTGCTGGAGAGGTCGAACCCTCCTCCAGCCAGGTCGAACCCACCTACTTCTTGGGCGGTTCGCGTCGCTTCGACTCCGTCTCTTCGATTCTTGGCTCTTTCACTCTGTTTTTGCTAAGAAAACACTCAAATAGCTCCACTAACACCTGATTCATGCTAATTCACAATATATATAGGTTTTCCACCTATTTCCACATCAAAACTCTCCAAAACTAGCACAAAACATAGCGCCAAACTTGTGAATTTACACACTCATCAAACCCCCAAACTTACATGTTGCTCGTCCCGAGGCAACCAATTTAAACCACAGGAGTCGTGTATAATTCAACAAGATCAAGTACAACACATATTACACATGCCACTTCATTGAATCAAACAAGAATTACTTGCATCAAATATTTCACTCATGTAAAATCAATCCAATCACACACCATTCGGAGTACTAAGTAATCTCACTGACAAGATAAGTCTTTACTCTCTTTCACTCGTGCATGAGGCACTATAGGCTAGTATAAACACTCATATCAATTCATATTCACGCGTAACCATAAGCTTGGCAAAGATCTCAAAAATCAACTTTCATTAGATTAATACTAGGATCACAAAGGACTTGTTTCTAGGTTGTAATGTTGGCTCTTTGGAAAAGGTAGGAAAATTTGGTCATAGTAACTTAATATACTAGTAGAGAGTTACCTTGGAGGTTCTTGACTTCTCATTCGGCTTCATATTCTCCTCCAATTCTTCTCTTGCACTTGCAATTTTCAATTTTCCTTCTCTTCCTTGCATCAACATCATTCTTCTTTTAATTGCTCGGGTACCAGTTATAGGCACTACTCTTCTCGAACATCGTTCGGCTGCTTCTTAAAAACTTCAAGCCCCATGTATAAGAAATTCGGGGTACCAATTTCAGGCACTATCCCTAACAAGATTTAACCATGCACTTTTCTTACTGAACCTCATTCCATCTTCCCTTTGTTTCTTCCACACTTATTCACCTTATTCTCTCTACCAATGGATAGGGTATTTTCAAAGCTCAAATAAGGTAATTAAGGCTCGTATATTTGGCTTGCCAAAGAAAAAGCTTTTAAAAGGCTCAAACAGGGCTACCAAAGATTTATAAGATCATTAGGAAAGGTAAATTTTGGCTAAGTGACTCAATTAATCAAAAATGGCCTAAGATCATATCCTAATATTTCATCAATTGTAAGTTTCACACAAGACTCCAAGCCAAGTTCTAGAATACGTTCATACGAATGATTCTCTCAAGAATAAACTATCATGATTAATCATGATAAAGGCTCAAATCCTCACATAGGTAATCAATTCCTAATACTCCTCATAGCACATAATCAAAATCAATTCCTCATGAATTCCATATACTTAACAAATTATTCATGCTCTTTCCAAATGAAAATAAACACGTAAACATATGAATGCACATAATCAATAACCCATATACAGAGCAACGATACAAGATCAACTATATCAGGTACATGCCACTCACACATGAATCACACCCCAATCTGTAAAAATAAAAGAAGAATGGGAGATAAGATGAATCGGAGAAGCCAAAAGAAACCTGAAACTACTCCCTAGGAGCATCATCATCCTCATCATCATCGTTATCCTCATCCATTCTATTTTCCACAGCTCGGCACAGACTGGTAATGTGCTTATCCATCATATCCACTCGACTACTCACTCTACCAACACGCTCATCCAAGGCAGAGTACCTTTCGTTCAGCATGGCGTAGTTGGCGTTAGCGAGCGCGAGTTGCCTGTTCGTCTCTTGCTGTGCAGCTACCACCGCGATCAGCTGCTCATGAATCAAGCGAAGCTGCTCCCGAGTACCTGGAACTGCTCGCCGCTGCTGTGGTCCCGGAGCATGCTGAGGCGCATCATGCTGCTCTCCTTCCGGAATCTCCATCTCCGGCTGCTCATCTACCTGATCCTCCTCTTCAGACTGTTGTGGCTGAGGTGGACGGAACTCTCCTTGATCAACAATCTGCTGTAACTCAGCCATTCTCCCCTCAGCACACATCTGTGCTACCGCTCTCCAATCACCACCCGACTTCGCTGCCACAGATAAAGAGGTGTGTCCAAGAGAATTCATTAGCTTATTCCTTGCTTCCCGAATAGTTGTCAAGTTGCTCACGTCGAAGGGGAACATAAATTCGAAAGGCTTGAGACCTCTCGTGAAAAACCAATCTCCATTTCTAAAATGGGCAAATCCTCCCTTCGCGTACGTGCTCATAATCAAATCGGGTTCTCCTTCTACTGGTGTAATGCCGGTGAGATCCAAGTTGTAATGCTCAGCCAAGATTGTCAATAACCCTCCAATATTCACCTTTTGAAAACCAATGGTCTTGAATCGATTCAGCTGCGCAATAAAATAAGCTCCAACGTTGAACTTCACTCCATTCAGCATACACCACAGGGCATATAACTCTCCTCTAGACACAACACTCCCCTCCGAGCGGGCGAACAATGTGTTGCTCAGGATGCGGTCCATGTACCTCAAAACAGGGTTCTTTATTGCGGAAGAACGAGCCTGTCTGGTCTTATAATCACGAATCTCCCCAGTGATCTCCCTCCAAAATCGCTTTACACTGAATGCAGCATTTTCTAAACGAGGGATCTCCAAAGGCGTCTCAAATAGCTCATTGAAATCCTCAGACGTCCATCTCCTACTCACTCCACCAAGCTGAAACGTACACCGATAAGGGTATCCAAGCGGGTCCTTCTCCATCTCAAACGAGCAAACTACTTCCGCTGTAACATGGATGTACGTCGGCCTCTTCAACTCCATGAATCTTCGGATCCCTACTTGATCAAACATCCAAAATATATCATCCCCTATTCTCATTATCCTCATCGCTTCATCATCTTGGTACCGAGTGCGAGCGATCTTGTCTGAAACTTCCTCCCACTTTTCTTTAATCTCATCCCAACCTTGCATCCTAATCTTGAAGTTATCGGGTAAACGGTCTTGTAGCCTCAGTTTTCTTGTTACTTTGTCCAAATTTGAAGGCCTGTCATGCCTCTTCTTTGATCTCTCCTCCTCTGCCTTTCCTTTTCTTTTACTTGATACTTGTCCCTTTCTTGAAAACAAATACTTCAATCCAACCAACAAGACAAGAAAGCAAGTATTGTACTAGCACATCACATACTCTACTCAAGACTTCAAGCATCAATGCATATTCATACAAACTATCATCTCAACACCACTTGCTTATTCAACATTCTCAAAACATCTTCAATTACACCTTCCTTAATCATCAAAACAAACCAACAAGCATGCATTAAGCAATTCAAGCAATTTAATCAAAAATTCAACATGTTTCCCTCAATGAACTACTACAATTTCATCAATTTCAAACCAAATCAACATGCTCATTCTATGGTATGTTCTATATCCTTGATCAATCCACATAAAAATCCAAGTTCTATCAATAATCAATCAACCAAAAACCAAGAAACAAGAATTCATATGAAACCAATCAAAACATCAACATTCACCATGAAATTCAACCATACTCAACATCAATCATCTCATTCACATCGAATTTCTTACCTAAACCTTCAATCCTAGAGTAATTGAGTTGGAAAAACATACCTTGTGACTTGCCCATGGTGAACAACCGAACGAAAACACAAAACAACCAAAAATCGCGATTTCAGTCCTAACTCGCGATGAAATCCGCCCAAATCCGCGACCGAATCGATAATTCAAGGTGTAATGTTGTGTAATCGATGTGAAATCAAGTGTAATAGAAGAATTTGTGCAAGGGTGTAGAGGTTCGAATAGGGTTCGAGGTTTGGTGTTTCGAAAAAGTGATCGAACCCCTCTGAAAATCGAACTTAAATCGCGTACCTGGCTTGGTTCGACCTCAGGTTCGACCACCTGAACAGGTCGAACCATGGATGGCGAGGTCAAACCTCTCTTCTGGACAAACGATCTTCTTGGTTCGACCAGGGGTTCGACTTGCTAAACAGGTCGAACCTTTCTTGAATTGGTCGAACCCCTCTTCTGGAAAACAGAGTGCTTCCGACTGACAGGTTCGACCATAGGTTTGACCACCTGATCAGGTCGAACCTATCTTGAATTGGTCGAACCTCCTCTCTGGACAACTTTCAACGCCGGTTCGACTTCCTCTGCTTTTGTTCGACCTCCGACTCTGGTCGAACCACCTCTAGACTTGGTCGAACCTTCCTCCTAATTTCCAAAACTGAGTGTTCTTCATGCACTACATACTTCAAGCTTCAACACAACTTTCATAAATTGTTCCACATAATATCATTCATGAGTATCTCCATAAAAGAAAACACAAAAAAAACCACTGAACATTAGGTAAGTTGTAAAAAATCGTCACATCAAAATCGATTAAAATTTCAATATGGCCGCAAAAACCAACTCACCTAACAAACAATACAAAGAAAAGATTATACTCTTAATGCTTCAATTAGGTAATAACATCACACCCCCCCAAACTTAGTAAAAACGTAAGTCAAAACTAAGTTTGAAAAGAGATGTAATTGCCGATTGGTAAGCATCTTAAAGACAAAAATTTCTCACTCACACGAAATAAATAAAGCAATAAAACGGAAGGGCAAGCCCCCAACAGGCGCTCATGTTTAACGTCGTAGAGTCACGATGGTACCAAATCAGAATAAGGTATCATCAAAAATGACACACGCATCATCCGGCGACCTATAATGCTTCAATCGATGCCCATTCGCCATGATAACGTATCCATCTTTGTCAATAAGCTCATAACTCCCCCCTCCTAAGGCTCGATGAATCATGAACGGTCCCGTCCACTTAGACTTCAACTTGCCTACAAAAAGCTTCAAACGAGAGTTAAAAAGTAGTACCTCATCTCCTTGCTTGAACTCCTTGTATGAAATCTTAGAATCATGCCACCTCTTCATTCTTTCCTTATAAATCTCTGAATTCTTGTAAGCACGACTCCTAAACTCATCCAATTGATTCATGTGAGTTATCCTCAACTCCTTTACATCCTTAAGGGTCAAGTTCAAGCGACGCAAAGCCCAAAACGCTTTGTGTTGAATTTCTACAGGTAAGTGGCACGGCTTCCCATAGACAATCTGATATGGTGACATATCTAACACCGTCTTGTAAGCGGTCCGGAACCCCCATAACACATCATCAAGCTTCATAGCCCAATCCTTTCTATTAGTTCCTACCACTTTCTCTAGAATCTGCTTTACTTGACGGTTGGAGACCTCTACCTGCCCATTCGCTTGCGGATGATAGGGTGTAGTAACCCTATGCTTAACACCATAATCCTTAAGTACCTTCTCCAGAAATTTATTGACGAAGTGGGAACCTCCATCACTAACTAATGCTCGCGGAACTCCATAACGGGCAAAAATATGTTTCTTCAGGAAAGATAAAACAACTTTCGAATCATTAACACGAGTAGGAATTGCTTCCACCCACTTCGAAACATAATCCACCGCAAGAAGAATGTAGAGAAACCCATTCGATGGGGGAAAAGGCCCCATAAAATCGATCCCCCATACATCAAATATCTCCACGACTATGCTAGGCTGCAATGGCATCTCATCTCTCCTACCTATATTACCCATGCGCTGACATCTATCGCAAGACGCCACATAGCTCTCACTATCTCTAAACAATGTAGGCCAATAAAGAGCGGATTGAAGTAATTTAGCTGTAGTCTTTTGCGCTCCGAAATGCCCCCCATTCGGTTGTGCATGGCAGAACTCAAGCACACTTTCCATTTCCATCTCGGGTACACATCTTCGAACAATAGAATCTGTACAAATCTTATAAACAAACGGATCATACCATATAAATGTCTCAACTTCCCTACGAAATTTCGCAAGTTGATATCGGTTGAGATCCCTTGGAATTTCACCAATGACAATGTAATTAACATAATCCGCGTACCATGGATCCATACCTTGCGCTGCAACCACACATGCTCACTCGGCACCTTCAACAGCCACAGCCATGATATTCTCATCAGGGAACATCTCTTCAATATACTCGAAAGAATTATCACAATGCTCCCTAGTCTCCAACCTTGACAAGTGATCGGCCAACACATTTTCTGTTCCTTTCTTATCCCGAATCTCCAAGTCAAACTCCTGCAATAGTAGAATCCATCTTATGATCCTAGGCTTCGTCTCCTTCTTCTCCATCAAATAACGAATCGCTGAGTGATCTGTATACACAATCCTCTTCATGCCAACCAAATACTGACGAAACTTATCAAATGCATACACAACAGCCAAAAACTCCTTTTCAGTTACCGTGTAATTCTTCTGTGCCACATCGAAAGTCTTACGCGCGTAGTAAATGGCGCAAAACTTCTTCTCCCTTAGCTGCCCAAGCACCACACCCAATGCTACATCACTTGCATCACACATAAGTACAAACGGTTGAGTCCAGTCTGGTG
This sequence comes from Pogostemon cablin, assembly GCA_023678885.1. NCBI lineage: Eukaryota > Viridiplantae > Streptophyta > Magnoliopsida > Lamiales > Lamiaceae > Pogostemon > Pogostemon cablin. The sequence continues at coordinate 14,491,568 of CM042979.1, forward strand.
TGATCAAGATAGGGGCAGTAATAAGCGCCTCCTTCAAAACTTGAAAAGCTGTTAGACACTCATCATTAAACACAAAAGGAATATCTTTTTCAAGTAAATGAGATAAGGGCTTAGAGTATTTTGAGAAGTCTTTAATGAATCTCCTGTAAAAACTGGCGTGTCCAAGGAAGGACCGCACTCCTCTTTCATTGGTCGGTGGTGGAAGCTTCTCAATTGCCACCACTTTAGCACGGTCTACCTGTAATCCCTTGGCGGAAACATGATGCCCAAGAACAATCCCATCCTTCACCATGAAGTGGCACTTCTCCCAATTCAAGACAAGATTTGTTTCTTGACACCTCTTCAAAACAACAGCAAGGTTAGACAAACACATATCAAACAAAGAACCAAAGACTGAAAAATCGTCCATGAATACTTCCATGATCTTCTCTATCAAACCATCAAAAATCGCCATCATGCATCTCTGAAAAGTAGCAGGCGCATTACACAATCCAAACGGCATCTTCCTAAAAGCAAAGGTCCCGTAGGGGCAAGTAAAAGTGGTCTTTTCTTGATCCTCGGGAGCAATCATGATTTGATTGTACCCCGAGTATCCATCCAAGAAACAATAAAACTCGTACCCTGCAAGACGATCCAACATTTGATCCATAAACGGAAGAGGGAAATGGTCCTTACACGTGTTCTCATTCAATTTCCTGTAATCCACACATGTACGCCATCTCGTAGGAATTCTCGTGGCTATAGCTTCTCCATCCTCAGCTTTCACTACAGTCATGCCCCCCTTCTTAGCAACTACATGCAATGAACTCACATGGGGGCTATCACTAATAGGATATATAATTCCAGCATCCAACCACGTTAGAATTTGCTTCCTTATCACCTCTTGAATTGCGGGATTCACCCTACGCTGATTCTGAACACTAGCTTTGGCTTCATCCAACAACCTAATCTAATGCATACAATACGAAGTACTAATACCTTTCAAATCATCAAGTGACCACCCTATTGCAGACTTGTACTTCCTTAAGACATCTAATAACTCCTCAAGTTGATCATCATTCAACTCCTCTTTTCTTTTCTCCACTGGAGTGTTTTCGCTATCCAAAGGCAAGTACTTCCTGGTCCATTTGACTTCTTCCACTTTATTTCTTTCCAAAGCACACCTGTCATCACCCAAAGCAAGTAAGTTTTCAAGAAATTCAATACATACCTCGTTAGAAAGTCCGTCAAGCTACGTAGTGGGATAAGTAAGAGACTCCATCAAACATGTTTTAAGAGGATCCTTTGACAAGATCAGAGACATATCCTCCTTCACAATCTCCTCCACCACGTCAATACTATAACATTGGGACTCCATTGGCATTTTCATTGCTTTGTCCAAGTTGAAAAGAACTTCTTCTTTGTCCATTCTCAACTTCAGTTCTCCCTTCCGAACATCTATCATAGCTCCAGCTGTAGCAAGGAATGGCCTCCCCAAGATTAAAGGAACATTATCCTTGTCATCATCCATTTCTAGTACAAGGAAATCCACAGGAAAAACTAGCTTCTCCACCTTTACTAGAACATCTTCAATTATACCTTTCGGAAACGTCATTGATCTATCTGCCAATTGGAGAGCAACAGTTGTCGGGGTCAGCTCCCCCAAACCAAGCTTCTGAAAGATGGACAACGGCATCAAATTGATGCTTGCCCCTAGATCGCACAAAGCTCGCCGTGCTGGCCCCTTCCCGATCTCACATAGAATAGTAAAGCTCCCCAGATCTTTCATCTTTGGTGGCAACTTCTTTTGAATAATTGAGCTACAATTCTCAGATAAGTTTACCGTTTCAACTCCGGTTAAGCTTCGCTTCTTCATCAATATGTCTTTAAGGAATCGAGAATAATATGGCATCTCCATGATTGCCTCTGAAAAAGGGATGTTCAAGCTTATCTTATTCATTATCTCTGAAAACTTCTTGAACTTTTCTTCTAACCCTTTCTTCACTAGCTCGTAGGGAAACGGTGGAGGTATCTTTGTTTTGGGAATCCCCCATTCATCACGATCAACCTTCTCCGCTTTCTCCTTTTCGGCTCTTAATCGCTTAGCTCTTTCCCATTTTTTCTCAGCTATTATGTCTGTACTTTGCTCATTCCGTACCACTGGAGTTGCATCAACATCAAAAGGAACAACAGGTGCATCTGGCAAAATATCTCGGCGAGGTTCGACTAGGGTTCGACCAGGCTGAGAGGTCAAACCAGGACTGTATTGGTCGAACCTCTCTACTGGAAGACTGATCTCATTCTGCTCTGGAGGTTCGACTTGGGTTCGACCAGCATTGGAGGTCGAACCACTACCCCCTTGGTTAAACCGCCTCTCTGTATAATCTCCATCCTTCGGTTCGACCTGGGTTTGACCTGACAAGTTGGTCGAACCCTCTTGATTGTGGTCGAACCGTTTCTGTGTCGAAATAGAGTGCTCTAGCCGATGAGGTTCGACATGGGTTCGACCTGACAAGTTGGTCGAACCCTCTGCGTGTTGTTCGAACCGCTTCTGTGTCAAAACAGAGTGCTCTAGCCGATGAGGTTCGACCTGGGTTCGACCTGAAAAGTTGGTCGAACCCATTGCGTTTTGGTCGAACCGAGGCTTAGAAAATTCCAACTTTGATTTCGGCCTCATCGGTCCCTCGTATTGCGTTCCCGACCTCAGTGTGATGGCATTACACGACTTCGGATTCTCTATACTCTGAGACGAAAACTTCCCTTTTCCTACAGTTTGAGTCAATGTGTTCACATTCTCTGCAATTGTACCCATCAACAATGTGAGATCTTTCACTTGAGTGGACAAATCTCTGTGGTGTTCATCAATCTTTTTCTCAAGCTTTGCCTCAAGGCGGTTCACTCTTTCATCATTCTTTACCATGTACCGGTTCACAGTATCCTCAAAACCAGGCTTCCCTTCTTCCACCTTTTCTCCCGGATCAACACCCATCGGAAGTTGCACGGCATTGTTCGTATTGCTCCATGAAAATTCAGGCCTCCTTGGTTGCTGTTGATAACTACCAGATGGACCACGATTATTAAAGTTCCCTCGATAGTTCCCTTGGTAGTTCCGGTTTCCTTGATTTGGGTACCTCGTTCCTTGAATACTTTGACCCATGGCATAATTTGCTTCCTCCAATTCGTCTTGGATGGTTCCATTATTCATCATCTCTTGCTGCATGATTGGCACTCGTTGGGATATCTCGCTGATCTGCTTCTGTTGAGACTCAAGTAGCTTGTTGATATTGGACAAGCTCGAAACGATCTCATCCTCTCTCTTGGTTTTCACCATTGCTTGTTCAACCTGAGCTACCTTTCCAAGAACATACGTATCTCTAACTCTATCTGTAGGCCAATCCCTCGAATTCATCGATATGTCTTCAAACAATCTCTCGGCCTCAACGGATGACTTTGTAAGCAATGCTCCATTAGAAGAAGCATCAAGTAGCACTCTTGATTCACAGTCCAATCCATTATAGAATATACTGATATATTGGGCTTTAGATAACCCATGTTGAGGACACTTCCTGAGCATGTCCTTGAATCTATCCCACGCTTCATGAAATTTCTCACCTCCACTGATAGCAAATTGGTTAATATCTTGCTTCATCTTAAACACCTTCGAAGGTGGCATATACCTCTCCAAGAACTTTAACTTCAATTGCTCCCACGTGGTGCACTCAGCTGCATTAATAGTATCATACCAATCCCTCGCCTTTTCAGTAAGCGAGAATTTGAACAAAAGGATCTTCCTAGCATCTTCATGTTCTCCTACGTGTTTTTGAGTACTTGCATAGCCCAAGAACTTGTTCAGATGCTGCTGCGGATCCTCGAAAGACCCTCCTGAAAAGGAGTTTCTTTCTATCATGCTAATAAGAGCGGGATGAAGATCGAACACTGTATTAGTTCCCCTTGCTCCTAAAAGCTTATAATTTCCAGCCCCATTATTTCTGAAAACCTATCGGATGGCTAGATTATCCGGATTCGCTGCCATGTTGACTGTTTCTACTTCCAAATTAACTTCAGTTGTAGCCTCAATCGCTTGCGAAATCAGCTCGTCAACCTCAACTCCAAAATTCAGAGCTTCAGTTGGGTCTATTATCTTTGCCTTGCTCTTCTTCTTCTTCTTTCTTGATGATGCTCCAATCTCAGGATTATACGGTTCAAGATTACCTTTCTTTGATCTTGTGAGCATACACCTAAAACGAATAAGAAAGAAAACAACAAAATAAGGTAAATAGTCCTAATAAACTAGAAATAACACAAAAAAGATATTTTACGCCGTCCCCGGCAACGGCGCCAAGAACTTGATAGGGGTTTTCTCAACACACAAAATTAATCCTCAAGTATAAGGATATCAATTGTAGTCGCGAAGATGACCAAGTTACAATATCGAACCCACGGGACGGATAAATATCAAGTTCGTTATCTTCTAGTATATTTTAGACTATGTTTGGTAATTGTAAAGGTTTAATGGATAATAACTTCTAGTCGAAATAACAAAAGAAATAATAAGAGTCGAGAGAAGTGAGTTGTGATCAATAAGAATGATAGGTAGTTCGTCGGGTCATCCAGTTTCACTAGCAATTAGTATTTTCGTGTGATGGTGTCCGACTCTGCCCTGTGGTTTGTGGACGCATCACTAGACCATGCAAGTTTACTCTATAGACACAAGTAAATATGCGCTTGACACGTGTGAATAACATCGGAGCAAGAGATATGCTTCACCCCCCTTTCTAGGTACTATCATAATCAATTATCTTCTACGTCTAGAATCTAACCCGATTTGATCTCCCTTTTTAGGTACTATAAAGTTATACTCTTCATCCTATTCATCAACCCGAATTCAATTCAATTCATGAATATTCATATAAGACAGTTCTAATAATACTTCGGAATCCCTTCACTTAGAATTATAACAATAAACCCTGCTCAGTAGTGAACGCACTCAATCAATAACCATGTTATGTATTCAGACTCTACACAACGATCATTGATGCACAAAACGACTATGAGTATGGATTAAATATGCAATCTTATATAAAACAAACCACAGGTAGTATTGTACGAAGTTTTACACACGAAACACGAATTACATCATGAAACTTTCATAACCCTAGAACTACCAAGGTGGTTCTAGCCCATGATTGATCTAGGAACAATCATGGTTAGATTAATCATTCTTACTTGAACCTTCAGCGAACCTCTGTCACAGCCCTCCGGATGGATCACCACCTCTACTCAAGACTCTCTTATGATTGACGATCAAAAGCTCTCTTTATTCTCTGTATGAGCCTCCTTTTATACTTGTAATCACGTCTCTAGGGCTTGGAATGGGCTTTTTAAGTGATCTCACGCGTTTTGGCCTCAAAAATCCGGATAAGGTAAGTTCTCGCACACAGGTTCGACCACGTCAAGCAGGTCGAACCCCTAGCCACTGGTCGAACCCCAGGTCGAACCCCGCTACTGGAAGAATTCTGCACAGGTTCGACCTTCTAGACAGGTCGAACCACTTAGGCCTTGGTCGAACCCCAGGTCGAACCTCAGCACTGGACAACTCCCGCTCCCGATTCGACCAACTGGCAAGTCGAACCCAAACGTCGTGGTCGAATCCTCCTTCTTACAAATTGGTTCGACCATGGTTCGACCTGATGGCCAGGTCGAACCAGCCGAGTTGTGGTCGAATCAATCTCTGTACGTCCAGCAATATTGGTTCGACCTGCTGGAGAGGTCGAACCCTCCTCCAGCCAGGTCGAACCCACCTATTTCTTGGGCGGTTCGCGTGGCTTCGACTCCGTCTCTTCGATTCTTGGCTCTTTCACTCCGTTTTTGCTAAGAAAACACTCAAATAGCTCCACTAACACCTGATTCATGCTAATTCACAATATATATAGGTTTTCCACCTATTTCCACATCAAAACTCTCCAAAACTAGCACAAAACATAGCGTCAAACTTGTGAATTTACACACTCATCAAACCCCCAAACTTACATGTTGCTCATCCCGAGGCAACCAATTTAAACCACAGGAGTCGTGTATAATTCAACAAGATCAAGTACAACACATATTACACATGCCACTTCATTGAATCAAACAAGAATTACTTGCATCAAATATTTCACTCATGTAAAATCAATCCAATCACACACCATTCGGAGTACTAAGTAATCTCACTGACAAGATAAGTCTTTACTCTCTTTCACTCGTGCGTGAGGCACTATAGGCTAGTATAAACACTCATATCAATTCATATTCACGCGTAACCATAAGCTTGGCAAAGGTCTCAAAAATCAACTTTCATTAGAATAATACTAGGATCACAAAGGACTTGTTTCTAGGTTGTAATGTTGGCTCTTTGGAAAAGGTAGGAAAATTTGGTCATAGTAACTTAATACACTAGTAGAGAGTTACCTTGGAGGTTCTTGACTTCTCATTCGGCTTCATATTCTCCTCCAATTCTTCTCTTGCACTTGCAATTTTCAATTTTCCTTCTCTTCCTTGCATCAACATCATTCTTCTTGTAATTGCTCGGGTACTAGTTATAGGCACTACCCTTCTCGAACATCGTTCGGCTGCTTCTTAAAAACTTCAAGCCCCATGTATAAGCAATTCGGGGTATCAATTTCAGGCACTATCCCTAACAAGATTTAACCATGCACTTTTCTTACTGAACCTCATTCCATCTTCCCTTTGTTTCTTCCACACTTATTCACCTTATTCTCTCTACCAATGGATAGGGTATTTTCAAAGCTCAAATAAGGTAATTAAGGCTCGTATATTTGGCTTGCCAAAGAAAAAGCTTTTAAAAGGCTCAAACAGGGCTACCAAAGATTTATAAGATCATTAGGAAAGGTAAATTTTGGCTAAGTGACTCAATTAATCAAAAATGGCCTAAGATCATATCCTAATATTTCATCAATTGTAAGTTTCACACAAGACTCCAAGCCAAGTTCTAGAATACGTTCATACGAATGATTCTCTCAAGAATAAACTATCATGATTAATCATGATAAAGGCTCAAATCCTCACATAGGTAATCAATTCCTAATACTCCTCATAGCACATAATCAAAATCAATTCCTCATGAATTCCATATACTTAACAAATTATTCATGCTCTTTCCAAAAGAAAATAAACACGTAAACATATGAATGCACATAATCAATAACCCATATACAGAGCAACGATACAAGATCAACTATATCAGGTACATGCCACTCACACATGAATCACACCCCAATCTGTAAAAATAAAAGAAGAATGGGAGATAAGATGAATCGGAGAAGCCAAAAGAAACCTGAAACTACTCCCTAGGAGCATCATCATCCTCATCATCATCGTCATCCTCATCCATTCTATTTTCCACAGCTCGGCACAGACTGGTAATGTGCTTATCCATCATATCCACTCGACTACTCACTCTACCAACACGCTCATCCAAGGCAGAGTACCTTTCGTTCAGCGTGGCGTAGTTGGTGTTAGCGAGCGCGAGTTGCCTGTTCGTCTCTTGCTGTGCAGCTACCACCGTGATCAGCTGCTCATGAATCAAGCGAAGCTGCTCCCGAGTACCTGGAACTGCTCGCCGCTGCTGCGGTCCCGGAGCATGCTGAGGCGCATCATGCTGCTCTCCTTCCGGAATCTCCATCTCCGGCTGCTCATCTACCTGATCCTCCTCTTCAGACTGCTGTGGCTGAGGTGGACGGAACTCTCCTTGATCAACAATCTGCTGTAACTCAGCCATTCTCCCCTCAGCACACATCTGTGCTACCGCTCTCCAATCACCACCCGACTTCGCTGCCACAGATAAAGCGGTGTGTCCAAGAGAATTCATTAGCTTATTCCTTGCTTCCCGAATAGTTTTCAAGTTGCTCACGTCGAAGGGGAACATAAATTCGAAAGGCTTGAGACCTCTCATGAAAAACCAATCTCCATTTCTAAAATGGGCAAATCCTCCTTTTGCGCACGTGCTCATAATCAAATCGGGTTCTCCTTCTACTGGTGTAATGCCGGTGAGATCCAAGTTGTAATGCTCAGCCAAGATTGTCAATAACCCTCCAATATTCACCTTTTGAAAACCAATGGTCTTGAATCGATTCAGCTGCGCAATAAAATAAGCTCCAACGTTGAACTTCACTCCATTCAGCATACACCACAGGGCATATAACTCTCCTCTAGACACAACACTCCCCTCCGAGCGGGCGAACAACGTGTTGCTCAGGATGCGGTCCATGTACTTCAAAACAGGGTTCTTTATTGCGGAAGCACGAGCCTGTCTGGTCTTATAATCACGAATCTCCCCAGTGATCTCCCTCCAAAATCGCTTTACACTGAATGCAGTATTTTCTAAACGAGGGATCTCCAAAGGCGTCTCAAACAGCTCATTGAAATCCTCAGACGTCCATCTCCTACTCACTCCACCAAGCTGAAACGTACACCGATAAAGGTATCCAAGCGGGTCCTTCTCCATCTCAAACGAGCAAACTACTTCCGCTGTAACATGGAAGTACGTCGGCCTCTTCAACTCCATGAATCTTCGGATCCCTACTTGATCAAACATCCAAAATATATCATCCCCTATTCTCATTATCCTCATCGCTTCATCATCTTGGTATCGAGTGCGAGCGATCTTGTCTGAAACTTCCTCCCACTTTTCTTTAATCTCATCCCAACCTTGCATCCTAATCTTGAAGTTATCGGGTAAACGGTCTTGTAGCCTCAGTTTTCTTGTTACTTTGTCCAAATTTGAAGGCCTGTCATGCCTCTTCTTTGATCTCTCCTCCTCTGCCTTTCCTTTTCCTTTACTTGATACTTGTCCCTTTCCTGAAAACAAATACTTCAATCCAACCAACAAGACAAGAAAGCAAGTATTGTACTAGCACATCACATACTCTACTCAAGACTTCAAGCATCAATGCATATTCATACAAACTATCATCTCAACACCACTTGCTTATTCAACATTCTCAAAACATCTTCAATTACACCTTCCTTAATCATCAAAACAAACCAACAAGCATGCATTAAGCAATTCAAGCAATTTAATCAAAAATTTAACATGTTTCCCTCAATGAACTACTACAATTTCATCAATTTCAAACCAAATCAACATGCTCATTCTATGGTATGTTCTATATCCTTGATCAATCCACATAAAAATCCAAGTTCTATCAATAATCAATCAACCAAAAACCAAGAAACAAGAATTCATATGAAACCAATCAAAACATCAACATTCACCATGAAATTCAACCATACTCAACATCAATCATCTCATTCACATCGAATTTCTTACCTAAACCTTCAATCCTAGAGTAATTGAGTTGGAAAAACATACCTTGTGACTTGCCCATGGTGAACAACCGATCGAAAACACAAAACAACTAAAAATCGCGATTTCAGTCCTAACTCGCGACGAAATCCGCCCAAATCCGCGACCGAATCGATAATTCAAGGTGTAATGTTGTGTAATCGGTGTGAAATCAAGTGTAATAGAAGAATTTGTGCAAGGGTGTAGAGGTTCGAAGAGGGTTCGAGGTTTGGTGTTTCGAAAAAGTGATCGAACCCCTCTGAAAATCGAACTTAAATCGCGTACCTGGCTTGGTTCGACCTCAGGTTCGACCACCTGAACAGGTCGAACCATGGATGGCGAGGTCGAACCTCTCTTCTGGACAAACGATCTTCTTGGTTCGACCAGGGGTTCGACTTGCTAAACAGGTCGAACCTTTCTTGAATTGGTCGAACCCCTCTTCTGGAAAACAGAGTGCTTCCGACTGACAGGTTCGACCATAGGTTTGACCACCTGATCAGGTCGAACCTATCTTGAATTGGTCGAACCTCTTCTCTGGACAACTTTCAACGCCAGTTCGACTTCCTCTGCTTTTGTTCGACCTCCGACTCTGGTCGAACCACCCCTAGACTTGGTCGAACCTTCCTCTTAATTTCCAAAACTGAGTGTTCTTCATGCACTACATACTTCAAGCTTCAACACAACTTTCATAAATTGTTCCACATAATATCATTCATGAGTATCTCCATAAAAGAAAACACAAAAAAAAATCACTGAACATTAGGTAAGTTGTAAAAAATCGTCACATCAAAATCGATTAAAATTTCAATATGGCCGCAAAAACCAACTCCCCTAACAAACAATACAAAGAAAAGATTATACTCTTAATGCTTCAATTAGGTAATAACATCACACCCCCCAAACTTAGTAAAAACGTAAGTCAAAACTAAGTTTGAAAAGAGATGTAATTGCCGATTGGTAAGCATCTTAAAGACAAAAATTTCTCACTCACACGAAATAAATAAAGCAATAAAACGGAAGGGCAAGCCCCCAACAGGCGCTCATGTTTAACGTCGTAGAGTCACGATGGTACCAAATCAGAACAAGGTATCATCAAAAATGACACACGCATCATCCGGCGACCTATAATGCTTCAATCGATGCCCATTCGCCATGATAACGTCTCCATCTTTGTCAATAAGCTCATAACTCCCCCCTCCTAAGGCTCGATGAATCATGAACGGTCCCGTCCACTTAGACTTCAACTTGCCTGCAAAAAGCTTCAAACGAGAGTTAAAAAGTAGTACCTCATCTCCTTGCTTGAACTCCTTGTATGAAATCTTAGAATCATGCCACCTCTTCATTCTTTCCTTATAAATCTCTGAATTCTTGTAAGCACGACTCCTAAACTCATCCAATTGATTCATGTGAGTTATCCTCAACTCCTTTATATCCTTAAGGGTCAAGTTCAAGCGACGCAAAGCCCAAAACGCTTTGTGTTGAATTTCTACAGGTAAGTGGCACGACTTCCCATAGATAATCTGATACGGTGACATATCTAACACCGTCTTGTAAGCGGTCCGGAACCCCCATAACACATCATCAAGCTTCATAGCCCAATCCTTTCTATTAGTTCCTACCACTTTCTCTAGAATCTGCTTTACTTGACGGTTGGAGACCTCTGCCTGCCCATTCGCTTGCGGATGATAGGGTGTAGTAACCCTATGCTTAACACCATAATCCTTAAGTACCTTCTCCAGAAATTTATTGACGAAGTGGGAACCTCCATCACTAACTAATGCTCGCGGAACTCCATAACGGGCAAAAATATATTTCTTCAGGAAAGATAAAACAACGTTCGAATCATTAACACGAGTAGGAATTGCTTCCACCCACTTCGAAACATAATCCACCGCAAGAAGAATGTAGAGAAACCCATTCGATGGGGGAAAAGGCCCCATAAAATCGATCCCCCATACATCAAATATCTCCACGACTATGCTAGGCTGCAATGGCATCTCATCTCTCCTACCTATATTACCCATGCGCTGACATCTATCGCAAGACGCCACATAGCTCTCACTATCTCTAAACAATGTAGGCCAATAAAGAGCGGATTGAAGTACCTTAGCTGCAGTCTTTTACGCTCCGAAATGCCCCCCATTCGGTTGTGCATGGCAGAACTCAAGCACACTTTCCATTTCCATCTCGGGTACACATCTTCGGACAATAGAATCTGTACAAATCTTATAAACAAACGGATCATACCATATAAATGTCTTAACTTCCCTACGAAATTTCGCAAGTTGATATCGGTTGAGATCCCTTGGAATTTCACCAATGACAATATAATTAACATAATCCGCGTACCATGGATCCATACCTTGCGCTGCAACCACACATGCTCGCTCGGCACCTTCAACAGCCACAACCATGATCTTCTCATCAGGGAACATCTCTTCAATATACTCGAAAGAATTATCACAATGCTCCCTAGTCTCCAACCTTGACAAGTGATCGGCCAACACATTTTCTGTTCCTTTCTTATCCCGAATCTCCAAGTCAAACTCCTGCAGTAGTAGAATCCATCTTATGATCCTAGGCTTCGTCTCCTTCTTCTCCATCAAATAACGAATCGCTGAGTGATCCGTATACACAATAGTCTTCATGCCAACCAAATATTGACGAAACTTATCAAATGCATACACAACAGCCAAAAACTCCTTTTCAGTTACCGTGTAATTCTTCTGTGCCACATCGAAAGTCTTACTCGCATAGTAAATGGCGCAAAACTTCTTCTCCCTTAGCTGCCCAAGCACCACACCCAATGCTACATCACTTGCATCACACATAAGTACAAACGGTTGAGTCCAGTCCGGTGTGATCAAGATAGGGGCAGTAATAAGCGCCTCCTTCAAAACTTGAAAAGCTGTTAGACACTCATCATTAAACACAAAAAGAATATCCTTTTCAAGTAAATGAGATAAGGGCTTAGAGTATTTTGAGAAGTCTTTAATGAATCTCCTGTAAAAACCGGCGTGTCCAAGGAAGGACCGCACTCCTCTTTCATTGGTCGGTGGTCGAAGCTTCTCAATTGCCATCACTTTAGCACGGTCTACCTGTAATCCCTTGGCGGAAACATGATACCCAAGAACAATCCCATCCTTCACCATGAAGTGGCACTTCTCCCAATTCAAGACAAGATTTGTTTCTTGACACCTCTTCAAAACAACAGCAAGGTTAGACAAACACATATCAAACGAAGAACCAAAGACTGAAAAATCGTCCATGAATACTTCCATGATCTTCTCTATCAAACCATCAAAAATCGCCATCATGCATCTCTGAAAAGTAGCAGGCGCATTACACAATCCAAACGGCATCTTCCTAAAAGCAAAGGTCCCGTAGGGGCAAGTAAAAGTGGTCTTTTCTTGATCCTCGGGAGCAATCATGATTTGATTGTACCCCGAGTATCCATCCAAGAAATAATAAAACTCGTACCCTGCAAGACGATCCAACATTTGATCCATAAACGGAAGAGGAAAATGGTCCTTACACGTGTTATCATTCAATTTCCTGTAATCCACACATGTACGCCATCTCGTAGGAATTCTCGTGGCTATAGCTTCTCCATCCTCAGCTTTCACTACAGTCATGCCCCCCTCCTTAGCAACTACATGCAATGGACTCACATGGGGGCTATCACTAATAGGATATATAATTCCAGCATCCAACCACGTTAGAATTTGCTTCCTTATCACCTCTTGAATTGCGGGATTCACCCTACATTGATTCTGAACACTAGCTTTGGCTTCATCCAACAACCTAATCTGATGCATACAATACGAAGGACTAATACCTTTCAAATCATCAAGTGACCACCCTATTGCAGACTTGTACTTCCTTAAGACATCTAATAACTCGTCAAGTTGATCATCATTCAACTCCTCTTTTCTTTTCTCCACTGGAGTGTTTTCGTATCCAAAGGCAAGTACTTCCTGGTCCATTTGACTTCTTCCACTTTATTTCTTTCCAAAGCACACCTGTCATCACCCAAAGCAAGTAAGTTTTCAAGAAATTCAATACATACCTCGTTAGAAAGTCCGTCAAGCTCCGTAGTGGGATAAGTAAGAGACTCCATCAAACATGTCTCAAGAGGATCCTTTGACAAGATCAGAGACATATCCTCCTTCACAATCTCCTCCACCACGTCAATACTATAACATTGGGACTCCATTGGCATTTTCATTGCTTTGTCCAAGTTGAAAAGAACTTCTTCTTTGTCCATTCTCAACTTCAGTTCTCCCTTCCGAACATCTATCATAGCTCCAGCTGTAGCAAGGAATGGCCTCCCCAAGATTAAAGGAACATTATCCTTGTCATCATCCATTTCTAGTACAAGGAAATCCACAGGAAAAACTAGCTTCTCCACCTTTACTAGAACATCTTCAATTATACCTTTCGGAAACATCATTGATCTATCTGCCAATTGGAGAGCAACAATTGTCGGGGTCAGCTCCCCCAAACCAAGCTTCTGAAAGATGGACAACGACATCAAATTGATGCTTGCCCCTAGATCGCACAAAGCTCGCCGTGCTGGCCCCTTCCCGATCTCACATAGAATAGTAAAGCTCCCCGGATCTTTCATCTTTGGTGGCAACTTCTTTTGAATAATTGAGCTACAATTCTCAGATAAGTTTACCGTTTCAACTCCGGTTAAGCTTCGCTTCTTCATCAATATGTCTTTAAGGAATAATATGGCATCTCCATGATTGCCTCTGAAAAAGGGATGTTCAAGCTTATCTTATTCATTATCTCTGAAAACTTCTTGAACTTTTCTTCTAACCCTTTCTTCACTAGCTCGTAGGGAAACAGTGGAGGTATCTTTGTTTTGGGAATCCCCCATTCATCACGATCAACCTTCTCCGCTTTCTCCTTTTCGGCTCTTAATCGCTTAGCTCTTTCCTATTTTTTCTCAGCTATTATGTCTGTACTTTGCTCATTCCGTACCACTGGAGTTGCATCAACATCAAAAGGAACAACAGGTGCATCTGGCAAAATATCTCGGCGAGGTTCGACTAGGGTTCGACCAGGCTGAGAGGTCGAACCAGGACTGTATTGGTCGAACCTCTCTACTGGAAGACTGATCTCATTCTGCTCCGGAGGTTCGATTTGGGTTCGACCAGCATTGGAGGTCGAACCACTACCCCCTTGGTCGAACCGCCTCTCTGTATAATCTCCATCCTTCGGTTCGACCTGGGTTCGACCTGACAAGTTGGTCGAACCCTCTTGATCGTGGTCGAACTGTTCCTGTGTCGAAACAGAGTGCTCTAGCCGATGAGGTTCGACCTGGGTTCGACCTGACAAGTTGGTCGAACCCTCTGCGTGTTGTTCGAACCGCTTCTGTGTCAAAACAGAGTGCTCTAGCCGATGAGGTTCGACCTGGGTTCGACCTGAAAAGTTGGTCGAACCCATTGCGTTTTGGTCGAACCGAGGCTTAGAAAATTCCAACTTTGATTCCGGCCTCATCGGTCCCTCGTACTGCGTTCCCGACCTCAGTGTGATGGCATTACACGACTTCGGATTCTCTATACTCTGAGACGGAAACTTCCCTTTTCCTACAGTTTGAGTCAATGTGTTCACATTCTCTGCAATTGTACCCATCAACAATGTGAGATCTTTCACTTGAGTGGACAAATCTCTGTGGTGTTCATCAATCTTTTTCTCAAGCTTTGCCTCAAGGCGGTTCACTCTTTCATCATTCTTTACCATGTACCGGTTCACAGTATCCTCAAAACCAGGCTTCCCTTCTTCCACCTTTTCTCCCGGATCAACACCCATCGGAAGTTGCACGGCATTGTTCGTATTGCTCCATGAAAATTCAGGCCTCCTTGGTTGCTGTTGATAACTACCAGATGGACCACGATTATTAAAGTTCCCTCAATAGTTCCCTTGGTAGTTCCGGTTTCCTTGATTTGGGTACCTCGTTCCTTGAATACTTTGACCCAGGGCATAATTTTCTTCCTCCAATTCGTCTTGGATGGTTCCATTATTCATCATCTCTTGCTGCATGATTGGCACTCGTTGGGATATCTCGCTGATCTGCTTCTGTTGAGACTCAAGTAGCTTGTTGATATTGGACAAGCTCGAAACGATCTCATCCTCTCTCTTGGTTTTCACCATTGCTTGTTCAACCTGAGCTACCTTTCCAAGAACATATGTACCTCTAACTCTATCAGTAGGCCAATCCCTCAAATTCATCAATATGTCTTCAAACAATCTCTCGGCCTCAACGGATGACTTTGTAAGCAATGCTCCATTAGAAGAAGCATCAAGTAGCACTCTTGATTCACATTCCAATCCATTATAGAATATACTGATATATTGGGCTTTAGATAACCCATGTTGAGGACACTTCCTGAGCATGTCCTTGAATCTATCCCACGCTTCATGAAATTTCTCACCTCCACTGATAGCAAATTGGTTAATATCTTGCTTCATCTTAAACACCTTCGAAGGTGGCATATACCTCTCCAAGAACTTTAACTTCAATTGCTCCCACGTGGTGCACTCAGCTGCATTAATAGTATCGTACCAATCCCTCGCCTTTTCAGTAAGCGAGAATTTGAACAAAAGGATCTTCCTAGCATCTTCATGTTCTCCTACGTTTTTTTGAGTACTTGCATAGCCCAAGAACTTGTTCAGATGCTGCTGCGGATCCTCGAAAGACCCTCCTGAAAAGGAGTTTCTTTCTATCATGCTAATAAGAGCGGGATGAAGATCGAACGCTGTATTAGTTCCCCTTGCTCCTAAAAGCTCATAATTTCCAGCCCCATTATTTCTGAAAACCTCTCGGATGGCTAGATTATCCGGATTCGCTGCCATGTTGACTGTTTCTACTTCCAAATTAACTTCAGTTGTAGCCTCAATCGCTTGCGAAATCAGCTCGTCAACCTCAACTCCAAAATTCAGAGCTTCAGTTGGGTCTATTATCTTTGCCTTGCTCTTCTTCTTCTTCTTCTTTCTTGATGATGCTCCAATCTCAGGATTATACGGTTCAAGATTATCTTTCTTTGATCTTGTGAGCATACACCTAAAACGAATAAGAAAGAAAATAACAAAACAAGGTAAATAGTCCTAATAAACTAGAAATAACACAAAAAAGATATTTTACGCCGTCCCCGGCAACGGCGCCAAGAACTTGATAGGGGTTTTCTCAACACACAAAATTAATCCTCAAGTATAAGGATATCAAATGTAGTCGCGAAGATGACCAAGTTACAATATCGAACCCACGGGACGGATAAATATCAAGTTCGTTATCTTCTAGTATATTTTAGACTATGTTTGGTAATTGTAAAGGTTTAATGGATAATAACTTCTAATCGAAATAACAAAAGAAATAACAAGAGTCGAGAGAAGTGAGTTGTGATCAATAAGAATGATAGGTAGTTCGTCGGGTCATCCAGTTTCACTAGCAATTAGTATTTTCGTGTGATGGTATCCGACTCTGCCCTGTGGTTTGTGGACGCATCACTAGACCATGCAAGTTTACTCTATAGACACAAATAAATATGCGCTTGACACGTGTGAATAACATCGGAGCAAGAGATATGCTTCACCCCCCTTTCTAGGTACTATCATAATCAATTATCTTCTACGTCTAGAATCTAACCCGATTTGATCTCTCTTTTTAGGTACTATAAAGTTATACTCTTCATCCTATTCATCAACCCGAATTCAATTCAATTCATGAATATTCATATAAGACAGTTCTAATAATACTTCGGAATCCCTTCACTTAGAATTATAACAATAAACCCTGCTCAGTAGTGAACGCACTCAATCAATAACCATGTTATGTATTCAGACTCTACACAACGATCATTGATGCATAAAACGACTATGAGTATGGATTAAATATGCAATCTTATATAAAACAAATCACAGGTAGTGTTGTACGGAGTTTTACACACGAAACACGAATTACATCATGAAACTTTCATAACCCTAGAACTACCAAGGTGGTTCTAGCCCATGATTGATCTAGGAACAATCATGGTTAGATTAATCATTCTTACTTGAACCTTCAGCGAACCTCTGTCACAGCCCTCCGGATGGATCACCACCTCTACTCAAGACTCTCTTATGATTGACGAACAAAAGCTCTCTTTATTCTCTGTATGAGCCTCCTTTTATACTTGTAATCACGTCTCTAGGGCTTGGAATGGGCTTTTTAAGTGATCTCACGCGTTTCGGCCTCGAAAATCCGGATAAGGTAAGTTCTCGCACACAGGTTCGACCACGTCAAGCAGGTCGAACCCCTAGCCACAGGTCGAACCCCAGGTCGAACCCCGCTACTGGAAGAATTCTGCACAGGTTCGACCTTCTAGACAGGTCGAACCACTTAGGCCTTGGTCGAACCCCAGGTCGAACCTCAGCACTGGACAACTCCCGCTCCCGATTCGACCAACTGGCAAGTCGAACCCAAACGTCGTGGTCGAATCCTCCTTCTTACAAATTGGTTCGACCATGGTTCGACCTGATGGCCAGGTCGAACCAGCCGAGTCGTGGTCGAATCAATCTCTGTACGTCCAGCAATGTTGGTTCGACCTGCTGGAGAGGTCGAACCCTCCTCCGGCCAGGTCGAACCCACCTACTTCTTGGGCGGTTCGCGTGGCTTCGACTCCGTCTCTTCGATTCTTGGCTCTTTCACTCCGTTTTTGCTAAGAAAACACTCAAATAGCTCCACTAACACCTGATTCATGCTAATTCACAATATATATAGGTTTTCCACCTATTTCCACATCAAAACTCTCCAAAACTAGCACAAAACATAGCGCCAAACTTGTGAATTTACACACTCATCAATTAGCTCCATGATTGGTGTTGGATAATTTAGTTTTTATGAAATTTGATTTTAATCTTGAATGGGCTTTGTGTATTTCTATCATTGAATGTTGATTGCTTGATGTATATGATGATATGTGTGATTAATTGTCATGGGCATGTGATTAGATTGAGAAATCAATTATGTGTTTAGGCTAGTTCATTGAATCATTTCATCATACACTTCATGGTACATTAATTTAGAATGAGATAGAGGTATCCTTCTAGATTTAGAACCCTTTGATAGAATATTTGATTAGCTTGATCGAGAGGATTGGTTAATTAGATGAGGGGACCCAAATCAATAGTGAATTTATTGTATCTTAAAAGGGAATATTGCATATAATTTAGTACCTAATTAGGAAACTCGTAGAGTAATTAATACCTATTGGGAGGTGTTCATTTTGATCTCGATTCTAAGTGCTTTTGGGAGCCTTGTTGAGGGTTTACATCCTATCCATCTCGAGAGAGAGTTTAGGTGGAATTAGTGATCGCTCCTATGCTATGTCCATGATAGATTATAATTAATTGCATGATTACTTTATTATCTATGTCATGATTGTTGCTAATCTCATCATTGCATCATTTGGAACCCATCATTTATCTTTGCTTTTATCTTATTTCTTGCATTAGTTTAAGTGCGTTCATTTGCATGTTTATCCTCCATCCCATTTCGTCGTCCTTATAAAATCATGATAAACTTGAGATCACTTAAACTCTAGCACGTTACTCCCTTGGGTTCGATAAATTTTTTAATTGGTCATCCCAACTATTAACGACCAATCACTTACCTTTCCCTTCTTTCTTGTATGATAGTGATAGCGTCGATTTAGAGTAAGGAGAGTAAAAAATGATTAGGGTGTATTGAAACTCCACAATTGATGGAAAGTTTTAAATGGGTGTTTACTGCTATCTTTAATTTTCATGGATGATTGAAATGGGGAGGAGTACTTCATACTGCAAGGAATTGATGATTCCGTAATGTTGAAGAAGTAATTGACGAGGAGATCTACTCATTTGGGGTAAGAACCTGATGCGTTGAGGAGTATACTGTTGAGTAACATTTGCCTTTCATATGGGCTTCCAAGCAAAAAAAAAATGTTTTGGGCTTTAAGGTTTGGGCCAAAATAATAATAGAATGGAATTTGACGTAAATAAGGAACCATAAGTTTTTCTGGGTATTACACAAGACCTTTCTGATTAGACTCTGGCCACTTGTTAGCCCAAGCATTATTAATGATAATCCTGTCAATCCTGCTTTTACAAGTACCATTTGGATTCTACCATGTGAAGGATCTACCATGTAATAGTAAATTTTGTCCACCCTTTTCAGATTCGAATCTTATTGAACTAAAATCATCCAAAATGCATATGCACGAACCTGATTCTTGCTGAATAACACAAGAAATTATATCCCAAAGATGAATTATGTCCTAAAGAAGGCAAGGTGAGTACACATTCACCACAATCATCTAGTGCACCCATCCTGGTTCCAGAACCCATTAACGATCACTGCTTTATTCATATGCCATGAGCTTGAAACAGAATATTTATTATAATTCCATAATGAAATTAACCCTTCGACTCTACCCTTTGCCGCTTTGTAAGTGATTGGTCTAATTTTTACCTAAATTTTAGTATCTTTTTATTATGTAATTTAATGTATTTTTATTCATTTTGTATATAATTTGGTGGTATTATATAAAGATATGGAGATTTGTGCTTTGAAATGATAAATGTGTGATTTTCATGATTAAGTGTCTTAAATTGAGCGATACTTGTAAATATTTAGAGAATTGGTAATTTGGTATAATTTGTATGATTTTCAGGAATAAATGGATTCTAGACACAATAAGAAAGATGTGGAAAAAAATGGAGCTCAATTCGGAGTTGAAATGAGGAAGAACGAGCCAAAATAAAATGCTGAAAAATGCATGTCCAAATTTTATAATTTTTCTATATTTGTGTGGAGCTGAAAACTATACATGTGATACATGGTTGTGAAACCAAGGAAGAAAGGATCGCGTGAGTGCAAGAATCACTCAAATCAGAATTCGTATGTCGAAGTTATGCGCGAAACGGTGAGACTGCGCTACACGCGCTGCACCTACTCGACTCGAGCTGCACCTACTCGACCCAAGTTGGTGTAAAAGTCAGTTTTAAGTCCAGAACGTGTTCTAGAAGCTTCCATGGGGTATAAATGTAAGTTTTGATTACAAATTACGAGAGGAATCATTTTGGATCAGTTTCCACACACACTAGACACCTAAATCACACACATTCATCTCCATCTCTTCCATCCTTCACTTCATCCATCCAATTTACTTTATCTCCTCAAATCAATCCACCAATTCATCCATCCATCAATCTAAGAAGAGGAATTTATTATTGGTTGAAGATTATAGCATGATCAAGGAGGAGAAAGTTCACTATCAAAGGGGAGCCAACTTACCTTTATTTTGTTATTTTCTTTATTATTTGGCTCAATTGGAGCATGCCATGGATTATTTTGAATTTGTAATGATTTATTGTGGCTAGTCCTCATGTGAGGCTAGCAATATGATTGGTTAGGGATTATGTAGATTTTGCACACCACATGTTTGATAAAATTATTGATATGAATATTTTCTATCATGAATATGCTTATTCTCATTTTATTTATGATTTGTGTGATTAAATTCTCTATTCATAGTGTTAGGATGATCATTCCAATATAATGCTTAGTGGTTTAATTGAATCATTGATTGCATGAGAGTGTGAGGGGAGGTAAGCCATACCCTTCTTGTGCTTAGAACTCCATGATAGGACATTAGTGAAGGACTAGTGAGGGGAACCCAACTTATGATCATAGTACCTTCATGGGAATTGAGAGTAAGAGACAATTCTAGGAGATTTAAACTTGTAAAAGAGTTGAGAACCTAATTGCCTTGGCCATAGGGATTAAGAGTACATACGTGATTGCCCTTAATATCATAACAAGAAATTAGGGGCTGTTTAGACCTAATGCCTAATTATAATTTCTGATAAACTATCAATCATCACATTATCCGACTGTTTAGATGTAATGCCTAATTTTTTCCCCAATTCCCAAGTTGCAGTTGCCTCCTTCATCTTCTTTGAATCTTTTATGCAGAAATGATTTTTTAGATAATTACTCCTAGGTACACTACATATATCAATTTTACTATTAGATACACAATCTTAAAATATTATTCCTAGGTACATTATTTCATTATAGATTGCCATTTTTACCCCAATAGTAAATTACCCCCAAATTCCCGCAGTTAAACCCATTTTTTCCTAAATTTTGTAGGTATTGACTCTAATTGTAGATGTACGATGTGCAGATTTTTCTGCACAAAATGCACTTTTTTTCGCACATTTTATCTTTGTTCATATTTTGGATCCCAATTGTACGTATGGATTGCGGGATTGGTGAATCAATTGATTCTGGTGATGTATTGTACAATACAAGAAATTTTGAATGTAACATCAGTTGAGTGATAATCAAAATAGTCAAAGTTGCTTAATTTAATATTAGGAGTATTTGATATGTTACACTAATTCTAAACAATATAGAGAAAAAATTCAGCAGACACAATTGGACACTCGTCAATTCAACCACATCAATACAGGAAAAATAATAAAGCCTAAATAAAGAAAATATTCTACAATTGGTTGGATCAGTCGTTTAACGGTGTCGCCGCCGCAATCTTAATTCCACCTGATCTGAAGCCTGCTTCAACCAGAGGGATGCCACTGTAATGTTCCTCCAAATCCCCAAATCAAGCCTTCATCTCCTCCTCGATATCGATCGTCAGCCTCTCGTAGTGCCTTATCTTAATCCTCCAATTCGTCCATCCTATCAAGAGCTGCCGCTGACACGATGTAGAGCTCGCCAGACATGTGGTGCCTACAGTCGGGAAATTCAGAAGGAATGGGACACGGTAGGGGCCGCAATCGAGGGGAAGGCAGTGGACGGTACGACAGCGTCCGATGAAAGCGGCGTCGCTGGTGGCCATCATTTTTTGGAAGAGGTGATAGTTGGAAAAACCTGCTTGAAGGTGCCGTAGGTGATAATTAGGGTGGGTTTGGTAGCGGGTCCATCCGAGTATTTATAGGAGAGGGCTAATCAAATTCAAGTGAGGGTATTTATCTCTTTACTATTAAATTAGGTATTTGATAATATTTTCCCTTTTCAATGCATCTAAGAGTAATTAATTAAGATTAAAAAGTGTATACTTCATAGTAATATTTTCATGATTTTTCTATACTTTAACTCTCTTTTCTCTATCTTGAGCTTCCACATCCTCTTGAGAAATTAAATCATTTAGAAAGCCTTTCAATCTCAGTGTGGAGAGTGTAGACAATTAAATTTTTTTGCCTAATAAATAAAGATGTGAAGAAAAATATATTCCCTCCGTCCATTATTATTCTATCCATTTTACTATTTTGGATTGTCCACCCTTAATCTATTCATTTTTTTTAGACATATGAGACGCACACCCTCCACTAATATAAATTAAATATGGGACTTATACCCTCCACTAATACAATTATCTACTACACATAAAATAATAATATTCCTTAATCCACGTGCAAAAAACAAATGGATACATTGATATTGGATAGAGGGAGTATTAAATATTTATTTATTAAGGAATTTAAATAAATTAATTCCTAAAGTAAATGAATAAATAATTGATAAGTAATACTCCATCCGGTTCTAAGGTATCCATTTATTTTTTGCACGTGGATTAAGGAGTATTGTTATTATATGTAAAGTGGGTAATTATATTAGAGGGAAGTGGTGGGTCATATTGTGTACTTTTTTACTAAATAGGGGAAATGTATATCTTTGAAGCGGACACCAAAAATAGTAAAATGGATACCTTTGAAGCGGACGGAGAGAGTATAAATATTTGAGCCCAAATCCAAGTCAAATGGGCTCAATCCAAGTTAAGTGAGCCTGACCCAAGTCCAACAAGCCAAAATATGTCAAGTGGGCCTGATCCAAGTCAACTAAGCCAAATATCAAATCCAGTAGGCTTAATTAAATTAAATAAGCCTAAATCCAATCCAGCAGTCTTATTTAAATTAAATAAGCCCATATCCAGTCCAGCAAGTTTAATTAAATGGAAAAAGTCCAACATATCTTTTCAAGGAGAAAATATCTCACAAGTGGATATTTCCTCCAGCTATAAATAAGGGCAATCAGTCCTCATTCCATTCATTCTAAAAATCCTAGAGACCCGGAGAATTCTCAAGATCTTCAACTTCAAGTCAAGTTCAAGATCTCAAGTCAAGTACAAGATCTTCAAATCAAGAATGTTCAAGAACTTCGAGTCATCTTCATGTCAAGTTCAAGATATCCAAATCAAGGTTAGGATCTTCAAGTTATCTTCAAGTCAAGAACAGTTCCAGCAATCTCCGTGAAGTCAATGTTCTACCAAATTGAGCGGCATACTTCACAACAAATCTTCAAGTCAATGTTCGATTCGAACAAAGGCTCGACGCCTCCTGACAAACGTTTTAATGCTCCAAATCAAAGATCGGGCAAGCTTTATCCGAAGATCCAGCTCCGAAAGTTGAAAAAGCCAATAAGTAAACTCAAGAGGTAAATCAGAGGATAGATGAAAACTGTTTACTCAAAATTTTAAGTTAAATCCATCTTGAATTATCATTGGAATTTTTTTGTGTCTATTATTTAATAAATACAAATTTTGTTTTTACATAAACATTGGATTTTTCTTAACTCTTGGGATTTGACCACTCTGAGAAGGAGAAACAGATTCTTCTATTTCTTATCTAAAGAAATACTTATGTGAAACTTTCTTATTACTCACCTACCAATTGGGTGGCACTGAAGGCCCAATTTAGAAATTAAATCAATTACCTCTTCATTCTCCCTTGTCGACCTGGGCTATTGGGCTTTGATAAATTATTCATATCACCAAGCCCATCATTTGTTGAAACTGTGGCCTGGCCATCTCCCGTATACTTATTAATAATTTGTATGGAAATGTTGCTTCGGAGACGATTGAACTTCTTCGGATTCTTCAATCTCTTCCATTTTTTTTAACGGATAAATGTTAGTTGTTAGTATAGTTAACAGTTAGTTCACTAAGTACACATACATCTCATTTCTCCAATACTCCTTATAACTCCCCTCCTAATTCGTTCTCAAAGAGAATCGAGCTTGGGTCATTCACTTTAGTGAGAAGCCCAATGATCAAGTGAGTTAGCCCACAATCTCTTCCCCTTTTGTAATTGAACTTATTGATTGAACCTGTCTTATATAATCATAAATATAATTATTTTAAGAATATAAGTTAGTTTATTCAATGTTCAGTGATTTAGTATTTGTCTTATGTAAGATATCAAGGTTTTTACATATTAACGTGTAGAAAGTAAATGATCTATGCTTAAATCGGAGTAAATATTATTTAGAATGATGAATTATTATTCTGTAAATATCAAATTAATATTTATCTCAATGTGAAAAATTGTAATATGATAGAATTTGAATATGAATAATTATTTTTATTTAAATGAGTAGAGTAATATTTCATGGGATGAAAAGAAAGAAAAAATGAGAATATATGTACACACGACTCCGGAAAGAATTTGTCATCTAAAATAAATGTACGTGCACCATGTTTTTAATAGAGAAAAGAAAAGTGAAGAAATTATTATTAATATTCTTTCGTAACCACAAAAAAAGAAGCTACGAGAACGAGTGGGAATATGACCTAAGATGAAAGAAGTACACTAGCATATAAGATTTGATCATTGTCTGGGAACATATTCTTTAATAAAGATAAATCAAGATATTTATAAAAATAAAAGGGAGGTTCAAAAAGCAAAATAAATTTATAAATAAACAATTATAAGTCTTATATAAACCGAGTTCACGATGTAAACCTTGTGGTCCTCCATCTAATCCTATATACCCTATGTATTACTAAGGTGTTTAAATTAAAGGGAACAATAGGATTTATAAAGGTTTATGATTAAACCCGATTTATAAGAAACTAACTCGAATTTAAAAAGTAATTTACAACCATACAATTATACAAATTATTCTTTGTAATTGTAATCGAACGTAAATTTAAATTTTACTCTTTAATATATACTAAAATATTACAATTTAAAGTAGTGAACAGAAACTCTTTTAAATAAAAGCTTTTGTTCTTGTTTTAAATTCTGTTATAATATGGTAAATTTTTAATATTTCTATTGAGATAACTAATAATTTACTATTTAAAATAATAATAATTCATCATTGTAAAGAGGTACTATAATTTTATATTTTGAAAAAGTAAACTGCGAATGTATAGTACAATAGATTCACACGAAACAAACTCTTGCAACAACAAATATGCTATGGGAAGATTGTCTTCAAATTAAATATAAATGCAGGATATTTGATTTCAATCTTAATTTGAACTTGTTTTGTGTGAACTTGTTGTATAGTTTTTCAAAATTTCACTCTTCAGAGAATATAAAATATCACTCTTTAGAATGATAGAAATAATAACTATGAATTACAAATTTATTACACATCTCAATAAAAGATAAATATAATTTAAAATATAATTTTCTTTCAATAAGATTAATATTTTTATTTTTAATTAAAAGAATAAAAAAACATTACGTAAATCATGATGGCCCGATAGAATTGTCAAGTGGCTGATGAAATATGAGAAAGATCATGTCTCATGCGTTAGATTTATGTTAATGGCATAAAAAATACTCCCATTTCCTTAATTTCAACTACACACTTTCATAAAAAGGAAAAAATAATTACTAATATTCTTCTAACATACTTTAATTTAAAACTTGTCATCATATTTTTAACACGCACACATAATATACTTTATTATTTATTTATTATTAAAAAATATCATACTACGTCCCCTCAAAAATAAATAAAAAGTGTCTTTTTTTAAATTTCGTATCTATAGTAAAAGTGAAGATGAATTTGGGATGAAATGAGTAATAAATAATATATACTACTTTGTAAGTCATGATGCATGTGCCCTAATGAGCCCTCTACCATAATCTACATGACATTTAATATGCAATTAAACTTCTCTATTAATCCCAATGGTAAGGGCGATTATAGGCCTTCTATTTGAGACAATGTGGTTTTCCGTAAAGCTCATATTGCAATTTACTTATCCACCACATATGAAACTCATCTCCGTCGTGGATTACATTTTGATTTTAAATAATGGAATCTAAAGGAAGGAAAAAAAAAAAAACACATGTAAGTGTAATTAACGTGTTATTCATCTTAGTTTAAGTAAAAACATTTGTGGGATCATCTGATTTTGTGAGATATGCATTGTTCTCTGGATATCAAGTGCATTTTTTCATTAAAAATTCATCGCTTTTATTAGTTTTACGAAATTATTAATGTATAGTTCACAAAGTGATACTATAACATGGATATCACTAGTCTTTAAATGAGTTTATTTTTTTTATAAAAAATTTATATATATATATATATATATATTATCCATCTTATTAAATTTATTTTATGAAATGATTTCATGCAGAAAATCATTTTTAATTAAAATATATATATAAATGAGAGTAGGTAGGGGTGTTAAATGATGAGTTGAACGAGCCCTTGCTCCATGAACTCAAGCTCGGTTTGAAAATTATTTAATTGAGCTCTTGACTCATTAAACAAAATGAGTCGAATTTTTTTTGAGTTTTATCGAGTTTTGCAGAATTTTATCGAACCTAATAATTATAAATATATTTTATATTTATTATTATATTTATTAATAATTATTTTAATTAAATAATATATAACAATTAATAATATTAATTATTATCATCGAGCCTTAATGAGCCGTGCTCATTTGATAACTTAAAGAGCATAATTCGAGTTCAAACTCAAATTGTTGAATCGATTTCTCAAATAACACGTTAAATTTAACAGGTATAGGTACTACTAAATCAGTGTGCACCATAATAGCTAGATTCAAATAATTTAGGGGACATTTTAGAAAAAAGTCCCTACCATTTTTGTGCGGTGTACGTCGTCATTTATGCATTCTTATCATGTAAGTTTTGAATGATCTTTTATAGTCGATCAAATTCTTATCATGTAAAGTTTGAATGATCATTTTTAGTCAATCAAATTTATTCTGGTAAGTTTTGAATGATCATTTTTAGTCAATGAATTTATTTCTAGTCCAGTTTCGCCAAAATTGCCAATGGGAATTTTCTTGTCGGTGTCATAAGATGCTGAAATTTGGCTATTTCACAAATTTTCTAAAATTATATACTCTTTTTATTCCATTAAAATATATATTCACTCCGTCGATGACAATGTATAAATTATGTCATTTTAGATGTACACTCTGAAATTATCCTTTAAAAAAAAAGCTCCACACAATTTCTCACCATTAGGGGTGGAAATAGGCTAAATTAAGCCAGACTTTTTACAGAAAGACCTAAGTCTATTTAAGTATCGGTAGGCTTGAGCCTTTTAACCGTATAAATCAGGCATGTAAATCTCTTAAAAGCCTAATAAATTTCATTTTTTTTTACAATTCAAAATACATTTTATTTATTTATATATCTTTAATAGGTCGGACCAGGCCAGGCTTTTAGTAGGCCAGACTGTACGCACCTGTTGGGCAGTCTCACATATTTTCCACCCCTAATCCATATAGGCCAGGCTTTTGGTTTTCCTTTGCACTTCATTTCCCATTCAAGAATCTCATCCCACGATCAATCTCATATGTTAACATGCTCCACTTCATTTGGTTATTAAAAATCTTTACGAAAGCTGCAAATTTCACCCTATTGTAAAACCCTTGCAAAATGTATCTACATGGTCTTGTTTTGACAAAAGAATTCAATGGATTTGGTGCCAATGTTGTGATCCCTTGAATTTGTTTGTATCAAGTGTTCCTTATTTAGTGATTTCAAAGCATTCGAGATGTTGTGTTCAGGCCTGACACTGTGTTTATAGGAAGCATCCAACCCGACAAGTTTACATAATTTCAAAATTCTTAGTAAATTTTTGCATCTTTGATCTCTAAATTATGCTTGTGTGTGCTTGTTCACCGATTTGTGTGTGTCTGATGAGTGTGTTAATTCACGAATCTTGCACCTGGATTTGTGCTATTATGGAGTGTATGAAGGTTGAAATCGATTGTAAACCGATATATATTGTGAAAAGGCATGAATCAGGTGTTGTTGGAGCTATTTGAGTGGTTTTTCTAAGGAAATCGGAGTGGAAGTATTGAAAACTGAAGAAAGGAAGTCGTAGCCATCCGATTGGGCGAAGCAGGAGTGCTATTCGACCTGAAGGAGATCAATTCGACCAGCCCTTCAGGTCGAATTGGCAGCACACATGAGCAGAAGGTGGAATCGACCACGACAGGGGAGATTCGACCTGGGCATCAGGTCGAATCGAGGTCAAATTGGTTGGCGGAAATGCCAATTCGACCTCATCACTTCAATTCGACAAGGACAGTTGGTCGAATCGAGCACCTGGGACTTACAGTGTGCCAATTCGAACTGCAATTCGACTTGTGATGGTCAATTCGACCTGTTGCTGAAGTCGAATTGAGGCTCGGAAACTTACCATATCCGTATTTTACACCGTCAATGCGTGTGATCACTTAAAAAGTCCATTCCTAGCCCAGGAGACGTGATTACAAGTATAAAAGAAGGCTTGTGCAGCATCATAGGGAGACAACTTGATCAAGAAGACAATGAGACGTAGAGTTGAGAGGAGAGTCGATCGTCCATCATCCCGAGGGGCTGTGACAGAGGTTCCGCTGGAGATTCAAGTAAGATAGGTCCAACTAACCATGGTTGTTCTTAGATCAATCATGGGCTAGAGCCGCTTCGGTAGTTCTAAGGTTATGAAGGTTACATAAGTTACTTAGTCTTTCGTGCGTAAACTCCGTACAACACTACTTTTGGTTTATTTAATATAAGATTGTGCGTTTTTAATCCATACTCATGGTCGTTTTGTGCATCAATAATTATTGTGTAGAGTCTGAATACATAACTTGGTTATTGGTTGAGTGTGTTCACTGCTGAGCAGGGTTTGATGTTATAATTCTAAGTGAAGGGATTCCAAAGTCTTATTAGAACTATCTTATATGAATACTTGTTAATTGAATTATATTCGGGTTAATAAGTAGAATAAAGAGTATAACTTTATAGTACCTATAAAGGGATATCAAATTGGGTTAGAGTACTAAATGCACGAGAAATAATTGATTATGATAGTACCTAAAAAGGGGGGTAAAGTATACGTCTTGCTCCGAGGATATACACACGTATCATACGCATATTTACTTGTGTCTATAGAGTGAATTTGCATGGTCTAGTGATGCGTCCATAAACCACAAGGCAGAGTTGGACACTGTCACATGAAAGATGAATTAATAAGTGGAACTGGATTACCTAAAGAACTACCTGCTATCTTACTTGATCACAACCTACTATCTCTTTTTCTTGTTATTTCTATTTGCTATTTCAATTAATAGTTGTTACTCGATTTCAATATCAAAACCATTATAATTACCAACATAGTTATAATTTACTAGAACATAATTAAACTGATATTTATACGTCCATTTGGTTCGATATATAACTTGGTCACCTTCGAAACTACGATTGATACCCTTCATACTTGAGGATTAAATTGTATGTTGAGAAAACGCCTATCAAGTTTCTGGCGCCATTTCACAAGATTGAAGTAAGGTGAATTAGTACCATATAATCCTAAGATCGGAGCGTCATCGAGGAAGAAAAAGAAGAAAAAGTGTAAGAATAAGAACATAGAACCTACTACAGCTTTGAATTTTGGAGTTGAAGTGGACAAACCGAACCCAGAAGCGACTGAAACTGTAGTTGATCCAAAGGCAGCAGCAGAGAAAGTCGATATGGCAGCGAATCCAGATAATCTGGCCATCCGTGAAGTCTTCAAGAATAACGGAGCTGGATACTTTGGGATTCTAGGAGCAAGGGGGCTAATGCGAAATTCGATCTTCACACCGCTCATATTAGCATGATAGAAAGGAACTCCTTTTCAGGATGGACTTTCGAGGATCCGCAGTAGCATCTAAACAATTTCTTGGGTCTTGCAAGTACTCAAAAAGACGCAGGGGAATATGAAGATGCTCGGAAGATCCTCTTGTTTAAATTCTGGCTTACTGAAAATACGAGAGATTGGTACGACACTATCAACGCAGCTGAATGCACTACTTGGGAGAAATTGAAGTTAAAGTTCTTGGATAGATACATGCCACCTTCGAAGGTGTTCAAGATGAAGCAAGACATTAACCAATTTGCTATCGGTGGTGGAGAGAAGTTTCATGAAGCTTGGGACAGATTCAAGGATATGCTTCATAAGTGTCCACAACATGGGCTATTTAAAGCTCAATATATCAGTATATTCTACAGTGGATTGGACTGTGATTCTCGTGTGTTATTGGATGCTTCTTCTAATGGAGCATTGCTTACTAAATCATCCGTAGAGGCCGAAAATTTTTTTGAAGATATTTTGATAAACTCGAGAGATTGACCAACTGATAGAGTGAGAGGCACTTGCATCCTTGGAAAGGTAGCTAAGGTTGAACATGCTATGGTGAAAATAAATAGAGAAGATGAGATCGTCTCTAGCTTGTCGAGTATCAACAAGCTACTTGAGTCCCAACAAAAGTAAATCAGTGATATATCTCAGCGCGTACCAATTATGCAGCATGAAGTTATGAATGATGGAACGATCCAAGAGGAGATGGAAGAAGAAAACTATGCTATGGGTTAAAGTATTCAAGGAACGAGGTATCAAAATCAAGACAACTGGAATTACTAAGGGAACTACAACATTCGTGGTCCTTCAGGTAATTATCAACAACCTAAGAAGCCAGAGTTTTCATGGAGTAATTCTAACAATGCAAGTCAACCTCCAACGGGTGTTGATCCGGGTGCAAAAGTGGAAGAAGGAAAGTCTGATTTTGAGGATACGGTGAACAGGTACATGGCTAGGAATGATGCTAGAGTGGATCGTCTTGAGGCCAAGTTAGAGAAGAAGATTGATGCAAGCCATAAGGAATTGACTACACAAGTGAAGGACCTTACATTGTTGATAGGGGAGATGGCAGAAAGTGTTAACAAGCTCACTCAAACTATTGAGAAAGGGAAGCTCCCGTCATAAAGTATTGAGAATCCAAAGTCCTGCAACGCCATCACATGGAGGTCTGGAACATAATATGAGGGACCGATGAGACCAGAATCGAAATTGGACACGTTGAGGGCTCAATTCGACCCCAATTCGACCAACATCACAGGTCGAATTGGCCTACTGGACGTGATCTGGAAGCATCAGAGCCTTGATTCGACCAAAATTTATTCAATTCAACCAGGGGGCCAGGTCAAATTAAGGTCGAATCCACCCTTCCGGAGCACTCTGTTTTATCAGAAACCCGATTCGACTAGACCTTCAGGTCGAATTGAGGTAGAATCGGAGGGCAGAAATCTTACAGTTAGCTGATTCGACCAGGAAGACTTCAATTTGACCAGACCTTCTGGTCGAATCCAGGTTGAATCGGAGATAGAGAGTGAGAATCGTGTTCCAGATGCATAATTCTACCACTATATGCCCAATTCGACCAGAGCACCTGGTCGAATTGAGGTCGAATCACCTCATACTACACCTGTTTCTTCATCGAACACTCCTTGTGATGTGAACATTACTTCATATGCAGAAGAATAATTCATACTACCTTTCTAGGTACTTCATGCAAAATCTATTAAAGGATAGAACACTAGACTGCCCTTTTTAGGTACTTAATAATTAAACCTCGGTTCCCACCTAACAATCTAAGAAACCAAATCCTCTAGAATGATAATTAATAGATATAGTCCAATATTAATTATTCTAATGAATAAAGGTTATATGGTTTGATCCCCTTTACTCATAACAGATAGACAAATATAATCCCTTTATGGCACAAGCGACAAGCATAAATATGCATAATAAATTCAAACCTTCATAATCCAGAACTATCTAGAAAAGAACTAGCCCATGGTGTTACTGTTGGATTGTATACTAAAAGTCTAGTTTTTTGTATGAACAATATTATAATAATTTATTTGAAATGAGAATCATATGATCAAATGATTGCGTCTTATAATTTATTTATATGTCCGATGCAATAGTCCACTTACTTTATACTGTAGATAATATGTTGTGCGACAACACGCGGAAGATCATATTATCGATTTCCTTATAAAGTATAAATAGATGCTTACAACCGAGATAGACGGGGACTCTCTATTGGGATGGTTGTAGTGTGATTTGGTATTAGTTTGTCTTAACTATAGAATCAAATTAGTGCACTTTGTGTATATTGAGCAGGACCGCTTGAGATCGTTCGACATATACTGACTATATAGAAGAACCCGATCTGTGTTATTATGGATGTTCGTGCTCTTAATTCTTATACAATAATCTCAACACGTAAGGCAGTATGTATTTCTTTGATTCATCAATGGATGAGATTTATATATAATTAAATCAACAAACTCGGTGAGTTGGGAAGTAGTGTTGTCTCTATGGTGTGCTGATGATTGTAGAAGGAATTCGTGTCCTATTAAATAGGTTGATAATGTCCCCTTGGGGAGCTCATATGAATTATCATGTAAATCTTGAAAGTGGATTAATTCCGAAATGATAATAATGTTGAGTGGTACTACTCTCGGATGAGATATTAATTAATGGAGTTGTCAGTAACTTAATTAATTAATGGACATTGTATATCTTAAACATGGGAAGAATAATGGGATCATAATAAAAAGAGTCCATAATATAATTATGGGATTGGAGCGGCAGTGCAGCAATAATATTTTAGTGAAATATATTATAATTATTGGACTTAAGTATAAGTTTTAGGCTAAACTTGGATACTTAAGCCAAATAGAGGTCCAGCTCTAATTTCTCCTCCTTGTCCCTGTTGTAGCCCATATATAAGTCATCTCAACTTTTCGGAATTCTAATCTGACCATGCCAAACACCGTGAGGAGGGAAAGAGAATAGCAAATTGAGAAGATCTTGAAGATCATCGCCCACACGACGTCAAGATTAGACTTGGGAATACAGTAGAAAATCAATAGGTTATTTTTTGCTGCTATTCATCAACTTCTACAAATTTTCTAAAATCTTTTGTAACTTGAAACTGATCTTGTGATACACTATTCGAAAGTTACGAAAGAGATGATCGTTTTAGTGTAAAGATCACTCAAATTGGAGATTGAATCAGGAAGTTATACCCAATACAGTGAGGTTACGCATGCTGCCGGCGAGAATTTATTCTCTTCTTCAACTTACCCTAGTGAAAGGTAATATGATTTTATGTTCTTGCTTTCGCTGATATAGAATCATATGGAACCCTAACAGTTCACGTTAACCAAATGATTGAACACCAATAATTGGTATCAGAGCTTCGAATTAGTGGTGAAGCGTGACACGTTAGGTTAGGGTTTATTTGAGCCATACGTGATTTAGGGTGAAGGATATTCTGTATCTTGTTGTATACCCTTTCTGTTTAACATTGGCAATGAGCGGAGCCGCACGACATGATCGATGAAAGGGTGATGGCATGCACAGCGGCGCTGGTAGGGATGGCTTGTACGGCGAGATTCCACGATGCGACACAAAAGATGGCATGTGTCGATGATCGCGCGGTCTGGCTGCAAGGCGTGCAACAGCGCGCACTGTTGGCCGGACCTACATCGACGTGGATGCGGCTGGTGGTTGTCAAAGCCTGCAGCAGGAAACGGTGACTGGAGCAAGCTATCGGCAGAGTTCAGGGTGCGTCTGATGGAGGTTCCGGGCGAGTCAAATGGCAGTTCTAGGCGCATTTGACGAAGGTTCCTAGTGAGTCTAGGCGAGTTCTGGGTGTGTCTCTTCTCATTTCCAATCGGGTCTCAGACGCGGCCGATCAAGTCTGGGGAAAGGAAGTGCACGGCTGCACGAAGTGGAAGGCACGACTCTGGTGGGCTGATGGCACGACCGCCAACAGTAGCTATCATGAGTCGTGCTGGAGAGATCTTAGAGTGTTGCATGCGAATTGGCGCTCTGCTAGCAGGCGTGTGAGGGCATGACTCTTCCCATGCTATGCACGAGTCATACGGGTGTGGATTGTAGGCCAGACGCGCATTTTTCCAGTGTGGGTCTGGGCAGAATGGCAAGCAATGGTGGCTTTGGATAGCACAACTCGTGCTGATGGATTGCACAAGTCATACAGGTGTAATCCGTGGGCAATCGGGCTCATTTTTGCGATTCAATATTTTCTGCGTTTATTACATGTTATATAAGTGCATTAATTGATTTAATTGTCTATTATTGTTATATATATGAATGCATGTTTCTATTTGATTTTCTGTCATTAATAGAAGCATGCTAGGATGCGTATTTTATTATTGAATATTATATGCATGTAAAAACACTCGGTGTTAAATAACTAAGTGGGAGAGGGGATTGGTAAATAATTCCTGCGGCCTCCATTATTGATTTGTAAGTGATGTGAATAAACTTGCGCGTTGGCTATAGTGCCTTCTTCCCTAACGGATGAGTTTATTCATGGATCACTAGTATAAACTTTTTTATGATGATTGTAGGAAATTATCCGAGAGCGTGTGGATTTCACCAACTGAAGGCACACAAGCTAGGGCAACAGACTTGGTATCAAATAATGGTGTACATTTAGGTGTAAATAATAAGTATCCTCCCCAATGGAGTCACTGTTGTTATTTGCATGGCTAAAAAGGAACTGACTATTAATTATTTTGTCATAAAGTTAGGATGATGAATGAAATTAATGGGTAAAACTTTCTCTTGTAAATGTTCGGATTTATATACGTCCATCCTAATGCGACATGCAAATTCACGGTGCTTGAGATGTTGGTGAATTTTATTTTATATTGTTTTGAGGGAATCAATATAAATTGATAAATTCGAAGTGTTTGATCTATTTATTTATTTATGATTCTCTGTATTTTCAAATGGCTCTTAATTCACTTTTTGTTAACTAAAAGAAATTATATATACTGGTCTAAAATTAGATGATTAGAGAATAATTTTAGTTTCGATTTTTTACTTCTTAGGAACATATATGTGTTCTCACTAAAGATGCCCTCTAGTGTCTATTTAATACTCCAGTGAAGAGATGAGAGTTTCATAGTAATATGATGTTCATTCTCATGCGACTCTTCGGATACTTGAGTAATTTAGAAAGGCAAGAGGTCATGGTTGAGTTGATGAATGAATTGGAAAAACTTGGAGTATAAATTGAATGGGAAACCTAGGTCAATTTTATTCTCCATAGTTTACCTACATGTTTTGAGCAAGTTCCACCTTAAATACAAAAGGCTGTATTCGGTGGGAAACTTCTGACAAAACAAGTGGCAAAGAAAATCAATTTTCATCAAGTGTGAACAAAGTTAGTATCTCATTCACTAGTTGTTGAAGCATGGTTAGTGATGACATCTAATGACACGTTATGTGTAGATACTTGAATCATTAAAAGCGTGTAACTAAGTGATGGTGAGATAATTGAGTACATGGGTAAGCTATGAAAGTAGTGGTTATTGTAGTGGGAGTTGTTTATTTATCTTTTGATATGAATAAACGTTTGATTATGAGAAATTGTCTTGACGCACTTTTTCATAAAAAGAATTTCATTTCAGTTTCTATGCATATACGGATGGATATGCCATTTCATTTAAATGACATGAACATAACGATGAGGGATGGAGCTATAATATGTTGTAGTACATTGGTGGACAATTTAGACACTCTTAAATCATGATTATCCTACGGATGCAATAAATTTGTAATGATAACGCATCTTCTAATCTTAATAAGAGAAAGGAACCTTCGGATATGAACCAAACATACCTTTTAGCATATGAAACTAGGTCATGATTGCCTTTTCAAGGCAAAGGGGTGTAGAGCCAAAGATATGTTGGAATTGGTTCATTCTGATTTATGCGGTCCTAGGATTATCCCTACGAGAGGTGGTTAGATATTATTTGATGCACTGCAAGTTTGAGTACTATGATTAATTCAAAAGTGCATGGCTCATGCGGTGAAGAGTCATTGAATATATATCAAGTCATTACGATTTAATCGCGATGGCGAGTACCTCTTAGGATAGTTTAGGAGCTATTTATCAGAGGTTGGGATTGAATCCCAAGTTGTCAAGACCGGGCAGTCCCCAACCGACTGTTATGGCGGAAAGAAGGATAAGACTCTTATGGAGATGATGAGTTATTCGAAATTACTAAATTCATTTTATGGGTATGCCCTAGAAACAACATGTCATAAGGATGTTTGTTTGTTTCTGGGATATCCTAGAAAAATGAAGGGTGGTTTATTTGATAGTCCAAAAGATCAAAGGGTGATTGTTGACACAAACACTAGATTCTTAGAAAAGGACTATGTAATAAATCACAAAGCCATGTATAATTTGTTCTAAAGGATGTGAGAGGAAAAAACACATAGTACCAATTGTACAAGAGGATATACCACAAGAAAACTGCATCGCGTGATACGTTGATTGTCGTTATTTTCACCTAGATTTTAGTGCCTTTTTGTGTGTATTTTTCGTATTGTGTTATCCGTATTTTCGTGTATTTTGGTGGTGTTATGTGTTTTCATGTGAATGTGTGAGAATGATCTTAAACATATATATAACAGGTGAAAATGGAGTAAAAATGAAGACGGAAGATCAAACAAGGAAGAAGAAACAAAGGTGCAAGAACACGGCTGGCCGTGCTAGCAACACGGCTCGTGTTGCAGCACACGGCCCGTGTGCCAGACACGGGCCTGTCCAGAATGGTCGTGCGCCAACATCTATTTATCCAACACGACCACCACTTGGTCGTGTTGCGGAGCATGACCCGTGTTGCGGAGCACGACCCGTGTACCAGACACGGGCCTGTAAGCGGAGGCCGTGCGGCGACGTCTAAACATTCAACACGGCCACCCTTTGGCCGTGCGGCGCAGAACGACTCGTGTGCAGTTTGCCCTGACACGACACGACCCGTGCTACGTAGCACGACTCGTGTCGGCACCAGAACAGGATATTTTTTATAATTCTTCTAGAAGGTCTCCATGGGGTATAAATATCAATCCATTCAACATTTTGAGGAGAGATCGGATTTTCTACTGTTCTCACACACCTCTCACACCATTCCTTTGATTTTACACCATTTTCTTCATCCCATTCATCCATTTCTAGATCTACATCATTTCTCCATAATTTCACCATCCAAATCAAGTGAAGAAGCAAGGAAGCTTGGGTGATCACCAAATGAAGAAGGGAGATTCAATTGGATCCATTTCCAAGGGAGTTTTCATTTCAATTTTGTGTTAATCCTTTAGTTTACAATGATTTGTAAGAATTCTAATGTCTATGGTATGGATCTTATGAAGATTGTAGGCCAATCTCCCTTGTGAGATTAGCAACATGAAGGTTGTTGGTTAATTTGTGGATCTATGTAATTAAATTCATATGTTGATGGGAATATTTGATTTTCTATCATTGGTGCTTATATATCTTGAGATCTATGATGTTTTGTGTGTTTGATTGTTCTAATTATATGATTAGATTGAGAAATCAATTATGTGCTTAGGATAGTCAAGTGAATCATTTCATCAAACACCTCATGTGCATTATAAATTGTAAAGTTATTGAGAAGTCCTTTATTATTTAGAACCCTTTGATGGAACATGTGATTAGTTAGATTGAGAAGTCAATTGATTATATGAAGGGATTCTATAATTGAACTTAGTACCTAGTTGGAATAGTTTAATTGAGAACCAACCTTTGAGCTATTTTGAGATTGTGCAAATGATCTACATCCTATTCATTTCGAGAGGAAGTTTAGGTGGTATTTGTGTTGGCCCTTAGTCTTAACCCTTGATACATATGAGTTTAACGCATGAATCCATAAGTTACCACTTCAATAGTGTTGTTAATCTCACTTCTACTCAATTTGGAAAACCACTCATTCATCATTTTTATCTTGTCATTTGATTATTGCTTATCTACTTTCGTTTGTTTGCATTTAATTACTTGTTTACCAAACCATCCATCTATGATTCGTTTCTATAAAATCGTGATAAATGTGATATCGCTTAAGTGCTAGCATCGACCTCCCTGTGGTTCGATAAATTCTTGAATTGGTCAACCCGACTACAAGTTATGGCTAATCAAATGGCGCCGTTGCCGGGGAGGTAACGGTTGCTAGTAGTTTAAAGAAGGAACGTTTAGAGCGATCTTACTAGAGACATTTTTTTCTTGTATTTATTATTTGTATTTTGCTTTGAAAATATTGTTCTAACTTCTTTTATTTTGAAGGTGTATGCAAACAAGATCAAAAGGGGAACAAGTTGAACCTATTGACTTAGAAATTGAACACACTTTTCGAAGAAGAAAAAAGGAGAACAATACCAAAAAGAGTGATCAAATGGAAAACAATCAAGATGAACGAGGCAATGTTAGGAATGATGGAGGCGGAATGCAAAATTTGCAAGATCAAGCTAATGCCAATCTTCCTCAACAAGCTTATCAACAATTTGGGGAGTTTAACAATCAATCTTATATTCAACAAATGGTGCAACAAGCTATGATTCAACAAGGTTTTCAACAAGGTTATGCTCCTCCACAACAAGCGTATGTACCTCCACCTCCGGTTCAACATGGAGTTCAAAATGATCAAAGGGTGATCCGGGATTTCTTCATGCCAAGGGCAATTCCACAAATGATGGGACCACCAATTCATGCCAACAACTTTGAGTTTAAAATGAGCTTAATTTCATTGGTGAGAGAGCAACAGTTTGGTGGAGCTCCGAATGAAGATCCTAATGCTCATCTAGCTCAATTCGTTGAAATTGCTAACACAGTGAAGATGAATGGGGTGAGCGAGGATTGTATCAAAATGAGGTTATTTCCATTCTCTTTGAGGGATAGAGCAAGAACATGGCTCTCCACTCTTACTCCCGGAATGTGCAACACATGGGACGAACTTGCACAAATGTTCTTGAACAAGTATTTCCCACCGTCTAAGACACTTCAAATGAAGAGCTTGATTACTCAATCCAAGCAATTGCCTCAAGAGAGATTTTATGAAGTGTGGGAAAGGTTCAAGAAAATGCTACGCAAGTGTCCACAACATGGTTTCCCGGAGAATCAACAAGTGGGATTTTTCTATCAAGGACTTGTGAATGGGCAAAGAGTGCTTGTTGATGCTTTGGCAGGTGGATCCGTACTAGGAGTAACTCCGGAAAGGGCTATCCGAATTTTTGATGAAATTGCTACAAATGTCTATCAATGGCCATCGGAGAGAGTTAGTGGAAGCTATGGGTTCGAGAGTTATGATAAAGGGCAACAGTTTAGTGTGAAGAGTGTGACTGTGGAGCCACAAACACCAAGCATGGATATGATAGTTGCGGAGGTGATGAAGCAAATGAGCTTGAACAAAGGAGTGACTAATCAAGAAGTCAATATGGTTGATAGTCGAATGGATCAAAGTGTGCTTCCTCAAATTGGTGTTAGTGGGGAACAATGGGCTACAACAATGCCACGTGTGGAGGACGTTCAATATATGCAAGGAAGAAATTACCAAGGTAATTATCAAAACAATTACCAAGGTAATTTCAACCAAAATCAAGGAAGTTATCCACAAAGGCAAGGAGGATTCAATGCTCAAAGTAGTGGAAGTTCGCACCCACCACAACAACCAAGGCAAGGAGGTTTCACTAGCCAAGGAAGTGAAAGTTCTTATCCACAACAACAAAGGAGGCAAGATAATTTTTCTTATGCAAACCCAAGTAATGCGGTTGCTTATCCTCCGAGGTATCATCCGGGAGCTAAAGCGCCAAATAATGAAGGGAAGGCGACTACCGAAGAACTTCTTGAAAAATTGATTGCTTCCAACAAAACTCAAGAGGAAGTAATTGAAAGAAAATTCAAGGCTTTTGAGGAAGTAAATGAAAGACGATTAAAAGCCATTGAGGAAAATAGTGATAGAAGACTCAAAGCCTTGGAGTATTCATTTGGTCAAATGGCGAGCTCAATGAGTGCTCAACAAAAAGGAAAGTTTCCGGCTACAACCGAAGTGAATCCCAAAGCTCAATGTTTATTGGTTGATATGAAGGAGGAACGAAAGGTTGAAGAAGGGTTAGTGGAAAGCAAGGTTGTTGAAGAAATGGAAGAGATAAGTAAGAAAGAAGAAAATGGGCCTAAATGGATACCTAAGTGGAAGAAGGTGCAAGAGGAAAAGAAAGTGGAAGAAAAGGGTAAAGAAGAAGAGTACAAATGTGACTATTGGGGTATCCCGATCACTCCATTCCCTATTCCCTATCCACAAATGTTTGTAAAGGAGGAGAAGAAAAAGGAGTTTGAGGAATTTGTGAAGTCGCTCAAGAAGAAGTATGAGGAGAAAAAGAAAGAGAAGCAACCCGAAACAAGCGAGTCGATGCTAAAAGGGGGGCCTACGAAGGTTGGTGATCCGGGGAAATTCATAATCCCTTGTGATTTTGAAGGAAAAAGCACCCTTGATGCATTGTGTGACTTGGGGGCAAGTGTCAACGTGATGTCTCTTGCCACGTTTAAAGACCTTGAAATTGGAGAGCTAAAATCAACAACAATCCGTCTTGAAGTAGTAAATGGCGAGGTTGTGAAGCCACTAGGGATTGTTGAAGACGTTGAGGTCAAAGTGAAGGGGTTAGCAGTTCCGGTTGATTTCATGGTTTTGGAAGTGAAAGCGGACCCTAAAGTTCCACTTATTTTGGGAAGGCCATTCCTAGCTACGGGAAGAGCAAGAATTGATGTTGGTAGAGAAGAGTTATCCTTGAGCTCAAAAGGAAAGAGTGTCACGTTCATGTGCAAGAAAGATAAAGGGATCAAGCCTCATCATACAAGGCCTCCGGATGATTTCGATTATCATGATTCTCTTCTTTTCGACAATTTAAATTCATTTCTTCATGATTATATGAAATTATCAAATGCTAATTTGTCTTCTTGTGATGTTAATAGGATGAAAGCATCGGAGTTCGATTGAAAACTCGACAAAGGAGAAAGAGGAAGTCCACTAGAATCATTTCTCAATGACGATTTGATGCTTGTATTCAAGAATGGTGAGGTTGAGCTAGTGGACAAGAAGAAGGCCAAGCTAATGTTCAAAGTGAGGATGCGAGGAGAAAGTGGGATGGACCATCCTTTGGTCTAATGATCGTAAAATTCCGTCCGGCTTGAAGACGTTAAACTTAGCGCTAAATGGGAGGCAACCCATTCTTTTGTTATTTTGATGCTTTTTGCTGATTTTGGTCTTGAAGGTGGATTGTGCTTGTGAGAAAAATGCATGTTGAAGAAAGGAGAAGTGTTTCATGGTTTCTCCACAAGATGACCATCAATGGAAACTACAAGGGTAAGTCTCACCACTTTTTGCAAACTTAAGTCTCAACTTGTTTCGATTTAAGTTTGGGGGGAGAGTGTGTGGTGTGACTCACCAATTGAGTGTACTTGATATGATGATATTTTGATAATGATAAGTCTTCTTGTAAAAATTGGTAAATTTTTAAATTTTTCTCATGAGTTTTGGTTGAATTTTGGTATGATTGGTGGTGTTGAAGTGCATGTGAATCCATATTTTTAATGAAATTGTTGAGCTAATGGTTTTGTTGAGCATGTATGAAGGGTATTGGAAGCACGAATTGAGCTCGGAGCTACCAACTTCCACTATCAAATGATTATTGAGGGAGTTCATTCTACACCCTACCACTTTTACGTGTTTAGCATAATTTATGTTGATTTGGATGATTGTGATTAGCATGTTTCTTCATTTGTTTTGTTTTGGGATGTTTAATTTCGTACTTTTCTTTCAATTAAGGATTGAGATGATTTTTTATGTGTATTGATCATGGATGGGGTGATTTTTATTTGTGTCTTTTCTTTTAGTTTTGTCTTTGTGTTGTCTTTGGTTTATTTGTGTTTGTGTGTTGTTGTTTTTATTTTTCGTGGTTAGGTTTGATTTGGTTGTTTGTTTGGGAGGTTGTGAGTCGTTTTGAATATGAATGATGATGCATTATGGTGATAAGGGAGGTCGAATCATGATTAAGGAACTCTACACTTTCGAATTGTGATATGTTTTATTTAACTAATTCAATTAAAAGATGAATATGTTGTAATAAGTCCTTTTAAGTCGAGCATAAACTTGTGAGAATTTGAGCCTCGACCATGTATACATGGTATATCTTTTCATGAGTAGATCGGTTGAGTTTTGATAAACTAAATACTTGCTCAAAGACTTTAGGAATGAATCCGATTAATGGAGATCGATGAAATGATTTAAGGCCATCCTTGTTATGTATAGCCATTGCCAAATATTTCCTTACCTTTAAAATCATCCCTAGTCAACCACTTTGAGCTTATAAGCCTATTTATTGTGAAGATAGCACATTACAAGCTTTAATTACCCACATGAGCCTAAGATATATACCTTTTGTGTGAGTAATAAAGAAGATGGTGGCTAGAAAGGTGTGATGAGATAACAAAAGAGAAAGAGGAAATGGTAAATAAGTAAGAAAAATGATGAAAAGAGCACAAGAAAGAATGGACATGTAACTTCAAAACAAGAAATGAGCAAAGCAACAATAATATGCTCAAGTACTTAAGAATCAAAGAAAAGAAGCATGAATCTATAAGAAGCTCAAGAAATCCAAGGAAGTGATGATTAGTGCTTATGATCAATAAAGAAAAGAAAGGAAGAAAAAGAATGTGAAGGGATGGAAGAAAGTAGCTACCTCTTCGATTACTTACACTCGTTTAGTCACTCTTATCTAAATTATTCATACCCTACCAAAGAATCTATCATTGCATCCTTAATTAAAGACCTTTTTGATCATTGATTAAAATTTTGGTGGTTTGTAAATAGAGTCTACGAGCAAGTGTATGGTGATTCGAACCAATTGATTGAGGAGTGTTGATTTACCTTATTTAAAGAGTGTCGAGTGACATTGATAAACTTATGTGAGGCTTAGACTAAAAGGACTATATTGCTCTTTATTATCTTTTGATTGAACTTGTTAATTTCTCTTATCATAAATCTAATGTTGTAGGTTAGCTTAGCATAATTTGAAATTCTTGTTGCTAATGATGTGTTATTACTTGTGTTCGTTTAGTCTTTTTACTAGGTGAAAACTTCTCCCTCGGTCTATCATTTTCATTGTTCGGGGACGAACAATACTTTAAGTTTGGGGGTGTGATTGTCGTTATTTTCACCTAGATTTTAGTGCCTTTTTGTGTGTATTTTTCGTATTGTGTTATCCGTATTTTCGTGTATTTTGGTGGTGTTATGTGTTTTCATGTGAATGTGTGAGAATGATCTTAAACATATATATAACAGGTGAAAATAGAGTAAAAATAAAGACGGAAGATCAAACAAGGAAGAAGAAACAAAGGTGCAAGAACACGGCCGGCCGTGCTAGCAACACGGCTCGTGTTGCAGCACACGGCCCGTGTGCCAGACACGGGCCTGTCCAGAATGGTCGTGCGGCAACATCTATTTATCCAACACGACCACCACTTGGTCGTGTTGCGGAGCACGACCCGTGTACCAGACACGGGCCTGTAAGCGGAGGCCGTGCGGCGACGTCTAAACATTCAACACGGCCACCCTTTGGTCGTGCGGTGCAGAACGACTCGTGTGCAGTTTGCCCTGACACGACACGACCCGTACTACGTAGCACGACTCGTGTCGGCACCAGAACATGATATTTTTTATAATTCTTCTAGAAGGTCTCCATGGGGTATAAATACCAATCCATTCAACATTTTGAGGAGAGATCGAATTTGCTACTGTTCCCACACACCTCACACACCATTCCTTTGATTTTACACCATTTTCTTCATCCCATTCATCCATTTCTAGATCTACATCATTTCTCCATAATTTCACCATCCAAATCAAGTGAAGAAGCAAGGAAGCTTGGGTGATCACCAAAGGAAGAATGAAGATTCAATTGGATCCATTTCCAAGGGAGTTTTCATTCCAATTTTGTGTTAATCCTTTAGTTTACAATGATTTGTAAGAATTCTAATGTCTATGTTATGGATCTTATGAAGATTGTAGGCTAATCTCCCTTGTGAGATTAGCAACGTGAAGGTTGTTGGTTAATTTGTGGATCTATGTAACTAAATTCATATGTTGATGGGGATATTTGATTTTCTATCATTGGTGCTTATATATCTTGAGATCTATGATGTTTTGTGTGTTTGATTGTTCTAATTATATGATTAGATTGAGAAATCAATTATGTGCTTAGGATAGTCAAGTGAATCATTTCATCAAACACCTCATGTGCATTATAAATTGTAAAGTGATTGAGAAGTCCTTTATTATTTAGAAACCTTTGATGGAACATGTGATTAGTTAGATTGAGAAGTCAATTGATTATATGAAGGGATTCTATAATTGAACTTAGTACCTAGTTGGAATAGTTTAATTGAGAACCAACCTTTGAGCTATTTTGAGATTGTGCAAATGATCTACATCCTATTCATTTCGAGAGGAAGTTTAGGTGGTATTTGTGTTGGCCCTTAGTCTTAACCC
This sequence comes from Pogostemon cablin, assembly GCA_023678885.1. Taxonomy (NCBI): domain Eukaryota; kingdom Viridiplantae; phylum Streptophyta; class Magnoliopsida; order Lamiales; family Lamiaceae; genus Pogostemon; species Pogostemon cablin. The sequence goes on from CM042979.1 coordinate 14,536,428, forward strand.
TTGATACATATGAGTTTAACGCATGAATCCATAAGTTACCACTTCAATAGTGTTGTTAATCTCACTTCTACTCAATTTGGAAAACCACACATTCATCATTTTTATCTTGTCATTTGATTATTGCTTATCTACTTTCATTTGTTTGCATTTAATTACTTGTTTACCAAACCATCCATCTATGATTCGTTTCTATAAAATTGTGATAAACGTGATATCGCTTAAGTGCTAGCATCGACCTCCCTGTGGTTCGATAAATTCTTGAATTGGTCAACCCGACTACAAGTTATGGCTAATCATACGTCTGATACACAATTGCGTGTAGTGCTTTATCATAGTGGGAGGGTTGTTTTACAACCTGAAAGATTTATGTTTAAGGAGAGTCGTAAGACTTGGTCTCTAGTATACATGAAATAGGCCCACGAATACGACGAAGCACTACAAGATAAAAATAAAATATCTTAGCAAGTTGCTATGATTTTGAAATAGAATCTATGGATTCAAAATTAGATATGGGTGCTTGTAGAACCGTGAAATGGTGTGAAAGCCATTGGAAGTGGTCATACAAAATAAAAGAGGATCAGACGGTAAGGTGATACTTTGAAACAAGGCTTTTTGCGTAAAGGTACACTCAGAAAGAAGGGCGAGTTCAAGTATAAGAAAACCTTTTCTCCGGTAGCTAAGTTTAAATCAATCCAGATTCTTTTATTGCTGCTCATATTGAATTATGAGGTATAGCAAATAGATGTCAAGACAGCTTTCATGATTGGAAGTCTTGAGGAAAATATCTATGTGAAGCAACCAGAAAGATTCATTGCAAAGTGCGAAGAGTATTTTAAGTGTAAGCTTAAAAGTGTCCATCGATGGACCAAAGCAAGCTTTAAACTAAAAGAACATCTATTTTGATGAGGTAATTCAGTAATATAGATTTATTCAATGTGCGGATGTGTCTTGTGTATTGGAAAAGAGTGACGAAAATATGGTGGTATTTCTTGTACTATACGTAGATGGTATCTTGCTCATTGGAGACAATGAAAGAGTATTGTCAGGAGTATGAGTATGGCTCATAAATCAGTATGAAATAAAGGACTTAAGAGAAGCAAAATATATTCTTGTAATAATGGTGATTCGGATCACAAGAAAGAATGTTATGCTTATTTCAAGCTTAATGAAATGATACAATCCTTACTCGTTTTAGCATGTGACTTTATCTAAGGAAATGTGTCTTGTGACAAAAAAAAGATAAAGGTGATGAAGACGATTCCTTATACTTCGGCAAATAAGAAAGCTTAATCTAAAGAATGCTATGCACAAGAATGGATATCTATTTTGTTAAATGCATGTTCAATTAGTATCAACGTAACCTGGAACAAGAATGATGAACTGAAATAAGACATATTTGAAGTGCCTGAGAAGGACTGAAAATTATATGTAGGCTTACCATCATATAGAAATATATGTCAGACTCCGCCATGGAAAGATGATAAATTGGGGCCTTTGAGGCAGCCAAAGTATCTGTATGACTCTAGTAATTTCGTGATGGACATGGATGTGGTTTTTAAGTTTGCCCAAGGGTATCACAATTTATTGTGATAATAATGGTGCAATTGCAAACTTGAAGGAATCACGAGCCCATAAGCAATTAAACACATGGAATACGAGTACCACCTGTTACAAGAAATCGTATGACGAGGAGAAGATTTTTGTCACCAAGATTGCATCGGATGATAACCTAGTGAATTCTTTTACAATGACCTTAAGGCGAGATCTTTTGATGGTTGTGTAGTGGGAGTGAGAATTAGATGTATGGCAGTTGACATGACAGCTAGTCTTTTAGTATATGTGGGAGATTGTTGGATTGTATACTAAAAGTCTAGTTTTTTGTATGAACAATGTTATAACAATTTATTTGAAATGAGAATCATATGATCAAATGATTGCGTCTTATAATTTATTTATATGTCTGATGCAATAGTTCACTTACTTTATACTGTAGATAATATATTGTGCGACAACACGTGGAAGATCATATTATCGGTTTTTTTATAAAGTATAAATGGATGCTCACAGTCGAGATAGATGGGGACTCTCTATCGGGATGGTTGTAGTGTGATTTGGTATTAGTTTGTCTTAATTATAGAATCACATTAGTGCACTTTGTGTGTATTGAGCAGGACCGCTTGAGATCGTTCGACTTATACTTACTATATAGAAGAACTTGATCTCATTTATTGAGGATGTTCGTGCTCTTAATCCATATACAATAACCTCGACACGTAAAATAATATGTATTTCTTTGATTTATCAATGGGTGAGATTTACATGTAATTAAATCAACAAACTCAGTGAGTTGTGAAGTAGTGTTGTCTCTATGGTATGCTGATGGTAGTAGAAGGAATATGTGTCCTATTAAATAGATTGATGATGTCCCCTTGAAGAGCACATAATGATTATCATGTAAATCTTGCAAGTGGATTAATTCCAGCATGATAATGAGGTTGAATGGTACTATTCTCGAATGAGATATTTATTTATAGAGTTGTCAGTAACTTAAGTAATTAATGGGCATTGTATATCTTAAACACGGGAAGACTAACGGGCTCATAATAAAAAAGAGCCCATAACGTAATTATGGGATTGGAGCGACAGTGCAGTAATAATATTTTAGTGGAATATATTATTATTATTGGACTTAAGTATAAGTTTTGTGCTAAATTTGGATACTTAAGCCCAATGGAGACCCGACTCTAATTTCTCCTCTTAGTCCCTGTTGTAGCCTATATATAAGTCATCTCAGCTTTTCGGAACCCTAATCTAATCATGCCTAACACTGTGAGGAGGGAAAGAAAACATCAAATTGAGAAGATCTTGAAGATCATCGCCCACACGACGTCAAGATTGGACTTGGGAATACAGTAGAAGATCAAGAGGTCGTTCACTGCTGCTATTCATTAACTTCTATGATTTTTCTAAAATTTTATGTAACTCTAAACTATTCGTTGATATACTGTTGAAAAGCCACGGAATAGAGGATCGTTTTGATGCAAAGATCACTCAAATCGAAGATCGAATGAGGAAGTTATGCCCAAAATGGTGAGGTTGTGCATAGTGCCGGGAGAATTTATTCTCTTTTTTAACATACACTGGTGAAAGGTAATATGATTTTATGTTCTTGCTTCTGCTGATATAGAATCGTAGGAACCTTAACGGTTCACGTTAACCAAACGATCGAACGCCAACAGTTACAAGCAATACCTATGGTTAAAGTTGAAAGCATTCCCATAGATTTATAATTCAAAAACAAAAAGGAAAGAATAAATTAAACCCTAGATTTGGCGTAGAACTCTTTTCTTTCCTCCGTGGTTGTGAATCTTCTTCATTCTCCTTCTCAAGTAAGCAACACTGATGAACTCTCCAATGGTAGGATGGGTGAATGGGATGGTGAATCTTAATTTTGGTATTGTGGCAGGGAAAGGGTATGAAAATTTATAAAGAGTTATGGAGAGTTATTCCTCTGTAACTCCCTAAAGTCTTCTTTTATAGTTGATGACTGATAAATCCTGAATTTTGACTCAAAAGTAGGCTTTTTCACGTCAAAAATACGAACGGACCGAAAAAATACAATCTGGACACACTGGGACATGGCACTAGTCGTGTCGGCCATGGCACGAGTCATGCCGCCAACTCGTGCCGCACGTCTGCACGGGTCGTGCCAACCTTCGACGATCTGCACGACCTCATAGTTTTTCTCACAACGTCTTGATCTAAACTCCGATTGAGATGTTTTTTACGCTCACGTGATCCTCTCTTTCTTGGATTTACACCCATATAGAGAAATCTTAAAAATTCGCCCAATTGAGAGTGGCACAAGTCGTGCTCTTCCGGGACGTGCTGGGCGAAGGTGGCCTTTCGTGCTACATGTGGCCGAAATGAGTGATGCATGTGGCCGGCACGAGTGCCGAAGTTACTAGCACGAGTCATGCCATGCTGTACCAAATCCTTCTTTAGTCCAGTCTGACTTCTGATTTTACTCTTTTTACCCCCGTTTTCTACCTAAAAATATAAAATAACACCTCACAAGCATCTGTAACACAAATATATGCAATTCAACCAAAAGATGCTCAAATGCGTACATAAATTCTACAAAATAGTGTTAAATCGAACCCTAAAACACGCAGATTTCACACTAAACTGTGTGATTAGATCAAGTGTACTATATTGTAGTAGTCTTTAGGCAACCAAGTTAAATATAGATCTACGGGAGATTTCGATCTTAAATGTATCCAGATTCTTATTTAATCATCTTTATATGAGAGATAGCAATATGGTTAGGGGTGTGAAATCAATCACATATAGCAGCTAGCAATAAAAATGAACAATTAAGCAATTAAATAAATAAGAAAAACAAGAGATGAAATGTCACTCTAAGGAATTAGCAAGGCTAACCACACTATTACTAAGGATGATTCTATACTTATGAATATGCAATGGTTTCTCTCTTTGATCAAGATATAGAGGCAATCACTAGACGCACTTCTTCCCAATGGCCATGGGAAGAAGGATATGAACTTATTACAAGCTCTAAAAAGGCTCCTAGGATTGATCCTACTCTCAATTCCAAACAAGGGTGTTATGATTGTAATGATGGAGTTCCCCTTACTAAGTTAACCCTTTTTGCATGAGTAATCTTTCTAGCTAGTATTTTATCTTAAGTGTTCTAAGCGCTCGAAGGTCTTGGCTAAACTCCATTACACTAACATGCATATATCCTAGAATGAGGCGATTCAATCAACCATCCTAACATCTAATTATATTGCAATCCTAATTACAGGAAAGAATAAATCAACCACATATCTCAAAATAACATTTAAAGAATAAGCATTAAGATAGAATTATCAAAGATCAATTCAATCTACAAACCTAAAAATCTCTAATCCATCATGGGGCTAGCCTTACTAATGAGACTAGCCAACTATAGAATCCATAATAATAAAATCATTACATAACTTCATAATAGTTCTTAAAATGAAAAGATAACAAAACAAGATAAGAATTATCCATAAATCTCTTAAAGAATTGGGTTTCTCTTCCCTTGATGATCCTTTTAATTCCTTGATGATTTTCCCTTATATAGGTAATGGGTGGATGAATAGTGTGAAAACGGATGAAAATTATGGAGAGATTGATGGGTATTGATGGAGGATGATGTATGATAAAGATGAGAGAAAATGTGTGTGAAAAGAGGTAAAAAGTGTGTTTATTTCAATAGGTATGAAAACTGACTTTTAGATAATGAAAGGGAGTTAAAATATCTAATTGAGAGAATATTCAGAGTTTTCTGGACAGCTGACACATTTTTCGCAACTCATCGCGAGTTGCATTCATGGCGAGTTGCTACCACCAACTCGTGGAGAGTTTTGCACTCGCCCTTTCACAGGGTCGAGTTGAAAATTTTGATGTTGGACTATCCAAGCTCGCCCTTTAGCAGCTATAGTGCCAACCTCGAGGCGAGTTGGAGTAACTCGTGGCGAGTGTCACAACTCTCCATGAGTTTGAGCACAATTTTGAGCTTTTCCTCGTTTGCACTTCACGACTTCATTTTTCTCTATTTTTTAACTGTTTAAAGCATAATTCAATCAAACCCTGGATATTTATTATATCATACTAATCACTATACAAATGCTACAATACTCCACCAATTACATTAAAACGGGAATAAAAACACATTAAAATAACCAAAATAATACTACAAAACCTAGGTGAGAATAATACTGATCAAACCTCCCAAACTTAAAGTGTTGTTCATCCCCAAGCAACGAAAAGAAGAAAAAGAACTGAGGAGATAGATTCACTTACATAAAACAATAAAGAAAAATAAGTAACATACTTCACAAGTACCAAGCATAACAAATCATATTAGGAATCATTACTTCAAAGAAATCTAGAAGAATTTAATAAGCTCAAAATTAAAAGAACTCAAAGTAATCATGTCCCTTTCGATCCAAGCCTCACACTATATAAATGCCCTCAACTCTTTTTAAAAATGAGATTCACCAAATCAAGCTTGACCAACCATATACTTGTAAGTAAATTATATTCAAAAGTCACCATAGTCTCGACTCAAAGATCAAATAGGTCTTTTTTAAGGATGTAATGATAGGATTTTTGGTAAGATAGGGAAGAATTTAGGCACTAGTTGACTAAGAGTAAGTGTAGTTGATAAAAAAAATGATCTCTTTTTACTTCCTTCAAAATTTTCTCTTCCTTTCCTCTTTCATTCTTTTTGGAACTTATCACTTCTTTTTTCAATCTTGAGCATCTTTTGCAGTTCTTTTTGTTCTCATGTCTTATAGTCATTCTATGTTCAACAACTCTTATTATTCATAATTTTCAATATTTACTCTTCTTCACTATCTTTAGCAACAATCTCCAATCACCCACACTTAAGGTTATTATTTAGGCTTAATTAAGTGAGTTTCTTGGCTTGTAATGAGCTATAATAGAAAGAGAAAGTTTATCTGTCTCAACGGGGTTAACTAAGGCTAGATGAGAAGGTAGAGAAAATATAGCTAGTGACTCATATAAACAAGGATGGTCTAGAATCTTTCTAGGATTCTCTAATATTCGAGCTCATTCCCATATATCACACACAAGTTCTGGTTTGTCTACACTTGATTAATCCACTAATGAAAGGAAAACCATATTAATGTATTATTGATACTCAAATCTTACTAGCTTGAGCTTAAGATCTTTAGGGACACATTACACTCTTATTTATCTCAAACTTGAGCATATTTTATATATCATATGCAACAATTTCAAAGAGTAATTAAAAATGTCCTAATACAATTTATCACTATAAATTAAAAGTAAAATATTGCCACTCGTATTCCTTATCAAAATTTTTACCCCTCAACCAAAAATAAAATTAAAGTAAAACTCCTCCACCAAAGCTACCCTAGCCAAACATCACAAGAAAAGCAATTCAAAACAAATAATAAAGAGAAAACAAGAAAAGAAACTAAGAAAAACACAAGAATAAATACATCCATTATCAAGAATATCTAATCATCATTACATAGAAATCAGGGGAAGAGAAGACAAATGAACCTAACCACAATCCAATCACAAAACCAAAAAAGATGAAATCTAACACAAACATAAAAAATAAAAAACATCCAAATTCAAGCAGTTTAACTGTACAGACCTAATCAAATTCAATAAAAAAATTTATAGAGTTCTCCCTCATAGTTCTGTAGGTGAAGGCCACTGAAATTGCCGTGGAAAAATTGTCGATACTCATAAATGAGGTAGAGATTGAAGACTAGTCATCATATCTTTAATATTGTTGATGTGGGTCCCAACTTGACTGAAGTTGTCATCCGTCCTCACTTGTCCATTTTATAATGCCCTCAGCTGGACTCCATGATCTATCTGCCCTCTCTGGAGCTCATTCTCCATCCTTTGCCACCATTAATCTCCCTCGGAGCGACATTTTTCTGCATGGGCTCAAACTGCTCTTGATGCTTCTTTGGTGCCTCAAGGTCTGGATTCCTTCATCAAACTCCACTTGATACTCTTGTTCCTCATCAATGGGTGCTTTTTGTGCACCTCCGGCTAGTGCTTGCTCAGCTTTGACAGCTATCAAGTCAGTATCATCTTCAGCTACTATCTCTTTGATCAACACCTCAATCTATTCTTGGTTAGCTATATGAAAGTCTTTATTCATTTAAGGGTGTTGCCTGCTTGCCATGGCCATATTTGTTGGCTTCCTCGGAGAATAGATGATAGTGAGGCCAAGACCTAGAAGAGGAAATGGGCTCCTTTCAGTTGAAGCAGACATAATAATTTGCAAACCTTCTTAGGAATTCAATCTTTATTAAGGCTCGTGTATTCATTATGTCTTCTTGCAAAGGCTCCATTAGCTCAGTGTCTATACTTAGCCCCTCTGCAGTCATGGTGACCATGCATTCGATCAACACCAGTTGATAAGTTTGTCTCTTAGCCAGCCTCTCCACATGTACAATGAAATACCTAACCATGTTGAATGGGTATCCATTGTATAAAAAGTAGAGCATTTAAAGCTCTTTGTATCCAACTGATGCGTTCTTCAAACGGGCTAGAACTGTGTTGGTGAAGATTCTCCAACTATCTCATCACAAGATTCTGGATTCTCACTGCTTAAGATAAGCTGGGTTGTAGGTTTTTTGTAGGGCCGTTCCATCATTGATAAGCTTGAACCACCAAGCTTGCCTATTATAATCATCTCTGAAGGAGTAGATGACCCTCTTCTCATCACGAGAGTAGCCAAAGTATTCATTAAGTGTTGGGGTGCCGATCTCATGCATCTCATTGTTTAGTTGGAATATGATAAGAGTGGGAAAAAGATTGTTGTTCTTTATCACATCTAGCATACTCAAGAATTACATTGTAAGGTGTCTGAACGTAGCCAATCTCTTGTCAAATAACCTTCTCACCCCAACTCTTTCAAACATTTTTCGATAATCATCTTCAATTCCCAGAGTTTACATACAAAGTGGAGTCTGAAATTTCATTGCTTTGACCTTGGGGTAAACGGCTTCCCATCGAGTTGCATACTTCTCCCAATGTCTCTCAAACCTTACCCTACTTGAGTCGGATGAGAGTTGAGTTCCAGTAGATTGTTATAAATAATTGCAAGCTCGGCTTCATCAGGCACAAAAAATATTCTCCATGTCTTGTTCTAGCCATCTACAAAATTCAAACATACCATTAAGCCTAAGAAGAATTTAATCAATTTGGAAATAAAACGTAAGCACTCAACCTAACCTTTCTAGACTACATTTCAAGCTTTCAAGTATACTCAATTCCTTGCACATTTGTTCTCTTTTCAAGTATACACAACTCTTAAATTGATCGTGTCTTATTATTCAAGTAGAGGACAAAATTTGAACAAAATTCTCATTGATCTTGACGTATTGGCAATTTCACAGAAATTGGCAAGATGAGAGTTCAGGTCTTCAAGTGGACCTCCTACAACTTGGTTCATTTGCACCATCTAAATCAGACTGGATTTCAACTCAAAGGTATTTGCGTTGATAAGTGGAGCCATCATATAGTTTTCAACTGGAGGTTGGAAGTGATCGCGAATATTCACCAACTCCGGTTGATTGTTGACTTATACTTGAGGTTCTTGAACTCCGACACCAACTCTTTGTTGAACTAATTATTGTTGAACAATTTCTTGCAATTGGTGGTTATGTGCCTCTTGCAAGACTTATCTCATCCGTGTCACATCTTAATGTCCATTCACCTCTTAAGGTAGGTTTTGCATGTTCCGTGCATTTTCCCTTATTCATTGTACACGTTCAAGTTGTTCAAAATATCTTCTATTTCTCCTTCTTCTCTCGACAATCTTTCTCTTCTTCTTCTACAAAGTATAGCTTCCCACTTTAAATCCAAAGTATCTAGTGGCAGACCCTTCGATCTAATTTTCATACACATGTAAAGACCACACAATTAATTCACAAAAATAGAAACAAGAAAACAAACAAAAAATTCCTCCTATTAAAGGAAACCAAAAACAAACTCATTGTACTTAGAAGTCTTAATCTCCCCGAAAATGGCACCAAAAACTTGATCGCTAACTTCTTTGCGTGTAATTAGAGCAAGTGTACTCTATCTCAGTAGTTTTTAAGGAACTAAGTTAAATATCGGTCCATGGGAGATTTCAACCTTAAATGTATCCAGATTCATGTTTAATCATCTTAATATGAGCAATAGCAATATGGTTTGGGGGTGTGAAATCAATCATAAGTAGCAACTAGCAATAAAAATAAACAATTAAGCAATTACACAATAAAAACAAATAATTAAGCAATTTCTTTTCATAATTCCACTTGTGGGCCTACTGATACACCACCTTCTCTTATTAACAGGACCTTCTTAAATAGGAACTCAGGCAATAGAAAAAGAAAAATATCCCATTGAAGTTGAAGAAAATTTGGAAAAAGCAGAGTGGAATTCTTTTGTATGCGATCTTAGAGAATGGGACTCTACGGAGACTACATAAAGTATGTGGGAATTTGGGAAAAAACATGGTTTGAAGGAAACTAACTTTGAAGCCAGTGTAATCGCAGCTCTTTCTGCGACCGTCTTGTAAGTTTGATCTTTGTTGTTGCTAGGTGACTCTTTCTTTTATGCGGATTCTTTACTACAATGTGAGAGATTTGGGGAACGAAGTTATAAGTAGGGCTGTCAATTTTACCTACGGGTTTGGGTACTTGATGGGTAATACCCTATCGAGCGAGTGTAGGGTGGAGCATAATCGGGTATCAGGTAGGGTATTACCCGTATCCGTTTAAAATGTTAAGAGTAGAGATAGGGTATGATTTTTATAAAATACCCATTTACCCTACCCGTTTATCCACATACTTTATTATATATATATCTATTTATTTATTTCTTTATATTAATTGAAAATATTTTAGTACACTATACTGTAAAACATTTAACATCTTAAACTAATAATTCATTTTATTTTTCACTCAAAACCCTAATTGTCTACTTGGAACTTGGAAGTGACTTTTCTCCATCCGTCGTTGTGAAAAATCCGCTCAGCTGCTCAGCCGCCCGCTCGGCCTTTCCTCCCTCGCTCAGCCGCCCGCTCTTCGTCTGCATGACTGCATCTTCAACAATGGTAAATGTAATCTAATTTAAAATCAAGCTCTTTGTTTTTCTTATGGGACAAATGTCCAAGTATGAACCATTAACATGTTTTTAACAGTCTGATGCACTAATAAGCCCTTTATATAGTATATTTCTACACGATCTGTTTCTTCTTCTAGCGAAAAGTTAACTCTTATTTTTTTTGAAGAGCTTTTTTTTTATTTTTGATAGGCCTGACAAATTGCGTTTTAAAATTCATTGTGGCTTTTAAAGATTCTCTCCAAAAGTTGGTCTTGCTATTTATTACTCTATATTTATTTTAAAGTATTTTTTAATCAAATGTTATCCTTTTGGACTTGCACTGGTGATACTTCATGAGCATTTGCTGAATGACCCTGATTGTATGTAAAGCATGAGCCAATGTATCATAAAAATAGGAATAGGATATGTAATGAACTGGTGCGTGAACTAGTATTATAAATTAGCATATGCCCAAATTATAGGAATTCTAAATTAGGAGTTAGGACAAAGGCAATAGGCAAGGTAACTATATAGAAGATGTGTTGAGCCTGTAAATGCCAATATGCCTAAATATATGTATGTAATGGCTTTATAGATATTGTGGTTGGTGCACATCAATTTTGTGTATCAACCTGTACTAGTGCCATGGAGCTTCCCATTATTTTGACTGTTCAGAATGGTTAAAAATTAAATGGTACTTTACGTGTTTTAATTATTCTATTTTAATTGCCTATTTTCCTATAAAATGGTTTTATAAATCGGGGCATTACATTAGATATCACTTCAAAGAAAAATAAAATAATTTGGTAGGAAACATACATGAAAGGTTATCAGCTGCAAATGGATGCTCATATTCTTTAAAGAACTGAAATATTGAAAACCTGAAATATAGTTAAATGATTTGAGGGGAAAAAGTAAAGCCTGCATGAGATGAGATAAAGACGCATAATTATATATTCTCTAACTGTGAAACTTGAAACAGAAAACTACAGCAATGTTTTTTTACTGTGTTTTTTACAACAATTGCTTGTTAATCATGAGTATTAAATCTTTGTGCTGTATGAATATAATGACTGTGTTATTATCATTATTGGAGATGAGTACTCCGTCTCATGTGCCTTCACAACAATCCAGCCACCATGGACATGATGAAGCTAATTGAATGGATACAGACTCAAATCCTTTACCCCAAGATACAGATACTCATCCTCCATCACTAGGAGAAACTGATACTTTAAAAGTTGAAATTTCCACTGATCCTAGTGCAACTGATGGTCGAAAGAGAAAATTAGTATCCGTTGTTTGGCATCATTTTAAAAAAGAAAAGATTAATTGAGAAGATAAAGCAATATGCAATTATTGCCATAAAAAGCTAAGTGCGCGTAGTGAAATGGAACATTGCACCTACGGGTTCATATGAGAAAGTGTCCTTCGAGGAGCACAAAGGATATAAGATAATATTTGTTAACCACTAGCACAAACAAAAATGAGACAACATAGTTGAAAATTTATACTTTTGATCATGTATTAGCAAGGCGCCATCTTACATATATGATCATCCTACATGAGTATCCACTGCGAATGGTTGAACATAAATGGTTTAAAATGTTCATGAACACACATAAATGGTTTAAAATGTTCATGAACACTTGTCAGCCACTCTTCAAGCCTATCTCAAGAAGTACTCTTCGTAGTGATATTATGAAGATTTTGTTGATGAGAAGAGTAAAATCATGGATATGTTGGAGTTTAACACGAGTTGAGTTGCAATCACTACCGACATGTGGACTTCTAGTAATCAAAAGAAGTGGTACATGGCAATTACTGCACATTTTATTGACAACTCATGGAAGCTATGTAGCATAATTATAAGGTAAACTTAATTCTTATAGTTTATGATTAATTAATTATTGAAATTATATTAACTTTTGTGTTTCCTTTCTCTCTAATTTCTAATGATAGGTTTGTGTGTGTTCCTTGCCCACACACTACTGAAGTGATTACTGATGTCTTGTTTGAAACACTATTAGATTGGAATATTGATCGTAAGGTTTCTACTGTGACATTAGATAACTGCAGTACTAATGATTTTGTTGTTTCCATGTTGATGAATAAATTTTCCCAAGAGTCATTGATACTTGTTGGAGAGATTTTATACATGCGATGTGCTGCCCATATATTGAATTTAATAGTTAAAGATGGCATGGATGTTATTGGGCAGAGCATTGAGAAAATTCGGGAAAGTGTGTATTATTGGACAGCAACACCTAAAAGAGTAGAAAGGATTGAAGAGACGGCACGCTAATTGCATATTCGAAGTAAGAAAAAGCTTGCTCATGATGTTAAAACTAGGTGAAATTCTGTTTACCTTATGCTGAATTCTGCATTGCCATATAAAGTTATTTTCCCGCGTTTAAAAAAACGTGATCCGTCTTATAAAGCTTTGTCTACTGAGAATGATTGGGTGCTTGCTAGTGAAGTTTGTATTATTTTATGATTTAACCAACATATTTTTTGGTACCAAATATGCTACTACAAATAAGGTTTTTATATTTATTTGTGAGATACGGGCAAGAATGAATGGTTGGCTTACTTCTGAGCGTATTGATGTGAAGTTGATGGCAACAGAAATGATAGAGAAGTATAACAAATATTGGGAAGACATTCATAAAGTTTTCTCAATTTCTGTTATTTTGGATCCTAGGTTCAAGTTTAAGATGACTGATTTCTTTTATGATCAATTTTATGGAGAAAATTATGTAAATGAGAAGGGAAAGAATAGAAAGATTATGGGTGATCTTGAAAAAAAATACAAAGAATCTTCTCCAAACTCCAACTCTGTTACTAGTAGTAGTGGAACCAAATCCTCATCATCTCATGCATCAGAAACGGCAGGAAAATCTGTATCATAAGAACTTATGGCGTGTATGCATACTTTTGAATTATACTTAAATGAGTATGCCATTGATTCCGTTGAGAAATCAGAGCTTGAAAGTTACCTAGAAGAGAAAAAATTGCCTATCCATGGTGATTTTGACATATTGAATCGGTGGAAGACACAAGGGACTAAATATCCTACATTGCATCAAATTGCAAGGGATATTCTTGTCATTCCGATTTCCACAGTTGCTTCAAAGGGTGCTTTTAGTACTAGTGTACGAATCATGCCTAAACACATCCCAGAAACATTAGAAGCATTGATGTGTTCTCAAGATTGGCTATGGGAACAACATGATGGTTTGATTTTCTTCCATATGTTATTTTACTATTTTCTTTATTATATAAATTAACAACTTAATATCAAATATTCGTGTTTTAGATATTGTATCATCATCTAGAATTGTAAAATGAGTCACGGCCTTTTCAAGTGATGATGAAGATGTAAGTGAGATTATGATTTAAGAAATGTATTATAATGATAGTTATTAAAATATATATCCTTTAATATCAAATATCCTTTAATATTATCTTTGTTACATTTGAAGTTATCAATTCTGTATTAACTTGAAGCCATGCAGCAGTTGAAGTTGATTTATTAAACATTGTTAGATTAGTTTTATGAGTTTTAATTGTGCTACTTGGGTTTTTAATGTTGTTCATATAATTGTGCAGCTTAGATTGGATAAAGTAAAGTGATTCCTGCAATGGTTTATCGAAATTTAGTGGAGAAAATTAGTGGAATTTCTTATGATTCTTGTGTGGTTGAGAATGATGATTTATTTATATGTTGCATAGGAAGAAATTGTGCTGCTTGCTTAATTTAGTTTTAATTGTGTTGTTGGGCATTTGTATTTATTTGAGGCAGATAAGATAAAGAGAGGTGTTGCCATCACAAGGATAAATGGGAAGAGTGAAGGCAACATGGGTGGCCATTTTAAAATTGTGGATAACTGTTTATCCTCAAATTATCCATTATCTGATGGATATTACCCGTATCCTACCCGATGATACATTTAAAGGTAATAGGGTAGGGTAAGGGTGATGGAAATAGGATATAGGGTAGTATATGGATTTGCTGTACCCGTACCATACCCTACTGATTGTCGTCATTTTCACCTAAATTTTAGTATCTTTATTTGTAGATTTTTATATATTTTTATCCGTATTTGTGTAACTTTTGGTGAAAATTCATGTTAATTAGGAGAAGTGTGATATAGATTAATAAAGGTGTGGAAATAAGCTTCAATGTATATAAAATAGATAAAAAAATAGAGCAAAACGGAGTCGGGAGCTGAAATGAAGAAGGTGGATAGAACTTAACCACACTCGAGTCGAGCTTGTGCTCAAGATCGTGTTGTGCGCTGCGCATGGGCCTGTAATAGTGGTCGTGTGTAAAAATCAGAAATAACTACTCGCCCATGCCGAGGTCATGCCCAACACACGGGTCGAGCTCCATCAACACGCAGAAACATGTCGAGAAAAGTGAGCCGACTCGAGTCGAGCTCTACTGCTCGAGTCGAGCTCAGGTAGAAATCCAGAATAAGTATGCATGTGTTGTAGAAGATTTCAAGGGGTATAAATGCCCAATTTTAGCCTGATTTACGGGAGAGAGACATTTGGGAGTAGTTTCTAAGATCCAACACACACTTCCACACCATTTCTACACACACACTCTCTCCTACATCCAAAATCCACCAAATTCATCCATTTTTACTACTTTCAATCTATAATTCACTCCATACATCCTTCACCATACCATCCTTAGAGAGATTTGAGGCTTATTTGCTTGGAATGCTATTGGAGGAATGAGATCAACCCTCATCTACAATGGAAGAAATTCAACTTTCATTCATTTTGTATTTCATTTGATTTGAAGTTAGCAATGGAATTTTATGAACTTTGTAAAGTTTGTAAGTGATTATTGTTGGCTAGACCTCTTGTGAGGCTAGCCACATGATGAATTGAGGATAATCTAGATATGTGGGATTATTAGTAGTTAATTGAATTGATGATGGATTTCTTTCTTATAAATTGTGATTCATGTTTTATTTTATTAATTAAGTTATTGATTTCTATGCACATGATGTTAGGATGGCCATTTCGATATTATATGTTAGGGGTGAATTGAATCAATTAGTGAAATAAACATCATGTTAGTGTAAGGAGAGGTAAGCCATTCTTCTAATGCTTAGAACACTTATAAGAGGCATTTGAGTAATTTAATGAGAAGAACAAAACTTAGAATCATAGTACCTTCATGGGAATTGATAATAAGACCAATCCAAGGGGATTTAATCTTGTAAAAGGGATTTGATCTAAGGGGTTAGTCGATGAGTTTTGAATCCTTGACAAGTTTATCATTTCAATTCTGTTCGTAATGAGAAATGGATGATTTTGATAAGTTTGTCAAGGATTCAAAACTCATCGACTTGCCCCTTTTTAGGAAGAGCTACACTTGGTATAGGCCTGACGGTTCATGTAAGAGCAATTTAGATTGTTTCCTTCTTAATGAAGAGTGGATTTCTTGCTATTCGGCTGTCAACTTTAAGGGGCTCCCGAGATCAATATCAGATCGGTGCCCTCTTATCCTTGAGGATAAGCTTATAAATTAGGGTCCTAAGCTTTTTTGCTTCTTCAGTGCTTGACTTCTCCATCCTACTTTCAAGGACTCTTTTACTTCGATGTGGCAGAACATAAGCATACAGGTTGGGGCAGTTTCATTATAAAAGAGAAATTCAAACTCCTTAAAACCAAAAAACGTGATTGGAGTAAAATAATTTTTGGTTATTTGGATCATAGAATTGAGTAAAAAAATAAGAGTTGCTAAATCTTGATCTACTTGATGGCACATTTGGCCTTGAGATGGAAGAAACTGAAAAAGAAGAGATCTTTTGAAAGATATTTTCCAAGATTGTAGCCTTCATAAAAATATCTTAAGCCAGAAAGCAAAAATCAGATGGATCAAAGAAGGGGATGCAAATACAAAATTTTTCTACAAGTGCATTAACACAAGAAGGAAATATAATGATCTTGTTGCAATTCGTATTGATGTAGAATAGTATTTAACAGCTCAGAAGACCAAAAATGCGACATTCTAACACTACAGAAACTATTTCCAAGCTAGTAAGTTGTGCAGGCTATCTATTGTCACTGAGTTTGCAATGAAAAGGATAAGCGCCGATGAAAACTCTAGCTACTGGAACCTTTCTCTGAATCTGAAATTAGAGAAGCAATTCTGAATTGTGACTCATCCAAAAGTTCGGGACCTGATGGGTTTTCTTTTGCTTTCATTAAGGAGTATCGGTCCTTCTTTAAAGCCTACTTCCTATTGTTGTTTGAACATTTCCATAAATATGGAAAATTTGTTAGAGGTTTCAATCCGTCCTTCATCGCACTTATTCCTAAGAAGCGTTCTCCTACCATAATCGGCGACTTTTGACCCATCTCCTTGATCAACACTGCTTATAAGATAGTTTCCAAAGTACTTGCGCGGAGGCTTAGCAAAATCATCAGGAATGTCATCTCTGATGCTCAAACAGCTTTCATACAAGGCCACCAAATCCTAGATGGGGTGCTAGTGCTTAATGAAATTATTGATGAGGCAAAGAAGAAGAACCATGAAACGCTTCTCTTCAAAATTGATTTTGCAAAAGCTTTTGATTCAAGTGACTGGGGCTTTTTGAGGGTGATTAGCCATTTGTAGTCGGGATGACTAATTAAATAATTTATCAAATCACAGGGAGGAAGGTAATAGAGTTTAAGCGATCTCGTGTTTGTCATAGTTTTATAGAGATGATAAAGAAGGGGAGATAGTCAAGAAATGATAATAAAATAAATGGATAGATGAATGGGAGATGGATGAATGAGCCAAGTAGATAGAGAATGAGACTAGCAATACTTATAGTATAGAGAATCTAGATATCATGCAACGAATTCATATGTATCATGGATTAATAACTAAGGGTCAACGCGAATTCCACCTAAACTCCCTCTCGAGATGGATAGGTTGTAGATTCTTACAAAGGTCTCAAAATAGCTCAAAGGTTGGTTCTCAATCAAACAATTCCAACTAGGTACTAAGTTCAATTGGAGAGTCCCCTCACACGATCAATTGACCTCTAGATCTAACCAATCGAATATTCTATCAAAGGATTCTAAATCCTAAAGGATTTCTCAATCTCTTTACAATTTATAATGCACATGAAGTGTTTAATGAAATGATTCAATTAACTATCCTAAATATATTATTGATTTATCAATCTAATCACATGCCCATGACAATTAATCACACAAATCAACAATACAAATCAAGCAATTAACAATCAATGATAGAAAATTAATAAATCCAATCAATATATGAATTCAATTGCAAAATACCCAAAATTATCCAACACAATTCATATTGCTAATCTCACAAGGGAGATTAGCCTCTCATATTCATAAGAAAATTAACATAGACATTAAAATCCGTACAAAACATGATAAACAATAAGGTTTCAATATAAAGTTTGGATGAAAACTCCCTTGGATATCTCCAATGGTGATCTTCTTCTTCCCCTTGCAATTCACCTCTCTTCCTTGCTTCTCTAACTACTTGGATGAAGGATTTGATGGTGGGATGAAGGTAGATGATATGGATGAAGAATGGAGGAAATGGATGGTGAAAAATGAAGAAAAATATGTGTGATATGTGTGTAGGGGTGAAACCCTCGAAAATCTACTCAAATATTGAAGTATTGAGTATTTATACCCCTTGGGAAGCTTCTCGAAGAATTCTGCTTTTTTTTGCAGAAAAAGTACCTACATTTGAAGGTGTAACAAGTTATGCAAAATAGCACAACCGTGTTGAGTAGAAATTGCTTGCGCGACGTCACCATTTTAAACATAACATTCTCGTTTGGGCTCTAATTGAAGTGTTTCTTATACAAAAAGATCCTCTTTTCTGTAGCTTTCCAACCATATATCACACTTTTAGTTTTGAGCTCCAAAAGAGTACAGAAAAATTATACAAGTTGGACGTGCATTTTTCAGCATTTTGCTTTGACTCATTAAATCCCTCGTTTCAACTCCGAATTGAGATCCGCTTTTTTCTACGTCTTTCTTGTTGCGCCTAGAATCTCTTTTTACCTGGAAATTATATATTTAAGCTCATTCTCACATATTTTCATAAAAGCATAAAATACAACCAAATAGAATACAAATACGGATAAAATAACACGAAAACACATATAAAAAGATACTAAAATCTAGGTGAAAATATCACTCATCAGAGGGCGATATGAAAAGCATGGGATTTAATTCAAAATGGTGTGGTTGGATCATGAAATGTGTTTCCACTGCCTCTGCTTCTATTCTTGTGAATGGTAGCCTTACTAAAGAATTCCAGTTGGAGCGTGGTCTTAGACAAGGTGATCATCTCTCACCTCTATTATTCCTTATTGTGGCTGAAGCTTTGAGTGTCATGCTTTCACGGGCTGTTAATAGTGGTCTCTTTGATTCCATTTCTGTTGGGAGTAAGTGCATTTCAGTTTCTCATCTTTAATATGCTGATGATACAATTCTTATTGGTCAGACGTCTGTTAAAAATATTTGGGCCTTAAAGTGCATTCTGGCAAATTTTGAGTTGTTGACCGGACTTCGTATTAACTACTTAAGTGCCAATTATTTGGAATTAATGTCGATTGGGAGATTTTAAACGATTTTGGCAACTTTCTTGGTTGCGTAATTTGATCACTTCCTATGTGTTATCTTAGCATTCATGTTGGGGGCAGGCAACCGTAGCTTGGAAATTTGGTCTGGAGTAATTCAAAAAATTAAAAATAAATTGAAAGGCTGGGAAGACAAAAAAATTTCATTTGGTGGTAGAATCATCCTTCTTAATGTAGTCTTAAACTCGTTACCCTCCTATTATCTCTCCTTTTACCGCCTACCTAATCACATCTTGAGAAAAATTACCAAATTGCTATGTGATTTTTTTGGGGTGGTAGTGTGAATGAAAGAAAAGTTCTATGGGTTTCTTGGGATGATATTTGTATACCCAAAGAGAATGGTGGTCTTGGTGTGAAATACTTGGATTTATTCAATAAGTCTGTACATAGAAAATGGGCTTGGAGGATTAAAGTTGAACCAAACTCTCTATGGGTAAGGATACTCGACTCTAAATACAGTGTTTGTTCTTCTCTTTTGTCAGGTGTTGTGTTAATAGGAAGTATATGTCAACTTGGTGGAGACAATTTTTTTATCTCTTCTTCTCCACCTCGAAATGTCCTTGGTTTGAGATTAACATATCCAAAAAACTTGGTAATGGAATGTCTACGTATTTTTGGTATGATAAGTGGGTCGGTTCATTTCCTAGACTATTTTCACTTTCTCTAATAAAGAATTAAAAGTAGGTGAGTCAGGATGTTTGGTTGATGGTATTTGGCAATGGAACCTTAGTTGGAGACGAGAACTCTTATCATGGGATTGGATTTGAAATCTCAATTATGGTCTTCTCTTGAAACATTTCAATATGCAGGTTTTTGGTGATGAAGCTTGGACTTGAAAACTCTCAAATGATGGGCAATTCACTACACGGAGTGCTTATCAATGCTAAATAGCTCAGGTCCCGGCTACCATGAGCCTAAGTGAAGATACTTACAAGGCTTTCTTAAAGATTTGGAATAAATTAACACCTACAAAATTTTTGGGGCTTGCCTGGAGAATCCTTCGAGGTTGGCTTCCTACTAGAGCTGCTCTTAAAAGCAGGAACATTCTCAAAGATGTAGATGATCTCTCGTGCGGCCTTTGCGGTAATCATGAAGAAACGGTGAAGCACTTGTTCTTCGAATGCAACTTCTCCTATTAAGTTTCGTATCTTTGTTATTCTTGGCTAAAATCTCTGATGCCTTGTGCTTCTGATCCAACGATGCGTTTTCTTCAATACTTTGGCGCGCTGGGCATTAAGGGAAAAAAATACATAATCGAATGCATTTGGTCATGTGCAGTTAGGTTCATTTGGAAGTAGCAACCCCATAATGTGTTGTATTAGATGAGTCTCTCTTCATTAATATTGGTGCACCTGCACTGTGATTTGTAAACTCTGATAACTTTTGATTTTTGAGTATTACTTGTACTCATAATAATATTTAACTTTTTCCTTTAAAAAAAAACACACACACACACACACAAATAATAAATACAAGAGATTAAATGGATATGAATTAAATGTCACCTTAAGAAAGTAGAAAGACTTACCACACTATGATTAAGAACGATTCTAGACTTATGAATATGGAATAGTTTATCTCGTTCATCAAGACATATAGGCAATCACTCGACGCATTTCCTCCCAATGGCGCGAAGATCGACATTTGGTCTAGTGGTATCGTTTTGTTTGTCATTGCTGGGTGTTTGCCCTTCTTCGATCCCAATTTGATGAATGTGTATAAAAAGATCTACAAGGGTGAATTTCGGTGCTCGAAATGGATGTCGTCGGATCTGAAACGGTTTCTATCTCGAGCTTTGGAACAAATCCAGAAACCAGAATCTCCATTGATAAAATCAAGGACGCGGGCATATCTTTACATGGAGAGAGAAAGGTAAGAGATAAGAGCATCTCCAAAAGCTCCTCTAAAATGAAGAATATGCATATTTTAAAGAGAAATACAAGAAAAACAAGCTTCAATCCACTCTTTATTTTAACTTTTTAATTTAAATATTCATCTTCCCTCTTCAAATTTGAAGAGCACAAATCACTCTTCATAATTTATTACTTCATTAAATGTAGTGTTTTCACCCAATAGTAGTTAAATAATCAATAAAAGAGAAAATAATATAATAAATTAAAATTGGAAAACAAAATTTAAAGAATTTGTTAGAGCACAAAAAAATTATGACTCTTTAAAATTAAAATTACTCTTTATATTATGAAAATGTTTTTCAAATTTTAAAGTGTCTATTGGAGATGCTCTAACCCCTCTTACTCTTTTTGATCCATCTTCATTAAAAAGATCCGGTTCGATGGAAAATTAAAAAAAAACTGTATCTACCAAAATTTTTACCTTTTTATTTTTACTTAACTCACAATTAAATAGGGCACCGAATATATGAACCTATATCTGACGCATATGATATCAAACTCTAATGAGAAAATGCATGTATTGTTACGGTTGACATTCTTTAAGAATTTTTTTAAAAAAAAATACATGTTAATTTACACTTTGGCACATAGAACTTTGAAGTCACTTATAAATATATATTAGACGTTTGACGACGTCAAGATCACACGATAACATGCATGAGTAATATATAAGGTTTGTATAGTATATTTTAATAGTAAAATTTGTATTTGTTGATGGATATACCAATAAACATAAAAGTAATAGTAACATTATAAAATCTCAAAAAAAAAAAGTCCGATAAAGAAAATACATTTTAAAAAACAGTGGTAATTGATTACGAAAGTGTAAAATTGTGTTATTATGAGAATTGCTTACATAAATTGCCCCAATAAAGTAATTGTGTTAGGTGAGAGTAACATTTTAAAACATAAATATATTAACCATGAGTGGTTATTTATTTTAAAACTTTTATAAGTATTAAAATGTTAAGAATCTAATGAAGCAAATAAATAAAACAATGAGTGTTATTTATTTTGAAACTTTTATAAGTATTAAAATGTCAAGAATGTAATGAAGCAAATAAATAAAACAATGGAACAATGTAATAGGATGGATAGAGTATTATTCTTTGAAAGAAAAAAATATATTACTCCCTGCCTGTTGTTATGTTTAATGGCTGCACAGACAATTAAGAAATATTGTATTTTAATTTGTAACGAGGTTAGAGAAATAATATTTTAATATATAGTAAATAGTTATATTAATATAGTGTTGGGGCCTCATGAAAAATTTTAATTATTTTGTGTGAGTGTCATCTACCAATAGAAAATGTAATATTATTTTGTAGGATATTTTTTTTAATAAATATAGAGAGGATTACTACTAGGTACAAAAAAAATCCTTAATTACTGTGAGATACAAACATACAAAAATATTATTACTAACTACAAAATATATAGTGATATTCCAATATTACCCATATAATGTGCTGCACATAAATGTTGTGTGCAGCAAAAGTGTGTGTAGTAAAAAAAAAGTGTGTAGCAAAAAAGTGGGGTGGTCCGGCTAAGCTCCGGCGACCGGCTGACGGCGGTCCGGCGGTGGGTGAGGGTTTAGGGTTTGTGGTTTAAAAGTGTATGGGTTTAGGGTTATATTTGATATTTTACTTTAATATTTTATATGTGAGAGTAATAATTATTTTAAATCGATATATCTTATAATAATTAGGGGTACAAAGTGTACCTATTAGTAATTATTCCATATATATAACAATAATTAAGGGAGGAGTACGCTTATTAATTTCACCAAGTGTTTAAAATCCTATTACATATGGGATTTGTGAATTACGAAATTAATGATTTATCATCTAAATGAATACTTCCTCCGTTCCTAATATTATTAAATTATGGAAATTTGGTTTTTAGGTTTATATAATGTAAGAAAAACTATAATTAAGTTCGGTAATTTAAAGGAAAAATATATATAAAGTTATTAGGATTAATGAATAAAGTTTGAAAAATAGATGACATTTTTGTAATAAGCTAAAACTTTTGTGTCTTGGGGACATGTGCCCCCAAATCCTGCATTTTTCGGACGATATACCCTCTAGTATTAATTGGTATACCCTTTTGTACGAGAATGTGTATCCTTTATTTCCTTAAAAATAAATAATTTTTTAATCAAATATTTATACTATTCATATTTCAGCCGATCTTTTTAACGAAAAAAGTATATCCTTATTTATTAAAGTGTATGCTCTTTAGAAAAATATATTATACCCTTACACAACTTGTGCACTCGGATACAAGAGATCAACTCTTTGTAATATTGTGATGTTTTAAAAGATATTAATATTATGTAGTTTACTAGTTTATCGTTATTGAAAATGTGCACGGTATTGAGATTGACGGAAAGAAAAAGTGTACAAAAATATTAGACACGAGTGAGTAATAGTTTGTAATCTTAAAAAATATCAGGAAGCTAGAGTGGGAGTAATCATATTTAAAAAATTAACAATAAATCATAAAAGAGTATATTATGAATTACAAGAGTAAAATATAGTGTATCACAAAGATAAAAGGTAAAGACTTGTGTGAGATCATTTCACGTAAGTGTTTATGTGAGACGAATGAAAAGTGATAACTTTTATAACGAAAAATGATAATACTATGAATAATTTATAGTGTAAATGAAAAATGATAACATTTTATAGCAAACTTGATAACTATATTAAAAAGTGTAAAATAATCTCACGTGAGACGATTTCACGCTACACCTACCCTTCATAAAAATATCACTAGATATTGAAAATAATTAAGTAAAATTATTTCTTGCACCAGGTATATACCTCTAGATTTACTTTTTAATATAAACAAAAAGAAATTGTACATAGAATAAGTAATCAACTAACTTCTCGAAATGAAATCATCTCATCCAATGAGTAATTTTTATTCATTTTAGAAGTCTCATTTAAAAAGTACCATTTTTTTACACATATCCATTAATACAATTAAAATATAAGACTCACACTTCCACTAATATAACTTTTTACTACACATTAAATAATAATACTTTTTAATTTACGTGAAAAAAACAAATACAATCCCCTCTGGATGGAACGGAGTAAATTATGGATTAATGTTAAGAAGCGTAAAGAGTTGTTCATTAATTAAAAAATATTTTTTATGTACTAAAATGATAAAAATTTAGATGATGAGTTCACAAAAGACGACCTCAAAATAAAAATAAAATTCTAAAGGGGAAGACACAATAAATAAGTCATTTGCCTAATTTTTTTAATAATGTGTTCTACAGTGCAGCGTAACGATGAATTGTTTGCCAGAGAATAAATCCCAAAAGGAAACGCAGAGTCGTGGATTCCCACTAGAGTTAATTCAATTCTAATTACTTGATTAATTAATACTTAAAATTAATAAAGACCATCGCCAGCTACAATTGTGCTCCTTTAATGTGCATTTCTTTCACCTTCCCATCCTAAAAGCCTACCCACCCACCCCACCACACCTCCTCCCAATTTCCTCATATTTTTTATTAGATTAATTGCAAAAAAAACACAAACTTTACTCATATTGCAAATTTTCTCACTTTTAAGAAATTACAAAAAAATCACAATCTTTAAGTATTGTTGCAAAAAAATCCAAAAAAACCCTACTATTAATCACAAATTGAGTTTTTTTTGCAACAATACTTAGAGGTTGTGGTTTTTTTTGCAATTTTCTCAAAAGTGGAAATTAATTTGCAAAAGTTAAGTTCGTGATTTTTTTTTTCAATTAACCCTTTATTATTTAAATAACATTCTTTCAAGAATCCTCTATTAATAAAACAATTCACGATGTATCAATCTAAAACTAATATTATCTCACTAAGCTTTCCAAGAAAGAACCATTCAACCAATCCCCATATGCGTTACACACGCTGCATATTGCTTTCATTCTCATTCATAATTAAAAACAAATAATCATACGCACATATTGTGATCAAGAGAGAGAAAGAGAAGGAGAGAGATAGAGAAATGGGGAGTTACAATTACTATCGGGTGTTCGGATGCTTCAAGAGGAAGTTCAAGATCAGCGAGTGGCAGCCGCCGCCGGAGGTGAGGACGGCGTTCCTCCGTTACGCGGAGGGGGCGGCCGTCATGACACCGGATCAGCTGGCGAGGTTCCTGGCGGAGTACCAAGGGGAGGAAGGCTCTACCGCGGCCCACGCGGCCGCGGTCATGCATAGAGTGTTGCCCCGGCGTAATTATGCGACGGGGCAACAAAGTTTTACCGTCGATGACTTCTTCGATTTCCTCTTCCGAGATGAGCTCAATGGCCCCATCAATCCAGAGGTATGTATGCTCTATCTTTTTTATTTTTTAGAAACATAGTCAATGCCTTTTAATTGCATTATCTAACCTTCTACATTGTTGGTATCGATGCAAACTGTAAATTTGTATCCTAAGTATAACATTTAATTAGGAGTATTAAAGATTGAGGTAATACTTAATAAATTGTTAATCATCAATTTGTTCCATTGTTTCGGGAAAGATTTAATTAAAATTTCTCCCCTTTAATTCATGAATTAGTTTTAATTGTAGCCAATTTATTAGATAATAACTTCACCTAGAGTATGATGCTTTTATTACTAGGGTATATATAAAATGAATAAATAAATAAAACAATTATAAGGGACATTTAAAAGTCATGATGTTGAAATTTTTCAATAATACTTTTTTCTTCTGAAGTATGACATTTTAAGTATTCATTAATAACTTCTAAATATATATAACTTTTTATATGTGGTTTCACACAAGTTTATATATATTTTGGATTTAAATTTAAATTAAATTAGGTACATCTAATTGGTATAGATTTAAAATCCGGTTAATGATGCATGTAATGTTTTTGTATTTGGAGATGTGAATGTTATGTGTGGAAACATGATTTGCGATATGTTTAGTCATTGCCGGCACTAGGTAGCTTTTTCTCGTCTTGAGGATATAAAAGCGTTGAAGTAATATTATACATTTAATCATTGAATTATAGTAATAGTTTAAGAGAAATTTACTTTTGTTAATAGTGATAATTAGAAATATGTTTAATCATTACTACAATGACTACTACTCTAGTATTAGATTGTAATAATGTAGTAATAGTTTTTAGACGTGTATCTTTAGTTAATAGTAATAAGAATATTTACTTTATGGGTACGAATCGGGATTTCTTTTAATTTTATTTATTTTATTAATTTATTTTTAAAGAATATTGACCAGTTGATGGTTTCAATTTTTAGTATATATTATATTTCTCTCAGTAAAGTCAAATGATTTTTTTTTAGGCATAAAATTGTATTGTTTAAAATAAATAAGGGCTTTTATCAATTTAAGGCCCGAACTATGGGTAAATTATCAATTAGGGGTCTGGATTTTTTTTCTATCAATTCAAGGCCTAAAATATGTAAAACTATCAATTCAATGCGTGAATTTGTTAAATATTATCACCTATTTTATCAATTTAGGGTCTAAGTTCAGGCCCTGAATTGATAGTTTTACATAATTCAGACCCCTAATCAATAGTATACATAATTCAAGCCCCAAGTTGATAGATTACCCATTTTTCAAGCTCTGTATTTATAAATTTTCAATAAATAAATACTACAAGTACCAATATTAAATAGTAGACCAAATAGAAAAATTTAAGATCCATTTAATCTTCCACAATAATTTAGGATTTTTTATTCGATCAATAAAAGAAAAGAAATTTATATGTATATCTTTAGCTGAAATCCAACTTCATTATCTTAACTTAATCTCCTTTACTATTTTCCTCTTGTTCTATTCACGATTCTCAAATGCAAAATGATATTTTTCCATTTTCATGGCACCCCGGCCACACAATACAAATTCATCGAAAGAGACAATTATTTTTTTACAGAATATGTTTGATTTCGTCGGCAAACAATCCCACAAGAGCCTCTAAGCCATGGTAGAAGTTTTGTTTGGTGCAAAATAATTCCATACATCACACAACTCTTTCTTTAATTGTATTTCATTATGTGTAGTATCTTTTAGGGACACCAAAGTCTCATAAGCATTTCTTGTAATGTATAGCAACCTATCTTATCCAGTTTCCACCACCATTTTGTTTACTTATTTTGAAAGGGAACATGCTAATACAAGAACGAAATTCATAAAAAATAACTTTATCTTTCTTGAACATCTCTCCTCCATCTCCACTTCCAAACCTACACCCCCTCAACCCATTCTCTTAAAGAGCTTACAAAGCATTTTTTAATAAAACTTACTCCATAAAGCTTTGGAAATTGAGATTTAAGATCGGAATAACGACCCCAAATATAATTAAATTTGATTGCAATATTTACTGTTTATAACGTTTTTCATTAAAATATTTTAGATAGAGATAGTTTTTTTTTTTTTAAATAAAGTATATGGGGAAGTGTGTTTGTTTTTTACTTTTTACTTTTTTTTTTTGAAAATGTGCAAACTTTTGTAGAACAACCCAAAATGAAAAGTTTGACATTTGAAATGAGACGGAGGGAGTATGATTTATGTAAATCACATAACAATATAAAATTTAACTTATCATAAATATTTATTTATCAAAAAAACTGTCTCACGTAAGTCCTTACGTGATACGGATAGAAAGTGATAATATTATTATCACTTTCTTTATAAAATGTTATTACTTTTTATTTATACAATAAATTATTTATGAAATAGTTCACTGCACCATTATCATTTTTCATCGATTGAGTATCACTTTTTGTCAATGATGTTATCACTTTTGGCTAAAACTTGCGTGTCCCCAGGGACACCGTGCACCAAAATCCCGTATTTTTCGAAATATATACCCTTCAATTTTAAATGGTACCGTAGTATGTATACTCTTTAATATAAAAATGTGTACCTTTATTTCCTAAAAAAAATATTTTTTTAAATCAAACATTTAAACTATTTATATTTCAGCCGATCTTTTCAATAAAATTATTATAGTCTTATTAATTAAAGAGTATACTTTTTAAAATAAAATGGTGTATCTTTACACATCTTATGCACCCGAAGACACAAGAGATCAACTCATCACTTTTTATCTGTCTCATGTAAGAGTTTACGTGAGACGGTCTTCCACAAAACTTCATCATGAGTTTGTATTTCATAGGATTTTTTTAAAAAAATTAACGAGTAAAAAAATAATAGGCAAAGATTTGTGTAAGTTCGTCTCACGGGTTTGCGTGAGACAAATAAAAAATAATACTCAATTAATAAAAAATAATAATGATATTTCATGAACAATTTCATGTAGTAACATTTTATAACGAGAGTGATAACATTTTGGAACGAAAGTGATAACTAATTATGAAGGACTTTTAAACAATTTTGTTTTTACAGATTCAAAAGTAAAAATATTTTTCTATTATTTTTGTACTATACATTTAAAAAAAACCCTTATTTATTGTTAGTGATTTAAATTTGATTTATTAGACTCAAATTCTTTTCATTACTCGAACCATATTGAGTATTTTTTATTATAATATCTGTCAGTGAGAAATTATAAACCTCTATCCAACCCTTTTTTTTTATTATTCGAACTTTTTTTTTATTCGTCATAAAATTTTTACTCTATTTGGACTATGTCTTTTTAATTTTTAATATCTGTCGACAAAAATACTATGAATCTATATTTGGTCCACATTTTGTTTATTCGACCCAAAATTTTTATTTTATTCAATCTATATTTTTTGAATTTTTTAAAATCTATTGACATAATATTATGCATCTCTATTCGAACATTTTTTTTTCTTATTTGACATAATTTTTTTGCCTATTCAATTCATTATTTAGATAAAGATTTATGTGAAATCGTCTCACATTACGTGAGACGGATAGAAAGTGATAACTTTTATAAAGGAAAGTGATAATAAATTAATAAAAAGTGATAATGTTATTTCATGAACAAATTATAATATAGGAGTAAAAAAAGTGCTAACATTTTATAGTGAAACTGATAATGATTTATAGCGAAAATGATAACTATTTTTAAAAGTGAAAAATGATCTCACGTAAGCAGTCTCAGCAAGACCCACCCCATTATTTTTGTTTTTTCGACTTTTTTATCCACTAAATTTCTATTCTATGACAAAGTCTGTTGTGAAACGGGTCGACCAGTTATTAAAGTATAATCGTTCTATACATTAAATATGCTAATTGATAATTAAAATATATTTTTTAAAGTATGATGACTAATGAATTACAGTAAAATATATTCTTAAAGGAGTTGATATTCGATGCACCCGGGTGCAAGGGTGCACCCATATGTGTATAATTTTTTATTTAATTTTGTATACATGTTATTCTATTTTGTATACATGTTTCTTAATAATTGTATACTTTTTTCACACTCAGTTTTTCATTAAAAAAAATTAGGATCTATATGTGTATAACTTTTTATTCAATAGTGTATACATATTTTTTAATAGTTATATATTTTTTTATACTCAATTTTTCATTAAAAAAACTAACAAATAAATTGT
Organism: Pogostemon cablin; assembly: GCA_023678885.1. Lineage (NCBI taxonomy): Eukaryota > Viridiplantae > Streptophyta > Magnoliopsida > Lamiales > Lamiaceae > Pogostemon > Pogostemon cablin. Next base: position 14,566,187 of record CM042979.1, read on the forward strand.
ATATATTTTTGTTCATAATTATATATGTTTTTGTTTATAATTGTATACGATCTGAAAGTGGGTGCACCATATCTTGAGGTACACCCGGGTGCACAGTAGTATTAGCCTTCTTAAAGTGTTATAGTTAGGGGTATAAACGGGTAGGGTATGGTGCGGGTACGCCAAATTCATATCCTACCCTATATCTATTTTCTTCACCGATCCCTTACCCTATTACCCTCAAATGTATCATCGGGTAGGGTACGGGTATTATCCATCGGATAATGAATAATCCACGGGTAAATGAATATTCACCTATTTTAAAATGACCACCCTAGTTGTCTTCACTATTCTCATTTATCCCTATGATGCTGATACTTCTCTTTATCTTATTCGCCTCAAATAAATACAAATGCCCAACATATAAATAAATCATCACTCTTAACCACACAAGAATCATGAATCAAACTATAAAATAAGGCTTCAAGTTATACTAATAGCATTAAAAAATCCAAGTAGCACAATAAAAACTCATCAAACTAGTCAAGCAATGTTTATAAAATCAACTTCAACTGTTGCATGGCTTCAAGTTTACACAGATTTGATAACTTCAAATGTAACAAAGATCTTCATAGTTCCATAATTTCAAATTTAATTGGCAACAGATTCATCCAAAAAAAAATACTTATATAAATATTAAAGGACATATTTTAATAACTATCATTATAATAAGTATAAAGAAATAAAGATATATAAAGAAATAAAGAAATATATATATATAAGTATACGGGTAAACGGGTAGGATAATATGGTAGGGTAGACGGATATTTTATAAAAACCATACCATATCCCTACCCTTAACATTTTAAACGGATACGGTTAGTATCCTATCCAATACCCGATTATACTCTACCCTACCCTTACTCGATCGAGTATTACCCGCCGGGTAACCGAACCCGCGGGTAAAATTGACACCCCTAGTTATAGTAGTACGTTTCACCACAAATATACTTTAAATACCAATAAAAATAATTTATCTATATAATAATTACTCCCTCCGTCCCGCTCAAATAACACTATTTTACTATATTGAGCGTCTCATGCAAATTGCATTATTTTTCTCTTTTAGTAAAAGGGCCTACCAATGGATAACACTATCCATCACATCTCTTTAATACACCTACCCGCTTTACATAAAATAATAATATTTCTTAATTTACGTGTAAAAAGTAAATGCACCTCTTTATCCGGACGGAGGGAGGGAGTATACTTTAATAATTATCACTTCTCTAACAATCACTTTTATATATACCCATTTCATTCATAAGAGAATATCACCTATTCTATCCATTTTGTACGTGTTTTTTTTTATTATTATTATTTTTCAATATAATTGAAAATAAGTTGAATTAATTATATTCCTCCACATCTCATTTCAGATGACACATTTTTAATTTTAAATTATCTAGCAATAGTTTGCACATTTCCTAGAAAAATAAAAAATAAAAAACAAACACCCTTTCCCATATACTTTATTTAAAAAAAAAAATCATTTCTACCAAACATACTTTATCATTTATTTATTATTACAAATTTTTTTTTGGGGGAGTATATTTTATATACAAACTCATAAAATTGGATTAAAAAAATTGTTTCTATGAGTGGGAAAAGAGATGTTTTCGAACGTGGCTATTGTTGATCTTGTTATTTACACTAAATAGTGGAGTGTGTCATGTAAAACAATTGCAGGTACATCATGATATGAACGCTCCACTGCAACATTATTTCATATACACAGGCCACAATTCCTACTTGACTGGAAATCAATTGAGCAGCTATTGCAGTGAAATCCCCATCATTAAAGCTCTCGAGAATGGTGTCAGAGGAATTGAGCTCGATCTCTGGCCTAACTCTGCTAAGGATAATATCCATGTTCTTCATGGAAGGTACCTACCCCCTCTTCGACTATCATCTTGCTTGCTTCTTCCTATTGTTTTGTAATCTGTTCAATTTCAATTGGAGGTACTTGAAAACAAGAATACCTTCCGAATCTCTGCCGCATGGATTCTTAACTGCCGCTAATTTGTGATTCAGTGATTATTCAAAGGGAATTTTCCAAATTAGGGTTTATTCGATTGCAATAAATCTGCATGTATAGCTGTATGCACCTTTTAATCTGATGTTTTAAGATATGTGAAGTTTTGTGTAATTAACTTACAGGACTCTGACAACACCAGTACCACTGATGAGATGCTTAGAGTCTATTAAAAAACATGCGTTTGTTAAATCTCCCTATCCTGTTATTATCACTCTTGAGGATCACCTTACTCGAGATCTTCAAGCTAAAGTGGCCACCGTAAGAATTATTGATCATTATAGATTATATGATAAGATTGCAGCAATTTACATTACATTAGTAGATGAATCCTGTATTGGTTATTGATTTGATTCGTGATTCAATTTTTTTGTAGATGGTTACACAAATTTTTGGAGACATGTTGTATAGCCCCGAATCGGAATGCTTGGAGGAATTCCCCTCTCCTGAAGCCTTGAAGCACAGAATCATATTGTCAACCAAGCCACCAAAAGAGTACCTCGGAAGTAACAAGGATGGAGATACTATGGCTGTGCAGGAAAACGATTCATCTGAAGACGAACAACTGATGAGGGATGCTGCTGCTGAACCCGAATATGAGGACAAGGTAACTAGTGTGGTTTATATGTTATGTATTTGTTAAGGTGGTAATATTGCTGTTTTTGGAGTAATTAGAGTCAAAGTGATGAGGATGATGACGAAGATAATGAAGGTCTGCTACGAAGATCGGGGAATCTTGCAGCACCTGAGTATAAGCTCATGATTGGCATTCATGCTGGGAATGCTAAGAAGGGGTTGAGGCATGCTTTAAGAAACGTAAGTGATCCTAAAGTGAGTCGACTTAGTTTGAGTGAACAAAGGCTTGAAAAGGCTGCGGATTTGTATGCAACAGATGTTGTAAGGTGCCTTTTTGTGTTATATATATATATACATACATACATACATACTTGTGGCATTCTACGATCATTATTGATCAACTCCCTTCTTTAACTTCTTTGTAAGTTTAATTTTGTTAGGTTCACCCAGAAGAATATTCTGAGGGTTTATCCTAAGGGAACACGAGTAACCTCATCGAACTATAGGCCTATTATTGGATGGATGCATGGTGCTCAGATGGTTGCCTTTAACATGCAAGTTAGTTCTGTAATCTTGAAGTACACAGTTCTTGATTACTATTAATTGCTTTTTATGACTGGACGCTTCTCAGTATCAATTCTGTGCTGCACCACCTGTTTTTCTTCTTGATCAAATTGGACTGAAATTGTAACAGGGCCATGGAAAATCACTTCGGATGATGCATGGATTGTTTAGATCCAACGGAGGTTGTGGTTATGTGAAGAAGCCTGATTTGCTTATGACTAAAGGTCCGAATGATGAGGTCTTTGATCCCAGATTAACGCTTCCCGTAAAGAAAACATTGAAGGCAAGTGAAAACAGATCATTTCCAACTAATTAGTTTATCTATTGACATGCTAGTTTACGAAGAGTTCCACTTCAAATTTACAGGTAGGTGTATACATGGGAGATGGATGGAGGCTGGACTTCAGTCACACTCACTTTGATGCTTATTCACCCCCGGACTTCTATACAAAGGTACCAAAAGTCTATGTTTCGATGTTGGAATTGCTGAGTGTTGAGAATTTTTGAACTTCAAGTGAGAAAGAACATGAAATTCATAGACAATAGGGCACGTGATTAAGTTTAGCTGATTCACGAGCTACTCATTTTCACCTTGAATTAATTTGAGCTCAACAAGCTTGAGCCACTCAAATACAAGTGGTGCTCGAGCTGAGCAATATCTTAATTGATAGCGTGTGGCTTGTGAGCATAAGTGTGCTTGTTATTTTATCATTAATGTGCATTATTAAAAAATATATACTCCCTCCGTCCCGTTTCAATCTTTACGCTAGTTTTTTGAGAGGAGATTAGTATAGTATTTTCATGTGTAGTGGGTTGAAAGATATAATAGTTTAATGTAAAGTGAATAATTGTATTAGTGTTGTGTGTGGGTCCTATATAGATATATTAATTGTTTTGTATGGGTTCAATCTACCAAAAAGAGAAATGTAAAGATTGAAATGGGACGCCCAAATTGGAAATATGTAAAAGTTGAAATGTGACGGAGGGAGTATATATTTGAGTTGAGTTGATCATCAAGTTGTATACTATTTGATTTTGATATATGTCATTTTGTGCTTAAAAACATTGAACTTGATCAAGCTGAGTCGAATTTCCCAAATTTCCCTGTCAACTTTGAGTTCAATGTTGACCTCGATCATGCTGAATTCAAGCTTGATATTACTCAATGCTATTCAAACTCTACTACTACATCTTTTATGATTTGTTTCGTTATACTAAATTAAACATTACGAAGGCTTTACACTTATTGTAAAATAGATCCTTTATGCATAAAGTTTCTGACTCAGCTAACAAAGTGCTGATATGGCATAAAAAAACAGACTGAGTCAGCAACTTCCTTGACACATCAGCATAACAACGAGAAGGCAATAAATGATGTGAAACCAATTATTAAATATACTGTATATGGTTACTTGTAAGGAAATGAACAACTTAGTACTTAGTGATTAGTTTATGTTGCATGTCGCAGATATATATATTAGGTGTGGCAGCAGATGCTGCAAAGAAGAAAACAAGGGTGATAGAAGATGATTGGACTCCATTTTGGGATGAAGAGTTCTCATTCCCATTGACTGTCCCAGAACTCGCTATGTTGAGGATTGAAGTTAAGGATCACGACACGTCCGAAAAGGATGATTTTGCCGGGCAGACTTGTTTGGCTGTGTCCGAGTTAAGACAGGGGATACGAGCAGTACCTCTCTATGACAAGAAAGGCCAAAAATTCAAATCTGTGAAACTTCTCATGCGGTTTCAGTTTGAATGAAACATGTTTATTTTGTCAATGACATTTGTACAGTAATTGCTACATATTGGCTATTGCAAGGAGAAATAGGAAACAGGAGAATATCGTGAGGCTTTTTCTTATATTTGTTGTTGGTGTTTTCCAATTTTTGTTCTCATTGATGAGGAATTTGGACCATAAGCTTCTTTCTTATGATGATTATTAGAATGCTGTCATTTTTCTAATGTCCGAGAATTATGTTCTATCTTTTATTTATGCATCATTTATATAATGCACTACTAGTGTATATAATAAATTCATTTATAAAGAAAAAGTGTAGAACTTAATTTATATTTTGGAACAAACTCAGCAAGGTATTGGTGATTTATGTCGTGCAATTTCAATTGACTTCTTAATTCAAAATTTTGAAAATGGATGATGTGTCAATGTCATCCATTCCATCCCTTTGGAATAGGGGATGGAATATCAAGTGGGGTTAAAATAAAAGTAGTTCAATAAACAATAACAAATGTAATTAAAACTTAAAACAAACTAAATTTAAACAACATGGTTCTTCATCTGATACTGCACCGTGTCCTCACGGGCAACATCTTGATTCTCCCTGCCAGTGGCGGCAGTGGAAGTGTTGGTGCATAATAATGTCTCCGGTGGTCGACCAGGCCATGCGCTCTCAGTGGAGACGGAGTCGACTCGTTGATAGCTTGGCACTTAAATGAAGCACGCTTGATATTCCGAGCGTAATTGGAAGCTGCAATCTAAACTGATCATCTCCAGATTTCAACAAAAGCAATCCAAATGTTTAGGACTCTAGATCACACCATACTAGGATTCTAAATCAAACCAAACATGGAAAAGAATCACACAATACTAGGACTCTAGATCAAACCATAGCAGAGGATAAACATAGATCATATATTACATAAAAGCAGAAAATAAGTTGTAGGAATAAACAGGCTTCACTGATTCTTTCCCTGACAGGCTTCACTTCATCTGCACTGAGATCCTTCCCCTGACAATTGCAACCCATTCTTCATCTGCACGACCATAGCACTGATGCTGCCGTCACTTCCTTTTGACATTACATACCTAACCAGCATAGCAGCTGCTCCGTCAACATGATCCTCCGTTGAAGTCTGTTGTCCTCTAAAAGATTGTTTCACATATCACATGCTACGTCGCTGCTTATAACATCAAACAAGCCGCAGTTCCTATTATAAGAAAGTCGTCATGCTCAAATCGTCTAATCACCCTTACTTCAGGTTTCAGATATCCATCACCTACCGTATGTTAGCTGATTAGATTAGTTCATGACAATTAACAAAATAAAAAATAAAATAAAAATGGTATGTTGGTGAAATTTAGACCTAGAGATCTTGAAGTGGAAACCAATCCTTCAACACAACGACCACTGCAATTGAGGACCATCCCCCCAGCAGCAGCTTCAATCCTTTCTTTCTCGTCTACTCTATCAGGCTAATGTTTTAAAAAATTATAAGAACTATTAAGACATCGAATATTTGAATTAAACCTTAATTCAATTATTTTTGTAATTTGATAATTAATGACGAGTACATGCTTGTCATGCATTCTTATTTTGCATATAATTCAAAAGCCAATTCACATCACTAGGAGATGAGAGGTTGTCAACGGCACTACGATTCTGCCACAGCCCTTGAATTCCCGCAATTAGCCACCACAATCAACTCCATTCCGATGAGCTCCACCATAGTAGTAAACATACCCTTGATTCTTTCTTTCCTTTTATGCTCCTCCTCCTCATTCTCCCCCTCCGGCCTATTCATCATGTATTCCAGCTGAAGCTCTTCATCCATATTTCTAAAACACTCATTCATCACTTTTTCCCAACTAAAACCATTATTCTTTGCATCCTAGCCATGCTTGTATACCAGCTTCTCAAGAATATTGTGCATCTTATGTCTGCACATCACCGCTACTGCAGTTCCTCCATGACCATCATAAACTGCCATAAAAGCATAGTCCTCCCCCAGTAAAACTATATATTGGCTCTACAGTCATGACATCTTTCATCATTAATCTCTGTCTCCCCAATGTTGACATGTGTCCAAATAACAACAATTGGTACTATACTCTTTCCCCATGACGCTCTCCTTCTCTTGAGAAGAAATTCTTCTCTCCTTCATGACTTACTTGTTGGTGTGGAGGTGGAGCAAGGTTGTCGGTGGTACATCTGAAATCCTCAATAGTTGAATTTCCACTCCTCTCTGGCGCGCTGTTCGACTTATCTCAGCATTTGGATCTACTGATTTGCAATCACCCTTCATAAATTCATAATTGATTACTTAACTGTAACATCATGAAAAATTGTTAGATTTAACTGAAGAGCAAATAATATGGGGCTGGATATGCGTACTGTTCTTTGCTCAGAAATACGGACGATCATTACTCACTGAGCTGCAAATGTAAATGTTAGTTCTATCTCAAAGAAAATATATGCTGAGAGTGTAAATACATGCCCATAGAGAAAGCTACGTGTCTTTTCTACTGCAAATACGTAAAATTAAGCGGTGTGAGACACGTTGCCGCGGATTGTATTTGTATTATACAGTATCAGTTAAATACATACTGAGCATCATTGTTAGTACTCATACATGCACTTACGTCCTGATTGTTAGTGCTAATCGATTAGGAATGAAATCATCCATTCTAATTTGATTCCTAATTTCACGATTGGTATATATTTGGAATGAGAATTATCATTCCTTTTGAAATCACTATTTCCTTAAACAAAGGAATGATGATTCATCCCACCCTATTGTATTCCTCATTTTCATGCTTGAAGGAATTAATTTTTTTATTTTTTTATTTATGTAGTACTCCCTCCGTCCCAAATTCAAGTTCACGTTTACTGTAGATACGGAGTTTAAGAAAAGTCACTTTTTGACTTACTTTTGAGGGTAGTATAGTATTTTTGGGTAATAAATAAATGATAAAGTATGTTATGTGTATTAAAAAAGTGATGGCAAATTTGAAATTAAAGTATGTTAGAGGGATATTAGTTTGTTGCTTTTTCCTTTTATGGAAGTGTGAAGTTGAATTTGGGACGGACCAAAATGGAAAGTGTGAATATGAAGTTGGGACGGAGGGAGTATAATATAAACTATAAAAAATTATAAAAATATTCTTTTAATTTATACCATAATATATGCTTCCTCCGTCTCATATTTGTCTTCGCACTTACTGTAGACACGGAGTTTAAGAAAAATTATTTTTTGACCAACTTTATTGACTTTTGAAGGGTATTGTGGTATTTTTAAGTAATAAATAAATTGTAAAGTATGTTATGTGTGTTAGGTGAGAGTGATATTTTTGAAATTAAGGTAACTTTTGAGGTTGTTGGTTAGTGTGAAGTTTCCTTTTTTGGGGTGTGAAAATAAATGTGGGACAGAGAGAGTATATATATATATATATATAAAATTAAAATTTTAAATATATTAATATATAATTAAAATTTTAAATATATTAATATTGTTATGTTTAACGTATAATATTAATTAAAAACTTTGTTATTATATTATTTAATAAAAAATAAAATATTAAATTATTTATAAATTAAAAAAAAATCATATAATTTTATATACCCAGTAAAAATATATTACTTTAATTTTATTCATTAAATTTTTAATAAAATTGTATAATTAATTTTATATTTATTCTAGATGAAAATTAATAAATTATAAATAAAAAATTAATATAATTGATAAAATTAAATATATACATGTAATATTGAATATATAATTATTTATATATATATATTTAATATTTTTTTAATATATTTGATTTTTTTGTTTATATTTTTAGTGGGCGTTTACATCCGGGACAGGGTTACCTTGTCAAGGGATATCTTGTCCCTCCGAATAAGGGCTAACTCAATATAACCAAATTCATATACCTATTTACATGCAGGGTTACAAATTAACCATTTTTACAAAATTACCCATAATTTCTTTATTAATTACACAAGTGCTGATGAGACACTCCTACAATTATACTCCCTCCGTCCCATAAAAGTTGGTATAATTTTTTTTTTGGTACAGAGATTAAGGAGTATAATAATTTAATATAAAGTGGAGTAAAGTGAAGTGAAATAAATAATATTTAATATGTAATGGGTAGTTATATTAGAAGTGATATGTGAGGCCCATGAGAATAGATTAATTATTTTTATGTGGGTTCATGTATTAAAAAAAAATATGTCTAACTTTAATGGGACAAATAAAAAGAAAAGTGTGTCAACTTCTATAGGACGGAGGGAGTATTTTTTAATTATTAGCCCTAGAATATTCTCCTTTGCACCATCAACGAGAAATGAAATCTCAGTACACCAGTGGCCGCCGCCGTGGACCAGCAGCGACGACGACGACGACGACTTATGGGACGGGGTCACGGCGGCGTGTCGATGAATACGGTAGTGATGGTTGTGACGGTAGAAGCAATGGCCAAGATCTGAAGCCGCCATTGACACCAAGAACTTCGTCAATTGTTTCCTCCATCAAATTGGTAACCTCGTCGCGCGGGCCGACAGGCCCCTCCTGTCGGCGATGGATTCCCGGCCGCCTCTTCTCTGTAATCCGGTGGGATCGTGGTAAACCACAATCAGCTCTTGTCAATGCTCTTGTCAATCTTCTTTTTACCAATTCATATCTCTTGAGAATGACGATATAGGAGAGAAATAATGGAGAATTTCATTCTCTTGAAGAATGAGAAAATGGAGACGGATGCTTGTGAATGAGAGAGAGAAAGAGAGACGAAGGGGCACTGGGAGAATTTCACTTTCTTAACCCTCGTGTTAAATTTTATCCGCCCAATTTGGGCTGATAGCGTGACCCTCTCAACAGTGGAAATTACACCGGGCCTTTGTTGGCCCAGGGTATAAATTTAAATTTTGACCTGCCATGTAAACAGATCCAAATATGGTTAAATGAGGGGTTAACATGGGCTTACCCGCAAAGTAAACGGCCCCTTATAGTATTAAGGTTCTATTTTATTTTTAATTTAACACTTTTAAATATAAAATCTTCATTGAATTTTTTAAAAAATATATAAAATTTTCATTGATATTTTAATTAATTAAATAATTTATATATAAATTTTAAATTTAATACTATAAAAATATTATTAATGAGATTAGAACTAGTTTATTAATATATGAGTTATTCATAAACCATACCAATCATGATAATTATTATTTTTAATCATTCCTTTTCCATCTCTATTCCATTCACAAATTCATTTCATTCCATCATTATTCCATTCAATCATACCATAGATATTATAGGGTAGGTTTTGAGTGAGGTCGTCTCACGTATCCTAATTCGTGAGACGGATTATCTACTAATCAAACCAAATACTCCCTCCGTCCCAGGCTAAGAGGGCAAGAGCTGGTCCTTATTATTTGGGACGGAGGGAGTATATTTTAAGTTAAATTAAAAGGAAATTAAGGAAAAAGAAGGCCTTGTTTGGTTTGGTTGTCATAAAACTTTAATTAACTATAATTTCAATAAATTCTAATAACGAATCAGCGAATAACAGGGAATAAGTATTAATTGCTATCGTCCACCCCTATAGCTCTTGTCCACCTGTTCTAATTTTTTTATTTAACTGTGATTTTTGATTTAAAATTATCTAAAACTAATTAAATTTATTTTTTTATACTATTAATCAAAAAAATAGATAACTGACCAATCAAATTTGATGTTAATTTGATACTACATGGTAGAATGAAAAAAATAAAAAAGTCATATTTAATTAAGTAATCATTTTAAATAAAAAATTATTATCACTTATTATTATTATTATTATTATTATTATTATTATTATTATTATTATTATTATTATTATTATTATTATTATTATTATTATTATTATTATTATTATTATTATTATTATTATTATTATTATTATTGCTACTACTCTTGCTACTCCTACTACTGCTCTTACTGCTCCTACTATTATTATTATTATTATTATTTTTATTATTATTATTATTATACTTTATCATGATCAGATATCACTTTATATTAAAAATATTATCACTTTTTATTCATTTTAAAAAAACATTCTTAAAATAATTTAATTAAATGATTATCAATTTTCTTTATGATGTATCACTTTTTATTTAAAATGTTATCACTTTTTATTATTTTTTTAATTTTTTCGTGAAATAATTCAATTAGATGAATATCACTTTTCTTTGATTATAAATCACTTTTTATTAAAAAATTTATCACTTTTTATTATTTTAGTGAATTATTCGTCAAATAATTTAATTGGACGGATATCACTTTTTTTATTATTATGAATCACTTTTTACTAAGAATGTTATCACAGTATTTCAATAAATTGTTAGTGAAATACACTTTTTTAATTAGTTATCACTTTTTATTTAAGACGTTATCAATTTTTATTTAACGTGTAATAACTTTTATTTATATTATATATTGTTCATGAAATAATTTACAGCATCGTATCACTTTTTATCCATTGTGCATCACTGTTTAGTGTGAAAATCAGCGTATTTTAGAGTCTGATTTAGCACCGTTGTGTGGAATTTATACCCGTATTTGAGCATCTTTTGATTGAATTACATATATTTGTGTTATAGATGCTTGTGAGGTATTATTTTGTGTTTTTAGGTGAAAAATGGGGGTAAAAAGAGCAAAAACGGAAGTCGGGAGTGAAGTCTGGAGAAGGACAGCAGCCGGCACGACTTGTGCCGGCCAGGAAGGGCACTCATGCTGGCCAAAAGCAGCACTCGTGCCGGCCATATGCAGCACGAGTGGCCACCACCGCCCAGCACGCCCAAGAGGAGCACCACTCGTGCCTTACTTTGCACAACTCATTCCATATACAAATGACCGAATTTTTGTGAGTTCTTTATATAATTCGAAAGCCAAGAAAAAGAGGATCACGTGAGCACAAAGATCACCTCAATCGGAGATCGGATGAAGAAGTTATGAGCAAAACCGTAAGGTCGCGCAGGCTGCAGATGGGTGGCACGACCCGTGCCACATTTGGCATGACTCGTGCCGTCCACCCAGCCAGCGCTCGTGCACCCAGTTGCAGAGAAATGCCGCAACCAATGGGTGGCACGACCCATGCCGACCCTGGCACGACTCATGACATTGCCCAACAAAGCCCAATCATCGTTTTTCATCATTTTCTTAGTCCGTTCGTATTTTTTACGTGAAAAAGCTCACTTTTAAGTCAGAATTTGGGATTTTACAATCCTCAACTATAAAAGGAGTCCTTGGGGTGTTCCAAACCCTAACTCTCAATAACTCTCCACATCCATTCATACTTTTTCATACCCTTTCACCGCACCATCCCATCCACCCATCCCGGGGAGTTCATCAGTGTTGCTTACTTGAGAAGGAGAACGAGAAGGTTCAGAATTACGGAAGAGAGAACGGAGAATCACACCATATCTAGGATTTTTCTTATTCTTTCTTTTAAGCATTTGAATTATAGACCTATGGCTATGCCTTCATACCTAACCATGTGTGTTGCCTGTAACACCATGAGTTAGTACTTCTTGGATAGTGCTAGGTTTTGAAGGTTGAATTGATTTGAATTGATGATATTGAATTGGTTGATACCTGCAGTACACTTATTCCCTTATTAATGCTTTGAATTGAGACTTATATTTTTGTCTTATATGGTCTGTCCTCATTCATGATATGTCATTGTCTGATGCATATTTATTCTTGTTGCTTGTGCCATAAAATAATTATATTTGTCAACCTGTTATGGGTGAAGGGGATTTAACCATACAACCTTTATTCATTAGAATAATTAATATTGGACGATTAATATATCTATTAATTACCATTCTAGAGGATTTGATTTATTAGATTGTTAAGTGGGAATTGAAGTTTATTTCTTAAGTACCTAGAAGGGAGTGGAAATTATTCTTCTGCATCTGAGGGTTTGAACAAGATATATGTGTTAAGTTTACTTCACTAAAATGGTTTAACATAATTAAGTGATTGCTTTCATAAAAACTGCAGGAATTATAACCGATTGTCTAGTGATTTAATTTGACCAATTTAACTGAATTTTCTAGTGCTATCTATCTTCTGTCTTGAACACTTCATCCTTATTTTTATTTGCTATTTTATTATTTTTAGTACTTATTTTCTGCACCTTAGGTTTAATTAATTCACTTATATACCCAGATTTGTCTTAGGTTAGAGTTGTCATAAATAGGTTAAATCGTAAGTCTAGAATTATCCTTTTTGTTCGATAATAGACTTGGTCACATGCTTATCTGCAACTGATTCCCTACACTTGAGGACACGCGAAAAGGTGAACAAGCAAATGACACCATTGTCGGGGATAATTCCCTAGGCTTTACTATTTAATTCTTTTGTGATTTATTTTAATTTATGACTTTAAATTTTTAATTGCTTTTATTTTTATTTTATTTAATTTAGATCCAAACTATTCTAATCAGCTGCATGAGCATATGTAAAAGTAGCTAAGATGGATGACAATCAGCAGGCCCCAACTCCTATGCGGGACTAGTATAAGCTGAAACATACCATGAACGCTGGATTGAATGGACCCGCAATCACTGCGGAGAGTTTTGAGTTGCCGTTTGGACTAATTCGAATGGTACGGCACAACAGTTTAGTGGTAATCCTTTAGAGAATCCTATTGCTCATCTGCAGTTATTTGATGAGTATGCGAGGACGCAAAAGCATAGAAATGTTCCGGAGGATGCTATCAGGATGCGACTTTTCCCATTCTCACTAATAGAAAGAGCCAAGGAGCGGTACAACAACCTTCCTGCAGGATGTTGTACTACATGGGAGCAATTGGCTGACATGTTCTTGAATAAATACTTCCCTCCCTCCAAGAGTTTTAAGGTGAAGCAAAAGATCACACTGTTTAAACTAGGAGCCTTGGAGAGTTTCTATGAGGCTTGGGAAAGATTCAAGGAGCTTTTGTATTGTGGTCCACATCACGAATTTACTAAAGACACCTACATGCTTCTTCTAATAAGGCCTAAGAGGTGATTCAAGAGTGTTGGTGGACGCGACAGCTAGTGGATCGATCTTCAAAAAGACAGCAAATAAAGCAAAAGAGATATTTGAGGAGATGTCGGCTAACACATATGATTGGCCTATGGAGAGATCAAAAGAAGAAGCTGCTTTTGATAAAGTGGCTAAAGTAGAAGTTCATGTCAACAGTAGTGAGATGTCAGAACTCAAGAGTCAACTCAGTGAGCTGCATAAGAAGATGAATCGCATCACACAAGTAAACAGAGAAGAGGATGCTAGTATGGATCAAGCTGAAGATCAGATGAAGGAAGCGATTTATGCTATGGGTCAAACTTTCAAGGGGATTACAGAAATAAACAGAATTTCAGACCTAGTAACCAGCAATGGGGAAGGAATGACCAAGGAAATTCCAACTTCAACAATCAGAGAAGGAATGAGAATTTGTCATATGGAAACCCGAGTAATTCAGTAACACCTCCTCCCGGTGTAAATCCAACCCATAAGTCTGTTGAAGGAAGAGCATCCATAGATGATGAGATGAAACTGTGGATGAAGCAGCAAGGAGAACAGTTAAACTTGATGGTTAAGCTGATGATGACAATTAAAGAGCAATCTGAAAGCAAGCAGAAAGAAACTGATATTACTATTGGAAAGTTGCAAGCTGTAGTTGGAAGATTAGAGCAACAAGGTAAGTTTCCATCCCAAACGATGATGAATCTAAAGGAGCAAGTTATGGCTATCACCTTGAGGAGTAGAACGCAGTACAAAGGTCCAACAATGCCATCAGATTGAGCTGGACATGAAACGGAGGTCGAAAAGTTGGACGAACGTGATTGCATCGAGGCTAATATATGGCACGACTTGTGCCACCCTAGGCACGACTCGTGCAATCCTGAAATCAGTGCACCACGAGCATCGTGCTCTCCGACAATCGATGAAGTAAGCGGCATGACTACCGAGGATGGCCGGCACAACCCACAGATCTGCCGGCACGACTCGTGCAGCCTCACACAATCTACCCATTCTGGCCGGCACGACTTCTGACACGCTCCAGTGCTGGCCGGCACGACTCGCGCCCATCTTCGATGGAAATATCGGAATTTTGTCTCGATCCTCGTGCTGCTGATCTCGTCCAGAATGATTTTTATGTGTCTGAAACTGATGAAAATTCGAAAGAGCCTGAAGTTAGATTAAAAAGTGGTAGATAGCTAAGGCAGCAAGAAAAGAGAAAGAAAAAGAAGTGGAATTTGAGAGAGATTTGGGGGATTCCAAAGACAAAGAATCGGATTCCGTTTCCACAAAAATTTTTGAAGAAAGGATTAGATGAAAAGTTCAAGAAGTTCGTGGAGATGTTTAAGAAGATCCACATTAATATTCCTTTCGCAGAAGCCTTAGAAGAGATGCCAAACTATGCAAGGTTCTTGAAGGACATCATGTCTAAGAAGAGGAGTTTGACGGGAGATGAGTCAGTGAATAAGATAGAGACCTGCAGTTCTGTGATACAAAAGAAAATTCCTACGAAGTTGAAAGATCCAGAAAGCTTCACCATACCCTGTGAAAATTGGAAAAGGACAACCTAAAAGAGCCTTATGTGATTTAGGAGCTAGCATTAATCTGATGCCATATTCCTTATTCATTAAGCTTAGTTTGGGGGAGATGAAGCCGACATATGTAGCATTGCAGCTTGCTGATAGATCCCTGACCTACCCAAGGGGGGTAGTTGAAGATGTCCTAGTGAAAGTGGGGAAGTTCATATTTCCAGTAGACTTCATTGTGCTAGACATGGAAGAAGAAGAAGATGACAGAGTTCCTCTAATTTTGGGAAGGCCGTTCCTTGTGACTGCAAGAGCGAATATAGATGTGAAGAAGGGGGAACTGAAGTTGCAAGTTAATGATAAAGAAGTTGTCTTTTCACTTGAGAGAGTTATTAAGTGGCCTACTGATATGCAAGAGTGTAGAAGCATCAAAGAAGTAGGGGGAGCCGCAGAGGAGAGCTTGCCTTTGATCCTGTCTAGGGATCCTGTTGAAAAATGCCAAAGCGAACTTCTAGCTCTTATTTTTACTGATTTTGATAATAGGTATGATGAGCTTTCTAATGGATACATTGAATACTTACAGAAATCTGATTGCAGGGATTTAGCAAGAAAGCTTAAGCCGACTATTGCGAGCCTCAAGATTGCAAGTGCAAGAGAAACAACACCTTTAAAGGTGGCGGAGGATGTAGTAGTTAAGATTGAGAAAAAAGGATATAGATAAATGAAGAATAGATGATGCTTACTTGAAGCCTCCTAACTTACCACCAGATACCCATGAATATGAAAGTCCTTTCTCTCTTTCTTTGTTTTGTGATCAATTTTATCCTGAGTTTGATCTTAATTGTGATAGGAATGATTCTGAAATTGAGTGGAAGATTGACAGGAATGAGATGAGAAAGCTTGAGAAAGGAGATTCTACTGATCATATAGTGCCAAAGAAAAGTAAGGAGGTAAGTGTGGATGTTAAGAGGGGGAGAAAGTATTGGAAGGTGAAGATGAAAGAAGATCGCCCTCTTATTCTGTAGTCTACAAAAATTCTGCATTCCGTCGTGACTCTCCGACGTTAAATATGAGCGCCTGTTGGGGGCTTACCCTCCTATTTTATTGCTTTTATATGTTTATTTGGTGTAGGAAATTCTATTAGGTACTTCTTCGTCTATGGTATCCACTTTTTACAAACTTAGTTTCTCACTTAGTTTGAATTAAGTTTGAGGGGATGGACGTGCATCCCAATATCTTGAAGCACCGAGGTAAGTTTTCTTCACTTGTGTGTGATGCTTGGAAGTTGATTTTTTTTAGAATTTTTGGAATTTATTTCGAATTTTTGAATTTTTAATTTTTTTGCGACTATCCAAGTGTCTTGTGTGTGTTTCCTAGATTTGGTGTGGTTAATTTTTGGTTGAATCTTTGAGTTTCTCCTATGATTTTACTGATGAGCTCTGATTGGTGATGAGATGTGTTCGAGCTTTAATGATTATGAAGGATATCGGAGGAGGAGAAATTGAGTTCTATCTGAGGCCTACGCCTGACCGAGTTTAACAACTCGAGGAGCTTGCAAAATGTGGATGAGATAAAAAATCAGGTGCCTTCGTTTCCTTATTTTAATTTTTTATGTAATAAATGATGTGGATTCTTGAGTAGTTGAGGTGTCATAGTTGGAGTTTTGTTATGTGATTAGTTTGGTCTTATTTGTTAGATTTCTACCAAAAATTCATATGCTCTTGAAATTGATGAAGGGAGTGGACTTAAGTTATATTGTAGTATGAAGTTCTATGTGTACTTGTGAGATATTGCTTACCATGTAGAGTGTTCTATTACTTGTAAAACCCATGTGAGATTTTGAGCCTTATTCATGTACATAAACACATGATATTTCTTTCTGGAGAGTATCATTCTTGTGTGTGTATTCTAAAACTTGCCTTTTGTCTTACTTGAGACTACATCTTATGTTAGATGATGGGAGATGATTTAACGCCATCCTTGATTATTATGAGTCACTTAGCCAAATAATTCTCTACCCATATGCTTGTTTATCCGTAGTTAGCCCCGTTGAGCCTTAAAACTTCATTCTTTGGCAACCTTCGAGAAATAACCACTTTGAGTAATCTGAATTCTTTTGAGCCTTGATTGTCCGTTATGAAGGAGAATTAATGGCTTTTCAAAGTGAGTTGATGGAGCTTGATAACAGATTGGGGAGGAATGAAATTGGTGTTGTAACAGTGATTAAGCTTGAAAATTCATTTTTAGGAAATTCATGGAGTAGTGCTTAAATCTAGTACTCCACGAACAAGCACCCTAGGGTAGTGCCCGAAACTGGTACCCTATGGAGGATGTGTGAGGTAGTGCCCAAAACAGGTACCTCAAGTGAAGAAAGAAAAAAGAAAAAAATGTGTACATGTTGTGCATGGAAGAAAGAGAAAATTGAAGAATTGAGAAGGATGATGTGCTTAATTGAAATGAGGAAGACGAATGAAAGATCATGATAGGCGCGCTTGATTGATCCGAGTTTGAGTCACTTATCCATATATTTCCTACTGTTCAGTGTGAAAATTTGCTAATTTTTAGAGTCGTGTTCGTGTATTTTTGGCGTGTTTTTATCTTATTTTTAGTACTTTATTTCGTATTTTGTGTTCGTATTTTTAGAAAAAAGTATGTGAATCGTGTTATTTTGCATGTAGGAATGAGGTATTATTGATATAAAATCAGAAAAGAAGAAAACGAGAATTAAGTTGGGATGAAAAAGGTGAAAAAATGGAGAAAATAGCAAAAGATAACATTTGGCAGCTTGTGGCATCATTTCAGAAAGACAACACTGTTCAGAAAAGTGTTGTCTATCAGAAAATGCAAAAAAGGATACAGAGTTGGTGGATGTTCAGAAATTCGACCTCCGGCTGATATTCTAGTCGAATTTGATGATTGGGATGGGTTTTTATCCCCTACTTTGCGCTCAAAAGGTTGACCATAATTAAAATTAATAATTTGAGACGCTGGAGGATCGAACCCGAGAACTCCGCACTACTAGGCGCGTAAGGTACCGCTGGGCCACAACAAGTTCTTGCTACAAAATCGTACGGAATTTATAATCAACCGGGTTTCTGAGTCCAATTTTTGAGCTAAAAAAGCCCATTTCCACCCTTAAACCCATGATCCAATTTAGTCATAATTCCCTTGATCATCCACCACTATAAATACCTTCATTTTCCAAAATTTGGGCAAGAAATATCAATAAAATTTCATTTCATTTTTGGAGGCCACACACACTTCACACACTTACTCTCTACTTTCTCCCTTCTCCATTTTTTATTTTTTTAATCATTCCACCATCCATCTTCTAATCTTTCACCCATCTCTATAATTGGTGTTGAAATTACTTGGAATTAAGAGCAAGAGGAGGAATTTCAAGAAGAAATTGAAGATTTCCAACAAGTCAAATTAAAGGGGAGTTTTAATTCTTTTTGTAATTTTATTTGAATTAGACTCCATGGATTATTGTAATGAATCATTTGTTTATTTTGTTACTTTAATTATGCTAGGCTAATCCCTCTTGTGGGGTTAGAGACATGATTAGTGCTTAATATTTATTTTATTATGCAAATTAAATATGTTTTAGACATGATTTGGTATTTGATTTCTTCTCATGGGTTTTGTGATGCATGAATTATATTTTGACATGGTTTGTTAATTATGGGTAGGATGTTAATTTAATGGATTGTTGGTTAATTTGTTGCTTATGTTAATTAAGTGTCATCATATTAATTCATGTGGATATTGCTTGGGGTGAGACGGAAACGACCCTCCAAAGTATTAGAAATATCATGAGAAGACATCGGGTTTAGGTTTGACCAAAAGAATATTTGAACCCGATGAGAGGAACCAATCCATTCGTTAGCCCTAGTACGCAAAAAGGGAGAGTTGGTTCTAATTAGTACATATTAAGGGAGAATTAGAATTTAATTAGTACCTAGATGGAAGGGGTTAGTGTTGGGCATCGATCCTAGGTGCATTTGAGAGTCTCTAGGAGATCTACAACCTTAGTAACCCGAGAGGGAGCTTTGGATACATTCATGATTGCCTCTAGTCCAATACCTATCTCGTCTATTCCTTTTGCATGATAAAATGAATCATAAGGCACTTTAATTGTTTCTAGTCCCATTTCTTACTACTTGCCCTTCAACACCATTTCTCCATTTCATTTTCTCCTATTTTATCTTGATTTCTTTTATTTGATTTGATTTCTTGATTATCATCCTCCCCGATCGTCCTTGTAAAAACGATAAAAACACGAGCTAATGTGTTCTTTCAATCTAAACTTAAACTCCTTCGGGTTCGATAATTTTATTCCTTGGGGTATATTTCTACAACGAATGAGTATTCTTGCTCGTGAGTTTAAAAATATTCAAACACCTACCTTAACCAAAGAGCCAACATTACATCTAAATAAAAGTCCTTTTTTGATCCCATTGTCGAATCATACTTTTTAACGGTGGAGAGTTTGAGACATTTGGCAAGCTTATGGTTATGCATGCACTTGAATTGAATATGAGTGTAAACACCATACCCCATAAGTGTACATCTTTTACACTTGAGTGAGAGTGATATACATTCCGTGAGAATAAGTTGATGAAGCACTTTAATTGGTAGTAATCGTCTTAACTTGTATGCTATGAATGAATTATTGCATGTGATGAGAGTACATGACCGGAGTTAATGACAATTGTGTGTTGAATGGCCTAGTTGTCATATCTCTTGTTTTCCCTTATATTTTACACACTATCTTTCTTCTTTGTTTGATTTCGTTGTTCGAGGACGAACAACATCTTAAGTTTTGGGGCTTTATTTAGTGTGAAAATCTGCGTATTTTAGAGTTCAATTTAGCACCATTGTGTGGAATTTATATCTGTATTTTAGCATCTTTTGATTGAATTGCATATATTTGTGTTATAGATGCTTGTAAGGTGTTATTTTATGTTTTTAGGTGGAAAACGGGGGTAAAAAGAGTAAAAACGAAAGTCAAGAGCGAAGTCAGGAGAAGGACAGCAGCTGGCACGACTCGTGCCATCCAGGAAGGGCACTCATGCCGGCTAAAAGCAGCATTTGTGCCGTCCATATGCAGCACGAGTGGCCAACACTGCCCAGCACGCCTAGGATGAGCACCACTCGTGCCTTACTTTGTACGACTCATTCTATATACAAATGACCGAATTTTCGTGAATTCTTAATTTGTTTGAAAGCCAAGAAAAAGAGGATCGCGTGAGCACAAAGATCACCTCAATCGGAGACCAGATAAAGAAGTTATGAGTAAAACTATGAGGTCATGCAAGTTGCAGATGGGTGGCACGACCCGTGCCACATTTGGCACGACTCGTGCCGTCCACCCAGCCAGCGCCCGTGCGCCCAGTTGCTGAGAAATGCCGCAACCAATGGGTAGCACGACTCATGCCACTGCCCAACGAAGCCCAATCGCTATTTTTCATTATTTTC
The DNA here is from genome assembly GCA_023678885.1 of Pogostemon cablin. NCBI lineage: Eukaryota > Viridiplantae > Streptophyta > Magnoliopsida > Lamiales > Lamiaceae > Pogostemon > Pogostemon cablin. The sequence goes on from CM042979.1 coordinate 14,587,202, forward strand.
TTGGCCGTTCGTATTTTTACGTGAAAAACCCACTTTTAAGTCAGAATTCGGGATTTTACAGTCCTCAACTATAAAAGGAGTCCTTGGGGTTTTTCAAACCCTAACTCTCCATAACTCTCCACATCCATTCATACTTTTCCATACCCTTTCACCGCACCATCCCATCCACCCATCTCGGGGAGTTCATCAGTGTTGCTTACTTGAGAAAGAGAACGAGAAGGTTCAGAATCACAGAAGAGAGAATGGAGAATCGCACCATATCTAGGATTTTTCTTATTCTTTCTTTTATGCATTTGAATTATAGACCTATGGCTATGCCTTCATACCTAACCATGTGTGTTGCCTGTAACACCATGGGCTAGTACTTCTTGGATAGTGCTAGGTTTTGAAGGTTGAATTGGTTTGAATTGATGATCTAGAATAGGTTGGATACCTGCAGTATACTTATTCCCATATTAATGCTTTGAATTGAGACTTATATTTTTTTCTTATATGGTATGTCCTCATTCATGATATGTCATTGTCTGATGCATATTTATTCTTGTTGCTTATGCCATAAACTAATTATATTTGTCAACCTGTTATGGGTAAAGGGGATTTAACCATACAATCTTTATTCATTATAATAATTAATATTGTACTCTTAATATATCTATTAATTACCATTTTAGAGGATTTGGTTTCTTAGATTGTTAAGTGGGAATTGAAGTTTATTTCTTAAGTACCTAGAAGGGAGTAGGAATTATTCTTCTGCATTTGAGGGGTTGAACCAGATATATGTTTTAAGTTTACTTCACCAAAGGGATTTAACATAATTAAGTGATTACTTTCATAAGAACTGCATGAATTCTAACTGATTGTCTAGTGATTTAATTTAACCAATTTAATTGAATTTCCTAGTGCTATCTATATTCTCTCTTGAACACTTCATCCTTATTTTTATTTGCTATTTTATTATTTTTAGTACTTATTTTCTGCACCTTAGGTTTAATTAATTCACTTAAATACTCAGATTTGTCTTAAGTTAGAGTTGTCATAAATAGGTTAAATAGTAAGGCTAGAATTATCCTTTGAGTTCGATAATAGACTTGGTCACATGCTTATCTGCAACTGATTCCCTACACTTGGGGACACGCGAAAAGGTGAACAAGCAATCACCTTTTTTATATTTATAATAATTAAATGGACAAAAAATTTTATTATTAAAATTTTAAATAATAAAAAAATAAGAAGAAAACGTAAAGGCAAAAACTTGTGTGCACCCGGGCGCACAAACCACACTCCGTGCGCCTTTAGAATTTTTTGTTAAATTGTATACCCTTTAGTATAAAGATATGTACCCTTTATTTTATTGGATTGTATACTAAAAGCCTAACTTTAGTATGAACAATGTTTTAACAATATTTGAAATGAGAATCATTGATCAAATGATTGCATCTTATAATTTATTTATATGTCGTTGCAATAGTCCACTTACTTCATAATGTAGATAATATATTGTGCAACAACACGCGGAAGATAAAATTATCGGTTTCCTTATAGAGTATAAATAGATGCTCACAATCGAGATAGACGGGGACTCTCTATCGGGATGGTTGTAGTGTGATTTGGTATTTGTTTGTCTTGACTATAAAGTCACATTAGTGCACTTTGTGTATTGAGCAGGACCGCTTGAGATTGTTCGACTTATACTGACTATATAGGAGAACTTGATCTCAATTAATATGGATGTTCGTGCTCTTAATCCCTATACAATAACCTCGATATGTAAGCCAGTATATATCTCTTTGATTAATCAATGGGTGAGATTTAAATATTAAATCAATAAACTCGGTAAGTTGGAAAATAGTACTGTCTCTATGGTGTGCTGTTTATTGTAGAAGTAATCCGTGTCCGTTATAGGTTGATGATGTTCCTTTGACGAACTCATAAGGATTATCATGTAAACCCTGCAGGTGGATTTATCACGGCATGATAATGAGGTTGAGTGGTACTACTCTCGGATGAGATATTAATTAATGGAGTTGTCAGTAACTTAATTAATTAATGGGCATTGTATATCTTAAACATAGGGAGACTAACGTGCTCATAATAAGAAGGTACCTATAACGAAATTATGGGATTAGAACGGTAGTGCATTAATAATATTTTAGTGGTATATATTATTATTATTGGACTTAAGTATAAGTTTTGGGCTAAACTTGAATACTTACATCCAATGGAGGTCCAACTTTAATTTCTACTCCTGGTCCCTGCTGTAGCCCATATATAAGTAATCTAAGCTGTCTGGAAACCCTAATGATAATTAATCATGCCTAACATTGTGAGGAGGGAAAGGGAACAACAGATTGAGAAGATCTTGAGGATCGTCGCCCACACGACGTCAAGACTGGACTTATGATCAAGAGGTTGTTTGCTGCTGCTGTTCATCCACTTCCATAATTTTTTTTAAAATCGTGTGGGATTTTAAACTATACGTGTGATATACCGTTGGAAAGCCACTGAAGAGAGGATTATTTTGAAAAGTAGATAACTCGAATCGGAGATCGGATGAGGAAATTATGCTCAAAACCGTGAGGCTGCGCAGGCTGCCGGCGAGAATCTTTCTTCTTCAACATACCCTGGTAAAAGGCAGTGCCGGTCCTGACATTTTCGAGGTTCGGGGCGAACAAAAATAATAGGCCCTCGTTTGTTTTTATATATTTATTAACTAAAAAGTTTTCATTATTTTCTTCATTAACACTTTCTTTTCTTTCGTAAAAAAGCCAAAAATATATTTCTAGCAAGGCATTTTATTATATAAATTATTCTCGAAAGAAAATAATTATTCTCGAAAGAAACTGTCTCTAATGTAATTTTTCTTTGGGAATTTGTTTTTGTAAATCTTTATTTATGGTTATTTATTATATCAATTATTCTCAAAAGAAATTGTCTCCAATGTAATTTTTCTTTGAAAATTTATTTTTGTAAATCTTTATTTATGGTTCTTTTTAATCTAATTTGTAAATCAATCAAACTATTCATATTAGTGATATGTTCCATAGTATTTTTATGTATGTTAAGTCTCTCATTAAGATGTTCTAATCATTATATCATTTATTTGCTAAAGCATTATATCTTTCGAATCTTCCAATTTCTTTGAAAAATTTTATCTAATGATCTTCTTTGTGATAAATGTTATGATCTTTTTCTTTTTTTCTTTCTCACAATTAGGTTCATACATTTTAATATCTAAATATAGGGCTCCTTTTCAAGTCCAATAGATTGACGGGCCAAATTTTATAAAAACTCTAATGACCTAATATAAATTATGTATTTTATTAAAATATAATTTTATCAAGTATTATATATATATATATATATATATATATATATATATATATATATATATATATATATATATATATATATATATATATATAAATTTTGGGCCCCTATATTTTTGGGGCCAGGGCGGTCGCCCTTCTCGCCCCTCCTCAAGGCCACCACTAGTGAAAGGTAATAGGTTTCTATATTTTCTTGCTTCCGCTGATTATAGAATCGTATGGAACCCTAACGGTTCACGTTAATAAAATGATTGAACGCTAACAATTGGTATCAGAGCTTCGGTTTCGTGGTGAAGCGTGAAACGTTAGGTTAGGGTTTATGTAAAAAGGTGAAAGGCTTTAAGTATTCATGTTATGCTATATAGCCTATTCAAATACCATATACCTGTGTCAAACGTGAACTAGGGTTTAGAAATTATTGTTTCTTGTTGAATACTCTATACGTTTGACGACACTCGACGAAAATTTAATAATCTGGATATTTTCAAAATTTTGATAATCTGGAAGTTTCGAAAATTTGATAATCTGGAAATTTTTAAAAATTTGATAATCAGGAAATTTTGAAAATTTGATAATCTGGAAATTTAAAAATTTTGATAATCTGAAATTTTCGAAAATTTGATAATCTGGAAATTTTAAAAATTTGAAAAACTGAAAATTTTAAAAATTTGATAATCTGTAAATTTTGAAAATTTGATGATTTGGAAATTTTTGAAAATTTGATAATGTGGAATTTTTGAAATTTTGATAATCTAGATATTTTTAAAATTTTGATAATCTGGAAGTTTCAAAAATTTGATAATCTGAAAATTTCAAAGATTTGATAATATGTATATTTTCGAAAATTTGATTATCTGAAAATTTTTGAAAATTTGATAATCTGGAAATTTCAAAATTTTGATAATCTGAAAATTTCAAAAATTTTAAAATCTGAAAATTTTCGAAAATTTGATAATTTAGAAATTTTCGAAAATTTGATAATCTGGAAATTGTTGAAAATTTGATAATCTGAAAATTTCAAAAATTCGGTAATTTTTGAAATTTTTGAAAATTTGATAATTTGGAAATTTTTAAAATTTGATGATCTGGAAATTTTTGAAAATTTGATAATCTGGATATTTTTGAAAATTTGATAATCTGGAAGTTTCAAAAATTTGATAATATGAAAATTTTTGAAAATTTGATAATTTAAAAATTTTAAAAATTTGATAATCTGAAAATTTCAAAAATTTGATAATCTGGAACTTTCGAAAATTTGATAATTTGGAAAATTTTGATAATCTGGATATTTTCGAAAATTTGATAATCTGGAGTTTTTTAAAAATTTGATAATTTGGAAGTTTTCGAAAATTTTATAATCTGGATATTTCAAAAATTTGATAATCTAAAATTTTTTGAAAATTTGATAATCTGGTCGGTATTGATAATTTCGATAATCTGGATGATATCGACGATCAATATCGATAGTTTCAAAATTTTGATAATTTGGAAGTTTTTCTAAAATTTGATAATTTGGTCGATATCGATGATTTCGATATTCTCGACGATATCTTCGAAAATTTGATAATCGGGAGATTTTTGAAAATTTGATAATCTGGAGGTCGTTGCCCGTATTCGTGCTTAGTGACGAACAATCGAATTCGCTGATATACAACTGTTTATAATTTATTTAATTATTTGATTATTGTTATATATGCTATGCATGTTCCAAGTGATTTACTGCTTTAAATTGCTATGATAGGAGCATGCTAGGTCGCGTATTTTACTCTTGAATATTGTATGTATGTAAAAACCCTCGATGTTAAATAACTAAGTGGGAGAGGAGATTGGTAAATAATTCCCACGGCCTCCATTATTAGTTTGTAAGTGATGTGAGTAAACATGCGTGTTAGCAATAGGCATTCCTCCATAACGAATGAGTTTTTCACGGATCACTGGTACAGACTTCATTAAATAATTATTGTTTGTAATGTGATGTACATGAACTTGCGTATTGGCATAGACCTTCCTCCCTAACGGATGAGTTTATATGCGGTTCACTGGTACAAACTTATAATTGATGATTGTAAGAAGTTATTCGAACGCGTGTGTACTTCTCCAACTGTAAGGCACACAAGCTTGGGCCGCAGACTTGGGATCAAATAATGGTGTACACTTAGGTGTAAATAATAAGTATCCTCCCCAACAGAGTCACTGCTATTATTTGCATGGCTAAAGAGGAACCGACTATTAATTATTTTATCATGAGGTTAGGTTGACGAATGAAATTAACGGGTAAAACCTTCTCTTGTAAATATTTAGGTTTGTATACGTTCACACTAACATGGCATGCAGACTTACGGTGCTTGAGATGTTGGTGAATTTTATTTTTATATTGTATTGAGGGAATCAATATAATAGATAAATTCGAAGATTTGATCGGTGTATTTATTTATGATTCTCTGAATTTTCAAATGGTTTTATCTCGCTTATTGTTTACTAAAAGAAACATATTTACTTGTCCAAAATTAGATGATTAGAAAAGAATCTTGGTTTTGATTTTTACTGCTTAAGAAAACATATGTGTTCTCACTAAGGATGTCCCATAATGCCTATTAAAGTCTCTAGAGGAGAGGTGAGAGGTTCATAAAAATATGATGGTCTCATATGACTCTTCAGATACTTGAGTAAGTTAGAAAGGCAAGAGGTCATGGATAAGTTGATGAATTAATTGGGAATGCTTGGGGAACAAATTGAAGGGGAAGCCTAGAAATTTATTCTTCATAATTTGCCTAGATGATTTGAGCAAGTTCTACCTGAAATGCAAAAGGCTGTATATGGTGGTGAACTTCTGACAAAACATGTGGCGAAGGAAATCCAATTTCATCAAGATGTGAACAAGGTTAGTATCTCATTCACTAGTTGTTGACGCATGATTAGGGATGACATCTACTGACACGTTGTGTGTAGATACCGGAATCACTAAATGTCTGCAATTAAGTGATGATGAGATTATTATAGACATGAGTAAAGCTACGAGAGTAGTGGTTGTTGCAGTGGAAGTTGTTTATTTATCTTACGATATGTATAAACGTTTGATTTTGAGAAATTCTCTTTACATACGTTTTCATAGAAAGAATTTCATTTCAATTTCTATGCATTTACGGATGGATACTCCTTTTTATTTAAATGACATGGTCATAGTGATGAGGGATGGATCTATAATCTTTTATGGTACGTTGGTGACAATTTGTAAACTCTTAAATCGTGTTTATCCCACGGATGCAACAAATTGTAATTAATAACGCGTCTTCTAATCCTAATAAGAGAAAGACTCTTATGGAAATGATTAGATAGATGATGAATTATTTGGAATTATTAAATTTATTTTATGGGTATGCCCTAGAAACAACATGTCGTATAACGTTTGTCTGTTTGTGGGATATCCTAGAAAAATGGAGGGTGATGATTTATTTAGTCCAAAAGATCGAAAGGTGATTGTTAACACAAACACTAGATTTTTGGAAAAGGACGATGTAATAAATCACAAACATATGTGTAAATTGTTCTAAAGGAAGTGAGAGGGAAAACACAAAGTAATAGTACCAAATGTACAAGAGGGTATATCACAAGTAAACTGCAACGCGTGTCACATCTGATACACAATTGCATGTAGTGCCTTGTCGTAGTGGGAGGGTTGTTTTACAACCTGATAGATTTATGTTTTGGGAAAGTCGTGAGACTTGGTCCCTAGTAAACATGAAATCAGCCCATAGATACGACGAAGCACTATAAGATAAAAATGCAGAATCTTAGTAAGTTGCAATGAATTATGAACTAGAATCTATGGATTCTAAATTAGATCTGGGAGCCTATAGAACCACTAAATGGTGTAAAAGCCATTGGAAGTGGTCATACAAAATAAAAGAGGATCATACGGTAAGGTGAAAACCTTGGAAGTAAAGCTTGTTGCGAAAAAGTATACTCAGAAAGAAAGGGTTCGATTATGAGTTAGCCTTTTGTTGAGAGGGGAAATTAGCGTGTTTAGTGTCCAATTGAACACCTTCTTGATTGATATTATTGTCATATATTTGTACAAGTGTCTTATATTTAATATATATGAGAAAAAGGTGTACTTGAGGTGTTTTATTATGTTTTTGGTGAAAAAATAGATCAAAAGTGCCAAGTTGGAGAAAATGTGCAATTTGTGCAATGATACTGAAAAATGCACGTCCAATTTGTGTAATTATTGTGTATTCATGTGGAGCTCTGAATTGGATGTATGATACATGGTTGGAAAGCTACAGAAGAGAGGGTCGTTTTGGCGTAAAGATCACCCAATCGGAATCCAAACGAGAGAGATATGATCAAAGTGGTAACGTCACGCAAGCTGTGCCGAACATAATAGCTGTGTTACTTTGCATGGCTTGTTACACCTTCAAATCTTAGATTTTCTGTGAGTTCTTTAAATGGATAAAAAGCCAAGGAAGGAAAGATCGCTTGAGCGTAAGAATCACTCAAATCGGAGATGGGACGAGGAAGTTATGCTTAAAATCGTGAAGTCGCGCAGCTGCCAACGAGAATTTCCGAGAATTTCCGAAAATTACCTAATTTATCTCCTTATCACATAATCCTCCATAATTCACCCATATATATTTCTTTCCTTATTTAATTTCTCTCTCACACCTATATATATTTCACATCATTATTCATAAATTGGGGGAGAATACAATAGATTAGAGGAAGAGAGGCCACAACCATACCACACCCCACAAGGGGGGATCACCCCCCAACAATCATCCACATCCTTTCCTCCATCCATCCATCACTTTTAATATTCGTTCGAGGAATCAAAAGGAGAACCAAAAGGAGGATTCAAGATGGAGAAGGACGCGACGACTCCCAAATATAGGGTTTATTTCATTTTCTAATTTCTCTTGTATTTTCCAGATATTCGGGTAAGATCTATCCAACACCCATGATTGTTTTTCGTAGCATCATGGGCTAGAGCCTTTTTGGTAGAACTAGGATTGTGAAGGTTTTTACCAATTAATTAAACTTTCGCAACACTACTTGTGGATTTATTTTATGTATGATTGTGCCTTTTTAATTCATACTCACTGTCATTTTGTGCCTCATTAACTGTTATGTAGAGTCTGAATACATATCTTGGTAATTGATTGAGTGCGTTCACTGCTGAGCAGGATTCCATGTTATGATTCTAAGTGAGGGGACTCCGAAGCTTCATTAGAACTATCTTATATGAATACTTATTAATTAAATTGAATTCGGGTTATTAAGTAGGATAAAGAGGATAATTTTATAGTACCTATAAAGGGAGATCATATCGGGTTAGAGTACCAATTGGCCAGGGAAATAAGTGATACTGATAGTACCTAGAAAGGGGGTAAAATTATATTTCTTGCTCCGAGGTTATTCACACGTGTAACACGCATGTTTACTTGTGTCTATAGAGTAGATATGCATGGTTTAGTGATGCGTCCATAAACCACAAGGCAGAGTCAGACATCAACACACGTAAGGGTGATTAATGAGTGAAACTGGATTATCTTAGAGCTACCTATTCTATTACTTGATCCACTTTCGTATTCTTCGAGTGATATTTTATTTTATTTATTTTTTTAATTAATTGTTTATTAGTTTAATAATTAAACCCTAAAACTTTATTGCCTTCGTCTTAATTAATTTAGTTAATAATTAAATTGATAATATGCCGTCCTTTGGGTTCGATATTCACTTGGTCGCTTGCTTAAGCTGCAACTGATATCCTTAATACTTGGGGATTAATTTTGCATGTAAAGAAAACGCGCATCAAGTTCTTGGCGCCATTTTCGGGGACGACTGTTATTATTGATTTATTATTTCTAATTTGATTAAGACTTTTACCGTCGTGACTCTCCGACGTTAAATATGAGTGCCTGTTGGGGGCTTGCCCTTCCGTTTTATTGCTTTATTTCTTTCGTGTGAGTAAGAAATTTTTATATTTAAGGTGCTTACTAATCGGCAATTACATCTCTTTGCAAACTTAGTTTCAACTTACGTTTTTACTAAGTTTGGGGGGTGTGATGTTATCACCTCATTGAAGCACTAAGAGTATAATATTTTCTTTGTAATGTTTGCTAGGTGAGTTGATTTTTTGCGGTATGTTGATACTTTAATTGGTTTTAATGTGTTGATTTTTTGCAATTTGCCTAGTGTTCAGTGGTGTTTTTAGTGTGCGGAGTCGATTAGATAGTCAATTGATTTTTTCTTATAGTTCTCCTATTTTATTATGATGAATCATGTGATGATGAGTGTACTTGATATGGGGCAAGATGAGTTAGAGGCGCAACCGAGGCCTTTGTTGGTTTATCGATGGCGGCGTCGCGGCATGCATGGGGCATCAACAGTATAGGTGTCCTAGGCAGCTTTATTATATTATTGCTTTATTTATTATTCTCTATTTCTTGTTGGTTTAGTGTGGGCCTACTTGTGGGCTTAGGGTTGCTTATTTGTTATTTAAGTATGAGTCGTGAACATTGTGATCTATCTATTGATTATTGAGGAAATAGACGGGAGCCTTTTGGGTATTTGGCAAACGCACTTGCGTTTGATTTTTTGAGTATTAACAATTGGTGCGGTGAACGTGGAAGACTCACTCGAGATGACATTGACATGTAGCGAGCAGAAGATCGAGGACCTGGAGAACGGGCAGAAGATGTTAGAAGCGGGCCAGATGAAGATCAGGGTGGAGATGGGAAAGATGGCTGCGGAACAGGCCGCTGTGAAGGAACAACTCATGGGGATCGCCCAAGCTTTGGAGGGGGTGACGGCGTCAGTCACGGCACTGGCGACCAGCAACTCGACAACAGATTTGGCGTCTGGGTTGACGGTGGTGCCGCGGCGGCAGGCTATTGATGAGGCCGAATCTGGGGTGGTCGGATTAAGGCTGACGTCGGGGGCTACGGTCAACCAGTTGTGCGGTCGGGAGGCAGCGGAGACAGCGCCCATGGGGGTACCGGTGGTCAATCAGCCTGCCATTTTGCTGGCAGCGGCCATGGCATCCGGAGACAAAATATCTGTTTATCACTCTCCCTCCCTACCCACCTTTGATGGCACAGACCCGATGGGATGGTTGGCTAGGGTTAATCAACAGTTTGAATTGCACCAAACCCCGGTGGAATTGAAGTTCCCATCGGTAATGGTTGATATGGAAGAATCCGCGTTGTACTGGTTTTTGTGGATGCAATCCAAAAAACCGAATATGACATGGACAGAATTCTCCCATGCCCTAACAAGTCATTTTGATGATCGTTTCATGGGGAATCCGTTCGAGAGGCTATCGGTGGTCAGGCAGACGAGCACAGTGAAGGATTATGTCACTGTATTTGTGCAGTTGGCCAGTCAGGTGCCTGGGCTCATTGATGATCACTATTTGGGGTATTTTATGTAGGGTCTGGCTGAGGATGTTCGATGCCAGCTGCGCCTTCTTCGATCGGCTGATTTAGAAACAGCCATGGAACTGGCGAGGGATGTGGAAACGAGCCTCACAGTTATGATCAGAGGTCACTATTCGAGGCCCATGAGTGGTTAGTTTGGAGTGGGCTCGATGAGTCGACCGCCCCCTAGTAACCGCACCCAAACTGGCTTTGGTTTCAGTCTGCCACCGAGGAGTTTTGGGATGGCGTCGAGCTTTTCTAGTTCGTCCGTCATGAAGCCGACAAACTGGGTGCAGAGCGATTGAGCTTACCCCACGACTCAGGCAGTTGCACAATCGTGTTTTGCCCGGATGACTCCGCAGGAGATGTCAGAGCTTCGTGCAAAAGGACTATGCTTCTGCTGTTAAAAAGTGTGGAGTCTGGGACATCAGTGCTCAATGCGACAACTCAATATTTTGATGGCTGAAGAGGAAGAGGCGTTGGATTTACAATGTTTCAAATTCCATGAAGATTCAGAACTACAAGCGGTGGAGGCCAAGCAGGAGGTGCCGGAAGAAGGTGAGAAGGGGGTTGTAGAGCTGCCCATGTATTCAATGGCGGGCATTACGGGGCCGCAGACCATGCGGCTTGAGGGAGTAATGCGTGGGCAGCAGGTGTTAGTATTGGTAGACAGCGGCGCCAGCCATAACTTCATCTCAAGTTCATTGGTGAACGAACTCGGATTAGAGCTTGATGTGTCGAACCAGATCTCAGTGCAACTGGGGGATGAGCGACGATTAGAGTCGGAAGGGGACTGCTATCGCCTAGAATTGAGGATGGCCGAACTGATGGTAGTCACGGATTTCCACCTTTTTGCACTCGATATAGTGCACGTTATTCTTGGTGTGGATTGGTTGGCATCATTGGGAGAAGTTACGGTGGACTGGGCTAATTTGTTGATGGCGTTTGATTATGGCGGAAGACGGGTGGAGTTGAAAGGGGACCCTGCTTTGTGTCGGGGACCTATTGGAATCTGCGAGTTGGTTAAAATTGAAAAAGCAGAATTGTGGGTTCTTGTGGTTGAAGGTTCATCTCCGAAGGTGTTAGAGCAGGTGTCGAAGGGAGTCGCGGGGGTGTTATCTCGGTTTGAGGGCATTTTTGGTGAGCCGAAGGGGCTTTTCCTGAACCGTGGTACTGAGCACTCGATGGTATTGCTGCCGGGATTGGGGACTGTATCTGTGAGACCGTACCATTATGGTCAGGCGCAGAAAGATAAGATAGAGCAGATGGTTTCAGATATGCTGTTAGCTGGGATAATTCGCCCCAGTTCTAGCCCTTTCAGCAGCCCGATATTATTGGTAAAGAAGAAGGATGGTAGCTAGCGTTTTTGTGTGGATTATCGAGAACTCAACAAGGTGACCGTGTTGAATAAGTACCCAATTCCAGTGATTCAGGAGATGCTAGATGAGTTGGCCGGAACGGTAGTTGATATGGGCAAGATGAGTTAGAGGCACACCGAGGTCGTTGTTGGTTTATCGGCGGCGGCGTCGCGGCATGCATGGGGCGTCAGCAGTATAGGTGTCCTGGGCAGCTTTATTATATTATTGCTTTATTTATTATTCTCTGTTTCTGTGTTGTTTAGTGTGGGCCTACTTGTGGGCTTAGGGTTGCTTATTTGTTATTTAAGTATGAGTCATGAACACTGTAATCTATCTATTGATTATTGAGGAAATAGACGGGAGCCTTTTGGCTATTTTGCAAACGCACTTGCGTTTGATTTTCTGAGTGTTAACAGTACTTGAGCTTTGATGATAGAAAAAGGTAACTAGGGTGGCAAGATGAGTTCTACATTGAGGCTTTGACTCGAGGAGCTCGTGCATTTTGAAGGAGAAATCAGGTGCCCTCGTTTCCTTATTCTAACTTTTATGTGTGTTTTTAATTAGTAGGAGTGGAAGGAATGAGATCTTGGTGTTGATGATCCATTTGAGCTTATATTTTTTTAAATCGTGTTTGGAATTCATATGCTCTTGAAATTGATGAAGGAAGTGTACTTGAGTTATATTGTGGTATTAAGTTCTATGTGTACTTGTGGGATATTGCTTACCATGAAGAGTGCTCTATTACTTGTTAAAAACCCATGTGAGATTTTGAGCCTTATTTATGTACATAAACACATGATATTTCTTTCTGGTGAGTATCGTTCTTGTGTGTGTATTCTAGAACTTGCCTTTTGTCTTACTTGAGACTGCATGTTATGTTAGATATTGGGAGATGATTTTAGGCCATCCTTGAATTTATGAGTTACTTAGCCAAATAATTTCATACCAAATAATTTTATATCCGTAGTTAGCCCTGTTGAGCCTAAAAGCCTTATTTCTTTGGAAACCTACGAAGATAGCTACTTTGATATCCTATTTGAGCCTTAAATTTCTATATTTAGTGGAGAATTAAATGTTGTCAAAGTGTGTGAATTGATTTTCATGGAGTTTAAAAGGAATAAAATATTTGGAGTTGTACAAGTGATTATGAGCTAAAAATATGAGCTGAAAAATAAGTTGCTTAGGGGTAGTGCCTGAAACTGGTACCCCGAGATGTTAAAGGTAGTGCCCGAAACTGGTACCTCAAGAAAAGAGAGAAGAAAGAAAAAATAGTTGTGTTGTGCTTGAAGGTGAAGAAGGAATGAAAATCGTCTGCATTAACAAGAAAGAGAGGAAGAAAGTTGAAGTGATCAATCAGCTTTAGTTCTCCACTATTTAAGTCACATTATCCATATATTTCCTACCTTAACCAAAGAGCCAACATTACATCTAAAAGAAAAGTCCTTTTTGATCCCATCGTCGAATCATACTTTTAATGGTGGAGAGTTTAAGATATTTGGCAAGCTTATGGTTACCTATGCACTTGAATTAAATCTGAGTGTAAACACCATAACCCATAAGTGTACATATTTTACACTTGAGTGCGTGATATATACTTTCGTGAGAACATGTGAATGGAGCATTTGATTGGTGGTGATTGTCTTAACTTGTATGCTATGAATTGATTATTACATGTAATGAGGGTTGCATGACCTTAGTTGAGGACAATTGTATTTTGAAGGGGGTATTGGTCATAGTCCTTATTTCTCCACTAATTTTCTTACTCTCTCTTTCTTTATTTTTATTTTGTTGCCTCGGGACGAGCAACGGGTAAGTTTGGGGGATTGTTGAGAGTGAAAATTAGCGTGTTTAGTGTCCAATTGAACAACTTCTTGATTGATATTGTTGTCATATATTAGCACAAGTGTCTTATATTCAATATATGTAAGAAAAAGGTATACTTGAGGTGTTTTATTGTGTTTTAGGTGGAAAAGGGATCAAAAGTGCCAAGTTGGAGAAAAGATGCAATTTGTGCAATGATGCTAAAAAATGCACGTCTAACTTGTGTAATTATTCTGTATTCGTGTGGAGCTCTGAATTGGATGTATGATACATGGTTGGAAAGCTACAGAAGAGAGGGTTGTTTTGGCATAAAGAACACCCCAATCGGAATCCAAACGAGAGAGATATGATCAAAGTGGTAACGTCACGCGAGCTGTGCCGAATAGAACAGCTGTGTTACTTTCCATGGCTTGTTACACCTTCAAACCTTAGATTTTCGATGATTTATTTATATGGATAGAAAGCCAAGAAAGAGAAGATCTCTTGAGGGCAAGAATCACTCAAATTGGAGATGAGACGAGGAAGTTATGCTTAAAATCGTGAAATCACGCAGCTGCCAGCGAGAATTTCTGAGAATTTCTGAAAATTTTCGAAAATTACCTAATTTATCTCCTTATTACATAATCCTCCATGATTCACCCATATATATTTTTTTCCTTATTTAATTTCCTTCTCACACATATATATATTTCACATCATTATTCATAAATTGGGTGGAGAATACAATAGATTAGAGGAAGAGAGGCCACAACCATACCACACCCCACAAGAAGGGATCACCCCCAACCATCATCCACATCCTTTCCTCCATCCATCCATCACTTTTAAGATTCGTTCGTGGAATCAAGAGGAGAACCAAGAGGAGGATTCAAGACGGAGAAGGACACGACGACTCTCAAATCTAGGGTTTATTTCATTTTCTAATTTATCTTGTATTTTCCAGACATTCGGGTAAGATCTATCCAACACCCATGATTGTTCTTCGTAACATCATGGGCTAGAGCCTTTTTGGTAGAACTAGGGTTGTGAAGGTTTTTACCAATTAATTGAACTTTCGTGTGTACACTCCGTATAATACTACTTGTGGATTTATTTTATATATGATTGTGCTTTTTTAATTCAAACTCACGGTCATTTTGTGCATCATTAACTGTTATTTAGAGTCTGAATACATATCTTGGTTATTGATTTAGTGCATTCACTGCTGAACAGGATTTCATGTTATGATTTTAAGTGAGGGGACTCCGAAACTTCATTAGAACTATCTTATATGAATACTTATTAATTGAATTGAATTCGGGTTATTAAGTAGGATAAAGAGGATAATTTTATAGTACCTATAAAGGGAGATCATATCGGGTTAGAGTAGCAATTGGCCAGGAAAATAATTGATACTGATAGTACCTAGAAAGGGGAATAAAATTATATCTCTTGCTCCGAGGTTATTCACACATGTAACATGCATGTTTACTTGTGTCTATAGAGTAGATTGATGGGCGTTTTCTCAACACACAACTTTAATCCCCAAGTATGAAGGATATCAATTGTAGTTTCGAAGGTGACCAAGTTAAATATCGAATCCACGGGATGGATAAATATAACTTTAGTTATTTTTTAGCAATTATGACTACGTTGAGAATTATAATTGTTGGTTTGTAAGCTAAGTAATAATAAAAATAGCAAATAAATAACAAGAACAAGAAAATAGTAGTTGTGATCAAATAAGATAATAGGTAGTTCGTCAAGCCATCCAGTTTCGTTCGTTAATTCATACTTTCGTGTGTCGATGTCTGACTCTGCCTTGTGGTTTATGGACGCATCGCTAGACCATACAAATCTATTCTATAGACACAAATAGATAAGCTTTTGACACGTGTGAGTATCCTCAGAGCAAGACGTATAGTTTACCTCCCTTTCTAGGTACTATCATAATCAATTATTTCCCGTGCACTTAGTACTCTAACCCGATTTGATCTCCCTTTTTAGGTACTATAAAGTTATACTCTTAATCCTACTTGTTAACCCGAATTCAATTCAATTAACAAATATTCATATAAGACGGTTCTAATAAAACCTCGGAATCCCTTCACTTAGAATTATAACAATAAACCCTTCTCATTAGTGAACGCACTCAACCAATAACCATGTCATGCATTCAGACTCTACACAACGATTATTGATGCACAAAACAACTATGAGTATGGATTAAAAACGTGCAATCTTATATAAAATAAACCACAAGTAGTGTTGTACAGAGTATACACATGAAGTACAAATTAACTCATGAAACCTTCATAACCCTAGAAATACCGAAGTGGCTCTAGCCCATGATTGATCTAAGAACAATCATGGTTAGTTGGACCAATCTTACTTGAATCTCCAGCTGAACCTCTGTCTCAGCTCTCCTACTCTCCTCTTGTAATGTGTTGTTGACGACGATCCCTTTCTTCTTCCTTTCTCGTTCTCTTAGTGACCGCGTGTATCTTGACTGCATGAGCCTCCTTTTATACTGTAATCACGTCTCTAGGGCTTGAAATGGGCTTTTCAAGTGATCCCACGCGTTTTGGCCTCGAAAATCCGGATAAGGTGAGTTCCCGCACGTCGATTCGACCTCGTCAAACAAGTCGAACCACTGGCCGCAGGTCGAACCAAAGGTCGAACCTACCTACTGGAAATATTCTGCACTTGGTTCGACCTCTTGTACAGGTCGAACCCCTCGGGTCTTGGTCGAACCACAGGTCGAACCCCCACACTGGATAATTTCCGCTCCTGGTTTGACCAACCGTCAGGTCGAACCCATCTTCTCGCAAACTGGTTCGACCATGGTTCGACTTGATGAACAGGTCAAACCCCTTGAGTCGTGGTCGAACCTTCCTCCTTGATTAGCCATAGTTTAGTGGAGAATGACCAATTCAAGAAATTATCGAACCCAAGGGAGGTAGGCACTAGTGCTTAAGCGATCTCACATTTCTTACAATTTTATAGAGACTAATCATCAAAGGGAGGTTGATCAAACAAGAAATAAATCAATCAATGCAAGTGAACAAGCAATGATCAAACGAACAAGATGGATGGATGAAAAGTGGTTTTCCAAATTGATTAAAAGTGAGATTAACAACAATCAAGAAGTGGTAATTCTAGGAATTATGTATCAAATTCATATGTATCATGGATTGAAGACTAAGGGCCAACACTAAAATCACCTAAACTCCCTCTCGAGATGGATATGATATGAATATCAAATAGCTCAATGGATTGGTTCTCACTTAAACAATTCCAACTAGGTACTAAGCTTAAATGAGAGTCCCTTCGCACAATTAATCAATCTCTCGATCAAACCAATCACATGTCCTACCAAAGGGTTCTAAACTATGAAGGACTTCTCAATCTCTTCACAATCTATAATGCACATGAAGTGTTTGATGAAATGATTCACTTAATTATCCTAAGCATATAATTGATTTATCAATCTAATCACATATCTAGAACAACTAAACACACAAATCATCAATACAAATCAAGCAATACATAATCAATGATAGAAAATCATAGATCCCATCAACATATGAATTCAAATACACAAATCCCCAAAATTATCCAACAACTATCATGTTGCTAATCTCACAAGGGAGATTAGCCTACCATATTAAGAAGGAAATGAACATAGACATTAAGATCCTTACAAAACATGATGAAACTATGAGGTTTAATACAAGAAATGAATGGAAACTCCCTTGATGTCACTTCAATGGTGATTTCCTTCCTTCCCTTGTTATCTTCATCTCTTCCTTACTTCTTTTCTTCAATTGGATGATGATTTTGATAGTTGGATGATGGTAGATCCAAAGGATGGTGAATGAATGAAGATGATGGTGTAAAATGGAGAGAATTATGTGTGATGTGTGTGTGGAAGGGTGGAATTTCGGATCTCCTCTCAATTGTTGAATAAAGGGGTATTTATACCCCTTGGGAAGCTTCTAGAAGGATTCTGATTTTTTCTGATCCCAGACACGACACGGGTCGTGCGACGCAACATGGCCGTAAGGTGGCCGTGTTGTGTCTTCTGTTGCTCTCACACGGCCATTCTGGACAGGGCCGTGTTACGCAACACGTCTCGTGTGCTGCAACACGGCTCGTGTGCTGTAACACGAGCACAGGGTGGTTGTGTTGGATCTTCTGATGTCGGCACACGGCCACTTCTTACAGGGCCGTGCGCTGTACACGGCCCGTGTTCTTGCTGCCCTGCTTCATCTTTCACTGTTTTGGCTCGTTCTTCCTCGTTTCAACTCCGAATTGAGATCCGCTTTTTCCTACGTCTTCCTTATCATATCTAGCATCCAATAAAAAGTGAAAATCATAGGTTTAAGCTCATTCACACACATTTCAATAAAAACACAAAATACAACCAAATAACACATACAATACTGATAAAATCATATGAAAAGACATACCAAAAGACACTAAAATCTAGGTGAAAATATCACTCATCACTCCTGCACACTTTGCAATGCTGGTTCGACCTGTAGGAGAGGTCGAACCCTCCTCCAACAGGTCGAACCACCTCTCTCCTTGGCGGTTCGCGTGGTCTCGACTTCGTCTCTTCGATTCTTGGCACTTCCACTCCGATTTTGCTATGAAAACCACTTAAATAGCTCCACTAACACCTGATTCATGCTAATTCACAATATATATAGGTTTTCCACCTATTTCCACCTCAAAACTCTCCAAAACTAGCACAAAACATGGTGCCAAACTTGTGAATTTACACACTCTTCATAGATATACATGGTTTAGTGATGCGTCCATAAACCACAAGGCAGAGTCAGACATCAACATACAAAAGGGAGATTAATGAGTGAAACTGGATTATCTTAGAGCTACCTATTCTCCTACTTGATCCACTTTCGTATTCTTCGAGTGATATTTTATTTTATTTGTTATTTTAATTAATTGTTTATTAGTTTAATAATTAAACCCTAAAACTTTATTGCCTTCGTCTTAATTAATTTAGTTTATAATTAAATTAATAATACGCCGTCCTTTGGGTTCGATATTCACTTGGTCGCTTGCTTAAGTTGCAACTGATATCCTTAATATTAGGGGATTAATTTTGCATGCAAAGAAAACGCGCATCACCTTTTCGCCGGTAGCTATGCCTATGTTGATCCAGATTTTTTTATTTGTTGCTAATAATATTGTTTATGAGGAATAGAAAATAGATGTCAAGACAGTTTTCCTGATTGGAAGTTTTGAGGAAAACATCTATGTGAAGCAACCAGAGTGATTCATTACAACGGGGTAAGAGCATTTTGATAGTTAGCATAAAAGTGTTCATCGATGGACTAAAGCATGCTTCAAGATCATGAAACATCCATTTTCATGAGGTAGTCCAATGACATGGATTTAATCAATGATCGGATGGGTCTTGTGTATTGAAAAGAGTGACATAAATGTGGTGGTATTTCTTGTACTATACGTTTATGGTATCTTGCTCATTAGAGACAATGAAAGAGTATTGTCGGACGTATGGGTATGGTTGATAAAGCAGTATGAAATGAAGGACTTAAGAGAAGCAAAATATATCCTTGCGATCATGGTGATCACAAGATAGGATGTTGTGCTTATCTCAAGTTTCATGAAATGATACAATCCTTACTCGTTTTAGAATGTGACTTTATCTAAGGAAATGTATCTTGATACAAAAGAAGATAAGTGAGATAAAAATGGTTCCTTATGCTTCGACGAATAAGGAAGCTTAATATAAGGAATGTTATGCATGAGATCAGATATCTGTTTTGCTGAAGGCATGGTCAGTGAGTATCAAGGTAACCTGAAACAAGAATGATGAACTGTGGTAAGACATATACTTGTGTACCTGAGAAGGACTAGAAATTATATGGGGACTTACCGGACAGATTCACTGCTTCTTGTGGGTTACATAGATTTGGATTTTTTAAATCAGATAGGGACGACAGTAAATCCACCTCAAGGTTATGTGTTTAATTTTGAAAGTTGAGTCATAATATGGAGGAGTGTTATATGGAAATATATTTTGGACTCCATCATGAAAGAAGATAAATTGGAGCCTCTGAGGCAGCCAAAGTATCTGTATGACTCCAGACACTTCATGATGAACTTGAAAGTGATTCTGGGTTTGTCCAAGGTTATAACAATATATTGTGATGATAATGGTACAGTTGCAAACTTGAAGGAATCACGAGTTCATAAGGCAAATAAACACATTAAGTGCAAGTACCACCTGTTACGAGAAATCATATGATGAGGGGAAGGTTGTTATCACCTAGATTGCATCGGATGATAGCCTAGCATATCCTTTTACAGGAACCTTAAGGCGAAAGCCTTTGATGGTCGTGTAGTGGGAGTGGGAATCAGATGTATAGTAGAAGACATGATATCATAGTCTTTTAGTATAAATGGAAGATTGTTGGATTGTATAATAAAAGCCTAGCTTTAGTATTAACAATATTTAAAACGAGAATTATTGATCAAATGATTGCATCTTATAATTTATTTATATGTCGATGCAATAGTCCACTTACTTTATACTGTAGATAATATGTTGTGCGGCAACACGCGGAAGATCATATTATCGATTTTCTTATAAAGTATAAACAGATGCTCACAACCGAGATAGACGGGGACTCTCTATCGGGATGGTTATAGTGTGATTTAGTATTAGTTTGTCTTGACTATAAAATCACATTAGTGCACTTTGTGTATTGAGCAGGACCGCTTGGGATCGTTTGACTTATACTGACTATATAGGAGAACTTGATCTCAATTATTATGGATGTTCGTGCTCTTAATCCCTATACAATAATTCGACACGTAAGCCAATATATATCTCTTTGATTCATCAATAGATGAGATTTAAATATTAAATCAATAAACTCGGTGAGTTGGGAAATAGTGTTGTCTCTATGGTGCACTGTTGATTGTAGAAGGAATCCATGTCCATTATAGGTTGATGATGTTCCCTTGAGGAGGTCATAAGGATAATCATGTAAACCCTGCAAGTGGATTTATTCCGGCATGATAATGAGGTTGAGTGGTACTACTCTCGGATGAGATATTAATTAATGGAGTTGTCAGTAACTTAATTAATTAATGGGCATTATATATCTTAAACATGGGGAGACTAACAGACTCATAATAAGAAGGTACTCATAACGTAATTATGAGATTAGAACGGTAGTGCGGTAATAATATTTTAGTGGTATATATTATTATTATTGGACTTATGTATAAGTTTTGGGCTAAACATGGATACTTAAGCCCAATGGAGGCCTGATGCGCATTTTCTTTGCACGCAAAATTAATCCCCAAGTATTAAGGATATAAATTGCAGCTTAAGCAAGCGACTAAGTGAATATCGAACCCAAAGGACGGCGTATTATCAATTTAATTATTATCTAAATTAATTAAGACAAGTGATAATAAAGTTCGAGGTATGGAATTATTAATCTACTAAGCAAGTAATTAAAATAACAAATAAAATAAAGTATCACTTGAAGAATACGAAAGTGGATCAAGTAGGAGAATAGGTAGCTCTAGGATAATCCAGTTTCACTAATTAACTTCTCTTCCATGTGTCAATGTCCGACTCTGCCTTGTGGAATATGGACGCATCACTAAACCATGCATATCTACTCTATAGACACAAGTAAACATGCGTGTAACACGTGTGAATAACCTCGGAGCAAGAGATATAATTTCACCCCCCTTTCTAGGTACTATCAGTATCAATTATTTCCCCCTAGGATTGGTACTCTAACCCGATATGATCTCCCTTTATAGGTACTATGAAATTATCCTCTTTATCCTACTTATTAACCCGAATTCAATTCAATTAATAAGTATTCATATATGATAGTTCTAATGAAGCTTCGAAGTCCCCTCACTTAGAATCATAACATGGAACCCTGCTCAATAGTGAACGCACTCAACCAATAACCATGTCATGCATTCAGACTCTACACAACGATTATTGATGCACAAAACGATTATGAGTATGGATTAAAAAGGCACAATCTTATATAAAATAAACCACAAGTAGTGTTGTACGGAGTATACACATGGAAGTTCAATTAACTAGATAAAACCTTCACAACCCTAGTTCTACCAAAAAGGCTCTAGCCCATGGTGTTGTAGGAAACACACATGGGTGTTGGATAGATCTTACCCGGATGTCCGGAAAATACAAGATAAATTAGGAAATGAATAAACCCTTGATATGGCGTCTTCATGCCCTTCTCCATCTTGAATCCTCCTCTTGGTTCTCCTCTTGATTCCACAAACGAATCTTCAAAGTGATGGATGGATGGAGGAAAGGAAGTGGATGATGGTTGGGGGGTGATCCCCCCTTGTGGGGTGTTGTATGGTTGTGGCCTCTCTTCTCCTCTCTTGTATTGTGTTCTCTATATTTGGACGTCTTTCTTGACTACATGAGCCTCCTTTTATACTTGTAATCACATCTCTAGGGCTTGGAATGGGCTTTTCAAGTGATCACACGCGTTTAGGCCTCGAAAATACGGATATGGTAAGTTCCCGAAGCACGGTTCGACCTCCCAAACAGGTCGAACAAAACAGGGGAGGTCGAACCATGGTCGAACCACCATTATAGTCGTCCCAGGTAATCGATTCGACCAGATGCCAGGTCGAATCGAAATGTCGTGGTCGAATCGTTATTTTTCCGTTGGGTTCGACCTCGGTTCGACCTCAAGCAGGTCGAACCAATTTGCGCAGTCTCTCCGTTTCGCGTATAACTTTCACATCCAACCTCCGAATTGAGTGATATTTGTGCTCTCGCGATCCTCTCTTCCTTGGCTTTCTATCAATATAAAGAAATCATAAAAAATCCAAGAATTGAATATGTAACAGGCCATGGAAAGTAGCACTGCAATTCTGTTCGGCACAGCTCGCGCGGCGTCACCACTTTGCTCATAACTTCCTCGTTCGGACTTCGAATAGGATGTTCTTTATGCCAAAACGACCCTATCTTCAGTGGCTTTCCAAAAATATATCACATCAACAGTTTTGAGCTCCACACGAACACAGAATGATTATGAAAGTTGGACATGCGTTTTCAGCATTCTTGCACAAATTGCACATTTTCTCCAACTTTGCACTTTTGATCCATTTTTCCACCTAAAACACAATAAAACACCTCACGTGCACCTTTTTCTCACATATAATGAATATAAGACCATTGTGCTAATATATGACAACAATTCTCATCAAAAAGGTGTTAAATTGGATAATAAAACACGCTTATTTTCACTCTCATCAATCCCCCAAACTTACCCGTTGCTCGTCCCGAGGCAACAAAATAACATAAAAAGAGAGAGAGAGTATGAAAATTAGCAGGGAAACAAGGACTATGATAAATACCCCATTCAAAATACAATTATCATCAACTTAGGTCATGCAACTCTTATCACGTGTAATAATCAATTCAAAGCATACAAGTTAAGACAATCACCACCAATTCAAATGCTCCATTGACATGTTCTCACGGAAAGTATATATCACTCGCACTCAAGTGTAAAAGATGTACACTTATGGGATAAGGTATTTACGCTCAGATTCAATTCAAGTGCATGCGTTACCATAAGCTTGCCAAACGTCTCAAACTCTCCACCACTTAAAAGTATGATTCGACAATGGGATCAAAAAGGACTTTTCTTTTGGATGTATTGTTGGCTCTTTGGTAAGAGTAGGAAATATATGGATAAAGTAACTCAATTAGTAGAGAATTAAAATCAGAGATCTTTTGTACTGTAGATTTTTACACTTCAAGGCTATCCAGCTTCATGCTCTTCTAATTTTCTTTTCTCTCCTTTCCTTCAAGCTCAACATACTTTTTCTTTTCTTCAAGCACATCCTTTTTCTCTCGAGGTACCAGTTTTGGGCACTACCTCACGCATCCTCCATAGGGTACTAGATTTAAGCACTACCCTAGGGTTTTTGATTCCATGGAGTACTAGATTTAAGCACTACTCCACGCTTCTCCTTTAGATGCATTATCATAATCCATCACTATTAATTTCAACACCAATTTCATTCCTTCCCAAATTGTTATTAAGCACCATTAACACACTTTGACAGCATTTAATTCTCTACTTAATATAGGAATTTAAGGCTCGAATAGGATATCAAAGTGGCTATCTTCGTAGGTTGCCAAAGAAATAAGGCTTTTAGGCTCAACGGGATAAACTACGGATATATAATTATTTGGTAGGAAATTATTTGGCTAAGTGACTCATAAATTCAAGGATGGCCTTAGATCATCTCCCATCATCTAACACACATGTAGTTTCAAGTAAGACAAGAGGCAAGTTCTAGAATACATACACAAAAACGATACTCACCAGAAAAGAAATATCATGTGATTATGTACATGATCAACGAGGCTCAAAATCTCACATGGGTTTTTAACAAGTAGCAGAGCACTTTTCATGGTAGGTAATATCCCACAAGTACACATAGAACTTCATACCACAATATAACTCAAGTACACTTCCTTCATCAATTTCAAGAGCATATGAATTTCAGCACAATTTAAACAATTTAAGCTCATATGGATCACCAAAAATATAAACTCAATCCTTTCACTCCATGGATTTAAAAGCACATATAAAAATTAGAATAAGGGAACGAGGGCACCTGATTTTTCTTCAATGAATGCTCGAGCTCCTCGAGTCAAAACCTCAATGTAGAACTCGTCTTGCCACCTAGTTACCTTTTTCTATCATCAAAGCTCAAACAAACTCATCATCACAAGATTCATCAATAATAAAATAGGAGAACTATAAGAAATAATAAATTGACTATCTAATCGACTCCACACACTAAAAACTCCACTGAACACCAGGCAAATTGTAAAAAATCGACATATCAAAACCGATTAAAGTTTCAATATACCGCAAAAAATCAACTCCCCTAGCAAACATCACAAAGAAAAGATTATACTCTTGGTGCTTTAATGAGGTAAGAACATCACACCCCCCCAAACTTAGTAAAAACGTAAGTTGAAACTAAGTTTGAAAAGAGATGTAATTTCCGAATAATAAGCACCTTAAATATAAAAATTTCTTACTCACACGAAAAAAATAAAGCGCAATAAAACAGAAGGGCAAGCTCCCAACAGGCACTCATGTTTAACGTCGTAGAGTCACGACGGTAGAGGACGGTCTTCTCGCATCCTCACCTTCAAATACTTTCTTTCCCTCTTCTTGTCTACACTCAACACCTCACCTTCCTTGGTCACAAAAATATGATCATTGAAATTTCCTTCCTCCCATGGTTGTCTAGACTCCTCCTTGTCAATCTTCCACTTAAATTCAGAATCACCTGTCTTAGAAAAATCAAGATTAAACAAGTTAGAAACCATATCAATGCTCTTGCACGATTGAGTCTCCATGGGCATCTTCATTGCATGATCAAGAGAGAAAACCTCATCTTCATTATCCATTCGCAGTCTAAGCTTTCCTTCCTTAACATCTATCATAGCTCCAGTTGTGGCAAGGAATGGTCGTCCCAAAATAAGGGGAATGTCACCCTTATCATCTTCCATCTCAAGTACAAGAAAATCCATGGGAAAAACTAACTTATCCACTCTCACTAAAACATCTTCAATTAAACCCTTCGGACAAGTCATGGATCTATCCACCAATTGAAGAGCAATATTCGTGGGTTTAAGATCCCCCAAACCAAGCCTTTTAAATATGGACAAAGGCATCAAGTTAACGCTTGCCCCCAAATCACACAAGGCTTTATGCGCCGACCCTTTTCCAATGTCACAAAGAATGATGAAGCTTCCCGGATCCTTTAACTTTGTAGGCAACTTCCTTTGAAGGATAGAGCTGCAATTCTCTGATAGGTTCACCGTCTCCACTCCGTTCAAGCTTCTCTTCTTTGATATAATATTCTTGAGGAATCGGGCATAGTATGGCATCTCTATGATTGTTTCAGAGAAAGGAATGTTCAAGCTTACTTTGCTCATGACATTGTGAAACCTCTTGAACTTTTCTTCCAATCCCTTCTCGGCCAATCTCGAAGGAAACGGAGGAGGTATCTTGGTCTTTGGTCTTCCCCATTCATCACCATCAACCTTCTCCGCTTTCTCCTTTTCGGCTCTCAATCGCTTGGCTCTCTCCCACTTTTTCTCAGCTATTATCTCTGTACTTTGCTCATTCCGAACCACTGGAGTAGCATCAACATCATCGAGAGTGTTCGGAGTAGCAACAGGCAATTTCTGGAGGGGTTCGACCAGGGTTCGACCTGTGGAACAGGTCGAACCAGGCACGTACTGGTCGAACCTACCTTCTGGACAACGGCTCTCTTTTTGAATTTGAGGTTCGACCTGGGTTCGACCTGTTTGAGAGGTCGAACCAGGTACGTAAAGGTCAAACCTATCTCCTGGAAGACTACTCTCTTTCTGCTCTTGAGGTTTGACTAGGTTTCGACCAGTGTTAGAGGTCGAACCACTGCCCCCTAGGTCGAACTGCCTCACTGTATAGTTTATATCCTCCGGTTCGACCAGGGTTCGACCTGCTGGGTTGGTCGAACCATTACGGTCGTGGTCGAACCGTTGCTGCGACAAAACAGAGCACTCCAGATGAAGAGGTTCGACCATGGTTCGACCTGCAGAATAGGTCGAACCCTCTGGGTTTTGGTCGAACCGAGGATTTTGAAAAACAGAGTGCTCTGAATGGTGTGGTTCGACCATGGTTCAACCTTTATGCCAGGTCGAACCATCTGGGTGTTGGTTGAACCGATGCTTAGTCATGTCCAAATTTGATTTCGGCCTCGTCGTTCCTTCATACTGTGTTCCAGACCTTAACGTGATGGCTTTATCTTCCAATTCTTGTTTCAATTGATTCACATTCGCGGTCATCTGCTCCATAATCAAAGTAAGCTCCTTCATCTGCTTAGATAAATCTGCATTATCAACATTCATGGTATCCTCAAGACGATCAATCCTTGCATCATTCTCAGCTATGTATCGATTGAAGGTATCTTCAACACTTTTCACTTCTTGCTGCTGCCTACTAGGTCCCCTTAGTGTCAACTCTGTAATCTGCCTCTGCTGGGACTCTAGTAGCTTGTTGATGTTAGCTAGACTAGAGACGATCTCATCATCCCTATTCGGCTTCACTTGATATTCAACCTGCACCACCTTGCCAAGTACATATGATCCTCTATCTCTCTCTACTGGCCAGTCACATAAATTCATAGAGATGTCTTCAAATAACTTTTCTGCTTCAAGTGTTGTCTTTGATAACAGCGCTCCTCCTGATGATGCATCAATAAAAACACGCGACTCACAATCCAATCCATAATAGAAGATACTTATGTAGTAAGCCTTAGACATTTCATGTTGTGGACACCTCCTGAGCATATCTTTAAATCTGTCCCAAGCCTCATAAAATTTCTCACCCTGATTCATAACAAATCGAGTGATCTCTTGCTTCATTCTTAAGATCCTTGAGGGTGGCATGTATCTCTCCAAGAACTTCTGCTGCAGTTGGTCCCATGTATTGCAATCGGCTGGATCAAGGGTCTCATACCAAGCTTCCGCCTTATTAATTAAAGAGAACTTGAATAAGGCGATCCGCCTAGCATTATCATTCGCTCCACTGCCCTTTTGAGTGTTTGCATAACCAAGAAATTTTCGGAGATGCTGATATGGATCTTCAAAACAACCTCCAGAAAAGAGATTCTTCTCTACCATATTAATAAGAGCGGGATGTATCTCAAAGTCATCATCTTCCCCCCTTGCTCCTATCAACCCCATGTTGACATTCCCAAAGTTCGTGAAAATTTCACGAATGGAAACATTATCCGGATTCTGCCTTGCTCCGGCCATGTTTAGATCAATGTGTTATTCCTTCTTTTCCTTCCTCTCCTTTTTTCAAGCGCACAAGTAACTCGGAAAAATTCAAGGTTAGATAGAAATAAATAATCACAA
This sequence comes from Pogostemon cablin, assembly GCA_023678885.1. NCBI lineage: Eukaryota > Viridiplantae > Streptophyta > Magnoliopsida > Lamiales > Lamiaceae > Pogostemon > Pogostemon cablin. The sequence goes on from CM042979.1 coordinate 14,615,118, forward strand.
ATAAGAGAAAAAGAAAAAAAAATCTTAATCAACTAGAAATAATAAAATCAATAATAACAGCCGTCCCCGGAAATGGCGCCAAGAACTTGATGCGCGTTTTCTTTGCACGCAAAATTAATCCCCAAGTATTAAGGATATCAATTGCAGCTTAAGCAAGCGACCAAGTGAATATCGAACCCAAAGGACGGCGTATTATCAATTTAATTATTATCTAAATTAATTAAGACAAGTGATAATAAAGTTCGAGGTATGGAATTATTAATCTACTAAGCAAGTAATTAAAATAACAAATAAAATAAAGTATCACTTGAAGAATACGAAAGTGAATCAAGTAGGAGAATAGGTAGCTCTAGGATAATCCAGTTTCACTAATTAACTTCCCTTCCATGTGTCAATGTCCGACTCTGCCTTGTGGAATATGGACGCATCACTAAGCCATGCATATCTACTCTACAGACACAAGTAAACATGCGTGTAACACGTGTGAATAACCTCGGAGCAAGAGATATAATTTCACCCCCCTTTCTAGGTACTATCAGTATCAATTATTTCCCCCTAGGATTGGTACTCTAACCCGATATGATCTCCCTTTATAGGTACTATGAAATTATCCTCTTTATCCTACTTATTAACCTGAATTCAATTCAATTAATAAGTATTCATACATGATAGTTCTAATGAAGCTTCGGAGTCCCCTCACTTAGAATCATAACATGGAACCCTGCTCAACAGTGAACGCACTCAACCAATAACCATGTCATGCATTCAGACTCTACACAACGATTATTGATGCACAAAACGACTATGAGTATGGATTAAAAAGGCACAATCTTATATAAAATAAACCACAAGTAGTGTTGTACGGAGTATACACATGGAAGTTCAATTAACTAGATAAAACCTTCACAACCCTAGTTCTACCAAAAAGGCTCTAGCCCATGGTGTTGTAGGAAACACACATGGGTGTTGGATAGATCTTACCCGGATGTCCGGAAAATACAAGATAAATTAGGAAACGAATAAACCCTTGATATGGCGTCTTCATGCCCTTCTCCATCTTGAATCCTCCTCTTGGTTCTCCTCTTGATTCTACAAACGAATCTTCAAAGTGATGGATGGATGGAGGAAAGGAAGTGGATGATGGTTGGGGGGTGATCCCCCCTTGTGGGGTGTTGTATGGTTGTGGCCTCTCTTCTCCTCTCTTGTATTGTGTTCTCTATATTTGGACGTCTTTCTTGACTGCATGAGCCTCCTTTTATACTTGTAATCACGTCTCTAGGGCTTGGAATGAGCTTTTCAAGTGATCACACGCGTTTAGGCCTCGAAAATACGGATATGGTAAGTTCCCGAAGCGCGGTTCGACCTCCCAAACAGGTCGAACAAAACAGGGGAGGTCGAACCATGGTCGAACCACCATTCTGGACGTCCCAGGTAATCGATTCGACCAGATGGCAGGTTGAATCGAAATGTCGTGGTCGAATCGGTTATTTTTCCGTTGGGTTCGACCTCGGTTCGACCTCAAGCAGGTCGAACCGATTTACGCAGTCTCTCCGTTTCGCGTATAACTTTCACATCCGACCTCCGAATTGAGTGATTTTTATGCTCACGCGATCCTCTCTTCCTTGGCTTTCTATAAATACAAAGAAATCACAAAAACTCCAAGAATTGTATATGTAACAGGCCATGGAAAGTAGCACTGCAATTCTGTTCGGCACAGCTCGCGCGGCGTCACCACTTTGCTCATAACTTCCTCGTTCGGACTTCGAATAGGATGTTCTTTATGCCAAAACGACCCTATCTTCAGTGGCTTTCCAAAAATATATCAGACCAACACTTTTGAGCTCCACACGAACACAGAATAATTATGAAAGTTGGACATGCGTTTTCAGCATTCTTGCACAAATTGCACCTTTTCTCCAACTTTGCACTTTTGATCCCTTTTTCCACCTAAAACACAATAAAACACCTCACGTGCACCTTTTTCTCACATATAATGAATATAAGACCATTGTGCTAATATATGACAACAATTCTCATCAAAAAGGTGTTAAATTGGATAATAAAACACGCTTATTTTCACTCTCATCAAGGCCCAACTCTAATTTTCGTCCTGGTCCCTGCTGTAGCCCATATATAAGTCATCTCAGCTGTCCGAAAACCCTAATAATAATTAATCATGGCTAACATTGTGAAGAGGGAAAGAGAATAACAGATTGAGAAGATCTTAAGGATCATCGTCCACACGACATCAAGATTGGACTTGGGATTACATCAGAAGATCAAGATGTTGTTTGCTGCTGCTGTTCGTCAACTTTCATAATTTTTTTAAAATCGTGTGGAACTCTAAACTATACGTGTAATATATCGTTGGAAAGCCACTGAAGAGAGGATCGTTTTAGTGCGTAGATCACTTAATCGTATATCGGATAAGAAAGTTACGCCCAAAACCATGAGGCTGCGCAAGCTGCCAATGAGAATCTTTCTTCTTCAACATACCCTGGTGAAAGGTAATACGTTTCTATGTTTTCTTACTTCCGCTGATTATAAAATCATATGGAACCCTAACGGTTCGCGTTAGTGAAACGATCGAATGCCAACATATTTTCTAAAGAAAAATAAAAAATATTAATGAAAAGTGTATACCCTTTACAACAAAATGGTGTACCCTTATTAATTAAAATGTATTCCCTTTAGAACAAAACAATATATCTTTACTCATAATACTAAATTCTAAAGGCGCACGGTGTGCGCCAAGGGCATAAGAGCCTTACTCAATGTAAAAATGAAAAAAACTACTCCCCCCATCGCACAACAAGAGTGGCAAAACTTTTTTGTACGTAGATTAAGGGATATAATATTTAATGTGTATTGTGTACTTTTTACATGGTATTTGACTCATGTACCCTTAATGCTTAATCAGACCTAATCAAGATTGTTCCCAACGAGAGAAAAAAAGCAACCTTCTGATTTTACTCCTCTGAAATTATCACTCCGAAAAAAAGCAACCTTCCAATCGGGTTCACTCCTTTAAAATTATCACTCCCGGAAAAACTCCTCTAATCAAGAATTAACAAAGATTTTCAATTTGGATTTATTTTCCTGATCAATAACTTCAAAAACACAGATCAACTATCTTTTGACTACCCACCACAGCACCTTCGCCGCCCCTCCACACCACCTTCGCCGCCCCTTTGATGTCCACCGTTGACTCTAGCACCATCTCCTGCCGCTCCACATCAATCATGAACTTCTTCGCGTGTTGGGCCAGCTCTAGCCCGCTTAGCCGCACCGGAAGATAAGTAACCGGTAGAACCTCGGTGGCTGTGACCCTGCCTACACCGGAGCCGACCCGAGGAGCGACCCGGCGTAGTGGATGCACATCTCGGTGTGGAGTAGCAGATGGGCACGATGTTGGGATGGTGATATGGACGGTCAAGATCGTCTCGGCATTGATGGATGGAAGTTCTAGCACAGATCCATCAAGATCTAGCACTGATTCGATGAATTTCATTGGAGAGTGGAAGGAAGAAAGATAGATGAAGGGTCCAGAGAGAGAAAAAGTATAAGGGTCTGATCGTCGCTATTTTCACCTAAATTTTACGTCATTTTTGTGTGTGTTTTCATTCTTTTATTTCATATTTTTGTATCTTTTGTATATAGTATTTTAGGAAATTGATGATGATGATTTTCATGTCTTTGAATAGGTGATTATGAAGATAAATGGTGATAAAAAGCATGAAGAAAGGATAAAGTTGAAGAAAATAAAAAATTGGCCAAAATACATAAAAACACGCCCGTGTTTTTATGTAGTGCCGGTGTTTTTCTACAGGGACCAAAACATACAGAATGCTGAAATTTTGCAGAAAAACACGGTCAGGTGCAGAAAAACACGCCCGTGTTTTCTTGCAATTTGGCCAAAAGTCGCGTTTTTCTCCTTTATGCTATTTCCATGTGTGTGAGGGGATATAAATACCCCAATATCAACATTTGAAGGCAGAAAATCAAGGGTTTTGGGTGCCCACACACATTTTACACCTCCATCTTCATCCATCTTCCATCTCATTCCTCTATCCTTCAATCCATCCATCCATTCTTCTTGATTTCCTCAAATCCATCCATCCATTCCACTAATCCACCAATCTAAGAAGGGAAGAACATCAAGGAGTGAAGATTGGAGCATGTTGAAGGGAGAGAAACCCAACTTCAAAAGGGAATCCCATCAACCTTTGATTTGTTGTTTTCTTCATTATTTAGCTCAATTGGAGCATGCCATGGACAATATTGATTTTATTATGATTTGGAGTGGCTATTCCTCATGTGAGGCTATCAATATGATTGGTGAAGGATAATGTAGATTTTGCACACCACGTGTTCGAAGAAATGATTAATATAAATATTTTCTATTATGAATGCTTATTCTCATTTTATGTATGATTTGTGTGGTTAAATTCTCTATTCATAGTATTAGGATAGCCATTCCAATATTATACTTAGTGGTTTAATTGAATCATTGATTGCATGAGATGACTTAGTTAGTGTGAGGAGAGGTAAGCCATACCCTTCAAGTGCTTAGAACCTCATGATAGGACATTAGTGATGAACTAGTGATGTGAACCAAACTTATGATCATAGTACCTTCATGGGAATTGAGAGTAAGAGACAATCCTAGGAGATTTAAACTTGTAAAAGAGTTGAGAACCTAATTACCTTGGCTATAGGGATTAGGGGTACATAAGTGATTGCCCTTAATATCATAACATGATGACCTTCAATACATGTGTGTGTGAGTCTACAGGAGCCTTTTCCATGATATTGCTTGCCTTACATACTTCTTAGATTGTTCACCTTCACCCATCATCCATCTCATATGTACATTTTCTATCTTTAATTGTTTCCCTAGTTGTTAACTGTAGTGTAATTAAACCTCTTCTTTATTGATTAGTCTTCTAGAATGAAACATCTTTCGAATACGGATATATCACTTTCTCCCTTGGGTTCGATATTCTAAATTTTACACTTGGTCACTTACATGCTACACATGATAGAGTACGCTTACTCTAATCAATTTATACCAAAATTGAGACTAAGTTCATGGCGCCATTGCCGAGGAGAAAGGCTTCGGTGTAACGTGTTTGGATTTGTTAGCTTTACTTAGGACATTTTTTTCTTATTTTTGCTTTTATATTTGCTTTGAAAATTTTTTGTTCTTACTTGTTCTTCTTGATAGGTACATCAACCTTGAAAGAAGAGGAGAAGGAGCAAAACCAAAAATATTAATTGGAGAAGAATTGTAGTAGATCTTGATAATAAGAGTAAAAATAGATCAATGCTACAATAATGGAATGTACGAGGGATGGCAAGGAGCTTACAATGTGAATACATTTCAACCGTATCAAGGAAACATTTATTCCATACCAATTTCTTACAACAATCAAGTTCCTACGGTTACTCCTCTATCCGAAAATAATGCCTTGATGGAAATGCTTAGAAGTTATGCTTATGGAAGTGATACAAGGCAAAGTTTTCAACCAAGTCTTTCTAGCTATGAGCCTTAAAATGCTTTCTCAATGCCTAGTTCCAAATTTAATGGGGGACAAATGTGGAACATGCCCAATTACCAAATAGGGAATGGAACAAGTATGCAAAACGGGTATGTCCAAGGGAATTTTCAAGAAGAGTGTCAACCATATGATGATGGGAAACCTTCCTTGCAAGATCAATTAAGTGAAATAATGAAAATGCTTGAAGAAGGAAGGGAAGAAAGAAAGAGAAAAGTTGAGGAAGAAGTGAGGAGATTTGAGTCCATAGAACGTCAATTGAGTCAAATGATAAGTGAATGGAACACTCTCTACGACATGAAAAATTTTGATGAAAAGAATGAAGAAGAGTTAGAGGTAGAATAGTGTTCTGGGGATAATGAAGAAGACTCAAGAGATGTTGAGCTTTTGAGGATAAGGAAGACAAGGTAAAAGAAAGCTTAGAGAAGGACAATGAGAGGAGTAAAGAGCCTAAGGTAGAAGAGAGCTTTGAGGATGAAGAGATTATTCGTGATTTCTTATCTCTTGGTGATGAGAAAAATTCAAGTGAAGATGAAGAATCAATAGATGAGTATGAATTTGATGAAGTGGAACAAGGTCTAGATGCACTTGATGATGAGTTCGGGAGTGAAATGAGCATCTCTACATCTTTTAACTCTTCAAGTTGCATTGATTTTCAAAATATTGTTTATATTGATTTTGTTTTACCTGTTGATTCTTCTCAATACCTTAGGTACAAAAGAGAGCTTGAAGAGATGTTGGGGACATATATGATAAAGAGGAATAAGTGGTGGTCACGAAAAGAGCGGTTAATGGAATGCAAGCTCAAAAGAGTGGAATTTTTAAAGCCAATCTCAAAGGATGCTACTATGGTCGTTACTTACTACAAATGCCTAATAGAAGAAGAAGCACAAAGATTAAAATTTGATGGCAAGAACGAACGATATCCTTGGCTATTCCGATGAGTTCTCCTTATGCTGTCCAGACTGAAGACGTTAAACTTAGCACTAGATGGGAGAAAACCCATTGTTTATTTTAATGCATTCATTTAAATGCTTTAATTTAGTTTTCTTACATTTTTGGTGTGTAGGTTGATTGTGCTCATAAGGAGAATGCGTATTGGAGATACGAGAAGTGCTCGATTTGAAGTGTGAAGTTGATTGTGCTCGTAAGGAGAATGCATATTGGAGATACGAGAAGTGTTCAATTTGAAGTGTGAAGGTACGTCTCACCACTTTTGCAAACTTAAAGTTCAACTCTTGTTTCACTTTAAGTTTGGGGGGATAGTGCGTGGTGGACATACCTTGAACTGTTGTGATGCATATACTTCTCTAAAAGAAGTTCATTATTGGAAACTACAAGGGTAAGTCCCACCACTTTTTGCAAACTTAATTCTCAACTTATTTCGATTTATGTTTGGGGGGAGAGTACGTGGTATGACTCACTACTTGAGTGTGCTTATTATAATGATTGAGAGAGAGGTCTTCTTGTAAAATTGGGTAAATTTTAAAATTTTTTCTCATGAGTATTGGTATGATTTTGGATCGTTTGATTGAGTTGAAGTGTATGCTAGTTCATTATTTGCTAGTAATTGTTGTGCTAATAGTTTTGATGAGTTGTTGAGCACAAATGAAGTGTGGTGGAAGAATAAAGTGAGCCCATAAATCAATATCAGATTCGTTCTGCATGCAATCCGGAAGCTCATGCCAACCATTTCCATTACCAAATACCTTTTTCAGGGAGTTTACTTTAATACTCCTCATTTCTATTTGCTTAGCATGTACGTGATTTGATTTGGACTGTTTGGATTAGTATGCATCTTCATGTGTTATGTACTTGGGAGGTTTACTTGCTTTATTAGTTTTTCTTATTTTTGAATAAGGTGGCAAATTCTTGAGCATGTTATTGGATGATTGAGGATATATGATTGAATTTCTTTTGATAGATGGAAGGTCATTTTTGCTTGTTATGTGTTGTTGTGTTTTTTCTTCTTTGGTGAGTCTTTTCTCATGTGTTTCGTTTATATTTTTATACTTGTATAGGGTTATTTGGTGGTTTGTTTCGGGATGCTGTGAGTTATTTTTTTTAATGTGAGTAATGGCATGTTGTTTGTGAATAGTGATGGCGAACTATGTTGAGAATCTCTACTCTTTAAAATTGTAACATGTACTATTTAACTTGTTTAATTTTGAGATGAATTGAGGTGTAATGAGTTCCTAAGGGTCCAAGCAAAAGCTTGTAGCGTTTGAGCCTCAATCGTGCATCCATGGTTAATTTCTTTATGAGTGGATTAATTGAGTCTTTATAAACTAGAACTTGCTCATGGACTACGAGAATGAGCCCGATTGGTGGAGGTTAGTGAGATGATCTTAGGCCATCCTTGTTATATCATAGCTATTGCCATAAATTTCCTTACCATATACATCATTCTCTAGTTAACCACTTTGAGCCTTAAAGCCTATTCTTAGTGATTTGAGCACAATACAAGCCTTGAATACCCACTCAAGCTTTATATATATAATCTTTGTGTGGGTGATTGAGGAGATGATGGTTTACAAGGTTTAATGGTGAAGTTGTGCAAGAAAAAAGGAAATTGTAAACAAGCAAGAAAAGGATGAAAAGAGCTCAAGCAAATACACATGCAACCTCAACATAAGAAAAAGGAGCAAAATCAATAAAAATATGCTCAAGAAAATGCCAAGTCAAAGGAAGGTAACATGAAATCAAAAGAAGCTCAAGAAATCAAAGGAATTATAATGATTAGTGCTTGTGATGAGAAAAGAAAAGAAAGGAAGATAGAAATGTGAAGAAGTTGAAGAATCTGATTATCTCTTTGATTATCTACACTTGATGAGTCACTCTTATCCATAATCTCCCTACCCTTACCAAAAAGCCTAACATTACATCCAAAAATAAAGTCCTTTTTGATCATTAGTTGAAGCCTTGGTGGCTTGTGAACGTAGTCCGTGAGCAAGCATATGGTGCGTCGGGTTCAATCAATTGATGAGTGAAAATTATCCTACTTCATAGAGTGTTGAGTGAATTTTGATATCCGACGTGAGGTTTGGACCCGAATGGAATTTATTACTCTTAATTTTCTTTGAATTGAACTTGTTAATTTTTCATGTTATGAGTTTAATGTTGTAGGGTGACTTGATATGATTTGTAGTCCTTATTGCTTATGATATGCTATTGCTTATGTTCGTTAGGTCTTTTTATAAGTGAAAATTTCTCCTCTTGTTTATCATTTTCGTTGCTCGGGGACGAGCAACACTTTAAGTTTGGGGGGTTGATCGTCGCTATTTTCACCTAAATTTTATGTTATTTTTGTGTGTGTTTTCGTTCTTTTGTTTCGTATTTTTGTATCTTTTGTATATAGTAATTTGAAAAATTGATAATGATGATTTTCATGTCTTTGAATAGGTTATTTTGAAGATAAATGGTGATAAAAAATATGAAGAAAGGAGAAAGTTGAAGAAAATAGAAAATTGGCTAAAATACATAAAAACATGCCCGTGTTTTTATGTAGTACCCGTGTTTTTCTGTAGGGACCAAAACATACAGAATGCTAAAATTTTGAAGAAAAACACGGTCAGGTGCAGGAAAACACGCCCGTGTTTTCTTGCACTTTGGCCAAAAGTCGTGTTTTTCTCCTTTATGTGATTTCCAGGTGTGTGACGGGGTATAAATACCCCCAATATCAATATTTGAAGGCAGAAAATCAAGAATTTTGGGTGCCCACACACATCACACACCATTTTACACATTTTACACATCCATCTTCATCCATCTTCCATTTTCCATCTCATTCATCTATCCTTCAATCCATCCATCCATTCTTCTTGATTTCCTCAAATTCATCCATCCATTCCATTAATCCACCAATCTAAGAAGGGAAGAACATCAAGGAGTGAAGATTGGAGCATGTTGAAGAGAGAGAAGGCCAACTTCAAAAGGGAAGCCCATAAACCTTTGATTTATTGTTTATTTCATTATTTAGCTCAATTGGAGCATGCCATGGACAATATTGATTTTATTATGATTTGGAGTGGCTACTCCTCATGTGAGGCTAGCAATATAATTGGTGAATGATAATGTAGATTTTGCACACCACGTGTTCGAAGAAATGATTATTTTGAATATTTTCTATCATGAATGCTTATTCTCATTTTATATATGATTTGTGTGGTTAAATTCTCTATTCATAGTATTAGGATGACCATTCCAATATTATGCTTAGTGATTTATTTAAATCATTGATTGCATGAGATGACTTAGTTAGTGTGAGGAGAGGTAAGCCATACCCTTCAAGTGCTTAGAACCTCATGATAGAACATTAGTGATGAACTAGTGAGGGGAACCAAACTTATGATCATAGTACCTTCATGGGAATTGATAGTAAGAGACAATCCTAGGAGAATTAAACTTGTAAAAGAGTTGAGAACCTAATTACTTTGGCCATTGAGATTAGGGGTACATAAGTGATTGCTCTTAATATCATAACATGATGACCTTCAATACATGTGTGTGTGAGTCTACATGAGCCTTTTTCATGATATTGCTTGCCTTACATACTTCTTAGATTGCTCACCTTCACCATCATCCATCTCATATGTACATTTTCTATCTTTAATTGTTTTCCTAGTTGTTAACTGTAGTGTAATTAAACCTCTTCTTTATTGATTAGTCCTTCTAGAGTGAAACATCTTTCGAAAATAGATACATCACTTTCTCCCTTGGGTTCGATATTCTAAATTTTGCACTTGTGATAGAGTACGCTTACTCTAATCAATTTATACCAAAATTGAGACTAAGTTCAAGGCGCCGTTACCGGGGAGAAAGGCTTCGGTGTAACGTGTTTGAATTTGTTAGCTTTACTTAGGACATTTTTTTCTTATTTTTGCTTTTATATTTGCTTTGAAAAATTTTTGTTCTTACTTGTTCTTCTTGATAGGTACATCAACCTTGAAAGAAGGGGAGAAGGAGCAAAACCAAAAATAGTAATTGGAGAAGAATTGTAGTAGATCTTTAGAACAAGAGTAAAAATGGATCAATGCTACAATAATGGAATGTACGAGGGATGGCAAGGAGCTTACAATGTGAATACATTTCAACCGTATCAAGAAAACATTTATTCCATACCATGTTCTTACAACAATCAAGTTCCTACGGTTACTCCTCTATCCGAAAATAATGTCTTGATGGAAATGCTTAGAAGATATGCTTATGGAAGTGATACAAGGCAAAGTTTTCAACCAAGTTTTTCTAGCTATGAGCCTCAAAATGCCTTCTCAATGCCTAGTTCTAACTTTAATGGGGGACAAATGTGGAACATGCCCAATTACCAAATGGGGAATGGAACAAGTATGCAAAACGGGTATGTCCAAGGGAATTTTCAAGAAGAGTGTCCACCATATGATGATGGGAAACCTTCCTTGCAAGATCAATTAAGTGAAATACTGAAAATGCTTGAAGAAGAAAGGGAAGAAAGAAAGAGAAAAGTTGAGGAAGATGAGAGGAGATTTGAGGCCATAGAACGTCAATTGAGTCAAATGATAAGTGAACGGAACACTCTCTACGACATGGAAAATTTTGATAAAAAGAATGAAGAGGAGTTAGAGGTAGACGAGTGTTCTAGGGATAATGAAGAAGACTCAAGAGATGTTGTGATTTTTGAGGATAAGGAAGACAAGGTAAAAGAAAGCTTAGAGAAGGACATTGAGAGGAGTAAAGAACCTAAGGTAGAAGAGAGCTTTGAGGATGAAGAGATTATTCATGATTTCTTGTCTCTTGGTGATGAGAAAAATTTAAGTGAAGATGAAGAATCAATAGATGAGTATGAATTTGATGAAGTGGAACAAGGTCTAGAAGCACTTGATGATGAGTTCGGGAGTGAAATGAGCATCTCTACATCTTTTAACTCTTCAAGTTGCATTGATTTTTAAAATATTGTTTATATTGATTTTGTTTTACCTATTGATTCTTCTCAATATCTTAGGTACAAAAGAGAGCTTGAAGAGATGTTGGGGACATATTTGATAAAGAGAAATAAGTGGTGGTCACGAAAAGAGCGGTTAATGGAATGCAAGCTCAAAAGAGTGGAATTTTTAAAGCCAATCTCAAAAGGATGCTACTATGGTCGTTACTTGCCACAAATGCCTAATAAAGCAAGAAGCACAAAGATTAAAATTTGATGGCAAGAACGAACGATATCCTTGGCCATTCCGATGACTTCTCCATATTCCGTCCGGAATAAAGACGTTAAACTTAGCGCTAGATGGGAGGCAACCCATTGTTTATTTTAATGCTTTCATTTAAATGCTTTAATTTAGTTTTCTTGCATTTTTGGTGTGTAGGTTGATTGTGCTCGTAAGGAGAATGCGTATTGGAGATACGAGAAGTGCTCGATTTGAAGTGTGAAGGTTGATTGTGCTTGTAAGGAGAATGCGTATTGGAGATACGAGAAGTGCTCGATTTGAAGTGTGAAAGTACGTCACTACTTTTGCAAACTTAAAGTTCAACTCTTGTTTCACTTTAAGTTTGGGGGGATAGTGTGTGGTGGACATACCTTGAATTGTTGTGATGCCTATACTTCTCTACAAGAAGCTCATTGTTGGAAACTACAAGGGTAAGTCCCACCACTTTTTGCAAACTTAATTCTCAACTTATTTCGATTTAAGTTTGGGGGGAGAGTACGTGGTGTGACTCACCACTTGAATGTGATTATTATGATGATTGAGAGAGAGGTCTTCTTGTAAAATTGGGTAAATTTTAAATTTTTTTCTCATGAGTATTGGTATGATTTTGGATCGTTTGGTTGAGTTGAAGTGTATGCTAGTTCATTATTTGCTAGTAATTGTTGTGCTAATGGTTTTGATGAGTTGTTGAGCACAAATGAATTGTGGTGGAAGCATGATTTGAGCCCGGAAATCAATATCGAGATTCGTTGTGCATGCAATCCAGAAGCTCATGTCAACCATTTCCATTACCAAATGCCTTTTTCAGGGAGTTTACTTTAATACTCATCATTTTCTATTTGCTTAGCATATACTTGATTTGATTTGGACTGTTTGGATTAATATGCAACTTCATGTGTTATGTACTTGGGAGGTTTACTTGCTTTATTAGTTTTTCTTATTTTTGAATAAGGTGGCAAATTCTTGAGCTTACATGTTATTGGATGATTGAGGATATATGCTGGAATTACTTTTGATGGAAGGAAGGTCATTTTTGCTTGTTATGTGTTGTTGTGTTGTTTCTTGTTTGGTGAGTCTTTTCTCATGTGTTTCGTTTGCATTTTTATTCTTGTATAGGGTTGTTTGGTGGTTTGTTACGGGATGTTGTGAGTCATTTTTTTAATGTGAGTAATGGCATGTTGTTTGTGATAAGTGATGGCGAACTATGTTGAGAATCTCTACTCTTTAAAATTGTGACATGTTCTATTTAACTTGTTCAATTTTGAGATAAATTGAGGTGTAATGAGTTTCTAAGGGTCCGAGCAAAAGCTTGTAGCATTTGAGCCTCAACTGTGCATCCATGATTAATTTCTTTATGAGGGTATCGATTGAGACTTGATAAACTATAACTTGCTCATGGACGACGGGAATGAGCCCGATTGGTGGAGGTTAGTGAAATGATCTTAGGCTATCCTTGTTATATCATAGCTATTGCCATAAATTTCCTTACCATATACATCATTCCCTAGTTAACCACTTTGAGCCTTAAAGCCTATTCTTTGTGATTTGAGCACAATACAAGCCTTGAATACCCACTCAAGCTTTATATATATAACCTTTGTGTGGGTGATTGAGGAGATGATAGTTTATAAGGTTTGATGGTGAAGTTGTGCAAAAGAATGAAGAAAATGGTAAACAAGCAAGAATAGGATGAAAAGAGCTCAAGCAAATACACATGTAACCTCAACATAAGAAAAAGGAGGAAAAACAATAAAAATATGCTCAAGCAAATGCCAAGTCAAAGGAAGGTAGCATGAAATCAAAAGAAAATCAAGAAATCAAATGAATGATAATGATTAGAGCTTGTGATGAGAAAAGAAAAGAAAGGAAGATAGAAATGTGAAGAAGTTGAAGAAGCTGATCATCTCTTCGATTATCTAAACTTGATGAGTCACTCTTATCTATGATCTCTCTACCCTTACCAAAAAGCCTAACATTACATCCAAAAGTAAAGTCTTTTTTGATAATTAGTTGAAGCCTTGGTGGCTTGTGAACGTAGTCCGTGAGCAAGCCTATGGTGCGTTGGGTTCAATCGATTGATGAGTGAAAATTACCCTACTTTATAGAGTTTGAGTGCATTTTGATATCCGACGCGAGGTTTGGACCGGAAGAGAATTTATTACTCTTAGTTTTCTTTGAGTTGAACTTGTTAATTTTTCATGTTATGAGTTTAATATTGTAGGGTGACTTGATATGATTTGTAGTCCTTATTGCTTATGATATGCTATTGCTTATGTTCGTTAGATCTTTTTCTAGGTGAAAATTTCTCCTCTTGTTTATCATTTTTGTTGCTCGGGGACGAGCAACACTTTAAGTTTGGGGGGTTGATCGTCGCTATTTTCACTTAAATTTTATGTCATTTTGTGTGTGTTTTTGTTCTTTTGTTTCGCATTTTTGTATCATTTGTATATAGTATTTTGAAAAATTGATGATGATGATTTTCATGTCTTTGAATAGGTGATTATGAAGATAAATGGTGATAAAAAGCATGAAGAAATGAGAAAGTTGAAGAAAATAGAAAATTGGCTAAAATACATAAAACACACCCGTGTTTTTATGTAGTGCCCGTGTTTTTCTGCAGGGACCAAAACATACAGAATGCTGGAATTTTGCAGAAAAACACGGTCATGTGCAGGAAAACACGCCCGTGTTTTTTTGCACTTTAGCCAAAAGTTGCGTTTTTCTCCTTTATGCGATTTCCAGGTGTGAGGGGTTATAAATACCCCCAATATCAACATTTGAAGGCAGAAAATTAAGGGTTTTGGGTGCCTACACACATCACACACCATTTTACACATTTTACACCTCCATCTTCATCCATCTTCCATCTTCCATCTCATTCATCTATCCTTCAATCCATCCATCTATTCTTCTTGATTTCCTCAAATCCATCCATCCATTCCACTAATCCACCAATCTAAGAAGGGAAGAACATCAAGGAGTAAAGATTGGAGCATATTGAAGGGAGAGAAGGCCAACTTCAAAAGGGAAGCCCATCAACCTTTGATTTGTTGTTTTATTCATTATTTAGCTCAATTGGAGCATGCCATGGACAATATTGATTTTATTATAATTTGGAGTGGCTAGTCCTCATGTGAGGCTAGCAATATAATTGGTGAAGGATAATATAGATTTTGCACACCACGTGTTCGAAGAAATGATTATTATGAATATTTTCTATCATGAATGCTTATTCTCATTTTATGTATGATTTTTGTAGTTAAATTCTCTATTCATAGTATTAGGATGGCAATTCCAATATTATGCTTAGTGGTTTAATTGAATTATTGATTAAATGAGATGACTTAGTTAGTGTGAGGAGAGGTAAGCCATACCCTTCAAGTACTTAGAACCTCATGATAGGACATTAGTGATGAACTAGTGAGGGAAACCAAACTTATGATCATAGTACCTTCATGTGAATTGAGAGTAAGAGACAATCCTAGGAGATTTAAACTTGTAAAAGAGTTGAGAACCTAATTACCTTGGCCATAGGGATTAGGGGTACATAAGTGATTGCCCTTAATATCTAACATGATGACCTTTAATACATGTGTGTGTGAGTCTACATGAGCCTTTTCAATGATATTGTTTGTCTTACATACTTCTTAGATTGTTCACCTTCACCCATCATCTATCTCATATGTACATTTTCTATCTTTAATTGTTTTCCTAGTTGTTAACTGTAGTGTAATTAAACCTCTTCTTTATTGATTAGTCATTCTAGAGTGAAACATCTTTCGAATATGGATACATCACTTTCTCCTTTGGGTTCGATATTCTAAATTTTACACTTTGTCACTTACGTGCTACACACGATAGAGTACGTTTACTCTAATCAATTTATACCAAAATTGAGACTAAGTTCAGGGTCCAAGGGTTTGAGAGAGAAGAAGTAGAGGGTTCAGAATCTGATTGAAATGGGCAATGGGTGCATGTGTGTTATTGTTGATAGATTTAGGATTAATGTCATTAAGATGTTAATTGTTTAGTCAAATAAATGAATTAAGATATAATGTGTATTTAATTAATAATATAATAGTGGCACAATTGGTAAATTGCTAAAATTTTAAGGGTAAAGCTTGAGTGGTGTGGGGTCCTCACATGCCAAAATAGGTAATGCACCACTTGTGGTGGGACAGACGAAAATGACAAAATACACTTCTTGTGGTGGGATAGAGGGAGTAATAAATACTATATAGTGAATGAGTAATCTTTACCATTCTCCCTGGATAAGCCACCTGCGCTAAGTTTCCGCCATATCAATTGTATGATAAATGGTACTCCCTCCGTCTCACGGCAAGGGTAGTTTTTGCTTTTTGGCACGTGGATTAAAGAATATTATTATTTAATGTATAGTAGGTAGTTGTATTAGTGGGAATGTGAGTTTCATATTCTAATTGTAATAGTGGGAGTGTGTGGATCCCATGTGTGTAAAAAAAGAAAGCGAGCTCTTTGGGTGGGACGTCCAAAATTGAAAAAAAAGACTCTTTGGGTGGGACGGAGGGAGTATCATAATTAATTTTTAAGTTTACAAAATTAATAACAACCGAAGCCCTTAAAAATGTGATTAATGGGTTAATGGGTAATCCGTCTCACATAAGGAGATCCGTGAGACGGTCTCACTCAAATCTTTGCCAACATTATATTAATTTTTTTATAATTAAAATATTTTCTAAAATCATATTTTTCTTATATACGAGTATTATTTTAGGGCAAAGATTTGTGTGAAACCGTCTCAAGTAATGGCTTACGTGAGATGGCCATAAAGTGATAATTTTTATATAGGAAAATGATAATAAATTAATGAAAAGTGATAATGTTATTTCATGAACAATTTATAGTATAAATAAAAAGTGATAACATTTTAGAGCGAGAGTGATAATGATTTATATCGAAAGTGATAACTATTTTAAAGTGAAAAATAATCTCACTTGAGACGGTCTTATGCAAGACCTACTTTTATTTTAGTTAGTACATGCATTACATACTGCCTCCATCCCACCCAAGGAATTATTTTTTTGTCATTTTGATCGTCCTACTATAGTGTTTAAAAAAAATGCATGCATAGATAATTTAATCATCCAAAATTCCAAGAAAATCATAAAGAAGATTCTCGAGCACTCAATCGTCAATGTCAACCTCGTCGTCAATGACTTTCGTGTCTCTATATTTAAAGGTAAGAGCCACGAGAATGAAAATGAGGACATTTACTGCACTGGCAACAGCCAACAACCAGTAATAAAGATCCAAACGGCTCCTATTCAAGGTGTGCTGGAACCAGCTCTGCCTATCTCCTCTGCCAGTAATTCTTCCGACAACATACACCAACAGCACGCTGCACATGTAACCCACGCCAGACGCTACTTCTGCGAAATGGCCACAGTATCTTTTGAAGGCAGCAGGAGATTTTTCCTGATAGAATGCCTCCACGCTTTTGTTGAAGAAGGAGTCGAGGCCTGCGAGCATGAGGAAGGGAAAGAATAACCAAAACGCAGTCATGGGGATGTTTTTGTCGGGCTTATCTACCAAGCCATGTCGTCTCACCACTCCGAGTCTCTTCACCTCTATTACCGCAGCAGATACACAGCACAGCACCGAGAATGTCATCGCGACCGCAACCCCCACGACTGACCTGTACCTTGTTGAAGATCGTACAAGCCGGTACGCCAATGGGTTGAATAGCTGTTCCTTCCCTGCGAGGAAGAGCGCTAGAAGTACCTGAGAAGGAATTTTCCAATTTCCCAACTTGCGACTCAGATGGCTGGCCTGCACCACCAAGTAAGTGTTCCCCACAGAAGACACCAGCGTGCAGATTACGAAGGTGAGCCCCATGGGTATCAGACGGACCAGAAACTTGGCGGATTCAACTTCCTCCACCGTGCACAGCTTCCATCTATTCCTCATTTGTTCTTCCTCACTTTGATCTGGGGATAAAATGGAAGCCTTTTCCAAGCACCTGCGACAAACATCTCATGCTATGAATATGATCACTATTTTATTATGCTTTTATTCATATTTTATAATCATAATATTAATACAATTACAAAGTAGAATAATATAATATACTGTACCAAAATATAAAAAAATTGTTTATTATATATATATATAATAATATTATTATATACTTCTAGAACAAAATTCTGAAAAGCAAATCTACTCATCTTTGGTTGACAAACGAACTCATCACTCATAACAAGGAATTAATACTACAAATTTAAGTGGGCTTCAGCTCAGGAATGCTATGATCACTATAATAGTTAATGAGGTTGGTTTAAAATCCAAATGCTTACCTAAGAAAGCGAGTAGGACTAACTTCAGCGACTGATGCCCCGTAATAGTCGCTTTTCTGGTCCGGAAACTTGAGAGAAATCTTGCGAGCAGCAGCCACAAACACTCTGAATGCATCAGTGAAAGGGTTCCCCTCTGGCAGATCGTAAATGTAATTAAATCTGCCGATGAGGACAACAATGGCTAACAAGGTGCAGCAGATTCCTACAACTCCAAAGAGGATGTACCACTGCTTTATGTAGGGGAATGCAAAAAATGCAGCTGCAGTTATGAGAGAGACAGAGATGAAAAGCATATTGTTTTGCAGAAAACCAAACTTAGACAGTTGTTGAAGAATGGTATACAAGAGCGGGCGTTGACCACCCATTCCCATGGCCAGCAAGGCCATGCCGGTGTACAACAGAGCTTTCTGGGTCCCACCAATGCATTCCGCCTCGTATCGTCTGCACGATCTGTTGGAAACTGGCGGAGTAGATGCAGTAACCATCCCGATCCCCTGTAGGCCAGGTTATTTTCAAGAGTTAATCTCCTGGGAATCGGGTTTAGTATAAACTTTGTGATCTGATCAGATATATTTACCACAGTGTAAGCGACGTTTGAGAGCCTAAGCATCATCAGATATCCAACACCAGCGTCGGCCAGAGTGAGAGAGAAAAGACCCCATAACTTTTGAGTTCCAGCCCATATATTCAAAATGGCAGCAGCATGAGTGAAGCTTAGTTTCCAAACATTTGTCAAATAATCTTGCATGGGAAAGAGGGCCAGTTCCAGCAGATTGACGACCAGTACCAGCGCTGCAATTTGTTGTTGAATACATCAACCTCGGATTCACTTATATACCCATCAAACAATTAATTAAGGCTTACCATGAATTCTGAAATGGATCTTCATCAAACATTAGATTTTAAAACAGTGAAAGAGATAAGGAGATTTTACAACAGTTAAAGATATAAGGATATGTGGAGAGAGATATAAAAGAGGAAAAGGCCAAAGAAATAAAGATGGATGGGAGCGAGAGAGAAATGACAGATTACATATAAAAATTAAAATAATAATATTCCGATCAAATAGAAATTATTACCTGTGATAATAATCATGGCCAAAGGAAACAAAGGGGAAAAAGTAGTAGTACTAATCAAAAAAGAAAGAAAACTCAGTCCTAGTATAACATGTTACATTTTAGTATTATTCCCATTATCAATGTATCTATTTATTTTTTGCATGTAAATTAAAGAGTATTATTATTTTATGTGTGATAGATATTTGTATTAGTAAAGGGTGTGAGTCCCATATTTTATTTGTATTAGTGAAGGGTATGGATCCCATAATCTAAAAAAAAAGTGGATAGATTAAGGATGGACGACCCAAAATAGTAAAATGAATAGATTGACAGAAGGATTATATTTTATGTTATACGCATTAAATGAATTACTCGTTTGCATGGACGAAAATCTTAACTTTTGATCCTAGGTTTTGATATTTTCCTTTTAAGAGTTGAGATTTTATTATATACTAAACTAATCATGCAATGGTTTGCAACGTAAGATGTAATACAAAAATATTGATTCGGAAACTCATCGGTGTGGTTATTGTTGTGGAAGGGGGAGCCTATTCTACTAGAATAGACACAATAATATATTCTGCATTTCGAAAACTCAATAAATTCGAATTATTGGTGTGGTTATTGTTGTGGAAGGTGGAACCTATTCTACTAGAATAGACACAATAATATATTTTGCATTGCGAAAACTCAATAAATTCCAATTATATGAATGCATCAATCCTTCCACTCAAATATCGCAATAGGCAAGAAAATCACATACCAAATAAATATGCAAAAAAATACAAAATAGACACCAATAATTTTAACGTGAAAAACTCATCAAGTAAAGTTAAAGGTAAAAAACCACTATCTATTACAAATAGAGGAATACTATGGAATTACCAAAACACCATCAAGAGAATCACTCTTGAATACAAGACAACAATGAGAGAAGAGACAATAAAACAGTACAAAGAAAATATTAATCCTTCGATTCTCGTTGCACCCCTTGGAGATGTTTCTAAGATTTCCACTCCGATCAATGTGTCGAGGATGTCTTCACGAACTCCCCCTTCAAATTTGAAGTGAAATGGTGAAGAATCGGACCTCCTGATGAGTGTGTAAATTCACAAGTTTGGCACCATGTTTTGTGCTAGTTTTGGAGAGTTTTGAGGTGGAAATAGGTGAAAAACCTATACATGTTGTGAAATAGCATGAATAAGGTGTTAGTGGAGCTATTTAAGTGGTTTTCATGGCAAAAACGGAGTAGAAGTGCCAAGAATCGAAGAGACGAAGTTGAGACCACGCGAACCGTCAAGGAAAGAGTAGGGTTCAACCTGATGGAGGAGGGTTCGACTTCTCCTACAGGTCGAACCAATATTGAAAAGTTGCAGAAGGAAGGTTCGACCATGACTCAAGGGGTTCGACCTGTTCATCAGGTCGAACCATGGTCGAACCAGTTCGCGAGAAGAAGGGTTCGACCACGACGTTGGGGTTCGACCTGACAGTTGATCGAACCGGGAGCAGGAATTGTCCAGTGGTGAGGTTCGACCTGGGGTTCGACCAAAGAGGGAGTGGTTCGACCTGTACAAGAGGTCGAACCAAGTGCAGAATGTGTCCAGTAGCAGGGTTCGACATGTGGTTCGACTTGTGGCCGGTAGTTCGACCTGTTTGACGAGGTCGAACCAAAATGCGGAAACTTACCTTATCTGGATTTTCGAGGCCAAAACACGTGGGATCACTTGAAAAGCCCATTCCAAGCCCTAGAGACGTGATTACAAGTATAAAAGGAGGCTCATGCAGTCAAGAAAACAACGACGACGCGAGGAGTTTAAGATCGTGAATCATAAGAGAAGAGTAGGAGAGCTGTGACAGAGGTGCAGCTGGAGATTCAAGTAAGATTGGTCCAACTAACCATGATTGTTCTTAGATCAATCATGGGCTAGAGCCACTTTGATAGTTCTAGGGTTATGAATGTTTCATGAGTTAATTTGTATTTCGTGTGTATACTCTGTACAACACTACTTGTGGTTTATTTTATATAAGATTGCACGTTTTTAATCCATACTCATAGTTGTTTTATGCATCAATAATTGTTTTGTAGAGTCTGAATGCATAACATGGTTATTTGTTGAGTGCGTTCACTAATGAGCAGGGTTTATTGTTATAATTCTAAGTGAAAGAATTCCGAGATTTTATTAGAACTGTCTTATATGAATGTTTGTTAATTGAATTGAATTCGGGTTAACAAGTAGGATAAAGAGTATAACTTTATAGTACCTAAAAAGGGAGATCAAATCGGGTTAGAGTACTAAGTGCACGGGAAATAATTGATTATGATAGTACCTAGAAAGGGAAGTAAAGTATACGTCTTGCTCTGAGGTATTCACACGTTTCAAAAGCTTATATATTTGTATCTATAGAATAGATTTGTATGGTCTAGTGATGCGTCCATAAACCACAAGGCAGAGTCGGACATCGACACACGAAAGTATGAATTAACGAATGAAACTGGATGGCTTGACGAACTACCTATTGTCTTAATTGATCACAACTACTATTTTCTTTTTCTTGTTCTTGTTATTTAATTGCTATTTCAATTATTTCTTAGTTTACAAACCAAAATTACAATTCTCAACATAGTCATAATTGCTAGAAAATAACTAAAGTGATATTTATCCATCCTATGGATTCGATATTTAACTTGGTCACCTTCGAAACTACAATTGATATCCTTCATACTTGGGGATTAATTGTGTGTTGAGAAAACGCCCATCAAGTTTTTGGCGCCGTTGCCCGGGACGGCTTAAAATATCTTTTTGTTATTTCTAGTTTGTTAAGGCTATTTTTCTTGTTTTGTTGTTTTAATTCTAGTTCTTTTTAGGTGCATGCTCACGAGATCAAAGAAAGGTGAACTTGAACCCTTCAATCCTGAAATCGGAGCATCGTCAAGAAAGAAGAAGAAGAGCAAGGCAAAGACTATTGATCCAACTGAAGCTCTGAATTTTGGAGTTGAAGTTGACGAGCAGAATTCACAGACGATTGAAGCTACAACTGAAGTTAATTCGGGAGTAAGGACAGTCAACATGGCAGCGAATCCAGATAATTTAGCCATCCGAGAGGTTTTCAGAAATAATGGGGTTGGAAATTTTGGGCTTTTAGGAGCAAGGGGAACTAATTCAGCTTTTGATCTTCATCCCGCTCTTATTAGCATGATAGAAAGGAACTCCTTTTCAGGAGGGTCTTTCGAGGATCCGCAGCAACATCTGAACAAGTTCTTGGGCTATGCAAGTACTCAAAAAGACGCAGGAGAACATGAAGATGCAAGAAAGATCCTTTTGTTCAAACTCTCGCTTACTGAAAAGGAGAGAGATTGGTACGACACTATCAACGCAGCTGAGTGCACCACTTGGGAGCAACTGAAGTTAAGGTTCTTGGAGAGGTACATGCCACCTTCAAAGATGTTTAAGATGAAGCAAGACATTAACCAATTCGCTATGGGTGGAGGAGAAAAATTTCATGAAGCATGGGATAGATTCAAGGACATGCTTATGAAGTGTCCTCAACATGGGGCTATCTAAAACTCAATATATCAGTATATTCTACAATGGATTGGACTGCGATTCACGAGTATTATTGGATGCTTCCTCTAATGGAGCATTGCTTACAAAGTCATCCGTAGAGGCCGAAAAGTTGTTTGAAGATATTTCGATGAATTCGAGGGATTGGCCAACTGATAGAGTTAGAGGTACTTATGTCCTTGGTAAGGTAGCTAAGGTTGAACAAGCAATGGTTAAAACAAGTAGAGAGGATGAGATCGTCTCTAGCTTGTCCAATATTAATAAGCTACTTGAATCCCAACAGAAGCAAATCAGCGAATTATCTCAGCGCGTACCAATCATGCAGCAAGAGTTAAAGAATGAGGGACCAATCCAAGAGGAGTTGGAAAAGGCACACTATGCCATGGGTCAAAGTATTCAAGGGACTAGGTATCCAGATCAAGGAAACCGAAATTACCAAGGGAACTATCGAGGAAACTTTAATAATCGTGGTCCCCCTGGTGGTTATCAACAGCCTAGGAGGCCGGAGTTCTCATGGAGCAATTCGAATAATGCGATTCAACTTCCGATGGGTGTTGAACCAAGTGCTAAGGTGGAAGAAGGGAAACCGGGTCTTGAGGATACTGTGAACAGGTATATGGCCAAGAATGATGAAAGAGTTAACCTTCTTGAGGCCAAACTTGAAAAAAAAATCGATGCAAACCATGAGGTTATATCTAAGCAGGTGAAGGACCTTACGTTACTGATGGGGGAGATGGCAGGAAGTGTTAACAAGCTTACTCAAACTCTTGAGAAGGGGAAGTTCCCGTCTCAAAGTATTGAGAATCCAAGGTCCTGCAACGCCATCACATTAAGGTTGGGAACGCAGTACGAGGGACCTATGAGGCCGAAATGAAATTTGGACATGTCTAGGGCGAGATCCGAACATGGTTCGACCAACATTGAAGGTCGAACCATACAGGGAAGGTCGAACCAACACACTGGACACGATCAGGAGAGATTGCAGCATCAGTTCGACCAAACTGCAGATGGTTCGACTTGTTCCACAGGTCGAACCATGGTCGAACCCGACAACTCGAAGCACTCTATTTTTCCAGAACACCGGTTCGACCAAACCAATCTTGGTTCAACCTATCCAATAGATCGAACCCAGGTCGAACCGCACCACTTGGAACACTCTGTTTTGTCACAGCAACAGTTCGACCACGACGGTCATGGTTTGACCTATCAAACAGGTCGAACCTTGGTCGAACCGAATGGCGGAAGGAGTACAGTAGGTCGGTTCGACCTAGGTACCCATGGTTCGACCTGTTTCACAGGTCGAACCCAGGTCAAACCTCAAATTCAAAAAAAGAGCCATTGTCCAGAAGGTAGGTTCGACCAGTACGTACATGGTTCGACCTGTTTCCCAGGTCGAACCCTGGTCGAACCCCACCAGAAATTGCCTGTTGCCACTCCGAACACTCTCGATGATGTTGATGCTACTCCAGTGGTTCGGAATGAACAAAGTACAGAGATAATAGCTGAGAAAAAGTGGGAGAGAGCCAAGCGTTTGAGAGCCGAAAAAGAGAAAGCGGAGAAGGTTGATCGTGATGAATGGGGGATTCCCAAAATAAAGATACCTCCGCCGTTTACTTACAAGCTTGTGAAGAAGGGATTGGAAGAGAAGTTTAAGAAGTTTTCAGAGATAATGAACAAAATAAGCTTGAGCATTCCTTTCTTAGAGGCAATCATGGAGATGCCGTACTATGCCCGATTTCTAAAGGACATATTGTTGAAGAAGTGGAGCTTAACCGGAATTGAAATGGTAAATTTATCTGAGAATTGCAGCTCAATCATCCAAAGGAAGCTACCACAAAAGATGAAGGATCCAGGGAGCTTCACTATTCTATGTGAAATCGGAAAGGGGCCGGCACGGCGAGCTTTGTACGATCTAGGGGCGAGCATAAATTTGATGCCTTTGTCCATCTTTCAGTGGCTTGGTTTGGGGGAGATGACCCCTACAACAGTGGTTCTCCAATTGGCGGACAGGTCGATGCCGTTTTCAAAAGGTATAATTGAAGACGTTCTCGTCAAAGTGGAGAAGCTAGTCTTTCCTATGGACTTTCTTGTTCTAGAGATGGAAGAAGATAAGGATAATATCCCTTTAATCTTGGGGAGACCTTTTCTTGCTACTGCTGGAGCTATGATTGATGTTCAAAAAGGAGAGCTTAGATTGCGGATGGACAAAGAAGAAGTTATTTTCAACTTAGACAAAGCAATGAAGATGGCCATGGAGTCGCAGTGTCATAGTATTGACATGGTGGAGGAGATTGTGAAGGAGGACATGTCTCTGATCCTGTCAAAGGATCCTCTTGAGACATGTTTGATGGAATCTCTTACTTATCCCACTACGGAGCTTGACGGACTCTCCAACGAGGTATGCATTGACTTTCTTGAAAACTTACTTACTTTGGGTGATGACAGGTTTGAATCAGGAAGAACTAAGGTGGAAGAAGTCAAGTGGACTAGGAAGTACTTGCCTTTGGATAACGAGAGCCCTCTGATGGAGGTGAGGAAAGAAGAGTTGAAACTTTTGCCGGAACACTTGAAGTACGCCTTTCTTGGCGACAATAAAAAATATCCGGTAATTGTATCTTCTTCTCTTGATGATGATCAACTTGAGGAGTTATTGAACGTTCTTAGGAAGTATAAATCTGCGATTGGTTGGTCTATTGAAGATTTGAAAGGAATTAGTCCTTCGTATTGTATGCATAGGATAAGATTGTTAGACTAGGCAAAGGCAAGTGTTCAGAATCAGCGGAGGGTTAATCCCGCGATTCAAGAGGTAATTAGAAAGCAAATCCTTACGTGGTTGGATGCCGGAATCATATATCCTATTAGTGATAGTCTCCATGTGAGTCCATTGCATGTAGTTGCTAAAAAGGGGGGTATGACTGTCGTAAAAGCTGAGAATGGAGAAGCGTTAGCCACAAGGATTCCTACGGGATGGCGTACATGTGTAGATTATAGGAAGTTGAATGAAAACACGTGTAAGGATCATTTTTCTCTTCCTTTCATGGATCAAATGTTAGATCGTCTTGCAGGGTATGAGTTTTATTGTTTCTTGGATGGATACTCGGGGTACAACCAAATTATGATTGCCCCCGAGGATCAAGAAAAGACCACTTTTACTTGCCCCTACGGGACTTTTGCTTTTCGGAAAATGCCATTTGGGTTATGTAATGCGCCTGCTACTTTTCAGAGATGCATGATGGCAATATTCGATGGGTTGATAGAGAAGATCATGGAGGTGTTCATGGATGATTTTTCTATTTTTGGTTCCTCCTTTGATATTTGTTTGTCTAACCTAGCTACTGTTTTGAAGAGATGCCAAGTGACTAATCTTGTCTTGAATTGGGAGAAGTGCCACTTCATGGTGAAGGATGGGATTGTTCTTGGGCATCATGTCTCGGTTAAAGGGTTGCAAGTAGATCGTGCTAAAGTGGTGGCGATTGAGAAGCTTTCACCACCGACCAATGAAAAAGGAGTGCGGTCCTTCCTAGGACACGCCGGTTTTTACAGGAGATTTATAAAAGACTTCTCAAAATACTCTAAGCCCTTATCTCGCTTACTTGAAAAGGATGTTCCTTTTGTGTTTGATGATGATTGTCTAACAGCTTTTCAAGTTTTGAAGGAGGCACTTATTTCTGCACCTATCTTGATCACACCGGATTGGACTCAACTGTTTGTACTAATGTGTGATGCAAGTGATGTAGCACTTGGAGTGGTGCTTGGACAGCTGAAGGAAAAGAAGTTTTGCGCCATTTACTACGCAAGTAAGACTTTTGATGCGGCACAAAAGAATTACACGGTGACTGAAAAGGAGTTTTTGGCGATTGTGTACGCATTCGATAAGTTTCGTCAGTACTTGGTTGGCATGAAGACTATTGTGTACACGGATCATTCTGCGATTCGGTACTTGATGGAAAAGAAGGAGACGAAGCCTAGGATAATAAGGTGGATTCTTTTACTTCAAGAGTTTGACATGGAGATCCGGG
This sequence comes from Pogostemon cablin, assembly GCA_023678885.1. Lineage (NCBI taxonomy): Eukaryota > Viridiplantae > Streptophyta > Magnoliopsida > Lamiales > Lamiaceae > Pogostemon > Pogostemon cablin. Next base: position 14,641,824 of record CM042979.1, read on the forward strand.
ATAAGAAAGGTTCTGATAATGTGTTAGCAGATCATCTTTCGAGGTTGGAGACTAGGGAACATTGTGATAATTCTTTCGAGTATATTGAGAAAATGTTTCTGGATGAAAAGATCATGGCCGTGTTTGTTGAAGGGGCTGAGTGATCATCGCTATTTTCACCTAGATTTTGTGTCATTTTTGTGTGTGTTTTCGTCTTTTTATTTCGTATTTTTGTATCTTTTTATATTGTATTTTGGGAAATTGATGATGATGATTTTCATGTCTTTGAATAGGTGATTATGAGGATAAATGGTGATAAAAAGCATGAAGAAAGGAGAAAGTTGAAGAAAATTGAAAATTGACCAAAATACATAAAAACACGCCCGTGTTTTTATGTAGTGCCCGTGTTTTTCTGCCAGTGCCAAAACTTACAGAAAGCGAAAAAATTGCAGAAAAACACGGTCATGTGCAAGAAAACACGCCCGTGTTTTCTTGCACTTGGCCTAAAATCGCATTTTACACCTTTGTACGATTTCCAGGTGTGTTGAGGGGGTATAAATACCCCCAATATCACCACTTGAAGGCAGATTTTGAGGGTTTTGGGCTGCACACACACCCTCTCCATCCATCCATCATCCATTCCTCCATTTCCATCTTCATTCCATCCACCAATTCCTCTTGATTTCTCACATCCATCCATCCATTCCACTAATCCACCAATCTAAGAAGGGAAGAACATCAAGGAGTGAAGATTGGAGCATGTTGAAGGAAGAGAAGGCCATCTTAAAAAGGGAAGCCCATCAACCTTTGATTTGTTGTTTTTTTCATTATTTAGCTCAATTGGAGCATGCCATGGATTATATTGATTTTGTAATGATTTATATTGGCTAGTCCTCATGTGAGGCTAGCAATATGATTGGTGAAGGATAATGTAGATTTTGCACACCACATGTTCGATGAATTGATTGTATGAATATTTTCTATCATGAATGCTTATTCTCATTTCGTGTATGATTTGTGTGGTTAAATTTTCTATTCATAGTATTAGGATGGCCATTCCAATATTATGTTTAGTGGTTTAATTGAATCATTGATTGCATGAGATAACTATGTTAAGTATGTGGGGAGTTTGGCCATAACCTTCATGTGCTTAGAACCTCATGATAGGACATTATTGATAATTACTTGTGAAAGTGTTTGATATGATGAGGGGAACCAAGCTAATTCTCACTTGACCTTAGAAAGGGAACACTAGGAAAACGTCCCTACCTACTAGAGAAAATTCTTCGTGATAATATCTCTATACCGGTATATTAATATCCGTAAGTACCTATTGGAATAGTGAGGATTGGAAACACTCTTTGAGTGTCCTTAATATCATAACATGAAGATCACCAATGCATGTGTGTGTGTGAGTCTATATATACATTTTCCATGAATGTTGTTAGCCTTGCATACTTCTTAGATTGTTCACCTTCACCCATCATCCATCTCATTTGTACATGTTCTATCTTTAATTGCTTTCTTAGTTAGATTGTAGTGTAATTCAACCTCTTCTTTATTGATTAGTCATTCTAGAGTGAAACATCTTTCGAATACGGATACATACACTTTCTCCCTTGGGTTCGATATTATAAATTTTGTACTTGGTCACCACGTCTACACACAACGATAGAGTACGCTTACTCTTATCAATTTTTACCAAAATTGAGACTAAGTTCATGGCGCCGCTGCCGGGGAGAAAGGCTTCGGTGTAACGTATTTGGATTTGTTAGCTCTACTTAGGACATTTTTTTTTTCTTATTTTTGCTTTTATATTTGTTTTGAAAATTTTGTTCTAACTTGTTCTTCTTGATAGGTACATCAACCTTGAAAGAAGTGGAGAAGGAGCAAAACCAAAAATAGCAAGTGTAGAAAAGTTGTAGAAGGTGACTTAAAGAGATGATGAACTTTGACCAATTCTACAATAATGGAGGAAATGGGGGATGGCAACGAGCTTCTAATGAGAATACATGCCAACCATATCAAGGATACACTTACACTCCATCAAGTTCTTACAATAATTTCTTCTCTACAAGCATTCAACCAAGCCTTTCAAACTTTGAGTCTCAAAATGTCTATTCAATGCCTACTTCCAACTTTAATAGTGGACAAGTGTGGAGCATGCCCAATTATCAAATGGGGAATGGAGCGTGTATGTAAAATGGGTATGTTCAAGAGAATTTCCAAGAAGAGTGTCCACCATACGATGAAAGCAGACCTTCCTTACAAGATCAATTAAATCAAATGATGGAAATGCTTGAAGAAAGACGAGAAGAGAGGAAGAAAGAGGAAGAAGAAAATGATAGGAGACTTGAGGCCCTAGAGATTCGAATGAGTCAAATGATAAGTGAACGGAACACTCTTCGCGAAATGGAAAATTTTGATGAGAAGACTGAAGAAGAGTTAGAGGTAGAAGAGTGTTCGGGGGATAATAAAGACTCGAGTGATGAAGAGCTCTTAAAGGCTAAGAAAGAAAAGAAAGAGGTAAATTTGGTTGGAGAAATGTGTGTAGAAGGAAAAGAGGTTGAGCGCAAGTCAAAATGGAGAATGAAGAAGGAAAGAGTGCCGAAAGAAGAAATGTGTGTAGAAAAGTTTGAATGTGATTATTGGGGCATTTCGATTACTCCTTATCCTATTCCTTTTCCTCAAAGATGTGTCAAAGAAGAAAAGATAGAAGAGTTTAAGAGTTACATTGCATTGAAAAAGAAGAAGATGGAGGAGAGTAAGGTGAAAAATGAAGAGGTCAAATCTATGCATGAAGAGTATTCCATGAAAGTGGAGGACCTTGGAAAGGATGTAATGCCTTGTGAAATAGAAGGAAAAGGAACTCTTAATGCAAGGTATGACTTGGAGATAATTGAAAATGTGATGCCTTATTCTACTTATAGAAGCCTTGATATGGGGGAACTCAAGCCAACCACAACATGTCTTAAGGGTAAAAATGGATCTTTTATTTTACCTTTTGGAAAGGTTGAAGACGTTGTGGTTAAGGTGAATGAGACGGTCTTCTCGGTTGATTTTGTGGTACTTGGTGTGGAAGTGGAGCCTCGAGTCCCACTTACTCTTGGAAAAAATTTCTTTACAACCGAAAGATCTAGTGAAGATGAGGAAAAAGAGAAAGTCTCATGGAGCTCGGAGGATAAAAATGATAGATTATCATGCCATCAAGGAGAAAAGGATGAGTCATATCTTAAGCCCCAAAATGTGCCTCCGGATGAGTTTGAGAAGATTAAACAATCTTATTACTTAGAAGCTTTGATTCCTATTGTGGAAAATTATGTGAAAATTGAAAAGTCCAATCTTTCTTATGTTGAATTTGATAGGGATGAAGCTTCGGATATTGAATGGAAACTCGACAAAGAAGAAGATTGTTTCTCATGTAGGAAAAAGAAGTGTTCGTTCTATGACTCTCACGGAATGTCAATTCTTGTTAGTAGGAAGGGGGATAAGGTCATAACGGACAAGAAGAAAGCAAAAAGAAAGTTTAAAGTGAAGATGAAGGATGTTGATGCGATGAATTTTTGTGGAGCTTAAAAGTTTAATTATGCGTCCGGCTTGAAGACGTTAAACTTAGCGCTAGATGGGAGGCAACCCATCGTTTATTTTAATGCTTTCATTTAATTTCTTTGATTTAGTTTTCTTGCATTTTTGGTGTGTAGGTTGATTGTGCTCGTGAGAAAAATGTATATTGATGATACGAGAAGTGCTTGATTTGAAGTGTGAAGGTAAATCTCACCACTTCTTGCAAACTTAAAGTTCAAATCTTATTTTACTTTAAGTTTAGGGGGATAGTGCGTGGTGGACATACCTTGAATCGTTGTGATGCATATACTTCTCTACAAGAAGCTTATTGTTGAAAACTACAATGGTACGTCCCACCATCTTTTGCAAACTTAATTCTCAACTTGTTTCGATTTAGGTTTGGGGGGAGAGTGCGTGGTGTGAATCACCACTTGAGTGTGCTTATTATGATGATTGAGAGATCTTCTTGTAAAATTGAGTAAATTTTAAAAATTTCTCATGAGTATTGGTATGATTTTGGATCGTTTGGTTGTGTTGAAGTGCATGCGAGTTCATTTTTGCTAGCAATTGTTGTGCTAATGGTGTTGATGAGTTGTTGAGTATAAATGAAGCGTAGTGGAAGCATGAATTGAGCCCGAAAATTAATATCGAGATTCGTTGTGCATGCAATTCGAAAGCTCATGTTAGCCATTTCCACCTCCGGATGCCTTTTTCAGGGAGTTCACTTTACTACTCATCATTTCTATTTTCTTAGCATATACATGATTTTGAAATGAATTTTATTGGATTGGTATGCTACTTCATTTGTTATGTATCTTGGGAGGTTTACTTGCTTTATTTAGGTAGTTTACTTGCTTTAGTTTTTCTTATTTTTGAATAAGGTGGTAAATTCGTGAGCTTACATGTTGGATGATTGAGGATATGTGCTTAATTTTCTCTTGGTGGATGGAATTTTCGTTTATGCATGTTATGTGTTTTTGTATTGTTTCTTGTTTGGTGAGTCTTTGTTTATGTGTTTTGTTTGTATTTTTATTCTTGTATAGGGTTGTTTGGTGGTTTGTTTTGGGATGTCGTGAGTCATTTTCTTGAATATGAGTGATGACATGTTGTTGTGATAAGTGATGACAAATTATGATTAAGAATCTCTACACTTTCAAATTATGATATGTTTTACTTAACTTGTTCAATTTTGAGATGAATGTGGTGTAATAACTCCTAAGGTCCGAGCATAAGCTTGTGAGCATTTGAGCCTCAACCGTGCATACATGGTATTTCTTCATGAGTGGATCGGTTGTGTTTGATAAGTTAGAACTTGCTCAAGGACTATAGGAACGAGCTCGATTAGTGGAAATTAATGATATGATCTAAGGCCATCCTTGTCATTTATAGTCATTGCCAAATATTTCCATACCGCGAACATCATCCCTAGTCAACCACTTTGAGCTTATAAGCCTATTTCTTATGAATTTAGCACTTAACAACCCTTGATTACCCACATGAGCCTTATATATGTACCCTTTTGTGTGAGTAATTGAGGAGATGGTGGCTAGAAATGTTTGATGAGATAACAAAAGAAGAAAGGAAATGGTAAACAAGTAAGAAAAAGGATGAAAAGAGCACAAGCAAGAATGCACATGCAACCTAAAAACAAGAGAATGAGCAAAGCAACAACAAGATGCTCAAGAAAATAAAAGTTCAAAGAAAGAAAGCATGCATCATGAGGAGCTCGATTCATAGGATAAAGATGATGAAAAGTGCTTGTGACCAACAAAGATAAAAAAAGGAAGAAAAGAACAGTGGAGGAATGGAAGAAAGTAGCTACCTCTTTGATTACTTACACTTGATTAGTTACTATTATCTATATTCTTCCTACCCTACCAAAGAGCCTATCATTACATCCTAATTAAAGACCTTTTTGATCATTAATTGAAACTTTGGTGGTTTGTGAATGTAGTCCACGAGCAAGCTTATAGCGAGTCGAGCCAATCGATTGATGAGTGTTGTTACCTTACTTGAAAGAGTGTTGAGTGAAATTGATAACCTATGTGAGGCTTGGACCAAAAAGGACTATATTACACTTTATTCTCTTGTGATTGAACTTGTTAATTCCTTATGTCATGAGTTTAATGTTGTAGGATGACTTAGCATAAGTTGTTATTCTTATTGATATTGATGTGTTATTACTTATATTCATTAGGTCTTTTCCTAGGTGAAAATTTCTCCTCTTGATTAGTCATTTTCGTTGCTCGGGGACGAGCAACACTTTAAGTTTGGGGGGTTGATCATCGCTATTTTCACCTAGATTTTGTGTCATTTTTGTGTGTGTTTTCGTCTTTTTATTTCGTATTTTTGTATCTTTTTATATTGTATTTTGGGAAATTGATGATGATGATTTTCATGTCTTTGAATAGGTGATTATGAGGATAAATGGTGATAAAAAGCATGAAGAAAGGAGAAAGTTGAAGAAAATTGAAAATTGACCAAAATACATAAAAACACGCCCGTGTTTTTATGTAGTGCCCGTGTTTTTCTGCCAGTGCCAAAACTTACAGAAAGCGAAAAAATTGCAGAAAAACACGGTCATGTGCAAGAAAACACGCCCGTGTTTTCTTGCACTTGGCCTAAAATCGCATTTTACACCTTTGTACGATTTCCAGGTGTGTTGAGGGGGTATAAATACCCCCAATATCACCACTTGAAGGCAGATTTTGAGGGTTTTGGGCTGCACACACACCCTCTCCATCCATCCATCATCCATTCCTCCATTTCCATCTTCATTCCATCCACCAATTCCTCTTGATTTCTCACATCCATCCATCCATTCCACTAATCCACCAATCTAAGAAGGGAAGAACATCAAGGAGTGAAGATTGGAGCATGTTGAAGGAAGAGAAGGTCATCTTAAAAAGGGAAGCCCATCAACCTTTGATTTGTTGTTTTTTTCATTATTTAGCTCAATTGGAGCATGCCATGGATTATATTGATTTTGTAATGATTTATATTGGCTAGTCCTCATGTGAGGCTAGCAATATGATTGGTGAAGGATAATGTAGATTTTGCACACCACATGTTCGATGAATTGATTGTATGAATATTTTCTATCATGAATGCTTATTCTCATTTCGTGTATGATTTGTGTGGTTAAATTTTCTATTCATAGTATTAGGATGGCCATTCCAATATTATGTTTAGTGGTTTAATTGAATCATTGATTGCATGAGATAACTATGTTAAGTATGTGGGGAGTTTGGCCATAACCTTCATGTGCTTAGAACCTCATGATAGGACATTATTGATAATTACTTGTGAAAGTGTTTGATATGATGAGGGGAACCAAGCTAATTCTCACTTGACCTTAGAAAGGGAACACTAGGAAAACGTCCCTACCTACTAGAGAAAATTCTTCGTGATAATATCTCTATACCGGTATATTAATATCCGTAAGTACCTATTGGAATAGTGAGGATTGGAAACACTCTTTGAGTGTCCTTAATATCATAACATGAAGATCACCAATGCATGTGTGTGTGTGAGTCTATATATACATTTTCCATGAATGTTGTTAGCCTTGCATACTTCTTAGATTGTTCACCTTCACCCATCATCCATCTCATTTGTACATGTTCTATCTTTAATTGCTTTCTTAGTTAGATTGTAGTGTAATTCAACCTCTTCTTTATTGATTAGTCATTCTAGAGTGAAACATCTTTCGAATACGGATACATACACTTTCTCCCTTGGGTTCGATATTATAAATTTTGTACTTGGTCACCACGTCTACACACAACGATAGAGTACGCTTACTCTTATCAATTTTTACCAAAATTGAGACTAAGTTCACTGAGCGAGCGTGTGTGGCTGCTGCGCAGGGAGTGGATCCATGGTATGTGGATTATGTTAATTATATTGCTGTGGGAGAAATTCCAAGGGATCTCAACCGATATCAACTTGCTAAATTCAAAAGGGATGTTGAGACTTTCATATGGTATGATCCGTTTGTGTACAAAATTTGCACGGATTCTATCATCCGTAGGTGTGTGCCCGAGATGGAGATGGAGAGTGTTCTCGAGTTTTGCCATGCACAACCTAACGGGGGGCACTTCGGCGCTCAAAAAACAGCAGCCAAGGTACTTCAGTCCGCTCTTTATTGGCCTACCTTGTTCAAGGATTGTGAGACCTATGTGGCGTCTTGCGATAGGTGTCAACGCATGGGGAACATCGGTAGGAGAGATGAGATGCCGCTTCAGCCAAGCATAGTGGTCGAGATTTTTGATGTGTGGGGTATCAATTTTATGGGGCCTTTTCCCCCATCTAATGGATTTCTCTACATTCTACTTGCGGTGGATTATGTTTCTAAGTGGGTGGAAGCGATTCCTACTCGCTTGAATGATTAGAAAACTGTTATATCTTTCTTGAAGAAGCATATCTTTGCCCGTTTTGGAGTCCCTAGAGCACTTGTTAGTGATGGAGGTACGCATTTCATAAATAAATTTCTTGAGAAGGTGCTTAAAGGGTATGGTGTTAAGCATAGGGTCACTACACCCTATCATCCTCAAGCGAATGGGCAAGCAGAGGTCTCTAACCGTCAAGTCAAACAGATTTTGGAGAAGGTAGTCGGAACCAATAAAAAGGATTGGGCTTTGAAGCTCGATGATGTCGTGTGGGGGTTCCGGACCGCGTACAAGACGGTGTTAGATATGTCACCATATCAGATTGTCTATGGGAAGCCGTGCCACTTACCTGTAGAGATTCAACACAAAGCATTTTGGGCTTTGCGAAGCTTGAACTTGACTCTCAAGGATGTGAAGGAGTTGAGGATTACTCACATCAATCTTTTGGATGAGTTTCGGAGTCGTGCGTACAAGAATTCAGAAATCTATAAGGAAAGGATTAAGAGGTGGCATGATTCAAAGATCTCGTACAAGGAGTTCAAGCAAGGAGATGAGGTATTACTTTTTAACTCTCGTTTAAAGCTTTTTGCAGGCAAGTTGAAGTCTAAGTGGACGGGACCGTTCATGATTCATCGAGTCTTAGGAGTTGGGAATTTTGAGCTTATTGACAAGGATGGAGACATTTTTGCGGCGAATGGACATCGCTTGAAGCATTACAAGTCGCCGGATGATGTTTTTGTCATCTTTGTGGATACCTTGATCTGATTTGATACCGTCACGACGCTAAATTTGAGCGCTTGTTGGGGGCTTTCTCTCCCGTTTTATTGTTTTATTTCTTTCGTGTGAGTAAGAAATTTTTATATTTGAAGTGCTTACTTATCGGCATTTATATCTCTTTGCAAACTTAGTTTCACCTATGGTTTTTACTAAGTTTGGGGTGGTGTGTTGTACTTACCTCAATAAGCACCGATAGTATAATCTTTTCTTTGTGATGTTTATTAGGGGAGTTGGTTTTTGCGCCATATTAAAATTTTAATCGATTTTGATGTGATGATTTTTTATAACTTGCCTAATGTTTAGTGGATTTTGGTTGTGTTTTCTTTTACGGAGTTACTCATGAATGATATTTTGTGGAACAAATTTTGGATGAATTGTGCTCTAGTTGGTACCTAATGATTCGTATTGAAGTTTGAAGTGTATAGGGATTGAAGAACACTCAGTTTGGAAGCTTAAAAGGGTGGTTCGACCAAAGCCAGGAGAGGTTCGACCAGTACCAGGAGGTCGAACCGAGCAGAGGAAGTCGAACCGACGCAAAAAATCATCCAGTGAGGTGGTTCGACCTGATCATTCTTGGTTCGACCTGTCTAACAGGTCGAACCCAGGTCGAACCCGGTGACTTAAAATTTACAGTATGGTGGTTCGACCTGAGCCGTTATGGTTCGACCTGACCAGAAGGTCGAACCTGAGATCGAAACAGTCCGTTCAGAGCACTTTGTTTTTCAGGTGATAGGTTCGACCAAAACAAGAGTGGTTCGACCTGTTTAACAGGTCGAACCCAGGTCGAACCACGAGGAGCAGTTGTCCAGAAGGTAGGTTCGACCTCGTCACAAGATTGGTTCGACCTATTCAGAAGGTCGAACCTAGGTCGAACCGAAAGGTAAGTTTGTCCAGAAGGTAGGTTCGACCTCGTCGCTCGAGGTTCGACCTGTTCCGCAGGTCGAACCCGAGGTTGAACCCAGTCAGGTACGCGTTTTAAGTTGGATTTTTAGAAGGTTTTGATCATTCTTTTTGTTCACCAAACCTCGAACCCTCCCCGAACTTTAACACCCTTGCACAAATTCGTCAATTACACTTGATTTTGCACCGATTACACAACATTACACTCTTAATTCTTGAATTGGGCATGGATTTGGGCGATTTTTATCGCGAATTAGGGCTTCAGTCGCGCATTTTGAGTGTTGTGTGTCAAATGTCGATTGTTAACCATGGGCAAGACTAAAGGTACGTTTTTTTCAACTCAATTACCTTAGGATTGAAGTTTATTGCAAGAAATGTGTTGTGGTAAGTTGATTAATGTTGATTTTGGTTGAAATTCATGGTGATAATGGATATTGTTGAGTTGATTCATATGAATTCATGTTTATTGGGTTGAGATTACTTGATTATGGATAGAACTTGAGTTTTATGTGGATTGATCAAGGATATGATGCATCTAGATGAATGAGCATGTTAGTTAGGTTTGAATTGTTGATAATTGGAGTTGTTCATGAAGTTCAATTGTTGAAATTCTTGTTGAATAGCTTGAATTAGTTGATGCATGCTTGTTGTTTATGATTTGAAGATTAAAGGTAGTGTGATTGAAGATGTTTTGAGCATGTAAATTGAGCAAGTGATGTTGAGATGATGGTTGGGTTGATTAAGCATGGATGCTTGAAGTCTTGAGTAGAGTATAGGATATGCTAGTCATATACTTGTGTTCTTGTCTTGTTGGTTGTATTGAAGTAGATGTTTTCAGGAAAGGGACAAGGATCAAGTAAAGGGAAAGGTAAGGCGGATGAAGCAAGATCGAAGAAGAGGAATGACAGGCCTTCGAATGTGGACACAGTGACAAGGAAGCTGAGGCTACAAGATCGTTTACCCGAGAACTTCAAAATTCAAATACAAAACTGGGATGAGATTAAAGAAAAGTGGGAAGAAGTCTCGGACAAGAGAGCTCGGACTCGATACCAAGATGATGAGGCGATGAGGATAATGAGAATCGGGAATGATATTTTCTGGATGTTTGATCAAGTGGGTATCCGGAGGTTTATGGAGTTAAAGAGGCCGACGTATTTCCATGTTATAGCGGAAGTAGTCTGCTCCTTCGAGATGGTGAAGGACCCGCTTGGGTACCCGTATCAGTGTACGTTTCAGCTTGGTGGAGTGAGTAGGAGATGGACGTCTGAGGATTTTAATGAACTGTTTGAGACGCCTTTGGGGATCTCTCGCTTGGAGAATGGTGCGTTCAATGCTAATAGGTTTTGGAGAGAGATTACAGTGGAGATTGGAGATTATAAGATTAGGCAGGCTCGTGCTTCCTCAATAAAGAATCCAATTTTGAGATACATGGATCGTGTCTTGAGCAACACGTTGTTCGCCCACTCAGAGGGAAGTGTTGTGTCTAGAGGAGAGCTTTATGCTTTGTGGTGTATGCTTCATGGGGTGCAGTTCAATGTTGGAGCGTATTTCAATGCACAGCTACATCGATTCAGGACCATTGGGTTTCAAAAGGTGAATATTGGAGGGTTACTGACGATCGTGGCTGAGCATTATAATTTGGATTTCACCGGCATCACACCAGTTAGAGGAGAGCCCGATTTAACGATGTTTACGTGCGTGAAGGGAGGATTTGCATATTTGAGAAATGGAGATTGGTTCTTCACAAAGGGACTCAAGCCCTTCGAATTCATGTTTCCCTTCGACGTGAGTAACTTGACAACTATTCGGGTTGCGAGGAACAAGTTGATGGATTCTCTTAGATACAACGCCTTATCCGTGGCAGCGAGGTCGGGTGGTGATGAGGACTTTATCGCAGATGTGTACGGATGGTAGGATGGCAGAGTTACAGCAGATTGTTGATCAAGGAGAGTTCCGTCCACCACAGCAGCCTGAAGACGAGGAGTATCAAGAAGAGGAGCAGCAGGATGAGGAGATGCCAATGCAACACGACGCACATCAGCATGAACCAGCACCGCAGTAGCAGCGGGCTGTCCCGAATGATACACGGGAGCAGCTCCGCCTTATTCATAAGCAGCTGATCGCGATTGTTGCTAGCCAGCAGGAGATAAACCGATAGCTCGCACTCGCCAATGCCAACTATGCTACGTTGAATGAGAAGTATACGGCCTTGAATGAGAAAGTTGGTAGGTTGGGTGACCGAGTTGATTACTTGGATAGGCACATCGGTGATTTGCACCGGATTGTGGAACAGAGGCTTGATGATGAGGATCATGATGATGCTCCGAAGGAGTAGTTTTTCAGGTTTTTCTTTGGTTTCCTCCGATTCATCTTGATTCTCTTATTCTTTTTTTTTTTATCTTGAGAGGTTGGGGTGTGATTCATGCGTGAGTGGAATGTATAAGTGATATCTTGTATGATCGATTTGGTATAAGCTTATTGATTTTTGTGCATTCATATGTTCATGTGTTAATTTCTATTGATGAAAAGCATGTATAATTGATAAGTATATTGAGTTCTTGTGAAATTGATCCTAATTATGTGCTATGAGGAGTACTTAGGATTCTAATTACCTATGTGAGGATTTGAGCTTTGATAATCATGCTTGATCATGATTATTTTATTCTTGAGAAGATCATTCATATGAACGTATTCTAGAACTTGGCTTGTAGTCTTGTGTGAGACTTATGATTGATAAATTGCTAGGACATGATCTTAGGCCATTATTTTGTGATTAAGTTACTTAACCAAATTTATCCTTCCTAATGATTTTATTAACATTTGGATGCCCCGTTGAGCCGTTAAAGCTTTTTCTTTGGTAGCCGAAGTAAATAACCTTATAAACCTTTACTTGAGCCTTGATTAACCTATTCATTGGTAGAGAGAGTGGAGGTGAGTAAGTGTTGCAAGAAGAAAAGGAAGATATAATATGGTTGGATGAAAAAATATGGTTAAATCTTGTTTAGGGGTAGTGCCCGAAATTGGTATCCCGATTGTTTTTATACATGGTGCATGAAGCTTAGTAGCTGACGGCCTATACATAAGAAGAAGGGTAGTGCCTGAAATCAGTACCCGAATTATTTAAAAAGATGATGTTGATGCCATGAAAAGAAGGAAAATTCAGGAATTTTACAAGTTCAAGAGACGACATTGGAGGAGAACTTGCTGTAAGAAGAAGAAATTGAGAACCTTCAAGGTAACTCTCTACTAGTGTCTTAAGTCACTTTACCTAAATTTTCCTACCTTTCGCCAAAGAGTCAACATTACAACCCAAAAACAAGTCTTTTGTGATCCTAGTGAAGAGTTGATTATAAGTTGAATTTTGAGACCTTTGCCAAGCTTATGGTTACGCGTGAATATGGATTGATATGAGTGTTTATATTAACCTATATAGTGCCTAACGCACTTGAGTGAAAGAGAATAAATACTTATCTTGTGAGCGAAATTACTTAGTACTCCGTATGGTATGTGATTGGATTAGTTTTGCATGAGTGATATATATGAAGTAATTAATACTTGTTTGATTGAATGAAGTTGCATGTGTGATATGTGTTGTACTTGATCTTGGTGAATTATACACGACTTCTGTGGTTTGATTTGGTTGCCTCGGGACGAGCAACATGTAAGTTTGGGGGTTTGATGAGTGTGTAAATTCACAAGTTTGACACCATGTTTTGTGCTAGTTTTGGAGAGTTTTGAGGTGGAAATAGGTGGAAAACCTATACATGTTGTGAATTAGCATGAATCAGGTGTTAGTGGAGCTATTTAAGTGGTTTTCATAGCAAAAACGGAGTAGAAGTTCCAAGAATCGAAGAGACAAAGTTGAGACCACACGAACCGCCAAGGAAAGACTAGGGTTCGACCTGATGGAGGAGGGTTCGACTTCTCCTACAGGTCGAACCAGTATTGAAAAGTTACAGAAGGAAGGTTCGACCATGACTCAAGGGGTTCGACCTATTCATCAGGTCGAACCATGGTCTAACCAGTTCGCGAGAAGAAGAATTCGACCACGACGTTGGGGTTCAACCTGATAGTTGGTCGAACCGGGAGCAGGAATTGTCCAGTGGTGAGGCTCGACCTGGGGTTCCACCAAAGAGGGAGTGGTTCGACCTGTACAAGAGGTCGAACCAAGTACAGAATATGTCCAGTAGCAGGGTTCGACCTGTGGTTCGACTTGTGGCCAGTGGTTTGACCTGTTTGACGAGGTCGAACCAAAACGCGGAAACTTACCTTATCCAGATTTTCGAGGCCAAAACGTGTGGGATCACTTGAAAAGCCCATTCCAAGCCCTAGAGACGTGATTATAAGTATAAAAGGAGGCTCATGCAGTCAAGAAAACAATGACGACGCGAGGAGTTTAAGATCGTGAATCATAAGAGAAGAGTATGAGAGCTGTGACAGAGGTGCAGCTGGAGATTCAAGTAAGATTAGTCCAACTATCCATGATTGTTCTTAGATCAATCATGGGCTAGAGCCACTTCGGTAGTTCTAGGGTTATGAAGGTTTCATGAGTTAATTTGTATTTCGTGTGTACACTCCGTACAACACTACTTGTGGTTTATTTTATATAAGATTGCACGTTTTTAATCCATACTCATAGTTGTTTTGTGCATCAATAATTGTTGTGTAGATTCTGAATGCATAACATGGTTATTAGTTGAGTGCGTTCACTAATGAGCAGGGTTTATTGTTATAATTCTAAGTGAAGGAATTCCAAGGTTTTATTAGAACAGTCTTATATGAATGTTTGTTAATTAAATTGAATTCGGGTTAACAAGTAGGATAAAGAGTATAACTTTAGAGTACCTAAAAAGGGAGATCAAATCGAGTTAGAGTACTAAGTGCACGGGAAATAATTGACTATGATAGTACCCAGAAAGGGAAGTAAAGTGTACATCTTGCTCTGAGGATATTCACACATTTCAAAAGCTTATCTATTTGTGTCTATAGAATAGATTTGTATGGTCTAGTGATGTGTCCATAAACCATAAGGCAGAGTCGGACATCGACACACGAAAGTACGAATTAACGAATGAAACTGGATGGCTTGACGAACTACCTATTATCTTAATTGATCACAACTACTATTTTCTTGTTCTTGTTATTTAATTGCTATTTTAATTATTACTTAGTTTACAAACCAAAATTACAATTCTCAACATAGTCATAATTGCTAGAAAATAACTAAAGTGATATTTATTCGTCCAGTGGATTCGATATTTAACTTGGTCACCTTCGAAACTACAATTGATATCCTTCATACTTGGGGATTAATTGTGTGTTGAGAAAACGCCCATCAAGTTTTTGGCAAGAAGAAAAGGAAGATAGAATATGGTTGGATGAAAAGAATATAGTTAAATCTTGTTTAGGGGTAGTGCCCGAAACTGGTATCCCGATTGTTTTTATACATGGTGCATGAAGCTTAGCAGCTGACGGCCTATACATGAGAAGAAGGGTAGTGCCTGAAACCGGTACCCGAATTGTTTAAAAAGATGATGTTGATGCCATGAAAAGAAGGAAAATTCAGGAATTTTACAAGTTCAAGAGACGATATTGGAGGAGAACTTGCTGTAAGAAGAAGAAATCGAGAACCTCCAAGGTAACTCTCTACTAGTGTCTTAAGTCACTTTACCTAAATTTTCCTACCTTTCGCCAAAGAGCCAACATTACAACCCAAAAACAAGTCCTTTGTGATCCTAGTGAAGAGTTGATTATAAGTTGATTTTTGAGACCTTTGCCAAGCTTATGGTTACGCATGAATATGGATTGATATGAGTGTTTATATTAACCTATATAGTGCCTAACGCACTTGAGTGAAAGAGAATAAATACTTATCTTGTGAGCGAAATTACTTAGTATTCCGAATGGTATGTGATTGGATTGGTTTTGCATTAGTGATATATATGAAGCAATTAATACTTGTTTGATTGAATGAAGTTACATGTGTGATATGTGTTGTACTTGATCTTGGTGAATTATACTTGACTCCTGTGGTTTGATTTGGTTACCTCGGGACGAGCAACATGTAAGTTTGGGGGTTTGATAAGTGTGTAAATTCACAAGTTTGGCACCATGTTTTGTGCTAATTTTGGAGAGTTTTGAGGTGGAAATAGGTGGAAAACCTATACATGTTGTGAATTAGCATGAATCAGGTGTTAGTGGAGCTATTTAAGTGGTTTTCATAGCAAAAACGGAGTAGAAGTGCCAAGAATCGAAGAGATAAAGTTGAGACCACGCTAACCGCCAAGGAAAGAGTAGGGTTCGACCTGATGGAGGAGGGTTCGACTTCTCCTACAGGTCAAACCAGTATTGAAAAGTTGTAGAAGAAAGGTTCGACCACGACTCAAGGGGTTCGACCTGTTCATCAGGTCGAACCATGGTTGAACCAGTTCGCGAGAAGAAGGGTTCGTCCACGACATTGGGGTTCGACCTGACAGTTGGTCGAACCGGAAGCAGAAATTATCCAGTGGTGAGGTTCGACCAGGGGTTCGACCAAAGAGGAAGTGGTTCGACCTGTACAAGAGGTCGAACCAAGTGCAGAATGTGTCCAGTAGCAGGGTTCGACCTGTGGTTCGACTTGTGGCCGGTGGTTCGACCTGTTTGACGAGGTCGAACCAAAATGCAGAAACTTACCTTATCCAGATTTTCGAGGCCAAAACGCGTGGGATCATTTGAAAAGCCCATTTTTTGCCCTAGAGACGTGATTACAAGTATAAAAGGAGGCTCATGCAGTCAAGAAAACAACGACGACGCGAGGAGTTTAAGATCGTGAATCATAAGAGAAGAGTAGGAGAGCTGTGACAGAGGTGCAGCTGGAGATTCAAGTAAGATTGGTCCAACTAACCATGATTGTTCTTAGATCAATCATGGGCTAGAGCTACTTTGGTAGTTTTAGGGTTATGAAGGTTTCATGAGTTAATTTGTATTTCGTGTGTATACTCCGTACAACACTACTTGTGGTTTATTTTATATAAGATTGCACGTTTTTAATCCATACTCATAGTTGTTTTGTGCATCAATAATTGTTGTGTAGATTCTGAATGCATAACATAGTTATTGGTTGAGTTCGTTCACTAATGAGCAGGGTTTATTGTTATAATTCTAAGTGAAGGAATTCCAAGGTTTTATTGGAACAGTCTTATATGAATGTTTGTTAATTGAATTGAATTCGGGTTAACAAGTAGGATAAAGAGTATAACTTTAGAGTACCTAAAAAGGGAGATCAAATCGAGTTAGAGTACTAAGTGCACGGGAAATAATTGACTATGATAGTACCTAGAAAGGGAAGTAAAGTATACGTCTTGCTCTGAGGATATTCACACATTTCAAAAGCTTATCTATTTGTGTCTATAGAATAGATTTGTATGGTCTAGTGATGTGTCCATAAACCACAAGGCAGAGTCGGACATCGACACACGAAAGTACGAATTAACGAATGAAACTGGATGGCTTGACGAACTACCTATTATCTTAATTGATCACAACTACTATTTTCTTGTTCTTGTTATTTAATTGCTATTTTAATTATTACTTAGTTTACAAACCAAAATTACAATTCTCAACATAGTCATAATTGCTAGAAAATAACTAAAGTGATATTTATCCGTCCTGTGGATTCGATATTTAACTTGGTCACCTTCGAAACTACAATTGATATCCTTCATACTTGGGGATTAATTGTGTGTTGAGAAAACGCCCATCAAGTTTTTGGCAAGAAGAAAAGGAAGATAGAATATGGTTGGATGAAAAGAATATGGTTAAATCTTGTTTAGGGGTAGTGCCCGAAACTGGTATCCCGATTGTTTTTATACATGGTGCATGAAGCTTAGCAGCTGACGGCCTATACATGAGAAGAAGGGTAGTGCCTGAAACCGGTACCCGAATTGTTTAAAAAGATGATGTTGATGCCATGAAAAGAAGGAAAATTCAGGAATTTTACAAGTTCAAAAGACGATATTGGAGGAGAACTTGCCTTAAGAAGAAGAAATAGAGAACCTCCAAGGTAACTCTGTACTAGTGTCTTAAGTCACTTTACCTAAATTTTCCTACCTTTCGCCAAAGAGCCAACATTACAACCCAAAAACAAGTCCTTTGTGATCCTAATGAAGAGTTGATTATAAGTTGATTTTTGAGACCTTTGCCAAGCTTATGGTTACGCATGAATATGGATTGATATGAGTGTTTATATTAACCTATATAGTGCCTAACGCACTTGAGTGAAAGAGAATAAATACTTATCTTGTGAGCGAAATTACTTAGTACTCCGAATGGTATGTGATTGGATTGGTTTTGCATTAGTGATATATATGAAATAATTAATACTTGTTTGATTGAATGAAGTTCCATGTGTGATATGTGTTGTACTTGATCTTGGTGAATTATACTCGACTCCTGTGGTTTGATTTGGTTGCCTCGGGACGAGCAACATGTAAGTTTGGGGGTTTGATAAGTGTGTAAATTCAAAAGTTTGACACCATGTTTTGTGCTAGTTTTGGAGAGTTTTGAGGTGAAAATAGGTGGAAAACCTATACATGTTGTGAATTAGCATGAATCAGGTGTTAGTGGAGCTATTTAAGTGGTTTTCATAGCAAAAACGGAGTAGAAGTGCCAAGAATCGAAGAGACGAAGTTGAGACCACGCTAACCGCCAAGGAAAGAGTAGGGTTCGACCTGATGGAGGAGGGTTCGACTTCTCCTACAGGTCGAACCAGTATTGAAAAGTTGTAGAAGGAAGGTTCGACCACGACTCAAGGGGTTCGACCTGTTCATCAGGTCGAACCATGGTCGAACCAGTTCGCGAGAAGAAGGGTTCGACCACGACGTTGGGGTTCAACCTGACTGTTGGTCGAACCGGAAGCAGAAATTATCCAGTGGTGAGGTTCGACCTGGGGTTCGACCAAAGAGGAAGTGGTTCGACCTGTACAAGAGGTCGAACCAAGTGCAAAATGTGTCCAGTAGCAGGGTTCGACCTGTGGTTCGACTTGTGGCCGGTGGTTCGACCTGTTTGATGAGGTCGAACCAAAACACAGAAACTTACCTTATCCAGATTTTCGAGGCCAAAACGCGTGGGATCATTTAAAAAGCCCATTTTTTGCCCTAGAGACGTGATTACAAGTATAAAATGAGGCTCATGCAGTCAAGAAAATAACGACGACGCGAGGAATTTAAGATCGTGAATCATAAGAGAAGAGTAGGAGAGCTGTGACAGAGGTGCAGCTGGAGATTCAAGTAAGATTGGTCCAACTAACCATGATTGTTCTTAGATCAATCATGGGCTAGAGCCACTTCGGTAGTTCTAGGGTTATGAAGGTTTCATGAGTTAATTTGTATTTCGTGTGTATACTCCGTACAACACTAATTGTGGTTTATTTTATATAAGATTACACGTTTTTAATCCATACTCATAGTTGTTTTGTGCATCAATAATTGTTGTGTAGAGTCTGAATGCATAACATGGTTATTGGTTGAGTGCGTTCACTAATGAGCAGGGTTTATTGTTATAATTCTAAGTGAAGGAATTCCGAGGTTTTATTAGAACCGTCTTATATGAATGTTTGTTAATTGAATTGAATTCGGGTTAACAAGTAGGATAAAGAGTATAACTTTATAGTACCTAAAAAGGGAGATCAAATCGGGTTAGAGTACTAAGTGCACAGGAAATAATTGATTATGATAGTACCTAGAAAGGGAAGTAAAGTATACGTCTTGCTCTGAGGATATTCACACGTTTCAAAAGCTTATCTATTTGTGTCTAGAATAGATTTGTATGGTCTAGTGATGCGTCCATAAACCACAAGGCAGAGTCGGACATCGGCACACGAAAGTATGAATTAACGAATGAAACTGGATGGCTTGACGAACTACCTATTATCTTAATTGATCACAACTACAATTTTCTTATTCATGTTATTTAATTGCTATTTTAATTAATACTTAGTTTACAAACTAAAATTACAATTCTCAACATAGTCATAATTGCTAGAAAATAACTAAAGTGATATTTATCCATCCTGTGGATTCGATATTTAACTTGGTCACCTTCGAAATTACAATTGATATCCTTCATACTTGGGGATTAATTGTGTGTTGAGAAAACGCCCATCGAGTTTTTGGCAAGAAGAAAAGGAAGATAGAATATGGTTGGATGAAAAGAATATGGTTAAATCTTGTTTAGGGGTAGTGCCCGAAACTGGTATCCCGATTGTTTTTATACATGGTGCATGAAGCTTAGCAGCTGACGGCCTATACATGAGAAGAAGGGTAGTGCCTGAAACCGGTACCCGAATTGTTTAAAAAGATGATGTTGATGCCATGAAAAGAAGGAAAATTCAGGAATTTTACAAGTTCAAGAGACGATATTGGAGGAGAACTTGCTGTAAGAAGAAGAAATCGAGAACCTCCAAGGTAACTCTCTACTAGTGTCTTAAGTCACTTTGCCTAAATTTTCATACCTTTCGCCAAAGAGCCAACATTACAACCCAAAAACAAGTCCTTTGTGATCCTAGTGAAGAGTTGATTATAAGTTGATTTTTTAGACCTTTGCCAAGCTTATGGTTACGCGTGAATATGGATTGATATGAGTGTATATATTAACCTATATAGTGCGTAACGCACTTGAGTGAAAGAGAATAAATACTTATCTTGTGAGCGAAATTACTTAGTACTCCGAATGGTATGTGATTGGATTGGTTTTGCATGAGTGATATATATGAAGCAATTAATACTTGTTTGATTGAATGAAGTTGCATGTGTGATATGTGTTGTACTTGATCTTGGTGAATTATACACGACTCCTGTGGTTTGATTTGGTTGCCTCGGGACGAGCAACATGTAAGTTTTGGCGTTTGATGAGTGTGTAAATTCACAAGTTTGGCACCATGTTTTGTGCTAGTTTTGGAGAGTTTTGAGGTGAAAATAGGTGGAAAACCTATACATGTTGTGAATTAGCATGAATCAGGTGTTAGTGGAGCTATTTAAGTGGTTTTCATAGCAAAAACGGAGTAGAAGTGCCAAGAATCGAAGAGAGAAGTTGAGACCACGCGAACCGCCAAGGAAAGAGTAGGGTTCGACCTGATGGAGGAGGGTTCGACTTCTCCTACAGGTCGAACCAGTATTGAAAAGTTGCAGAAGGAAGGTTCGACCACGACTCAAGGGGTTCGACCTGTTCATCAGGTCGAACCATGGTCGAACCAGTTCGTGAGAAGAAGGGTTCGACCACGACGTTTGGGTTCGACCTGATAGTTGGTCGAACCGGGAGCAGGAATTGTCCAGTGGTGAGGTTCGACTTGGGGTTCGACCAAAGAGGGAGTGGTTCGACCTGTACAAGAGGTCGAACCAAGTGCAGAATGTGTCCAGTAGCAGGGTTCGACCTGTGGTTCGACTTGTGGCCGGTGGTTCGACCTATTTGACGAGGTCGAACCAAAATGCGGAAACTTACCTTATCCGGATTTTCGAGGCCAAAACACGTGGGATCACTTGAAAAGCCCATTCCAAGCCCTAGAGACGTGATTACAAGTATAAAAAGGAGGCTCATGCAGTCAAGAAAATAACGACAACGCGATGAGTTTAAGATTGTGAATCATAAGAGAAGAGTAGGAGAGCTGTGACAGAGGTGCAGCTGGAGATTCAAGTAAGATTGGTCCAACTAACCATGATTGTTCTTAGATCAATCATGGGCTAGAGCCACTTCGGTAGTTCTAGGGTTATGAAGGTTTCATGAGTTAATTTGTATTTCGTGTGTATACTCCGTACAACACTACTTGTGGTTTATTTTATATAAGATTGCACGTTTTTAATCCATACTCATAGTTGTTTTGTGCATCAATAATTGTTGTGTTGAGTCTGAATGCATAACATGGTTATTGGTTGAGTACGTTCACTAATGAGCAGAATTTATTGTTATAATTCTAAGTGAAGGAATTCCGAGATTTTATTAGAACCGTCTTATATGAATGTTTGTTAATTGAATTGAATTCGGGTTAACAAGTAGGATAAAGAGTATAACTTTATAGTACCTAAAAAGGGAGATCAAATTGGGTTAGAGTACTAAGTGCACGGGAAATAATTAATTATGATAGTACCTAGAAAGGGAAGTGAAGTATACGTCTGCTCTGAGGATATTCACACGTTTCAAAAGTTTATCTATTTGTGTCTATAGAATAGATTTGTATGGTCTAGTGATGCGTCTATAAACCACAAGGCAGAGTCGGACATCGACACATGAAAGTATGAATTAACGAATGAAACTGGATGGCTTGACGAACTACCTATTATCTTAATTGATCACAACTACTATTTTCTTGTTCTTGTTATTTAATTGTTATTTTAATTATTACTTAGTTTACAAACAAAAATTACAATTCTCAACATAGTCATAATTGCTAGAAAATAACTAAAGTGATATTTATCCGTCCTGTGGATTCGATATTTAACTTGGTCACCTTCAAAACTACAATTGGAGGGTTACTGACGATCGTGGCTGAGCATTATAATTTGGATTTCACCGGCATCACACCAGTTAGAGGAGAGCCCGATTTGACGATGTTTACGTGCGTGAAGGGAGGATTTGCATATTTGAGAAATGGAGATTGGTTCTTCACAAAGGGACTCAAGCCCTTCGAATTCATGTTTCCCTTCGACGTGAGTAACTTGACAACTATTCGGGTTGCGAGGAACAAGTTGATGGATTCTCTTAGATACAACGCCTTATCCGTGGCAGCGAGGTCGGGTGGTGATTTGAGGACTTTATCGCAGATGTGTACGGATGGTAGGATGGTAGAGTTACAGCAGATTGTTGATCAAGGAGAGTTCCGTCCACCACAGCAGCCTGAAGACGAGGAGTATCAAGAAGAGGAGCAGCAGGATGAGGAGATGCCAATGCAACACGACGCACATCAGCATGAACCAGCACCGCAGTAGCAGCGGGCTATCCCGAATGATACACGGGAGCAGCTCCGCCTTATTCATAAGCAGCTGATCGCGATTGTTGCTAGCCAGCAGGAGATAAACCGACAGCTTGCACTCGCCAATGCCAACTATGCTACGTTGAATGAGAAGTATACGGCCTTGAATGAGAAAGTTGGTAGGTTGGGTGACCGAGTTGATTACTTGGATAGGCACATCGGTGATTTGCACCGGATTGTGGAACAGAGGCTTGATGATGAGGATCATGATGATGCTCCGAATGAGTAGTTTTTCAGGTTTTTCTTTGGTTTCCTCCGATTCATCTTGATTCCCTTATTCTTCTTTTTTTATCTTGAGAGGTTGGGGTGTGATTCATGCGTGAGTGGAATGTATAAGTGATATCTTGTATGATCGATTTGGTATAAGCTTATTGATTTTTGTGCATTCATATGTTCATGTGTTAATTTCTATTGATGAAAAGCATGTATAATTGATAAGTATATTGAGTTCTTGTGAAATTGATCCTAATTATGTGCTATGAGGAGTACTTAGGATTCTAATTACCTATGTGAGGATTTGAGCTTTGATAATCATGCTTGATCATGATTATTTTATTCTTGAGAAGATCATTCATAAGAACGTATTCTAGAACTTGGCTTGTAGTCTTGTGTGAGACTTATGATTGATAAATTGCTAGGACATGATCTTAGGCCATTATTTTGTGATTAAGTTACTTAACCAAATTTATCCTTCCTAATGATTTTATTAACATTTGGATGCCCCGTTGAGCCGTTAAAGCTTTTTCTTTGGTAGCCGAAGTAAATAACCTTATAAACCTTTACTTGAGCCTTGATTAACCTATTCATTGGTAGAGAGAGTGGAGGTGAGTAAGTGTTGCAAGAAGAAAAGGAAGATAGAATATGGTTGGATGAAAAGAATATGGTTAAATCTTGTTTAGGGGTAGTGCCCGAAACTGGTATCCCGATTGTTTTTATACATGGTGCATGAAGCTTAGCAGCTGACGGCCTATACATAAGAAGAAGGGTAGTGCCTGAAATCGGTACCTGAATTATTTAAAAAGATGATGTTGATGCCATGAAAAGAAGGAAAATTCAGGAATTTTACAAGTTCAAGAGACGACATTGGAGGAGAACTTGCTGTAAGAAGAAGAAATTGAGAACCTTCAAGGTAACTCTCTACTATTGTCTTAAGTCACTTTACCTAAATTTTCCTACCTTTCGCCAAAGAGCCAACATTACAACCCAAAAACAAGTCTTTTGTGATCCTAGTGAAGAGTTGATTATAAGTTGAATTTTGAGACCTTTGCCAAGCTTATGGTTACGCGTGAATATGGATTGATATGAGTGTTTATATTAACCTATATAGTGCCTAACGCACTTGAGTGAAAGAGAATAAATACTTATCTTGTGAGCGAAATTACTTAGTACTCCGTATGGTATGTGATTGGATTAGTTTTGTATGAGTGATATATATGAAGTAATTAATACTTGTTTGATTGAATGAAGTTGCATCTGTGATATGTGTTGTACTTGATCTTGGTGAATTATACACGACTCATGTGGTTTGATTTGGTTGCCTCGGGACGAGCAACATGTAAGTTTGGGGATTTGATGAGTGTGTAAATTCACAAGTTTGACACCATGTTTTGTGCTAGTTTTGGAGAGTTTTGAGGTGGAAATAGGTGGAAAACCTATACATGTTGTGAATTAGCATGAATCAGGTGTTAGTGGAGCTATTTAAGTGGTTTTCATAGCAAAAACGGAGTAGAAGTTCCAAGAATCGAAGAGACAAAGTTGAGACCACACGAACCGCCAAGGAAAGACTAGGGTTCGACCTGATGGAGGAGGGTTCGACTTCTCCTACAGGTCGAACCAGTATTGAAAAGTTGCAGAAGGAAGGTTCGACCATGACTCAAGGGGTTCGACCTATTCATCAGGTCGAACCATGGTCTAACCAGTTCGCGAGAAGAAGAATTCGACCACGACGTTGGGGTTTGACCTGACAGTTGGTCGAACCAGGAGCAGGAATTGTCCAGTGGTGAGGCTCGACCTGGGGTTCGACCAAAGAGGGAGTGGTTCGACCTATACAAGAGGTCGAACCAAGTGCAGAATGTGTCCAGTAGCAGGGTTCGACCTGTGGTTCGACTTGTGGCCAGTGGTTTGACCTGTTTGACGAGGTCGAACCAAAACGCGGAAACTTACCTTATCCAGATTTTCGAGGCCAAAACGTGTGGGATCACTTGAAAAGCCCATTCCAAGCCCTAGAGACGTGATTATAAGTATAAAAGGAGGCTCATGCAGTCAAGAAAACAATGACGACGCGAGGAGTTTAAGATCGTGAATCATAAGAGAAGAGTATGAGAGCTGTGACAGAGGTGCAGCTGGAGATTCAAGTAAGATTGGTCCAACTAACCATGATTGTTCTTAGATCAATCATGGGCTAGAGTCACTTCGGTAGTTCTAGGGTTATGAAGGTTTCATGAGTTAATTTGTATTTCGTGTGTATACTCCGTACAACACTACTTGTGGTTTATTTTATATAAGATTGCACGTTTTTAATCCATACTCATAGTTGTTTTGTGCAACAATAATTGTTGTGTAGATTCTGAATGCATAACATGGTTATTAGTTGAGTGCGTTCACTAATGAGCAGGGTTTATTGTTATAATTCTAAGTGAAGGAATTCCAAGGTTTTATTAGAACAGTCTTATATGAATGTTTGTTAATTGAATTGAATTCGGGTTAACAAGTAGGATAAAGAGTATAACTTTAGAGTACCTAAAAAGGGAGATCAAATCGAGTTAGAGTACTAAGTGCACGGGAAATAATTGACTATGATAGTACCTAGAAAGGGAAGTAAAGTATACGTCTTGCTCTGAGGATATTCACACATTTCAAAAGCTTATCTATTTGTGTCTATAGAATAGATTTGTATGGTCTAGTGATGTGTCCATAAACCACAAGGCAGAGTCGGACATCGACACACGAAAGTACGAATTAACGAATGAAACTGGATGGCTTGACGAACTACCTATTATCTTAATTGATCACAACTACTATTTTCTTGTTCTTGTTATTTAATTGCTATTTTAATTATTACTTAGTTTACAAACCAAAATTACAATTCTCAACATAGTCATAATTGCTAGAAAATAACTAAAGTGATATTTATCCGTCCTGTGGATTCGATATTTAACTTGGTCACCTTCGAAACTACAATTGATATCCTTCATACTTGGGGATTAATTGTGTGTTGAGAAAACGCCCATCAAGTTTTTGGCAAGAAGAAAAGGAAGATAGAATATGGTTGGATGAAAAGAATATGGTTAAATCTTGTTTAGGGGTAGTGCCCAAAACTGGTATCCCGATTGTTTTTATACATAGTGCATGAAGCTTAGCAGCTGACGGCCTATACATGAGAAGAAGGGTAGTGCCTGAAACCGGTACCCGAATTGTTTAAAAAGATGATGTTGATGCCATGAAAAGAAGAAAAATTCAGGAATTTTACAAGTTCAAGAGACGATATTGGAGGAGAACTTGCTGTAAGAAGAAGAAATCGAGAACCTCCAAGGTAACTCTCTACTAGTGTCTTAAGTCACTTTACCTAAATTTTCCTACCTTTCGCCAAAGAGCCAACATTACAACCCAAAAACAAGTCCTTTGTGATCCTAGTGAAGAGTTGATTATAAGTTGATTTTTGAGACCTTTGCCAAGCTTATGGTTACGCATGAATATGGATTGATATGAGTGTTTATATTAACCTATATAGTGCCTAACGCACTTGAGTGAAAGAGAATAAATACTTATCTTGTGAGCGAAATTACTTAGTACTCCGAATGGTATGTGATTGGATTGGTTTTGCATTATTGATATATATGAAGCAATTAATACTTGTTTGATTGAATGAAGTTCCATGTGTGATATGTGTTGTACTTGATCTTGGTGAATTATACTCGACTCCTGTGGTTTGATTTGGTTGCTTCGGTACGAGCAACATGTAAGTTTGGGGGTTTGATAAGTGTGTAAATTCACAAGTTTGGCACCATGTATTGTGCTAGTTTTGGAGAGTTTTGAGGTGGAAATAGGTGGAAAAACTATACATGTTGTGAATTTGCATGAATCAGGTGTTAGTGGAGCTATTTAAGTGGTTTTCATAGCAAAAACGGAGTAGAAGTGCCAAGAATCGAAGAGACGAAGTTGAGACCACGCTAACCGCCAAGGAAAGAGTAGGGTTCGACCTGATGGAGTAGGGTTCGACTTCTCCTACAGGTCGAACCAGTATTGAAAAGTTGTAGAAGGAAGGTTCGACCACGACTCAAGGGGTTCGACCTGTTCATCAGGTCGAACCATGGTCGAACCAGTTCGCGAGAAGAAGGGTTCGACCACGACGTTGGGGTTCGACCTGACAGTTGGTCGAACCAGAAGCAGAAATTATCCAGTAGTGAGGTTCGACCAGGGGTTCGACCAAAGAGGAAGTGGTTCGACCTGTACAAGAGGTCGAACCAAGTGCAGAATGTGTCCAGTAGCAGGGTTCGACCTGTGGTTCGACTTGTGGCCGGTGGTTCGACCTGTTTGACGAGGTCGAACCAAAATGCAGAAACTTACCTTATCCAGATTTTCGAGGCCAAAACGCGTGGGATCATTTGAAAAGCCCATTTTTTGCCCTATAGACGTGATTACAAGTATAAAAGGAGGCTCATGCAGTCAAGAAAACAACGACGACGCGAGGAGTTTAAGATCGTGAATCATAAGAGAAGAGTAGGAGAGCTGTGACAGAGGTGCAGCTGGAGATTCAAGTAAGATTGGTCCAACTAACCATGATTGTTCTTAGATCAATCATGGGCTGGAGCCACTTCAGTAGTTCTAGGGTTATGAAGGTTTCATGAGTTAATTTTTATTTCGTGTGTATACTCCGTACAACACTACTTGTGGTTTATTTTATATAATATTGCACGTTTTTAATCCATACTCATAGTTGTTTTGTGCATCAATAATTGTTGTGTTGAGTCTGAATGCATAACATGGTTATAGGTTGAGTGCGTTCACTAATGAGCAGGATTTATTGTTATAATTCTAAGTGAAGGAATTCCGAGATTTTATTAGAACCGTCTTATATGAATGTTTGTTAATTGAATTGAATTCGGGTTAACAAGTAGGATAAAGAGTATAACTTTATAGTACCTAAAAAGGGAGATCAAATTGGGTTAGAGTACTAAGTGCACGGGAAATAATTAATTATGATAGTACCTAGAAAGGGAAGTAAAGTATACGTCTTGCTCTGAGGATATTCACACGTTTCAAAAGTTTTTCTATTTGTGTCTATAGAATAGATTTGTATGGTCTAGTGATGCGTCTATAAACCACAAGGCAGAGTCGGACATCGACACATGAAAGTATGAATTAACGAATGAAACTGGATGGCTTGACGAACTACCTATTATCTTAATTGATCACAACTACTATTTTCTTGTTCTTGTTATTTAATTGCTATTTTAATTATTACTTAGTTTACAAACCAAAATTACAATTCTCAACATAGTCATAATTGCTAGAAAATAACTAAAGTAATATTTATCTGTCCTGTGGATTCGATATTTAACTTGGTCACCTTTGAAACTACAATTGATATCCTTCATACTTGGGGATTAATTGTGTGTTGAGAAAACGCCCATCAAGTTTTTGGCAAGAAGAAAAGGAAGATAGAATATGGTTGGATAAAAAGAATATGGTTAAATCTTGTTTAGGGGTAGTGCCCGAAACTGGTATCCCGATTGTTTTTATACATGGTGCATGAAGCTTAGCAGCTGACGGCCTATACATGAAAAGAAGGGTAGTGCCTGAAATCGGTACCCGAATTGTTTAAAAAGATGATGTTGATGCCATGAAAAGAAGAAAAATTCAGGAATTTTACAAGTTCAAGAGACGACATTGGAGGAGAACTTGCTGTAAGAAAAAGAAATCGAGAAACTCCAAGGTAACTCTCTACTAGTGTCTTAAGTCACTTTACCTAAATTTTCCTACCTTTCGCCAAAGAGCCAACATTACAACCCAAAAACAAGTCATTTGTGATCCTAGTGAAGAGTTGATTATAAGTTGATTTTTGAGACCTTTGTCAAGCTTATGGTTACGCGTAAATATGGATTGATATGAGTGTTTATATTAACCTATATAGTGCCTAACGCACTTGAGTGAAAGAGAATAAATACTTATCTTGTGAGCGAAATTACTTAGTACTCCGAATGGTATGTGATTGGATTGGTTTTGCATGAGTGATATATATGAAGCAATTAATACTTGTTTGATTGAATGAAGTTGCATGTGTGATATGTGTTGTACTTGATCTTGGTGAATTATACACGACTCCTGTGGTTTGATTTGGTTGCCTCGGGACGAGCAACATGTAAGTTTGGGGGTTTGATGAGTGTGTAAATTCACAAGTTTGGCACCATGTTTTGTGCTAGTTTTGGAGAGTTTTAAGGTGGAAATAAGTGGAAAACCTATACATGTTGTGAATTAGCATGAATCAGGTGTTAGTGGAGCTATTTAAGTGGTTTCCATAGCAAAAACGGAGTAGAGGTGCCAAGAATCGAAAAGACGAAGTTGAGACCACGCGAACAGCCAAGGAAAGAGTAGGGTTCGACCTGATGGAGGAGGGTTCGACTTCTCCTACAGGTCGAACCAGTATTGAAAAGTTGCAGAAGGAAGGTTCGACCACGACTCAAGGGGTTCGACCTGTTCATCAGGTCGAACCATGGTCGAACCAGTTCGCGAGAAGAAGGGTTCGACCACGATGTTGGGGTTCGACCTGACAGTTGGTCGAACCGGGAGCAGGAATTGTCCAGTGGTGAGGTTCGACCTGGGGTTCGACCAAAGAGGGAGTGGTTCGACCTGTACAAGAGGTCGAACCAAGTGCAGAATGTGTCCAGTAGCAGGGTTCGACCTGTGGTTCGACTTGTGGCCGGTGGTTCGACCTGTTTGACGAGGTCGAACCAAAACACGGAAACTTACCTTATCCGCATTTTCGAGGCCAAAACGCGTGGGATCACTTGAAAAGCTCATTCCAAGCCCTAGAGACGTGATTACAAGTATAAATGGAGGCTCATGCAGTCAAGAAAACAACGACGACGCGAGGAGTTTAAGATCGTGAATCATAAGAGAAGAGTAGGAGAGCTGTGACAGAGGTGCAGCTGGAGATTCAAGTAAGATTGGTCCAACTAACCATGATTGTTCTTAGATCAATCATGGGCTAGAGCCACTTCGCTAGTTCTAGGGTTATGAAGGTTTCATGAGTTAATTTGTATTTCGTGTGTATACTCCGTACAACACTACTTGTGGGCCCATTGTTTGGATCTAGCGCTCTGCTATTGCCAGCTGTAGTTGAGTTCTCCTGTCAGTTCACCTTTCGTTTGGTTGTCTTCCTTCAAATATATCGCTTTCTTTTTTGGACTAATAATAATAACAAACAAATAAATAAATTGTTTTTTTCTTCATCTCAACAACTTATCCATGTGGATAGTTAAATAGTTATGATTTATGATGAAGATCATAATTGGAAGACACATTGATATTCTAAGAGTTCGAAATAAAAAAAGAATAAATTATTCAGTATAATTTTCCAAAGATTTAGATATTTCTTTGTCCTAATTCAATTAAATTAAATCCCGAAATTCACCAATCACAATAATATTATGACAAACTCTACGTGAGAAGTTAAATATGTGAGACGGTTTGTGAGACGTGTTAAAGTATGTCTATTATATAGATAAAATATGCTTAATGATTGTTAAAGTATATTTTCTAAAATATTATAAATAATGAATTAAAGTATGATTTTAGGATATTATAATTTGATTTATTATTGATATACTTTAACAACAAATACACATATTTTATTCATATTTTAGTAATGAGTCGACCCGTCTTATAACGGTCTCACATAAAATCCATGAGAGTGTCTCTAATATTATATATCTAATTGAATTTTGTTATTTTTAAACTCCTCCGACAAATAATACTCCACTTATATGCTATGCTTATGCTTGTTTTATTAGATAGTTATTACTTTTATTAAATAATAATATACAACATATCACGAATTATTTATTTATGGTATAATTTGCTAAATCAATATTTTTTTATTAATTCAAATATTACTATTTTTTATAGAATCTTATAATTTATCATCCATTTCATTTATTATTTCCGGTCAACAGTCTCACATCAATTTTTACCTAAATTATAACGTGCACGAATTTACAAAAAAATTAACGTGAAATTAAAAATGTGATCCAAATTGAAATTATGATAGTCAAAGCAATTTAAACGAGTTATTCAGATAGTTAAAAGAAATTTCAAACTTTTAATTTTTCTATTTAAAATATAGCATTTTATTGAACGTGTTATTAATTTTAAATTAAAGAATAATATTGTAAAATAAAAATAAATCAATGTATAACATTATATAAACAATAAAAATTTCGATTTCTTAAAGTATTTAAGAAATATTCTTATTTATCGACCAAATTTTAATTTATTAAATTCAATTTTTTTATTTATTCAACTCATATATTTTACTTTTAATTTATGTCTGCCATAAAATATAAACTCTATTTAATCTTTTTTTTCTCTTCGACCCATTTAATATATATATATATATATATATATATATATATATATATATATATATATATATATATATATATATATATATATATATATATTTATTATACTAAATGAGAGTTTTCCAATCGATTTGTTGGAAAATGGCAGAGTTGATGCAGTAACCATCCTGATCCCCTGTAGGCCAGGTTAGTTTCAAGAGTTAAACTGTGTAAACTCTATGATCTAATCAGATATACTATCATTTTACCACAGTGTAGGCCGCGTTTGAGAGCATAATAGAATTTTTACACTTTATTCATCATTCCCAACAATTTTTTTCACTTTTTTACATTTTATTTATCATACCTAATAACTTTATTTACTTTTTCTTATATTATATGTTTAAAAAAATAATAATCCTTAATCTCTGTGTCCATATAAACGGAACAAATACCCGGGACGGAGAGAAATTATAAATAAAATATTTAAATAAATAATCAAATGATATAATAGAATATATTTAACGTATACAAATTAATCAATATAAATTAAAATGTTTATAAAAAAAATTTATATATGTATTAATCAAAAAAAATACTCCCTCCGCCTTAGGTATTTATTCATGTTTATACGGGCACAGAGATTAAGAAGTGTTGTATTTTTCATATATAATGTAATAAAAAGTAAAGATAACACTACAAAAAAATTACTCTCTCCGTCACAACTTCAACTTCACACTTTCTGTTTTGGTCGTCCCAAAAACTTCACACTTCTATAAAAGGAAAAAGCAACTAATTAATATTCCTCTAACATAATTTAATTTTAAATTTGTCATCATATTTTTAACACAAATAACATATTTTATTATTTATTTATTACCCAAAAATACCATATATACTACCCCAAAAGTAAGTTAAAAGGTGACTTTTCTGAAATTTCGTATCTACCGTAAACTTGAAGTTCAAATTTGGGACAGAGAGTGTATTTTTAGCAACATAATTTACCAACGGAATTTAATCCGTTGGTGATAACCAATTAATTATCAACAAAAATGATATTTTTGTTTTATCAACAGAATGCCAACGGATTTATTCTCTATTTTACAAACGAAATTCAATCCGTTGGTATTTACCAACGGATCACCAAGGAAATCATTATATAAATTACCAACGGAATTATTAGCAACGGATCACCAACAGAATTGATTGTTCGTAGCTAAAAATTTACCAACCATCACTTTATCAACAAAATTTTATCAACGGATTCCGTTGCTAATCCGTTGGTAAGTCAATTTAACTATGGAATCAAGGGTTTTACCAACAGAATATTATGTTATAAAAAATAATTTTTTTGTAAGTTGGTAATTTAAAGAGAAAATATAAATAAAATTATTGAAAATAATAAATAAAGTGTAAAAAGTGAAAAAAGTTATTGGGAATGATGAAAAAGTGTAAAAACACTACAAAAAAGCTTTGATTAGAGACGAAAATTAGATACGGTATAATAACCGTATCTATTTGAGACGACTTTTGAGACTGTTTTTTGAATTAGAGACGACATTTTTGGTTGACCATTGGTCAACAATAACAAATTTACTTTTGAGACGGTATTAGAGACGGTTTAAAGTTGAGACGGTATCAGAGACAGTTTTGATTTGAGACGATTTTGGAGACGGAAGTGTCGGCAAATCGGATCGGGTAATTTAGAGACGGCTTTTAACCGTTTCAAGTTTGAGACAAATACAAACCATCTCTTTTTGAAACGGTATTAGAGACGATTTTAATTTGAGACGGAATTAGAGATGATTTTCTGCCATCTCAATTAGAGACGGTTTATTACCGTCTCTATTTGAGACAGATAGTGTCGGTAGGCCAGAGAATCGGATTGATTAATTTAGAGATGGCTTTTTACCTTATCAATTTGAGACGGTTTCGATTTGAGACGGTATTAGAGACGGTTTTTTGCCCTCTCTAATCTTTAAATTTATCAAAATGAACAAATTGAGGTTTGAATCATGGTCACCATGCCACCACTAAGCCTCGAGACCACCGGACCATCATCATATTATGAAATTATGTATAAAATATAAATAAACTTTTTCACAATTTAAATAAATATGTTTAAATTAATTTAAATACAAAGTAAACTCTTTCAAAATTTAAATAAATATAAGTAAAAAAAGTAAACTTTAAGTACAAAGGAAACTCTGACAAAATTTAAATAAATTTAAAAATTGTAGTAATATGTTTATATAATTATCCTTTAGAGATATTTATATCATGTTGATTAATATGTGCTTTGTTGTATCATATAAACACAACAAATAATATTAAATTAAAATGACTCTTAATTTTTTATAACATAAATTAAAGTCCCGTGAAGAAAATATATTAGCATTTGTCTTTTGTATTATATAGCATATATGAATTTTATAATCAAAGTAATAAAATGATTAAGTGCAAATTATTAATTAAGGCAACGTCGTGCGCCCACCGTGAGTCATACTCTTTATTATTAAATTGTATATCATTTAGTATAAAGATGTGTACCCTTTATTTTTGAAAAAAATAAAAAATATTATTGAAAAGTGTATACCTTTTAGCACAAAATGATATACCCTTATTAATTAAAATGTATACCCTTTAGAACAAAATGATGTATCATTACAAACTTTGTGCACCTGAGGATACAAGAGACCAACTCATTCATTAAATTAACATAAAAGATTATAATTGCAAGACTAATATATTAGACAAAGTGCAAAACGATTAAGAGTAACAAAAAAGATTAAGTGAAAATTATTACTTAAACTAACTGATTAAATGTTCAACGATTATCTACGAAATCATTAATAAAATAACATATAGTATCATAGCTATATATGTGTCATACTGTGTAACAATTCTTACATTAATTAATATGTATATATAGAATAAAAGATTGACTTGAGGTTTCAGTTTTGCATGTAGTTAAAGTATAATATTATTTATTGTGATAAATAGAATAATTTTAATTATATAATTAAATTATATACTCACTCTGTCCCCTTGTAAGGTAATCATTTTTTTTTTGCACATGGATTAAGGATTAAGATAATTTAGTATATTGTGGATTGGGGATATAATAATATTTTAATGTGTAATAGGTAGTTGTTTTAGTGCTGATAGTCAGCCCATATGTAATGGATTGGATATAATAATAGTTTTTTGTGAGTCACATCAATTCCAAAAGTAAACGAATACTTTGTAATGAGATGGATTAAAAAAATTGATATGTATTGAAGGGTGGAGGGAGTAATATATTTTAAATGTATGTAATATAAAATTAAGGGCTAATTAATATTAAATATAATTATATATTAAATAATAATTATATATATATTATACTAATTGCGAAAATACTGCCTTAAATAATCTTTTAAAAATATGATGTGTTGCGATGTGATTAATTGTTGTATTTTTTATATTGTATTTTAATATTATATATATATATATAATCTTTCTATTTTTATTTTTTTATTATTATATATTAATATTTATTAGGAATAATTACTTGTAGGTACAAACTTCCTATGTATAATTATGTTAAGATACATCCATAAAAATAAATTATTATTAGGTACAATTTTTAGAGTTAAAATTCCAAATTTATCCTTAATTAAAATATATCTCAATAATATCTCTTCCACTCTCAACGTATTTCACTTTAAGATTTCTTGACTTGCCATAATGAATTATGATTAATTCCCATGAATTCATATTCATGTTGTTAGAAACCCCTTGACTTGCCATAATGAATTATGATTAATTCCCATGAATTCCTATTCATGTTGTTAGAAACCCCCAAACAAATCTGCATTTCGTGCAGAAAAATATCATTAATTGCGAGAATTGGAAGATAAATATGCATTTCGTGTAATTTCGTGCAGAAAATTAACTACAAAAAAAATCTGCATTTCATGCAGAAAATTAACTATAAAAAAATCTGCATTTCGTGAAAAAAAAATCAACTAAACCTCCTTCAAATTGCATTTTTTTTAACCGGAATTTGCATTTCGTGAAAAAAAATCAACTTAACCCCACTCAAATTTGCATTTTTAACTAAAATCTACATTTCGTGCAGAAAAATCTGCATTTAAAATCTAAATTTGGATATTAGGGCAAAAAGGGAAATACATACATAAATTTTGTAGTTAGTAGTAAGAGTTAATTTAGAATGTATCTATCAGTTAATTACGCTTAGGGAGTGTAGTGGATAGTAACCACCCCTATTTATTATTATATCATTATTATATATTATCAAAATATTTTTTCTTATCTAGAAAATTGATAAGTCTTTATTCAATTAATTATTCCAAATAGATAATTATTTAAATATTATAATATATATGGAATAAAAAATGAGATTGCCACCTTTTTTATATGAATTTTAAAAATTATATTACTCCTTCCATTCTTTATAAAATTACACTTAAAAATTAACTACTCTAAAATTTTGTATGTAATTACCATAAATCTTCAATTAAAAATATAATAATGTCTATAAAAATATTTATTTAACATAAATGTTATATTATTTATTATTATATATAAAGTTTAGTTATTTAATTTTATAAATTTAAAATAAAGTAATAAAAAATAGGGTTAATTCTAAAATAATTCACCACTTTATTGGGGATTTTCAAATCTATCAGGACTTTTTATTTTTATCAATTCAATACACGATCTTTTTAATATTCTCAATTCTATCACGAATTTTTATTTATGTCAATTCAATAAGCTATCTATTTTATATTTCAATTTTATCACAATTTTTATTTTTACAATTTGATACATCATTTATTTTATATTTTCAATTCAATACATTATTATTATTATTATTATATTACTATTATTATATAATAAATATATTATTATTATTAATTATTCTATTTTGCAACAGGAAAATAGCTAAATTTTACCAAGTCTGACTTACAAATTTTAAAATTGAAAATAATTTAACAAATTAAAAAAATGACTTCTAAAAAATTAAATCAAATAAAATTTGAACTCCAATATTAAACACACTAACAATTACTAAAAATAATTAAACAATTTAATAAAATTTAACTGCCAAATTCTTAAAAATTAAACATAAAATTAAAAAAAATTGATATAATACGTATATAGTTATATATAGTTATATAATACATATATAGTTATGATACTTTATATTATTTTGTTAATATTTGTAGATAATCGTTGTACCCTTAAACTATTAATTTAAATAATAGTTTGCACTTATTTTTTTCTGTTAATAGTTGGAAACGAATAATACTATATTAATTCGTAGCTAAAGAATGTTTTTTAAGTATGATAATTAATGAATTAAAGTATGTTAGAATATGATTCACAACAAATATATTTTAATTATTAATAATCATACTTTATCTATATAACTACTATACTTTAACAATGGATCCACTTATCTCAAAATCAGTCTCATATACCCGTCTCACAAGAGAACACCTACATTATATTATATATTCGTTCAATAGTTATATAGAATATTTAAAAATAAAAAAATATGAAAATTACACATCATTTTAGAGAGCTCTAAAGATGACACGTATGCAAAAAAAGTTTTCCTATAATATACTCCATTCGTTCCAAAGATATTGACACACTTTTCTTTTTGGGTTGTCCCACAGAAATTGACATATTTTCTTTTTAAGGATATGAGACCCACACAAAAATAATTTATTTATTTACATGGGTTCACACACACATCACACTCACCACTAATACAACTACCCACTACACTTTAAATATTATTTCTCTTACTTCACTTTACATTAAATTATTATACTCCCTAATCTCTGTGCCAAAAAAAAATACGTCAATTTTTCCGGGACGGAGGGAGTATATATACTAGTTTTTTCCTCCATGTGCTACATAGATTCATAAATTTACTTTATCTTAAATTAATAAGATAAATTAATTTAGCAATATTTATTATTTTTATGAACACATGTTTATATTAATTAAATATTTATAGTTAAATCACTAATATATATAATTGTTTATATATATATATATATATATATATATATATATATATATATATATATATATATATATATATATATATATATATATATATATATTGCCTCATGTGTTATATGATATTTTTTAGGATTAATTTCTTAAAAATTCACCACCTTATTGGGGGGTTTTTAAATCTATCACGAACTTTTATTTTTGTCTATTCAATACACGATTTGTTTAGTATTTTCAATTTTATCAAGACCTTTTATTTTTGTCAATTCAATACACGAGCTATTTAATATTTTTAATTTTATCACAACTTTTATTTTTGCAATATGATACACCAATTATTTTATATTTTCAATTCAATTCATTATTATTATTATTATTATTTAATTGTAGAATAATAATAATAATAATAATAATAATAATAATAATAAAATAGTTGTAGTAGTTGTAGGTTTCCAAAGCAGATAGTTGTAGGTTCGACCATTTTTTTTTTTGGATTTTATGTTTAATTTTTAAAAATTTGGCAGTTAAATTTTATTAAATTGTTTAATTATTTTTAGTAATTATTGGAGTTCAAATTTTATTTGATTTAATTTTTTAGAAGTCATTTTTTAAATTTGTTAAATTATTTTCAATTTTAAAATTTGTAAGTCAAACTTGGTTAACTTTAGCTATTTTCCTGTTGCAAAATAGAATAATTAAGAATAATAATATATTTATATAATAATAATATAATAATAATAATGTATTGAATTGAAAATATAAAATAAATGATGTATCAAATTATAAAAATAAAAATTTTGATAAAATTGAAATATAAAATAGATCGCGTATTGAATTGACAAAAATAAAAATTCGTGATAGAATTGAGAATATTAAAAAGATCGTGTATTGAATTGATAAAAATAAAAGGTCCTGATAGATTTGAAAATCTCTGGTGAATTATTTTGGAATTAACCCTATATATATATATATATATATATATATATATATATATATATATATATATATATATATATATATATATATATAATGTAATGAATACATGATAAGAATTACTCCTAGCAAAAGTGGCACACATAATGCCCATAAAGGCTCCCAATGCCTACAAGCCCAGGTTCTTGAAAATACAATATTCCAAAAAATCAAGATATATATAAATTCTAGTGGAAAAAAAAGATGGTGGCTGGTCTGGTGGTTCGAGATGAGCAGGGCCAT
This sequence comes from Pogostemon cablin, assembly GCA_023678885.1. NCBI lineage: Eukaryota > Viridiplantae > Streptophyta > Magnoliopsida > Lamiales > Lamiaceae > Pogostemon > Pogostemon cablin. The sequence goes on from CM042979.1 coordinate 14,680,250, forward strand.
GGTAGCTCTGGTTTGAACCTGGAGCAACATTTTGGCATAGCTAATAATTAGAGAGGGTTTTAGAGACGGAAAAACCGTCTCTAATTGAGACGAAAAAAAGTCGTTTCTAATACCGTTTCAAATTTGAGACGGCTAAACACCGTCTCTAATACTGTCTCTAAATTTTCCAGCCAACTCTCCGGCCGTTGGCACAAATGGAGACGGTTTCCAAAACCATCTCAAATGGAGACGGCAACAAACCGTCTCAAATACCATCTAAAAAATAACTGAACCGGTTCGGTTTAGAACCGTCGTAAATACCGTCTCAAAATAAAACCGTCTCTATTCTAGCTATGCACAAATTGTAGACGGTCGTAAAACAGGTCTCAAAAACCATCTCAAAGCATTAAAAGTCATCTCTAAAACAGTCTCTATTTATCACTTTTTTTGTAGTGAAAGTAAGTAGGATGTATAATCTATTTTTTTAATTAATGAAATTTGAATAAATATATGGAACACCTCAAAATGAAAAGTGTGAATAAATACGTGGGACGTAGGGAGTAAAAAAAATATTAAATTAATAAAAATTTGAAAATAAAAGGGGTGAATTTGAAAACTAAAAAAATATTTAAAAAATTAAAAGATACAAACTTTTTAAATTTAATATTTGTATTAATAAAAATAAAAAAATTATAATAAAAGTTATTTTATAGTATATTAATCAAATTAAATTAGTTGAAGAAAAAAATATAAAAGAATTCATAAGAATTTAACTTAACTAGTACTCCCTTCGTCCCGTTCAAATGTCACCGGTTGCTTTTTGTGCGTAGATTAAGGAGTATTATTATTTTATGTATGATGGGTAGTTGTATTAGTAGTGAGTGGTGGGCACATGTTGTACATTTTTACTAAAGTGTGAAATGGTGACATTTGAATGGGACGCCCAATATAGTAATATAGTAAAATAGTGACATTTCAATGGGACGGAGGAAGTATATCAATTCATAATCGAAAGCAACTAAAATTTTTCTCATTTGACTGAGTCAAAGAACTAATACCAATATGCTAAAATTACTCTTGTTGTCTTGCAACACAGAATGTTACAATGACTTTTGCCAAAATTTTATCTTTAATACATTTTCTCCTAAATTTTCATTTTTTTCCCGCGGAGAGACCAATCGCTACCCTCCTACCATCCAATCACCCCAAATTCAATTTCATCTCCGCCTATTATTGATGTAACCAATTCTGCTAGAAATAATGGCTTCCAGTGAAACTTGTGAACATGTGCTATGCACATGCTTATGAAGAAGATATTTTTCATGAGCTCCAACAACCTTGCCACTTGGCATGTTCCTACAGGAGTTATTTTTTTCTTTACTCTGTACTCCCTCCGTCCCACGTTTAAGTTTATATTTTCTATTTTATGTTGTCCCAAGTTAAGATTTACATTTCTTTTTTTGTTAATTTGGACCCACACAAAACAATTAATTATTCCATGTAGGGCTCATACACAATACTAATCAAACTACCCACTTTATATTAAATATTATTTCTCTCACCTCACTATACATTAAACTATTATATCTCTTAATCTCCGTGCAAAAAGCAAACGTCAACGTTTACGTCGGACGGAGGGAGTATAAGTTTTCTTTCCTGCAACTATAGTTCTCACATGGTATCAGTTAACAGGTAGACGATCCATTCTTGAAAATGGAGAGAAGATCTCAATAGTTTCCTAAAACGGCAAAGGATCGCCTGATCTATGCTCATTGCTCGTTGAAAGGGCATACGATTTTTTCTTGTTTCAAATTACATAGCGTTCCTCAGTGGTATATATTAAAGAATATCCGGCTAAAAATTATCCCGCATGATTTGCTACTGTTTTTTATCTTTTGCAGTCTACATTAATTCTCTATTATTTCTATTAATTGTAATTAATTAACTTTCTTCAATTGTAAATATAGATTATGATGTATTTGTATATAAGCACCCACTGATGTAATGAAATATATAGAAAACATTATTCTCATTTCTCACCTATTATATCTATTAAATGGTATCAAGACGCCAGTAACACTCTAAAGAGCATATCCTATATTTTATCACCATGGCCACCAACACTACTGCTGCAGCAACCATTATTCCAATCAAACAGAACCTTCCAATCAAACTCAACGCTTCTAACTATGCAACATGACGAGATCATCTCTCCGCGCTACTCAATGGTCTCAACCTAAGCAGCCATCTCGATCTCGCTGCAACCACGAAGACAGATGCTACAAATTACTCCACTTGGTTTCAGCAGGACCAACTGTTATTGGCTGCAATTTTAGGGTCCTTATCACCTGAAATCCATTCTCTAGTCACTGCATCACCATCGGCGGCTGAGGCATGGATCACTCTCAATCAGACGTTTGCTAGCAAGTCTCATTCTCGGGTTTTTAACTTAAGAAAGATCTCGCTAAATTACAATTGGGTTCCTTATCTGCCTCTGAATTCCTTCAACAAGTCAAATTAAAGTCGATGAACTTGCCGTTATTGATCATTGCTTATCTCATGATAATGTTGCCTTCTATGTCTTAGATGGCCTCGGCCCTAATTATCGTGAATTGGCATCGTTCATACAAGCCCGTGATACGCCAATTTCATTCTCTGAACTCCACGGAAAAGTAATTGCTCAAGAAGCATATATTTGGCAAATCGAGCTCCACAACTCTAATTTGGTGGCAACTGCTAATGTTGCAACAGGCTCTGGTGGGTCTACAAAGGAGCCCACATACTCTAGAAGTTTCACAAATTTCAACACTCGCGGCACTTCAAATAGAGGAGGGAGAAACTCCAACCACAGAGGCGGTTTCAACTCCAGCCCAAAACAAAATGGTAGCAACTCTTCCTATAATTGTTTGTCAACTGTGTGGTTATCCAAGTCACATTGCACCCTATTGCAAGAAACTTAATGCCTTGGCTAATGTTGCTCGTTCACCAACATCTTTGTCCCCATCTTAATCCTGGCTAGTGGATTCAGGAGCTTTTCACAATCTTACTGCAGATTTAAACAACTTAACAATTCATTAGCAGTATGATGGCACTGAGAAGGTTCAACTTGCAGATGGCTCTGGCCTTCCTATCAAAAATACTAGTACATCTTTACTAAAGTTTCCTTCTAGGAATTTCACATTATCCAAATTTTTACATGTGCCAACTGTAAAGCAAAATCTCTTATCTGTACATCAGTTCACTAAAGATAATGATGTCTCCATGGAATTCTATCCATCTTATTTTCTAGTAAATGATCAGGCTACAGGGGTGCCACTGGCTCGAGGACAATGCAGTGATGGCGTGTACCTTATTAAAGCCCCACAATCCCATTTTAAATCAAACTTTCCAGCTATTGGAGTCTGTGCTACTCAGTCCTTGTGGCACGCACGACTTGTTCATCCACCATCAAAGAATAGTCATCACATTGTTTCCATTTTCGAATAAGAGCAATTTTTTGCTAAATACTTGTGAATCTTGTCATGTTAGCAAGACTTGTCTTCTACCATTTTATGAGACTTCTCTCATTTCTACTCACCCATTACATTACGTTTACTCTGATGTTTGGGGTCCAGTTACCACATCTATGGATGGATCACACTTTTATATCTTGTTTGTGGATCACTTCATAAAATACAGTTGATTTTTTCCTATTGCAACTAAATCAGAGGTGTCTTCCATTTTTCACCAATTTCGCACCTTGGTGGAAAAACAGTTTGATCATTCGATCAAAAATCTTTATAGTGACAATGGTGGGGAATTCTTGGCATTAAAGTCTTATTTAAATGCTAATGGTATTAGTTGGCTCTCAACTTCTCCGCACACACCACAACAAAATGGAACAATTGAACGATGACACAGGCATATTTTGGAAACTGGTCGTGCTTTACTTCATCATGCAAGCCTGTCTACCAAGTATTGGTTGCACGCCTTACAAACATCCATTTACTTAATAAATCATCTACCTACAGTTGTTTTGCAGGGGCGTACTACATTTGAGATGTTATTTAAAAGGCCTCCCAACTTACAGAAGTTGCGTGTGTTTGGTTGTTTGTGCTTCCCATGGTTAAAACCTTATGCTTCTGGAAAACTAGACTACCTATCACGTCCATGCTTATTTCTAGGCTATTCCACAAGTCAAAGTGCTTATAAATATTTTGATGTTGAGAATAACTGCTTGTTTTTATCTCGACATGTTAGATTTGTTGAAAATTCTTTCCCAGCAAAAATTTGGTCAAATAGGGAATCTGTGAAATAATCTCAACCTTATTCCGTCATACTAGCAGTGCATGCACTTGCTTAACCAAGTGCTCCACCTTTACCACCACCACCAAACACACCATCATTGCCAACTCTTTTTGATGAGCCAACTCAACCATCACTACATATTCAAGCTCCTATACTAGATCGATCCAATCATATGGTCACACGTAGTAAACGATGTATCTTCAAACCCAAATTATTTAGTGCCTCAACCAAGTATCCCTTACCAGATGATGTTGAGCCCACTTGTGTCTCCAAAGCTATATCAGATCCACGTTAGAGAGCTGCTATGTCAGATGAGTACACAGCCTTACTTAAGCATGGCACTTGGGATTTAGTTCACCACCTGAAAATGCAAATATAATTGGATGCAAATGGGTTTTCAAGATTAAGAAGAAACCAGATGGGTCTATTGATAAGTACAAAGCACGCTTTGTTGCAAAAGGCTTTCACCAGCGCCTCGTGATTGACTACAATGAAACTTTTAGTCCAGTAGTGAAACCCGTGACTATTTGAGTTGTTCTATCTGTTGCTCTTATGTATAAGTGGCCCACTCGGCAACTTGATATTAGCAATGCTTTCCTACACGGAACTCTAGACAAACCCATTTATATGAGCTAACCTCCAGGTTTTCAAGATTCTAATCATACATCTCATGTGTGCAGGATACGAAAATCACTATATGGGTTGAAACAAGCACCTCGTGCTTGGTATCATGCCTTAAGTTCTGGCTTAATCAATTTTGGCTTTGTCCAATCTCTTGCAGACACCTCCTTGTTCAGTTTATACCGTGGTAATCTTCACATGTTTGTATTGATATATGTGGATGATTTAATCATTACAGGTTCCGACTCTTCAAAGATTTCAAGAGTAATCAAGCATTTTCAATCTTATTTTGATGTCAAGGACTTGGGCACTCTCTCTTACTTCCTTGGTGTGGAGGTTGCATCATGCAAAGAAGGTCTCTTTCTTTCTCAACACAAGTACACAGTAGATTTTCTCCTACGTTATCATATGGATGGTGCGAAACCATTGTCAACACCCATGCATGCACAACCACCATCTGAGTCATCCTCTTTTGATGATCCAACTGAGTATCGCAGTGCGATTAGAAACTTGCAATATCTCACACTCACTCGGCCTGACATTGCTTTTACTGTTAATCATCTAGCTCAGTTTATGTCTAATCCAAAAAGTAATGATTGGGTAGCAGTGAAACGCTTGTTCCTCTATTTGAAGGGCACTCTGCATTATGGACTCCTCCTACGTTGCCCTTCAGATTTGTCTACTACAGCATATTCTAATTCAGATTTTGGTGGGAATATAGTGGATAGCAAATCTATGTCAGCATATGTGATCTTTTTGGGCCGTAATGTAGTATCATGGCGCTCTCGCAAGCAAATCGGAGTCGCTTGATCTTCAACTGAGGCAGAATATCTTGCCTTAGCATCTGTTGCTGCAGAAGTGCGTTGGTTGAAACACTTACTTCGAGATCTTGGAATACATTGTCACCAATCTCCAAGAGTTCTTTGTGACAATATTAGTGCTACACGTCTTGCTCTACATCCAGTCTTGTATTCCCAAATGAAACATATTACCATTGATATTCATTTTGTCAAGGATTTAATAGAAAAAGGACTTCTTCAAGTTTCTCATGTTAATACACTAGATTAGCTGGCAGATGTCCTCAAAAATCATTGCCTCGGCCACGATTTGAAATGTTACATTCCAAAATCTCTGTTGCCAATGGAACGTCGATTTTGCGAGGGCGTATTGAAGAATATCCGGCTGAAAATCATCCCGCATGATTTGCTACTGTTTCTGATCTTTTGCAGTCTACATTAATTCTCTATTATTTCTATTAATTGTAATTAATTAACTTTCTTGTATTGTAAATATAGGTTATGATGTATTTGTTTATAAGCACCCACTGATGTAATGAAATATATAGATAACATTATTCCCATGTCTCACCTATTATATCTTTTATAGTATAAGAAGTTCAAAGATCGGTGGAGGAAATTGATGCGCGTTTTCTTTGCACGCAAAATTAATCCACAAGTATTAAGGATATCAATTGCAGCTTAAGCAAGCGACCAAATGAATATCGAACCCAAAGGACGACGTATTATCAATTAAATTATTTACTAAATTAATTAAGATGAATTGTGGCAATAAAGTTTAAGGAATTAACTATGAATCTACTAACAAATTAATTAAAATATCAATTAAAGTAAAATATCACTAGAAGAATACGAAAGTAGATCAAGTAGGAGAATAGGTAGTTGAACTTGGTTTCAATTTTGGTTAAATTGATTTAGAGCAAGTGTAATATATCTTGTGTAGTACGTAAGCGACCAAGTGCAAAATTTATAAGATATCGAACCCAAGGGCGAAAGTGGGTAGCCGTGTTCAAAATATGCTTCACTCTAGTATAACGAATCAATAAGGAGGAGATTGAATTATACTACAAACTAAGCTAGAAAGCAATTAAAAGATAGAACATATACAAATGAGATGAAAAATAAATGAAGGTGAACAAACTAAGAAGTATGTAAGGTGATTGACCATAATATAGTGGGCATGACCAATTAAAGAAATTATCGAACCACAGGGAGGAACGTGCTAGAGTCTAAGCGATCTCGTGTTCATCATAGTATTATAGAGATGATCAAGAAGGGGAGATAATCAAGAAATGACAATAAAATAAATGGATAGATGAATGGGAGATGGATAAATGAGCCAAGTAGATAGAGATTAACAATACTTAAAGCATGGAAAATCTAGGTATCATGAAATGAATTCATATGTGTCATGGGAAAAAGGCTAAGGGCCAACACTAAGATCACCTAAACTCCCTCTCGGAATGAATAGGATATGGAATGACATTCATTAGATTGGTTCTCACTCAAACAATTCCAACTAGGTACTAAGCTTGAAATGAGAGTCCCTTCACATAATCTATTGACTTCTCAATCTAATAAATGATATGTTCTATCGAAGGGTTCTAAACTATGAAGGACTTCTCAATCTCTTCACAATCTATAATGCACATGAAGTGTTTGATGAAATGATTCACTTAATTATCCTAAATATGCAATTGACTTCTCAATCTAATCACATGCTTAAAACAATTAAACACACAAATCATCATAAACCTCAAGATCTAAAGCATCAATGATAGAAAATCAATTAACTCAATCAACATAATCATTCAATTGTAAAATACCAAAAATTATCCAACACAATTCATATTGCTAATCTCACAAGGGAGATTAGCCTCTCATATCCATAAGAAAATTAACATAGACATTAAATTCCTTACAAAACATGATAAACAATAGGTTTCAATAGAAAGTTTGGATGAAAACTCCCTTGGATGTCTCCAATGGTGATCTTCTTCTTCCCCTTGCAATTCACCTCTCTTCCTTGCTTCTCTACTACTTGGATGGAGGATGTGATGGTTGGATCAAGGTAGATCCAAAGGATGAAGAATGGATGAAGGTGAAGGTGAAGAATGGAGGAAATGGTGTGTGAGGTGTGTGTAGAAGGGTTGGAATTCGGATCCTCCTTTTAAAAATATTGAAGTGTTGGGTATTTATACCCCTTGACAAGCTTCTAGAAGGATTCTGACTTTTTCTGATCCCTGACACGACACGAGTCGTGTGGCGCAACACGGCCATAAGGTGCCCGTGTTGCGTGAACGGATGCTCCCGCACGGCCATCGCTTACAGGCCCGTGTCTGGTACACGGGCCGTGTGCTGCAACACGAGTCGAGCTGTGTCGCACGGCCAAAGGGTGGCCGTGTTACATGAACGGATGGCTCTGCACGGCCATCGCTTACAGGCCCGTGTCTGGTACACGGGCCGTGTGCTACAACACGAGTCGTGTTGCGAGCACGGCCAGCCGTGTTCTTGTACTTTTGTTCCTTCTTCCTTGTTTGATCTCCTGTCTTCATTTTTTACTCCATTTTCACCTGTTATACATATGTTTAAGATCATTCTCACACATTCCCATAAAAACACATAACACCACCAAAATACATGAAAATACGGGTAAAAATATACGAAAACTCACATAAAAAGATACTAAAATCTAGGTGAAAATATCACTCATCACACCCCCAAACTTAAAGTGTTGTGCGTCCCCGCACAACGAAAATGATAAACCAAGGAGTGATTTTCACCTAGGAAAAGACTAAACGAACATAAGTAACAACACATCAATAATAATAAGAATCACAATTTATGCTAAGTCATCCTACAACATTAGATTCATGACATGAAGAATTAATAAGTTCAATCACAAGAGATATTAGTGTAATATAGTCTCTTTTTGGTCCAAGCCTCACATAGGTTATAAATGTCACTCAATACTCTTTAAAGTAGGGTAAATCATCACTCATTAACCGATTAGCTCGACTCGCTATAAGCTTGCTCGTGGACTACATTCACAAACCATAAAAGTTTAAATTAATGATAAAAAAGGTCTTTAATTGGGATGTAATGATAGGCTCTTTGGTAGGGTAGGAAGAATATAGGTAATAGTGACTAAACAAGTGTAAGTATTCGAAGAGATGATCAACTTCCTCAACTTATCCACTTTTCTTTCTTCCTTTCTTGTCTTTGGTACTCACAAGCTCTACTCATCAACTTTCCTTGGATTTCTTGAGCTTCTTATGATTCATGCTTCCTTCTTTGGATTTTTAAGTACTTGAGCATATTATTGTTGCTTTGCTCATATTTCGTGTTTTGAGGTTGCATGTGCATTCTTCTTTTTTTGCTCTTTTCATCCTTTTTCTTACTTATTTACCATTTTCACTTTTTCTTTTGTTATCTCATCAAACCTTACTAGCTACCATCTCCTCAACCACCCACACAAAAGGGTAATTATATAAGGCTCGAATGGGTAATCAAGGTTTGTAATGTGCTAAATTCACAATGAATAGGCTTTAAGGCTCAAAGTGGTTAACTAGGGATGATGTACATGGTAGGAAAATATATGGCAATGACTATGATAACAAGGATGGCCTAAGATCATTTCACTAATCTCCACAAATTGGGCTCGTTCATATAGTCCTTGAGCAAGTTCTAGCTTATCAAATACAACCAATCCACTCATGAAGAAAAACCATGTATGCACGGTTGAGGCTCAAATTCTCACAAGCTTATGCTCGAACCTTAAGGAACTTATTACACCACATCCATCTCCAAATTGAACAAGTTAAGTAAAACATGTCATAATTCGAAAGTGTAGAGATTCTTAATCATAACTTGTCATCACTTACTACCACAACATATCACCACTCATGTTCAAAAATGACTCACAACATCCCAAAACAAACCACCAAACATACCAAGACAAAAATAAAAAAACACACAAAACATAAAATAAAGACTCAACAAACAAGAAACAAAACAAACACATAACATGCAAAACAACAATCACCATCATTAGAAAATGAAGCACACATTCTATATCATCCATGACATTTAAGCTCACATTCATACCAACCTTATTGAAAAGGAAACCTCCCAAAAACATAACACATAAAGTAGCATGCTAATCACATCAATACACATAAAAATATATCAAGCAACTAGAAGTGATAAGGTGTAGAGTACTCCCTCAATAGGCATTTGGTAAAGAAAACGTTAGCTCCAAGCTCCATTCGTGCTTCCAATACCTTTCATTCATGCTCAAACACTCAACAAACACCGTTAGCTCAACAATTGTATTTAACAAATATGGACTATCATGCACTTCAACACCACCAAGCATACCAAAATCAAACCAAACTCATGAGAAAAATTTTAAAATTAGCCCAAAAATACGAAAAGTATATGCTTTCAAGACAAAGTATGTTCACACCACGCCATATCCCCCCAAACTTAAATTGAAACAAGAGTTTCGAGGTAAGTTTGCAAAAAGTGGTGTGACTTACTTTCACACTTCAAATCAAGCACTTATCGTTTGTCCAATACGCATTCTCCTCACAAGCACAATCAACATACATACCAAAAATGCAAAACAAGAAAATTCACCATCCTTATTGAAAGCAATAAATAAAGCAATAAAAATAATGATGGGTTGCCTCCCATCTAGCGCTAAGTTTAACGTCTTCAAGCCGGACGGGATATGGAGAACTCATCGGAATGGCCACGGATATCTTTCGTCCTTGCCATCGAATTTTAACCGTTGTGCTTCTTCCTCTATTCGGCATTTGTGGCAAGTGACGACCTCAGTTGCATCCTTCGAGCATGGCTTCAAAAATTTGACTCTCTTGAGCTTACACTCCATTGCCCTCTCCATTCTTGAACACCACTTATTCCTCCTTACCAAATAGATCTCCAACATCTCTTCGAGTTCTCTTTTGTTTCTAAGGATATGAGAAAAATCAATGGATAAGACAAAGTCAATGTAAATAATATTATCAAATTCAAAGCAACTTAAAGAGTTTAAAGGTTTAGAAATGCTCATTTCACTCTTCAAGTCATCATCATTTGCTTCTTGACTTTGTTCCTTCTCTTCAACATCATTTGCCTCAATATGCTCTTCAAATACCTCTTTTGATTCTTCATCTCCCAAATTCTTTTCTTCCTCAAACTCTTCTTCAAATTTACTCTCATCTTCAAGCTCTTCAACTTGTTGAAAATTGGTCAAAGTACTTACAATTTGGCTCACTTGATGCTCCAAGGCTTTGAATCTTTGATCATTATATTCCTCAATAGCCTTGAATCTTCTTTCATTATTTTCCTCAATAGCCTTGAATTTTCTTTCATTAACTTCATCACTCTTTCTCCTTGTTTCATCTTGAGTTTTATTAGATTCAATCAACTTCTCAATCAATACTTCTAAAGATGATTTTTCTTCTTCGACTTGTTGAAAGTCTCCTCCCTCTTGGTTGTCACAATTCCATTCTTGATTTGGTGGATAATTCCCATGAAAAATTCCTTTATAGTTATGTTGAAAATTTCCTTGGAAATCATCCACTCCCATGAAAGAAACATCTCCTACTTGATGCGTAGGCATCCTCCACTCTTCTTGCTCCATAGGACTAGGAATCGACACACCTTGCACATTTTGAGCACCCCCCAAACTTGAACTAGACAAGACTTGACTATAAGCACCTTGATTCATCATCCTTATTTGTCTTGTCACTTCCAAAGTAACTTGGGTAATTATCTCGGAGGATTCATTTTGAAGAAAACTTGATTGAGGATCTTGACCTTCATCACTTCCTTGAGCACTTCTTCTATATAATTCAAGTAAGGCGTAGTTTTCAAATGGAGGAGAAGTGTTGGTGTTGGGATTTGGTGGAGAATAAGTGTATGCTTGATACGGATGGAATGTATTTGCATTGTAAGCTTGTTGCCATTCTCCATTTCTTCCTTGATTGTAGTATTGAAAGCTTTCTTGATTCATTTGGAAGTTGTACCCATAGTTGCTCTCATTCATGTAGCCTCTTGATTGTGGAGGTGGAACCCTTGCAAATTGATCCCCAAAGACATTTGTGAATTGGTTCCAACCATCCATTTAAATGCTCTTCTCAAGGCTTACTAAAATTCTTCTCAAACTTGCTATTTTTGGCTTTGATCCCCCTTCCTCTTCTCTCAAGGTAGTTTCACGTACCTATCAAAAAGAAAAAATGAGATCAAAAATTTTCCAAAATAAATAATAAAAAGCAATAAAAATATCTCTATTAATACCAATCGAAGCACTCCTTCGTTAAACCACTAGCAACCATTGCCTCCCCGGCAACGGCGCCATTTGATTGACCATAATATAGTGGGCATGACCAATTAAAGAAATTATCGAACCACAGGGAGGAACGTGCTAGAGTCTAAGCGATCTCGTGTTCATCATAGTATTATAGAGATGATCAAGAAGGGGAGATAATCAAGAAATGACAATAAAATAAATGGATAGATGAATGGGAGATGGATAAATGAGCCAAGTAGATAGAGATGAGATTAACAATACTTAAAGCATGGAAAATCTAGGTATCATGCAATGAATTCATATGTGTCATGGGAAAAAGGCTAAGGGCCAACACTAAGATCACCTAAACTCCCTCTCGGAATGAATAGGATATGGAATGACATTCATTGGATTGGTTCTCACTCAAACAATTCCAACTAGGTACTAAGCTTGAAATAAGAGTCCCTTCACATAATCTATTGACTTCTCAATCTAATAAATGATATGTTCTATCAAAGGGTTCTAAACTATGAAGGACTTCTCAATCTCTTCACAATCTATAATGCACATGAAGTGTTTGATGAAATGATTCACTTAATTATCCTAAATATGCAATTGACTTCTCAATCTAATCACATGCTTAAAACAATTAAACACACAAATCATCATAAACCTCAAGATCTAAAGCATCAATGATGGAAAATCAATTAACTCAATCAACATAATCATTCAATTGCAAAATACCAAAAATTATCCAACACAATTCATATTGCTAATCTCACAAGGGAGATTAGCCTCTCATATCCATAAGAAAATTAACATAGACATTAAATTCCTTACAAAACATGATAAACAATAGGTTTCAATACAAAGTTTGGATAAAAACTCCCTTGGATGTCTCCAATGGTGATCTTCTTCTTCCCCTTGCAATTCACCTCTCTTCCTTGCTTCTCTACTACTTGGATGGAGGATGTGATGGTTGGATCAAGGTAGATCCAAAGGATGAAGAATGGATGAAGGTGAAGGTGAAGAATGGAGGAAATGGTGTGTGAGGTGTGTGTAGAAGGGTTGGAATTTGGATCCCCCTTTTAAAAATATTGAAGTGTTGGGTATTTATACCCCTTGACAAGCTTCTAGAAGGATTCTGACTTTTTCTGATCCCTGACACGACACGAGTCGTGTGGCGCAACACAGCCATAAGGTGCCCGTGTTGTGTGAACGGATGGTCCCGCACGGCCATCGCTTACAGGCCCGTGTCTGGTACACGGGTCGTGTGCTGCAACACGAGTTGAGCTGTGTCGCACGGCCAAAGCGTGGCCGTGTTGCATGAACGGATGGCTCCGCACGGCCGTCGCTTACAGGCTCATGTCTGGTACACGGGCAGTGTGCTACAACACGAGTCGTGTTGCGAGCACGGCCAGCCGTGTTCTTGCACTTTTGTTCCTTCTTCCTTGTTTGATCTCCCGTCTTTATTTTTTACTCCATTTTCACCTGTTATACATATGTTTAAGATCATTCTCACACATTCCCATAAAAACACATAACACCACCAAAATACATGAAAATACGGGTAAAAATATACGAAAACTCACATAAAAAGATACTAAAATCTAGGTGAAAATATCACTCATCATAAGGCAAGCAATCATCATGGATAAGGCTTATGTAAACTCAAACACACACATGCATTGAAGGTTTTCATGTTATGATACTAAGGGCACTCAAAGAGGGTCTCCAATCCTCACTCTTCCTATAGGTACTTACGGATATTAATATACCGGTATAGAGATATTATCACGAAGAATTTTCTCTAGTAGGCAGGGACATTTTCCTAGTGTTCCCTTTCTAAGGTTAAGTGAAAGTTGGCTTGGTTCCCCTTATCATATCAAACACTTTCACAAGTAATTATCAATAATGTCCTATCATGAGGTTCTAAGCACATGAAGGTTATAGCCAAACTCCCCACATACTTAACATAGTCATCTCATGCAATCAATGATTCAATTAAACCACTAAGCATAATATTGGAATGACCATCCTAACACTATGAATAGAGAATTTAATCACACAAATCATACATAAAATGAGAATAAGCATTCATGATAGAAAATATTCATAACAATCATATCATCAAACATGTGGTGTGCAAAATCTACATAATCCCTAACCAATCATATTGTTAGCCTCACATGAGGACTAGCCACTACAAATCATAATAGAATCAATATATTCCATAGCTTGCTCCAATTGAGCAAAATAATGAAGAAAATAACAAAATAAAGGTAAGTTGGCTCCCCTTTGATAGTGAACTTCCTCCTCCTTGATCATGCTATAATCTTCAACCAATGATGAATTCCTCTTCTTAAATTGGTGGATTGATAGAAAAATGGATGGATTTGAGGAGATCAAAAGGATTGGATGGATGAAGTGAAGGGTGGAAGAGATGGAGATGAATGTTTGTGATTTAGGTGTTTAGTGTGTGTGGAAACTGATGCAAAATGATTCCTCTCGAATTTTGTGGTCAAAAAATGTATTATACCCCCATGGAAGCTTCTAGAATGTGGGAAAATCATAATATTGACTTTTGTCAGAACACGGGCCGTGTGCGGAACACGGTCATGGAAGTGGCCGTGTAGCATTTTCTGATGTCGGAACAAGGCCACCCCTTACAGGGCCGTGTTCAGTACACGGGCCGTGTAGTGCATGGCGTGCTGCGCAGTCTCACCATTTCGCGCATAACTTCTACATCCGATCTCTGAATTGAGTGATTCTTAAGCTCACGCGATTTTCTCTTCCGTGGCTTTTCAACCATATATCACACGTCTAGTTTTGAGCTCCACACAAATACAAAAAAATTACACAAATTGGATGTGTGTTCTTCAACTTTGCTTTGGTCATTCTCCCCCCGTTTCAACTCCAAATCGAGCTCCATTTTTTTCACATCTTTTTTATCGTGTCTAGAATCCATTTTTACTTGAAAATTACATAAATTACACTAATTTACAAATTCTCTAAATATTCACAAATGTAGCATAATTTAAGACACTTTATAATCATGAAAATCACACATTTATCATTTGAAAGCACACATCTCCATATCTTCATATAACACCACCAAATGATATACAAAATAAATAAAAACACATAAAAATACATAATAAAAGACACTAAAATCTTGGTGAAAATGACACCGATCAACCCCCCAAACTTAAAGTGTTGCTCGTTATTGAGCAACGAAAATGAAAAAATGAGAGGGGGAATTTTCACCTAGAGAAAGACCTAAAAAACATAAGCAGCAACACATCATAAGTAACAAGGACTACAAATCATATCAAGTCACACTACAACATTAAAATCATGACATAAAAAATTAATAAGTTCAAATCTAAGAAAATTAAGAGTAATAAAGTCCCTTCCGGTCCAAACCTCACATCGGATATCAAAATGCACTCAACACTCTATGAAGTAGGGTAATTTTCACTCATCAATCGATTGAACCTGACGCACCATAGGCTTGCTCACGGACTACATTCACAAGCCACCAAGGCTTCAACTAATGATAAAAAAGGACTTTAATTTTGGATGTAATGTTAGGCTTTTTGGTAAGGGTAGGGAGATTATGGATAAGAGTGACTCATTGAGTGTAAGTAATCGAAGAGATGATCAACTTCTTCAACTTTTTCACGTTTCTATCTTCCTTTCTTTTCTTGTCTAATCACAAGCATTAATCATTATCATTTCTTGGATTTCTTGAGCTTCTTTTAATTTGCATGCTTCCTTTCTTTTGACTTTGGAATGGCCATCCAAACACTATAAATAGAGAATTCAATCACACAAATCATACATAAAATGAGAATAAGCATTCATGATAGAAAATATTCATAACAATCATTTCATCAAACATGTGGTGTGCAAAATCTACGTAATCCCTAACAAATCACATTGCTAGCCTCACATGAGGACTAACCACTACAAATCATAATAAATTCAATATAATCTATAGCTTGCTCCAATTGAGCCAAATAATGAAGAAAATAACAAACTAAAGGTAAGTTGGCTCCCCTTTGATGGTGAACTTCCTCCTCCTTGATTATGCTAAAATCTTCAACCAATGATGAATTCCTCTTCTTAGATTGGTGGATGGATGAATTAATGGATGTATTTGAGAAAATCAAGTGGATTGGATGGATGAAGTGAAGGGTGGAAGAGATGAAGATGAATGTGTGAGATTTTGGTGTTTAGTGTGTGTGGAAACTGATCCAAAATGATTTATCTCGGGTTTTGTAGTCAAAACATGTATTTATACCCCCATGGAAGCTTCTAGAACAAGTGGATATCATAAAATTGTCTTTTGCACCTACACGGGCTGTGTAGCAGCACACGAGCCTTGTAAGGTCATCACGTACAGCGCAGTCTCACTGTTTCATGCATAACTTTCACATCCGATCTCCAATTTGAATGATTCTTGCACTCACACGATTCTTTCTTCCGTGGCTTTTCAATTATATATTACAAGTCTAGTTTTGAGCTTCATATAAATATAGAAAAAATATACAAATTAGACTTGTGTTTTTTAGCATTTTGCTTTGGCTCGTTCTTCCTCATTTCAACTCCGAATTGAGCTCCTTTTTTCACACATCTTCTTTATCGTGTCTAGAATCCATTTTTACCTGAAAATTACAAAAATTACACCAATTTACCAATTCTCTAAATATTCACAAATATAGCACAATTTAAGGCACTTAATCATGAAAATCACACATTTATCATTTCAAAGCACACATCTCCATATCTTCATATAACACCACCAAATACTATACAAAATGAATAAAAACACACAAAAACATATAATAATGATACTAAAATCTAGGTAAAAATGACACCGATCAATCCCTCAAACTTAAAGTGTTGCTCATCCTCGAGCAACGAAAATAAGATAACGAGAGGGGGAATTTTCACCTAGAGAAAGACCTAAAGAACATAAGCAACAACACATCATAAGTAACAAGGACTACAAATCATATCAAGCCACACTATAACATTAAAATCATGACATAAAAAATTTAACAAGTTCAAGTCTAAGAAAATTAAGAGTAATAAAGTCCCTACCAGTCCGAACCTCACGTCGGATATCAAAATGCACTCAACACTCTATGAAGTAGGGTAATTTTCACTCATCAATCGATTGAACCTGACGCACCATAGGCTTGCTCGCGGACTACATTCACAAGCCACCAAGGCTTCAACTAATGATCAAAAAGGACTTTACTTTTGGATGTAATGTTAGGCTTTTTGGTAAGAGTAGGGAGATTATGGATAAGAGTGACTCATCGAGTGTAAGTAATCGAAGAGATGATCAGCTTCTTCAACTTTTTCACATTTCTATCTTCCTTTCTTTTCTTTTCTCATAACAAGAACTAATCATTATCATTCCTTGGTTTTCTTGAGTTTCTTTTAATTTGCATGCTTCCTTTCTTTCAACTTTTGAATTCCTCGAGCACATTTTTCTTGTTTTTCTCCTTTTTTACTTTGAAGATTGCATGTGTATTTGAGTGAGCTCTTTTCATCATTTTCTTGCTTGTTTACCATTTCCTTCTTTCTCTTGCACCATTCTCACATCAAACCTTGTAGACTATCATCTCCTCAATCACCCACACAAAAGGTATATATAAGGCTTGAGTGGGTAATCATGGCTTGTAATGTGCTTATATCACAAGAAATAGGCTTTAAGGCTCAAAGTTGTTAACTAGGGATGATGTATAAGGTAAGAAAATATATGACAATGACTATGAAATTACAAGGATGGTCTAAGATCATTTCACTAACCTCCACCAATCGGGCTCATTCCCTAGTCCATGAGCAAGTTCTAGTTTATCAAGACTCAATCGATCCACTCATAAAGAAATTTACCATGGATGCATGGTTGAGGCTCAAACGCTCACAAGCTTTTGCTCGGACCTTTAGGAACTCATTACACCTCAATTCATCTCAAAATTGAACAAGTTAAATAGAACATGCCACAATTTTAAAGAGTGGAGATTCTCAACATAGTTTGCCATCACTTATCACAAACAACATGTCATTACTCACATTCAAAAATGACTCATAACATCCCGAAACATACCACCAATCAACCCTATACAAGAATAAAAAATATAAACAAAACAATACATGAGAAAAAACTCACCAAACAAGAAACAACACAAAAACACATAAAAAGCAAAAATGACCTTTCATCCATCAAAAGAAATTTAAGCATATATTCCTCAATCATCTAATAACATGTAAGCTAAAGATTTTGCCACCTTATTCAAAAATAAGAAAAACTAATAAAGCAAGTAAACCTCCCAAGTACATAACACATGAAGTTGCATACTAATCCAAACAATCCAAATCAAATCAAGTATATGCTAAACAAATAGAAATGATGAGTATTAAAGTAAACTCCCTGAAAAGGCATTTGGTAATGGAAATGGTTGGCACGAGCTTCCGAATTGCATGCACAATGAATCTCGACATTGATTTTTGGGCTCAATTCATGCTTTCACTACACTTCATTTGTGCTCAACAACTCATCAAAACCATTAGTACAACAATTACTAGCAAATAATGAACTAGCATACACTTCAACACAACTAAACGATCCAAAATCATACCAATACTCATGTGAAAATTTTTAAAATTTACCCAATTTTACAAGAAGATCTCTCAATCAACATAATAAACACACTCAAGTGGTGAGTCACACCACGCACTCTCTCCCCAAACTTAAATCGAAACAAGTTGAGAATTAAGTTTGCAAAAAGTGGTGGGACTTACCCTTGTAGTTTCCACCAATGATCTTCTTGTAGAGAAGCATATGCATCACAACGATCAAGGTATGACACACCACGTACTATGCCCCAAATTTAAAGTGAAACAAGAGTTGAAATTTAAGTTTGCAAGAAGTGGTGAGACATACCTTCACACTTCAAATCGAGCACTTCTCGTATTTCCAATATGAATTCTCCTCAATGAGCACAATCAACCTACACACCAAAAATGAAAGAAAACTAAATCAAAGCAATTAAATGAAAGCATTAAAATAAATGATGGGTTGTCTCCTATCTAGCGCTAAGTTTAATGTCTTCAAGCCGGACGAAATATGGAGAACTCATCGGAATGGCCAAGGATATCGTTCGTTCTTGCCATAAAATTTTAATCTTTGTGCTTCTTCCTCTATTAGGCATTTATGGCAAGTAACGACCTCAGTAGCATTCTTTAAAATTGGCTTTAAAAATTCCACTCGTTTGAGCTTGCATTCCATTGACTTCTCCTTTCGAGACCACCACTTATTCCTTTTTATCAAATATGTTCCCAACATCTCTTCAAGCTCTCTTTTGTACCTAAGGCATTGAGAAGAATCAATAAGTAAGACAAAAGTCAATATAAACAATATTGTGAAATTCAATGCAACTTGGAGAGTTAAAAGGTGTAGAATGCTCATTTCACTCCCGAACTCATCATCAAGTGCCCTTAGACCTTGTTCCACTTCATCTAATTCATACTCCTCTCTTGATTCTTTATCTTCACTTAAAATTTTCTTATCAACAAGGGACAAGAAATCATATATAATTTCTTCCTCCTCTAAGCTTTCTTCTACCTTAGGCTCTTTACTCCGCTCACTTTCCTCCTCTAAGCTTTCTTTTACCTTGTCTTCCTTATCCTCAATAAGCTCAACATCTCTTGAGTCTACTTCATTATCCCCCAAACACACTTCTACATCTAAGTCTTCTTCAATCTTTCCATCAAAATTCTCCATTTTATGAAGAGTGTTCCATTTTTATATCATTTGACTCATTCGATGCTCTAAGGCCTCAAGTCTTCTCTCCTTTTCCTCATCTTCTCTCTTTCTTTCTTCAATCATTTCATAGATCATCTCCATGAGTTTGACCAAATCTTTCTTCTACGGATGGCTTTGCTTCTTCACTCAATGGTTGCCATCTTTGTTCTTGGAGATAATTTCCTTGATAAACACTCAGGAAAGTACTCCCTTGCATGTAAGACATATCATCTACTTGAGAACTAGGCATCATCCACTCTTGTTGCACCGTAGGATAAGAGGTTGGCATACTTTGAAGATTTTGAGTCCCATAACTAGGAAGACTTGGTTGAAAACTTTGCCTTGCATTGCTCCCTTGAGCATATCTTCTGCACATTTCAAGTAAGACACTATTTTCGGGTAGAGGAGTAACCATAGGAACTTGATTGTTGTGAAAACTTTGAATGGAATAAGTGTTTCCTTGATACGGTTGGAATGTATTAACATTGTAAGCTCCTTGCCATCCTCCATATATTCCATTATTGTAGCATTGATCCATATCTTTACTCTTCTTCTCAAGATCTACTACAATCTTCTCCACTTACTATTTTTGGTTTTGCTCCTTCTCCCCTTCTTTCAAGGTTGATGTACCTATCAAGAAGAACAAGTTAGAACAAAATTTTCAAAACAAATATAAGATGCAAAAAATAAGAAAAATATCCTAAGTAGAGCTAACAAATCCAAACACGTTACACCGAAGGCTTTTGCCCCGGTAACAGCGCCATGAACTTAGTTTCAATTTTGGTTAAATTGATTTAGAGCAAGTGTACTCTATCGTGTATAGCACGTAAGCGACCAAGTGCAAAATTTATATAATATCGAACCCAAGGGCGAAAGTGGGTGACCGTATTTGAGAAATGTTTTACTCTAGTAGGACGAATCAAAGAAGGAGAGGTTGATTATACTACAAACTAACAACTAGGAAAGCAATTAAAGATAGAACATATACGAATGTGATGGAAAATGGATAAACGTGAACAATCTAAGAAGTATGTAAGCCAAGAAACATCATGGATAAGACTTATGTAGACTCACACACACATATGCATTGAAGGATTTCATGTAATGATACTAAGAACACTCAAAGAGCGTCTCCAATCCTAACTCTTCCTATAGGTACTTACGAATATTAATATACCAATATAGAGATATTATCAAGAAAAATTTTCTCTTGTAGGAAGTGACGTTTTCCTAGTGTTCCCTTTCTAAGGTCAAGTGAAAATTGACTTGGTTTCCCCCATCATATCAAACACTTTCACAAATAATTATCAATAATGTCCTATCATAAGGTTCTAAGCACTTGAAGGGTATGGCTTACCTCTCCTCATAGTAACTAAGTCATCTCAGACAATCAATGATTCAATTAAACCACTAAGCATAATATTGGAATGACCATCCTAACACTATGAATAGAGAATTTAATCACACAAATCATACATAAAATGAGAATAAGCATTCATGATAGAAAATATTCATAACAATCATTTCATCAAACATGTGGTGTGCAAAATCTACATAATACCTAACCAATCATATTGCTAGCCTCAAATGAGGACTAGCCACTACATAGCATTACAAATTTAATATAATCCATAGCTTGCTCCAATTGAGCCAAATAATGAAGAAAATAAAAAAATAAAGGTAAGTTGGCTCCCCTTTGATGGTGAACTTCCTCCTCCTTGATCTTGCTAAAATCTTCAACCAATGATGAATTTCTCTTCTTAGATTGGTGGATGGATGGATTAATGGATGGATTTGAGGAAATCAAGTGGATTGGATGGATGACGTGAAGGGTGGAAGAGATGGAGATGAATGTGTGTGATTTTGGTGTTTATTGTGTGTGGAAACTGATCCAAAATGATTCCTCTCGGATTTTGTGGTCAAAACATGTATTTATACCCCCATGGAAGCTTCTAGAACAAGTGGATATCATAAAACTGCCTTTTGCACCTACACGGGCCGTGTAGCAGCACACGGGCCGTGTAGGGTCATCGCGTGCAGTGTAGTCTCACCGTTTCACGCATAACTTTCACATCCGATCTCCAATTCGAATGCTTCTTGCGCTCACGCGATCCTCTCTTCTGTAGTTTTTCAACCATATATTACAAGTCTAGTTTTGAGCTCCATATGAATACTGAAAAATTACACAAGTTGGACTTATGTTTTTCGTCATTTTACTTTGGCTCGTTCTTCCTCATTTCAATTCCGAATTGAGCTCCATTTTTTCCCACATCTTCTTTATCACGTATAGAATCCATTTTTACTTGAAAATCACACAAATTGTACCAATTTACCAATTCTCTAAATATTCAAAAATATAGCACAATTTAAGACACTTAATAATGAAAATCACACATTTATCATTTCAAAGCACACATCTCCATATCTTCATATAATACCACCAAATAATATACAAAATGAATAAAAACACACAAAAATGCATAATAATGATACTAAAATCTAAGTGAAAACGACACCGATCAGTAGCTCTATGATAATCCAGTTCCACGCATTAATTTTCCTTCCATGTGTTGATGTCCGACTCTGCCTTGTGGAATATGGATGCATTACTAAACCATGCATATCTACTCTATAGACATAAGTAAACATGCGTGTAACACATGTGAATAATCTCGGAACAAGAGATATAATTCCACCCCCTTTTTAGGTACTATCAGTATCAATTATTTCCCTGGCCAATTGGTACTCTAACCCGATATGATCTCCCTTTATAGGTATTATAAAATTATCTTCTTTATCCTACCTAACAACCCGAATTTAATTCAATTAATAAGTATTCATATATGATAGTTCTATGAAGCTTCGGAGTCCCCTCACTTAGAATCATAACATGAAATCCTTTTCAGTGGTGAACGCACTCAATCTACAACCCAGATATATATTCAGACTCTATACACTAATTGAAGATGCACAAAACGACCGTGAATATGGATTAAAAAAGCACAATCATATATAAAATAAATCCACAAGTAGTGTTGTACGGAGTTTATATATGAAAGTTCAATTAATTCGTAAAAACCTTCACAACCCTAATTCTACCAAAAAGGCTTTAGCCCATGATGTTACGAAGAAAAATCATGGGTGTTGGATAGATCTTACCTGGATGTCTGAAAAATTACAAGATAAATTAGAAAATGAAATAAATCCTAGATGTGGCGTCGTCGCGTCCTTCTCTATCTTGAATTCTCCTCTTAGTTATTCTCTTGATTCCACAGACGAATCTTCAAAGTGATGGATGGAGAAAAAGATGTGGGTGATGGTTGGGGGGTGATCGCCCCAGTGGGGTGGTGTAGGATGGATATAGCTTCTCTCCAAATCAATCTGATGAATTTCACAAATAATGATGTGATCTACATCCCCTTTTATACTTGTAAGCTCTCCTTATAGGCCTTGAATGGGCTTTTACTTGAGACGTACGCCAAATTTGGTAAACGAAACCTGAAACTACCAAAAATAGAGCCATCGACATTTTGTTAGACCAAGCCTTCAGAAGTCGAACAAGGCCTCCAAGTCGAGCAAGCTCTCTGTAAGTTTTGCACATTTTACTCGACCAAACTTCCTACGCTCGACCAAGATAATTATGGTCGAGCAATGGTCGAGCAAACTTGCGTAGTCTCACCGTTTCGCACATAACTTTCACATCCAACCTCTGATTTGAGTAATTCTTGCGCTCACGCGATCATCTCTTTCTTAGATTTCTATATATATAAAGAACTCATAGAAACTCAAAGATTTAAAGGTGTAAAACCTATGGAAAATGACATAGCTATTCTGTTCAGCACAGCTCGCGCGACGTCACTATTTTGATCATAACTTTCTCGTTTGGATTCCGATTGAGGTGTTCCTTACTCCAAAAGGACCCTCTCTTCTGTGGCTTTCCAGCCATTATCACACTTCCAATTTTAATCTCCAAAGAAAAATTATGAAAGTTGGACGTACGTTTTTCATCATCCTTGAACAAATTGCACATTTTCTCCAACTTTGCACTTTTGATCATTTTTCCACCTAAAACATAATAAAATACCTCAAGTGCACATATTTCTCACGTATATTGAATATAAGACCCTTGTGCTAATATATAACAACAATTCTATCAAAAAGGTGTTGGATTGGAAACTTAAACATGCTTATTTTCATTCTCATCAATCCCCCAAACTTACCTGTTGCTCGTCCCGAGACAACAAAATAAAAATAAAGAGAAAGAGAGTAAGAAAATTAGTGGGAAACAAGGACATACCCCATTCAAAATACAATTGTCCTCAACTTAGGTCATGCAACTCTCATTATATGTAATAATCAATTCATAGCATACAAGTCAAGATAATCACTACCAATTCAAATGCTCCATTCACAAGTTCTCACAGGAAGTATATATCACTCGCACTCAAGTGTGAAATATGTACACTTATGGGTTAAGGTGTTTACGCTCAAATTCAATTCAAGTGCATGCATAACCATAAGCTTGCCTATTGTCCCAACTCTCCTTTTACTTGTAGCTAGCAAATCATGGATAAAAAAAGTCTTTTATATGGTTGTAATGTAGGTGATGAGTGTGTAAATTTACAAGTTTGGCGCTATGTTTTGTGCTAGTTTTGGAGAGTTTTGATGTGGAAATAGGTGGAAAACCTATATATATTGTGAAATAGCATGAATCAGGTGTTAGTGGAGCTATTTGAGTGTTTTCTTAGCAAAAATGGAGTGAAAGAGCCAAGAATCGAAGAGACGGAGTCTAAGCCACGCGAATCGCCCAAGAAGTAGGTGGGTTCGACCTGGCTGGAGGAGGGTTCGACCTCTCCAGCAGGTCGAACCAACGTTGCTGGACATACAGAGATGGGTTCGACCACGACTCAGTTGGTTCGACCTGGCCATCAGGTCGAACCATGGTCGAACCAGTTTGCAAGAAGGAGGATTCGACCACGACGTTGGGGTTCGACTTGCCAGTTGGTCGAATCGAGAGCAAGAGTTGTCCAGTGCTGGGGTTCGACCAAGGCCTAAGTGGTTCGACCTGTCCAGAAGGTCGAACCTGTGCAGAATTCTTCCAGTAGCGGGGTTCGACCTGGGGTTCGACCTGTGGCTCGGGGTTCGACCTGCTTGACGTGGTCGAACCTGTATGCGGGAACTTACCTTATCTGGATTTTCGAGGCCGAAACGCGTGAGATCACTTAAAAAGCCCATTCCAAGCCCTAGAGACGTGATTACAAGTATAAAAGGAGGCTCATACAGAGAAAAAAGAGAGCTTTTGATCGTCAATCGTAGGAGAGACAAGAGTAGAGGTGGTGATCCATCCGGAGGGCTGTGACAGAGGTTCGCTGAAGGTTCAAGTAAGAATGATTAATCTAACCATGATTGTTCCTAGATCAATCATGGGCTAGAACCACCTTGGTAGTTCTAGGGTTATGAAAGTTTCATGATGTAATTCGTGTTTCGTGTGTAAAACTCCGTACAACACTACATGTGGTTTGTTTTATATAAGATTGCATATTTAATCCATACTTATAGTCATTTTGTGCATCAATGATCGTTGTGTAGAGTCTGAATACATGACATGGTTATTGATTGAGTGCGTTCACTACTGAGCATGGTTTATCGTTATAATTCTAAGTGAAGGGATTCCGAAGTATTATTAGAACTGTCTTATATGAATATTCATGAATTGAATTGAATTCGGGTTGATGAATAGGATGAAGAGTATAACTTTATAGTACCTAAAAAGGGAGATCATATCGGGTTAGATTCTAGACGTAGAAGATAATTGATTATGATAGTACCTAGAAAGGGGGGTGAAGCATATCTCTTGCTCCGATGTTATTCACACGTGTCAAGCGCATATTTACTTGTGTCTATAGAGTAAACTTGCATGGTCTAGTGATGCGTCCACAAACCACAGGGCAGAGTCGGACACCATCACACGAAAATACGAATTGCTAGTGAAACTGGATGACCCAATGAACTACCTATCATTCTTATTGATCACAACTCACTTCTCTCTACTTTTTCTATTTCTTTTGTTAATTCGATTATAAGCTACTATCCATTAAACCTTTACAATTACCAACATAGTTTAAAATATACTAGAAGATCACAAAATTGATATTTATCCGTCCCGTGGGTTCGATATTGTAACTTGGTCATCTTCACGACTACAATTGATATCCTTATACTTGAGGATTAATTTTTGTGTTGAGAAAACCCCTATCAAGTTCTTGGCGCCGTTGCCGGGGACGGCGTAAACTATCTTTTTTTTGTATTATTTCTAGTTTATTAGGACTATTTACCTTGTTTTGTTGTTTTCTTTCTTATTCGTTTTAGGTGTATGCTCACAAGATCAAAGAAAGGTAATCTTGAACCGTATAATCCTGAGATTGGAGCATCATCAAGAAAGAAGATGAAGAAGAAGAGCAAGGCAAAGGCAATAGACTCAACTGAAGCTCTGAATTTTGGAGTTGAGGTTGACGAGCAGATTTCGCAAGCGATTGAGGCTACAACTGAAGTTAATTTGGAAGTAGTAACAGTCAACATGGCAGCGAATCCGGATAATCTAGCCATCCGTGAGGTTTTCAGAAATAATGGGGCTGGAAATTATGAGCTTTTAGGAGCAAGGGGAACTAACACAGCATTCGATCTTCATCCCGCTCTTATTAGCATGATAGAGAGGAACTCCTTTTCAGGAGGGTCTTTCGAGGATCCGCAGCAGCATCTGAATAAGTTCTTGGGTTATGCAAGTACTCAAAAAGACGTAGGAGAACATGAAGATGCTAGGAAGATCCTTTTGTTCAAATTCTCGCTTACTAAAAAGGCGAGGGATTGGTACGATACTATTAATGCAGCTGAGTGCACCACGTGGGAGCAATTGAAGTTAAGATTCTTGGAGAGGTATATGCAACCTTCGAAGGTGTTTAAGATGAAGCAAGATATTAACCAATTTGCTATCAGTGGAGGTGAGAAATTTCATGAAGCGTGGGATAGATTCAAGGACATGCTCAGGAAGTGTCCTCAACATGGGTTATCTAAAGCCCAATATATCAGTATATTTTATAACGGATTGGACTGTGAATCAAGAGTGCTACTTGATGCTTCTTCTAATGGAGCATTGCTTACAAAGTCATCCGTTGAGGCCGAGAGATTGTTTGAAGACATATCAATGAATTCGAGGGATTGGCCCACTGATAGAGTTAGAGGTACGTATGTTCTTGGAAAGGTAGCTCAGGTTGAACAAGCAATGGTGAAGACTAAGAGAGAGGATGAGATCGTTTCGAGCTTGTCCAATATCAACAAGCTACTTGAGGCTCAACAGAAGCAGATCAGCGAGATATCCCAACGAGTGCCAATCATGCAGCAAGAGATGATGAATAATGGAACCATCCAAGACGAATTGGAGGAAGCAAATTATGCCATGGGTCAAAGTATCCAAGGAACGAGGTACCTAAATCAAGGAAACCGGAACTACCAAGGGAACTATCGAGGGAACTTTAATAATCGTGGTCCATCTGGTAGTTATCAACAGCAACCAAGGAGGCCTGAATTTTCATGGAGCAATACGAACAATGCAGTGCAACTTCCGATGGCTGTTGATCCGGGAGAAAAGGTGGAAGAAGGAAAGCCTGGGTTCGAGGATACTGTGAACCGGTACATGGTAAAGAATGATGAAAGAGTGAATCGCCTTGAGGCAAAGCTTGAGAAAAAGATTGATGATCACCACAGTGATTTGTCCACTCAAGTGAAAGATCTCACATTGTTGATGGGTACAATTGCAGAGAATGTGAACACATTGACTCAAACTGTAGGAAAAGGTAAGTTTCCGTCTCAGAGTGTAGAGAATCCGAAGTCGTGTAATGCCATCACACTGAGGTCAGGAACGCAGTACGAGGGACCGATGAGGCCGGAATCGAAGTTAGAATTTTCTAAGCCTCGGTTCGACCAACACACAGAGGGTTCGACCAACTTTTCAGGTCGAACCCAGGTCGAACCTCATCGGCCAGAGCACTCTGTTTCAACGCAGGAACGGTTCGACCACGATCACGAGGGTTCGACCAACTCTTCAGGTCGAACCCAGGTCGAACCAAAGGATGGAGATTATACAGTGAAGCGGTTCGACCAAAGGGGCAGTGGTTTGACCTCCAATGTTGGTCGAACCCAAGTCGAACCTCCGGAGCAGAATGAGATCAGTCTTCCAGGAGAGAGGTTCGACCAATACAGTCCTGGTTCGACCTCTCAGCCTGGTCGAACCCCAGTCGAACCTCGCTGAGATATTTTGTTTGATGCACCTGTTGTTCCTTTTGACGTTGATGCAACTCCAGTGGTACGGAATGAGCAAAGTACAGACATGATAGCTGAGAAAAAATGGGAAAGAGCTAAGCGATTAAGAGCCGAAAAGGAGAAAGCGGAAAAGGTTGATCGTGATGAATGGGGATTCCCAAAACAAAGATATCTCCACCGTTTCCCTACAAGCTAGTGAAGAAGGGGTTGGAAGAGAAGTTCAAGAAGTTTTCAGAGATAATGAACAAGATAAGCTTGAACATCCCTTTTTCAGAGGCAATCATGGAGATGTCATATTATTCTCGATTCCTTAAAGACATATTGATGAAGAAGCGAAGCTTAACCAGAGTTGAAACGGTAAACTTATCGGAGAATTGTAGCTCAATTATTCAAAAGAAGTTGCCACCAAAGATGAAAGATCCGGGGAGCTTTACTATTCTATGTGAGATCGGGAAGGGGCCAGCACGGCGAGCTTTATGCGATCTTGGGGCAAGCATCAATTTGATGCCGTTGTCCATCTTTCAGAAGCTTGGTTTGGGGGAGATGACCCCGACAACTGTTGCTCTCCAATTGGCAGATAGATCAATGACGTTTCCGAAATGAATAGTTGAAGATGTTCTAGTAAAGGTGGAGAAGCTAGTTTTTCCTGTGGATTTCCTTGTATTAGAAATGGATGATGACAAGGATAATGTTCCTTTAATCTTGGGGAGGCCATTCCTTGCTACAGCTGGAGCTATGATAGATGTTCGGAAGGGAGAACTGAAGTTGAGAATGGACAAAGAAGAAGTACTTTTCAACTTGGACAAAGCAATGAAAATGCCAATGGAGTCCCAATGTTATAGTATTGACGTGGTGGAGGAGATTGTGAAGGAGGATATGTCTTTGATCTTGTCGAAGGATCCTCTTGAGACATGTTTGATGGAATCTCTTACTTATCCCACTACGGAGCTTGATGGACTTTCTAACGAGGTATGTATTGAATTTCTTGAAAACTTACTTGCTTTGGGTGATGACAGGTTTGCATTGGAGAGAAATAAAGTGGAAGAAGTCAAATGGACCAGGAAGTACTTGCCTTTGGATAATGAAAACACTCCAGTGGAGAAAAGAAAAGAGGAGTTGAAACCATTGCCGGATCACTTGAAGTATGCTTTTCTTGGTGATAATGCACAATATCCGGTAATTGTATCTTCTTCCCTTAATGATGATCAACTTGAGGAGTTATTAGATGTTTTGAGGAAGTACCAGTCTGCAATAGGGTGGTCACTTGATGATTTGAAAGGTATTAGTCCTTCGTATTGTATGCATCGGATTAGGTTGTTGGATGAAGCCAAAGCTAGTGTTCAGAATCAGCGTAGGGTGAATCCCGCAATTCAAGAGGTGATAAGGAAGCAAATTCTTACGTGGTTGGTTGCTGGAATTATATATCCTATTAGTGATAGTCCCCATGTGAGTCCATTGCATGTAGTTGCTAAGAAGGGGGGTATGACTGTAGTGAACGCTGAGGATGGAGAAGCTATAGCCACGAGAATTCCTACGGGATGGCGTACATGTGTGGATTACAGGAAATTGAATGAGAACACGTATAAGGACCATTTCCCTCTTCCATTTATGGATCAAATGTTGGATCGTCTTGCAGGGTATGAGTTTTATTGTTTCTTGGATGGATACTCGGGGTATAATCAAATCATGATTGCTCCCGAGGATCAAGAAAAGACCACTTTTACTTGCCCCTACGGGACCTTTGCTTTTAAGAAAATGCCGTTTGGATTGTGTAATGCACCTGCTACTTTTCAGAGATGCATGATGGCAATTTTTGATGGTTTGATAGAGAAGATCATGGAAGTATTCATGGACGATTTTTCAGTCTTTGGTTCTTCTTTTGATATGTGTTTGTCTAACCTTGCTGTTGTTTTGAAAAGGTGTCAAAAACTAATCTTGTCTTGAATTGGGAGAAGTGCCATTTCATGGTGAAAGATGGGATTGTTCTTGGGCATCATGTTTCCGCCAAGGGATTACAGGTAGACCGTGCTAAAGTGGTGGCAATTGAGAAGCTTCCACCACCGACCAATGAGAGAGGAGTGCGGTCCTTCCTTGGACACGCCGGTTTTTACAGGAGATTCATTAAGGACTTCTCAAAATTCTCTAAGCCCTTATCTCATTTACTTGAAAAGGATATTCCTTTTGTGTTTAATGATGAGTGTTTAACAGCTTGTCAAGTTTTGAAGGAGGCGCTTATTACTGCCCCTATCTTGATCACACCGGACTGGACGCAACCGTTTGTACTTATGTGTGATGCAAGTGATGTAGCATTGGGTGTGGTGCTTGGGCAGCTAAGGGAGAAGAAGTTCTGCGCCATTTACTACGCGAGTAAGACTTTCGATGCGGCATAGAAGAATTACACGGTAACTAAAAAGGAGTTTTTAGTTGTTGTGTATGCATTCGATAAGTTTCGTCAGTATTTGGTTGGCATGAAGACGATTGTGTATACGGATCACTCAGCGATTCGTTATTTGATGGAGAAGAAGGAGACAAAGCCTAGGATCATAAGATGGATTCTACTACTGCAGGAGTTTGACTTGGAGATTCGGGATAAGAAAGGAACAGAAAATGTGTTGGCCGAACACTTGTCAAGGTTGGAGACTAGGGAGCATTGTGATAATTCTTTCGAGTATATTGAAGAGATGTTCCCTGATGAGAAGATCATGGCTGTGGCTGTTGAAGGTGCCGAGCGAGCATGTGTGGTTGCAGCGCAAGGTATGGATCCATGGTAGGCGGATTATGTTAATTACATTGTCATTGGTGAAATTCCAAGGGATCTCAACCGATATCAACTTGCGAAATTTCGTAGGGATGTTGAGATATTTATATGGTATGATCCGTTTGTGTATAAGATTTGTACAGATTCTATTGTCCGAAGATGTGTACCCGAGATGGAAATGGAAAGTGTGCTGGAGTTCTGCCATGCACAACCGAATGGTGGGCATTTCGGAGCGCAAAAGACTGTAGCTAAGGTACTTCAATCCGCTCTTTATTGGCCTACTTTGTTTAAAGATAGTGAGAGCTATGTGGCGTCTTACGATAGATGCCAGGGCATGGGTAATATAGGTAGGAGAGATGAGATGCCATTGCAGCCTAGCATAGTCGTGGAGATATTTGATGTATGAGGGATCGATTTTATGGGGCCTTTTCCCCCTTCGAATGGGTTTCTCTACATTCTTCTTGCGGTGGATTATGTTTCGAAGTGGGTGGAAGCAATTCCTACTCGTGTTAATGATTCAAAAGTTGTTTTATCTTTCCTAAAGAAACATATTTTTGCCCGTTATGGAGTTCCGAGAGCATTAGTTAGTGATGGAGGTTCCCACTTCGTCAATAAATTTCTGGAGAAGGTGCTTAAGGATTATGGTGTTAGGCATAGGGTTACTACACCCTATCATCCGCAAGCAAATGGGCAGGCGGAGGTCTCCAACCGTCAAGTAAAGCAGATTCTGGAGAAAGTGGTAGGAACTAATAGAAAAGATTGGGCTATGAAGCTTGATGATGTGTTATGGGGGTTCCGGACCGCTTATAAGACGGTGTTAGATATGTCACCGTATCAAATTGTCTATGGGAAGCCGTGCCACTTACCAGTAGAAATCCAACACAAAGCGTTTTGGGCTTTGCGTCGCTTGAACTTGACCCTTAGGGATGTAAAGGAGCTGAGGCTAACTCACATGAATCAATTGGATGAGTTTAGGAGTCGTGCTTTCAAGAATTCAGAGATTTATAAGGAAAGAATGAAGAGGTGGCATGATTCTAAAATTTTGTACAAGGAGTTCAAGCAAGGAGATGAGGTACTACTTTTTAACTCTTGTTTGAAGCTTTTTGCAGGCAAATTGAAGTCTAAGTGGACGGGACCGTTCATGATTCATCGAGCCTTAGGAGGGGGGAGTTATGAGCTTATTGACAAAGATGGTGACATTATCATAGCGAATGGGCATCGATTGAAGCATTATAGGTCGCCAGATGATGCGTGTGTCATTTTTGATGATACCTTGTTCTGATTTGGTATCGTCGTGACTCTACGACGTTAAACATGAGCGCTTGTTGAGAGCTTACTCTTCCGTTTTATTACTTTATTTCTTTTGTGTGAGTAAGAAATTTTTATATTTAAGATGCTTACTAATCGGCAATTACATCTCTTTTCAAACTTAGTTTCGACTTACGTTTTTACTAAGTTTGGGGGGGTGTGATGTTATTACCTCATTGAAGCATTATGAGTATAATCTTTTCTTTGTATTGTTTGTTAGGGGAGTTGTTTTTGCGGCCATGTTGAAATTTTAATCGATTTTGATGTGACGATTTTTTACAATTTGCCTAATGTTCAGTGGTTTTTGGTTGTGTTTTCTTATACGGAGATACTCATGAATGATATTATGTGTAACAATTTCTGAAGTTGTGCTCTAGATTGTACCTAATGAGGTTGTGTTGAAGCTTGAAGTATGTAGTGAATGAAGAACACTCAGTTTTGGAAATCAGGAGGTAGGTTCGACCAAGTCTAGGAGTGGTTCGACCAGAGCCGGAGGTCGAACAAAGGCAGAGGAGGTTCGACCAAAGCCATAGTGGTTCGACCTGATCAGGAGGTCGAACCTATGGTCGAACCTGACGTTGAAAGTTGTCCAGAGAGGAGGTTCGACCAAAGCTATAGTGGTTCGACCTGATCATGAGGTCGAACCTATGGTCGAACCTGTCAGTCAGAAGCACTCTGTTTTCCAGAAGAGGGGTTCGACCAATTCAAGAAAGGTTCGACCTGTTTAGCAAGTCGAACCCCTGGTCGAACCAAGAAGATCGTTTGTCCAGAAGAGAGGTTCGACCTCGCCATCCATGGTTCGACCAGTCCAGGTGGTCGAACCCGAGGTCGAACCAAGCCAGGTACGCGATTTAAGTTCGAATTTTCAGAGGGGTTCGATCACTTTTTCGAAACATCAAACCTCGAACCCTCTTCGAACCTCTACACCCTTGCACAAATTCTTCAATTACACTTGATTTCACACCGATTACACAACATTACACCTTGAATTATCGATTTGGTCGCGGATTTAGGTGGATTTCGTCGCGAGTTAGGGCTGAAATCGCGTTTTTGGGTGTTTTGTGTTTTCGATCGGTTTTTCACCATGGGCAAGTCACAAGGTACGTTTTTTCCAACTCAATTACTCTAGGATTGAAGGTTTAGGTAAGAAATTTGATGTGAAATAGAGAATTGATGTTGAGTATGGTTGAATTTCATGGTGAATGTTGATATTTTGATTGGTTTCATATGAATTCTTATTTCTTGGATTTTGGTTGATTGATTATTGATAGAGCTTGGATTTTTATGTGGATTAATCAAGGATATAGAATATACCATAGAATGAGCATGTTGATTTGGTTTGAAATTGATGAAATTGAAGTAGTTCATGGAGGAAAGCATGTTGAATTTTTGATTGAATTGCTTGAATTGCTTAATGCATGCTTGTTGGTTATGTTTTGATGATTAAAGAATGTATAATTGAAGATGTTTTGAGAATGTTGAATAAGCAAGTGGTGTTGAGATGATAGTTTGTATGAATATGCATTGATGCTTGAAGTCTTGAGTAGAGTATGTGATGTGCTAGTACAATGCTTGCTTTCTTGTCTTGTTGGTTGGATTGAAGTATTTGTTTTCAGGAAAGGGACAAGTATCAAGTAAAGGAAAAGGAAAAGCAGAGGAAGAGAGATCAAAGAAGAGGCATGACAGGCCTTCAAACTTGGACAAAGTGACAAGAAAACTGAGGCTACAAGACCGTTTACCTGATAACTTCAAGATTAGGATGCAAGGTTGGGATGAGATTAAAGAGAAGTGGGAAGAAGTTTCAGACAAGATAGCTCGCACTCAATACCAAGATGATGAAGCGATGAGGATAATGAGAATAGGGGATGATATATTTTGGATGTTTGATCAAGTAGGGATCCGAAGATTCATGGAGTTGAAGAGGCCGACGTACTTCCATGTTACAGCGGAAGTGGTTTGTTCGTTTGAGATAGAGAAGGACCCGCTTGGATACCCCTATCGGTGTATGTTTCAGCTTGGTGGAGTGAGTAGGAGATGGACGTCTGAGGATTTCAACGAGCTGTTTGAGACACCTTTGGAGATCCCTCGTTTAGAAAGTGCTGCATTCAGTGTAAAGCGATTTTGGAGGGAGATCACGGGGGAGATTCGTGATTACAAGACTAGACAGGCTCGTGCCTCCGCAATAAAGAACCCTGTCTTGAGGTACATGGACCGCATCCTGAGCAACACGTTGTTCGCCCGCTCGGAGGGCAGTGTTGTGTCTAGAGGAGAGTTATATGCCTTGTGGTGTATGTTGAATGGAGTGAAGTTCAACGTTGGAGCTTATTTTATTGCGCAGCTGAATCGATTCAAGACCATTGGTTTTCAAAAGGTGAATATTGGAGGGTTATTGACGATTTTGGCTGAGCATTACAACTTGGACCTCACCGGCATTACACCAGTAGAAGGAGAACCCGATTTGATTATGAGCACGTGCGCGAAGGGAGGGTTTTCCCATTTTAGAAATGGAGATTGGTTTTTCACGAGAGGTCTCAAGCCTTTCGAATTTATGTTCCCCTTCGACGTGAGCAACTTGACAACTATTCAGGAAGCAAGGAATAGGCTAATGAATTCTCTAGGACACACTGCTTTATCCGTGGCAGCGAAGTCGGGTGGTGATTGGAGAGCGGTAGCACAGATGTGTGCTGAGGGAAGGATGGCTGAGTTACAGCAGATTGTTGATCGAGGAGAGTTCCGTCCACCTCAGCCACAGCAGTCTGAAGAGGAGGATCAGGTAGGGGAGTAGCCGGAGATGGAGATTCCGGAAGGAGAGCAGCATGATGCGCCTCAGCATGCTCCAGGACCGCAGCAGCGGCGAGCAGTTCCAGGTACTCGGGAGCAGCTTCGCTTGATTCATGAGCAGCTGATCGCGGTGGTAGCTGCACAGCAAGAGACGAACAGGCAACTCGCGCTCGCTAATGCCAACTACGCCACGCTGAACGAAAAGTACTCTGTCTTGGATGAGCGTGTTGGTAGAGTGAGTAGTCGAGTGGATATGATGGACAAACACATTACCAGTCTGTGCCGAGCTGTGGAAAATAGAATGGATGAGGATGACAATGATGATGAGGATGATGATGCTACTAGGGAGTACTTTCAGGTTTTCTTTTGGCTTCTCCGATTCATCTTATCTCCCATTCTTCTTTTTATTTTTACAGATTGGGGTGTGATTCATGTGTGAGTGGCATGTACTTGATATAGTTGACCTTGTATCGTTACTCTGTATATGGGTTATTGATTATGTGCATTCATATATTTACGTGTTTATTTTTATTTGGAAAGAGCATGAATAATTTGTTAAGTATATGGAATTCATGAGGAATTGATTTTGATTATGTGCTATGAGGAGTATTAGGAATTGATTACCTATGTGAGGATTTGAGCCTTTATCATGATTAATCATGATAGTTTATTCTTGAGAGAATCATTCGTATGAACGTATTCTAGAACTTGACTTGGAGTCTTGTGTGACACTTTCAATTGATGAAATATTAGGATATGATCTTAGGCCATTTTGATTAATTGAGTCACTTAGCCAAATTTCACCTTTCCTAATGATCTTATAAATCTTTGGTAGCCCTGTTTGAGCCTTTTAAGAGCTTTTTCTTTAGCAAGCCAATTATGAGAGCTTTAATTACCTTATTTGAGCTTTGAAAATACCCTATCCATTGGTAGAGAGAATAAGGTGAATAAGTGTGGAAGAAACAAAGGGAAGATGGAATGAGGTTCAGTAAAAAGTGCATGGTTAAATCTTGTTAGGGATAGTGCCTGAAATTGGTACCCCGAATTGCTTATACATGGGGCTTGAAGTTTCTAAGAAACAGCCAAACGATGTTCGAGAAGGGTAGTGCCTATAACTGGTACCCGAGCAATTAAAAGAAGAATGATGTTGATGCAAGGAAGAGAAGGAAAATTGATAATTGCAAGTGCAAGAGAAGAATTGGAGGAGAATATGAAGCTGAATGAGAAATCAAGAACCTCCAAGGTAACTCTCTACTAGTGTATTAAGTTACTATGACCAAATTTTCCTACACTTTCCAAAGAGCCAACATTACAACCTAGAAACAAGTCCTTTGTGATCCTAGTGTTAATCTAATGTAAGTTGATTTCTGAGACCTTTGCCAAGCTTATGGTTACGCGTGAATATGAATTGATATGAGTGTTTATACTAGCCTATAGTGCCTCACGCACGAGTGAATGAGAGTAAAGACTTATCTTGTCAGTGAGATTACTTAGTGCTCCGAATGGTGTGTGATTGGATTGATTTTACATGAGTGACATATTTGATGCAAGTAATTCTTGTTTGATTCAATGAAGTGGCATGTGTAATATGTGTTGTACTTGATCTTGTTGAATTATACACGACTCATGTGGTTTAAATTGGTTGCCTCGGGATGAGCAACATGTAAGTTTGGGGGTTTGATGAGTGTGTAAATTCACAAGTTTGGCGCTATGTTTTGTGCTAGTTTTGGAGAGTTTTGATGTGGAAATAGGTGGAAAACCTATATATATTGTGAAATAGCATGAATCAGGTGTTAGTGGAGCTATTTGAGTGTTTTCTTAGCAAAAATGGAGTGAAAGAGCCAAGAATCGAAGAGACGGAGTCGAAGCCACGCGAATCGCCCAAGAAGTAGGTGGGTTCGACCTGGCTGGAGGAGGGTTCGACCTCTCCAGCAGGTCGAACCAACGTTGCTGGACATACAGAGATGGGTTCGACCACGACTCAGTTGGTTCGACATGGCCATCAGGTCGAACCATGGTCGAACCAGTTTGCAAGAAGGAGGATTCGACCACGACGTTGGGGTTCGACTTGCCAGTTGGTCGAATCGGGAGCAAGAGTTGTCCAGTGCTGAGGTTCGACCTGGGGTTCGACCAAGGCCTAAGTGGTTCGACCTATCCAGAAGGTCGAACCTGTG
The DNA here is from genome assembly GCA_023678885.1 of Pogostemon cablin. Taxonomy (NCBI): domain Eukaryota; kingdom Viridiplantae; phylum Streptophyta; class Magnoliopsida; order Lamiales; family Lamiaceae; genus Pogostemon; species Pogostemon cablin. The sequence goes on from CM042979.1 coordinate 14,717,391, forward strand.
CAGAATTCTTCCAGTAGCGGGGTTCGACCTGGGGTTCGACCTGTGGCTCGGGGTTCGACCTGCTTGACGTGGTCGAACCTGTGTGCGAGAACTTACCTTATCCGGATTTTCGAGGTTGAAACGCGTGAGATCACTTAGAAAGCCCATTCCAAGCCCTAGAGACGTGATTACAAGTATAAAAGGAGGCTCATACAGAGAAAAAAGAGAGCTTTTGATCGTCAATCGTAGGAGAGACAAGAGTAGAGGTGGTGATCCATCCGGAGAGCTGTGACAGAGGTTCGCTGAAGGTTCAAGTAAGAATGATTAATCTAACCATGATTGTTCCTAGATCAATCATGGGCTAGAACCACCTTGGTAGTTCTAGGGTTATGAAAGTTTCGTGATGTAATTTGTGTTTCGTGTGTAAAACTCCGTACAACACTACCTGTGGTTTGTTTTATATAAGATTACATATTTAATCCATACTCATAGTCGTTTTGTGCATCAATGATCGTTGTGTAGAGTCTGAATACATGACATGGTTATTGATTGAGTGCGTTCACTACTGAGCAGGGTTTATCGTTATAATTCTAAGTAAAGGGATTCCGAAGTATTATTAGAACTGTCTTATATGAATATTCATGAATTGAATTGAATTTGGGTTGATGAATAGGATGAAGAGTATAACTTTATAGTACCTAAAAAGGGAGATCAAATCGGGTTAGATTCTAGACGTAGAAGATAATTGATTATGATAGTACCTAGAAAGGGGGGGTGAAGCATATCTCTTGCTCCGATGTTATTCACACGTGTCAAGCGCATATTTACTTGTGTCTATAGAGTAAACTTGCATGGTCTAGTGATGCGTCCACAAACCACAGGGCAGAGTCGGACACCATCACACGAAAATACGAATTTCTAGTGAAACTGGATGACCCAATGAACTACCTATCATTCTTATTGATCACAACTCACTTCTCTCTACTTTTGCTATTTCTTTTGTTAATTCGATTAGAAGTTACTATCCATTAAACCTTTACAATTACCAACATAGTGTAAAATATACTAGAAGATCACAAAATTGATATTTATCCGTCCCGTGGGTTCGATATTGTAACTTGGTCATCTTCGCGACTACAATTGATATCCTTATACTTGAGGATTAATTTGTGTGTTGAGAAAACCCCTATCAGTAGGCTCTTTGGAAAATGTAGAAAATTTATGGATAAGTGACTCAAAACTCGCATCAATCAAGCTGCAGTCTCTCTCATTCTTTCATTCTTCCTCATCACTTCAATCAAGAAAAACATTCTCTTCAAACTCTCCCATCTTTCTCCTTCAAGCACAACATATTATTTTTCAACTTTTCTAGCTCTTCAACTCAATCATTCTCCTTTTCTTCACCCTCTTTTTTTTCTTTCTTTTTTTTTCTCTTTTGAGTTACCAATTTCGGGCACTACCTCTCACATCCTCCATAGGGTACTAGATTGAAGCACTACCTTAGGGTGTTTGATTCCATGGAGTACTAGATTTAAGCACTACTCCATGAATTTTTCTTTTGATCCTTAAGATTCTTCCTTCATCATCCTTATCATCCCTCAAATTACAACTCTCTTCAATTAAGCTTTATTGACTATCAAAAGAATGGATTTAAAAAGGCTCAAATGGGCTGACTAGGGATATAATGAATTCAAGTAAAGAATAAGGGAAAAGATGGGCAATTCAAAGATGGCCTAATATCATCTCCATAATCCGCTACACTAATCTTGAATATTCAAGGAGACTCAAGGCAAGTTCTAGAATACACGCACAAGAACAATACTCACCAGAAAAAAATTACCATGTGATTATGCAACATGATCAACGAGGCTCAAAATCTCACATGGATTTTTAACAAGTAACAGAGCACTTTTCATGATAAGTAATATCCCACAAGTACACATAGAATTTCATACCACAATATAACTCAAGTACACTTCCTTCATCAAAGCACAATTTAAAAATATAAGCTCACATGTGGATCATCAAAATCAATCCTTCTACTCTATAAATTAAAAGCACAAATAAAAATTAGAATAAGGAAACTAGGGCTCCTGATTTTTCTTCAACTTATTCACGAGCTCCTCGAGTTGTTAAACTCGGTCATCATGCCACTCTTCTACCTTTTTCTATCATCAAAGCTCAAACACTCATCATCATAGGATTCATCAATAATAAAATAGGAGAACTATAAGAAAGACTCAATTGACTATCTAATCGACTCCACACACTAGAAACACCACTGAACACTAGGCAAATTGCAAAAAAATCGACACATCAAAACCTATTAAAGTTTCAACATATCGCAAAAAATCAACTCCCTTAGCAAACATTACAAAGAAAAGATTATACTTTCGGTACTTCAATGAGGTAAGTACATCACACCCCCCAAATTTAGTAAAAACGTAAGTTAAAACTAAGTTTGCAAAAGAGATATAATTGCCGATTAGTAAGCACCTTAAATATAAAAATTTCTTACTCACACAAAATAAATAAAACAATAAAATAGAAGGGCAAGCCCCCAACAGGCGCTCATGTTTAACGTCGGAGAGTCACGACGGTAGAGGACGGTCTTCTCGCATCCTCACCTTCAAATACTTTCTTTCCCTCTTCTTTTCTATACTTAACACCTCACCTTTCTTGGTAACAAGTATATGATCCTTGGAATTTCCTTCCTCCGATGGCTGTCTAGACACCTACTTGTCAATCTTCCACTCAAATTCAGAATCATCTGTCTTAGAAAAATCAAGATTAAACAAGTTAGAAATCACATCTATACTCTAGCATGATTGAATCTCCATGGGCATCTTCATTGCATGATCAAGAGAAAAAACCACATCTTCATTATCCATCTGCAGTCTAAGCTTCTCATATCTCAACCTCTGAACATCAGGTATAGCATTCGGTACATAAATGGGCACTGTACGAAATTGCTCGACCTCTGTTCGACCATATAGATCTAGTCGAGCAGAGTGCTGGTGGTCGAGAAGAATGTCTAATCGCGAAGTTGTATTCTCCAGTTGTTGCTCGACCAATGCTCGACCAAGATGGTTTGGTCGAGTAGAATGTTGTTGGTCGAGCGGCGGGACAAAAAACAGAGCATTGAAATTTTATTTTTCTGAAGATTGTTCAACCTCAGTTCGACCATCAAATCTTGTCGAGCTGATTAGGGTTGGTCGAGCAACTCTCCTGCTTCCTTCGCTCTCACTTTCCGGCTTCATCGGACCTTCGTACTCTGTCCCAGACCTCAATGTGATGGTATTATTCTCCAATGTTTGTGTATATTGATTCACATTCGCAGCCATTTGCCCCATAATCAAGGTAAGGGCCTTCAACTACTTAGATAAATCTGCATTATCAACATTCATTCTCGCTTCGATGCGGTCAACCCTTGCATCAATCTCAGCCATGTATCGATTGAAGGTATCTTCAACACTCTTCACTTCTTGCTGTTGCATACTAGGCCCTCTTAGTGTCAACTCTGTAATCTGCCTTTGTTGGGATTCTAGTAGCTTGTTGATGTTCAACCTGCGCCACCTTGCCAAGTACATATGATCCACTTTCTCTTTCCGTAGGCCAATCACGTGAATTCATAGAGATGTCTTCAAATAATTTTTCTGCTTCAATTTCTGTCTTAGATAACAGCGCTCCTCCTGACGATGCATCAGTAAGAATACGCGACTCACAATTCAATCCATAGTAGAAGATGCTTATGTACTCAGCCTTAGACATCCCATGTTGTGGACACCTCCTGAGCATGTTTTTAAACCTGTCCTACACCTCATGAAATTTCTCACCCTGATTCATAACAAATTGGGTAATCTCTTGCCTCATTCATAAGATCCTTGAGGGTGGCATGTATCTCTCTAAGAATTTCTGCTACAGTTGGTCCCATGTAGTGCATTCTGTAGCGTCAAGAGTTTCATACCAAGCTTCTACCCTAACAATCAAAGAGAACTTGAATAAGGTGATCCGCCTAGTATTATCACTATCTCCAGCACCCTTCTGAGTGTTTGCATAACCAAGAAATCTTTTGAGATGCTGATATGGATTTTCAAAACAATCTCCAGAAAAGGGATTCTTTTCCATCATGCTGATAAGAGCGGGATGTATCTCAAAATCATCATCTTCCCCCTTGCTCCTATAAAGCCCATGTTGCCAATCCCATAGTTCATGAAAATTTTATGTATGATAACATTATCCGGATTCTGCCTTGCTCCGGCCAAGTTTTTCTCAGTGTGTTATTCGTTCCTTTCCTTCCTCTCCTTTTCTAGTGTACAAGTACCTCAGAAAAATTCAAGGTTAGATAGAAATAAATAATCACACATAAAAGTCTTAATCAAACTAGAAATAATAAACTAATAATAACATCCATCCCCAGCAACGGCACAAAGAACTTGATGTGCATTTTCTTTGCACGCAAAATTAATCCCCAAGTATTAAGGATATCAATTGCAGCTTAAGCAAGCGACCAAGTGAATATGGAACCCAAATGATGGCGTATTATCAATTAAATTATTTACTAAATTAATTAAGACGAAGTATGGCAATAAACTTTAAGGAATTAACTATGAATCTACTAAAAAATTAATTAAAATATCAATTAAAATAAAATATCACTAGAAGAATACGAAAGTAGATCAAATAGGAGAATAGGTAGCTCTAGGATAATCCAGTTTCACGCATTAATTTCCCTTTCGTGTGTTGATGTCCGACTCTGCCTTGTGGAATATGGACGCATCATTAAACCATGCATATCTACTCTATAGTCACAAGTAAACATGCATGTAACACGTGTGAATAACCTCAGAACAAGACATATAATTCTACCCCCATTTCTAGGTACTATCAGTATCAATTATTTTCCTGGCCAATTGGTACTCTAACCCGATATGATCTCCCTTTATAGGTACTATAAAATTATCCTCTTTATCCTACTTAATAACCTGAATTCAATTCAATTAATAAGTATTCATATATGATAGTTCTAATGAAACATCGGAGTCCCCTCACTTAGAATCATAACATGGAATCCTGTTCAGTGGTGAACACACTCAATCTACAACCAAGATATATATATTCAGACTCTATATACCAATTGAAGATGCACAAAACGACAGTGAATGTGGACTAAGAAAGCACAATCATATATAAAATAAATCCACAAGTAGTGTTGTACAGAGTTTACACACGAAAGTTCAATTAATTCGTAAAAACCTTTACAACCCTAGTTCTACCAAAAAGGCTCTAGCCCATGATGTTACGAAGAACAATCATGGGTGTTGGATAGATCTTACTCGGATGTCTGAAAATTACAAGATAAATTAGTAAACAAAATAAATCCTAGATGTGGCGTCTTCGCGTCCTTCTCCATCTTGAATTCTCCTCTTCATTCTCCTCTTGATTCCTCAGACAAATCTTTAAAGTGATGGATGGAGGAAAGGATGTGGATGATAGTTGGGGGGTGATCCCCCTAGTGAGGTGGTGTAGGATGGATATGGCTTCTCTCCAAATCAATCTGATGAATTCCACGAATAATGATGTGATATACATCCCCTTTTATACTTGTAAGCTCTCCTTATAGGTCTTGGATGGGCTTTTACTTGAGACATACACTAAATTTAGTAAAAGAAACCCGAAACTACCAAAAATAGAACCAGCGACATTTTGTTAGACCAAGCCTTTCGAAGTCGAACAAGGCCTCCAAGTCGAGCAATGGCCGAGCAAGCTCTCTGTAAGTTTTGCACATTTTACTCAACCAAACTTCCTCCACTCGACCAAGATGATTATGGTCGAGCAATGGTCGAGAAAACTTGCGTAGTCTCACCGTTTCGCACATAACTTCAACATCCGACCTCTGATTTGAATAATTCTTACGCTCACACGATTCTCTCTTCCTTGGATTTCTATATATATAAAGAAATCACAGAAACACCAAGATTTGAAGGTGTAAAAAGCCATGGAAGTTGACATAGCTGTTCTGTTCGGCACAGCTCACGCGACGTCATCACTTTGATCATAACTTTCTCGTTTGGATTCTGATTGAGGTGTTCTTTATGCCAAAAAGGCCCTCTCTTCTGTGGCTTTCTAACCATATATCACACTTTCAATTTTGATCTCCATAGATAAATTACAAAAGTCGGACATACATTTTTTAGCATCCTTGCACAAATTGCACCTTTTCTCCAACTTTGCACTTTTGATCCTTTTTTCACCTAAAACATAATAAAACACCTCAAGTGCACCTTTTTCTCACATATATTGAATATAATACCCTTGTGCTAATATATAACAACAATTCTATCAAAAAGGTGTTAGATTGGAAACTTAAACATGCTTATTTTCACTCTCATCAAGGAAACCCTCTCTAAATTCTGATTCTGCTACAGGTTTTGATTTTTCTGCCATGTTTTGGAGGGAGATGGTGAAGTATTTTGGATCCAATTCTCCAAATTTTTTGCATTCTACTTCTGCTGGTGTGGGTAAATTTACTCCATCCCTTATCGACTCAAATTGTTGCATGTTTGCTGATTTGGGGAAGGATTCTTGGATTATTGATAGTGGTGCGAGAAGACACATGTGCAACCGTATCTCATCCTTTGATAAGGGTGGAAAGTATTTGCATTGTAAGCTTATTGTCATTCTCCATTTCTTCCTTAATTGTAGTAGTGAAAGCTCTCTTGATTCATTTGGAAATTATAACCATAGTTGCTCTCGTTCATGTAGCCTCTTGATTGTGGAGGTGGAACCTTTGCAATTTGATCCCCACAGATATTTATGAATTGGTTCCAACCATCCATTTAAATGCTCTTCTCAAGGCTTACAACAATTCTTCTTCAAACTTTCTATTTTTGGTTTTGATCCCCCTTCCTCTTCTCTCAAGGTAGTTTCTACGTACCTATCAAAATGAAAAGTGAGATCAAAATTTTCAAAACAAATAATAAAAAGCAATAAAAATATCTCTAGTAATACTAATCAAAACACTCATTTGTCTAACCACTAGCAACCGTTGCCTCCCCGGGAATGGCGTCATTTGATTAGCCATTTGTAGTCGGGATGACTAATTAAAAAATTTATCGAACCACAGGGAGGAAGGTACTAGGGTTTAAGTGATCTCGTGTTTGTCATAGTTTTATAGAGATGATCAAGAAGGGGAGATAATCAAGAAATGACAATAAAATAAATGGATAGATGAATGGGAGATGGATGAATGAGCCAAGTACATAGAGAATGAGACTAGCAATACTTATAGTATGGAGAATCTAGGTATCATACAACAAATTCATATGTGTCATGGATTAATAACTAAGGGCCAACACGAATCCCACCTAAACTCCCTCTCGAGATGGATAGGTTGTAGATCCTCACAAAGGTCTACAAATAGCTCAAAGGTTGGTTCTTAATCAAACAATTTCAACTAGGTACTAAGTTCAATTGGTGAGTCCTCTCACACGATCAATTGACCTCTCGATCTAACCAATCGAATGTTCTATCACAGGATTCTAAATCCTAAAGGATTTCTCAATCTCTTTACAATTTACAATGCACATGAAGTGTTTGATGAACTGATTCAATTAACTATCCTAAACATATAATTAATTTCCCCGGCAACGGCGTCATTTTCTTGTTTGCCTATTTTTGTAGCACTCACGAGCAAGAATACTCGATCGTTGTAGTAGTATATCCCAAGAAAAATTATCAATCCACAAAGGAGTTATGTTCGGACTAGCAAAATATGTGAGCTCATGTTCATGTTGTTTTTGTAAAGATGATCGGGGGGTTTTGAGATGATTAACACTAAAGCAAGGAGCAAGTAAATAAGAATAGCAAATAAGAGAAATGACAAGTAAAGAAAATGGGTGCTAAAGTTCAAGTATGGAAAAACATGGGATTAGAAATATCCAAGCACACTCGATTCATATTATCATGCAAAAGGAATTCAACTCAATTGATGTAGACTAAGGGTGATCACGAATGTATCCTAAGCTCCCTTTCGGGTTACAAAGGTTGTTGATCCATTTTAGACTCCCAAAAGCACTTAAGATCAAAGCCCAACATTAACCCCTTCCATCTAGGTACTAGTTAGATTAAACTCTCCCTTTTTGTGTACTAAGGCCAACGAATGGATTGGTTCCCCTCATTGAATTCAAATATCCTTTCGGTCAAACCCAAACTCAATGTCTATTCATGCCTTCCTAATACTATAGAGGGTTGTTTCCGTCTCACTCCAAGCAATACATACATGAACATCATGATAGCATTTAATTACCACAAATAATCCATTGATCAACAATCCATTAAACCAATAAACATTCATGAATAACAAACCATGCCATCACAACATCAAGACAATTAAACTCCATGAATAGAAATCAACATCAATTAAATCAAAAACCAATTTAATCCACATGACAATATAAATCTAATATGCTCTTCATGCTCCTAATCCCACTAGAGGGATTAGCCTATCATGATAAAAGTAACAAAACAAATAAATGATTCATTACAAATACACATAGTCTTAGATCTAAAGAAATACAAAATGAATGGATTCTTCCCTATCAATTTCTTGAAGAGAATCTTCTATTCTTCTTGATCTCCACCTCTAGCTCTTGATTTCTTGAGATCTCTCACACCCAATGGAAGGGATGAAGTTTTGATGGAGAATTAATGGAGATGATGAAGATATTTCAAGATGGATGAAGGTGGATGAAGATGATGGTGGAAAATGGAAGAAATGGTGTGTGATGTGTGTAGAGGATGGGAATTTCGGATCTCTTTTCAATTGTTGAATAAAGGGGTATTTATACCCCTATGGAGGCTTCTAGAAGGATCTGGAAATTTCAGCAGGAAAATACACGGCACGAGTCGTGCTCTGCAACACGGCCACGAGGTGGCCGTGTTGTGTCTTCTGATGCTGCCGCACGGCCTCTCCTTACAGGGACGTGTTACGCAACACGGCTCGTGTGCTGCAACACGAGTCGTGTGTTGTAACACAGGCACAGGGTGGTCGTGTTGGATCTTCTGATGTCGGCACACGGTCTCTCCTTACAGGGCCGTGTTGGCTACACGGCCCGTGTTGATGCTGGCTCCTGTATTTCTTCACTGTTTTGGCTCGTTCTCCCTCGTTTCAACTCCGAATTAAGATCCGCTTTTTCCTACATCTTCCTTATCATGTAAAGCATCCAATGAAAATCTTAAGTTTAAGCTCATTCACACACATTTCAATAAAAATACAAAACACAACCAAATAACATATAAAATATGAATAAAATAATACGAAAACACATATAAAAAGACACTAAAATGTAGGTGAAAATAACTCTAATCAATGCCCATGACAATTAATCACACAAATCAACAATACAAATCAAGCAATTAACAATCAATGATAGAAAATTAACAAATTTAATCAAAATATGAATTCAATTGCAAAATATCCAAAATTATCCAACACAATTCATATTGCTAATCTCACAAGGGAGATTAGTCTCTCATTCACACACATTTCAATAAAAACACAAAACACAACCAAATAACATATAAAATATGGATAAAATAATACGAAAATACATATAAAAAGACACTAAAATGTAGGTGAAAATAGCTCTAATCAACCCCCCAAACTTAAGGTGTTGCTCGTCCCCGAGCAACGAAAATGACAAATCAAAAGGAGAAATTTTCACCTAGAAAAGACTAAACGAATATAAGCAACAACACATCGTTAGCAATAATAACAACAAACTATGCTAAGTCATCCTACAACATTAAAATCATGACATGAGAAATTAACAAGTTCAATCAAAAGAGAATAGAGTGTAATATAGTTCCTTTTAAGTCCAAGCCTCACAATGGATATTGATGTCTCTCAACATTCTTTTGAAATAAGGTAAATCACACTCATTAATCGATTGGCTCGACTCGCTATAAGCTTGCTCACGGACTATATTCACAAACCACCAAAGTTTCAATTAATGATCAAAAAGGTCTTTAACTAGGATGTAGTGATAGGCTCTTTGGTATGGTAGGGAAGATATGGATAATAGTGACTCAACAAGTGTAAGTAATCAAAGAGATGGCCAATTTCCTCAACTTCTCCACTTTTCTTTCTTCCTTTCTTATCTTTACAATCTCAAGCACTATTCGTTAACTTTCCTTTGGTTGAGCTTCTTTTGATGCAATCTTCCTTTCTTTGAATTTTGTTTACTTGAGCATTTTGATGTTGATTTGATACTTTCTTACTTTGAGGTTCCATGTGCATTCTTGTTTTGCTCTTTTCATCCTTTTTCTTGCTTGTTTACCATGTCCTTTTCTTTTTTTGATTCTTCAATCAATCCTTTCTAGCCACCCTCTCCTCAATTACTCACATAATGGATATATATATAAGGCTTAAGTGGGTAATCAAGGCTTGTAATGTGCTAAATTCACAAGAAATAAGCTTAAAGGCTCAAAATGGTTGACTAAGGATGATGTTCAAGGTAGGAACATATATGGCAATGACTATAATAACAAGGATGACCCTAAATCATTTCACTAATCTCCACTAATCGGGCTCGTTCCTATAGTCCTTGAGCAAGTTTTAACTTATCAAACACAACCGATCCACTCATGAAGAAATATCATGTATGCATGGTTGAGGCTCAAATGCTCACAAGCTTGTGCTCGGACCTTAAGGAACTTATTACACCACATTCATCTCAAAATTGAACAAGTTAAGAAAAACATGTCACAATTTGAAAGTGTAGAGATTCTTAATCATAATTTGTCATCACTTATCACCACAACCTATCATCACTCACATTCAAAAATGACTCACGACATCCCTAAACAAACCACCAAACATCCCAAGACAAAAATCAAAATACACACCAAACATAAAAATAAGGACTCAACAAACAAGACACAACAAAAACACAAAACATGCAAAAACACAAAATACCATCATCCATAAGAAAATTAAGCACACATTCATCCCAACTTTTATTGAAAAGGAAATCCTAAGTTACGAAAGTAAACCTCCCACAAACATAACACATGAAGTAGCATGCTAGTCACAACAATCCAAATCAAAATCAATTCATTTCAAGTAATAAAATGATAAGGTGTAGAGTACTCCCTCGATAGGCATTTGGTAAGGAAAGTGTTAGCTCCAAGCTCCATCATGCTTCCAATACCTCTCATTCATGCTCAAACACTCAACAAACACCATTATTTCAACAATTTCATTATAAATATGGACTATCATGCACTTCAACACCTCCAATCATGCCAAAATCAACCCAAACTCATGAGAAAAATTTTAAAATTTGTCCAATTTTACAAGAATCATACTCAAGTGGTGAGTCACACCACACACTCTCCCCCCAAACTTAAATCGAAACAAGAGTTGAGACTTAAGTTTGCAAAAAGTGGTGAGACTTACCCTTGTAGTTTCCATTGATGATCTTCTTGTTGAGAAGTAACCGCATCCACACGACTCAAGCTATGTCCACCACGCACTAGCACCCCCCAAACTTAACTCGAGACAAGAGTCACGAATTAAGTTTGCAACAAATGGTGGAACATGTCAACTTGAATCCATGAAGCATTTCTCTTTTCTTCAATGAGCATTTTTCTCCATGAGCACAATCAACCTACAAGGCCAAAATAAACAAGCAACAAAAGTAAATCAATAAAGATAGTGATGGGGTGCCTCCCATCGAGCGCTAAGTTTAACGTCTTCAAGCTAGACGAATTTTTAGCTCATCTTTCACATAAAGTATCCACAAAGAGGGTCTCCCTTTGTGATGGATCCACATAGTGCTTCACACGATGACCATTGACCAAGAACTCTCCCCCGTTCTCATCCATAACCTTTAGAGCTCCCCCATCAAGTACTTCCTTTACCACATAAGGTCCTCTCCATTTGGACTTCAACTTGCCCGGGAAAAGTCTTAGTCGAGAATTGAATACTAACACCTTTTCACCCTTTTCAAAGCTCTTTTTCCTCAAACGAGCATCATGCCACCTCTTGGTTTTCTCCTTAAAAATCCTTGAATTTTCATAAGCACTTTCTCTAAATTCCTCAAGCTCATTCAACTGCAAGAATCTTATCTTCTTCGAAGCTTTCATGTCAAAATTCAACTTCTTAATGGCCCAATAAGCTTTATGCTCTAACTCCACGGGAAGATGACAAGACTTGCCATAGACAATTTGAAAAGGAGACATACCAAGAGTGGTCTTGAATGCGGTTCGAAAGGCCCACAATGCATCATCAAGTTTATTAGACCAATCCCTTCTACTCACACTCACTGTTTTCTCCAAGACTTGTTTGATTTGTCGATTAGAAATTTTAGCTTGACCATTCATTTGAGGGTGATACGGAGTAGACACTCGATGCTTCACTCCATAAGTCTTGAGAATGTTCTCCATGAGCTTATTTATGAAGTGACTACCCCCATCACTTACCAACACTTTAGGTACTCCAAATCTTGTGAAGATATGCTTCTTTAGAAACCCCATGACCACTCTAGCATCACTTGTTCTTGAAGGTATGGCCTCAACCCATTTCGAGACATAGTCGACCGCCAATAGGATGTATAGGAATCCATTAGATTGAGGAAATGGTCCCATGAAATCGATGCCCCACACATCAAATATCTCCACTTCTTGAAAGCTCTTAAGGGGCATCTCATCCCACTTGGAGATTCCTCCCATCCTTTGACACCGATCACAACCCTCTACAAATTTCTTACAACTCTTGAACAAAAATGGCCAATACAACCCCGATTGTAAGACTTTTGCAGCGGTCTTTTGAGCTCCAAAATGGCCTCCACTAGGTGAAGAGTGGCAAAACTCCAACACACTATTCCATTCTTCCTCGGGCACACATCTTCGCACAAGAGAATCATTACACATCTTGTACAAGAATGGATCATCCCAAAAGTAACTTTTAAAATCATGAAAGAACTTCTTGGATTGATGCAAAGTGGCATAGTCGTGCTGAGTATGAACAACTTGCGCGACGTCACCATTTTGATCAAAACTTTCTCGTTTGGATTTCGATTGAGGTGTTTCTTATGCCAAAAAGATCCTCTCTTTTGTAGTTTTTCAACCATATATCACACTTCAAGTTTTGAGCTCCACATTAGACATGCACCCCGGTTCGGAACCGCCGGTTCCGGTTTCGAACCGGCGGTTCCGGTTCCAAGATAGGGGGAACCGGAACCGAACCGGGGTACGAAGCTTTCGGTTCCGGAACCGACGGTTCCGGTTCCGGTTTTAATTTTTTTTTTTTTTTTGGATTTTAAGCGTAAAAAATAAAAAAAAATTAAAAAACCGGCGGTTCGAACCGGAACCGCCGGTTCGGAACCGGAACCGCCGGTTTTTTTCCAAATATGAGGAACCGGAACCGAACCTTCCTTAGCCGATTTCGGTTTTTTTTTTGCCGGTTCCGGAACCGCCGGTTCCGGTTCCGGTTAAAACCGGCGGTTCCCCGGTTCGAACCGCCGGTTCCGGTTCATTTGTGCATGTCTGCTCCACATGAACACAAAAAAATTATACAAGTTGGACGTGCATTTTTCAGCATTCTTGCACAAGTTGCACCTTTTCTCCAACTTTGCACTTCAATTATTTTTCCACCTAAAAAATAATAAAACACCACAAATGCACCTTTTTCTCACATATATTAAATACTCCCTCCGTCCCAGAGAAGTTAACACATTTTTTTTGGCACAGAGATTAAGGAATATAATAATTTAATGTAAAGTGAAGTAAAGTGAAGTGAGAGAAATAATATTTAATGTGTAGTGGGTAGTTGTATTAGAGGTGGTATGTGGGCCCCATGAGAATAGATTAATTTTTTTGTGTGGGTCCCATGTATTAAAAAGGAAATGTGTCAACTTTAGTGGGACAAACCAAAAAGGAAAGTGTGTCAACTTCTATGGGACGGAAGGAGTATAAGACATTTGTGTTAATATATAACAACAATTCCCATAAAAAAAGTGCTAAATTGGATACTAAAACACGCTTATTTTCACTCTCATCAAGCACCTCTCACCTCTTTCATAGTAATGGATTTCGCGTCTCCAAACGAAAAACCCCCTCTCTCCTCCCCTAGGGTACGCACCGAACCGCAGCCCAGTCACAATGGCAAAATCCTCTGGACAAAACTTCGTTACAAAGTTGTTCACATGGAACATCACTGAATCCTTTTCTCCGTATCATCTTGCGCAAATTAAGAGTTGAAAATATAGCTGCCACTGGAACTGCATTTCCCTTATTCGAAGAAAGTGGCCAAAGCACGACTGCTGGAACTTTCAATACTTGCTTCGTTCAGATGCTTCCTCACATCGTCGAGCACTTTTAGGTTTGCCCGGTTCCCAACCCTACACCTAAACTGTTCGGGGTGAGGCACCTTTGCCATTGTGTTACGGATGAGCCAACCTACAGTTTAGGCCATCAGAAAATAATCAGACTTCCACATCTCCCTTCTTAAGAGTCAATATCTCCTACTCTTCACAATCAACAATTTCATACTGCAATGATTGGGTCCTTCACATATATACACAACAGACATTTCTTTTTTTCTTTAACCCCCTATACAGATTCAAATCACTTATTCATAATAGATAATTGCCTGATTCATTCCTAATAAGGCCGGGCAACATGAAATTAATCGGGTATGATTCAAGTAAAGCCATTCCATTCCATCACATCCCAAATAAAATTTATTAAATACCCAACCTTTGCAAAAAATAGAATTTTCAACCAAATACACCACCTAAACTCAATAACTTAAAACCAAAACCACACCATTTCCTTTTTCAGTCAATTTCACGATTGATGCTCTTCGAAATCAGTTCCAATACAGCCAAAATAACAACACATAATAAAAAAATTTCAGTTAAAATTCTTAAGCACTACCCATATCACACCAACCACCGATCGCAATGCATTAATCAGTCTCTATTCCACAACATGAACTAGTACCAATAATTATTCCAAGCATTTTGTCTTAAGATTGACAAAATCAAACCAAAGACAAACACACATCTGTTATAAAGTGGAAATCTTACTTATACAACTTCTGACATGTATAATGTATATGTTTGACAACGAAATCGAAACTTCGAACTCGGGATGACTGTATCGTAACGACTGATTTAGATAACAGATGTCGATGACACCAGTGTTTCTCAGTGATCGAGCGCTTAGCACTGCGATATATCTCGATCCTGTTTTGACTGCTTTCGAATTTTGGTATGATATTACCTGGATTCTTTCGATCAACGCCGTCGGTGATATCGTGAATCAGTGGAGATGTTGAGAGCCTTGGAATCTTGAAATTAGATTCAAATTGAGAAACGGGTGACCTATTCAGCTAGTAACCCATTAAGGGTATTTTGGTCCAAAAGTAAAAGTTTATCAAAATTGATTGAAGTTGAATTGGGTTGTTGGTATTGATTTGTGCATTGTGCATTTAGTTATTTTTAATTTTCTCCCTATATTATTTTTGTGTATATATATTAATAATAAAATTTTAAATAGTGAAAATATAATAAAATTATATAAAAAAATAAATTTAATAATTTTGATTTTTGGTTAACCGATTGAAATAATTTAGTTTGGTTTTGCATAAATTGGTTCAGTTTTTTTATTTTAAAAAAATAAGTTATTAATTCAATTTTGAAAATTCGAAATAGAGCCGACCGATGCACACCCCTACTTATAAATTATAATCCATGAGTCATGGTAGATTGTGGGTCACTCACATTTAAAATTACTTAATCCCATTCTATTTCATTAAGGTTTCATGGACCGGGGGTTTAGGTTCACCCAATGTAGGGGTTGGAATAGGCAGGAGTGGGCACGAGTCGGGTTCGCGTTCGGGTACTCGAAATTTCAAATTTGAAAATACATTATCCAAACCCGATTCAATATTTTATGAATCTGATATTTCGGGTACCCGATTCGGGTTTACCCGAAAATACCTCTTTTCTTTTTTATTTTTTAAGTATTCTTATAATAAATTAATTAGGTGTGATTTAAATAATTTTTTTAATGTTTAATCTCTGAGACAATATTTTATTTGATCTCTTTTATTATTTTTTTCTTTTATAAATAATTATAAAAGAATATAATAAATTCATATCACATCATAATAATATTAATTTTTATACTAATGTTAGGATTTAGATGGTATATTTTAATTATGTTGTGAGATATTTAAATTTATATATTTTTATATGTTATTTTTATCCAATTAATTAAAAATATTTATACATTAAAGTATATGATAATTTAAATCATACTAAAATTAATGATATAAGGAGAATTCAAATTTAAATTTAATAAGATAAAGATGTAATAACACAAATTTGTATTTTTATTATGTAAAAATAATTGACAATTTAAAAAATAAATAAATTTAATTAAGTAATGTTTAAAGGATAATAAATATATTTTATGATTAAAAAATTAGGATAGGTCTTGCGTGAGATCGTCTCATGTGAGACTATTTTTTACTTTTTAAAATAGTTATGACTTTCGCTATAAATCGTTCTCACTTTTGATATAAAATATTATCACTTTTTATTTATACTATAAATTGTCCATAAAAGAGCATTATCACTTTTCATTAATTTATTATCACTTTCTAGCCATCTCATGTAAGCCCTTACGTGAGACGGTCTCACACAAGTCTTTGCCTCATTCCAAACAATTAAGAATGCATCAAAATTTTAATATTTCATTAATCAAATTATTTTTTATAATTAAAATAAGAATGTGAAAAAAAAAATTTGGGTATCCGACCGGATAATTCGGATACATTTTTAATAGCCGAAACTCGAACCGAAATTATAGCTTTGGGCTCGAGTAAACCCGAAATTACCTGAAAAAATCGAAATTTTCAATTAATTCTTTTTCAAAAAAAAAAATAATAAAATAAAAATTCGTCGCCCAACCCATTTTCACAGCTAAACTGAAATCCTTGCAAATTATCCAGATAATTACTTCAACTCATTTCTTCTATGGTGGATTTGGATCATCAAAGCTTTCCAGAACCTTCTTAAATGGAGTGGTAAATAGCTTCTATTACTAGAATTCGTCACTCTCGTCTCCTCCTTACCACCAATGCATGAAGAAGAAGACACTGACCTTTCTCAATCCTCGTAGTCGCGAGGGAATCGTCTCCCCTACGAACAATCAACGTAATGCATATCACTCTCTTCTCCAACAAAATTCGGATCATTGCTTTAATCAGTAAGTATTCCTTTCTTTTCTACCAAGCCTACCCTACTCAACCGTATTTTTAATCCCAAATTTCTTTCAATGGGATCCAATTCTGTTCCGATGTCCAAACAGACGTACAGGGTGTGCTTCTGTTTCCGGCGGAGGTTCCGATTGGCGGCGGCGGAGGCGCCGAACGACATCAAGGACATCTTCAATCGGTATTCCGAGAACGGCGTAATGGGCGTCGATCAGCTGCAACGATTCCTGGTGGAGGTGCAGAAGGAGGAAAATGCCACGCTGGAGGATGCGCACGCTCTGATTGGTAGCCTTCAATTTCAGCATCTTAGCTTATTTCATAAGCGAGGGCTCAATCTCGAGGGATTTTTTAAGTACTTGTTTGGGGATATTAATCCGCCTCTTAATCCCAAACTCGGGGTAATTTTCTCATCTTTGCTGCTGTTGCTGCTTTTTTTTTCTCAGTAGTTAAAATTATAGCATCCATAATCTTTCGTCTGTTTGCATATGCAGCGTGAGTAATATATCTGGAAAATTTCATAATCTACTCGTTTAATAAATTTAAAATTTTGGTATTCCTATTCTAGTTAAGATTTTGGTATTCTGGTCAATGACTCAATTGAGGTTCATAAATACTTGTCTTCTAGAGAAAGAAACAAACGTATAGTTTTTCTTTTTATGCATGGTATTCAATCCGTAAACTGACTGAACCAGAAAGGCCATAACTCACCGTCCACTAGCAAGGCCAGAACTCACCGTCCGCTAGCGGAGACCTCACTTCAAGCTAGACTGCTAGAACTTTGCATTCAGTATGGACTGACCCACATTTGTTATCTTCGTCCACGGATTTCGAACTTAAGACTAGGCCAACCTGGGGTTAGAAACAAACGTATAGTGTCTTTGCTGATGAAAAACATTTCGGTTTTCATTTTTCCTATGAGCTGTGTTGAATTTTTTTGTTGTTACATCAATAGTTATGAAATTATTAGTAAGAAAAAATGATAAGGAAAATGAACATCCAGGCTTGTTTAAGTGTGGTATATGCCTCCTTGGTTTTTCTATAATTTCTAAAAAGTGAAAAAATTAAGTTTCGAAGAACACTCATGACAGGATATCTTGTTTTTTTGCTAATCCATAGGTGAATTCATATGTAGAGATTCACGAATAGATCCGAATTGATCCGTATTTTCATTTGCCTGGGGTCCAAATTCCTCTCTTCGATCTGTTTATTGTATTTTATAGTTTGTTTCTCTTCCTAATAAACTGCACCCATTTCCTTGTTAGTAGAACAGCTCTTAAATGCATGGTTTACTAGTGTAACAAAACACTGTCACTGCCTTTTTCTTTTTCTTTGTTCATCTCTTCTGCTTAAAGTGATTCAAAGTGAAGATTCTGTATGTCCTCTGAAAAAGTAGTATATGTGGTTGTGCATGTATAAGAACTTGGAATGGCCTTTCGTTTACAGGTTCAACATGATATGAACGCACCGCTTTCTCATTACTTCATATACACCGGCCACAATTCATATCTAACAGGGAACCAACTAAGTAGTGTTTGTAGTGATGTTCCAATAAAAAATGCGCTACTCAGAGGTGTAAGAGTTATTGAACTTGATATATGGCCCAATTCCACAAGTGACAAGGTTGATGTTCTGCATGGGAGGTAAGCTTTACTCGCTCTTGTATTTTATTACATACTTTTACAATGAGCGCATGATTGATTGCTGGAGACTTGTGCAATTCGACTATTCAAGAATGACTTTGAACTAATCTTCTTGCTTCTTTATTTTTTGGCCCTCTAATGATGGTGTTTTCATGTGCACTCAAACATCAGTGCACTGCATGTCCGTTTGATGATTGAGAATTAGATCTAGTTTTTATGCCAGACAATCATGTAAATATCTACTTGGCTATTATTAAGGCCATACCATTCAGTTCGATAGTACTGATACACAGCTTTGCTGCTTATATTAGTTTGTAGATGGTATGAGGATTCTAAATTCATGATTTTCGGCATAAGATCTTTTGTTAACCTTCTTAATGTTTTTCCTCTCTTTTGATTTTGGTTTGAAGGACACTTACAACTCCTATTCAACTCATCAAATGCTTGAGAACTATCAAGGAACATGCGTTTATTGCGTCTGAATATCCTGTTGTAATAACACTTGAAGACCACCTTACTCCTGATCTTCAGGCCAAAACGGCTGAGGTATATCTATGCTGTTTGCTAGGTTTCATAGGCATTTTCAGTACATCATAATTGATTTCATTGTTTCTGTAATAGATGATAACTCAAACATTTGGAGATATGCTGTTTTCTCCTGGTCCAGAATGCTTGAGTGAGTTTCCCTCGCCTGAATATCTCAAGAAAAGGATTATTATATCAACCAAACCACCCAAAGAGTACTTAGCGGTCACAGATGTTAATGTACAAAAACAAAACTCGAAGGAGAGGAAAGATGCAGCCAAGAAACCTTGGGAGAATGACATCCAAAGTTTCAAAAACAAGATTAATGAAAATAAGGTCCACTACAATCTTTTATGCATAGTTTTGAGTACAGTCATTTTATTGTCTCATAAAGTTCTTTTCTAAGGATGATAATTCAGATGAGGAGGCCGAAGAAGATGATGAAGAGGATTCTAAGTCACTGCAACATACAGCACCTGAATACAGGCATTTGATTGCTATTCATGCTGGTAAGGGGAAAGGGGGAATGCAGGATTGGCTTAGGGTGGATCCAAATAAAGTTCGACGCCTTAGCTTGAGTGAGCAGGAGCTGGAACGGGCTATTATAAGCTATGCCAAAGATATTGTGAGGTACCTTAATCACATTCTAAATTAAGTCTAGGCATTACTAATTTCTTTACCATGTTTATAGAAAACAAATCTGTTAGGTTCATTTAAGCATTTTTAATATGAGGCTATACTTGTTGAAAAAAACTTGCATGAGACCGTCTCACAAGACGGGTATCACTTGTTCTTTTTTAAGGTATAATAGGATATCACTTTTCTATTAAAAATGTGTCACTTATTATCCATCTCACGGGCACACAAGACTTGGTAATTCTTGTTTGAATTTAGATTTACACAGAAGAACTTGCTGAGAGTGTATCCGAAAGGTACTCGTGTTGACTCATCAAACTACAACCCCATGATTGGATGGACACATGGAGCTCAGATGGTTGCATTAAATATGCAAGTAAGTAGTATTCTTCTGGGATACTCTAAGATGCAACGTCTAATTACATGCCATTAATATGCATTTTGAATGTAAACTATGGTGAAAAGAACAAAACTCAGTGTTTGATCAATTTGGCCCAAGCATTGCTGGAATTTTCTGATTTAAACTCCAAAATTGAAAATGAATTTGCTGCTTGATATCTTTTTCCTGGTAATTAGAACAAATATATCAACTTCATGATTAGTATTCAGAGGACAAGCATATTCCTTTCAGGTTAAATTTCCCTTTGAGTTGGATCTCATTGTATAACTTAACAGAAAATTGGTGTGGGGAACTACAGGGTTATGGAAAATCACTGTGGTTGATGCATGGCATGTTTAGAGCCAACGGCGGCTGCGGATATGTTAAGAAACCAGATATTTTATTAAAATCCGATGGCGACATCTTTGATCCTAAAGCTTCATTACCTGTCAAAACTATTTTGAGGGTGAATCTTTCTTACCTTAAAAATAAAATCACCTCTGTGTACTTTTTCCTTGTCTCATTCTTCTGATTATCAGGTAACTGTGTATATGGGAGAAGGATGGCATTATGACTTTCGTCATACTCACTTTGATACATATTCTCCTCCAGATTTGTATGCAAGGGTATGTACTTATTTACTGCTAGTCTTTGCTTTTGCGGATTGCTCGTTGAACTAATCCGATGGCATTGTGGATTCGGGTCCTCAGGTGGGTATAGCTGGAGTTCCAGGTGATGTGGTGATGAGGAGAACAAAGATCCTTTATGACAAGTGGATCCCAACATGGGATGAAGTGTTTGAGTTCCCATTAACAGTTCCTGAACTGGCACTGCTTCGTGTCGAAGTTCACGAGCATGATACTTCCGAGCAGGACGACTTTGCGGGACAAACATGCCTCCCGATATCAGAGCTGAGGGCAGGCATCCGGGCAGTTCCGCTTCATTCGCGCAAGGGGGAGAGGTACAAGTCTGTGAAGCTACTCATGCGATTTGAGTTTGTTTAATCTGGGAATGAATATAGACTCTGTGTCTGATTGTAACTAATAATGTATGTGTCATGATTCAACCAATCAAACAAGATATGATCTTGAGAAGATCAAATGAACACAGAACTTGAATTGTAAAGTATGAAAGAAAGAAAAGATAACACAAGGACTTGATCTTATTGATGATGGACGTACAAGACTCAATAGAACAGTTCCTATGACTATACAATGTAATAGAAATAAACTGTAAACTTGAAGAAGAGTAAACACAGAAAAGTGTGTTCAAGTGTGTGTTTTGTGGCCTATATATTGAGAGCTGTATAGATCCTCAATGAACAAGCTTGCATCCGTTTTAAAGCTGGTGTTGCAGGCTCCTCATAACTGCCAACAATCGATCTTAATGATCTCAACTGCTCCAGATATTTGCTTCCAAAGTATGCACCAGAAAACTGCTCTATACTTGGCCATTTCGAGAGTTTTCTGTTTCCTTCTTGTTGCAACCGCCTTCAACCCTAAATAACTCCCATGAAGCTGATCCAATACATCATCCAGCTCATCTAATATGCTCCACACACTTGATAATTCATGATCCACGTGGCATGCCAGCTCAATGGATCAAGTTTACCCTACAGTATGTATATGACTCTTGAATGTATTCTGGTTCAAAATATTTCATCTGTATTATTTTGATGTATGAAATAAGCTAATTATCCCCCCGTGATTCTAGCTACCTTTTCTCTAGGCTTACGTGGTTTCATTCGACTACACTACTCTGTTCTTTTGTTTGAGATAGTTTTACGGGTGTGATTAGGATTTAGAAACAAATCTTAAAATGTGGGACAGAGCAGCAACATACATATTGACTGATAGACCCATAATGGAGTTATATGGCCATCTCTTATGTACACGTGGACGCATATATCCAGATCCGAGCTCTAGGTTCGATCCGGCTCGATCTAATATCACTGTGTATTTAAAGTTTCCCAACTTAATCTTTACTGTTATTGTAAATAAATTGTTGTTGATCAATTTTATTGATTTTTTAAGGGTAATGTAATATTTTCTTTTAGGTAATAAATAGTAAATTATTAAGAGTTACTCTCTTGTAAGACGGGTTATTTGTGAGATGGGTTGACCCATCACAAAAGTATGCTTATTGTATAGATAAAGTATGTTTATTTGCAATTTAAGTATGTCAATAATAAATCAAATTATAACAAACTAAAATTATACTTTAATGCATAATCCAGCATACTTTAGAATACATACTTTAACAACCATTAAACATATTTTAACTAAATAATAGACATACTTTAACACGTCTCACAAACCGTCTCAAGTAAGTAACGTCTCACAAGAGACTTTGTCAATTATTAAATATTTTGACAAAGACTTGTGAGAGACTGTCTCATATAAGTCTTACGTGAGACGGTCCAAAAGTGATACTCCCTCCGTCTCAGGAATACATTCGCGTATTCTCTGGCACGAAAGGTAACTTTTTGGTGGTGTGATGTAAGAAAGAGAAGGGGTATTTTGGGAAATTGAGTAGAATAAAGTGTATGATATAATTGACTTTGACAGATTGTATGTAAAAAGAAGGTGACATTTTTATAATATTGTAGTATTGTACGGTTATTGATATTGTGTATTGTTTCCATTTTTAGGGGGTGAATGTATTCTTGGGACGGATCAAAATGGAAAGTGCGAACGTATTCTTCGGACGGAGGGAGTAGCATTTATAATGAAAAATGATATTATATATTAATTAAATGTGATAATATTATTTCATTAACAATTTATAATATAAATGAAAAGTGATAACATTTTATAGCGAAAGTGATAACTATTTTAAAAAGTGAAAAATTGTCTCATGTGAGATTGTCTGACACAAGACCTACCCTATATTTTATGGAGTATGTATTAGATGGGAGTGGTATATTTATAATTAAAATGTAATTTGGGATTAATGTGATATTTTGTTTATGGATGGTTAAGTTTAATATGAGACAGACGAAAACGAAAAATGTGAATTTTAATTTGGGATGGGGAGTATAAAAATGTAGTATATTCTTAATTTTTCCAAATAATAATAAAAATAAAAAGTTAATTAAACATTAATACTCTTCATATTTCAACCTACATTTTTAGTGAAAAATTAATTTTATTAATTATAATAAGTATTCTTAAAATAAAATATTGTACTTTTTAAAAACTTTCAAATAAATAAGTAAAAAATAAATTAGTAAGTATAAAAAAAAATCTTAATATTTATGAAATTCAAGATAGGTTGGTTTAGTGTAATGCAATTTTTTTGGTCACATATCTAACATCTAAATAAAATGAATAGACAGAATTCCTCATAACATGAATTATTGTAACGCATGTGTTGTCGGTGTTATTCCATAATAATTATGGATGTGATTCCATAATTAAATTAAAAGCAATAAAAATATATAAATAAAAAAATGGTAAAGAATTAAATAGAGATGGATCCCACCAGAGTGTGAAAGAGTGGAATAAAGAGTGGGATATGAACATGATTAATTGGAAGGCAGTCTCACCGGCTACCAATAAAAACCACCACCACCACCTCCTTCTAACGGCTCCCATATTTAATACTCTATTCATCATTACCCACTAATTGCTCAAATTCAATCTTATTTTCATAACCGATTTCTATTTAATTAAACTTAATATTCATATCTTTAAATTTCTGGGGTGGGATTAATTTTTCCATATTTAAATATCCCTTCCGTTTATTTTCATTGCACCAATGAGTTTGTATTAATATATAGTCTCATGTGAGATGTTACCTACGTGAAGAACCTTGCTATTTGGATCAATTTGATCCGAATCAATAAGCTTTCAGCAAGGTCTAATTACTATTTTAACCTTATTGCTAATTTAGCTTATAATTTAACTTATTTGAGTTCATTAATTAGATTAATTAATTTTCTTCCATAAATAAATTATAACTAATTTAGGTTATTTGAATATCTTATCTTAGTATTAATATTTTTATTCTTTTTGTTTCTTTTATATTATAATATATTATATTTAAAGTTAATTTTAACTAATAATTATTTATTCAAAAATAAAAAAAAGGCATGGACGATTTATTAAATTATATATATATATATATATATATATATATATATATATATATATATATATATATATATATATATTATACTTAAAATTAATTTTAATTAATAATTATTTATTAAAAAAAGAATGGACGATTTACACTAAAAAAATTATTTTTTAACAATGTAATTTAGTAACGGTGAATTTCATTAGTAATTACCAACAGATTAGCAACAAAAATGACATTTTTCTTTTAGCAACGAAATGCCAACATATTTATTCTCTATTATACTAAGGGAATTCAATCTGTTGGTAATTACCAACGAATTACCAAGGGAATCTTTATATAAATTACTAACGGAATTTATTTACCAACATAATTATTTACCAACAAAATTGAATTTTCGTTGCTAAAAAATTACCAACCTCTACTTTACCAACGGATCCGTTGGTAAACTAATTTAACAATGTAATTAAGACTTTTACCAACATAATATTCCGTTGGTAAAAAATACTTCAGTATTTTTGTAGTGTTATTAAATTTAAAGTTAGTTTGAAATGAATATAATTTTAAATTTTAAAGTCAATTCAAATAAATTTTAAATATGAATATTAAAAGATATTAAATTTGTATATATTTTTTAATTTATATAATATAATTTACAACATAAAAAAAACATACACAGTAATAAATTATTACTTTATAGTAGCGTAAAAAAAAATTATGATTTATAATATACAATGAACTATTTACTTTAAGGCAAACACTTGTGCGAGATAGCCTCACGGATCTAATTCTGTGAAAGGGATCCTTTTGAGATCCAGATTTATCGTCTTCTAGAAGATTTTTTGATTCACAGTTATGATTCTAGCTAATAATGCAAATTAAATTGCATTTTTGGCGCAACATCATATTTATCATGGTTGAGGTCTCAGGAAAAGTGATTATATTTTTAATAAATATTAGTATGTGTGATCAATGATAAATGATAATCATCCAATAAATTATTTAATAAACAATTTGTGTGATAGATGAAAAAATAATAATATTTTTAGTAGAAAATGATATTTTATAATAATAAAGTGATAATAATCAATTGAATTGTTTTATGAAAAATAATTTAAAAGCTAGATAAAAAGTGAAAACTTTTTAATAGAAAATGATATCTAATAAATAAAAAATGATAACTTTCTTAATTAAAAATATTTAGTTATAAAAATTGATAACATATTTTAATAAAATAAAGTATACTACTTTTAATAATTAAAAAACCATTTATTTTAAAATATTATGAACAGGAGAAAAATAATTATTGCTTGCGTTTTTTTTAGCATTTATTTAAATATATTATACGTTAAATAACATTAAAATACTTTTAAAAAAAGAAAAGAAAAGAATGATTAAAATAATAATAATAATAATAATAAAATAATAATAAAAAAAAGAAAAGTAATGCGAACATCTTAATTGATTAATTGGTAAATTAATTGATTAATTAATTCTTTCTATATTTGATAAATTAACCTTATATAATTTCATCACTATTGGTTAATTGATTAATTTATTTTGATTGAACTTAATTGATTAAATTACAACTTTTTTGTAACTCTATATATAGCCTATGTCATGAACGTATATTTTATAGCAAATCAATTTAATTAGAGAGTTAAAAAAATATCTCAAACTCCACCATCAACGTCCAAGAAGAGAGAGCGTGAATGGAGAGTAGCCCCTTCACCAAATACATTAGAGGCATTGTACACTTCAGTAAGGGAACAAATGGAGGATCTCAAGAAAGATATGAAAGAGATGTTTATGAGGGAAATAAAGGTATATGGAGAAGATGATGCACGCTGCATTTTGTTGAGGGAGCCTCCACTATTGAATGTGTATGAGGTATTTCTTGAAGCAGTAAAACAAATAAAAGATGATGCAGCTACGATTCCAATAATTGATATATCATCAGACGATACTTCGTCTCGTACTGTCAACTCTTAAGTCATTATAATCGTGTGCCTTAAGGTTATTATTATTAAATAAATATTGTTAGGATCAAATATTCAGCCATTATAAATGGCTTATGATATTTAAATGTTGCCTAGCAATGATTATTATTAATAAAAAAATATTTTTAATTATTACTTATCAATGTCGATTATACTTTTCTTTTATGAATAAATAATTATTATTCCGTGTTTACTTGTTTACAATGTCGACTATACAATGAGTTTTATTTTTATGTTTATTTATATATAGTAAGAAAAAGCTTAGTACCATTATTTAGTAATAATAATAATATAATTATATAAAAAATGTGATTGTACTGCATGATCAAGAAATAAATAAATAGGACTTAAAATTTTTAAAATACCATTTAGTTTTTTTTCTAAAATATATTAAATACAATTTTAAAGAAAAATGAGACCATTGTCCGAATTATATCTTATCCAATTATAACCATCCCTATAATTCACTTATAAATATTATACGTAATTTGAAGGATGTCGATTTTTTTTTGTTTATAATTTAGAAAATTCATGATTTTTTCGTTCAAACCCAAGTACTGAAAAGAATTATATAATATAAAAATTACACCTAATTAATATCACAATAAAACTAATTTAATAAAGTAATACCATAAAATAGAAATATATTATTTATATATGATGACAATATCACGTTAACTAATAAGTTTTCAAATAAAAGAAATTCATTTGATGATAAGTACTACTAAAACATTCAAATTATTTGCATGACTAAATCATAATATAATGCGTAATTATAAATTAAACTGACTACCCACTATGTCATCTCCATCTCCATAAATTCTAGGAACAGATTCTTGGGTCAGAGCAACAGCTTCTTCATTCAAATTTCACTGTTACATACACGGTAAAAAAAATTATTTTATTAGATAGGAAATAAATTATACTCAATTAAATAAATTAAAATTATACCTCATTTCTAATATCTCCATAATAACTAGGACCAGATTCTTGTGTCATAGCAACAACCTCATTTTGAGCTTCATTCAAATCCAACTGTTACATATACAGTTAAATAATATTTTATTAGATAGGAAATAAATTATATTCAAATTAAAAAAAAGAATATACCTCATTTCTAATTTCTCCATAATAACTAGGACCAGATTCTTGTGTCATAGCAACAACTTCATTTTGAGCTTCATTCAAATCCAACTGTTACATACACGTTAAATAACATTTTATTAGATAGAAAATAAATTATACTCGAATAAAAAAATAAAATTATACATCATTTCTAATTTCTCCAATTTGAGTGGCATGACCACCATGAGCCCTACGACCTTGCCCGATATGCATTGGGTTTGTGGTGGCATGATCACCACGTCCTCTACCACCTCCGCGTCTTCCACGATGAACTTCATACCTGTTGGCAATTGGATCGTGTGGCTTAAACGTGATCGTTAGGATTAAAGATAAACAATAAGCAGCGGAAGCAATTAAATCATTTACCGTACTTCTGGGTTGATGTAGAGGATGAACCGTTGCAGAGAACCACCTCTCAATCTTCTGCTGTATGTCCCAAGTCGAATCCTGCTGTTGTGTGGGCAACAATCCGCAGGATTCTCTCAATCTGCTCCTGTTCTTTCTAACTGTCAAATGAGGCACTGACTTACGGTTAACAGGAGCTGAGATGACTTATATAGTTGGGCTACAGCAGGGACCAGGAGGAGAAATTGGGCTGGGCCTCAATTGAATTTAATTAACCAAGCTTAGCCCAAAGCTTTTAATTAAATCCAATAATAATAATATAGTCCACTAAAATATTATTACTGCACTACCCGTCCAATCCCAAAATTATGTTCTGGGCTCCTTCTTATTATAAGCCCGACAGTCTCCCCATGTTTAAGATATACAATGTCCATTAATTAATTAAGTTACTGACAACTCAAATTAATTAATATCTCATCCAAGAGTAGTACCACTCAACCTTTTTATCATGCCGGAAATTAATCCACTTGCAAGATTTACATGATAAACCTTATGAGCTCCTCAAGGGGACATCATCAACCTATGACGGACATGGATTCCTTCTACAATCAACAGCACACCATAGAGACAGCACTACTTCCCAACTCACCGAGTATATTGATTTAATACTTATAAATCTCACCCATTGATGAATCAAAAAAATACATACTGCCCTACGTGTCGAGGTTATTGTATAGGGATTAAGAGCACGAACTTCCATAATAACAGAGATCAAGTTCTTCTATAAGTCAGTATAAGTCGAACGATCTCAGGCGGTCCTGCTCAATACACACAAGTGCACTAATGTGATTCTATAGCCAAGACAAGCTAATACCAAACCACACTACAACCATACCGATAGATAGTCCCCGTCTATCTCAGTTGTGAGCATCTGTTTATACTTTATAAGGAAACCGATAATATGATCTTCCGCGTGTTGTCGCACAACATATTATCTACAGTATAAAGTAAATGGACTATTGCATCATGCATATAAAATAAATTATAAGATGCAATCATTTGATCAATGATTCTCATTTCAAATATTGTTATGGCATTGTTCATACTAAAGCTAGACTTTTAGTATACAATCCAACAATCTCCCACTTATACTAAAAGACTATGCTGTCATGTCTTCTGCCATACATCTGATTCCTACTCCCACTTACACGACCTTAAAAAGCTCTCGCCTTAAGGTCCTTGTAAATGGTTTACTAGGTCATCATCCGGTGCAATCTAGGCGACAACAACCTTCTCCTCATCATACGATTTCTCGTAACAGGTGGTACTCGCGCTCCATGTGTTTAATTGCCTTATGGACTTGTGATTTCTTCAAGTTTGCAACTGCACCAATATCATCAATGTAAATTGTGATTACCTTGGGCAAACTTAGAAACACTTCAAAGTCCATCATGAAGTCTCTAGAGTCATATAGATACTTTGGCTGCCTCATAGGCTCCAATTTATCATCTTTCCATGATGGAGTCCGGAGTTTGAAATATATTTCTATATAACACTCCTCCACATTATGACACTACTTCTTAAGATTAAACACATAACCTTTGAGGTGAATTTACTGCCGTCCAATCTGACTAAAAAATCCGAATCTACGTAATCCACAAGAAGCAGTGAATCTGTCCAGTAAGTCCACATATAATATCCAGTCCTTCTCAGGCACTTTATAAATGTCTTACCACAGTTCATCATTCTTGTTCCGGGTTACGTTGATACCTTCTGTTCATGCGTTCAGCAAAACAGATATCCAACTTCGTTCATAGCATTCTTTAGATTAAGCTTCCTTATTCGCCGAAGCATAAGGAACCGCTTTCATCTACTTTATCTTCTTTTTATGTCTCAAAGACACATTTACTTAGATAAATTTACATGCTAAACGAGTATGGACTGTATCATTTTATGAAACTTGAGATAAGCATAATATCCTTTCTTGTGATCCATATTACCGTGATCAAAAGGATATATTTTGCCTTTCTTAAGTCCTTCATCTTTACCGCTTTATTTACCATACCCATACGCCCGATAATACTCTTTCATTGTCTCCAATGAGCAAGATACTATCTGTTGGATTGTATACTAAAAGTCTAGCTTTAGTATGAATAATGTCATAACAATATTTGAAATGAGAATTATTGATCAAATGATTGCATCTTATAATTTATTTTATATGCATGATGCAATAGTCCAATTACTTTATACTGTAGATAATATGTTGTGCGACAACACGCGGAAGATCATATTATCGGTTTCCTTATAAAGTATAAACAGATGCTCACAACTGAGATAGACGGGGACTCTCTATCGGTATGGTTGTAGTGTGGTTTGGTATTAGCTTGTCTTGGCTATAGAATCACATTAGTGCACTTGTGTGTATTGAGCAGGACCGCCTGAGGTCGTTCTTCTTATACTGACTATATAGTAGAACTTGATCTCTGTTATTATGGAAGTTCGTGCTCTTAATCCCTATACAATAACCTCGACACGTAGGGCAGTATGTATTTCTTTGATTCATCAATGGGTGAGATTTATATGTATTAAATCAACAAACTCGGTGAGTTGGGAAGTAATGCTGTATCTATGGTGTGCTGTTGATTGTAGAAGGAATCCATGTCCGTCATAGGTTGATGATGTCCCCTTGAGGAGCTCATAAGGTTTATCATGTAAATCTTGCAAGTGGATTAATTTCCGGCATGATAAAAAGGTTGAGTGGTACTACTCTCGGATGAGATATTAATTAATTAGAGTTGTCAGTAACTTAATTAATTAATGGACATTGAATATCTTAAACATGGGGAGACTATCGGGCTTATAATAAGAAGGAGCCCAGAACATAATTTTGGGATTGGACGGGTAGTGCAGTAATAATATTTTAGTGGACTATATTATTATTATTGGATTTAATTAAAAGCTTTGGGCTAAGCTTGGTTAATTAAATTCAATTGAGGCCCAGCCCAATTTCTCCTCCTGGTCCCTGCTGTAGCCCAAGTATATAAGTCATCTCAGTTCCTGTTAAACCTAAGTCAGTGCCTCATTTGACATACGGGAGAGAACAGAGAGCAGATTGAGAAGACTCTGGGGACTGTTGACCACCCAACACCAGAGTTGACTTTGGGACATACGGTAGAAGATCAGAGGTAGTTCTCTGCAGTTCATCCTCTACACCAACCCAGAAGTACGGTAAACAATTTTATTGCTTCCGCTGTTATTTGTTTGCCTGTTTTCCCTAACGGATCACGTTGAACCGCACGATCCAATTGCCCAACAATTGGTATCAGAGCGTTGGTTTCGTGGTGAAACGTGACACGTTAGGTTGGGTTTGAGCCTTTCGTGTGTTGATTGTCTTATTGATAGCAAGTTTGTTTTTTTTGTGATTATGTGACTTGATGTGTTAATTATCGCAAGAAAAAGAAAACTGGGGTATAGTTTTACACTTGAAACCCTTTCTGCTATCCTTTATTGCTGCGATCTAACAAGTACGATAGTAAGAAACCACCATACAACTATTCTTTCACCCTCTATGTTCACGGAAAGAAAAAGCGACTGCACGCGGCGGAGCTGATGACATTACATCTCGTCGGTAATCGGCGCTGTACGACTGTTACTCCGGGCGAATCTGGTGTAACCTCGGAGCGGGTTTCCTTTGTGGTGAGATGGCGCCGATGGGTTCCGGAGGTCCTTGCTGCAGACTAATGGATGGTCTGGAAGCGGGCGACGGCGGACGTGAGAGCGGCGACCCCAGTCTGTGATTTTTGTCGGCGATAAACGTGGCTGAACGACGATGGCTGAAGCGGTGTCTTCAGTCGGAGACGGCGTGACTGAACGAAGAGGATGGCGGTGCCGAGTCGAAGGTAGCGAGTCACCTCGTTGACTCCGATCGATGAAGCGCCAAGCAGGTCGGGGCGATCTGACCATCGGCGGATGAGCGGCATCGTCAGACTGCTTCTGGGCGGATTTCAGGAGGTTCGACTTGCAGATTCCAGTCGAGTCTGAGTAGATCCGGCAGCGCGTGTTGATAGTAAGTACAATTGGAGACGGCGACGATCTCGATTGACATCGACAGATCCGTGCTGGAGGCGGCGCCTGGATTGAGACCCACCGATGCTGATTCCAGTCGCGGCGCTCGTTTCTGTCAGCGGCTTTCCAGCCGCGTCTGATACTTGTTCTGGGCGAGCCTATTGCTGTTTCTGAGCGGGTCTCCTTAGTTAGGAGACGGCGCCGGTGGTATGCAGTTGCCGGCTTAGGCAGACCATCCATGGTCCTCGAGCGGCGGCGTGTGATGATTGGAGGCGGCTCTGGCGGAGCTGGCAGCGAGGGTGGCGACTCAGCGGGCGGCGGCGCTGTTGGCGGCGGATGCTGGCGCGGCCGCCGGCGGCAGAGGCGACCGGCAGCGCCGGAGCAGGCTGGGAGGTTGCTTGGCGGCGGCTGAAATTAGGGCACCTGTTTGGTGTTTTGGGCCTGTTTAGTTTAGGGCCCTATTCCTTTTATTTTGCTGCTGGGCTGTTGATTATAGATTGTATGTTGGGCCTAGTTTAATTATTTGGCCCAAATTTTTAATTAAAAGGATATTGGGCTGCAGGGCCCTATTTTAATTAAGGAGTATTTGGGCTGATGATTAAAGGGCCCAATTCTGTAATTATATTAGATGCTGCTCAATTTTAATTTGGTTTTGGGCTTTTGGGCCCAAATTTTAATTAAATGGCAATGGGCTGCTGGACTAATTAATTTTAATTAATTGTGGGATAAATGTTGGGCCTGATTTTAAATATTTGGCTAGACCTTAATGTTGAAATTGGCATGGTAAATGGGC
Source organism: Pogostemon cablin (assembly GCA_023678885.1). Taxonomy (NCBI): domain Eukaryota; kingdom Viridiplantae; phylum Streptophyta; class Magnoliopsida; order Lamiales; family Lamiaceae; genus Pogostemon; species Pogostemon cablin. Next base: position 14,750,251 of record CM042979.1, read on the forward strand.
TTAATTATTTTATTAATTGGCTGCTCATTTTATGTTAATAATGTTTGGGTCAGCTGGGCCTATTTAATTGATCCAACATTTTATGCAATTAATTAATGTTATATAACTGATTAATTGATTTAATTGTCAATTATTGTTGTATATGTGACAGGCATGTTCTATGTGATTTATTTATTTAAATTGCTGTTAATAGAAGCATGTCTAAGTTGTATATTTTATTCTGGAATATTATATGCATGTTAAAAACCCTCGGTAATTAAATAACTAAGTGTGAGAGGGGATTGGTAATAAATTCCCGCGGCCTCCATTATTGGTTTGTTAGCAATGTGAATAGACTTGCGCGTCGGCATTAGAGCCTTCCTCCCCATCGGATGAGTTTATTCATGGATTGCTGGAACAGACTTCATTAAATAATTACGTTTGTAATGTGATGCATATGAACTTGCGCGTTGGCTTAGACCTTCCTCCCTATCGGATGAGTTTATATGCGGTTCACTGGTACAAACTTGTAATTGATGACTGTAGGAAGTTATCCGAGCGCGTGTGTACTTCTCTATCTGTAAGGCACACAAGCTTGGGCCGCGGACTTGGGGTCAAATGATGGTGTACACTTAGATGTAAATAATAAGTATCCTCCCCATCGGAGTCACTGCTTTTATTTGCATGGCTAAAGAGAAACCGACTATTAATTATTTTGTCATAAAGTGAGGTTGACAAATGAAATTAATGGGTAAAACCTTCTCTTGTAAATGTTCGGGTTTGTAAACGTCCACACTATCGTGGCTTGCAGACTCACGGTGCTTGAGATGTCGGTGAATTTTATTTTATATTGTTTTGAGGGAATCGATATAAAAGAATAAAATTCGAAGATTTGATCGGTAAATTTATTTGTGATTCTCTGAATTTCGAATGGTTTTATTTCACTAATTGTTAACTAAAAGACATTATATTTACTTGTCCATATTAACTGATTAGAAAAGAATCTTAATTTTGAAATTTACTGCTTAAGAAAATACATGTGTTCTCTCAAAGGACGGCTCATGATGCCTATTAAAGTCTTTAGTGAAGAGATGAGAGGATCATAGAAATATGATGAACTCATGTAACTCTTCAGATACTTGAGTAATTTAAAAGGCGCAAGATCATGATAGAATTTGATGAATGAATTGGAAATATATATGGAATAGAAGTTGAAAGGGAAACCTAAGTCAATTTTATTTTCCATAATTGCCTAGATGTTTTTAGAAAGTTCCACCTCAATTACAAGAGGATGTAAATGGTGGGAAACTTCTAACAAAACATGTGGCAAAGGAAAGCCATTTTCATCATAAAGTGAACAAGTTTAATATCTTATTTACTAATAGCCTAAACATGATTAGTGATGGCATCTACTGACACCAAGTGTGTAGATACAGGAATCACTAAATGTTTTTCACTTAGTAAGGATAAGATTGTTAATAACATGGGTAAAACTACAAAGGTAGTGGCTATTGCAGTGGGAGTTGTTTATTTATCTCATGATAAGAATAAACGATTGATTATGAGAAATTGTCTTTACGTACGTTTCATAGAAAGAATTTAATTTCGGTTTCTATGCATTAACGGATGGATACTTCATTTCATTTAAATGACATGGTCATAGAAATGAGGAATGAGGCTATAATCCGTTAAAGTACATTGGTGGATAATTTGGATACTCTTGAATCATGCACATCCCACAGATGCAATAAATAGTAATTAAATAATGCATCTTCTAATATTAGTAAGAGAAAGGAACCTTCGGAAATGAACTAAACATACATTTGGCGTCTATGACTAATTCATTTTACTTGAGTAGGATTCAAAAGTTGATAGCCGATAGACCGTAAGGTTTATCTGAAGTGGAAACTATCGGACTTGCGAGTCTTGCTTGGAAGTAAAAATGATTAACTGCCTTTTCAAGGCTGTGGGGTATAGGGCCAAAGATATATATGTTGGAATTAGTTCATTCTGATTCAAGCGGACCTAATATTATCCAGGCAAGAGGTAGACATTACGGTTTAACCGTGGTGGTAAATACCTCTTAGGATAGTTAGGAGCTATTAATCAGAAGTTGAGATTAAATCTCAAGTTGTCTACACCGGGCATGCCCCAGCTGAAAGGTGTGGAGGATAGAAGGAATAAGGCTCTTGTGGTTGTGATTAGATAGATGATGAATTATTTGGAATTATTAAATTCATTTTATGGATATGCCCTAGATACAGTAATTCGTGAAACGTTTGTCTGTATATGGGATATCCTATAAAAATGAAGAGTAATTTATTTAGTCCAAAAGATCGAAGGGTGACTGTTAACACAAACACCAGATTTTTGAAAAAGGACTATGTAATAAATCACAAATCCATGTATAAGTTGTTCTAAAGGAAGTGAGAGGAAAACACTAAGTATAAGTACCAAGTGTACAAGAGGATATACCACAAGGTAAACTGTAACGCGTTCACGTCTGATACACAATTACATGTAGTGCCTTGTCGTAGTGGGAGGGTTGTGTGACAACCCATAAATATATGTTTTGGGAGAGTCGTGAGACTTGATCCCTAGTCAACATGATATTATCCCACGGATACGACGTAGCACTACAAGATAAAAATGCGGAATCTTAGTAAGTTGCAATGAATGTTGAAATAGAATCTACGGATTCTAAATTAACTCTGGGAGCTTATTTGACCACTAAATGGTGTAAAAGCCATTGCAAGGGTCAAAGGAAATAAAAGAGGATCATACAGAAAGGTGAAAACCTTGGAAGCAAAGCTTGTTGCGAAAAGGTGTACTCAGAAAGAAATGGTTCGATTATGAGAAAACCTGTTCGCTTGCAGCTATGCTTAGTTGATCCGGATTCTTTTAAATTTTGCTGCTCATATTGAATCATGAGGAACAGCAAATAGATGTCAAGACAGCTTTCCTGATTGGAAGTCTTGAGGAAAACATCTATGTGGAGCAATCAAAATAATTCATTGCAAAGTACTAATAGCATTTTGATAGTAAGCTTAAAATTGTCCAGCGATGGACTAAAGCAAGTTTTAAGATCGTGAAGCATCTGTTTTGATTAGATAATCCAGTGGCATGGATTTAAATCAATGAGCGGATGAGTCTTGTGTGTTGTAAAGAGTGACGGAAACGTGGTGGTGTTTCTTGTACTATACGTAGATAGTATCTTGCTCATTGGAAACAATGAAAGAGTATTATCGGGCGTATAGGTACGGTTAATAAAGCGGTAGTGATGAAGGACTTAAGAAAGGCAAAATACATCCTTTTGATCACGGTAATACGGATCACAAGAAAGGATGTTATGCTTATCTCAAGTTTCATAAAATGATACAGTCCATACTCATTTAGCATATGAATAGACTTACGCGTCGGCATTAGAGCCTTCCTCCCCATCGGATGAGTTTATTCATGGAATGCTATGAACGAAGTTGGATATCTGTTTTGCTGGATGCAGAACAGTGGGTATCAACGTAATTCGGAACAAGAATGATGAACTGTGGTAAGACATATATGAAGTGCCTGAGAAGGACTGGAAATCATATATAGACTTACTGAGCAGATTCACTGCTTCTTGTGGATTACGTAGATTCAGATTTTATAGTCAGATTGGACGGTAGTAAATTCTCCTCAAAGGTTATGTGTTTAATTTTAGGAAGTAATGTGGAGGAGTGTTATATAGAAATATATTTCAGACTCCGGACTCCATCATGGTAAGATGATAAATTGGAGCCTATGAGGCAGCCAAAGTATCTATATGACTCTAGAAACTTCAAGATGGATTTCGAAGTGTTTCTAAGTTTGCCCAAGGATATCACAATTTATATTGATGATATTGGTGCAGTTGCAAACTTGAAGGAATCACGAGTCCATAAGGCAATTAAACACATGGAGCGCGAGTACCACCTGTTACGAGAAATCGTATGATGAGGGGAAGGTTGTTGTCGCCTAGATTGCATCGGATGATGACCTAGTAAATCCATTTACGAGGACCTTAAGGCGAGAGCTTTTTATGGTCGTGTAGTGGGAGTAGGAATCAGATGTATGGCAGAAGACATGACAGCATAGTCTTTTAGTATAAGTGGGAGATTGTTGGATTGTATACTAAAAGTCTAGCTTTAGTATGAATAATGTCATAACAATATTTGAAATGAGAATTATTGATCAAATGATTGCATCTTATAATTTATTTTATATGCATGATGCAATAGTCCAATTACTTTATACTGTAGATAATATGTTGTGCGACAACACGCGGAAGATCATATTATCGGTTTCCTTATAAAGTATAAACAGATGCTCACAACTGAGATAGACGGGGACTCTCTATCGGTATGGTTGTAGTGTGGTTTGGTATTAGCTTGTCTTGGCTATAGAATCACATTAGTGCACTTGTGTGTATTGAGCAGGACCGCCTGAGGTCGTTCTTCTTATACTGACTATATAGTAGAACTTGATCTCTGTTATTATGGAAGTTCGTGCTCTTAATCCCTATACAATAACCTCGACACGTAGGGCAGTATGTATTTCTTTGATTCATCAATGGGTGAGATTTATATGTATTAAATCAACAAACTCGGTGAGTTGGGAAGTAATGCTGTATCTATGGTGTGCTGTTGATTGTAGAAGGAATCCATGTCCGTCATAGGTTGATGATGTCCCCTTGAGGAGCTCATAAGGTTTATCATGTAAATCTTGCAAGTGGATTAATTTCCGGCATGATAAAAAGGTTGAGTGGTACTACTCTCGGATGAGATATTAATTAATTAGAGTTGTCAGTAACTTAATTAATTAATGGACATTGAATATCTTAAACATGGGGAGACTATCGGGCTTATAATAAGAAGGAGCCCAGAACATAATTTTGGGATTGGACGGGTAGTGCAGTAATAATATTTTAGTGGACTATATTATTATTATTGGATTTAATTAAAAGCTTTGGGCTAAGCTTGGTTAATTAAATTCAATTGAGGCCCAGCCCAATTTCTCCTCCTGGTCCCTGCTGTAGCCCAAGTATATAAGTCATCTCAGTTCCTGTTAAACCTAAGTCAGTGCCTCATTTGACATACGGGAGAGAACAGAGAGCAGATTGAGAAGACTCTGGGGACTGTTGACCACCCAACACCAGAGTTGACTTTGGGACATACGGTAGAAGATCAGAGGTAGTTCTCTGCAGTTCATCCTCTACACCAACCCAGAAGTACGGTAAACAATTTTATTGCTTCCGCTGTTATTTGTTTGCCTGTTTTCCCTAACGGATCACGTTGAACCGCACGATCCAATTGCCCAACACTATCTACATATAGTCCAAGAAATACCACCACGTTTCCGTCACTCTTTACAATACACAAGACTCATCCGCTCATTGATTTAAATCCGTGCCACTGGATTACCTAATCAAAACAGATGCTTCACGATCTTAAAGCTTGCTTTAGTCCATCGCTGGACACTTTTAAGCTTACTATCAAAATGCTATTAGTACTTTGCAATGAATCACTCTGGTCGCTCCACATAGATGTTTTCCTCAAGACTTCCAATCAGGAAAGCTGTCTTGACATCTATTTGCTATTACTCATAGCAGCAATAAATAAATGAATCCGGATCAACATAAGCATAGCTACCAGCAAACATGTGTCCTCATAATCGAACCATTTCTTTCTGAGTACACCTTTTCGCAACAAGCTTTGCTTCCAAGGGTTTTCACCTTACCGTATGATCCTCTTTTATTTCCTATGACCACTTCCAATGGCTTTTACACTATTTAGTGATCCTTCAAGCTCCAGACGTAATTTAGAATCCGTAGATTCTATTTCAACATACATTGCAACTTACTAAGATTCTGCATTTTAATCTTGTAGTGCTACGTCGTATTCGTGGGACAATACCATGTTTACTAGGGACCAAGTCTCACGACTCTCCCAAAACATATACTTATGGGTTGTCATGCAACCCTCCCACTACGACATGGCACTACATGTAATTGTGTATCAGATGTGACACGCGTTGCAGTTTACCTTGTGGTATATCCTCTTGTACACTTGGTACTTATACTTGGTGTTTTCCTCTCACTTCCTTTAGAACAACTTATACATGGGCTTGTGATTTATTACATAGTCCTTTTCCAATAAATCTAGTTATTGAGTTAACAATTATCCTTCGATCTTTTGGACTAAATAAATCACCCTCCATTTTTCTAGGATATCCCATATACAGACAAACGTTTCACGAATTACTGTATCTAGGGCATATCCATAAAATGAATTTAATTATTCCAAATAATTCATCATCTATCTAATCATAACCATAAGAGCTAATACCTTCTACCCACCACACCATTCAGCTGGGGAATACCCGGTGTAGTCAACTTGAGATTTAATCTCAACTTCTGATCAATAGCTTCTAACTATCCCAAGAGGTATTCGCCATCATGATTGAATCGTAATGACTTAATATATTTTCCATGACGCTTCACTGTACCAGCCTTACAATTCTTGAATTAATCAAAGAACTTAGACATGCAGTGCATCATATAAATATATTGGTTTCCAGAATAATCTTTGAATATTCATAACCACCTCTCGCCTGGATAATATTAGGTTCGCTTGAATCAGAATGAACTAATTCCAACATATATATCTTTGGCTCTACACCCCACAGCCTTGAAAAGGCAGTTAATCATTTTTACTTCCAAGCAAGACTCGCAAGTCCGATAGATTCCACTTCAGATAAACCTTACGGTCTATCGGCTATCAACTTTTGAATCCTACTTAAGTAAAATGAATTAATTTTAGACGCCAAATGTATGTTTAGTTCATCTCCGAAGGTTCCTTTCTCTTACTAATATTAGAAGATGCATTATTTAATTACTATTTATTGCATCTGTGGGATGTACATGATTCAAGAGTATACTTTTAATCCACCAACGTACTTTAATGGATTATAGCCTCATTCCTCATTATTATGACCATGTCATTTAAATGAAATGAAGTATCCATCCGTTAATACATAGAAACCGAAATTAAATTCTTTCTATGAAACGTACGTAAAGACAATTTCTCATAATCAATTGATAATTCTTATCATGAGATAAATAAACAACTCCCACTGCAATAGCCACTACCTTTGTAGTTTTACCCATGTTATTAACAATCTTATCCTTACTCAGTGATAAACATTTAGTGATTCCAGTATCTACATACTTCGTGTCAGTAGATGTCATCACTAATCATGTTTAAACTATTAGTAAATAAGGTATTAAACTTGTTCACATAATGATGAAAATTGGCTTTCTTTTGCCACATGTTTTGTTAGAAGTTTCCCACCATATACAACCTCTCGTATTTCAGGTAGAACTTGCTCAAAACATCCAGGCAAATTGTGAAGAATAAATTGATTTAGGTTTCCTTTTCAATTTCTATTCCAAGCTTTTCCAATTCATTCATCAATTGAACCATGATCTTCTGCCTTTTAATTTACTCAAGTATTCGAAGAGTTACATGAGACCATCATATTTCTATGAACCTCTCATCTCTTCACTAGAGACTTTAATAGGCATCATGAGACGTCCTTTGTGAGAACACACATGTATTTTCTTAAGCAGTAAAGTTTAAAACCAAGATTCTTTTCCAATCATCTAATTTAGACAAGTAAATATAATGTCTTTTAGTTAATAATTAGTGAAATAAAACCATTCAAAATTCAGAGAATCACAAATAAATTTACCGATCAAATCTTCGAATTTTATTCTTTTATATCGATTCCCTCAAAACAATATAAAATAAAATTCACCGACATCTCAAGCACCGTGAGTCTGCAAGCCACGATAGTGTGGACGTTTACAAACCCGAACATTTACAAGAGAAGGTTTTACCCATTAATTTCATTTGTCAACCTAACTTTATGACAAAATAATTAATAGTCGGTTCCTCTTTAGCCATGCAAATAAAAGCAGTGACTCCGATGGGGAGGATACTTATTATTTACATCTAAGTGTACACCATTATTTGACCCCAAGTCCGCGGCCCAAGCTTATGTGCCTTACAGATAGAGAAGTGCACACGCGCTCGGATAACTTCCTACAGTCATCAATTACAAGTTTGTACCAGTGAACCGCATATAAACTCATCCGATAGGGAGGAAGGTCTATGCCAACGCGCAAGTTCATATGCTTCACATTACAAACGTAATTATTTAATGAAGTCTGTTCCAGCAATCCATGAATAAACTCATCCGATGGGGAGGAAGGCTCTAATGCCGACGCGCAAGTCTATTCACATTGCTAACAAACCAATAATGGAGGCCGCGGGAATTTATTACCAATCCCCTCTCCCACTTAGTTATTTAATTACTGAGGGTTTTTAACATGCATATAATATTCCAGAATAAAATATACAACTTAGACATGCTTCTATTAACAGCAATTTAAATAAATAAATCACATAGAACATGCCTGTCACATATACAACAATAATTGACAATTAAATCAATTAATCAGTTATATAACATTAATTAATTGCATAATTAGTGGATCAATCAATTTGGGCCCAAGAGCAACAAATAAGCACAAAATGAGCAGCATATTAAATAATTAATCAAGCTCATTATCCATGGCCCATAATCTTAACCCAAAATTAAATTAAGTCCACCAAGCCCACTAGCACAAAAAGTCCATTAATAAAATTAATTAATCATGCTTGGCCCATTACCCACAATTAATTAAAATAGGATTAGCCCAGCAGCCCATTAGCATTTAATTAAAATTGGGCCCAATAGCCCAAAACCAAATTAAAAAAATGAGCAGCCTATTAACTAAAAAGAGCCCAATAAACACGTTAATAAACATTTGGGCCCAGCAGCCCAAAACAATTATTAGGAAAAGAGCCCTTCAAAAAAACTTGGCCCAAGGGTTGACCCAATAAGGAAATGAGCCCAAACCCATTTTCCAGCAATCAAGGTCATCCACCCTGCCCCTTGCAGCCGAAACTTCTAGACGGAACAAACACCAGCGCGACTATCATACGAAGCAATCACCGGTGCCGCTGCTCTCGACATTCGTGCCGTCAGCCGTCGGAATTGCACCTTCAGCCCACTGCCGTGAAGTTCCCATCAGCGCCCTTCCACGGTACATCCATCGATCGACTACAGCAACAGATCCGATCGACTGTAGCAAGAGGTCCGATAAAAAAAAACTACCCATCCGCGGCAATCCCGATCGGCGAGAGGACAGACCCACCGTGCTTCCACCAAGGTCCGTCGCCATCCACACTACTGGAGTATCACGCCGCTACAACCGCATCACAACGTTGACATCTCCGCCGCTCAACCGCCGCGCTCTGCCCAGCAATCGCAGCACCAGTCGAGACAGGCGCCGCCAGACGTCAACCATCAGGGAACTCGCTTGACGCTTTATCGATCTGAGTCAACAAGTTGACCCGCTTCCTTCGACTCAGCACCGCCACCTTCCACCGCTAGCCGCCGCCTGACGACAGGACAGCCCAAATGAGATCCACTACCGATCGCGCCGCCCAAGGCCACCACTGTCCAAAACAGTATCGATCCAGATCCGCCCGTACCAGCTTCGTCAGCTCCGCCAGAGCCGCCACCTGCCGTCTTGCCATCATCGCTGTCGTACGAATGCTCACCGTCAAGGCCAGCAGCCATCACCGTGTGCGTGAGTATGCGGTGTCCAGTTTGATAGAAAGTGGATGGGTTTCGACAGTGTGTGTTGTGTCCAGGGTGTTAATCCATCAATAAATACACGCTCATTATCATCAACAATGCACATAGGAATTTAGGGCAATTCTCACATATTCAATCCCTTTCATCATGCTTTGAATCAATGATTAATACACATATAATTTTCATAAATAATACAAAATTATTTAAATTCTAATTCACATGCTATCTATACGACAAGTAATACACGTATAGCACGTAAACCCTTCCTAACATTTCACATTTCACCACGAAACCAACGCTCTGATACCAATTGTTGGCAATTGGATCATGTGGCTTAAACGTGATCGTTAGGATTAAAGATAAACAATAAGCAGCGGAAGCAATTAAATCATTTACCGTACTTCTGGGTTGATGTAGAGGATGAACCGTTGCAGAGAACCACCTCTCAATCTTCTGCTGTATGTCCCAAGTCGAATCCTGTTGTTGTGTGGGGCAACAATCCGCAGGATTCTCTCAATCTGCTCCTGTTCTTTCTAACTGTCAAATGAGGCACTGACTTAGGGTTAACAGGAGCTGAGATGACTTATATAGTTAGGCTACAGCAGGGACCAGGAGGAGAAATTGGGCTGGGCCTCAATTGAATTTAATTAACCAAGCTTAGCCCAAAGCTTTTAATTAAATCCAATAATAATAATATAGTCCACTAAAATATTATTACTGCACTACCCGTCCAATCCCAAAATTATGTTCTGGGCTCCTTCTTATTATAAGCCCGACAGTCTCCCCATGTTTAAGATATACAATGTCCATTAATTAATTAAGTTACTGACAACTCAAATGAATTAATATCTCATCTAAGAGTAGTACCACTCAACCTTTTTATCATGCCGGAAATTAATCCACTTGCAAGATTTACATGATAAACCTTATGAGCTCCTCAAGGGGACATTATCAACCTATGACGGACATGGATTCCTTCTACAATCAACAGCACACCATAGAGACAGCACTACTTCCCAACTCACCGAGTATATTGATTTAATACTTATAAATCTCACCCATTGATGAATCAAAGAAATACATACTGCCCTACGTGTCGAGGTTATTGTATAGGGATTAAGAGCACGAACTTCCATAATAACAGAGATCAAGTTCTTCTATAAGTCAGTATAAGTCGAACGATCTCAGGCGGTCCTGCTCAATACACACAAGTGCACTAATGTGATTCTATAGCCAAGACAAGCTAATACCAAACCACACTACAACCATACCGATAGAGAGTCCCCGTCTATCTCAGTTGTGAGCATCTGTTTATACTTTATAAGGAAACCGATAATATGATCTTCCGCGTGTTGTCGCACAACATATTATCTAAGTATAAAGTAAATGGACTATTGCATCATGCATATAAAATAAATTATAAGATGCAATCATTTGATCAATGATTCTCATTTCAAATATTGTTATGGCATTGTTCATACTAAAGCTAGACTTTTAGTATACAATCCAACAATACCTTCCTCTAAATCTGTTTGTACATGGCCTTCCACGACTATTAACAATAATTGGATCACGAATATGTATGTCATGGACATTATTCGTACATTTCACACCTTGCCTGGAGCGTCTCCCAACTTGTTCAGCTTGAATGGAGCGTCTCTCACCTTGTTCATCATTATCGTTCAAATTTAACAAATCTTTCTTTAGAGACTCCAATTGTCGTTTGACATGCTCAATTCTCACCATAGAACCTATAGACAAATCGGTGCATTCTTGAAAAATATACTCCACCTCTCTAAATTTTTTATATTCATCAGTCATATGGGGATAACCTCCACGAAAGAAAATCTTTGAGTGGGGACGATGAATGTCTTTTCTCCACCTTCTTATAATGTATCTATCATTGATATTCCTTATACTTTTAAGGGACATCATCTTGAAGATATGACAACAAATCAACCCATGTGATTCAAATTTCTTGCATGTGCAACTGATATACTGTCCAACCTCTCTAAACTCAACTGTATGTTCAGACTCTCTAACAGATCCATTATCAGTCGCGCTCCTTTCCATTATTTTATATTTTTCAACACCATTTTGCACTTCTACCTCATCGACCGCAGGTATATAATTGCAATACATCAACCGTTTGATTTCTTCTTGAACCAACTCAAACATTGAATGTGTGAATGCACCTTGGAATTGACGCTCTCAGTCAAAATCTGATATGCACTTCATCACTTTGTTCATCGATTTAAAATCTGCAAGAAATTCTTTCTCCATTTTATCACAAATTACAATCTCATATTGCTCAACGAATTGCTTCAATGTACTTCTTGAGTGCACGTAACCATCAAAATAGGCATGCATACCTTCACTTCTCTGCATAGAACTCATACCAGCCCAAAAGATATGATTTAAAAAAATAGGCACCCAACTATATCTCTCTTCATAAAGGCTGATCAACCATGAATTATTCTCCAAATTGTATTTCTGAGTAAATTCACTCAAATTTCTCTCAAAAGTCTGAATTGTCAAACTATTATAAACAATGGACTTGAATTCACTCATAGCAATGTGAAAAGGACGAACATGCTTAAACTTTTCAGGTAATTTGCAAAGAATATGCCATAAGCAAAATATGTGCACAGTATTAGGCATGACTTCCTTAATAGCAGTCCTTATACTTTCACACTGATCAGTTAAAATTGTATTTGGATGAACACCACCCATTGCTGAAATCCACGTAGAAAATAACCACTTAAATGAAATTGCATCCTCATATGAATCCAATGCACAATCTAATAGAATGGACTGACCATGATGGTTGATATCTATCATCGTTGCAAAAGGCATCCGATATTTGTTAACCAAATAAGTGGTGTCAAAGCACACCACGTCATGGAATTCTTCGTATGCAGCTTTACTACGTGGATGAATCCATATCACATTTTTCAATCTGTCATCATCATTTGTATAAAAAAAATGAAAAAAAATCTCTATCCTTTTGTTGCATACTCAAGAATAATTTGTAAATAGCTTCAGCATCCCCATCTCCAAGCCTTAAACTCCTACTTTTATTAATAAAATTTCTACAATCTTTTGGTAAACAACCTAAATTCTCCGGCCCACCATGTTGCACTTCAAGCAACCTAATACTTTTACAAGGACGTAATCCTGCAATATCATTAGCTTCTAATTGTCTCTTCATTTCCACAGTTAGGTTTCTATGACTTGGCATTAATCTAGTCATATTAGGAACCAATTCATGATTATGATTATCTACTCTTTTCGAAACCATCCAAACATTATCTTTAAAAATAGCACTGAGTTTTGCTTCACAGTTTTTTTTTTTTTTGATTTTTTAGCATCAGACTTTCTCCCTCTATCACAACTAATTGTCTGATACATGTAATAATCACTATTCCCTTTACTGGCCGATTTTTTCGCAACACTGAACCCCTTTAGTGTTGTATGTTCTTTGTAAAAATTAAACAATGCATCAATACTAGAATACAATTGATCTATTGTCGGACCTTCTTCAAAATTAAAATTAGCACCACCTGGACCTTCTCCAAAATTTAAATCAGCAATTTCTTCTTCTGCATTTTCATTTATAATATCATTCTGATTTCCCACCTCTTCTTCCATCATGCTATCTTCATCGTTTGAACCAAATAGTTGGTTCATAAGATTTCTTCTATCCTCATTTTGGGTTCCTTCAATGACATCATCCATGATAAATTAAATCTTTCTTTTACAATATATTATAAAACACCATTTTATAACTCTTTCTTTTATTTATATATATATATATATATATATATATATATATATATATATATATATATATTTAATTAAATTATGGATGATAATTAGTCACGGCCATCAATTAAATTATTCTATCAATTAAATTATGTATGATTAAATTTCTATGCTATTAATTAGTATGTCTATCAATTAAATTATTCTATCAGTTAAATTATGTATATTAAATTGGTAATCATATATTGATTAATGGAATCTTTACCATGTTATAATGTAGTCTATTTCCAAGGGAGTGATCTTATTAGTATTAATTTTTATCAAAAATAAATCTATGGTATAATATATTTCCACGACTATATATCTTATTTTTCTCTCATGTTACACTAATTTATTAGTATATATTTTATCTTAAATTAAATTAGTTAAATATATTGTATTATTATTATGAACATAATATTTATGTTAATTAAATATTTTAGTGAAATTATTAATTTATATAATTACTATTCTCTCCGTCTCACCGAAAGGTCTATATTTTACTATATTAGGCGTCACACTCAAAGGTCTCAATTTTTATTTTTAGTAAACTCGACTCATTTTACTTAACGAGCCCAATCGAGCTCGACTCGGCTCAAAAATTACTCGAGCGAACTTGAGCTCGTTCTTAGGATCATTTCTTTAAAAATTACTCAAGCGAACCATGTTGCAACACATCATATTCATAAAAGTTATTTATAATACCATATTCACAATTAGTATACATAAAATAATATATATATATATATAATTAATATTAATATTAATATACTAAATGAGAGGTTAATTTTGATGAGGTGTCATGTCCATAATTTTTCTCAATTATTTTAATTATTAATTATAATTTAATAAAGATAAACACATATATTTTTATTTTAGGATTTATAGATATTATCAAATAATTAAATTTAATTCTTAATTAATATTTAATGTAGATAAATACATAATTATTTTAAATCTAATATAAAATATTAATAAAAAGTATTTATTTTCACCGCGTATAAATAAGGTCACAAATATTTTTCTCCTACATCTATTTCACTCCCGGCATAATTTTTTTTCAGGTTTCTTTCGATTTTAAAGAATTTACTGTATGCAATTTATTTATTTAATTTATTTATTTTATTTTTTATAAGAACTTTTTTTTCTTTTATTATTGTCATGAGCTATTTTTTAATCGTTATTTATCATGTTACATATGATAATTTTATTGTTTTTATGTAGAATTCTAAATTTTTAGCATGTTAAGTTTTTATTTTATTATTTTTTAGGTGTGAGAGTTTTTTATTTTTATGTTATATTACACATTTTATAAATATGAATAATAAGAGTATTTTTTTTATATTTTTTTATTTCATGTTGAATGCCCATAATTATTGTCTATTAGTATATTTTAGTTATTAATTCAAATTTAATGTAGATAAAGATATATATTTATTTTTATTTAGTTTGATTAATGTATATAATTATTAGTATATAAATATAGAAATGAAGAATTTAATTATTAAAATTATAAATATAATTATTTACTAATAATTATAAACCCATTTATATTTTAAATATTAATATATATATATATATATATATATATATATATATATATATATATATATATATATATATATATATATATATATATATATATATATATATATATATATATATATATATATATATATATATATATATATATATATATTTAGTTTGATTAATGTATATAATATTTTTTTATAATTTTTTTATTTTTTATTAACAAAAATATTAATTTTAATAATTTTTTAATTGTCATTCAACTTTTTTTTCTTACTAAGTTAATTATAAATTTTCTTTTGATTTCTCAATTTTTATTAATTATTAGGAGTATTATTTATTAACTAAAATTTCATTTAATAATATACTGAATTTTTTTAAAATTAATTATTTAACATTTATAAATATAAATATTTATAGAGATTATATATATATATATATATATATATAATTTTGTTTAATTAATAATAGTAAATTAGATATAGATTAATATTTATATTATAATTAAAATTATATTATAAGAAAAGTAAAACAATTAATGCATCTCATTAGTTCAATTAATATGATAAATTCTTACTTAAATTATAATTAATACTACCTTATATATTAAAAGGGTAATTTAGTATTTGAACTTTTTAAATTATTTAAAACTTACCATAAAAACTCAATTGATCCGGATCAATTTGATCCGTTTATATTTTTCCATTCGTGAAATAAGTTAAAGTATGTTTATTATTAGACAAAGTATGTTTAATGATTGTTAATTTATATTTTTTTAAAGTATGCTGAATTATTATGTACTCCCTCCGTCCATCCTTACTCTATTCATATTACTATTTTGGATCGTCTTGGAATTTGCTAAATTTACCAAATAAAATAAAATAAAAATAATAATTATATTAAAATATTCTTATTGTGCACCTGGGTGCACCCCATAATAAGGTGTACCCAATTTTAGAAACGTATACAATTATGAACAAAAACATATACAATTATGAACATACACTTTGTTTGTTAGTTTTTTTAATGAAAATTTGAGTATAAAAAAATATACAATTATAATAAAACATGAATACACTATTAAATAAAAAGTTATATACATATGTATGCTAATTTTTTTAATAAAAAATTGAGTGTGAAAAAAATATACAATTATTAAAAAAAATATTTACAGTATAGAATAAAAAGTTATACACATATGAATACACCCTTGCAAATAGAGTGTAAATTATGTTTGTAAATAAGAGATGATAAATTTGATATTAATGTTTACTTTTTGAGATTTGGATTAGAATTGATAGAAAAATTGAATTAATAAAATATGGTATTTCCTTAAATTATTTGTATATGAACAATTTATGTGATAAACAAATGAGGAAATGATGAACGTTCAACGAGATAGAGAGAATATTGATAAATACTACTCCATAAGATAAGATAATATACTCCCTTCGTCCTTAAGAAAAATATGTGTTTGTATGTTTAATGATTGTTAATGTATGTTTTCTGAAATATGCTGAATTATTATGTATTACTTTCGTCCATCCTTACTCTATTCATTTTACTATTTTCGGTGGTCCATCCTTAATTATCAATTTCTCTTTTTAGACATACGGGACCAACACCCTCCACTAATACAAATAAAATATGAGATTCACACCCTCCACTAATACAACTACCCACTACACATAAAATAATAATACTTCTTAATCAACATATAAAAAGCAAATAAATACATTAATGTTGGATGGAGGGAGCGTGTTCTAATATGATTTATTATTGGCATACTTTAACTACAAATAAGCATACTTTATTTATACAATAAACATATTTTAGTGATGGATCAACCTGTTTCACACCTGTCTCACAAATAATCCGTTCTTGTATATTAAACTTTCCATTGTTAATTGCTCCATGTAAATTGATAAATTAAAAAGATTATTTCTTAAATATATATGTACACAAGGGTAAGATATGTAATGTATAAACAGGATTAGATATTATACTATAAACTACAATCATAAAATTATAAATATCCTCTAAAAGTTAACAATAAACCATAAAATATACCCTAAATATTACTGATACAGTATAATAGAACATAAACTATAGAAATACTTATTTATAATATTTGAGCTTTTTTTTTATTGAATCAGGTTCACTAATATACTTTTTTTTTTATCGGTAAATGTCAATTGTTAGTATAGTCATTAATTAGTTAGTGTATACTAAGTCTCCTTACTCCCTCTTCTCCAAGCCTCCTTATATGTTCAGTCCTAATTTGTTCCCAATGAAAATCGAACCTGGGTCTCTCACTCAAGTGAGGAGCCCAGTGGCCAGGTGGGTAGCCCACCTGGTTATCACTAATATACACTATGTATTATCGAAATAAATCTTCACTATATGAAAATAACTCTTTAAAATAATAAATAATTACTTTTTTAATTTAAATAAATATAAAAAATCACTACATTTCATAATTTGACTAATATAAAAACTATAAAATATCATAATTAATTAAAAGTAAACTTTTTATTTAGAATGACCTTTGTCTCACTTTTTTACACATAAATTAAAAGATATACTATTTTAATTTGTAGTGGATTGACGGATATAGTATTTTAATATATATTTGATAATTGTATTATTGTTGTGTGTGGGCTCATTGAAAAATATGAATTAGTATATCTCATTTATCAAAAAGAGAAATACAGATGTGGATGGGAATTATAAACTTCTTAAATTATGTAAGAAAAGAAATGAGAAGGGAGAGATTAAAAGAGAAAATGTATAAATAAAGAAAAGATAATGTATGAAGAGTGGATGGGTCGAAGATTATAAGATGAGTGTTGTTATTTGTACACCCCTTTTTATTAAATACAACACTTTTATTAAATACACATCCCTTTTAAATTTTTTAATCTTAATTTTATTATATACACCCCCTTAAAATTTCAAAATTACCATTTTACTTTTTAACATTATACACCCCAGAATCCAACATTCAATTTTACTAAATATATAAACTCCATCGCCTCACGTTATAAATTCATATCAATATTCCATTAATTCATAAAAAAAACACGTTTGTCATAATTAAAAAAATTATTTGAGTTTATTTTTATAGAATATATACATCGGTATGTCCTTTTTTTTTATTTTTTTTCCTTTTCAGTTCTTTGATTTTAATAAAGTTAACGAATTAGATTTAAATAATTTTTTAAATTAATCTGACATAATCTTTTTATCTACAATGTACCATTAATCTTTTTTAATTAATAACTACTCAAAATAAATTTAATTTAATCATTTTTAATTTATATATATATATATATATATATATATATATATATATATATATATATATATATATATTAAATACTACTAATTAAGTTAAAAAAAATTAATGAAATGAATTTCTAATTTTTTAAACAATAGAACTTGCTATATATGAAACTACTTAAAATAGAATAGCGTCACTACAAAAAAAAGTGATGAATAGAGACGGTTTTAGAGATGGCTTTTAATGCTTTGAGACGGTTTTACGGTCGTCTACAATTTGTGCGTAGCTAGAATAAAGACGGAATTAGAGACAGTTTTATTTTGAGATGGTATTTGCGACGGTTCTAAACCGGATCGGTTCAGTTATTTTTGAGACGGTATTTGAGACGGTTTGTTGCCGTCTCCATTTGAGACAGTTTTGAAAATCGTCTCCATTTGTGCCAACGGCCGGAGAGTTGGCCGAAAAATTTAGAGACAGTATTAGAGACGGTGTTTAGTCGTCTCAAATTTGAAACGGTATTAGAAACGACTTTTTTCCATCTCAATTGGAGACGGTTTTTTTCCGTCTCTAAAACCCTCTCTAATTATTAGCTATGTCAAAATGTTGGTCCAGGTTCGAACCAGAGCTACCATGGCCCGACTCATCTCGAACCACCAGACCAACCATGGCCCTCAAGAGGATTTGAACCTGGGCTTGTAGGCATTGGGAGCCCTTATGGGCATTATGTGTGCCACTTTTGCTAGGAGTAATTCTTATTATGTATTCATTACATTATATATATATAATATTAGTTAATATTTAGTATCTTTTAATTTTATATTACATACATTTAAAATATATTATAATTTAATTGTATAAATAAAATTACTCATTCCATCCCACAAAAATAATATTACACTTTAATTTCTTGCAAAACTGAAAGCCGCATGTTAATATTTTATAATGAATATATACATATTAAATAATTTTAGAGTTGTCACGCTCAGTTTATATAATACATATATAGTTATGATACTTTATATTATTTTGTTAATATTTGTAGATAATCGTTGTACCCTTAAACTATTAATTTAAATAATAGTTTGCACTTAATCTTTTCTGTTAATCGTTGAAAACGAATAATACTATATTAATTCGTAGCTAAAGAATTTTTTTAAGTAGGATAATTAATGAATTAAAGTATGTTATAATATGATTCACTACAAATATATTTTAACTATTAATAATCATACTTTACCTATATAACTACTATACTTTAACAATGGATCCACTTATCTCAAAATCAGTCTCTCATATACCCGTCTCATAAGAGAACACCTACATTATATTATATATTCGTTCAATAGTTATATAGAATATTTAAAAATAAAAAATATGAAAATTACACATCATTTTAGAGAGCTCTAAAGACGACACGTAGGCAAAAAAAAGTTTTCCTATAATAATATATATACTAGTTTTTTCCTTCTTGTGCTACATGGATTCATAAATTTACTTTATCTTAAATTAATAAGATAAATTAATTTAGCAATATTTATTATTTTTATGAATACGTGTTTATATTAATTAAATATTTATAGTTAAATCACTAATATATATAATTGTTTATATATATATATATTTTTTGCCTCATATGTTATATGATATTTTTTTTACTTTATTTTAAATTTATAAAATTAAATAACTAAACTTTATATATAATAATAAATAATATAACATTTATGTTAAATAAATATTTTTATAGACATTATTATATTTTTAATTGAAGATTTATGGTAATTACTTACAAAATTTTAGAGTAATTAATTTTTAAGTGTAATTTTATAATGAATGAAAGGAATAATATAATTTTTAAATTCATATAAAAAAGGTGGCAATCTCATTTTTTATTCCATATATATTATAATATATAAATAATTATCTATTTGGAATAATTAATTGAATAAAGACTTATCAATTTTCTAGATAAGAATAAATATTTTGGTAATATATAATAGTGATATAATAATAAATATTAATATATAATAATAAAAAATAAAAATAGAAAGATTATATATATATATGTAATATTAAAATAAAATATAAAAAATACAACAATTAGCCACATCGCAACACATCATATTTTTAAAAGATTATTTAAGGCAGTGTTTTCGCAATTAGTATAATATATATATATATATATATAATTATTATTTAATATTTAATTATATTTAATATTAATTAGCCCTTAATTTTATATTACATATATTTAAAATATATTACTCCCTCCACCCTTCAATACATATCAATTTTTTTTTAATCCATCTCATTACAAAGTATTCAGTTACTTTTGGAATTGATGTGACTCACAAAAAACTATTATTATATCCAATCCATTACATATGGGCTGACTATCAGCACTAAAACAATTGTCTATTACACATTAAAATATTATTATATCCCCAATCCACAATATATTAAATTATCTTAATCCTTAATTCACGTGTAAAAAGAAAATGATTACCTTACAAGGGGACAGAGTGAGTATATAATTTAATTATATAATTAAAATTATTCTATTTATCACACAATAAATAATATTACACTTTAACTCCATGCAAAACTGAAATCTCAAGTCAATCTTTTATTCTATATATACATATTAATTAATGTAAGAATTGTTACACAGTATGACACATATATAGCTATGATACTATATGTTATTTTATTAATGATTTTGTAGATAATCGTTGAATATTTAATCTGTTAGTTTAAGTAATAATTTCCACTTAATCTTTTTTGTTACTCTTAATCATTTTGCACTTCGTCTAATATATTAGTTTTGCAGTTATAATATTTTATGTTAATTTAATTAATGAGTTTGTCTCTTGTATCTCCAGGTGCACAAAGTTTGTAAGGGTACATCATTTTGTTCTAAAGGGTATACATTTTAATTAATAAGGGTATATCATTTAGTTCTAAAAGGTATACACTTTTCATTAATTTTTTTTATTTTTTTCAAAAAATAAATGGTACACATCTTTATACTAAAGGGTATACAATTTAATACTAAAGGGTATGACGCACGGTGGGCGCACAACGTTGCCTTAATTTTATTACTTCGATTATAAAATTCATATATGCTATATAATACAAAAGACAAATGCTAACATATTTTCTTCATGGGACTTTAATTTATGTTATAAAAAATTAAGAGCCATTTTAATTTAATATTATTTGTTGTGTTTATATGATACCACAAAGCACATATTAATCAACATGATATAAATATTACTCTAAAGGGTAATTATATAAACATATTACTACAATTTTTAAATTTATTTAAATTTTATCAGAGTTTCCTTTGTATTTAAAGTTTACTTTTTTTACTTATATTTATTTAAATTTTGAAAGAGTTTACTTTGTATTTAAATTAATTTAAACATATTTATTTAAATTGTGAAAAGTTTATTTATATTTTATACATAATTTTATAATATGATGATGGTCCGGTGGTCTCGAGGCTTAGTGGTGGCATGGTGACCATGATTCAAACCTCAATCCGTTCATTTTGATAAATTTAAAGGTTAGAGAGGGTAAAAACCATCTCTAATACCGTCTCAAATCGAAATCGTCTCAAATTGAGACGGTAAAAAGCCGTCTCTAAATTAATCGATCCGATTCTCTGGCCTACCGACACTATCCGTCTCCAAAACTGTCTCAAATAGAGACGGCAATAAATTGTCTCTAATTGAGATGGTAGAAAATCGTCCCTAATTCTGTCTCAAATTAAAACCGTCTCTAATACCGTTTCAAAAGGAGACGGTTTGTATCCGTCTCAAAATTGAAACGGTTAAAAGCCGTCTCTAAATTATCCGATCCGGTTCGCCGACACTTCCGTCTCTAATATTGTCTCAAATCAAAACTGTCTCTAATACTGTCTCTAATTAGAGACGACAAAAAATCATCTCTAATTGAGACGGCAAAAATCGTCTCTAATACTGTCTCAACTTTAAACCGTCTCTAATATCGTCTCAAAAGTAAATTTGTTATTGTTGACCAGTGGTCAACGAAAAATGCCGTCTCTAATTCAAAAAATCGTCTCAAATATAGACGGTTATTATACCGTCTCTAATTTTCGTATCTAATCAAAGCATTTTTTGTAGTGCGTGTCGGATTGATTCACAATTTTACCATTTTGTAGAACGAACTTATATGAGTTTGAGTCATTGATGATACGACTTATACTGATTGGATCATTAGTGAGGCAAGGTGGGTTGGATCATGCAGACCAAATTTCATTTTCATATTTTCTACGTAAATTTTATTTAAAAATAAAAAAATAAAAATAAACATATGAAAACAAGGAATCTAATGAACATTTTTAATCAAAGTGACATCTAATAAATAAAAAAGTTATAATCATTCAATTGAACCATTTTATGAAATATTTGTGGTGGATTTAAAGTGATAAAAAATTTAATAAAAATAAATAATTAGTCAAAGAAAAGTAGTAATCGAATAATGAAATTATTTTATAAATAATTATATGAGAAATAAAAAGTGATAATATTTTATTAAAAATTTGTACCTTATAAATAACAAATGACAACTTTCAAATTAAATTATATTATAAATAATTCATAAAATAAATATAATATTTTAAATAAAAAATAAGTTATATAAAAAAGTGATATTTATTATATAAAAATAAGATAAAATAAATATTGTACTTTAATAATTAATAAAGATAAAGATTTTACAAGAGAATTGAAATAAATTATTTTTAAATTTATTATCTTAATATTGCAGAAGCTTAATCAGGTCAATAATGGGGCTTCTTTCTTAATTTTATCTGTTAGGAGGTGTATTTATGAACGTATTTTTTATGGAGTAATATATTAGTGTAGTGTGTATAAAATAGAAGGAGGTGTGTATTTAAAATATACTATATGGTGTGTATTTAATAATTTAAGGGTAATTTTGACTTTTTTTTAAAATATTAATTTTATTTTTATAAAAATAGAGTGTGTATTCAATAGGAGGAGGTGTGCAAATAAGATGACCCTTACAAGATTTGTAAATGTATTAATATGTATACAAATACTCAAATAAACCCGATATATCTCTCCATTTTGAGAATTATAAACTTATTAAATTACGTAAGAAAAGAAATGAGAAGGGAGAGATAAAAGGAGAAAATGTATAAATAAAGAAGAGATAATGTATGATGGGTGGATGGGTTGAAGATTATAAGATTTGTAAATGTAAATGTATTAATATGTATACAAATACTCAAATAAACCCGATATGCTGTATTTCTCTTTGATAAATGAAATCTGCACAAATCGATTCATATTTCTCCATGAGTCAACACATAATACTAATACAATACAATTAATAAATATATATTAAAATATTATATCTGTCAATCCACTACAAATTAAAATATTATATCTTTTAATTTATGTGTATAAAAGTGGGACAAAGGTCATTCTAAATAAAAAGTTTACTTTTAATTAATTATGATATTTTATAATTTTTATGTTACAGTGAAAATAACAAAATAACAAAATGCATACATTATAGTGAAACGTAGAGAGTAATAATTTATCATTCAAAATAAAATATTTTCATGCATTAAAAAGTAAATCAAAATTAGGTGAATTTGGATTAAATATACTCCCTCTATCCCGCTTTAAGATTTATATATATATTTTTTTTAATTTTTCATAAATTAAGGTTTACACTTTTTTTTGTTAGGTGAAATAAAAGAAAGAAATTAATTATTTAACATGAGGTCCACACACAACACTAATCCTACTAAGTACTATGTACTGACTATTACTCCCTTCGTCCCACTACAAGGACTGTATTTTGTCATTTTCGTCTGTTCCAATATAAGAGGTGTATTTCCTTTTTAGTAAATCGGACTTACACAAAATAATTAATATATTTTCATGGGTCCCACACACCACACTAATATACATATCTATTATATATTAAAATATTATTTTTATCTCCTCATCTACACATTAAATATTATATCTCTTAATTTATATGCAGAAAAAAGAAAACCATATAGTGGGACAAAAGGAGTATTTTTTACAACTCATTACCCATTAAATTATTATATCTCTTCTATACTCCCTCCTTCTCGTCCTTATGGTTATGTTTGCTTTTTGCATGTTGATTAATGAATATAGTATTTTAATGTGTATTGAGGTGAGAAAAATAATATTTTAATGTAAAGTGGGTAAGTGTATTTGTGTGATGTGTGGGTCCATGGAGAGAGAAGTAATTAATTTGTATGGGTCATATATGCTAAAAAGGAAAATATAACCATTAAAATGGAATGAAAAAAAAAATACTGTAACCATTAGAATGAAATGAGGAGAATAATGAAAAAACAAAGATAAATGGTGTACCCCACCATTAGGGGTGAAAAAACAAAGATAAATTAACACGAATGAAGGGAGTAATTATCTCACTTGAATGCTCGCGCTTCATTTGTAAAGCGTAAACACTAATATCAAATACGAGACGAAAGTAGTAGGAGTATTTGTTTTTTAAGTCGGACGATGGGCCTTCGTGGACAAAAGTCTCGATCAAGGCTCCTATAGGTGTCAACATCTTGAGTAGTTAACTGCCTTTAATTGACCGCTTTTGTTTAGACTTGAGATTTAGAATCAAAATTCTCTCATGAAAAAACTTAGTTGGACACTCTAGAAACTACCCTTATTTAATAATTAAAAAATGTGTCATTGTAACACGTCACTTATAAAATTTTCATGGACTCAGAAAAGGTAAAAGCTCCTGTGTGCCCGGGGACACGGAAAGATGCTCCGTGTCCCCATGTGAACACAACCCTCCCCTCCAATCCTATTTAAACCTATGTATTGCTAGGGCTTTAAATTGTAAAGGGGCATGAAAATTGCAAAGGCGCACGGAATGTGCTCCGTGCGCCCGGGTGCACAAGAGCCTCACTCTTCAGAAAAATCCATAAGACTAATTTTATTAAAGTTAACATTTTAAATTGATAAATAATTTTAATAAATGAAAATGAACAAAGAGATTAATTAATAAATCCGAAAGTTTGAAGTTTCTAATAGACTTTTTCTTCAACTGGTCAACAAATACATTTCAAATACATTAAAACCTCTCAGGTCACAATTGGACGAATTCAATATTGATACATATTAAACATCATGGTCTACACAAAAAACAACGTATATTCACCATTTATTTTCTCATAATGATGATATTTATTGTTCTCCATCTAGTGTTATATTTTTATTATAATTTTCTATGTCGATGAGTACCGTATACAAGAAAAAATATATAAATAAAATAAAAATTTAAAATGGAAGTATAAATTTAAAAAATAAAATAAACATAGTAGTCGTCTGAAAATGAAATGAAAAGTATAATAGAACTCTGTATTTTACAAACAAGTCATGTGAGACTATTTTATATATATATATATATATATATATATAATACAAAGAAGGTAATTCTTAGTTGACATGTGCTCACTAGTAAAGGGGTCACTTGTGACCACGGATCACCTGTGACCACGGGTCACCTAAGTAAGCCCCAACAAAGTAAGAAACAAAAACAAAATAAATATACTTCCTCCAACTCATCCAATGAGTCTTTTTTTTTTTTTTTTTGGCGTCTCACCCAAATAGTCATATTTTCCTTTTTATACATATGAGATCACACACACCCACTAGTACAATTAAAATATGGGACCACACTCTCACTAATATAACTACCCACCATACATTAAATAATGATATTCCTTAATCCACGTGTAAAAACAAAAAACAATCCTTTGAGCAGGAAGGAGTATAAAAGACCATGACACACTGTCTCTTGTGAAACGAATCCATATAAAACGGATTGTGAGACAAATAGATACTAGGTAAAATATGATTTTAATGTAGTTAAGTAAGATAGAATAATAAACTAAAATATGATTTTAAAGTTATATATAGTATGATTCATTAAAATATAATGTGTGATTTATTAAAGTTCTTCGTTCGTCCACTTTATACATGCACATTTTCCTTTTAGTTCCTCTTACTTGTACATTCTCACAATGGTAATGACTCACAATATTACTACTTTTACAATAGTATAATATTACAATGATGTCATCAAATTTTTACACTTGATTTGATAAAAATTAATAATTTCATACACTTTATTTAATTTAATTAATATATATATATATATATATATATATATATATATATATATATATATATATATATATATATATATATATATATTCTACATCAATAGAAAATTTTACATTTATTAAAATACGTGCAACCAAATGCATGTAAGTGTTACTTCGATGGAGGAAATAAGATTTTAAAATGGTTAAAGTATTGATTTATTAAATCAGATTTAGTAACACCTACACAATTTTAAAAATTACTACTCCCTCCGTCTCAGCAAGCTCTTCACTATTTCCTCATTTGTTTGTTTTACTACACTCTTCACCCTCCAAAAATAGTAAAATTCTCAAAATAAATAATCTCTCACTACATCATATTTTCAAAAATGCTACTCTTACATAACTCACATAACTTACTTTATCATTTATTTATTACTTAAAAATACCACAATACCCCTAAAAGTCAATAAAATTGATCAAAAAAGTAACTTTTCTTAAACTCCGTATTTACTATAACAGTGAAGAGCTCAGTGGAATGGAGGAAGTAATATATACACTTACAAATTATGTTAATCATCACTATTATATATTTTCTTTTCGATTAATAATGTTATCTCTTTCATCCTCGATTTTTATATATTCTCTCTCATCAATTAATATTCTCTAGCATATATTTCGGCCTAACACATTAATTTATCATAAAGTTAAACTCTTTCAAATCAAAAATTTAAAACAAACATAAATTATTATTAAGGGCCAATATTAAAAATACTCATATATTTAAGTCAATTATCAACATCAATAATAGTCAATTTATATATAAAATCTATCCAATTTATACTTTTGGACTTTAATACCCATACTATTCAACCTATAATTAGAACCGTCAAAATATATGAGTTAGGCCCGCCGAATCAACCTGTCCCCGCTCATATAAAAAGAGGATTAGGCAGAACATTTCACAACCCATATAGACGTGGGCCTATATGGGTTGGCCCAAACGAAGGCGGGATTTAAGCGGGTTGGGCAGGTTGGGGGCGGATTGGCCTGTCTCTTTTTTTTTCTAATGCAAAGCCAAATCTGACTTTTAACGTTTAAACTCACCCATGACTTCCAGACTGCTTCATTCAATTCTCACTCCCATCCACCAGGACTTTAAACATTCAATTCCCAAATTAAAAAAAAAACCCTAGCTGCCCACCATCTTTTCCCTTCGTTCTTTACGCATTGGTTGGGTTCCGAAAGATGCTATGAACGATGAGTTTTGGAGACATTTTAAGATTTGTGTTTTGAACTTGTGTGTTTTGATTTTAAAGCTATTAGTGATTTTTTGTGATTTAATTTGTTGTATTTGAACTATTACACTTATATTGTTTTATTTGATATATCTCTGAGAAGTTTAATTAGTAGACTTTGTGAGAGGTGGTCAACACCTAACTCACCACACAACACACAAGACAAGGCTGAGGTCACTGAGCCGAGGTCTGCCGTGCCAAGCCGAGGACACCGAGCCGAGGTCTGTCCTGCCAAGCCGAGGTCATCGAGCCGAGGTCCGCTGATACACCCTAAATTTGTAGTGTATCAAATATCACTCTTTGAGTGAGCGCAAACGCATTAACGAAACAATGAAGAAGAATATGAGAAAGAAGAAGAAGATTGAGAAAGAGAGATAGCAAGAGATAGGAGAGAGAAGAGGAAAAAGAGCGATAGGGATAAGAGCGAGAAGAGGAGAAAGAGCGATGATAAAAACAAGAAAGATACAGAAAATATCTTATTTCCAATATTTCAAATATTAATCTTTAATAACATATTTAAAAAACTCCTAATATTTAAATAAGGAAACATGAATAAAATAAATAATTAAAAGATATGATGGTATCATTCCCTCCGGCTTGAGAAACCACCTTGTCCTCAAGGTGGTCATAATCGAACTGATGTAGTAGAACAGAACCTGGTGTTTCCAATTCTTTCGTCTCATCTTGACCTCCATCATCAGATCCCATAAGCAATAAGAATCAACTTCGACAACGATGATTCACTAATCACTTTTGGTCACAATTGAAGCAAAGGCCTTTTTCACGCTTCACCTTAATCTCTTCGGCTGACAATCGGCATATTGGTAGACTGGGGCCTCCCATTAGTTGTTTTGGCCCAAGTGAGTTTTCCATCGTGACTGTACTCACATCTTGTTTGGTTATTTTAACCATAGTATCAGAGTTATGCTTAGTGGAGTTGTCATCAATACTGACATTTAACTCTCCTTGAGAAAAGAATCGTGACCCGGAATGAGAGTTGTCGGCCCGGGCTTCGAACACTCTCGCAAGAGCAAATATTTCCACCAAAGTTGTCGGTCGAGAAATAAGCATCTCACACTGAATTACCGATTCTAAACCAGCCACAAACATTGAGATTAAAAGTGGTTCAGAAATACCTGACACCTTGTTCATCAATCTCTCAAACTTCGATTGATAGTCGGTTACTGTACCCTTTTGAGATAATTTTGACAATTTTCCTTGGTAATCTTCAAATTGGGATGGGCCAAAGCGAAGTTTCACTTTCTCAAGGAAATCTGTCAAACCTGCAAAAAGATTATTAGTCTTCATATATTGGTACCAGTCAGAGGCTTTTTCTTCGAACGTAAAAGCAGTGATGCGCAGACGTTGATCTTCTGGGGTTTCATGAAAATTAAAATACTCATGTATGCGAAATATCCACCCATGTGGATTAATTCCATCAAATTTTAGCAGATCCAATTTCATGGTATTAAATTTGGGGGCTTCTCCAATCGTTTCCCCATGGGCCATATTAAGTGGCTAAATAGGCAATGGTCCCAAAACCCCTGCTGACGAACTTGAGGCTCCCTAATTTTGCATGGTTCGAATGGTAGACTTGATATCTTCCATCATGTTGAAAAATTGTTGTTGCGCTTGGTTTTGGATGATGATTTGCCTGTTAAATTGCTTTTGCAGTTGCTGAAAAGCTATTTCCCACGGTTGCTTTTCTGATTGATCATCCATGTTGAGATCTCTCAACGAGAGCACCAATGATACGTTCTAAATTTGTAGTGTATCAAAAAATACTCTTCGAGTGAGCGCAGACTCCTTAACGAAACAATGAAGAAGAGTATGAGAAAGAAGAAGAAGTAAAAAAGAAGATTGAGAAAGTGAGGTAGCGAGAGATAGGAGAGAAGAGAAAAAAGAGCGATAGAGATAGGAGAGAGAAGAGGAGAAAGAGTGATGATAAAAATAAGATAGATATAGAAAATATCTTATTTCCAATATTTTAAATATTAATATCTAATAACATATTTAAAGGACTCCTAATATTTAAATAAGGAAATATGAATAAAATAAATAATTAAAATATATGATCGTATCATCCACCCTGCCGAGCCAAGGTCTGCCCTTCCGAGGTCAAAGGTCTTCCCACCGAACTCTTTCTTGCCAACGTTTAAGCTTTCCATGCCCGAGCTGAGGTCTATCCATGCCAAGGGTGAGTTCTGCCCTGCCAAACTCTCCATGCCAAAGGTGAGCTCAACCCTTCTAAGTCCTCCATGCCAGAGGTGAGCTCGGCCCTTCCAAGCCCTCCACGTCAGAGGTGAGCTCGGCTCTTCCAAGCTCTCCATGTCAAGGGTGAGCTCGATACTTCCAAGCTCTCCACGCCAAGGGTGAGTTCGGCCTTCCAAGCTCTCCATGCCAAGGGTGAGCTCGGCCCTTCCAATCTCTCCATGCCAAAGCCGAGCTTTGTCCTGCCAAGGTCTTCCAGAGCTAAAGTCCTTAGGATGGTTAGTGGATGAATTGTCAAGTCATCTGTCACATCATTGTCAGGCTTTCCCATCTCCCAAAGAAAGATCTCGTATCTCCCTCATTTAATGCCTACAACCTACTAGCCTAAAGTATTTATTGATAGAATAGTATGCTCACCCCACTTGCATAATAGGGGCACCTTTATCTTCAATTCCATCCTCATCTTCACCTTCATCTTCAACCTCAAATTAAACCTCACCTGCATCACCATCATCAACACTGATGCAAGCTCACCTTCACCATCAACCTTTTCCCCACTGTAAAAGGAGAATTATCTCCCATCATATAAAAAAAACACACACACAGAGAGAAATAAACTCTCTACTTTAAACTCTCAAAACGTGGGAGGAATTCTTGAGTCTTCTTCCTCCACACTTTCTCTATATTATATTTAATTAGTCCGATTAAACCATATAATAGCCACATTAAATACTTACCTCATCCATTAAAAATCGTCTATAGACAGACTTTTTGTTGTTTGATTTATGATCTTTGTTTATTGTTATCGCTTATTACTTTATGGGACTATTCTATAGGATTTATGTTTATGTTTTAATATTCTTGCTGACATTGTATTATTTTGTAAAAGTTTCATCCATTTTGGTATTCATTTGAATGTAATATTATAATTATAATTTTAATAAATCATCCCTAATTAAAAAAAAAGGGTTGACCTGCTATAACCCGCAATCCGCCTTTAGATGGATTGGGCCTAATATTTTTAGCCCGCAACCCGCCTAGGCCCGCCCCGTCTAAACCCACCAAATGGCGGGTTGAGGTGATTTTGGGCCGGCCCGCCCCACCGGCCCATTTTGACAGCTATACTTATAATACCTAATGTGTCATGTGGGTGAGTGTTTAGGGATGTGTATGGTACCGATGTCGGTTCCAATATCAGTACAGATATCAATTCTGATGTCAATACAGATCCTGTCTGTTCTAATGTCGGAAGAGATACGAATATCAGTTCCGATATTAGTATGGATTCCCTGTCGATTCCGATGTCAGTATAGATGTTGATACAGATCCCGTGTCGATTCCGATATCAGTACGAATGACAATATGGATCCTGTGTCAATTTCAATGTTGGTATGGATGTCACTTCCAATGTCAGTACGAATTTCATGTCGGTTACCATATCGGTACGGTGATCGGAGATTGGTGCGGCGACAGCTACCGACGGGTGTTGGTGAGGGTGGTTTTAGTGTGGATTAAAGGGATGGAGATTAGTTTTAATAGTAGGGATATTAAAGTTTAAAAAGTGTAATTTGGGTAGAATTGATATAAAACTTGTTTGTTGTTGGTATTGATTTTCTTCGAGTCTATTTTGGACACTTTTGCCTATTGTCACTATTATTAATCAAGATTCCTTTTTACATCAAGATTTATTATTAATCAAGATTTATTAAATCTACAAGAATCCAAAACAAACACACTCTAAAATCATAAGGTAAGTCTTGCGTGAGACAGTCTCACATAAGATCAATTTATAGTTTTTAAAGTAGTTATCAATTTCTAAAATGTTATCACTTTTTATTTGTATTATAAATTTTTTATTAAAGATCAATATCACTTTTCATTAATTGAGTATCACTTTCATTATAATAAAAGTTATTATTTTTTATCCATCTCACGTAAGGGTTTACGTGAGACGGTCTCACACAAGTCTTTGCCTTAGTCATATTCCACTTTAATGAATCACACGTCATATTTTAGTGAATAATATTTTAATCAAGGTTTAAAATATCAATAAATATCAATAAAAGTATCAGTATCTCAAATTTACAGATATATTGATGTATATATCAAATATCAATATTGATATCGGTAAGAATTTTAAAATTCATGAAAATTAAAAAAATAAGAAAATTAATTATGTAATTTTGGAATATACTATAACTAATTTTAATACTCCCTCCGTCCTAGGCTAAGAGGGCCATTTTACCATTTTGGTCGTCCCACCCAAAGAGTCCCATTTTCTTTTTTGGACACAAGGGACCCACCCACACCCACTAATATAATTAAAACATGGGGCCCCTACACCCACTAATACAACTATCAACTACACATTAAATAATAATACTCCTTAATCCACGTGCCCAAAAGCAAATGAGACTCTTAGCCTGGGACAGATGGAGTATATAAAGACAATTTAAAATCTCAATAAAACTCATAATATACTCCCTCCATCCCATTTCAATATTTATATTTTGGGCGTTCCATTTCAATATTTACATTTCCCTTTTTGGTATATGTGATCCACTTAAAACAATTATTAATATATCACTATGAGACCCACATCCAACACTAATACACCTACCCACCTTACATTAAAATATAATTACCTCACTCCACATTAAAATACTACACTCTTTAATCTCCATGCAAAAAACAAACATAAAGTTTGAAACGGGACGGAGGGAGTATATAATAAGTAAATCAATAACAAGTCATGCAATAATTATACCAATAATTTAATGCATATTATTAACTAATACTAAAATGACGATCTATGAGGCTCAAATGTAAAACATGTCATGCCGTTTAAATCTTAACAATATTAATACCATCTTATCAAATTAGAGAAGTTCTGAATATGGTTCTAAATGTGTTAATAGTATACCATTTTATCTAGTGACCGTTTGACCATATAACAATAATTATTAGTAATGGTAACTCTTAGATCATATAACAATAATTATTACTAATGGTTTAGTACATGCTACCTCCTTAATCTATATATTTTAACTATTTTGGGGTGTACACTCTTAATTTATCAATTTTCTTTTTTAGATACATGAGACCCACACACACCACTAATACAATTAAAATATGAGACCCACACACCCCACTAATACAATTACCCAGTACACATAAAATAATAATAATTCTTTATCTACGCGCAAAAAATAAATTGATAGATTGAGAATGGACTGAGGGAGTATTAACTAATACTAAAATGATGATTTACAAGGCTCAAATGTAAAACATGTCATGCCGTTTAGATCTTAATAATATTAGTGCCATCTTATTCAATTAGAGAAGTTCTGAATATTATTCTAAATGTGTCAATAGTATACCGTTATATCTAGTACAACTGTTAGATCATAGGTTGGATAGTGTGTGGACTTATCCAATCACTATGTAGTTGAGACATAATTGAACCTACTCCGTATGACAACTGGGGGATAGGGTAATCAAAATGGAAAGAATTGCTCTAATTAAATAGTGAATTAGCTCTTAATTATACTATATATTATGTACATGAACTCTCCTTATTTATTGGTGAATCGTGAGAAAAAATAATAATAATAAAAGTAAAATAAAAAATTATTAAAAATCTCTTTAAAATTATGGATATTTTTTTAATATTTTTGATATTCTCTCCGTCCCGCCAAAAAGTCCTCATTTTATTGTATTGGATGTCGCACTTAAAGGTCTTCATTTTTCACTTTTAATAAAAGTACCCCACATATAGCCCACCACTCACTACTAATACAACTACCCATTACACATAAAATAATAATACTTCTTAATCTACGTATAAAAAATAAACGGTAATATATGAGTGGGATGGAGGGATTATATCTTTGATATTTCCTCTATATATCTTCGACCTATCTCGAGATATAGAAAATTTTGAATTATGACAAATCGATATTGATATTTATATCGATATTTCTTGATATTTCCTCGATATTAGAAAAAATATATGTCTCCCTAATATCAATATCGGTACTCCCCACACTACGTTAAAATATTATATCTTTCAATGAACTACACGTAAAAAAACTATACTCCCTCTGTCTCATTCTAATAATTACTCCATCCATCCCGGAGAAGTTGGTATAATTTTTTTGGGCACGAAGATTAAGGAGTATAATAATTTAATGTAAAGTGAAGTAAAGTGAGGTGGGAGAAATAATATTTAATGTGCAGTGGGTAGTTGTATTAGAGGTGATATGTGGGGTCCATGAGAATAGATTAATTGTTTTTGTGTGGGTCCCATGTATTAAAAAAAAATATGTCAACTTTAATGGAACAAACCAAAAAGGAAAGTGTGTCAACTTCTATGGGACGGAGGGAATACATATTTTCAACTTGAGCGTCTCATCCTAATGGTTACATTTTCATTTTTAGTATATGAGACCCACACAAAATAATTAAATATCTCCATGGGACCCACCTAAAATACTAATACAACTATCTACTATACATTAAAATATTATTTCCCCATCTCAATACATATTAAAATACTAGATTCCTTAATCCCGTATAAAAAGCAAATGTAACTGTTAGGACGGGATGGAGGGAGTATTCATTAATCACCACGCAAAAAGACAAACATAATTATTATTATGGGACGGATGAAGTATTATAAAATTATTATTTCACCTGTTCACTTCAAATGCCCACATTTGTACTATTTTGAATGTTCACTACAAAGGTACCAATTTCCTTTTTTAATAAAAGGGCCATATATATGGTCCACCGCTCATTACTAATATAACTATCAAATATAAATAAAATAATAATACTCTTTAATCTACATGAAAAAAAAAACAAATGAGGGCCTTTTATGCGAACGAAGTGAGTACATTAAATATACTCTCTCAATCATATTTCAATCTTTATATGTTCTAATTTAGGCGTTAAACTTCAATCTCTACATTTCCCCTATAGTGTATAGGACCCACAAAAAATAATTAATATATTACCATGGACCAACAATCAACATTAATACGAATATAGTAGTATTTTAATGTATAGTTGATTAAAAATATAATAATATTTTAATATAAAGTAGATAGTTCCTTAATTTACATGCAAAAACAAACATAAATTTAAAATGGGACTAAGGGAGTATTTATTTTACTCCCTCCATCCGTGCTCCCCCCTTCCCCTCCAACCCATACTCTGTTGTTCCTACTTATTTTTACCCATTTTCCATTTTGAACAATTCCACATATTTTTACACGTTCCATTAATGGTAAAAATACATTATATATCTTACATACTTTTTACACTTTATTTATCAATCCCAACAACTTTATTTACTCCCTTCGTCCCGCATTAACGTTTACATTTATTTTTTGCACGTAGATTAAGAGATATAATATGTAATGTGTAGTGAGGTGAGAGAAATAATATTTAATGTGAAGTAGGTAGTTGTATTAGTGTTGTATATGTACCCTATAGTGAATAATTAATTGTTTTGTGTGGGCCCAACTTGACAAAAAAAAAGAGTCCGATTTTTTAATGGCCACTTTTGATAAAGTACAATTTAAAATAGCCACATCTCTTAAAACTAATTTTTACTAGCCACTTTCAAGTGGATTCCCCAAATTACCCCCATAACTGTTACCCAAAAGACGAAAATAATTGAGCCATCATCATGTCAGTTTTGACTGCAATAAATGCAGGGTGGGTGGAGCACATTTTTTGAAGTTTTAAATTTTGAATTTAAGATTTTGGATGTGGGTTGGTGGGGTACATCAATACCATCACTTTCACCTTTTTCTCTCCCTTCATTCTTTGTTTCTTTCTTTCTTTCTCTCTCATATTTCGTCCAACACCCTCTCTCTTCTTCTCTCCATTCGTCCAACACCCTCTCTCTTCTTCTCTCCATTCGTCCCAGTGAAGAACAGTGCATTTCTTGGTGGAGAATTCTCCATTTGCGGTCTCCAGAATTCTCCATTTGCGGTCTTCAGAGTGCATCAACTTGAAATGGCAAATTTTCAGGTATATATATAAGCATTGTTATTGGCATGTTTAAATACGTATAATGTACTGTGTCTAATGTTATGTAAGGTGTTGAATTGGCCTTTACTATAGTAGGAATGCAGTGGTGTTCATTTATTTTTGGTTTTTTTTAAATATTGTCTTGGCTGAGTAGATGTTTTCAGTAGGCCGAATAGAACAATTCTTCAGGCCGAATAGAACAATACTTAAGGCCAAATAGAACAAAACTTCAGGCCGAATAGAACAAGTGTAGGCCGAATAGAACAATACTTCAGGCCGAATAAAACAATACTTCAGGCCGAATAGAACAAAACTTCAGGCCGAATAGAACAAGTGTAGGCCGAATAGAACAATACTTCAGGCCGAATAGAACAAGTGTAGGCCGAATAGAGCAAAATATATGAGCAATGACATATAATTTTGGTTGGCCGAGTAGAGGTTTTCAGTAGGCCGAATAGAACAATACTTCAGGCCGAATAGAACAAGTGTGTAGGCCGAATAGAGCAAAGTGTAGTAATGACTTTTTTAATTTTGGTAGGCCGAATAGAGGTTTTCTTTAGGCCGAATAGAACAAATCTTTAGGCCGAAAAGAACAAGTGTTGGCCGAATAGAGCAAACTGGAAGACTTGTATTTTTAAATTTAATGAAATTTTTGTTGGCCGAATATAGATTTAGGGATGGCCGAATAGAACAACTCTGTAGGCCGAATAGAGGAATTGGTAGGCCGAATAGAAGGAACTGTGGGCCGAATAGAGTAAATGTTTGTGTTCAAATATTTCGTTTTAGGGTTTTCATGAACTTATTGTTATTTTGCCCATAATTATGAATTTATGTCTTATTTAGCAAAAAAAATATATATATGTGCAGGGTGAATGGAAGCGTCCTTCCATGCAGGGTCAACAATGCAGTATACATAATTACTGCAAACCTGTGGTCGTTATGGATATCATTCGTAGGCAGTTAACTAGGGTTGGGGGTAATGCGGAGGAGATATTTAAGAGATCATGTTTTGGTCATTACTGGAATCTCAGCGATGAGTGGAACGCGAATGCTCATCTGCACAGTCTCATGATCTGTGAGATCGTACATAGGGGGGACGATTTAACGGCTAGGTATTTTCAGGTTGGAGACGTGTGCCTTAGATTTAGCAGGGTAGAGTTCATGAGGATTATGGGACTCTGTTTTCGGGATAGGCTCGGATTTGATTCGAACGAGATGTATGGTATCCCGCCTGGTGGGTTATATGATAGGTTTTATGGTCAGGGTGAGAGACCTTTAGTAAGTCAGATTGCTAGTGACTTTGAAGGACGAAGATTTATAGGTGTTAGCCCTGAGGACGCAGTTAAGGTTGCCAAAGTTCTGTTGTTGTACTACTTTCTCCTTGGGTCGGATGTCACCAAGGTGGGAGTAGACAACTGGGTCTGGTGCCTAGTGGAGGACGAACAGAGATGGGATTTATTCCCTTGGGGACAGCTCAGCTATATGACGCTTTTGTACTTTATGGACCACATTGTGACCAAAGTCCCAGCTAAAGCAAATCCCGATCGGTACAGATACCACTTTTACGGGTGCACATTCGCATTACTGGTACGTATTTTAGTAGATATATTAAAGTTATAGTGTATTTTCAATTTTAGTTGTATTAATTATCTAACATATGTGGTTTACGTGTGACAGGTTTGGGCGTACGAGCGTCTACCTGCCGTTGCTGCACCGTATGGCCATGTCCCCCATGGTAGGTTGAATTTAAGGCCACTCTGTTTGCGATGGATTTTTTGCAAATGGAAGAGGGTTGATAGGACTCTGTTTGATCAGGTATGACTTATTAATCCATTTAGTGAAGACAGATATATTTTATATTGTTTCTTATGTAATTGTTTATTTTGAATCAGGCTCTTGATGTGGTTGATTTTCCGATGATCCTTCCTGATGAGCTTAGAGAAGGGTATTGGATTGGCATAGAGGATGAGCCTTTGGAGGGGTTGATCATGGGGATGTACACCAAGTCATTCTCTAAAACCAGCACAAAGGCTGTCCGGGCATACGATCCTACCAGTAATCCATGGGATCAGCGGTACTATACGGGTGTGGCTGTTGATGATGCGTGGAGGGGCCAGCGGGCGGATGATGCTGCGGCTTGGATGACAAATCGGGATCCCCATTCCTACCAACCTCGCTGTACTCCCAGTCCTGACCACAGCGGATATGCTTCAGGGGAGAGGACGTATGTTGAGCCCGGTTCCTATGATCCGAGTGCTGGCTAGGGATGTAAACGGGTAGGGTAGGGTACGGGTTTAACAAATCCACCTACTACCCGCTACCCAATTACCCTATCCGTACCCTACCCTATTACCCTCAATGTTAGCAGCGGGTAGGATACGGGTTTGTCCATCGGATAAACGGATTACCCGCGGGTATACGGATACCCGCAATAAAATAATAGACGGATATATAACACGGGTAAAATACGGATACCCGCAGTAACTAAAGCGGGCCAACCCGACCCGAACCGACCCGCAACTTCCCATGATATAAGTTTTTTCCTCTTACAATCAAGTGATCAACACAAAACATCAAATTAAACATAAAATAAAAATAAAGTCCATAATAGAAAATAATATTCCATCCAAGTACAACAACAAGAAATTAACATAGTAAATATAATAACATGAGAAATAGGCAATGTAGGATACTTAATCCCTTGAGTCTTCCACCAAATAAGTATATCAAAATCATGATGAATAGACAATGTAATAATGTTTAAAGTAATTATATTAATATTAATATTAAATTAGTATATATATATATTAATATTAATATATATATATATATATAAATATCTAAACGGGTAAACGGGTCGGGTATCGGGTCGGGTACGCGGGTATAACATGTGAACCCGTACCCTACCCTCACCCGCTGATTTTTTTTCGGGTGCGGGTATTACCCGATCCTCTACCCGATTTTGCCTACCCTATCCTTACCCGATCACCCGGGTACCCGCGGGTAACCCGACCCGACGGGTAAAATTGACAACCCTAGTGCTGGCTGGCATGCTCGATTTATGAAAGAGCATGACGAACAACATCGTTACGACACAGACGCACAGCAGCCTCTTGACGATAGGATGAATGATTCCCCAGGTTTTCATGGAAGTGGATTTAGGGACGCATACCGAGGTGATCAGCACAACCACGGATATGATCAGGATTTCCAAGAAAGGGTCATTCGTAGGCTGGATCAACAGGATGAGTTTTTACACAACCTTGCTTGTCAGGTTGTGTCTGAGCATCAAACAGCTCATTATTTTCGACAGTCACTTAAGGCTGAGATTAGGCGCCTTCGATCAGAGCTTGCGCAGACCAGGATGTCTGAAGCTGGGCCAACCAGGTCGAGGTCAGGGGTTAGACATTCCCCTACTAGACCGGTGGAGGCGCTCAGCCCGATGGCCCCCACACCCAGGGATGATAAAGAGGGTATCATGCAGTCTAAGAGGCAACAAAATCCATCTGTAGCGTTACAGTCTCTATTTACCACGACAGACCGAGAGCGCCGATGGGAACTGTACCGCAGATTTATTTCAAGCAGAGAACTGTAAGTACTACGCCAGTAGTGTAGACGTTATCATATATTACTTTAAACAATGTGCATTGATTTTAATGAATTATTGAATGCAGGATCGACGTTGGTCTTAGTTTTAGAGTAGGGCCTTCCTTTTTCACTGAGATGGAGAACCCCAGTGTTTGGTTTGGAAGTGAGGTCAGAAATATTTAGTTCGTGTTTATATAAATTTTTGTAAATATTTTCATTATGTCATCAATTGTTAATTTTATTTGATGGATTTTCAGCACCTGGATGCATACCTCCGCTTATTATCGGAGCGACCCTCTGACATAGGTATACACGTGCATCCGGAGGTGTGCCCCTACTGCATTATGGACATGGAGTTCTCTGTAAGTAAATTAATTCATTACAATTGATTGTGGCAATTTTGGTATTAGATTTTTTGAGACTAATATTATGAAATGATTCTCGTGTAAGGTCCGAGTACAAGCAGTATGGAATGAGCACACGGGTCAGTTTAGGGATGATAGATCAACATATGCCAACATAACTGATGAATTGTTGACAGATCTCCATCAGTACGCCCGAGGTTCATTGCCAGTGTGGAGGGGGTCGAGATCCTGGATTGATTGTGATATGGTATTATATCCTAACCATTGGTTCACTTACATGATAATATCCCCTAGAATGAAATTTAGTGTTTTTACATCTAATGTATGCATTCCTTTTAACTTTCTTTGGCAGTTATTGTTCATTGTCCACACCTCAGGGCACTACTACCCATGTGCGGTCCTTACAAAGCAAATGAAATTCATCTGTTTTGACTCGTTTCGCCATAGATGGGATGAGGAGCCCGACATGAAGGAGCGCCGGATATTGGAGACTCTACCGTACAGACGTGTCATCCCATCTCTGATGCGCGAGCTTGACTCATCCGGGGTCCCGCACACATTCCCGCTGTCACCAGCTCCCAGAGATTATTGTTTCAAGCAAGAGGACGGTTCGAGTTGCGGACCAGCCTGTCTGAGAACCATAGAGGGACTGTTAGTAAGGAACTTTAACTGGGACACCCCTGATTACATCCTGTGCTTCCGTAAGCACGTTGCCTTCACGATCTTTCAGTGTGCTAGAACAAGATGAACTTAGTAAATTTTTATTTTTATTTTTATTTTCTTTTTAAAGGTAGATTATGTTGTATTAT
Source organism: Pogostemon cablin (assembly GCA_023678885.1). Lineage (NCBI taxonomy): Eukaryota > Viridiplantae > Streptophyta > Magnoliopsida > Lamiales > Lamiaceae > Pogostemon > Pogostemon cablin. Next base: position 14,791,047 of record CM042979.1, read on the forward strand.
ATGAACTCATATATTTAAATTATTAAATGAAATTTATTGTCAAAAAGTAATATTAAATTTTGTTTAAAATATAATTAATTCAATATTAAAAGAGGATTTGTATAATATTTGATTAATAATAAAATATTAATTTAAATAATTAAATAAATAAATATGGATAAATGGGTATGAGACGGGTAGAACAGGATGAACTTAGTTAATTTTAATTTTGTTTAAGAAGGACAACGTAGACGTGTATGACCAATTTCACCACATTTCCCATATTTTTTTTGTTTACGTATACGGTGGTTAGGATTATCTATGATAGGAGGAGGTGGATTATCTTGTGAGCACGCCACTCCAGTACAATTTTTACGATTGTGACCTGGCTGTCGACATCTTGAGCACACATGTTCTTTGTGACGTCTCCTGGATGACTCGATCCCTGACCTTATACGAGACATTCGTGGTCGCCCGGCCTGTCTGTGTGGCAGCGGGGGTTTCACCCTCTGTGACAGGACTCCTTCGGGTATGTCCCACTGAGTGTAGTGGGGAACAGGCAATACTGGACCACGCCACATATTCACGACACTCGTATTATGATAAGCTGTAGACACAAAACCGCTGGCTGGCAAACCGCAAGCACTGTACAACGTATAGTGTAAGAGACACATAAAAATTATAACAATGCAAGTAAGTAAGGTAATGACTGCGTACTCGATGGCCTTCATCGCATGAATGCATGGAACAAGTTCTTTCTGGAACTTCTGACATGTGTAGGTGTAGTAGTTCAGATCAACAGTGAATATATTACTAGCATCCTTGATCGCAAACTTATTTTCAATGAGCATGGAAAATTCTAGCTTTTGGGCTGATTGAGAAAGTTCCACTAGTTCGTCATGGAGACGCTGGCATAGGATGGTACTCCGTTGTTCAGCTGCTGTTCGACGTTCGTAAAACCACCTCTCAGTGGTAGTCCGACAAACCTCTAGCATTGTGCAGATAGGTAGCTTCCGCACCCAAAGGATGGCATTGTTATACGACTCAGCTGCATTTGAGGTCATAAACTCGTATCTATTGACAGGACAATGCACCCTTGACCATCTCTCATATCCCCACGACCTAATCAACTCCATTAACTCCTGCGATCGTGTCCCACATCTCAGTAAGTCCATCATCCTGCAAATAACAATGTAGGAGTGGTAAAATTAGGTTAAAGAAGACATTGTACCAGCTCGTTCTTGTATAAAAAATTACAAAAGTGTAATATGTTAGTTGACTCACTTATCAAAATCTCTCGGTAGGTATACATCCATCGCACGATGGAATGTATATAAAACGTTCTTTCCAAAGCCAGCCAATCTGCGCTTTAAATGGTAGCCACATAGACCGTGATGGGCATCAGGATACATAGTAGAAATAGCGTGTGCAATACTGGCATGACCATCAGAAACTATCAACAGGTCTCGTGGACATCCGTAGGCCTCGCGTAACCTTTCTAGAAACCACGTCCACGACATGTTGCTCTCAACATCGCCAGTGCCTAAGGCGAGTGGAAATATCTGATGGTTTGGATCATGCGTGACTGCGACAAACACGATTCCTCTGTGACTACCCTTTGTATAAGTGCCGTCAATGACAATAACCGGACGACCAGACTCTAAAAACCCCCGCCTCGATGCTCCAAGTGCATAAAATATAAACTTTAAACGGTCATCTTCATCGACAGATATTCGGGTGTACGTACCGGGATTTGTGGATTCCAACTGATACATGTAAGCAGGGAGCAAATCGTATGAGCTATCGTGATCCCCGTACATGTGTCCAACAGCGTAGTGTTTCGCCTTTAACGCTATATTGTAGCTAATGTTGAATCCAAAATCAGTCCTGATCTCATCTCTCATCGCACTGGGTCGGAGGCCATGAACCTTATCAAACTGCCTAGCAACAAAATATTGACCGATTACTTTGGACGACACCTGTGTAGGAGCAGATCTGTCTGGATCATTTAAACAACCAAGATGTTCGACGAATTTAACCACTCTCCACAACCCAGAGCTCATTCTTGCGTGCAACTTAAATGGACAGCCTGTTTGACCCTTCATGTTACATACAAAGTTGTACCTTGTCGTGCTAGATCTTTCAACATAGGTCTCCACTCCGTGCCGCAAGTTATACATGCCTACTGCTGTCTGGATCTTCTCTTTTGTCTCAAATACACTGTTCTTTTCAATAACACCAGACGCATCAATCTCAAGGTCAGTCAGCTGATCTACTCTCTCTGCTTCAATCGGCATGCCTATGAACGTGGCAGGTGCATTAGTTTCATCTACAAATATACTTTAGTTCTATTTCTATTATAACTAAACATAGTTTCCATACCTGGAATCAACCAAGGACGGGTGTTGGGCAGTGCACTACGCAACTCTTCTGACTGCATTCCAGGACGGCGCAACTCACGATTAATCAGTTCAAGAAAGCTAGGCCCTCATCTCTTACGTATGTAATCACATATTTCTTCATACAATTGGTGTCTTCTCTCCTCAGCACCATCATCGCTTTCGCTAGAAGACTAATTAGTATCCTGCTGTATGCGATCCCCTTCTTCCACCGTTCTATTCCTGGGGTCATCATCATCATCGTTACAACCGTCTACGTCCTCCGCACCCTCACCAGAGACATCACCAGATTTTGCATCTACAGATTCTCTAAAACCAGCACACTGCATCTCTGAGGCCGGACAACACTCCACATTCAAATCAAAATCATGCCTCCCAGAAGAATTTGCCCTCGTACATGGGTCATTGCTCGTACCAGCACCTCTGTCATCATAAACCATCCCTAAAACCATACTACTCCCTGCACCCTTGATAGGACGGAGTGTGACGTACATCATTCCGACATCATCAACACACTTGAACACTTCTGCCACACGTGCATCATTCTTTATCTTATATTTGAACAAACGGCCATTGTAATCAACTAGAGAATGAACTACATAACCCCAATGCCCCAAATCAGCTTGCACTATGTCATGAATTTCTTTTAGCAAGCTACTATAACACAAACTGGCCTCTGGCAAGAACAACCAGTTCACCACTCCACTTATATATTGCAATCCTTCCCATGCTCCACCCCAACATATCCCAACTTTTCTATAACTCATCTGCACATTTTTTCAAAAACAACTTTAATGACATCAACATTAAAAGATTAGATAATTAGTTGCATCATTAAATCATTAGAAAATTTGTACTAAATTTGTATTCTTTCCAGTTAACAAATTAATGTATGCAAACCTACACTGTTTCAACAAAACCCTAAACCCTTGACACACCTTAAAATGTGTTAGTATTTTTTTCTTCTATTCGGCCAATTATTCCTCTATTCGGCCCAAAAGTGTCTCCTATTCGGCCTAGTAACTTGCTCTATTCGGCCAACATTGAGTTTCTATTCGGCCTACCAACGGTTTCTCTATTCGGCCAACGGTTTCTCTATTCGGCCCACCAAGCTATTCTATTCGGCCCACTAACTTCTTCTATTCGGCCTACTAAGTTTCAAAAAATAAAAGATTATTTTTTGGGCATTTCGGCCAACGGATGTTTTATTCGGCCCACAAAGTTGTTCTATTCGGCCTACCAACATTGTTCTATTCGGCCTACTAACTTTCTGAAATTTAAAGAATTTTTTTGGGCTATTCGGCCAACGGTTTCTCTATTCTGCCCACCAAGCTATTCTATTCGGCCCACTAACTTCTTCTATTCGGCCTACTAAGTTTCAGAAAATAAAAGATCATTTTTGGGCATTTCGGCCAACGGGTGTCCTATTCGGCCCACAAAGTTGTTCTACTCGGCCCAACAACTGAATCTATTCGGCCTACTCACCATTGTTTAACAAATTTGAAAAGATTAATTAAAAAAACCAAGATGTAACATGAGTGGTGAAGATTTAAGAGAGAAAAACTTTTGAATGTTACAAAATTATTCTACAAGTCATACAATTTTTTCTATTCTATTATAAAAACATTGAATAATTAGAATACACTCATGAGCCATGTCAACAATTATAAAATTAGGGCATCACAACTATAAAACTTGTTTTAACATACCTTGTACACCTGCTACCCAAATATCTTAATTCTCTCCAAAATTACTGGAAATTTGCTCCCAAATGCTCAACCTCTAGTACAAAAAATTTTAATATGTGTTGGACGACCACCCCCATTTTTCAATTTCCACTATATATTATCCTCATTATTTTGTATGGATATGGGGGAGCTGTGGGAGCACATGCCTACATAGTAGTACTAGGTATTAGGTATTGTACTTCCACACTTTATTCAGAAATAAAGAAGAATCCGATTCCTTTACTGTACTTTGGGTCAAAAAAGTGTGGAATCTCATCTGTAACCACCTGAAAAGTGGGTCCCCCACAAGGGCATTTTGGTCAATTCATTTCAAAGTGGCTAGAGCCACTTAAAATTACAGTTATCCAAAAGTGGCCACTTTTTACCATTTCCACTAAAAAAAATATAAACCTTAACTTGAGACATACCAAAATGAACAACGTAAACGTTAACGCGGGACAAAAGGAGTAATTTTTTACACTTTATTCATAATCCCAACAACTTTATTTATTTTTCTCTTAAAATTACCAATTTATCCCTACTTTTTCTTACATTATATATTGAAAAAAATAACAATTCTTAATCTTTGTTAATAACACTTCTTAATATTCGTTCCCATACAAATGGATAAAAATACCCAGACGGAGGGAGTATTTGTTTATTGGGTAGGTTTTGCGTGAGACCGTTTTACACTTTTTAAATTAGTTATCACTTTCGCTATAAAAATATTGAGTTAGTCTTCTGTGAACCGAGTTTACGGTATAAAGTCTGTTGTCCCCCTTTAATTTAAACCCTTACATAGGGTATAATAGAATTGAAAAGGTGACCACAGGGTTTAGGGTGAGAAAATACCGATTTCATATACTAATCTATGTAAACCGGGTTTATAAGAGTATTTGTGTAAAATGTAATCCATCCGTCTCATAGAAGTTGACACATTTCATTTTTAGTACATGGGATCCATACAAAAATAATTAATTTATTCTCATGTGGCTTACATAAGCCTTTAATATAACTTCTCACTACATATTAAATATTATTTTTCTCACTCTTTACTTTATATTAAATTATTATACTCTTTAATTTCCGTGTCAAAAAATATGTGATAACTTCTCTAGGACGAAGGGAGTATCACTTTTATTTATACAATAAATTTTCATGAAATTGCATTATTACTTCTTATTAATTCAATATTACTTTTCATTATGAAAATTATCATTTTTCATCCGTCTCACGTACATGTCACGTGAGACGGTCTCAGTCTTTTACTTGTTTATTTCGTGGAATGCGAAAATAGGTAATGAAACTAAGTATTGAGAATAGATAGTATATGAGTGCAGTATATGGTGACTTTTTGTAGAGTATAATAATTTACAATGTAAGCAAGCTAAGTACGGAGTAATGAGTATTACTCCGTTATTATTATTATTATTTCTTTCGTCCAGTTTTAAGATGTTCGTTTGTTTTTTGCACATGGATTAAAGAATATTATTATTATATGTAAAATAGATAGTTGTATTAGAGAGAAGTTATGAGACATATTGTGTAATTTTTTACTAAGTAACTCCAAGTATACAACAATATGCATTTGAGCAAAAATAATTAGAATGATTAATAATGAATGATTTACAAAATCCTAAAACTAATCCTAAAAATAAATGTTAGAACAGATCCTTTACAGAGATTACACCAAAAACATCTTTGCTAAAACAATCTCAAAATAAAAATAAAAAATAAAAAAATTGTTGGATCAATCCGAAACCATAGAAATTCGTCCACTAGAAATGCTTCCATGGCTATTCTCATTACAGAGTCCCAAAGCTCTCTCCAAATTAGCAACAATGTCCGTCATCGTCGGCCTATCTTTCCCTTCCAAATGCACGCAGTGCATGGCCGTGTACGCCACCAGTTCCACCGCCTCCGATTCATTCACCCCCGGCGGGCCGACCCGGTAGTCCAGGACCCTACCCAGTTCTCCGGCCATTATCGCCGGCACAGCATAGTCCACCACACTGACCGGCGGAGCACCGTCATCCGCCGGTTTGAAAATCGCCCTCTTCCCCGTTAAGAGCTCCAGCAGCACCACTCCGAATCCGTAAACGTCGCTCTTCGCCGTCAACACGTTGAGCCCGTAGTATTCCGGGTCGATGTACCCAACCGTACCAGCTGCTTTCATAGGCCGGTAATGGCGGTCGTCCACCGGGCCCATTAATGAGAGCCCGAAATCGGAGACCCTTGCCGACCAGTTCTCGTCCAGCAGGATGTTGGAAGACTTGATGTCTCGATGGATGATAGGGGGAACTGCGTAGCTGTGTAGGTACTCGATTCCACGAGCTGCGTCGAGTGAAATCTTGATCCTTATTTTCCACGAGTTTAGTGGGCTGCTCTGTTTCTCGACGTTGTTCTTGCTGTGCAGATGATCATGTAATGCTCCATGCTTCATGTACTCATAAACCAGCAGCTTTTCTTCTTTCTCTTCGCAGAATCCGACTAGACTGACCAAATGCTTGTGGTGTAGACGAGATAGGAAGGCTAATTCGGAGTCGAATGCTGTTTCTTTTTCTTGGAACTTCTTCGTTTTCGGACCCGATTCGCTTCTCTTGACGGCAACTTCACGGCCGTTGGATAGCTTCCCTCTGTAGACAACTCCGAAGCTCCCAGCACCAATCTTGTTTTCAGGGGAGAAATTGTTTGTAGCTTGTGCAAGATCGGAGAGCAAGAACTCCTCTGCTTTTTCTGTGTTCTTGTTGGAGGTTCCACTTCTCTGACGCCTCATGAGAATGGATGCCTGCCGTCGAAGAGTGGAAGATCGTGATGGAGGATTGCTGCTCGATTGGTTAACGCCGTTAGAAACGGTGATGGTCGGTTGAACAGAGTTATGAATCTTCTTCTTTCCGAAACAAACTCCAGTCCACAGACAGTAAATCACAGAACACAATCCTGCAAAACACCCCACAGATCCTACGATGGCGAAAGCTAGTAAACCCCTTCTCAGCCGTCTGGATGGAGGCGGAGAGGGGCTAATGGAGGGTGGCGATGATGGTGGAATTGGGATTGGAATTGGAATGTCACATGGGAGGCATATATGGCTGTTTCTTGAACAGAGTGATTGAGAATTGGGGTAGAGTTTACAAGGACATGGGGTGGTGATGCAGGGGCCTGGAAGGGTTTTCTGGAGAGGGAGAAGAGATTGTGATTGGGGAAAACCAGGGCCCCAACAGATCACAGAGAGGTTGCTTGTTGTTAATCCACAAGTGAAATTCAAACCTGTAACAATGGATTCAAATGGGATTCCATTTGTGACGTCACTCGAGAATTCACCATTTCCACCCCAGCAAACAACTGTGCCATTCAATCTTGTGATTGCACAGCTGTGATTTGCCCCCACAGCGAGAGCTCTGTATTCGTAGGCGGAGTTTGAAGGTACGTTCAATTGTGCATTCTCGTTGTTCCCTCTGCAGATTACGAACCCTGAAGTGTTGAATCCACACGCGTGTCTTCCACCTACGTAGATATCCGCCATTGATGAGTTCTCGAACTCCGATTGAAGGGAATCGGAAGTGCGATCGTCTCCCCAGCACAACACCCTGTTGCCACTCTCTAAAACTCCGCACGAAAACCCTAATCCAGATGAAATCACGCTGAATCGAGGGTTCCCATTTGGGAATTCAGCGGAAGTGACGTCGTTTCCTCTCCAGCAAATCACATTTTGGGCGGTGCTGTTATTTAATGCGCAGATTTGAGTGTCGCCAATTGAGAGAGAAGTTAATGGAGCCGTTGCATTGTTGTATATTCTCTTGGGGGCGAAAGTGGTGTTCCAGCAGAGGAGGCTGAAGCCACCGGAGCGAACGCCGCAGAGGGTGTCGCGGCCGCCGGCGACGGCGTCGAAGGAGGTTGAGGGTAGGATAGGGGGCAATAATTGGCCGTTGCTCCAGCACTGAATTTGTTGGATGGGTTGCTCGGCAGCTATACTGCAGATGGTGGTGGCGGAACCGTAGACGACGGCGATGGTGGCGGCGGAGCCGCCCAACGCGTATGCTGGCTTCGGCGGAGAGAACACAGCGAGGAGGAACAAAATGGCGGCGGCAGCGGCGACGGCTGAGAAGTGCGTCGTCATCTGAGGGGAGTTCTTTTTCCATGCGACATAATCTGCGGAGAGAGAGGGGGAGGGGAGGGAGACTGAGAGAAGGGGGGTGGGGGTGGGGGGAAATGTAGAGGTGTATAGAGATGGATGGGTGTATGTATATGTTTGACCAAGACTCAGAGAATAAAAGTACGTTTTTTGTTGAAAGTTAAAAGGTTATGTTTATTACTCCGTCGGTCTCACGGAAGTTTTGATATATTTTTCTTTTTAGTTTATCCTACTAAAATTGACACATTTCCTTTTTAATGCATGATACCCACAAAAAATAATTAATCTGTTCTCATGACCCTACATATCACCTCTAATACAATTGCCCACTACACATTAAATATTATTTCTCACTTCACTTTATTAAATTATTATACTCTTTAATCTCGGTGCAAAAAAAAAATTATATCAACTTCTATGGAACGGAGGGAGTAGTATTTTTTATTAAATCCTCTCTTTCTTTCGAAATTAATTCTGAATTAATATGGGCATTTGTAATCCTAAACTATGTCTATTTCATAAATTTAATACCCTCCTTCAACCACTTTAGAATTCTGGTTCCTCCGTAATATTACGAGCAATTTTTTTTTAATATGCAGTGGATTAAAAAGTATTATCCGACCTCTTACAAAGTATTCATTTTATCATTTTGAGTAATTATTTTAGTATATGTATTCTTTTTTAGTAAAAAGACCCACATATGACTCACTGCGTCCATCTAATACAATTACTCACTATACATTTATTTAATAAAAATACTCTCTCCGCCCGTTTTCAAGGGTATCATTTTTTCATTTTGGGCGTTCGCCCCCAATGGTCTCATTTTCTTTTTTATACATATGAGACCCACACACCCACTAATACAATTAAAAATGGGACACACCCACTAATACAATTAAAAAAAAAAAAAAAAAAACTCACACCTCCACTAATATAACTACACACTACACATTAAATAATAATACTCCTTAATCCACGTGCAAAAAGCAAATGACACCCTTAAAGGCGGACGGAGGGAGTACTTCTTAATACACGTGCAAGCGTCCATCTTATACAACTACCCACTATATATATAATAATACTCTTTAATACACGTGCAAAAAGCAAATAGTTACATTGTAAGTAGCCGGAGGGAGTACAATATTTTAATATATAGTGAATATTTATATTAATATTGTAATGAAAATTCATATAGTAATATTAATTATTTTGTGTGGTTCCAATTGTAAAATAAAAAATGTACTCCCTCTATCCCGGGGATAAAAACTATTTCAATCCCATAACTTTTCTCATGGTCTATTTTAGTCTCAATAAAGATAAGTTTGTCAATTTAGTCCCACCGGTGAAGAAATAGGGCCAAACACATCCTATTTTTGCCGAAAAATATTGACATCACCGGAAAATGGCAACGTCGCAACCGAAATCGTCGATTTTCGACCGGGACTATGACGTGGCGCCCTGGTGGCAGGTGAGTCAGCAAGATAAAAACATATTCAGTCTCATAACTTTCCTCATGGTCTATTTTAGTCCCAATAAAGATAAGTTTATCAATTTAGTCCCACAGGTGAAGAAATAGGGCCAAACATATCTTATTTTCATCAAAAAATACTGACATCACCGAAATCACCGATTTTCAGCCGGAACGATGACGTAACGCTCTGATGGCAGGTGAGTCAACAAATTAAATGTTATTTTAATGCCAACAAGGCATTTTTATTTTCTAAAATTTTAAACAATTAGAAAACAAAATTAAAACAAAAAACGTACTAGAAAACCTAATTAATAAACCAGGAGATTAATTCAACCTTAATATGCCGACTGTTTACTATTTTATTTCACCCTCAAGTGTAAGAGATCAATTGTAGCGCGTGTGACCAAGTCAAATGTCGAACCCACGAGATAGTTCTAGATCTACCAATTAATTCTATGTATGACAATTTTAGTGCAAGACAAATTCGGGGATTTCTTAGAATAGTTTAATTAAAAACTGAAATTAATAATTAAACTAATACGAAAGAAAATAAATCACGGAGAAAAACGATTTGGAATTCAAGAATGGAGAATTAGTAATGCTAAGGCAAGCCAGCTTAACTATGTGATAAATTATTAATACATTTTTTGGTTTAATTTTTGTTTACTAATTATTTAAAATTTTAGAAAATAAAAATGTCATGTTGGCATTAAAATAACATTTAATTTATTGACTCACCTCCCATCAGGGCGCCATGTCATCATCTTGATCAGAAATTGGCGATTCCGGTTGTTGATCGTTGTCATTTTCACCTAGATTTTAGTATCTTTGTTTGTGAATTTTCGAATATTTTTATTCGTATTTGTGTGACTTTTGGTGGAGTTATTGTAATTATGAGAAATGTGGTATGGATTAATAGAATTGTGTAAATGAGTTTATAAATGTGTAAAATAGGTCAAGAAATGGAGAAAAATAGAGTTGGGAGCAAAATGGAGACGGAAGTACAGTGCATGCTCGGATACGGTCCGAGGTGGCCGTGTACTGTCATCAGAACGACGAGCTCGCCCAGGAGGAAAGCCGTGTTCTGGCGTACGAGTCGTGCACCAGCGCACGCCCTGTGTGCAGAACACGGGACTGTAAGAAGAAGCCGTGCAATGTCGTCAGAAAATGCTACACGCCCATGACGGAGACCGTGTAGCGCAGCTCGAGCCGTGTCTGGAAGCACGCACAATATGCCAAACTAGGTGTGCACTACACAAGACGTGCGCTGCTACATGGCCCGTGTAGGTGCGAAAAGCTATGCAAATTTCAGACTGTTCCGGAAGCTTCTAGAAGGCCCATAAGTGATATAAAAGGAAGACTTGTGCGAAAATAATAAGGGAGATCAGAATTAGAGCAGTTACACACACACTCCACACCACATTTTCACGCACTAGATCCATTTCATCCATCTCCATATATTCGATCCATCAATTCCACTTAATTTTCAACAATCCATCCATCAATCCATCCTTCCACCACTTGAGAAGAGGAAAGCATAAATGATTGAAGAAGTTAGCATTTTGAAGAGAAGGAAGGTTTTCTCCATGAAAGGGAAGTCAATCTACTTTTCAATTGTTGATTTTCTTCTTATTTTGGCTCAAATGGAGCAAGTCTTTGTTTGTATTGATCTAAACACAATGTGTAGTGGCTAGTCCTATAGTAAGGCTAATCATATGATTGGTTGAGAAGAATGCTAGATATGTAGGATTTGAGATGTTGAATTGAGTTAATTTTGGCATTCCTTTTATGATTAATAAATCATGTTTCATTTTAATATTTGTATGATTAAATTCTCTATTCATAGTGTTAGGATGACCATTCCAATATTATGATTAGTAGTTTAATTGAATCATATATTAAGATGTGCATGCATGTTAGTGTGAGGGGAGGTAAGCCATACCCTTCTTATGCTTAGAACATTCATAGAGGGATACTTAAGAAATTTAGTAAGAAGAACCAAACTTATGATCATAGTACCTTAAGGGAATTGAGAGTAAGCACAATCCTAGGAGATTTAGACTTGTCAAATAATCGAGAACCTAATTGCCTTGGCCATAGGGATTATGGGTAAAAACGTGATTGCTTTTAATCCACAATTAATGAAGTTCATTATCAAGAGTTATGCATATCTAGCTAGATTCTTAACCATAATTATGATTAGCCTTGCTCTCTTCTTAAGTGAATTTTATCTCCATTCCATTCATCATTTGCTCGTTGTTTGATATATGTTGTTGATTAGTTCAAATTCTTAGTTAATTGAGTAGAACAATAAGTAGTAGTCTAAATACCAAACCTTTAATCTATCATCCTTACAAAGCATAAATTAATGGAAAATTCGGATATAATCACGAGTTTACTTTCCCTTGGGACGACATACTTATAAATTTTGTTGCTTGGTCACACGTGTACAACAACGATAGAGTCTCTTACTCTTAAATATTTTACAAGAAATGCGACTAAGAACAGTTGTCACGTGACAATCACATGCAGTTTTTCGATTATATCAGAATTTTTTGACGAAAATATGATGTGTTTGGCTCTATTTCTTCACCGGTGTGACTAAATTGACAAACTTATATTTATTGGGACTAAAATAGACCATGAAAAAAGTTATGAGATTGATTAGGTTTTTATCCCTTCCGTCCCACATTATTACATTTTATATTTTGGTTTGTCCCAAGTTAAGGTTTATATTTATTTTTTTTATCAATTTGGACCACATAGAATAATTAATTATTCCATATAGGGCCCACACACAACACTAATACAACTACACAATTCATATTAAATATTATTTCTCTCACCTCACTTCTCATTAAAAATATATCTTTTAATCTACGTGAAAAGAAAACATAAAAGTTAACACGAGACGGAAGGAGTAAACCTTACCTTAAAACAAATCATAAAGTCAAATGTAAACTTTTGAAATGGAGAAAGGTGCCAGGATAGGGGCGGTCTTTCTTGGCGCGAAAGCTGCTCGTTTAGGGGTAGAGTACAGTACTAAAGGTCCTCGGACTTCCAAGTGGTTTTTCTTTTGGGCAGCTGGAGAGTTTCAAGGCTCCAGTAAATTTTTCCTTCAAGCATTTTAGTAATTATATACTCCCACTGTCCCCTTCAAGGAGGGTCTTTTTTCTATTTTGGGCGTCCCACCTAAAGAGTTCCCTTTCCTTTTTTATACACATGGGACCCACATACATTTACTAATATAATTAAAATATGGAACCCACACTCCCACTAATATAACTATCCACTACATATTAAATAATAATACTCCTTAATCCACGTGTCAAAAAGCAAAAGAGGGACGGAGGGAGTATGTGAATTTTACTTAGCTAACCTTAGGTCACATATAACCTAGATGAATTTTGATCATCGGATCAATCCTCTTTCGACCTAAGCCATTGGATCAAAAATAGTATTTTTTTTAATTTAAAAGCTACCTCTTAAATAGATCTTGCCATTAAAAAGAAAGGAGCAGATACATTTTCCTACATAGTATGTCCATTTGGACCATTTCCCACGGAGAGAGAAGGGCTCCTTTTTCCATAAATCTAACATATCCATTCCAAATGTTCTCGATGAATTCTCAAGTTCAACACTGCAGTATTCTCCAACTCCGTACCATTATGAATGGTCTACGTAGTGGCCTTTTTCACCACTGCAAGATTATGAAACTCCGCACCATTAGAAATGGTCTACGCAGTGGCTTTCTAGCACCCGTTATCAATACACTGAGAAAAACATATGCACTGTACACACAAGTCCAAGAATCCCTTAAATATGGAGAGACAATCAACATGTGCACCACATTCCAGTTCACCTTACATAATCCCTAAACTATATACATTTTATTATAGACCAAACTGTGGTCTAGCAAGAAATCTAGATCTAGTTAGAGTAGCGGTGACATTCATCTCGTCGTCTTCTAATGCAAAAGATTTGTGAATCATCTGCACTGGAACTAATCGTTGAGCAAGGTGCAGAAACTACCAATAAGATTCGTACATACAATATCTCACTTTGAAGGCATTTTTTAAGCTAGCCAAATCATCATCTAAGCGATTACGCATAAAGCCCTGTTCGATTAAGGCAGTATTTGATGTTGACTCAGTTATTAGTGAGATAATTGGCAATGATATGAAGAATGAATATTATGTTTTCTGTATGAAATTTAAACCTACAATGTTTGAATATATACAATAAAGAGATTGATTGAAGAGTTATTTTATTCAATTTTTGAAGGTATATAAATACATTTACAAAAGTATATAACTTTTACAACACAACAATGTGGGACAATGATATATATATATATATATATATATATATATATATATATATATATATATATATATATATATATATATATATATATACTTATACACCCCCTCAAGATGGAGCACTATCAGAGACTCTAATCTTGGATATGAGTAGAGAAAAGCGAGCGCGGGAAAGAGGCTTAGTTAAGGCGTCCGCAAGTTGGTCAACTGAGGAAATGTGTGCAACCCAAAGCTGAGATGATTTGATAAGATCCCAAACAAAGTGATAATCTATTGCAATATGCTTCATCCGAGAGTGAAAAACTGGATTAAAGCAGAGATAAGTAGCACCAATGTTATCATAATAGATGACTGGTAATGATAAAAGAGACACATGGAGTTTAAAAAGAATACAATGAGTCCACTGAATTTCAAATGTACCCACTGCAATGGAACAATATTCCGCTTCAGTGGAGGAATGAGCAACAACACATTGCTTCCTAGAGCTCCAGGAGATAGGATTATACCCAAGGAAAACATGGAAGTGCGGTCATTGCAATTTCTAGCCCAATCAGCAATTGTAAAGCATTGAAGAGAGAATAAAGAGTCCCGACAAAAGATTACACCTCGATGTCAAGTGCTATTGAGATAGCGAAAGAGACGTTTAACAGCACCCTAATGCGTCTAAGTAAGGGCATGCATGAACTGAGACAGTTTGTTTACAGCAAAGGCAATGTCAGGTCTAGTGAAATAGAGATACTAAAGGCTCTCAAGGGCTTGACTATAAGAGGCCGAGTTAGCCAGAATAGAACCACCATTCAAAGAGAGTAAGACGCCAAGATAAAGCGGTGTCTGAACAGGCTTAGAATCGAGCATATTAAATTTTCCCTAGAAATCAATAATATACTTTCGTTGGATAAGAGAACATGAATCATCTGAATGAAGAATCTCAATGCTAAGGAAATAATAGAGATCACCAATGTCCTTAACTGAGAAAGTTGTTGACAAAGTTGTAACTACCTGATTAAGAAATTGAGCTGAGTTTCTAGTGAGTATGAGATCATCAACATATACCAGAAAGTAAGCCAAAACATTCCCCTGATGATAAATAAAAAGCGAATCATTTGCTTTGTGCAGATTAACCCCAAGAAGATCAAACACTGACAAAGAGAGTTGTACCAAGTGTGTGGTTCTTGTTTTAAACTATACATACATTTTCTCAGTTTGTAGACATGAGATGAAAATTAACATTAAGAAAACACGGTGGTTGAGCCATATAAACCTTATCTGGAAGGTCACCGTGAAGAAAATCATTGTTCACATTAAACTACCGAAGAAACAAGTTATTTGAGATAACTATACTCAGAACGAGTTGCACAGTAGTTGATTTGATAACAGGACTGGAAGTTTCAAAGTAAACCACTCCCAGACGCTGATGGAATCCTTCAGTCTAGCTTTGAATTTGTCAATAGAACCATTTGACTTGCATTTTATTCAAAAAAACCCACTTACAACCAACTACATTTTGGAAGGATCAGAAGGAACCAGTTCCCAAATGCCAATTTTCATGAGAGCTAAGAATTCAGCGGACATGGCTTCATTCCATCGGCTATCACTCAGAGCCTGTTTAACAAATGTAGGTTCAATAATAAGTAACTGAATATATAATATAGTACCTTAGATTTGGCTTGGAGATGTTATTCTTTACTCTTGTTGTCATCTGGTGAGTGGAAGTAGGAACAGATGGTGGTAAAGTATCATAAATTAGGGGAGAAGAAGAATCGTGTGATGGTGGTGCTGCTGAATATAAATGATACACAGGTGGAGGAGATAGAATAGGAAGAAGAGATGAGATTCTTGTAAAGTGAGGAAAAGGTGAGGAAGATGACTGAGGAGATGGTGTTGTGAATGAAAATTTATATTCCACAAACTCAACATGACAGGAGATATAGAGACGATTGGTGGACAAGTCAGTAGATAGATAAGTGCTTTGAGTGATAGAGTAACCAAGAAATACACATGGGGTTGAATGGTTTTCTAGTTTATGAAAAGTATGTGGTCGAAGCCAAGGAAAACATAGACACATAGAAACACGAAGTTTGGATATGTTAGGTAAACAATTTAAAAGTTTTTCAGAGGTAGACAACATAGAGAGGTTGGGTTTAAGGAGACTGTTAATTATGTATGTAGCTATAGTAAAAGCATATGACCAATTAGTTGAAGGCATAGAGGCAGTATGGAAAGAGCTAGACCAATATCGACAATATGGCAGTGTCGACGTTTAGAATAACCATTGTATTCAAGAGTATAAGGTAGGGTAGTGAGGTGAGTTATAGTATTTGAGAAGAGGAATGAGCGAAGAGCAGTAAATTCACTCCCATTATCAGTGTAAAGAGCTACAATTTTAGTCTTGTGAAAATTTTTCATCAAGGCCTTAAAAGTAACAAATGTTGACAAAACATCAAATTTATCTTTAAGAGGATATAATCAAATATATTTCGAAAAATGATCCACAAAAATCACATAATATTTAAAGTCATCAATAGATAAAATTGGAGAGGTCCAAACATTAGAGTAAATAACTTCAAGAGGAGCAGATGATTGCATACTTTATTAATGAAAAGGAAACTTATGACTCTTAATGATTTTAAAAGAATCACATGAGAAATGTAATTGTTTATGGAAAGATAAAATATTACGTAAAATAACATCCTCTAGAATTTTGAAAGAATGTGTCCCATGTGGAGAGAGGTTGTTTAGTGGAAGATAAAATAAAAACACGTACACCAGTAGGCCGCACATATATATAACCCATTAACGCGAGTGTCCCTCGTTAGATGATCCACCACCTAAAAACCACAATCCGAGAAAAGTATATTAACTTCATTATCAATGCATAGGTGAGCACCAAAACAAGATTGCAAGACGTTTGAGGTACAAGCAAAGCATCACAAAATTTCAGAGTTGTGTTCAGAAAATATAAAGACTTAGAGTGTAAAATGCGCAATTCGTTACCACCATCAATTACTACCCCATCACCACCATCATTAGGAGAATGCAACGATAAGTTGGCAAGATTAGTGGAGATATGGTTAGATGCCCTTGAATCAAGAATCCGTTTGGAGTTTGGAGGAGGAACATGTGCTGTATGAGCAGAGGAAGAGTAAGCTGGTCAAGGCAAGAGCCCAGGCATGTGGGCAAAAGTAAATTGGGTGTACTTTTTTACTGTGTGGCTTTACCATATAATTGGCACTTTCCTTGATACCCACGAGAACCGGTGGTAGGAGTAACATATTTTGAGGATTTCGAAAGTCGAGCAGGAGAGGCAGTTTGGGACTTGGCTGGTGAGTACGATGACTTCAACGTGTATTCGTAGGCTGCCAGAAATGCAACGACAAGAGGTGATGGAGGAGCAGTAACCCGAGAGGCCATATTGTGATATGTGCTTCAACATTCAACAACTTTTCAAGTAAATCATCAAAATCAATAGTGATGTCTCAAGCACGAATAACGTTGGATAGATTTAGATAAGAATCATCAAGATCACTCAACACCTTGAGAACAAGATCTTCAGGATCATTAGTAGTTCCAAGAAGAGATAGTTCGTCAACTACACTCTGAATTTCCAATATATACGTTCAGTGATAGATTTAGCACCTTTTGTCAATATTTGCAATTCCTCTTCTAACGAAATAATACAACCTCAAGATTTCTTACCATATGTGTTGGCAAGAGTGACCCACGGTGAACAAGTCTTGGTGGCTGAGGCTATAAACGGTATGAGAGTCGGTGTCGAAGAACTTATGATAGCACTTAAAATTAACTAATTTTATCTGATCCATAGGTTATACACCGAATTTAGAGTTGAGCACCAGTTGGACCCATCATTGCCAGTGGACAACGTCGATTGCCATTGAGAAAGCTAAACAGATCATATCTAATCAAAAGTGTGCAAATTTTGAGTGGCCCAAGCATTGTAGTTGGAGGGCATGAGTTTAAGGGGGAACTGTGCATCGATGATGAAAGCAATTGGGAATGAAGACATGGGTGAAAATTGAGAAGTATGACTTGAATCAAACATGGAAAATAATTAAAGAGATAATGAAAGTGGAGTGTGAAGAGAGTGAAGGTACTGTGTGAAAAGAATGAAAGTAGTGTGATAGAATACGTGAGTAAAGTGTGAGTGAGAGTGATAAAAAACTAAAGGAGTTTTTCAGTGAGGGACCCGAAAGACGGTTCAATTATCAATTTAAGATCTAAAAGATTTTTTTATCGGTTCAAGACTTCAATCATTTAAAACTATCAATCTAAGACCTATATCCTTATAGCTTGTTTGGTAGGCAGTAATTGCATAAAATAGAATATTGACATTCAATTCTTATCTTCTTCAGTAATCCTCTCATCTTCTTCCACAATTTAATTATTCAGATATTAATGGAGAAGCAAACTAAAAGTAATATTGCAGATTATTTGGATGTACTAATAATCTTCTTCAATATATATGCTCATATTCTTCCTCAAGTTGGTCATTATCATAGAAAAATAAACGCAGAGACATTACAAAAGCACCAGATCGGTGGCAAACCCTATCCATCATCTTCAGATTATCATACGTACCATTAATTCATATGAATGGCTATCAATTCCTTCTCTCTGTCCATTACTTCTCAACTGAAAACGCCCAACATTCTTATTTCTTAGAATATAGAGTTAAATGGAAATAAACTCATCAGACATATGATTCCTTCAATTAGTCAATTTCTTCGAACCTATGAATTGAGAATAAGAATTAAGGGAAAATAAGATGAGAACCAAAAGTCAATATTATCTTTTCTGTTGGCAATTAGAGCATACAAAACAAGCTTTAAGAATATAGGTCTTGGATTGATAGTTTTAGATGATTGAGGTCTTGAACCGATAAAAAAAATTATTTGGGTATTAAATTGATAGTTGAATTATCTTTCGGGTCCATTACTGGAAAAACTTAAAAACTAAAAGATTAAGGAGAGAGAAATTAGTGGGAAGTGGTCCCAAAAAGATAGAAAAGAGAGAGAGGGAGGAGTGAGAAGTGGTCCCAAATGGGTGGTGGAAATTTATAGAGAGAGAAGTGGTCCAAAAAAGATAGAGCCCTAGGGGTTGTCCTGGTGTGCTCAGTCCATGGGCCCCATACACTACACGAAAAATGACTTTTAATTATAGAGATTTTGTCATTATTACTTTTGCTTTGTTATTATTACTTCTCTAGTTAAAGGTCTTTAATGGCAGAAAAGTGATCTATAATGATAGAAGCAATAATGACAGGATCTCTATCATTAAAAGTCCTTTTTTCTTGTAGTGATAATTTGGGGGGCTTCAACATTTTTTTATTTATATGTATATATATACTATTAGATTATGATTTAGGCCCAAGTTTTAATTATTTATTTAATGTTAAAGGCCCAACTAAAGTCAATATGTTATAAAAATCAACCACTCTTTCCTTAATTAAATTAAAAATTATATTGCACTCCCTTCAAAATAACACAATAGTCCTTTTTTAATATTCTTCAAGACGCCACCAACAAAATTGAATATTACACGGAATTATTTCCAACTTAAAATCGGTCGCTGCATTGCTTTTTTTTTTCTGATGCAAATTTAGTCATTTTATAAACACCAAATTTCACATTATAATTCTCAACGCTTTTATCTTGCTACTTATTTTTAGTATTATACATATGACACACTTAAAGCTCAAGGATTTAGAGGTGAATTAATATTATTTGTATTAAAATTCTGCTACTTTTTCTTATGGTCTTTTTTTTTTCTTTCCCTTTTTATTTTAGAAGTCATATTTTGTTATATGAGAATTGTATATAAATTATTTGAATGCCTATAGTTTATAGATTTGGAATTTTTTAATTTGTTGTGATAATTATTTTGTAGATGAAGATCAATAAAAGTCTTGAATTGGTTCAAAAAATGCTAGAAGATTTTAAAATTTTCAATAACTAGTTCTTAACATGCTTTATATCAGCATTAGCATGGGAAAGAATAAATGCACTTTGAAATTATAATTATCATGTAAAAATAGATATTTTTTAATTATAATATTACTGTATTTGTAAAATATTTTTATTATAAAATTTATTAATATTAAAAAAATTAAGAGCCTCAATTTTATATTTTGCCACGGGTCCCTAAATTATGAGGGCTGACCCTGGGGGGAGAAGTGAGAAGTGGTCTCAAAGGGGAGAGCAAGGAGAGATTGTAAGATCGAGGGGATCAGAATAAGGTGTTAGCCAAAATTGACTTTGGTTACCATAAAGAGATTAATTGAAAAGTATATTTTATTCATATGTTGAAGGTATATAGATACATATACAAAAGTCTATAACTTTTACAAATTCAGAGCAATGATATATACAAGATATATATCCAATATATAAGAAAGAATATAAACTTACCTATTTTATACAAAAGAAAGAACAAATCTCGAGAATATATAGAATCCCTTAATTGTAAATCAAAGACTAAATATATGATTTTATTTAAGCAATGTGGATTTACAACTAAATATATAATTTTATTTAACGTTATTATGATAGAATCAGATGAGGTGGTGAATATATTCAAGCAATGGGAGGAGAAACGCCTTCACACTTAAATTAGACAGGTTATTGCCCTTAATGCATAGCTCAAGTAGTAGAGAGGAAGGAGGAAAGACCATCCAACTGAGCTGGTAGTTGCAAGGTGGGGGTTTGGATTCTGCCAAAGGCATGGATATGGCCACTTGCAATAGCAATAAAAAAGTGAGCCCTCTCTATAAGCCACATCATATGATTTAACTCCTCCACCAATCTTCAGAACAGTGATAGTGGGGGGGGGGGGGGGGGGGCTCTAATAGTAGGGTATCCCATTTTCTTAGACAGTTGGCCATGTGGAAAGAGTGGAAAAGGAAGATTTGTGGTACGCGAGGTTGGAAAGAATAGAAAAGGAGGATTTGTGGTACGCGAGGTGACGGGTTGCAATGACACAACCTTACTGCTAAGCAGTGCATATGATTCGGAGGTGCATAGATCTAGAAAGAGAGTGATGCGTCCTACCCTTGTGGATCATAAGGTACATCCTGCGATTTAACTCCTCCACCAATTCCTATGGAAGTGAAGATGGGAGCCCGTAATGGTGGGCTACACCATTTTTTTAGACAGCTGGCCATGTGAAAAGAGTAGAAAATGAGGATTTGTGGTTCGCAAGGTGACGGGTTGCAATGGCATAACCTTACTAATAAGCAGTGCATATGATCCGGAGGTGCATACATCAAGAAAGGGAGTGGTGTGCCCTGCCCTTGTGGATCATGCCAAGGTGGGGATTGCCCTGATATATGAACCAGTAGAGGTTGACCTGGATCATAGTGGAGAAGGGCGACTGTCAGAGCCATAAATCTTAACATATAACGTATATATATATATATAACTGTAATAAGATAAATCTTAATTTCTTAATCTATTTTAATAAATTATGTTATATTTTTAATTATTTCTTTATTAAACTGTGATCATGGATCTCTTTATATTTTGTTATTTTTTAAAGTTTCATCATTGTACATTTCTTCCAGAATAAAGTTTCTTGTGAGACGTGTTAAAGTATGATTGTTAAATAGATAAAGTATACTTATTGGTTGTTAAAGTATGATTTCAAAAATATGATGAATGATGCATTAAAGTATGATTCTATAGTGTCATAATATGATTCATTACAGACATACTTTAACTACCAATAAATAGGGATGGGCAAAGTTTTTCGAGTTTCGGGTACCCGTACTAAATCGACAGTCAATTACCCAAATGGATCGGATTATCCAAAACCCAATTATAATACTTCGGTTCGGATTTTGGATTCCAAAATTCTATCCGAAATACCCGATCGGGTGCCCGAACTTTTAACTTGTTATTTCACTTTTTAAAATGGTATTTTATATAGGGTTTGACTTTAGAACTATTTCTCTCTTTCCTTTTCTCATGTCGTCGCTGTTTCTTTTCCGTTGGCCATCTCTATTTCTCGTCTTGCTCGTTGATTCCCTCTCTTTGTTCTCTCATTATTTCACATTTTCTACCGAGAGAAGAGCAAGGAGTTTTGTGCCGATTAGAGAAGAGTAAGGAATCGTCACTCGTCAGCCTTAAAAAATTGCTTGGAAAAGGTAATGATTTTTTTCCTTCTCAATTTCTTGATGGAAAATATCTCTTGATTTAATTTTTCTCTTTTGGGGATTTAAGAGTCATATTCTAGAGACATGTTTTTCATATTTGTTCATGCAAGTTGTAGTATAGTTGCTGAAGCCACCTGTGTAAATATTAGTGATATGCCTAGGCCAAGTTTGATGGAGCAGAACAGATCTGCTCATGACTGTGAGGTGATAAGCTTATATTAGTGTGGGTCTAATTACTTCACTTGTCTGTCTTCAATGTATTATACTTGGTAATCTTATCGGAGTGTGGGTCATTGAGTCTACTTACATCACTTATCCGTCTTTAATGTATTAGAGTATGGAAGGTCTCCAGTGTAGCCGATGAAGTAGATAATAATCCTTGTTTACTCTTTTATACCATAATCTGTAGCCCTTGTCTTTATATGTCCTAATGTGAAAGTCTATTAGACATTTTAAAGTGTTCATGTGTAGAAGCTTGTTCTTATATGTCTAATTTAACTATATTCTCCATATATTTTTCATTTGAGTTATCTTGTTGAGTGTGAGGATTGACTTATATCCTACTGTTAATTATGTTATAAAAAGGCTCCATTAGTTTGCATGTCGATCACTCTTCAGCCTTAATCATGCAATCAAATATCCCATTAATTAATTAATTTAGTTTCTCAAACATGAGTTTATATATATATATATATATATATTTATTCAGGAGATGGAGGAACACAATTTACAAGATGAAGTTGATAAGGAGGCTTATTTGATGGAAAGCGAAAATCAACTTGTAGAGGTTAGTAATTCTGATAAAGTGGAAACTAATGATGTTAGATAATGATGAGGAGATGGAAGAGGAAGGTAATGATAGTGATTCTGATAATGAAAACAAAGATAGAACGAGGCTAAGAAAAACTATAGTGGTTAGATCAGAATATTGGATTCATTATGAGAGGTTCATGTATGATGTTGATAATATCCAAAAGGCTAAATGTAAATATTGTGGAGGTATACTTAAGGCTGATCCTAAAGTCCATAGAACCACACCTCTCAAAAAACACTTCATGATTAGTAAAAGTAAGCCTCATAAAGTTAAAAAAAATCAGCCTAGAGTTGCATTTCAACAAACATCGGGAAGGATGATAAACAACTTGTGTCATGGAAATTTGATCAAGCTAAAGTAAAAGATGATGTACAATATTTGATATTAGTTGATGAGCTTCCTTTGAAAACAGTTGAAAAAATTGATTTTAAATACTTGATGTCAATTGCATGTTATATGTTTAAAATGACATCTCGTAAAGCTATGATTAGGATTATTTATGAGTTTTATTGTGTTGAGAAGAAAAGGATGAAACATTTTATTAAAAAGCACAATGGAAGGATATGCATGACTGATGAGAATGAAAATTTACGTCTTTTCGATTTTACAATGCACTATTTTTACTAGAATAATGCTATGTAATTATGTGGAACTGTGTAGTTTACGTATTTTGCATACTTATGGTGCTACTAACGTGTTTTGTGGAGTTTTGAAGGATAAAAACAGGTTGAAATGGAGTAGAACCGAAGACGAGCAAGAAACGAGCTCAAATATGCCTTACTCGAGTTACAAGGGTCAGCTCGACCTAGCAAATCGAGACGAGTAAGGTGCCGTAGAGGGTCAGAAGTGGTCAGTTAGCCAACTAGACTTATCTTGTACAACTCGACTTGCAGCTCGAGTCGAGCTACGTTGAAGGCAAGTCGAGTGGCATGTCGTATGAGACAGAGCAGCGATGAATGGTATCCAGAGAGCCAACACGAGTTGACAGGCAGTAGCTTGACTTGCCAGCTCGACTCGTGTTGGTGTACGGAGGAAAATCAGTTTCAGAGCATGGCAGCTCGACTTGACAGGCGGACACACGACTTGGCAACACGATTCGAGTTGGGTTACTCGAGTTGCAACATAAGGCAACTCAAGTCATGTTGGAAACTCGAGTTGGCTACTCCAACTCGTGTTGCGTTAGTTTGGGCCGAAAATTGGGATTTTTAATATCCTGTGTGTGACAAATGTGAAAATAGCCCAGCAAAGTCAGTTTTCATGGGCCATGGTATAAAAAGGGGGATCAAACACTTTGAGAAGGGACCGATCATTCACCACAAAAATATAACGTGAATTTAATTCACACACCATCCATCCATCCCATCGGTCCGGAGGAAGATTCAAGTGGATTTTGAGAGCCAATCCAATTGGAGAGACGGAGGAGGAACGAGAACCACGTGACACTAGGGTTTCGTATTTTTCTCTATTCTTTTCAATTCTTTATTTTGTTATGAATTCGATAGCCATGAGGGTTGTTTGTGACCTCATGGGCTAGATACTTTTACAGTTCTAAGGTTTGAGGGTTAGATGTAGTTGATTAGGGAACCTAGACTAATCTTGTGAATTCATACAGTGATAATACTTATTTATTCGTTTTATCCAAATTTGTTATGCGCTTGTAACGTCTTCATAGCATATTATTGATATTGCCCGTGATGCTTAATATGTTATGTTAGCTTATGTGCATGTGTACTTGATACTGTTTGATTACTAGGGATTAAAGTAGTTTGCCCGTGAACACGTTAATCCTAAGAGCTAGTAAATAGGGTACTTGATTATCTTAGTGGAACAATGCAATTAAGAAGTCAAGTAGGAAGTGAATGAGATTGAATAGGAATTTCAGAGAATATATGTTTGTCGAATTGGCCATCCAGAGGTTTATGAAATTCGCCTTATTAGTATCTAGGAAGGAGGTTCAAAATCATTCACGCATTGAATCATAATGTAAATTCATTAAAATGGTATGAACGAACAATATAACGTCTAGGAAACCGAATCAATTGCATTAAACCCGATATCTTAGAGCTGTTATTTTTCTCTTGATCAATCTTGAATTATCCTTTGCTTTCATTTAATTTGCGATTTATTATTTAAGCACTTTAGTAATTAATTCATTCAAACACTTGGAAATTGGTTACCACAATTCTGATTAAAGAGTAATAGAAATTAAATAAATAATTAACTATCTCAGTGGGAACGATATTAATTTTAAATAAGGTACTTGCCATTACAATTGACATCCCTACACTTGGGGATTTTAATTGGATTGCGCAATAAGCCTAACAAGTTTATGACGCCGTGCTGCCGGGGATAGTAAATTATTTGTTTTCTTTTGTTACTTATTTAATTAGAATTTTTTCTTTGGAATTTAATTGTCTACACCTTGAATTTTCTTGAAGTTGCATGTACACCAGGTCAAGAAGGGAACACAAAATATTGAATTTTATCCGGAGGTTGAAGCATCTACTAGAAAAAGGAGAGGAGCAGTAAAGAAGATCAAAGCACCTCCTAAGACTGTTAAGGTACAGAATCCGAGTAAGAAAGCGGACACATCAACACCTAGAGTAGTTGTAGAGGAGGATAAAGAATAGATTGAGGATCAGACTATACCCCAGAAGAGGCTGAATCAGAAGTTGAATCAGAGACAGAAGTAGAAACAGCAGTTATGGGAGAAAGAGTCACAAGTGAAGATGACATTGTCATCCGGGAGACATTTAAGTCTACCAATCTTGGAGGATCAGGCGTAGTTGGAGCCATTCAAGCTGATGAAACGAACGACATAAGGCCAGCCCTGATTCATATGGTGGAGAAAAATTCCTTCACCAGGGGCATTTTTGATGAGCCATACGATTATCTTAAGCGTTTCAATAGCTACATGTATACTGTTAAAGCCACTGATGCTACCAATGATAGATAGAAGATGAGGCTTTTTCAGTTTTCGTTAGTTGACAAGGCGAGGGAGTGGTATGACAAGCTCAAAGGAGACAGTTGCTCTAATTGGACTGAGTTGCAGTAGCTGTTTGTGGACCGTTTTATGCCGCCTGGAAAAATTCTTTTACTGAAATAAGAGATAAATCAATTCAAGCAGCAAAAAAATGAGTCGTTTGGAGAAGCTTGGGAGAGATTTACTGATCTGTTGAGAAGATGCCCACAACATAGATTTAAGAAGTCTCAGCTCATCAGTGTCTTCTATAATGGCCTCGACAATAACTTGTGAGTGTTAGTTGATGCATCTGCTGGAGGAACAATCTTCGGGAAAACGTCTAATGCTGTGGAAAAATTGTTAGATGATATCTCTATGAACTCTAGAGAGTGGCCTTCGGAGAGAGTACGTGGATCGTGGATCGTACATCCTTGGTAAAGTTGCAAAGGTAGAGCAGAAGTTCTCTGAAGCTGATAAGAATGACAAGGTTATCTCTCAATTGGAGCAGATGAACAAAATTTTGGTTACATTGATATCTGGTAACAGTGGTGGAGGAAAACAAGTGGCAGCAAATGATGGTGTTGTGATGAACGTTCAAGGGGTTGAGGATGCAAATTGGGCTATGGGGCAGAGTCTCCAAGGTTCAAGAGCGCCTCCAAATTGGCAGGGAAACAGGTACCCCCAAGGAAATTCTAATCAAATGAATAACCAAGGGGGAGGCCCTAACAATTTAGGAGGTCCCAGCAATCAAGCAGGCCCAAGCAATCAAGGAGGATGGCAGAATCAGCAGAGGCATGAGAACTTTGCTTATTCAAATCCGAATAATGCAGTTCCATTCCCTCCTAATTTTGATCATGGAGCCAAGACTGAAGAAGGAAGAGCTAGCATTGATGAAGTATTGGCTAGATATATGAAGAAGACTGATGGATATATTGAAAAGATCAACAACTGCATTGCACTCATGGATTCGAATATGACAAAATAGAATGAAGAAGTCAATAAGCAGTTGCAGACTCTCATATATTCGATTGGTCAGATCTCCATTATGGTAAATCAGCAGCAACAGTAAATTCGAAAGGGAAAGTTTCCTTCAGACACAGAAATCAACCCGAAGAAGAGTGCAAATGCTATTTCTTTGAGATCTGGGAAACACTGTAAAGGTCAAGAATTGATGCAGGACATGACAGAAATGGGAAAGGAAGGAATAGAAGAAGAGCAAAGTCGTTTAGCCACTAGCTCGGCTCCTATTCAAGCCGAGTCAAGTTTGAGGGGTGATCTGGAAGAGCTAAAGGATGCAGTACAACCCCAGCTCAATACAAGCTCACCTCCTGGGTTCCCTACATTTCCAAATTCTATTGTGAACCAATCTAATCAAGCCATAGCTGATAAAAAATGGCAGCGAGCGAAGAGGTTGAGAGAAATGGAAGAGGTTTTCGAGAGAGACAGTTTGGGACTTCCAAAAACAAAGGTACCACTTCTGTTTCCTCAAAGACAGATGTCGAAGAGCTTGGATGAGAAGTTTAGGAAGT
The DNA here is from genome assembly GCA_023678885.1 of Pogostemon cablin. Classification (NCBI taxonomy): domain Eukaryota; kingdom Viridiplantae; phylum Streptophyta; class Magnoliopsida; order Lamiales; family Lamiaceae; genus Pogostemon; species Pogostemon cablin. Next base: position 14,818,549 of record CM042979.1, read on the forward strand.
TTGCTAAAGTTATAAGGGATGTCCAAGTTACTATCCCTTTTCAGAGGCATTGGATCAGATGCCACATTACGCAAGGTTCATCAAGGAGCTCATCTCGAGAAAAAAAAAGCCGAACAGTATGGAGACGATTAACCTAATGGAGAATTTCAGTTCCATAATCCAAAGAAAGTTACCTGAGAAGCTGAAGGATCCTGGTAGCTTCATCATTCCTTGTGAGATAGGAAAAGGACCGTCTAGAAGAGCATTGTGTGATCTGGGAGCCAGCGTAAACTTGATGTCTTTATCAGTGTAAAAGAAGCTTGGTTTGGGGGAGTTGAAACCCTCATCTGTGGCCTTGCAGTTAGCAGATAGGTCGCTTACATACCCCGAGGGAGTTGTAGAAGATATGCTGGTGAAGGTATCAGATTTGGTTTTTTCTGTGGACTTTCTAGTACTTGACATTGAGGATGAAAAGGATGGCGCGCCTCTTATCTTAGGGCGCCCATTTCTTGCTACTGGAAGAGCTCAGATAACTGTATTCAATGGAGAGTTGAAGCTTAGAGCCGATGATAAGGAAGTAGTTTTCTTATTGAATAAGGAGATGCAGTGGCATAAAGATCAGCAGCAATGCAAGTCTGTGGATGTAGTGGACACAAAGCATGATAAGAACTTTGCCTTGTCTGATGCAGAGTTTGAGAGTTTGTCCAATGATGCATGTATTGACTATCTTGAGAAGTTGCTTACATTGGGTGATGCAAGAAATGCACAGATAAGGAAGACCACAGCCGACATGGTGAATCGAGAGAAGAGTACCACTGTGGCAGAGGAAGTTGAATATGAAGAGAAAAAAGTTGAAGTAGTAGAGGAGATCGACAAAGCAAGTGGATCTCTTACTTATCCTATTACTAACTTTGCTGTTATGTTTGATAATGTTTTAGTTGCAGGAATCATGGATGATCCATATTTGAAGCCTCCAGATTTACCTCCGGATTTTCCTTCTTATATGGGTGTTCAATATTCTAACTTGTTCAGCCCATGTTTTGACATGGAGGATCCTGTGTTGGTGACGAAGAAAGGTGAGGTGGTTGTAGCTGCCAATGATAGAGGAAGGAAGTACTTGAAGGTACGAATGCGAGAGGATTGCGCTCCGCGGTAATAGTCAATAAGAGGTGATCCGTTGTGACTCTTCGACGTTAAACATGAGCGCCTGTTGAGGGCCAACCCTCCCATTTTATTCGCTTTATGGAGTCTTTATCAATATAAAAATTTTATTAGGTATTGCTCGACTACAGTATACACTTCTTTTCAAACTTATACTCTCACTTTGTTTGATCTAAGTTTGGGGGGGATACGTGTATACTTGCGTCTTGCTGCACCAAAGTAAAGTTGCTTCATTGTATTGTGTGCTTGTGTTGTGTGCTTGGATGATTAAATTTTTGCGATTTTTGGTATTTTTGATTAATTTGATTATATTGAGAGGTCGATTTTTTGTGATTGTCTAAGTATGTGTCGTGTAGTTTGTCTTTGTTGTGTGTTTATCCTAGTATCTGTGGTTATATTTATGGTTCTTGAGGATGATTGATTGATTTACCTAAGCACATGATTGAATTTGTGATTAATTGATAATGTGATGTTATGAAATGGATAATCCAGCTAGAGATGTATACTTGGATGTTGGAATACTTAAGATTGTTGCATGTATTGAAGTTGGTTCTTAAACCTATGAAGGAGTGCTCGTTATTCCGTTAAACCCATGTGAGAATTTGAGCTTTGGTAGATCATGCAATTACACATGATTGGTTTTATTCTTGAGAGTATCGTTTACATGCATGTATTCTAGAACATGACTCTTAATCTACTTGAGGCTAGATGATTGATTAGATGATGGGAAATGACCTTAGGCCATTTTGTTCTTTATTGTGTCACTAGCCAAATATTTATCCTACCTTGAAATTTAATCCATAGTTTCCCGTTTGAGCCTGTAAGCCTTATTCGTTGGAAGCCTATGAAGATAGCCAATTTGATCCTTTAAAGGCCTTTTAAATACCTATCCTAGTAGAGAAGTAAAGAAGACAGATTGGTGTAGTGTGAAAAGTAAGTGGGAAGATAAACATAGGTGAATAGTGATTGAAGAAGAAGAAGAATAGTTAAAACTTGCAAAAAGGTGGGATAGTGCCCGAAACTGGTACCCCTGGTACCCTATTTGAAAAGAAAAGGAAGAAATGAAAAGAAGACGCTGAGCTGGAAAATAAAGGGAGGATTGAAATGAAGAAAAGAAGTTAAGAGAGAAAAAAAAGGGGGGAGATTGATTTATCAAGTATATGTGTTGAAGATGTATTTCTACTGTTGATTCTCTACAGTGATTGAGTCACTTATCCTATATTTACTTACCCTTATCCAAAGAGCCAACATTACAACCTTTAGCAAGTCTTTTGTGATCCCATCGTTAAGGCTTTCAAATTAGTGGAGAGTTTAGATAATTGTCAAGCTTATGGTTACGCGTGCATGTGAATTGATTTGAGTGCATATATTTTAGCCTTGAAAGTGTACATCTCACACTTGAGCGATGAGTGTAAATACTATCCGTGAGAGTGGATGATGAGCATTCTGAAATAGGAAATGACTAATTTGAAGTGCATGTTTCAATTGAATAGTAATTTTGGCATTTGAGTATATTATCTTGGTTTGGAGAAAATGATCCCTTATTTGTTGTATAATTTCAACTCTCACCTCTCTTGTTATGAATTCGTTGTTCGGGGACGAACAACATGGTAGTTTGGGGGGGTTGATGAGAGTAGAAATTTACGTCTTTTCGGTTTCACAATGCACTATTTTTACTAGAATAATACTATGGAATTATGTGGAGTTTTGAAGGATAAAAATAGGTTAAAATGGAGCAGAACCGAAGATGGGCAAGAAACGAGTTCAAATAGGCCTTACTCGAGTTGCAAGGGTCAGCTCGACCTAGCAACTCGAGTTGAGTAAGGTGCCGTAGGTGGTCAGAAGTGATCAGTGAGCCAACTCAACTTGTCTTGTGCAACTCGACTTGCAGTTCGAGTCGAGCTGCGTTAAAGGCAAGTCGAGTGGCATGTCGTGTGAGGCAGAGCAGCGGCGAATGGTGTCCAGAGAGCCAATACGAGTTGACAGGCAGTAGCTCGACTTGCCAGCTCAACTCGTGTTGGTGTACATAGGAAAATTTATTTCAGAGCATGGCAGCTCGACTTGATAGGCGGACGCACGACTTGGCAACACGATACGAGTTGGGTTATTCGAGTTACAACATAAGGCAACTCGAGTCGTGTTGGCAACTTGAGTTGGTCACTCCAACTCGTGTTGTGTTAGTTTGGTCCGAAAATCAGGATTTTTAATATCATGTGCATGACGAACTTGAAAATAGCCCATCAAAGTCAGTTTTCGTGGCCTATGGTATAAAAAGGGGGATCAAACACTTTGATAAGGGACCGATCATTCACCACAGAAACTTAACGTGAATTCAATTCACGTACCATCCATCCATTCCCCAATTCATATCAAACCATCCATCCATCCATCCCATCGGTCCGGAGGAAGATTCAAGTGGATTTTGAGAGCCAATCCAATCGGAGAGACGGAGGGGGAACGAGAATCACGTGACACTAGGGTTTCGTATTTTTCTCTATTCTTTTCAATTGTTTATTTTGTTATGAATTCGATAGCCATGAGGGTTGTTTGTGACCATGGGCTAGATACTTTTACAGTTCTAAGGTTTGAGGGTTAGATGTAGTTGATTAGGGAACCTAGACTAATCTTGTGAATTCATACAGTTATAATCCTTATTTATTCATTATATCCAAACTTTGTTATGCACTTGTAACGTCTTCATCGCATATTATTGATATTGTCCGTGATGCTTGATATGTTATGTTAGCTTGTGTATATGTGTGCTTGATACTGTTTGATTGCTAGGGATTACAGTAGTTTGCCCGTGAACACGTTAATCCTAAGAGCTAGTAAATAGGGTACTTGGTTATCTTAGTGGAACAATGCAATTAAGAAGTCAATTAGGAAGTAAATGAGATTGAATATGAATTTTAGAGAATATATGTTAGTCGAATTGGCCATCCGAAGGTTTATGAAATTCGCCTTATTAGTATCTAGGAAGGAGGTTCAAAACCATTCACGCATTGAATCATAATGTAAATTCATTAAAATGGTATGAACGAACAATAGGATGTCTAGGAAACCGAATCAATTGCATTAAACCCGATACCTTAGAGCTATTATTTTTCTCTTGATCAATCTTGAATTATCCTTTACTTTCATTTAATTTGTGATTTATTATTTAAGCACTTTAGTAATTAATTCATTCAAACACTTGGAAATTGGTTACCACAATTCTAATTAAAGAGTAATAGAAATTAAATAAATAATCAACTGTCTCAGTGGGAACGATATTAATTTTAACTGGGGTACTTGCCATTACAATTGACATCCCTACACTTGGGGATTTTAATTGGAGTGTGCAATAAAAGCCTAACAATAACCACAGACACATGGACATCAATTCAAAGCATCAATTATATGTGTCTTATAGCACACTTTATAGATGATGAGTGGAAGTTGCAAAACAAAATTCTCAACTTTTGTCCAATATCTGGACATAAGGGTGAAGAGTTGGTAAAGGGAATAGAGAAGTGTTTTCTTGATTGAGTAATTGATAAGATCTTTACCATAACTGTTGATAATGCTTCATCAAATGATAGTGTGTACTTGAAAGAGAAATTTAATAATTGGGGCACAAATCTTCTAAGTGGAAAATATGTGCATATGAGATGTATTGCCCATATAGTGAATCTCATTGTGCAAGAGGGATTGAAGAACAAAGATGAACTTGTAGCTATAACTCGTATAAGAGAAGCCATAAGGTACATTCGGAACTCTCCATCTAGGTACAAGAAGTTTAAAGAATGTGTTGGGTTTGAGAAACTAGTTACAAATAAATTGTTGAGTTCGGATGTACCTACTAGGTGGAATTCCACCTATTTGATGTTGGAGTCGGCTTTATACCTTAGAAGAGCATTTGAAGCTTATGAAGGTGTAGATCTTGGTTATGCAAATGAGCTGGCAAAGTCACCATACGATGGAATTCCGGGGGATACTAATTGGGGATAAAAACCAATTCAATCCATAACTTTATCCATGGTCCTATTAAATCCCAATAAAAATAAGTTTGTCAATTTAGTCCCACCGGTGAAGAAATAGGGCTAAACACGTCCTACTTTTGCCGGAAAACACTGACATCACAGAAATGCCACGTGAGATAACCGGAATCACAATTTTTTGGCCGAGATGATGATATGGCGCCCTGATGGCAGGTGAGTCAGTGGGATAAAAACCAATACAGTCCAATAACTTTCTTCATGGTCTATTTTAGTCCTAAAAAGATAAGTTTATCAATTTAGTCCCACCGGTGAAGCAATAGGGCCAAATACGTTCTATTTTCGTCGGAATACGCTGACATCACTAGAAAATGCCACGTGATTGTCACGTGACAACCGAAATTACTGATTTGAATCATTATCGAGTCTGACCTGATTACGACAGATGCTGATGAGGGTGAAAATAGTGAACAGTCAGCATATTGAGGTTAAATTAATCTCCTGGTTTATTAATTAAGTTTTTTTAGTACGTTTTTTGTTTTAATTTTGTTTTATAATTATTTAAAATTTTAGAAAATAAAAATGCCTTGTTGGCATTAAAATAATATTTAATTTGTTGACTCACCTGTCATCAGAGCGTTACATCATCGTTCCAACTAAAAATTGGCAATTCCGGTGATGTCAGCGTTTTCCTGCGAAAATAGGACATGTTTGGCCTTATTTCTTCACCGGTGGGACTAAATTGACAAACTTATCTTTATTGGGACTAAAATAGACATGAGGAAAGTTATGGGACTGAATTGGTTTTTATCTCGCTGACTCACTTGCCATCAGGGCGCCACATCATCGTCTCGGCGATTCCGCTTGTCTCACGTGGCATTTTTCAGTGACGTCAGTGTTTTCTGACACAAATAGGATATGTTTAGCCCTATTTCTTCACCGGTGGGACTAAATTGACAAACTGATCTTTATTGGGACTAGAAAAGACCATGAGTAAAGTTACGGGACTGAATTGGTTTTTATCCCATACTGATTGGGAGAGAGCTACGTTATTGCTAAAATTTTTGGAGCACTTTTACAAGCTTACCTTGTGCATTTCTGGTTCTTCGTATGTTACATCTAACCATATATTTTATGAAAATTGTGGGATTAAAATGCTTTTGAAGGAGTGTATAAGTAGTGATCAGTTTCAGTTGAGTGTTATGGCAAGAATGATGAAAGCTAAATTTGAGAAGTATTGGGGATCAATTGAAAAGATGAACGTGATTTTATATTTTGCTGTGATTCTTGATCCACGTCATAAGTTGGAGTTCATTGATTTTTCTTTTGATAGATTGTATGATGATATTGCATTGCTTGCTACAATGAAAAACAAGGTTAAGAATGACATGCAAGAGTTGTTTAATACATACAAAGAGATGTATGGACCTCCTGAAAGTCCAACTGCTCCTTCAAGTTCTTCATCTACAAGGAAAAATGTTGCTTCTCAATTCCCATCTAGTACATTGTTGAAAAATGAATTTAAGAAGCACAAAATTGGAGGGAGAAATGAACATGTGAAAATTGAGTTGGAGAAATATCTAGCAGAGGATTATGAAGATGACAATGAACAATTTGATGTATTGAAATGGTGGAAGGTAAATTCTATTAGATTTCCTATTCTCTCCAAGATAGCTCGAGACATATTTGCTATTCCAGTCTCTACAATTTCCTCAGAGTCAACATTTAGTACCAGTGGAAGAGTACTTGATGCATTTAGGAGCTCTTTGTTTACTAGACTTGTCCAAACTCTAATTTGTGCTCAAAATAGGATTCGTTTGGATAGTGCTCCAATAAATAAGGAAGAGGACTTGGGTGAGCTTGAAATTCTTGAGATTGGTATGTTGATTTAATTTATGTAATTTAGATTACTTTTTATTCATATTAATTTAACTAACTTTTATTTATTAATATAAATATATATATATATATATATATATATATATATATATATATATATATATATATATATATATATATATATATATATATATATATATATATATGTTTTGCAGGATTAACAGGTCTTGGAATGGAGTCCACAATTGTTGATGTGTGAATCAGTGGATGCAAGTTGTTAGATTAAACCTGTTTTGATGATTTATTGTATCTTAATGCAAGGATTTTTAGAATTTGATTTGCACAAGTGCTTCAATTTAATGACTGTTTGTATCATGTTAATGATAGACTACTACTCTTGAGTTGCTAGTTAATGTCATGTTTGGTTGGATGTTCATCGTGCTTGTAAGTTGCATGTGATATGTGATTAGTTTTTGAATTTAATATAGTGTTGGCTTATGATTGTAGCATGTTAGTTTTACTAGTTTGATATTTATTACTAACATGATATTGCAAATAATTTTATTATGCAGATTTGAACTTGAAATCTCTTTAATACAGGGGAAAAAGTTTGATTGCTTGCTTAAAATAAGGGAAAAATTTCAGTTTTATTATGCAGTTCAGTTTGCTGCTTGATTAAAACAGGGGAAAAGGTTTGGGTACCCGCATTGGGTACCTGATATTATAGCTTAATCTCTTGCTTCTTTTGCTAAATGTAATAGTGCTTCTCTTGATCATCGTTGGTCCACTTTACCGAACTTTTTATCTCAATCAGTATTAGCTGATTTCCAGTGATCGTAATGAAAGTTATTTCCTTCAAAAAAATTAAGAGTTCAAACTTGAATTTAGTAAAAATTAGATAATAGAAAATGACATTATCTTAAAAGCTCATAAAAATTGAATTGAAAAGTTCATAAACTTGATCCGTCAAACAAAGTAGACGAGTCAAATAAAATGTGAAACTTGTGGGCATGCCATCAAGTGAAACTAACTATATAAAATTCTAAATAATCATGTTTTTATTCAAATCGAATTAAGTCCGTGAGATTTTTTAAATATTATTAAAAAATGGGCACGACTATTTATACCCCTGATTTTAGTAAACGTACCCCATAAATCTATATGACTAAGTTATCCTTATATGTTAAGACATAAACATTCTTATATTAATTATTAACTAATATATTTTATTTAATATTTTTCACAATTTCTATATGCACCCCAGTGAGATTTCTATATGTACTTTAATGAGATTTTTATGTGTACCCCAATCTCATAAAATAATAAACCTAAAATATAAACCCTAATTTTTCATCATCGTAATATAACAGATTAAAAATACAGATAGTCATATTAAGTCACCTGATTCAACATTCTCTTTGACATTTATGGAAAAAATGAATCTTTAATTCATAGTCTGATGTGCTTTCCTGGATCATTAGTTCTAAACTCACTCATCTCGATCTGATGAAGGAGAATGGAAACTTCTGTTACAATAAAATAATGGGGGTTCAACATCCTTCTTCCAACATTTTCTCCATTTTCAAGTAGCTAGTACATTACACATCATTACTCTACTTTAAAATTTGAATCAAAATTAGAGGTCATGAAACGGGAGCAACGTTAGCGATTAGTCACTAAAAAATTAAAAAAGTTCTTCAAATTGAGAGAACATCATTACACATCATAATCATCTAGTTACATGGATCATTCACTGGAAATGCCATTATCGAATTAAATCCAACATAATGAATTAATTAAATCCAACATTTTCTTTAATTTCTTCTGTTGTGAGTTGCGATCTCTCTCTCTTTCTCTTTCTCTGTTAGATTGCATTTTCTTTGATTTTTCTGTTACGAGTTGAGAGATATCAGGAGAGTATATTTCTTTTTGTCTTTCAATGAGATCATTTAGTTTTATTAAAAGATTGAGGTTTAATTAATTAAAAGGGTTAAAGAGTCTATAATGGGGTATATTTAGTAATTTGTATATGTATCATTTAATTTTAGTGGGGTACATTGAGTAATTGGGTACATTTAGTAAAATTAGGGGTGTGAATATCCGCCCTCGTAAAAAATAAGTGTGTAAAACATGTTTGTCTATCAGCAAAATAACAAAAATAATCGAGTACAAGTTTGTTCAACATATTATATATTAATATCTCTATCATATAAACAAATACACACTTACTATTTTTTTAGTCTTATAAATAAATTCGCACCTCCAAATAAGGAATCAATAACCTCTGTAACGACAAACTTTATATTTATGATGGAATAAACACAAATTTAATATAAATATAATCCGGATGGATTTAATTTGAAAGATATGTAAGGGGTTACAAACTCAATTAATCCTCTAATTCTTTTCTCGAACCAATTTGGCTTGAATTTGAATGGAGTGTGTGTTGACCATATGTTGAGATGGATCTTCAAATGAAGCTTGTCCGAGATCGAATTTGAAATCTTGTGAGGTTAATCCGGAGGCATTGAGCCTTTGTTCGGATCGAACATTGACTTGAGATTTCTGCGAAGTACGCCATTCAATTTGGTAGAGCGTCGTTGACTTCGCGAAGACTGCTGGATGAATTAGACAGGAAGAAACTTTGAATCTGAGGGCTTAACACCAAGATCTCAGGTCGAGTTTTGCTTCTAACTTGAAAAATACCGGATCGGAGTGGTTTAGTACCTTAATCTCTAATCGGAGGCTGTTGACTTGAAGAACGTCGGATCGGAGGAACTTGACACCTTGATCTCTAATCGGAGGCTGTTAATTGGAAGAACGCTGGATCGGAGGGGCTGAGCACCTTGATCTCTAATTGGAGGCTATGGACTTGAAGAACGCCGAATCGGAGGGGCTTGGCACCTTGATCTCTAATCAGAGACTATTCTTGACTTGAAGATCTTGAAGGGAGGCTGGACTTTCGTCTTTGCTCGTGTTATTCGAATTTCTACAGATGTCTGAGTATGCCTGGAATGAATGGAGGAGTGCTCCTTATATAGGTGAAGGGTGAGGAAGCCACATATATAACTCGCAGTCTGACTGGTCCAGGACTGATTTGACCTGATTTTGCTGGCTTGGGCCTTCCCATCTATAACGCAGTTTGATTGGTCAATACTTGATTTGACCTAATTCTACGGGCTTGGGCCTTCCAATTGTTTAGACTTTTAGTCAAGCTTATTTGTAATTAGGCCTGATTTAATTTGTCTCGCGTTATTTAACTTGGGTCAGACCACCTTTAACTTGAGCTTATTTGACTTGGGTCATGCCTCATTTTATTTAAGCTCCATTTAATTTGTTGGGCTTAAATTAATTATTAATTATTTATTACTTTATTATAGGAATTAATTTATTGGGTTAATTGGAAAAAACTCACGAACTTTACTCCAATACAAATTAATCCCCACTTTTGAGAAATTGCAAAAAAAAACCACAACCTTTAAGTATTGTTGCAAAGAAAACCCAATTTGTGACTAATAGTAGGGTTTTTTTGGATATTTTTTGCAACAATACTTAAAGGTTGTGGTTTTTTTTAATTTCTCAAAAGTGAGGATTAATTTGCAATAGGAGTAAAGTTCGTAGTTTTTTTTGCAATTAACCCTAATTTATTTAAATTCTAAAATAAATAATAAATTAAAATTGATATTTTAATCAGAAAAATTGACATGTCACTATTTAACTAGACCGTTAATTTTAACTGCTTACAAATGCCCCCTTGCGATTTGTTCACGGACGCCACGTCTTGCTGTGAAGGAATCGCAAAAGTTCCTTTTTCTTGCAATCTTCTTCTTGTCAACTCGTTCATGTTCCAACTTATTGCTTGCCTCAGAAACTCGATGCGAATAGCATAAATTATGACTGAACTTAATATAGTGCTAAGCTGCCTAAGTACCTCTTTAAAGAGGAACAAGTCATGACGTAGTTCAAAGGAACATGATTTGATTTTGATGGGGGATGCCGTACACATTTTATACTCATGCGGGCTAGAAGTAACATGTAATTTAGCTTGTGCGTCGAGGAGTGTTGAATTGAATTTGCCGATAGTTTATACTCGTGTCTATGAGTCTTGAATTTGAACTTGCATGTAGACAGTTTATACTCCTGTCAGGGAGCCTTGTGTGGAAATTTTTCGCTCATGTCGACGAGTATTGAGTATTGTGTGGACACTTTTCGCTCGTGTTGAGGAGCATTGTGTGGACAGTTTTCGCTCGTATCGAAGAGCATTGCTTGTAAATTTTTAGATAGTTTAAACTCGTATCAAGGAGCTTTGTTTGTAGATAGTTTAGCTCATATCAAGGAGCGTTATGCAGACAGTTTTCACTCGTGTCAAGGAGCGTAATATGAGAACTTTAGATAGTTTAAGCTCGTATCAAGGAGCATTGAACATGTAGAGACTTTCGTCTCTTCTCAAGGAGATTTGATTTGAGTTAGACAGTTTAAGCTTGTGTCATGGAGCATTGTGTGGAGAGTTTTTGCTCGTGTCAATTAGTTTTTAGATAGTTTTAGCATATATCAAGGAGCGTCATGCAGTCAGTTTTTGCTCGTGTAAAAGAGCTTTGTCTTGTGAGGATTTTAGATAGTTTTAGCTCGTATCAAGGAGCGTAATGTACACAGTTTACGCTCGTGTCAGGGGGAGCTTGTCTTGATTTATCAATAGTTCATTGCCTCCAATCTTGGGATGCAGTGTCTTCTCTTGCTTTAACTTCGTTTCTTTTAATATTTATAGAATCTGCAGTCTTTGTTTGCGGTTCTTCTTTCATGAGCTCATCAAAAGGCATGTCTTTAAACTCATAAGTCTTGAATAGAGGGCCATTCGATGTCATTTGATGTCAGTCTCAACTCCATGTCGTGAGCTCTTGTAGCCAACTCTTCAAAAGTTTTAGGTTGAATTCCTTGGAGTATGTAGTGAATATTTTCATTCCATTCCTTGAATACACATTTCAATAGCTCATGTATCTGACAACTTTTTTTGCAATTGAGGCTTAAGCTCCTCCATCTATTGATGTAATCAATGACATATTCTTCATCACTTTGACGAGTGTTTGTTAGCACCATCATGCTAACAGTTCTTCATGTGCTATTGAAACGGTTGAGGAATACTTTTTTAATTTTCCCTCAACTATCGATGGAATTAACTTCCAAGTCAATGTACTAATTCGAAGGCATTTCTTTTGAGAGTGCTGACGAACTGTCTTACTATATGATCTCTATAAGAACCAGCATCATTGCATGTCTCGATGAAGTGCGCCACGGGTTGTCATGGTTTTCCTTTACCATCGAATTATTGGAACTTGGGAGGTTGGTAGTCAGTTGGCATCCTCAAGTTATCAATCCTCTTTGTGTATGGCTTGGTGTAGGTTGAAGAAGATTTAGAGCTCCCTTCAAACTTATCTTTTATCGTCTTCAACACGATGGCCTTTAGTTGGTAGATAGGAAGTATTTTGTCAACTGAAACTTGCATGTTTTCCTCAGCTGGCTTTTTTTCAAATAGATGATGTTTTTCAGAGTCCTCCTCCTCATGTTTATCCTTAACTTGTTTTCCATTTACACGACTTGTCTCCTCATTCTCCATTTTTTCATAAGTTCGGAGAATTTTAAGTCTTGAGCTTCCATATGCTTGACAAGTCCTTCAATGGCTCTCATCATACTTGTTAGTTGTACCTTGATAGTTATGACATTGGTTGTCATCACCGCAACTTCAACTGAGGCATCTTGTGAGCTTGGCATTAAGTGAGGAGCTGAGCAAGCAGAAAAATTTTCACCATCCTTGTCGCCATGCAATGACTTATTGAGATTAGACTCCACTAAAGAATTTATCTTTGAAGAGGCTTCAGGCTGCATGATCTATTGACTTCTCAATCTAATAAATTATGTGTTCTATCAATGGGTTCTAAATAATAAAGAATTTCTCAATCTCTTTACAATTTATAATAGACATGAGGTGTTTGATGAAATGATTCACTCAACTACCCTAAGCACATAATTGATTTCTCAATCTAATCACATATTTAGCATAATCAAATACACAATTCATCATAAACCTCAAGATATTAATAGATCAATAATAGAAAGTCAAATCCCAATTCAACACATGAATCTAAATACATGAATCCAACAAATTATCCAACAACTTCCATGTTGTTAATCTCACAATGGAGATTACCCTACAATCTTCATAAGATCCTCAACATAAACATTAAAAATCTTACAAATCATGGTAAACTAGAGGATTAACACTAAATTGAGATGAAAACTCCCTTGGAGTGGCTCCAATTGAATCTTCCTCTTTCCTTTGGTGATCACCCACTCTTCCTTGCTTCTTCACTTGAATTTGGTGTGATAGAATGATAGTAAGATGATCAAAGATGAAATAGATGATGGAAGGGTAAGAGAAAAGTTGTAAAATGAAGGGAATTGTGTGTGAGGTGTGTGTGCAGCTGATTTTTCGGAGGATAGGTCATCAAAATGTTGAATGGAGTGGTATTTATACCCTTGTGGGCCTTCTAGAAGAAATCTGGAATTTTCAGCATTTTTTACACCGACACGCCCCATGTGCTGAAGCATACCCCGAGTCGTATCTAGGGCACACGGTCAACGTAAGCTTCAAACAGCGCACGACTCATACGCAGCACACGGCCACAGGGGTGGCCGTGTTTTGTATTCTGACGACCGCACACGGCTTCAGCTAACAGGCCCGTGTGCGGAACTCGCACCATGTATGAGACACGGCTCGTGTTCCTGCACACGGCTAGCCGTCTTGTGTAACTTTGTTCCCTTTTTCTCCCGACTCCATATTTGCTCCATTTTTTCCTGATTCATCATTTATAAGCTTATTCACACACAAATTTCAAGAAACACATAACACCACCAATAATGACTCAAAATACTGATAAAATATACGAAAGCAAACATAAAAAATACACTAAAAACTAGATAAAATTAACCATAATCACATCCCCAAACTTGAAGTGTTGTTCGTCCCCGAACAATGAAAATAAAGGCCAACGGACAATTTCATCTAGGAAAAACTCCCTAATGATCATGAATGACAACATAAACATAGCACTAAGGACTACAACTTATGCTAAGGCATCCTACAATATTGGATTCACAACATGAGAAATTAACAAGTTCAATTAGAAGAGGATTAAATACAATATAGTCCTTTTCTAGTCCAATTCTCTCATAGGGTATCAATTTCACTCAACACTCTTTAGAAAAGGTAAATCAACGCTCAAAGTTCGATTAGCCAGAGTCGTTACATACTTGCTCGCAAACGAAATTCATAGGCCTCCAAAGCTTCCATCAATGATAAAAAAGGACTTTCATTAAGGATGTAATGATAGGCTCTTTGTTAGGGTAGGAAGAATATGGATAATAGTGACTAAGCAAGTGTAAGTAATCAAAGAGGTAGCTACTTTCTTTCATTCCTCCACTTTCCTTTCTTCCTTTCTTGTCTTTTGTGCTTACAAGCACTACTCATCACTTTCCTTGGACTTTTTGAGCTTCTTATGATTCATGCTTCCTTTCTTGGATTGTTAAGTACATGAGCATATTATTGTTTGCTCATTTTTCTTGTTTTGATGTTGCATGTTCATTCTTCTTCTTTTTTTTTTTTTGCTCTTTTCATCCTTTTCTTACTTATTTACCATTTCCTCTTTCTCTTTTTCGTTGACTCATCAATTCGTACTAGCTACCATTTCCTCAATCACCCATACAAAGGTATAGATATAAGGCTTAAAAGGGTAATCAAGGCTTGTAATGTGCTAATATTCACAATAAAAAGGCTTTAAGACTCAACGTGGTTAACTGGGGATGATGCTCAAGGTAGGGAAATATATGACAATGACTATAAATATCAAGGATGGCCTTAAATCATATAATCAATTTCCACAAATTAGGCCCGTTCCTCTAGTCTTTGAGCAAGTATTCACTTATCCAACATAATCGATTCTCTCATGAAAGGATCACCCGTGGAGGCACGGTGTAGGCTCAAATACTCAATATTTTGGTAATTAGACTATAGAGGACTTATTAAAATTAATCCATCTCATAATTGAACATATTAAATAGATCATATCATAATTCCAAAATGTAGAGATTCTTAATCATAACTTGTCATCGCTCATCAACAATTCAGAATCAAAAATATAAAAACCTATCACGAATACAATCACAACTCACCTTACACGAATACAAAAATATATAATCACAACTCACCTTACACGAATACAAAAATATAAACACATCAAAGCCACATCACAAAAGATCCAACAAACACAAACAAGACACACAAAAGAAATAAAATATCCAAGTCATCCAGAATCACAAAGTATCTCATCCCACCTTGATTGAAAATAAAAACCTAAAGAATGAAATTAAACATCCCAAAACATAACAATAAAAGTATCAAATCCATCAAATATCTAATTATTCCAAAAGCAAACTAAATAAGTGGCGAGCACTAAAAGTACTCCCTCAATTATTCGGATGAGGAGGAGGAGGTCCAATTGGTCCTTAAGGGATGTGAGCACGAGGTGTGGACGGGAATTGGAAGTTGAACATCAAAGTGAGCATCTTCTCCATGTTGTTTGACTGCCTCCGGAGGTTTTCTTTATAATACTCCCGCCTTCTTTGCCCTGCTTGGATTTTCCTAATCTGCTCTCCTTGCCTCAGTTGCTCCTCTCGGATCTCTCTTATCTGGCCTCCATGTAGCGTCTGAACTTGTCTGATTCCTCTAATTTCTTCATCCATGAAATTCCATCTTGCATCTGGTACTCCTCTTTCTTGTTGTTGTTGATCCTCTTTTTCTTCAAAGTTTGGATGTTCTGGGGCTTGTTCCTCAAATTCGACTTGTTGCTTGTTGTTCCTGGTTGACTTCTTCCTCTCCTTCTTCCATGGCTATAGGCTCAGCTCTCAACTGTTCCAGCTCTCTATTCTCCACAACCCGTATTTGCCTCAATATTGCTTCCATTCCTTCTTGATTGTTCCGATAAAATTCTCTTACTACTGTAGAGTGTTGAGCACTTGTCATTGCAAAGTTAGATTAGTCCTTCTAGTGTAGACATGGTGAGCTCAGAAGCAGGTAGAGGGAATGTAGCTCCTTTTTCTTGTCTCAAGCAATATGTTTGTCCAACCAATGATAGGAACTCCATTCTTATGAGCTGCTGATAGTTTAGTCTCTCACTTATCATTCTATCTTCCCTACCCGTAGGTTGATCCCTAGCCCCTCAGTTATCATTGTGATTACTCCTCCAATCATCACTCTCTGAGGTGACTTCCTTTTTGCTACTCTCTCAGCATGTTGAACAAAATGGGAAGCCATGTTCAACTCAAGCTCATGGTACAAGCAGTACATAATGTATAACTATTTTTTCCCTATAGATCCTCCTTCGTACCTCCCTAAAACTGTGTTTAACACTATTTTTTTCTAGGTACCTCATCACAGGATTTCTGATGGTTGTCCCTTTTGAGGCACTTGGGATGTAATCTGGCAACTCTATTCCATCATTCACCGACTTCTTCTACCAGCTCTGTTGATTAAATCCTCCACCTCCATAGAAATGGTTATGGAACTCAAACAATGGACATCCCACATATACATTTAGAGTGTTGATGGTTACTCTTGATGACACGACCCACCTTACATAATTTATAATTCAAATACTATTTAACATAAACATCATCATTATAAAAACCTGCATATAAATTATTTTTCCACATAAAATATTTATAACCAAAATCATCACACCAGTTAAACATACGTAACTGGTTTCTGACACCACCTCAATCCAGACAAACTCATGACAATACTTATTATATTACATAACAGAATATCAGCGGAAATAAAATAAACACACGGCCTAGCCCAACAGATCGTCATCTATGTACATCCGCTCAAAATCCTGTAGGAGCTCCATAGCTTGCACAGTCACATCACAAACTCAATCATCAACAGGCTCACCTACAATGCATAAACTAGTGAGACAAAAATCTCAGTAAGTAGAAATCATGCATATTAGTGCATGAAAATGAATTTAGTTCTCTATCGCCTACTTCCTAATCTTTCTAGTTGATCTCTTTTATTTTGAAAATTATTCACATTGCGGGATCCCCACGACACACTTATGATATACACCCCAAATGAGCTCAATAAACATACTTAGTGTCGGATCGATTCCGATCCCTGAATATAATACCGAGAATGATTTTTTCGAACCCTGGCAGAGTGTTGGGGATGATTTTTCTGAACCCCTAATAAAGTGTCGGGAATAATTTTTTCGAACCCTGATAGAGATGCATATATAGTGGCCGCACACACCATTAGTATCTTATTAATTTTGAGAAAAATACTTTTCATGTTTATGCATGGTATGCACCCAAAACAATTAAATGTGCATCACAAACCATTTATAATATGAATATCAACATTTAATCACAATAAAGCAACAATTTAACTTCAATTCGAATAGATCCACTTTTGGAATAAAAACTTCACCTCGGATCCCACAAATCCTTATAACCAATATCTTCTCAAGCCATACAAATATATTTTCAACAGTTTCAAATCACACAGATCTATATAGGACAATGATATTATTTCAAATCACATAGATCCACAACTTGTATCGCAAAATTATCGCAAATAATTTACAAATAATAGTGTTGAATATGAACCCTACTTTCTTCAAATCACATAAATTCACAGCTTGTATAACAAATTAATCTCAAATAATTCATATCGTAATTAAACTAATTACAAATAATCCATAACATAATTATCACATATTAATTACAAATAATTCACAAACAACATGTTTATGCATTGTAGTTGGACTTCTACTTATCTGAACTCCGACAGTAATATCACACTCGTGAAGAACTGTAACTAATCTCCTATCTTTCGTCCCGGCACGAACCCTTCCCTCTTTTTTTTTCTTTCTCTTTCTCTCATTCTCTCTCTTTTCTTCTCTCTTTTTTTTTCTCTTCGAATGGTTTTCTGAATGGTTCAGAAATGGGGCAATCACCCCTTATGTACATGAAATGAAAATGGGTGACTAACCCAACCCACCGCCATATCCTACTTACTATATTTAGTATTTACTATTTATAGTAAGTAATATTTATTATTATTATTAATATTTTTATTATTATTATCCATTACGAATATACGTGCAATACTTAATAGCTAAGATGTTATACGTGTACATTTTCTTACCACTATTATTATTACGAGAATACGTGTGATACTTAATAATTAAGAAAAGTGTATTTATACTCATAAAATAATTTACTCATATATCCAAATTAATGCACGTAAATATTTATGCACACATATATTCACATATTATCACCATTTTATCAAGGATGTCTCAATTAAAATGTAAAGATAAATAAAATGTAAAATCAATTATCACATAATTACCACATTATTATCATATAATTATCACATAATTATCACATAATTATAAAATGCACATAACACAAATTAAATTATATTGGCACATGAGTAGTGAGAAGCACGGGTATCACACTTGATCTCCACTGATTGTTCAATTGGAAGGAGATCGAGAGTGGATAACCATTTCTATTCTTCCTCACTTGTAGAGTGCTCAAGAACTCTGCTGTCAAGCATTGATAGGTGGTAGGCCTTTTGTCGAAGAACTCTTCCATATGCCTCAATCTGAACATCCTCCTTAAATTTGTTCCTATGCCAAGTCCTGTCATTATCTCAGTGTTCTGAAACCTAGTCGGCCTTATCTTTGGATAGATAGCTTGCCATCTCAAGATGTATTTCTCCCATCCTTTCTCGAATTTCACTCCAAAGTATTCAGGGTGTATCCCATTCTCCATCAAATTGGCATCTAAATCAGATAATTCTGCATTAGTCTCCACAATGATAAAGTCTTCATTACGTTGTCGAGCTCTTCTTTCAGCCATCTGCACTATTCACAGTTTCAAATCAAATCCAAGTTTATGCTAACAAAATTAAATGTAGAATCATCACTAGTTATTCAACTTAGTGTTAATCCTGTTACACAATCATGCCTTAATTCTAAACTTGTTAATTTCCATGTTCAAATCATAAAAGAATTATAACACACTTTCAGTCATCCTACACATTCCATCATACAAGATTATTTCTCAAGCAAGCAAGAATTTGACCAATTTACTCCAATCCACTAAGCTCAACCATCCACAATATTTTAACAATGTTTTTTGTTCATGCAAACTTCAAAATTGTTCCTCAAAACTCACTTAAGCATTTCATCGAACACTTGGTATGTACACTTTTCAATATAAGTCTTCAACAAATTTAACAAGATTTTATGCCCAATTCCTCAACATGTAAGCAATATCATACCAATGTACATAACATAGAAACATTATCAATCAATCAATTCCATTTCATGAACTCATCAATCAATATTCAAAAAATTTCACATTACAACCAATATGAACCCTAATTCTTAAACAATTCAACTCAATTCAACATATAGATAGAATCATTCGTGTCTCACAATCATTGTATGTTTTAATTATGCTATCATTCAATCCCCATACACGAATTTACACATATGAACATTTTAATTGAAAACTAGGGTTCAAGAGGACATACCTTGGATTCGGAACAAGAATTGAATGAATTTATGCTTGGACATACCACTCTATGATGTTTTCGGATGAATTTGGGGTGGGGAGTGATGGTACAGATGAGTGGAGAATGAGGAGGCTTCGACTAAATTCGCATTTTTAAAACTGACTCAGAACGCGACACGCCCCGTGTGCTGCAACTTGCCTCGAGCTCTGACACAGACACGGGTCGTGTGCGGAACACGGCTGAAATTTGCCCGTGTTTTGCCTTCTGATGACAGCACACGGCCAACTTGGATAGGCCCATGTGCTGAACACGCCCCGTGTCGGTGTACTCCACACGCTCCGAGTGCAAGACTCGGCCTCGAATAGGCCGAGTTATGTTTTCAGGCCACAGCACACAGCCACACAGGACAGGGCCGTGTGCTGAACACGGCTCGAGTTCTGTTTTGCCATTTTCTTCAAATTTCAACTTCAATATGCTTCCAAATGCTCCCTATATATGCTCAAAACTCATTCACAACATTATTTCAACAATTTGCATTAAAATAAATAGATTATGACACTCAAACACCACCAATAACATACCAAAACATACCGAACTCACGAGAAAAATTTTAAAATACGTAAGCACAAGACACAAGTATGCAAACAAGTATATCATACCACATTATATCCCCCAAACTTATTTCGAAATAAGAATTTCGATGTAAGTTTGCAAAAAAGTGATAAGATATACCGTATTTTATCCATGAATCTCTTCTTATAATTGTAAAACACCTTTTTTTCGTGAGCACCATCCACCTACAAGACCAAAAATACAAAACAACTAAAAGAAATATGTACAAACTTAAACTACGAAAGAATACGGATCTCAAGAAGAGAAAGTGTCAATATATACCAACTCCCTTTGATAGGGAGAATGGTAATGTTTCGCCCTATGACCATTGACAACAAAGGAACTCTCATTCGATCCTTCTATCTTTAATGACCCATCATCTCTCACTTCGATCACCAAATATGGACCGGTCCATTTAGAATGGAGTTTTTCGGGAAACAATTTCAATCTAGAATTGAACAAAAGCACCTTATCCCCCGGCATAAACTCCTTTGCTTTGATTCTTTCATCATGCCATCTTTTGAGGTTCTCCTTTACAATTCTTGAGTTTGAATATGCTTCTTCACGAAATTCCTCAGGCTCACTCATTTGGAGACATCTCTTCTTTCTGGATTCTTTCTCCTCAAGATTTAGCTTCCTTAAGGCCCACAAAGCTTTGTGTTCTAACTCAACCGGAAGGTGGCATGCTTTTCCATAGACTAGTTTATACGGAGAAAATCTAAGAGCGGTCTTGTAAGCCGTTTGATAAGCCCAAAGCGCATCATCTAGCTTAGAGGACCAATCCTTTCTGTTTTCCTTGACTGTCTTCTCAAGCACAAGCTTCACTTGCATATTTGATACTTCCGCCAAACCATTTGTTTGCAGATGATAAGCTGTGGAAACCTTGTGCTTCACTCCATATCCCATTAAAAGCTTCTCAATAATCTTGTTGATGAAATGGGATCCTTGGTCACTAATGATTGCTTTTGGCACTCCAAATCTTGCAAAAATGTTCTTCTTTAAGAAAGCCTTGACCACTAAAGCATCATTTGTCCTCGTTGGGATTGCTTCGACCCATTTAGACACATAATCCACCGCAAGCAAAATGTAAAGATAGCCATTGGAAGGCGGAAATGGTCTTATGAAATCCATTCCCCATACGTCAAACACTTCAACCTCAAAAATGTTCCTCATAGGCATCTCATCACGTTGCCCTATACTTCTAATCCTTTGGCACTGGTCACATTCCTTGATATACTCCTTGCAATTCTTGAACAAAGTTGGCCAAAACAACCCCGATTGTAGGATCTTAGCTCCCGTCTTTTGAAACCCAAAATGTCCTCCACATGGTGAGCTATGGCACATCTCCATGACACTTAATTTTTCTTCTTCTGGGATACACCTCCGTATGATACAATTCGGACAGTTTTTGAACAACAAAGGATCATCCCACAAATATTCTTTCACATCATGGTAGACTTCTTCCTTTTTGACTCGGTGAGATGGTCCGGCTTGAGGCCGCAAGCAAGTAATTTACTAAATCCGTATACCACGGTCTTCCGGTCTCACACAAAGTGTACATCCTTTGAAAATCCACTTGAAGTTTCTCTTTGTCTGGGAATACATCATTGATAAGCTCCATGGTTCCTTTTTCATCAACATTCTCCAATCGTGACAAGTGGACGACTATGACATTTTTGACTCCCTTTTTGTCATGTATCTCCACATCGAACTCCTGCAGCAAAAGCACCCAACGAATTAGTCTTGGTTTAGCATCCTTCTTACTCATCAAATACTTTTTTCAAAAGCATAGACCACGGATAGAAACTCTTTTTCTATTGTGGTATAATTCTTTTGATTGGCATTGAACGTCTTGGAGGCATAATATATAGCTCAAAATTTCTTCTCTCATACTTGCCCAAGCACCACTCCCAAGGCATTGTCACTTGCATCACAATGGAGTTCAAATGGCTTGCTACAATCGGGGGAGACAAGTATTGGTGAAGAAATCAAAGTTTCCTTTAGCATCCTAAAAGCATCAAGACATTCATCATTAAATTCAAATGGAGCATCTTTTTCAAGTAATTTACACAAAGGTTTGGCTATGTTAGAAAAATCTTTTATAAAACGTCGATAGAACCCAGCGTGACCAAGAAACGATCTAACCCCTTTTTCATTTGTTGGTGGGGGAAGATGTTCAACGGCTACAACCTTCGCCTTATCAACTCTCAAACCTTTTTTTGATATATGATGTCTAAGTACGATACCCTCTTGAACCATAAAATGGCATTTTTTCCAATTCAAGACTAGGTTCGTATCTTGACATCGCTGCAAAACCATAGAAAGATTAGCCAAGCATTTATCAAATGAGGATCCAAACATGGAAAAATCGTCCATAAACACTTCCATCACATTTTCAATTAATCCCCCAAAAATAGTCATCATGCAACGTTGAAAGGTGGCGGGAGCATTGCACAACCTAAAAGGCAATTTATAGAAAGCAAACGTGTCATACGGATAAGTAAAAGTTATTTTCTCTTGATCATTGGGGCTATCATGATTTGGTTGTACCCCGAGTAACCATCTAGAAAACAATAATACTTGTATCCCGCCAACCTATCAAGCATTTGATCAATAAAGGGCAAGGGAAAATGATCTTTATGAGTATTTTCATTAAGCGTCCTATAATCACAACGAACTCTCCACCCCGTTTTTACCCTTGTTCCAAGTTCTTCATCAAATTCCGTTTTAACAATGGTTAATCCCCCTTTCTTAGCCACAACATGCAAAGAACTTACATGAGGACTATCACTTATGGCATACACAATTCTAGCATCCAACCATTTCAAAACTTCTTTCCTAACAACTTCTTGCATAATAGGATTCAAACGACGTTGAGGTTGTATACATGATTTGTTCTCATCAATAAACCTAATGTGATGTATACAAATTGTGGGACTAATACCTTTCAAATCATCAAGACTCCACCCTATAGCACTTTTATGATCTCTAAGCACCCTCAATAATTTATCAAGCTCTAAAGGTGAAAGGGATGATGATAGAATTACCGAAAAGGTTTTGTTATCCCCCAAGTATGCTTACATAAGATGATCGGGTAGTGGCTTCAACTCCTCTTTTCCTTTTTCAACTTTTGACTCTTGATTCTCTATTTCCAAAGGAAGGCACTCCCTCTTTCCATAGTACATCATCTTTGCTTCATCTTCTTGCATTTTCCTACAAGCATTCAATTCATGTAAGCAATTATTTATATCATCATCTTCTAGACAATAAAAAGATGAGTTAGAATTAAGAGATAAAGTAAGAGAATGACTTATGCTTGTTTCGAGAGGATCTTTAGATAAGAAGAATGGCAAGTTCTCTTGAACAATCTCATCAATCAATTCAATCCTTCTACACTCCTCTTTCTCATCCGGATGCCTCATCGCATTTCTTAATGAAAACACCACCTCTTCTTCATTTACTCTCAATGTCAACTCTCCCTTGTGCACATCAATTAACGCTCTTCCCGTGGCCAAAAATGGACGCCCCAAAATCAATGGAATATTTGCATCTTCATCCATGTCAAGCACTACAAAATTCACAGGGAATATGAACTTTCCAACTTTAACTAACACATCCTCAACTACTCCCTTAGGATAAGTCAAAGACCTATCCGCAAGTTGCTATGTAACGAACGTAGGCTTTACTTCACCTATACCAAGTTTCTTAAAAATGGACATAGGCATCAAATTGATACTAGCCCCAAGATCACAAAGAGCTTTATGCACTTCACTCTTCCCCATTTCGCATGGTATGACAAAACTCCCCGGATACTTGAGCTTTGGAGGCAACTTCTTTTGAATTATGGCACTACACTCCTCCATCAAGTTTACAATCTCATTCTCCACTAAGCACCTTTTTCTTGCCATGATGTCTTTTAAAAACTTAGCATAGTGAAGCATTTATCTCAAAGCATCCGCAAAGGGTATATTGATGTGGATTTTCTTGAAAATCTCCAAAAACTTTGCAAATTTTTCATCAAGGCCCTTCTTCAAAAATCTATGTGGAAAAGGAATGGGCATTTGAGTTTTTGGTATCCCCAACTATCCCTTTCCAACTCCACTTCATTCTCTTTATTTTTCAATGCTTTTATTTTTTGCCATTTCTTTTCAATAACTTCCAACTCATCCACTTCCGTTTCATTATTTTCTTTAGCTTCAACTTCACCGTCTTCCACAAACTCTTCCTCAAACAAATTTTCCTCAACCTCCTTCTCTTCTAACTTCTCACTTTCCATAGGCATAGAAGGTTCCTCATAGTTTGTTCCACTCCTCAAGGTGATTGCCTTGCATTGCTCTTTTGGATTTATGACAGTGGTAGAGGGAAACTTTCCTTTCCCGTTCGCACTAAACGAACTAGCAAGTTGACCAACCGAGTGCTCCAAGGCTTTGAACCTTCTATCATTAGCTTCATCAATCTTTCTTCTTGTCTCATCTTGAGCTTTGTTTGATGCAATCAACTTCTCAATGAGTTCTTCGGTGGTTGATTTCCCTTCATTATTTGGTGATTTAGCTCCCAAATGATACCCCGGAGGATAAGCAACCGCATTGCTCGGGTTTGAATAAGAGAAATTATCTTGCCTTCTTTATTGTTGTGGGTATGAGCTTCCACTTCCTTGACTATTGAAACCTCCTTGCCTTGGTGGGTAGTTTCCTTGGTTGTGATTGAAATTACCTTGGTAATTATTTTGGTAGTTACCTTGGTAATTCCTTCCTTGCATGTATTGCATATCCTCCACACGTGGCATTGTCATAGCCCATTGCTCCCCACTAACACTATTCGGAGAAAGTACATTTTGATCAATTTGGCCTTCCACCATGTTAACTCCTTGATTCACACCTTGACTCAATCTCATTTGCCTCATTACCTCCACAGCTATCATCTCAACACTTGGCATACTTGGTTCTACATTAGCACTCTTCACACTAAACTGTTTTCCTTGATCGACGCTCTCAAATCCATAGCATCCACTTACCCTCTCCGATGGCCATTGATATACATTTGTAGCAATTTTATCAAATATCCTTATCGCCCTTTCCGGAGTCACTCCAAGTACGGATCCACCCGCCGAAGCATCAACATACATTCTTTAACTATTTACCAAACCTTGGTAGAAAAATCTAACTTGTTGATTTTCCGGTAATCCATGTTGTGGACACTTACGTAGCATATCCTTAAACCTTTCTCACGCTTCATAAAAACTCTCTTGAGGCATTTGCTTGAATTGAGTGATCAAGCTCTTCATTTGAAGCGTTTTAGAAGGCAGGAAGTACTTGTTCAAGAATATTTGTGCAAGCTCCTCCCAAGTGTTACACGTACCCGGCGTGATGGTAGATAACTATGTTCGAGCATGATCCCTCAACGAGAATGGAAATAACCTCATCTTAATGCAATCCTCGCTCACTCCATTCATCTTCACGGTGTTGGCAATCTCAATAAATTATGCTAGATGAGCGTTAGGATCCTCAATCGAAGTTCCACTAAATTGTTGCTCTCTCACCATAGAGATCAATCCCGCTTTACATTCAAAGTTGTTGGCATTGATCGGTGGTCCCATCATTTGTGGCATTGCTCTTGGCATAAAGAAATCCTGGATCACCCTTGGATCTACTTGAGGCCCTCGATGCACCGGAGATGGTGGTGGAGGTGCATAAGCATGTTGAAAGCCTTGTTGAAGCATAGCTTGTTGCACCATTTGTTGAAGCAAAGCTTGATTGTAAACTCTCCAAATTGTTGATAAGCTTGTTGAGGAAGATTAGCGTTGACTTGAGATGCTTGTGCGTTGTCTTGCACATTTTGCACTCCGTCTCCATCATACTCAACATTTACACGTTCATCTTGATTGTTCTCCATTTGATTCTTCTTTTTGGTTTTGTTCTTTGTCTTACCTCGAACATAATAGCAAAATGGAATGGAGGTAGTATATATATATATATATATATATATATATATATAATAGCAAAAATTTTGGCAAGTGATGATGGTGTAGCTACAATTACAAACCAAAATACACATTCTTATTCATAGATACACTAAGTACTAAGTTCAATTAAGAGTCCCTTCACATGATCTATTGACTTCTTAGTCTAATAAATTATGTGTTCTATCAATAGGTTCTAAATAATAAAGGATTTCTCAATCTCTTTACATTTATAATGGACATGAGGTGTTTGATGAAATGATTCACTCAACTACCCTAAGCACATAATTAATTTCTCAATCTAATCACATATTTAGCATAATCAAATACACAATTCATCATAAACCTCAATATTAATAGATCAATGATAGAAAGTCAAATCCCAATTCAACACATGAATCCAATAAATTATCCAATAACTTCCATGTTGCTAATCTCACAAGGGAGATTAGCCTACAATCTTCATAAGATCCTCAATATAAATATTAAAAATCTTACAAATCATGGTAAACTAGAGGATTAACACTAAATTGAGATGAAAACTCCATTGGAGTGGCTCCAATTGAATCTCCCTCTTTCCTTTAATGATCACCCACTCTTCCTTGCTTCTTCACTTGAATTTCGTTTGATAGAATGATGGTAAGATGATCAAAGATGAAATGGATGATGGAAGGGTAAGAGAAAAGGTGTAAAATGAAGGGAATTGTGTGTGAGGTGTGTGTGCAGCTGATTTTTCGGAGGATAGATCATCAAAATGTTGAATGTAGTGGTATTTATACCCTTGTGGGCCTTCTAGAAGAAATCTGGAATTTTCAGCATTTTTATACCGACACGCCCCGTGTGCTACAGCACGTCCCAAGTCGTATCTAGGGCACATGGTCAACGCAAGCTTCAAGTAGCGCATGGCTCATGCGCAGCACACGGCCACAGGGGTTGCCGTGTTGTGTATTCTGACTACCGCACATGGCTTCAGCTAACAGGCCCATGTGCGGAACTTGCACCGTGTACGAGACACGACTCGTGTTCCTACACACGACTGGCCGTGTTGTGCAACTTTGTTCTCTTTTTTCTCCCGACTCCGTATTTGCTCCATTTTTTACCTGATTCATCATTTATAAGCTTATTCACACACAAATTCCAAGAAACACATAACACCACCAATAATGACTCAAAATACGGATAAAATATACAAAAACAAACATAAAAAATACACTAAAAACTAGATGAAATTAACCATAATCACCATTTCCTATGAAAATAATCAAGTTAAGCTTATATGTATAAAAGAAGAGATAATCATAACATGTCTTTTTCATTGATAGTACCAATTTTGACATAATTAGGTTCTACAGTCAAAACGATGATGAAAATTAAGTAGAACCTATATCTCCGAGCTTATGATAGCTTCTAGTGATGTACAATAAAAGCCTATCACATAATAGTCATAGTAAACATAAAAAGTAGCTAACAACAATAGGAAAAGATAAATGAACAACAACACGTCCTCGTAAGTTATACACTTTACGAGTCATGAACAACACCTAATAAACAACACACAACCCTTCATCTATCACCCTAGCCATACATCTGCGTCCCTTCCTCACTGGCACCGCAGGTGCTACAACGGCTGCTTGACTCCTCTGGGATAGGATTAGGAAAATCCAGATCTGGAGGATAGCCGTAGATGATCGGTAGGGTAATCTCGTAAGAAATTCTAATAGGAGAAAGGTCAGGAAAGAAGGCAGGTGTTGAGCCATCTACAGAAAGCTGAACACCCTCAGTCATCATAGGGTAATCATCTGTGCTAAAGAAGTCGAGGTATGGGGTGCCAAATGAGTCATCAGGGAAGTACGAGGGTCCCTTGTAGGGCTCATACAACCCCTCAGGATGCTCTAGGAAAAAGGGATGAGCAATAGGGCTACTTCCTTTAAGGTGGAATGGAGAGAGATCACCATGCTCCTGCCACATCATCTATAGACGAGCCATGAATTGTCGAAACTCTAGGCAGAGCATGTCACTACCAACCAAAATTCATGCATACTCTCGGATGGCCTCCTATCCTAAGTCCCTCCACCAGACCGGTAGAGAATCTAAAACTATCCTAGCGGACTCAAATCCCTCCCATGGAGGAGTCTCACCCAAGATGTCCCACGCCGACCACATCCGAGTGATGTGGATGCCTATCGACTCAGAGGGGTCGCACTCAATACTGCCATAGTAGGTAAGTTGCTCGGCCATGGACTCGGAATGCATCGTATAATGCTCAGTCCTATGGTGATACATCTGTATAAAATAAATCCTTAGTTACTTTCCATTTTAGCTAGAGTTAATAGCTTAAATATCATTTCCTAACAAGTCCACTCAATCTACTCAAGTTTAAGTATAATGAAATTCACATATTAGCCATACAACTCGAATACATATCATCACGGAGAGCATCTATCTCATGTATCATCAACTCATAATTTCATAAATCAATTAAAGTATCCATTGTCATCAAGTTTAATAATATAATAACAATTGATAAATCCATAAATCAATTTAAATATATGTCAATAATTTACCTTGTGACGTAGCCGACGAAGTGAATGAGTAGGGGTTGGAATCTTACGTTTCCTAATTTTAAAAATATTAAAAAGTATAAAATCATTTATTTTTTAAATGCAAGTCTACAGAACCATAGACCTGCTCTGATACCACACTTGTCACGACCTAATTTATTTTATATGAAATAATTAAATTTAAAAGTGATTTTTTTAAAAGCTAAAAATAAAACAATCGCATTAAAATTCATAAAAATTAAAGGAGAGTTAATTAAAACATAATCAGAATTTAAATAAACATTTTGAAAATTAAGTAGTGGAAGTCTTTTGGTGATTTGTGTGTAGTGACAATTCATAAGTGATTGTTCACATATTTAACACTTATTTAATTAAACCACGAAGTACTTAAAGCTTCAACAAACCCCTTTGACTCATCATTCGCCTCATCGTCTGTCACCTCATCTGTCGAAGTAAAATATAGTGGGCTAAGCACACGGGGATGTACTTAGTGGGGGATTTACTATTAGATTTCACAACTAAAAATGACTTCATCTCTTGAGAATTGAATCTCATGAACTTTTAAAAATAAAGGGGATGAACCCATATTCAAGTCGCCCGAAAGCACTCATTATTTAATACGTCAGATTACCCGAATGTGCTTATTATTTTTACGTCAAGTCACCTGAATGTACTCGTTATTTAATACGTCAAAGTCATGAAAATGTATTTGTCTTTCCTTATTGGCAATAATATCATCTGTACATACAGGTTCTCGGCCCACCGGTCTTAGGTAAAGTTTTCATTCATATTCATTCACATTAATTAATATAAATCACATTCAATGTAGAAATCGTAACAGTAAGCCCACATTTTCAACGAAGAGTCACACAAGAATAAGATTTAGGATAGAGGTTGAGGTTGAGGACGAGCGTTGCCGTTGCTAGTTTTTCTCGCAACCTCGATGCCTTCAAAATTTTAATTTTTATCTTAAGACATTATTAAGTATATTTATTTAGAAATTATTATGATAATTTCTAAACTTATGTGAAAAATATCCCTAAAACATCACTCATCTATATTTTAATATTTAAATCATATCTAGGAATTTTCATATATTTATTATAATCATAATTATTGATTACTAAAGGAAATTTAAGTTTTGGGAATTCTTTTATGAAAATGGGGTTTAGGGGCCAAAATTTCTAGCTTGGTATACCTTGTAATAAAGAGCATATTTTCCTATTTAAACTCGTATGATTCAATGACATTTGCATGAATGTAACGGACATCCTAATATTTTAAATTTTTTTTAGTGGTTTTACCTAAAAACGTTATGGAATAAACCACATGGTACAAGAACTAGTATAAGGATTATGAGATATGATGTTGTCATGTTTGGAAATTTTGGTTGTAACTCTCTAAACTCTTAACAACTTAAAAAACTGTTTTATATGGACATATTAGACATATAGGTGAACACTTTCATATATACTCTTTTCCGTAAATCTTTCGTTTCAATGGCCAACGAAATAGATGAAGTTTAGTTTAATTTTCCTGTAGGCAGCACTGCCACAGTTTAGTAAAACAATCATAACTTTCATTTGGATAAATAGTTTTAAAAGATATTTAACATTAGTAAAGTAGACACATAGATGAACAACTTTCATGTTGAATGTTTTGGTAGATTCATCCGTCTTAAAGGAATAATTTAAAAATATGTTTCAGTAGTGTATTTACTCTATTTTTTACTCTTTGGTACACACAACTCCTAAATGACTAAGAATTCTTTTTAAAAATTTGATATACATATTAATAATATCATATATCATGTTATGATTAAATTTATGAAGATATGTGTATAATTTTTATATTATTAAAATTTCCTACGAATTAAAAAGAATAAGGAATCTACACCTCGCTTTGTATTTTATCAGTGCATTATGAAATTTTATTTCAAAATTTACTTCACAAGTTTACGGTAGGAAAACATAAATCTTTATTAGCATATATGTAAGTTATGAGAATGAAATAGATTTAGGAAAAATTAGATTTTGGAATATAAAGAACTCGCAACTAACATCACACCCACCAAGATCTTAACATATTAATATAAGATATTCCAACTGGTTTTTAATAAAACAGTGTTAATTTAAACCATATCAAATCTCAACATACTTAATTTCATATCAAGTAGGAGTTACAGACATAAAATCAAACTTCAACATACCTAATCTGATAATATCACATAAGAGTTACAGACACAAGTCAGACTTCAACATGCATAAGCAGATATCACATAGATCTTATATGAATTTTATGATAACTACATATGCTACAAAAGACATAAAATCAAACTTCAACATACATAATCTGATAATATCTCATCAAGAATATTTATTACTCCCTCTGTCCCATTAAAGTTGGTATAATTTTTTTTTGGTACGAAAATTAAGGAATATAATAATTTAATATAAAATGAAGTGAGAGAAATAATATTTAATGTGTAGTGGATAGTTGTATTAGAGGTGATATGTAGGGCCCATGAGAATAGATTAATTATTTTTATGTGGGTTCCATGTATTAAAAAGGAAATGTGTCAACTTTAGTAGGACAAGCCAAAAAGGAAAGTGTGTCAACTTCTATGGGACGGAGGGAGTAAGTATTTAGCTCCCATTTTCATATATCATAATATCAAACCCCAACATATCACCATCGATTCCCCTCCTCATTTCACATGATTTTAATTTTTTTGTATATATATATATATATATATATATATATATATATATACATACATGTCATGTTTATTCACTGTTTATGCCTTCAATAAATAAATAAGATAGGAGGATTACCTTTGTAGTTTAAGTTAGGGAATTTTGGTAGAGTTGGGTCTTTCTAGTTTGATAGATCCTCTTCTATTATCACATGAAATTTATGTAACACCCCAGAAATTTATGAATTTATTTGCGTGAATATTTTGGCTCAATTCTTTCTAAAGGCCCAAAAAAAATAAGTTTATTCTTTAATCCAGTCCATCTTAGCTATTGGCCGTAAGAAAGAGGGAAGGAAAAACAGAATTGAGATCCTTCCTTCCCAAAACCAAATCATCACTTTTATTGTTCACCAAGAAAGATCTTTCCCCTGCAAATCAATCCCTAAATTAAGTCTCCCAATTAAGGAAAGTTTATCAAATCCTGCAAAAGAGTATCTGCTAAGGTTTTGTACAGCCACACATATTTATATTTGATGGATAATTTATTTTTATTTCTCACCTAAACATCGCTTCTTACGCGGCTGCAGGCTAGGAGAGAGGGTAATAGTTTCTCTCGTCTCTTCTTCATTCTCTCATGTTTTTCATCGTTGAAACCCTATTGCCCTAATCCCTTTCATCTACAACGTTTATATAATTTGGATATAGGATCAGATTTACGATCATAGTATTACATATTTCATTAGAAACGTTCAGTCATTGTATATATAGGATTCGAAGAGAAATCGGTGCAAGACGCTTAGCGTGAAAGTTTCTTTACATGGTAAATGTGGGGATTTTCTCATCTTATATGTGTTAAATTATTTCATCCTATGTTATAGTTGAAATTAATTGGAATATGTGAATTGATAAATGCATTACAAGTTTGGACCGTAATGGTGCCTTACTCTTATCATAAGTTTGGACAGTAATGGTGCCTCACTCTTATAACAAGTTTGAACCGTAATGGTGCCTCACCCTTATCACAAAACAAATCGCGATGTCGTATCTTTATATGAATAATGGACCAAAAAGTGCCTTATTGACATGACAGGATTGTATTGTAAGTGAAATTTAATTCTCGCACATGAATTACTTGACTTATGTAAGCATGATTAAATCTTCACCGAGTTTATAGTTGCTCACCCCCAGTAATTTATCTCATCTCAGGTTAAGCGTGGCGATAGCGTATGAATGGGGGCGCGACAGCGAGGAGACCAAATAAAATGTTATAATAAACAACAGCTTATATGCTGCATACTTGCAAGTTTTTATTTAAAGTGTTGGTTTTTTTAAATTCGTGGTATTGTGTCATGCGTCATCTTTAAAATACTCGGACTCAATAATAATATTTGGGAATTTGGTTGCAGAATAGTAATTGAAATATTGGAGATTTATCTCACTATTTATAGTTTGATGGTTCTGTGAACGTTGAAGGATTTTGGCTGTAATAAATTATCTTTGTGGATGTGTGTTGAATCTGCACTATCTTCACTACTAGCTGAGTTTCACATGTATGCCGAAGTATGAAGTATGGGATGTCTGCATTAGAAGCTAAATCCAAGTTGTCTAGCTAGGTAGAAGTGGGGTTTGAGTGGTGTTGAGCTCATTTATCAATAGCAGGAGTTGTCAAATTTGAATGGATTTCGTTATGCCATTTGATGTTAATTAAATAATCATAACTCATGGTAGAGTTTTAATTTACAGGTGGAACTCTCTTATCATTATATGGCAGGTTTTCCAATATGTGTTTGTCGGTAATGAGTTAGTTCTAAACTAGCCACATGTTAATTAATTAATTATTCATGGTTATAGGTTAGTGGTAAGTTAGAGTTTTGCATGGCTTTAATTAATGTTGCAGAAGTGGTCAAATTCAGTTTTGATTCTAATTCTTTTTTTTAGGAATTTGGATAGCACGTGTGGGTGAAGTGGTTGATTATTTTAGTAGTTGGCTTGTACTTAGAGGTACAAGTCAAGTGTGCATGCCAAATCATTTAAAACCATTGTTGGTTGAGTGTTTGCACTTAGTTAGTACCTCTATGAGGTACAAACTTGGAGTACAGTTATGTATGGTAGTCAAAATGATTGATTTACAAAATTTATCTTAAAGGTCTTTATTTAATATATTGAGTACATCTAGGTGGTTGTTTGTATTTACAAAATTCTACTTTAGTTTTTATTTTATAATAAATGACAAGTCCTGTATGTTTGTGGGTTATCAATTTGGGAAACAAACTTGTAGTCATTTTCTCTAAAAGCTTCTGCAGTAAATACTCTTTTTAAATTAAAGTTGTAGAAACTTAAAGGACCTACCCCCTTATTTAACTTTTTTTACTAGAGTTATTTGCTTAAAGTTTGCTGAAACTTATGGGACATGTCCCTTGTTTAATACCCTTTATCTCTGCATTGTTATTTATTTGATTATTGTAAACGTTTTGGTCATGCCCTTTTTAAATTATTTAAGAAAATAATATGTGAACTTCTTTTTATAAAATTTTGGGTGTGACAATTTAAAAGAATGGTTTCTGAGTTTTAGAATAGAATGGTATTATTGTAGAGGGAGGAGGGTGTAAGGATGCGTTGAAATGGTCACTTACCTTAACGTCTGGCACTGTTTGGGACGTAAAATTAGAGGTTCAACACTTCACGCTCTGAAACTTTTTGTAAGTTTTAAAATAAAAGGGATAGATCTTCCATTGAGAGCGGGAGATGCAGTACTTGAGAAGAACAATATTCGAGAAGAACAATATTCTGAAGAGTAGCATTTATCTGAAGAACAGTGTGTATATGAAAATGAGAAAAAAATAGTGGGGCAGTGTTTGAAGAACAGATGAGAAGTGAAGATAGGAAAGATTTGATACGCGAAGGTGAACAGGTGTTCAGATGGAGAGGTTTGATATGCGGCTGGAGTGGTTGGTGAGTTGAATGAGGGTTGAAGCATATTTTGTAAACAATATTTTTGTCATCAAGATTCATAATTCGTAATGATGTGATTCGTAATGATTGTCTGTGTAAAGTAAGATTTTAACTTCTGTTGCAAGAATATTAAGCAGATTATATATTTATCATTGCATCCATGTCTGTTTGTTGTTATTATTCTTATAATAATAATATTATTATTATTATTATTACTATTATTATTATTATTAAAATATTCTATTATTTGTGATTATAGGATACTTGCTTAAATATGTATATTTTATCAATAATACTATTTATGTATAGATATCTCCTTACCATATTTATATATACATTTCCATACTATAGACTCAAATAAATATTTATGTGTAAAAATAAAGGACTGTTACAAATAGACTTAATGAAACGTCAAATCTAAGGGCTTAGCACCTTGATCTCAAGTCGAGTGTTGTTTCTGACTTGAAGAATGCTAGATCGGAGGGGTGTAGAACCTTGATCTCTGATCGGAGACTGTTGACTGGAAGAACGCCGGATCGGAGGGGTTTAATATCTTGATCTCTGATCGAAGGCTATTCTTGACTTGAAGATCTATAAGGGAGGCTGGACTTTCATCTTTGCTCGTGTTCTTCGGATCTCTTCAAGTGTCTGAGTATGTTTGGAACGAATGGAGGAGGGCTTCTTATATAGGAGAAGGGTAAGGAAGCCCCATATATAGCTCGCATTCTGATTGGTCCAGGGGTGATTTGACCTGGCTTTACGGGCTTGGGCCTTCCCATCTATAATGCAGTTTGATTGGTCAATACTTGATTTGACCTAATTCTGCGGGTTTAGGCCTTCCACTTGTTTAGACTTTTAGTCATGCTTATTTGTCCTTGGGCTTGATTTAATTCGTTTGGGCTTATTTGACTTGAGTCAGACCACCTTTAACTTTGGCTTATTTGACTTGGGTCAAGCCTCATTTAATTTAAGTCCAACTTAATTTGTTGGGCTTAAATTAATTATAAATTATTTATTACTTTATTTTAGGAATTAGTATATTTAAATTCCAAAATAAATAATAAATTAAAATTGATGTTTTAATCAGAAAAATTCTCGTGTCACTATTTAATTGGACCGTTAATTTTAACTTACACTTGCTATTCAGACTAATCATATCGTGCGCCGAAAAGCATGGGACCCATGTTCCCATCGTCTTTTGTCCCACGGAAAGGTGGGAATTTCCAACCTAGCAAGGCAACTTTACCCCCACGACAATTCTCGAGTGGGCTTTCTTCTCGATAAACTTTTGAATCTTTGGGTTATATGAACCAAAACAAACTTCCGGGACCGAAATACATGTCACACAACGAGTTTATGGATCTAAGGAACAAAGGATTATGTTTCAAGTATAAGAAGCCCTACAAAAAATCTCTTCGGATAATGGTGATGGGAGAGAAAGAAGAAATGGATAATTCAATTGTTGAGTCTACGAACATGGTAAAAGAAGAGGCAAACCTCCAACACTTAGAGGTGTTTGCAGTCACCGCTTACGGGTTTGATAGGCCTCAAACAAATTATTGGGCAAGATAAATGGAGATCGATTATGGTCATGATTGATAGTGGAGCATCCCATTATTTTATCTCTAGCGTCATTGTTCCAAAGTTGGGCTTATCAATTAGGAGTGGAGTTGCATTACCGGATGTATTAGGAGATATTAAAGAAACAAAGACTGATTAAGTTTGTTCCAGGGTCCAATTGAAATTGGGTAGCACATAATCTCAGATTGAGGCGTATATTTTTCCAATTGGCAGTGTTGACCTAATTTTGGGCATTACTTAGTTGACCACATTGGGGTCGTGTGGGGAAATTGGATCACTTTAACTATGCAATTTGAGTACTATGGTCAATCAGTTACCTTGAGAGGCAAACATGGTCTTCTGTATAGGCAAATCACAACAGTCTCATCTCTAAAGTTGAAGGATGTTGATCAAAGTTTGTTGGTATGGCCACTAGAACCAGCACAAGTCACTTGTTATAGATGTGCAGGCTCTATTGATGGAATTCCCTATTTTGAACCCACTTCTTGAGTTACCGCCTCACCGAGAGTGTGATCACTTGATACCTCTTCAGCCAGGGTCTTCTGCAGCGTATATTTGTCCATATAGGTACAACACCTATAAAAAGACAGAAAATAAATTATCCAAGAGTTGTTGGGTGAGCTTCATGGAGCATCATGTTTTACAGGATTGGATCTACGATCCAGATATCATCAGATTCAAAAGGCACCAGAAGATATTGAGAAAATAGGATTTCGTACACACTTGGGCCACTACGAATGGCTTGTCATGCCTTTTGAATTGTGCAATGCACCTTCAACTTTCCAATCTGCCATGCAGTTTTGCGTTGGTTTTTTCAATGACATATTTGTGTATAGTCCTATGAGACAGTTGCATTTGAGTCATCTTCGAGAGGTATTGAAGAGCTTGGCATCTGCCTCATTCGTCATTAATCCAAAAAAGTGTTCATGGGTGCAAGGTTCAATTGATTATCTTAGTCATGTGGTTTCATTGGATGGTGTTCGAATGGATCCTTTAAATGTCCTTTTCACTCTACAATGGCCTATATCAAAGTCTATTAAAGGAGTTCGCGGGTTTTTGGTCTCACGTGTTACTATCGCCGCTTTATTCGAGACTATGGGAAAATTGCATTAGCCCTTACATCTCTTTCCCTCAAGGATGCTACCTTTTTTTGTTTGGGATGTTGATGCACAAAAGGCATTTGAATCCTTGCAGCAAGCCATCACTTCATTAGCCTTGCTAGATTTCAATTTGCCATTTTGTATCGAGTGTGATGCCTCCGGTAGAGGACTAAGTTTGGTGTTGATGCAACAAGGGCGGTGCTCCACTGGAGGCATTATCTCTTGGGGCACCGATTCACAGTCCGAACAGATCACCGTAACTTAAAGCATCTTCTACACCAATATGTTGCATCATATGCTCAACAATATTAAGTCGCTAAACTTTTGAGTTTTGATTTTGAGATTGAATACAAGGCTAGAGCCACCAATACAGCAGTTGATGCACTATCTCGTCGTGATTCAGAGGCAGAATTAGTAACTATTTCTATTCCACGTTGGGTGGAATGGAACGACTTACAGGCTGTCGTTTGTTCGGATGTAATTTATGGGCTAATTATTGAGGCATTGGAACGGGGAGGGGCTGTTCATCAACCATACACTACAGTTAATGGAGTTTTGTATTACAAAGATCGATTAGTGATCCTGAAAAGTTCACATAGTAAAATCCTGACGAAAGTGTACATTGTTATCAAGAATGTTACAACAATAACAATGCACAACAAAAATTAAAAAAGAAGAGGATAACACAGAGTACTTTCAAAAATTTTCTACTGGGTGTTTCACCAGTAGGGTCTTTAGGGAAAAAATAAACATCATCATTAACATGTTTATGAACAAATACAAGTTAACTTTTACAAACAAACTTGTAAAACATATACTTCAAAGAAGTGATAAACTAAAAAGAGAAAAACTATCCCATAGCAACAATCTTCCCAATTGTTGTTAACACCCAACTGAAGAGACAAGTCTCGCGACTCTCTACTCTCGTAGTACAAATTGGATAGCGAACTCTTAAATGAATTTTTTTTAATAACTCTCAAAACTCTGAAATCTCTAATTAACTCTAGTCCATCATCCTTTATTTATAAGACAGATTTGGATGGATAGAGTTTCAAGGGAGTTGTGGGATTTTTATTCTCAAAGAATTGAAATATCTGCCAAGAAACTCCTGTAAGCAAGAAGAATGCACACAACATATCTGGTATTTTGAAATTTGAAATCATATATAAAGCAACTAGATATTTATCCATATAAGTACCGAACTTATCGCTGGACTTGTTATAACATTCTGAAAAACAGAAAATAAAATAAAGAAGGAAAGACAAAATAAAAATATTGTCACATTAATAAGTCAAATAAATCTTGTTGGAACCTAGTGTGAGCACATAGTGGAATCTTGACGAGAGTGTAAATTGTTACAAAGAATGTTAAAACAAAAATATTAACAGTGTATAGTGGAAATTTAAAAGGAGAGAATAACACAGAGTACTTTCAAAAACTTTCTACTGGATGTTTCACCAGTAGGGCCTTCAGGGCAAAAAGACACGTCATCATTGACATGTTTTTAAACAAATACAAGTCGACTTTACAAGCAAACTTTAACAAAAACACACTTCAAAGAAGTGATAAACTAAGAAGAAAAAACTATCCCACAACAACAATCTTCTCAATCGTTGTTAACACCCAACTGAACAGACATTTTTCCCGACTCTCTAGTACTCTCACAATACAAATAGAGAAACTCTTAAATGAAAATTATTTTTTTAATAACTCTCAGAACTCTGAAATCTCTAATTAACTCTAATCCATCATCAATTATTTATAGACAGATTTGGATAGATAGAGTTTTAAGGGAGTTGCGGTAGTTTTATTTTCCAAGAATTGAAATATCCACCAAGAACTCCCGTAAGCAAGAAACCGTCATCCTGGTATTTGAAATTTGAAATTCTATATAAATCGCAACTTGATCTTTATCCACATTAGTACTGAACTTGTCGCTGGAAACAAAGAAGGAAAAGAAAAATAAAAAGATTGTGACATTTACAAGTCAACAATCTTTCCTTTTTTGCCAGTCTTCACAAGTAAAACACACAGATATATAAACAAGAGAATCATAAAAAAGATCAACTACGATAACAACAAACCAAAGTAAAACATAATCCAACTAAAAAGGAAAAAAAGAGCATAAAAGGAGGTCAGAAAACGTAAAATACAAAACAAAAAAAGTATCAAGCTAAAAAACATCCAAACTAACTCCCCTTGAACAAAAGCATCATAACTAACTCCCCCTAAATGTGTTCAACTAGCTCTAGGCCTCTTTAGTGGAGGTGCTAAAGACTAGCTCCACACCAAGCCATCTGGTAGAGGTAGTGAAAACTAGCTCCAGGTGGAGGTGTTGAAGACTAACTCCATGTGTAGGCGTTGAAAACTAGCCCTGATGAGAAGGTAAACCCGATTTTTTTTCCCAATTTTTTTTCCAATTTTTTTCAGATTTTTTTTCAAATTTTTCTTCTTAATCCATCACATGTGGCCCATCCATACTTGGGCCCATGTCTTTCCACATTTCTTATGGGGGTCCAATGTGAAGGAAACCCTAATTTCTTCTTTCTTATAAATAGGGCCTTTACCTCCTTCATTCTTCCATTCCTCTTTTATCCCTTCTAGGTTTTTTTTAAAATTTTTTTTTGTTGTCTTCCAAAGTGAGGGGCAGCTTGGGTGAAAGAGAGTTCGGCTAGAAGGCAGCATTCCTGTGATTTGAGTCTTGGAGCGGGTCGACCTTGGGTTTGAGTACTCCAATTCATCTGTTCATCTCTCTTTCATTCTTACTTATGTCAAATAATTGCGAGCATTAAGTGTGTCACCCCTAGATATTGTGCCCCTTACTGTAGTGTATCCAATACACTGAGTAGGCACTTAAAGTTAATCTAGAACCACCAAGTAGATCTAATAATGGGGATCATAAATGCCCTTCAATCCGTCTTGGGGTAGATGTAGCTAACAACAATTCCAACTTGACTGATTATGAGGCAAATACTTACTCTTCGACAGTGACAGAACATGAGTTATATGAGTATAGGAGTATGTTTCAAATACCCAACGATGTACATCTAATAGTACTAAACTTAGTGGAACGAGCTGATCTTCCTCCCCCAAGTTGTATTAGTGTTTACTATTCCATGCTAAAAACTAGACTTCGGTTCCCCATTCCTCGTATAATAACTGAGGTAATTAGAGCTCCCTCCCAAATTACCGTGAAAGGCTAGTTCACGCTAATAGGCATTATGACCCTTTTCAAAGAGAAATTTAGATATCCCACATAATCAGAAGTGAACTTTATGGTGACACTTAAACGGGAGTCAAAGGGAAGGGTATTTTATTATCTAAGCCCTCGACCAGATCGAATGAGTTTGGTTTTTTATCTAGACAAATTTTCTTGTGAGACTTTATACATATGAGACGGTTTGTGAGATGTGTTAAAGTATGCCTATTTTATAGATAAAGTATGTTTAATGGTATGATAAATGATGAATTAAAGTATGATTTTAGGGTGTTATAATATGATTCATTATTGACATACTTTAACCATAAATAAGCATATTTTACCTATATAATAAGCATACTTTAGTAATGGGTCAACCGTCTCACAACCGTCTCACAAAAAGCCCATCTCACAAGAGAGTTTCTCTATTATCTAAGCCCCGACCGGGTCGAATGAGTTTTATTCTTGGGTCTGACTCATCTCTTAAGAAATGGAAGGACATATGGTGTTTTATTAGTGGTAATTGGATGAAAAGAGGAGAAGAATCTGACCCAGATTTACAAGTATCAATTCCAAGTGTGTTTCGCCCTTTTAAACGTAAGCCATACTTATTATTTGTTCAGGATCCCTTCATATTAACATGTTAATTCTTATATTCTTATGTAGCCCCTCCGCCTCCGTTGGAAGAAGAGTTAGATTCGGATTTTTACACAGCCCTTATCATTGCGGATAGTAGACCAGCGAATGAAAGATCATACCAAGTCGATTTTAGTCGAAAGAGCTTGATAAATGCCGGTTATTTTACGTGCAACCATAATCAGTCATCAGAACTAGATATCTCTTCATCAGCCATATCAGCACCACCATAAGTTCCCACCACACCTGCTTCACTAACATCCAACCTATCAGCTCCATCAGTCTCAGCTTCTACATCTGTTGACGGATTTGAGAACAGATGAACACCCTGGGAAACAAAATCTAACCCGACCTTTGATCAATATTCCCAGAAGCTGAAGCTGGAGACTAAGGCAAATCGCACACTCTGTCGCCAGAGAGGAGGCGTGTAGAAAATACCAATGCTGGTGGAGCTCGAGTAAACAAATCATGTGGATTCTTTTTTAATGTCTGATATCTAAGCATGCAATAAATTAGTGAAGGATATGGAATGGAACTAGCCACCCCTGAACGCTGAGCTACCCTAGCAACATTCCCAAACACAATGCTCCCCAAATTTACCTTAGCTTGATTTCCTATCATAAACAATTGAGAAGCCTGCGCAGAAGTAACTCTTGATTACCTTAGCTTTATGGTGGTGCTGATATGGCTAATGAAGAGATCTAGTTTTGATGACTGATTGTTGTTGCACGTAAATTAATCAGCCTTTATCAAGCTCTTTCGACTAAAAATGACCTGGTTTGAACTTTCATTCGCTGGTCTACTCTCCATCAAGATAAGGGCTTTGTAAAAGTCCGAATCTAAATCTTCCTCAAATGGAGGCGAGAGGCTGCAAAAGAATATAAGAATTAACATTGTTAATATGTAGGGATCCTAAATAAAGAATAAATATGGCTTACTTGTAAAAGGGCGAAACAAGCTCGAAACTGATACATGTAAATCTGGATCAGATTCTTCTCCACTTCTCATCCAATTACTACTAACAAAACACCATCTTTGCTTCCATTTCTTAAGAGATGAGTCAGACACAAGCGCCAGACTCGTTCGACCCAGTCGGGAGCTTAGATAATAAACCAAACTCGTTCGACCTGGTCGGGTGCTTAGATAATAAAATCTCCTTTCCTTTGACTACCGCTTAAGCGTTACTATAAAGTTCACTTCTGATGGTGTAGGATATCTAAATTTCTCTTTGAAAAGAGTCATTATGCCAACCAGCGTGAACCAGTCCTTCACGGTATTTGGGATGGAGTCAATTTCCATTGTCTAAATACTTCAGTTATTACAACAGGAATGGGAAACCGAAGTTCAGCTTTCAACAAAGAATAACAAACACTTATACAACCTGAGGAAGGAAGATCAACTCATTAAACCAAGTTTGGTACTATCAAACGTACATCGTTGCTATTTTAAACATACTCCTCCACTCATATAACTTATGTTCTGTTATTGTCGAAGAGTAAGTATTTGCCTCATTATCAGTCAAGTTGGAATTGTTGTTAGCTACATCTACCCCAGGACGGATTGGAGGGCATCTAGGATCCCCATTATTAGATCTACTTGATGTGGTTCCAGATAAACTTGAAGTGCCTACTCAATCTATTGGAGACAATACAGTAAGGGGCACTATATCTAGGAGTGACACACTCAATGGATCATCATGGTTCATCTCTCAGGTGAAACGAGGTTAGCCTAAGCTCTCTATTTTCTTCCCCTCCTATATAAATACTCTCGCTGTTATTAGACATAAGTAAGAATGAAAGAGAGATCGAAACACTTACGAATGAATTGGAGTACTCAAACCCAAGGTCGACCCGCTCCAAGACTCGATCATAGCAAGGCAGCCTTCCAA
Source organism: Pogostemon cablin (assembly GCA_023678885.1). Classification (NCBI taxonomy): domain Eukaryota; kingdom Viridiplantae; phylum Streptophyta; class Magnoliopsida; order Lamiales; family Lamiaceae; genus Pogostemon; species Pogostemon cablin. The sequence goes on from CM042979.1 coordinate 14,861,328, forward strand.
CCGAACTCTCTTTCACCCAAGCTGCCCCTCACCTTGGAAGACAACAAAAAAATGTAAAAAAATCCTAGAAATGCATAAAAGAAGAATAGAATAATGAAGGAGGTAAAGGTCTTAATTATAAGAACGAAAAAATTAGGGTTTCCTTCTAATTGGACCCCATAAGGAATGTGGAAAGACATGGGCCCAAGTGTGTATGGGTCACATGTCATAGATTAAGCAGAAAAATTCAAAAAAAATTGGGAAAAAATCGGGTGTACCTCCTCACCAGGGTTTAGTTTTCAACGCCTCCACCTGGAGCTAGTTTTCAACACCTCCACCAAGGAGCTTGGTGTGGAGGTAGTCTTCAACACCTCCACCTTGAGCTAGTTTTCAACAACTTCACCAAAGAGATTGGCCTAAAGCTAGTTGAACACTTTTAGGGGGAGTTAGTTATGAAGGTTTTGTTAAGGGGAGTTAGTTTTGGATGTTTGTAGGCTTGATACTTGTTTTTGTGAAGATCATGATGGAGAATTACTACCCACGTCACACCGATAAAAGATGGAAAACGACTTCTTCAATTTGAAATAAGAAGATATGTTTGTAATTGACTATGAAAGAAAGTTCAACCAACAGAGTCGGTCAACCCCACAATATATAAGGATGAGATGATGGCCAAGAGATTTATGAATGGCCTACATCTGGACATACGAAACATTTTTTCTGGACTTCCTGACAAGGACTATACTGAATCATTTAAGAGATTTCAAAGGGTGGCAGCTTGTTTAGAAAAGAGATGTTCAAAACATAAGCCAACTGAGAATCCTGTGGGGGAATTTAAACCTTGGAAAAAACAACAACAATGAACTAGCAAGGACAAATACTAATCCACCTACAAATGCTCAGAACCCTATACTTATTTGCCCCAAGTATTGGAAAAACAACTCACATGGACAAGGCAAATGCCACAAATGCCACGAAGTCATGCACAGGGTGCAAGACTACACAAAACCACCTAATTATGTGTTTGGTCAAAGAGGACAGCCTGTAAGGGGGAAAGCCAAGACAAGCTTTCCAAAGGAAAAATAAGAGTGTTTGCCATGAACCAGAATAAAGAGGGCCATAAACAGGGTGCAAGACTGCAAAAAACCACCCAATTATGTGTTTGGTTAAAGAAGATAGCCCGAAGAGGGAAGCCAAGACAAGCTTCCGGAGGAAAAAGAAGAGTGTTTGCCATGAACTAGAATAAATAGGGCAAAGAATCTAAAGTTATAATAGGTACGTTATTAGTAGGATTTAGATAATCCCGAGCTTCCACACTTTTTGATATTGGTGCATTCTGTCATAAGATTGGTTGTAATTTTTTCAAGAGTGACGAGCCTCTTGAGGTTAGCTTACCTTCTGGGGAGAGAATACTCATGCATTCTTTTATGAAAGATGTGAACATACGCATAGAAGAGACCAACTTTATTAATAATGATACACTGTATTAGAGGAAATGTAAATCGCCACTATATTAGGTTGAAGTTGGTGAGAGTGTGGTCTTAGGCCCTAAACTAATAGAGGAATTTTTTGATAATATTAAGATCATCCAAGAGAATCAAATCTACTAAATATAGAAAGAAGTCTTCTGCCGAAAACAAAAGGAGAGATCTATATTTTGCTGTCGGATATATCGATCTCTTTCACTCTCAATTGGTGATATCCAAACCAAAAATCAATCTTTAAAAAAGTGCTAGCTTCATCAAGTTGATCAAACAAGTCCTAAATTCTGGTCAAGGTATATTTGTTCTTCACCATCAATCGATTGAGAACATTGCAATCAATGCACATCCTCATGGATCTGTCCTTCTTCTTAACAGAAAGAACAGGTGCTCTCCATGTGACACGCTTGGGAAGAATGAATCCCAAGTTCAGTAGCTCTTATAGTTGGATCTTCAACTCTTGCAACTGTATGGATGCTATTCTGAAAGGGCCTTAGAAACTAGTGTTGATTCAGGTAGCAAATCTATTGAGAATTTCACTTGTCGGTTTGGAGGTATCATAGGAAATTCTTTCAAAGACATCAAGAAAGTCTCGCACCACGAGCCTGACACTAGGTGATGTCTCTATTGTCATTGTAGTTATGATGTCATCTTAAGCATCTTCGTTGCCTTTACAACAAACAAAACTCTAGGCATTACACCACTATTGATCTTGTGAACGTCTTCCTTTTCAAATCCCCGCACTTTTAAGATCATCTCTCATTATTTGTATATGATGTTAGATTGATAGTTAGTAAGCCAATTCATTCCTATGATAAGTCAGACCCATGCATGTCAATGATGCGTATGCTCATATCTTCCATTAAAGAATACGTAAGAAATTCACTCCCTAGAAGGTATGCTAACCTCAAGAGGCTCATCACTCTTAACAAAATTATAAAGGTATGCTAACCTCAAGAGGCTCATCACTCTTAACAAAATTATAACCAATCTTATGACAATATATTGAAGAAATGAAAGAATGTAATCCGCTAATTCAAAAGGTAAGGAAGCTCGAGATTTACCCACCAATAACATACCTGTCATAACTCCGAGTTCTTTACCATTTCTATTCCGATTTATGGAAAACTCTCCTTTCCTTTCCTCCAGTGGCTTGTCTTGGTTTTCCCTCTACAGGCTCACACTCTTTGACCAGGCACATAATTAGGTGGTTTTGTGCAGTCTGAACCCTGTGTCTGAATTCGTGGCATCTGTAGCATTTCCCTTGTCCCTGTGAGCCATTATCCCAATAATTGGGGTAAATAGGTCTAGAGTTTTGAGCATTTGCAAGTGGATTAGTATTTAAACTTTTTGTTTGTTGTTGCCATTTCTTCCATGGTTGAAATTCTCCCACTTTCTTTTTCAAGGGTTCTTAGTTGACTTACGGATTAAACCTAGATCTCTTTTTCAAACAAGCTGCACCTTGTGAGATCTCTTAAATGATTCGACATAGTTCATGTCATGAAGTCCACACAAAATGTTCTAAATGTCCTGGTGTGGACCATTCATAAATCTTTTGGTCATCTTCTCATCCTTATATACTAACTGTGCGGCTGACCGGCTCAGTTGGTTGAACTACATTTCATAGCCAATTACAGATATATCTTCTTATTTCAAATTGAAGAAGTCCTTCACCATCTTTTACAGGTGTGACGGTGCATAGTAGTTCTGCATCACAATTCTCTTAAAATCATCCCATGTAATAGTCTCCCTTAACTCATTTGGCATCATTATCCAACATGTTTTCCACCAATGGTTTGCATCCTTAACTAGCTGATAAAGATGAGTTGTTCGTCGTTGCACTTCATAATTTGGAATGTCTTTTCCAATACTCTTTTTCATTCCTTTACGTACTCTGGCCCTCCTGTCACTTGTACAGGAGTTGGTGTGAGCACAAAACTTTTATGTGGCTTTAGCGTGACCATTTGATTTCGCAGCCAAATTCTTGAGGGCTTCCAACATTTGGTTAAAAATATTTTGATTATCCCCTTGAAGAAAGCATCTTTTAATCACCAATATATGTAATTTTATAATAAATAACAATAATAATAATGCATATCATAACATTGTTCACATAAAAATCAAATGATAAAGGCAAATGTTTTAAAAAAAATAACAAAAATAATAATTTAATTCGATACTAAATAAAAAAAATTAAAATAAACACCATTGAATAGATGTCAAGTCTGGAACTGAAAGGAATTGAAAATAACTTTTCCTAAAATTTGGGTGTTAAAAAATGTTTGTTCAAAAATAAAAACTTAAAACGGTTGCATGTATTCAATCATTGTTGTTTGGCGCAATAAGATCCTCATTACGTTTTTTTTCGGGATCCTTTTTGGAATCCTCCTCAAGATCCTCTTCATCCTTTTTATCTACCTCATCATTATGTTCTGGAACTGCAAAATATTCTACCCTTAACGCTTCCTCGTCTTCATCAATCACACACCCAAAAGAATTGGGGTGGATGCAAATGGTCTACCCTCTCGAACAGACATGTAGTAAATTGTAAACAGTCAGTTATTCATTAACTAGAATTGGATAGTATAGTGCAGACCATCAGCAAAGATGGGTCGGCCACGTCCATCCAAGACCATGGTAACGTGCTAATCAATTACACATTTGCCCAATAATCAGCGATCCCTTCTCCTATAACCATAAATTTTTTCCACTTTTGCAACATCAGTGCAATGTGGTGGATAAGTCGTGCTGTGGGTTACGTTCGTAGTTCGTGTAAAGCTTTTTGCAATGCTCTACCAGCCATATAACGAAGCACATTTCTACCATCATACTACAAGGAAAGAACTAGCTTGGCATAAAATTTTATATGTCCAGATTTTTACTCATCTATGTCATATAATATAAAACTTGAATTTAAATTCACATATAATCAGTTTTGCAATTAATACGTCCATACCTCGTTCTTTTTACTTTATTAACAGTTTGAACAAGTATTCAATCATAACATTTAAGTTGTTTGTGTCATGCATATGCAAAAACTTCAGACAACTATTATCATATTATCACACTTGAAATTTTCATTCATATTAAAAACAGGTAAATAATCATAAAATTAATGAGATACATATTTAATTAAATGTATTGACAAACAATTAAATCGGTACAATTAAATCTAACGGCATTTAAAACTACTGGGGATGATTGAGGTTCAAACTTGTAGAAAACTATTAATTTAAAGGAAAAAAAAATCATAACTTTATTTTTAAGAGAAACTTGGAAGATCAATAAACAAATAGATGCAGTCCTAAACATACTAAATTTTATAAGGATTTTATTAAATAAAACTGTCAATAAGACACACACCTTACTATTTAACTATCCAAAAGCTCTCAAGAACAAGATAACAACTAAAACAACCAACCAATTAATTACATGTCCAGCTAATAAAAGCATAGATATAGAAGTATAAATTCATGACTGGAGTTCTCAAAAATAAAATAAAATTGGAATAAAATTATAAATATTTGGGTGTGAAAGTATTATTATATATCATGACAAACCTCATTGCATTCCCATTCGTCCTCTTATGCTGTTTCCACTCTAATCTGAAAGGGAATAAAATGGAAAATGGGGTGAGCAAACTACAACTCAATAAGAAATAATCATCGTAAAAAATTAAATAGCTCATACGTGAATAATTAAATACGAACATACTTGAATTTTTCATTATAGTGGTAAAACATCTTGCGATTCATTTTTCGTAACATAATTTGATAGGGCACCTTTCGATACGTTACACATGAACATAATTCATTGATAAGACATTGTGATTTTTCGATTATTTTTTAATACATGAAAAATTACTCTTTAGATAAAAATAGAGTTCACGTGTGAACTCGCTTCGCACCAGACTCACTCAATTATATATGATAAAAATTTATGTGAAACCGTCTCACGTAATTGATTTCGTGAGATCGATAAAAATTAATATTAATATTAATAAGTAACACTCTCTCCATCTTGTCTAGCTCTTCACTATTATTGTAGATAGGGAGTTTAAGAACTGACTGACTTTATTGACTTTTGAAAGTAAAGAGTACTCCCTCCGTCCCATTTCAATGTTTACGTTTCTGTTTTGCGCGTCTCATTTCAATGCTTACGTTTTCCTTTTTAGGAATATGGGACCAACCTAAAAAAATTAATATATCATCCAACACTGATACACATATCTACTTCACATCAAATATTATATTTTTTCACCCATTATCTATTAAAATATAATACTTTTCAATCAACGTGTAAAAAGTAAACGTAAACATTGAAACGGGACGGAGGGAGTATATATTTTTAGTAATAAATAAATCATAAAACAAGTTATGTATGCTAGATGGAAATGACATTTTTTTTAAATATGATGTATTGAAAGGTTATTTATTCATAAACTTTTACTATTTTCGAAGGAAAGAAAGTGTAGCTGAAAAAATAAATGAGAAATAAATGAGCAACTTATTGAAAAGGAAGGGATATTATTTTACTTATAAAAAGTGATTGTATTTTGAATAAAAATTAATAATATCGGAATAATAAAAATAAATGTCCCACACAAAAACCTGCTCATTATTTATTTGAATAACAAATAAAATTCATACAGGTGCACCACCATAATAATAATATTTTTTTAAAATTTAGTGATAAGTAAAATATTCTGAGTAAATTATCAAATTAATAAATAAACAATGAAATTTTAAAATTAATTTCAAACTAACATAAGAAGGAAAAAAAATCATAGCTAATAACTAAACTTATTAAACAAAATTGAAACTTCTAAAATTATTCAAAATGATATTTTAAAGTTGAAGATATATTGAATAAAAGAATATTTAAAATTTTAAACTAAATCAGTAAAATACATCTGAACTAACTAAAAATTAATAATTTATAATTTATAAATCTTAATTAGATAAATTTAATTTTTCAAAATTTATCTACAAGTTATAGGTGATTATTTAATTGTTATTTTAATAAAAGTATAATTAAAAAATAAAATGAAATAATTTACTACTTATTCCAATTAAGATTAAGATTCTGCATGTAGTATACTAAGCACAATATAAAATGACCCCAAACTTTAATATACACATACTATATTTGTAATATAACATATTTAAATTTCATAAATTATAAGATGTATATATACTCCCTCCGTCCCAGGCTGAGAGAGCCATTTTTCCATTTTGGTCGTCCCACTCAAAGAGTCTCATTTTCTTTTTTATACACATGGGACCCACACATATCCTCTAATACAATTAAAATATGGACTCACACTCCTACTAATACAACTACCCACTACAAATTAAATAATAATACTCCTTAATAAACGTGCAAAAAAGCAAATGGCTCTCCTACGTCGGGACGGAGGGAGTATATGTTTTGAATTTTTAAAAACCATAACCATTGAAGTTGTAAATTCTGATATGTTGCGGATAGGAGTCAAATATCTTAAAATATATACTTTAAAATCCTTTAAATTTTTTGTTTAGAGTATTTAATAATATAACATATAATAAAAAATAAAAGAAATTAGAATATTTAGAGTTCATAAGGTATTTATTTTATGATTTCAAATGAAAAGGAGATTTTCAAATTGTAGGATATAGTGTAGTAAATTCAATATTAAATACAATATCATTTCAAAATCCTTAAAAATAAATAATGGGCGTTAAAAACTTGAACATATATAATACATATTAAAATCATAATAATTTTAGATCATTGAAAATAGTTTCAAGATTTTTAAAATAGAAACAGTGTGCATAATAAATCATGTACTGAATCAATATATATATAATTAATCTGAAATCAATTACAAGTTTTTTCAATACAAAATTTTTACTGTGTATCTTATATTACATTAACTATTAATTATACAAAAATAATAAAATTAAAATATCTATAAATATTTTATTTGTAATTTCAAACTAGTTGATAACTCGTGATCAAAACTAATCGCTCTAATAGTGTTAATTAAATTAGTATTAAATAATATATGTTTCTCCAAATAACATGGAATTATTCCATAAAATATAGTACATCCGATAATTTAATTGTCATATTTTTTACGTGAAATATTTGTTGAATATCCAAATGTACATGATTTATACGTATAAAATTCATATAAATTAAATTAGAATACCAAAATTCATAATATTTTAAATGTAACTCTAAAACTAAACAGGAAACAACATAATAAAATTGGGTGGCTATTGAAATTAAATGATACGAGTTTAAAATTTTAGGAAAAAGTTACCTTGATTGTGTACATAGAGTTGATATTAGAAAAACTCATTGATCATTGAAACGTTTCAGTTTTGCAGCCGCAACACGAAGAGAAGATGGAGAGAGTTCTCTTCTACTCTAGTAAACCCTAACTAATAGAGGGATTGAAAGAATGATTTGAGAGAAAAAAAAAAAAAAAAGATCGTGGCTGCATTTGCACGAGAGAAGATTGAGAGAGTTCTTTTAATCTTCTTTAGAAAACCCTAACTGATAGGGCTATTGAAAGAATGATTAAAACAAAAACAAAAAAAAAGGTCGATACTTTTAATTTTACATGTTTGAATAAATTGGTTTAAGATTTTGGATTGGGCTTAAGTTTTAATAATTTTTGGAATAATTTTAAAAAGAACTTTAAAAATAATAATGAGAATGGGCTAAAAATTTAGTGAGCACGAAATATATTTTATAATGATTTAAAATGAAAAAAAAAAATCAAAGTTGCCCACTTACAATGTGCATAGCCCACTCATTTTCAATGCATAAAAAATGCCCATCATGGCCACATCCCAAAATACGCCATGCACACCCAACCAGCTATTTGTCCCATAATATAATACTCAGGTCCCGGGAGAAGGTTTCTATTTGTTTTTTGCGCGTAAATTAAGAAGTATTATTATTTTATATGTAATGGATAGTTGTATTAGTAGTGAGTGGCGACCATATGTGAGGCCTTGTGGATTAAGGAGTATAATTATTTTATGTATAGTGGGTAGTTGTATTATAGTAAGTGGGGTCATATGTGGGGCCTTTTACTAAAAGGAAAAAATAAGGACTTTTGAATGGGATGCTCAATATAGTAAAATGGAGATCTTTCGGGGGACGAAGTGAGTAATAATTTATATAAAAATAAGAGTTGGTCTCTCGTGTGCCCTGGTGCACAAAATGTGTAAGGGTACAATATTTTGTTCTAATGGATATACACTTTAATTAATAAGTGTACAATATTTTGTTTTAAAGGATATTCATTTTCATTAATTTTTTTCAGGAAATAAAGGGTACACTACTTTCTTTTTTTTTTTGCAAGAAAGAAATAATTCATAGATCGCTGGAATCAGCCAGCACTGAGTGATACAAGAAACTCGGGAGGAGACTCCCAAGAAATTTCAGTCATTATATGGGATTTAGCATAAGATAAGAAGCAAGAGCATGTGCAATATGATTTTCATATCGTGGAAGCCAGAAAATACCCCTCGAAGGTAGAGGGCCGAGAATGAGAGTGATATCTTCTAATATCAGGATGCAAACAGATGGACAATCAACCTCTCTTTTAGTAGCAAAAACGACAGTAGCTGCATCACCAATGATAGAGAAATCATGAAGGTTTCGTTGAGACACAAAGGCAATTGCCTCTCGTAAAGCTAGAAATTCAGCGAACACTGAGGATGAAATTCCATAAAAGACTTTGGCAAATCCTCCAAGAAAGGAACCATCAGTATTTTCCAAAAATATTCCAACACTAGCCAAAGAACGTTTGTGGGATAAAGCTCTATCAAAGTACAGTCGGGTGCCATCAGAAGGAGGGTGAATGTTTGTAAGTGAAAGAGATGGAAAAAGTCTTTCCGACCATCCATTTGCTGAGTGGAAGTCTGAGGGAATAAGAAGCATTTGCAATTATCATTTTGATGTCGACGTTAGTTTCACCAAAAATCTTCTGATTTCGAGTCCACTATAGAGAATGGCAAATCACTGCAAACAGCTCATGGAAGCTTTTGTTTCCAAAAGATAAGACATTTTTGAACCATAGATCACAAAGAGGTTGTTCAAATTGACAAATATGTGAATAAAATCCAGTTGTTTTCTAGACAGAACAGGAAATATGGAATTTAAAGAAAAGGTGGGCAAGAGTAATGTTAGGAATTCCACATAGTGGGCAAGAGTGAGGAACATTAACTTTACAGATTTTGAGGTTTTCTGGCGAAGGAAGAGTGTTAGAACAACTACGCCAAAGAAAGTGTTGAACCTTACTTGGGATGTGTAGCCTCCAAATGTAATTCCAAACATGATCAGGACCATTGCTAGAGGAGCCAAGAGCTTCTGAAAAACCAAATGAAGGATTATCCATGATAAGATGATAAGCTGATTTGACAGAATGATGACCATTGGAAGGTAAGGACCATTTTCAATTATCCAACGCAGTAGCATTACGGAGAGGCATTGACAGAATGATATATGCTTCTTCAGAGCTAAAGATAGAACGAACCGAAGCAGATTTCCATGTTTTAGAGACTGGGTCTATAAGAGCTGAGACATTCGAGTTTGGAGGGAGGTGGACGCATGGGCTAGTTACTCGGAATAGCGGTTGTTTGGGATCCATGGATCACCACAATATTAGTGTTAACCCCGGAGTTGATCTGCCTGCAGCATCCCATATGTATCACTCTTCTCCTTTCGAATATGCTCCTACAAGTCCATGATGGGCGAGAGCCTAGCCTGGCATCTAAAAATTTCATCCGAGGATGGTATTTGGCTTTAAGAACTCGAGCTAGAAGAGATGAAGGGTTTTTGAAAAGCCTCCAAGCTTGTTTGCTGAGAAGTGCAACGTTGAATGCATGAAGATTACGAAATACAAGTCCACCTTTCTTTTTACTCAAGCAAAGAGTATTCCATGAAGACCAATGTATTTTGCGAGAGTTTTCACTGCTGCCCCACCAAAACTGAAAGATAAGAGTTCTTATTTCTGAAAGAAACCCATATGTAAGCCTAAAGCACGACATGGCATATGTAGGGATGGACTGAATGACAGATTTTAATAGGATTTTCTTCCCAGCCCGAGAAAGATGTCTCTCTTTTCAATTGTCTAATTTACCTTTGATGCGATCAAGTAGAGAGTTGAAAATTTCAAATTTTTTCCTGCCAATAATGGATGGGAGCCCAAGATACTTCTAATGAGAATGAACCTGTTGAATGCCAAGAATGTTACATATACCTCTCCTAGTGGATGAAGCTGTGTTGGGGGTAAATAGAACTCCAAATTTCTCTAAGTTAATCCTCTGACCAGAGACGTTTTCATAAAATTTGGGAGCATAGGATAGATATTTAGCCTCTTCAGAAGTACCATGGCTGAATAAGAGGGTATCATCAACAAAGAAAAGATGTGATATGCTCGGGACTGATTGATGAGTGATATTTTCACCTAGATTTTAGTGTCTTTTTATATGTGTTTTCGTATATTTTTATCCGTATTTTATGTGTTATTTGGTTGTGTTTTGTGTTTTCATGGAAATGTGTGTGAATGAGCTTAAACCTACTATTTTCACTTTTTACTTGATGCTAAATAGGATAAGGAAGATGTAGGAAAAAGCGGAACTCAATTTGGAGTTGAAACGAGGGAGAACGAGCCAAAACAGTGAAGGAATCAGGGCAGCAGCAACACGACTGGCCGTGTCGGTGGCACGAGCCGTGTCGCAGTACACGACTCGTGTAGCTAACACGGGCCTGTCCAGAATGGTCGTGCGGCAACATCTATTCATCCAACACGACCACCACTTGGCCGTGTTGCGGAGCTCGACTCGTGTTGCAGCACACGACCCGTGTTGCGCCACACGACTCGTGTCGTGTCAGGGATCAGAAAAAAAATCAGAATCCTTCTAGAAGCCTCCCAAGGAGTATAAATACCCCTCCATTCATATTTTATAAAAAAAATCCGATTTCCACCCCTTCCACACACACCTCACACACCATTTCTTCCATTTTCCACCATCATCTTCATCCATTCTTCATCCACCCATCTACACTTGATCCCCTCCATCAAATCCACCATCCAAGTGATCAAGGAAGCAAGGGAGAGTAAGATCACAAGAAGAAGAAGGAGATCTCCATTGAAGCACTTCAAAGGGGGAATCTAATTCTAATTTTTGTGCATTTCCTTATAGATTGATCATGTTTTGTAAGGATCTTAATGTCTATGTTAATTTTCTTATGGATATGAGAGGCTAATCTCCTTTGTGAGATTAGCTCCATGATTGGTGTTGGATAATTTAGTTTTTATGCAAATTGATTTTAATCTTGAATGGGCTTTGTGTTATTTCTATCATTGATTGTTGATTGCTTGATGTATATGATGATTTGTGTGATTAATTGTCATGGGCATGTGATTAGATTGAGAAATCAATTATGTGTTTAGGATAGTTCATTGAATCATTTCATCATACACTTCATGTGCATTAATTTAGAATGAGATAGAGATATCCTTCTAGATTTAGAACCCTTTGATAGAACATTTGATTAGCTTAATCGAGAGGTTGGTTGATTAAATGAGGAGACCCAAACAATTAGTGAATTCATAGTACCTTAAAAGGGAATATTGCTTATGATTTAGTACCTAATTAGGGAACTCATAGAGTAATTAGTACCTAGTGGGAGGTGTTTGCTATTGTCTCGATCCTATGTGCGTTTGGGAGCCTTGTTGAGGGCCTACATCCTATCCATCTCGAGAGAGAGTTTAGGTGGAATTAGTGATCGCTTCTATACCTTGTCCATGAGAGATTAGAATTAATTGCATGATTACTTAATTATCTATGCCATGATTGTTGTTAATCTCATCCTTGCATCATTTGGAACCATCTTATCTTTGCATTCATTTTATCTTTATTTCTTGCTTTAGCATAATTGCATTCATTTGCTCCTGTCCTCTCTTCCGTCGTCCTTATAAAATCACGATAAACTTGAGATCGCTTAAACTCTAGTACCTTCCTCCCTGTGGTTCGATAATTTCTTTAATTGGTCATGCCCACTATATTATGGCTAATCAAATGGCGCCGTTGCCGGGGAGGTAACGGTTGCTAGTAGTTTGACGAAGGATTGTTTAGAGTGGTCTTAATAAGGACATTATTTTATTTTTTATTTTTTTTTGCATCTTATATTTGCTTTGGAAAATTTTGTTCTAATTTTTCTTTCTTTTATAGGTGCATACCTTGAGAAGGAAGAAGAAGGAGAGCAATCCCAAAAATATGAGCTACATGGATAATCTTCGAGATATGGTGAATAGAAGTGTTCATTCCGTTATGAACACACAAGGAAATTTTCAAGGATTTCAAATGCCAAATTGGGAGCCTAATTTGCAACCGGATTACGGAGTACAAGATATGCAATTCCAACAACAAGGTTATGAGAATTTTGGAGTTCCTCATCAAATGCATCATCAAGTATACCCTCAAGGTGTGGAAGATGGTTTTCAAGGAAATTTTTCTAGAAATCAAGATGGAAATCAACCACATCTATGGGGAGATTTTCAAGACTCCAACACCTCTTATTCCGCCCAACTTGACTATAGAGAGAAGCTTAGAAATGAGTTGATCGAAAAGGTTATGGATCGCATAGAGAATGAGAGTAAGTTTAATGAAATGTGGATGGATCGAATCGGAAATTGGTGTGACATGGTGACAAGTGCAATAGTAGCATTCGGTGCTAGATTGGATTCCATTGAGCACCAAGTTAGTCAAGTTGTATCCACCGTTGAGAACAACAAGCCTTCTTCCTCTATTAAAGATCGAAAAGAGGATAGTTTGGGGGTTGATGAGGTTATGAAGGAAAAGAGAGAAAGGGTGCCTAAGTGGGTGAAAGCTACAAAGTTGAAAGAAGAGTTGACGGAGGAATTCGATAAATTTGTCGAGTCTCTTGAAGAGATGGTTGAGAAAGTAAAACATCAAAATCGAGAAGAGATTCATGCCCTTATGGAAGAAAAGAAGTCTCCGGAAACTAAGATCATGGATTTCACTCCCCACAAGCCTAAACCATCTCATTCTATTGAAATTTCAAATTCTCTTAAGAACTTTCATGATTTTATTGATAAAAATTTGTTTGGTGATTGTAGGAAAAAGGTTGCAAGAGGACAACAACACTTGTCAATGCCCGAATTCTTACCGGGGGATGTGGTTGAAGTTCAAAATGCATATAAAGCCCCATGGAAAAAGTGGAACAAGTGGAAAGGGCCATTCCTTGTGAAGAACGCCTTCGGAGACCAATTACTTGAGTTATTTAACAAGAAGGGAACCGTTCTAGTGGTTGAACGGGAGAGCACAAGGCACTACTTCAAGAAGAAACCTATGATAGTGCCTAAGGACTATTCAAGACCACCATGAGCTAAAGACTATCGTCCGGCTTGAAGACGTTAAACTTAGCGCTAGATGGGAGGCAACCCATCATTACCTTTTATTGCTTTATTTAATGCTTTCAATAAGGTTGATGGATTTGTTTGTTTGCATTTTTGGCATGTAGATTGATTGTGTTCATGAGGAGAATGTGTATTGGAGAAACGATAAGTGCTTGATTTGAAGTGTGAAAGTAAGTCACACCACTTTTTGCAAACTTACCTCGAAACTCTTGTTTCAATTTAAGTTTGGGGGGATATGGCATGGTGTGACATACTTTGTTTTGAAGCATATACTTTTCGTATTTTTGAGCTAATTTTAAAATTTTTCTCATGAGTTTGGTTTGATTTTGGTATGATTGGTGGTGTTGAAGTGCATGATAGTCCATATTTGTTAAATGCAATTGTTGAGCTAACGGTGTTTGTTGAGTGTTTGAGCATGAATGAAAGGTATTGGAAGCACGAATGGAGCTTGGAGCTAACATTTTCTTTACCAAATGCCCATTGAGGGAGTACTCTACACCTTATCACTTCTAGTTGCTTGATATATTTTGATGTGTATTGATGTGATTAGCATGCTACTTTATGTGTTATGTTTTTGGGAGGTTTACTTTTCAATCAAAGGTTGGGATGATTGTGAGCTTACATTGTTATGGATGATTTGAATGTGTGCTTCGTTTTTCAATGATGGTGATTTTTATTTTTGCATGTTATGTGTTTTTGTTTTGTTCTTTGTTTGTTGAGTCTTTATTTTATGTTTTGTGTGTTTTCTTATTTTTGTATTGGTATGTTTGGTGGTTTGTTTAGGGAGGTTGTGAGTCATTTTTGAATATGAGTGATGATATGTTGTAGTGATAAGTGATGACAAGTTATGATTAAGAATCTCTACACTTTCGAATTGTTATATGTTTTACTTAACTTGTTCAATTTTGAGATGGATGTGGTGTAATAAGTTCCTTAAGGTTCGAGCACAAGCTTGTGAGCATTTGAGCCTCAACCGTGCATACATGGTTTTTCTTTCATGAGTGGATCGATTGAGTTTTGATAAGCTAGAACTTGCTCAAGGACTATAGGAATGAGCCCGATTTGTGGAAATTAGTGAAATGATCTAAGGCCATCCTTGTCATTTATAGTCATTGCCATATATTTTCCTACCATGAACATCATCCCTAGTTAACCACTTTGAGCCTAAAAGCCTATTTATTGTGATATAAGCACATTACAAGCCATGATTACCCACTTACGCCTTACATATATACCATTTGTGTGGGTGATTGAGGAGATGGTAACTAGAAAGGTTTGATAAGGAAGAAAAAGAAAAAGGAAATGGTAAACAAGCAAGAAAAAGGATGAAAAAGAGCATAAAAAAAGAATGAACATGCAACCTCAAAACAAGAAAAATGAGTAAAGCAACAACAAGATGCTCAAGGAAATAAAAATTCAAAGAAAGGAAGCATGCATCATAAGAAGCTCAATCCAAAGGAATGTTGATGAGTAGTGCTTGTGAGTACCAAAGTTGAGAAAGGAAGAAAGAAAAGTGGAGAAGTTGGAGAAATTGGCCATCTCTTCGATTACTTACACTTGCTTAGTCACTATTATCCATATCTTCCTACCCTACCAAAGAGCCTATCATTACATCCTAATTAAAGACCTTTTTGATCATTGATTGAAACTTTGGTGGTTTGTGAATATAGTCCGCGAGCAAGCTTATAGCGAGTCGAGCCAATCGATTAATGAGTGTGATTTACCCTATTTCAAAAGAGTGTTGAGAGACATCAATATCCATTGTGAGGCTTGGACGTAAAAGGGACTATATTACACTTTATTCTCTTTTGATTGAAATTGTTAATTTTTCATGTCATGAATCTAATGTTGTAGGATGACTTAGCATAAATTGTGATTCTTATTATTATTGATGTGTTGTTACTTATGTTCGTTTAGTTTTTTCCTAGGTGAAAATCACTCTCATTGGTTTATCATTTTTGTTGTGCGGGGACGCACAACACTTTAAGTTTGGGGGTGTGATGAGTGATATTTTCACCTAGATTTTAGTGTCTTTTTATATGTGTTTTCGTATATTTTTATCCGTATTTTATGTGTTATTTGGTTGTGTTTTGTGTTTTCATGGAAATGTGTGTGAATGAGCTTAAACCTACTATTTTCACTTTTTACTTGATGCTAAATAGGATAAGGAAGATGTAGGAAAAAGCGGAACTCAATTTGGAGTTGAAACGAGGGAGAACGAGCCAAAACAGTGAAGGAATCAGGGCAGCAGCAACACGACTGGCCGTGTCGGTGGCACGAGCCGTGTCGCAGTACACGACTCGTGTAGCTAACACGGGCCTGTCCAGAATGGTCGTGCGGCAACATCTATTCATCCAACACGACCACCACTTGGCCGTGTTGCGGAGCTCGACTCGTGTTGCAGCACACGACCCGTGTTGCGCCACACGACTCGTGTCGTGTCAGGGATCAAAAAAAAATCAAAATCCTTCTAGAAGCCTCCCAAGGAGTATAAATACCCCTCCATTCATATTTTATAAAAAAAATCCGATTTCCACCCCTTCCACACACACCTCACACACCATTTCTTCCATTTTCCACCATCATCTTCATCCATTCTTCATCCACCCATCTACACTTGATCCCCTCCATCAAATCCACCATCCAAGTGATCAAGGAAGCAAGGTAGAGTGAGATCACAAGAAGAAGAAGGAGATCTCCATTGAAGCACTTCAAAGGGGGAATCTAATTCTAATTTTTGTGCATTTCTTTATAGATTGATCATGTTTTGTAAGGATCTTAATGTCTATGTTAATTTTCTTATGGATATGAGAGGCTAATCTCCTTTGTGAGATTAGCTCCATGATTGGTGTTGGATAATTTAGTTTTTATGCAAATTGATTTTAATCTTGAATGGGCTTTGTGTTATTTCTATCATTGATTGTTGATTGCTTGATGTATATGATGATTTGTGTGATTAATTGTCATGGGCATGTGATTAGATTGAGAAATCAATTATGTGTTTAGGATAGTTCATTGAATCATTTCATCATACACTTCATGTGCATTAATTTAGAATGAGATAGAGATATCCTTCTAGATTTAGAACCCTTTGATAGAACATTTGATTAGCTTAATCGAGAGGTTGGTTGATTAAATGAGGAGACCCAAACAATTAGTGAATTCATAGTACCTTAAAAGGGAATATTGCTTATGATATAGTACCTAATTAGGGAACTCATAGAGTAATTAGTACCTAGTGGGAGGTGTTTGCTATTGTCTCGATCCTATGTGCGTTTGGGAGCCTTGTTGAGGGCCTACATCCTATCCATCTCGAGAGAGAGTTTAGGTGGAATTAGTGATCGCTTCTATACCTTGTCCATGAGAGATTAGAATTAATTGCATGATTACTTAATTATCTATGCCATGATTGTTGTTAATCTCATCCTTGCATCATTTGGAACCATCTTATCTTTGCATTCATTTTATCTTTATTTCTTGCTTTAGCATAATTGCATTCATTTGCTCCTGTCCTCTCTTCCGTCGTCCTTATAAAATCACGATAAACTTGAGATCGCTTAAACTCTAGTACCTTCCTCCCTGTGGTTCGATAATTTCTTTAATTGGTCATGCCCACTATATTATGGCTAATCAAATGGCGCCGTTGCCGGGGAGGTAACGGTTGCTAGTAGTTTGACGAAGGATTGTTTAGAGTGGTCTTAATAAGGACATTATTTTATTTTTTATTTTTTTTTGCATCTTATATTTGCTTTGGAAAATTTTGTTCTAATTTTTCTTTCTTTTATAGGTGCATACCTTGAGAAGGAAGAAGAAGGAGAGCAATCCCAAAAATATGAGCTACATGGATAATCTTCGAGATATGGTGAATAGAAGTGTTCATTCCGTTATGAACACACAAGGAAATTTTCAAGGATTTCAAATGCCAAATTGGGAGCCTAATTTGCAACCGGATTACGGAGTACAAGATATGCAATTCCAACAACAAGGTTATGAGAATTTTGGAGTTCCTCATCAAATGCATCATCAAGTATACCCTCAAGGTGTGGAAGATGGTTTTCAAGGAAATTTTTCTAGAAATCAAGATGGAAATCAACCACATCTATGGGGAGATTTTCAAGACTCCAACACCTCTTATTCCGCCCAACTTGACTATAGAGAGAAGCTTAGAAATGAGTTGATCGAAAAGGTTATGGATCGCATAGAGAATGAGAGTAAGTTTAATGAAATGTGGATGGATCGAATCGGAAATTGGTGTGACATGGTGACAAGTGCAATAGTAGCATTCGGTGCTAGATTGGATTCCATTGAGCACCAAGTTAGTCAAGTTGTATCCACCGTTGAGAACAACAAGCCTTCTTCCTCTATTAAAGATCGAAAAGAGGATAGTTTGGGGGTTGATGAGGTTATGAAGGAAAAGAGAGAAAGGGTGCCTAAGTGGGTGAAAGCTACAAAGTTGAAAGAAGAGTTGACGGAGGAATTCGATAAATTTGTCGAGTCTCTTGAAGAGATGGTTGAGAAAGTAAAACATCAAAATCGAGAAGAGATTCATGCCCTTATGGAAGAAAAGAAGTCTCCGGAAACTAAGATCATGGATTTCACTCCCCACAAGCCTAAACCATCTCATTCTATTGAAATTTCAAATTCTCTTAAGAACTTTCATGATTTTATTGATAAAAATTTGTTTGGTGATTGTAGGAAAAAGGTTGCAAGAGGACAACAACACTTGTCAATGCCCGAATTCTTACCGGGGGATGTGGTTGAAGTTCAAAATGCATATAAAGCCCCATGGAAAAAGTGGAACAAGTGGAAAGGGCCATTCCTTGTGAAGAACGCCTTCGGAGACCAATTACTTGAGTTATTTAACAAGAAGGGAACCGTTCTAGTGGTTGAACGGGAGAGCACAAGGCACTACTTCAAGAAGAAACCTATGATAGTGCCTAAGGACTATTCAAGACCACCATGAGCTAAAGACTATCGTCCGGCTTGAAGACGTTAAACTTAGCGCTAGATGGGAGGCAACCCATCATTACCTTTTATTGCTTTATTTAATGCTTTCAATAAGGTTGATGGATTTGTTTGTTTGCATTTTTGGCATGTAGATTGATTGTGTTCATGAGGAGAATGTGTATTGGAGAAACGATAAGTGCTTGATTTGAAGTGTGAAAGTAAGTCACACCACTTTTTGCAAACTTACCTCGAAACTCTTGTTTCAATTTAAGTTTGGGGGGATATGGCATGGTGTGACATACTTTGTTTTGAAGCATATACTTTTCGTATTTTTGAGCTAATTTTAAAATTTTTCTCATGAGTTTGGTTTGATTTTGGTATGATTGGTGGTGTTGAAGTGCATGATAGTCCATATTTGTTAAATGCAATTGTTGAGCTAACGGTGTTTGTTGAGTGTTTGAGCATGAATGAAAGGTATTGGAAGCACGAATGGAGCTTGGAGCTAACATTTTCTTTACCAAATGCCCATTGAGGGAGTACTCTACACCTTATCACTTCTAGTTGCTTGATATATTTTGATGTGTATTGATGTGATTAGCATGCTACTTTATGTGTTATGTTTTTGGGAGGTTTACTTTTCAATCAAAGGTTGGGATGATTGTGAGCTTACATTGTTATGGATGATTTGAATGTGTGCTTCGTTTTTCAATGATGGTGATTTTTATTTTTGCATGTTATGTGTTTTTGTTTTGTTCTTTGTTTGTTGAGTCTTTATTTTATGTTTTGTGTGTTTTCTTATTTTTGTATTGGTATGTTTGGTGGTTTGTTTAGGGAGGTTGTGAGTCATTTTTGAATATGAGTGATGATATGTTGTAGTGATAAGTGATGACAAGTTATGATTAAGAATCTCTACACTTTCGAATTGTTATATGTTTTACTTAACTTGTTCAATTTTGAGATGGATGTGGTGTAATAAGTTCCTTAAGGTTCGAGCACAAGCTTGTGAGCATTTGAGCCTCAACCGTGCATACATGGTTTTTCTTTCATGAGTGGATCGATTGAGTTTTGATAAGCTAGAACTTGCTCAAGGACTATAGGAATGAGCCCGATTTGTGGAAATTAGTGAAATGATCTAAGGCCATCCTTGTCATTTATAGTCATTGCCATATATTTTCCTACCATGAACATCATCCCTAGTTAACCACTTTGAGCCTAAAAGCCTATTTATTGTGATATAAGCACATTACAAGCCATGATTACCCACTTACGCCTTACATATATACCATTTGTGTGGGTGATTGAGGAGATGGTAACTAGAAAGGTTTGATAAGGAAGAAAAAGAAAAAGAAAATGGTAAACAAGCAAGAAAAAGGATGAAAAAGAGCATAAAAAAAGAATGAACATGCAACCTCAAAACAAGAAAAATGAGTAAAGCAACAACAAGATGCTCAAGGAAATAAAAATTCAAAGAAAGGAAGCATGCATCATAAGAAGCTCAATCCAAAGGAATGTTGATGAGTAGTGCTTGTGAGTACCAAAGTTGAGAAAGGAAGAAAGAAAAGTGGAGAAGTTGGAGAAATTGGCCATCTCTTCGATTACTTACACTTGCTTAGTCACTATTATCCATATCTTCCTACCCTACCAAAGAGCCTATCATTACATCCTAATTAAAGACCTTTTTGATCATTGATTGAAACTTTGGTGGTTTGTGAATATAGTCCGCGAGCAAGCTTATAGCGAGTCGAGCCAATCGATTAATGAGTGTGATTTACCCTATTTCAAAAGAGTGTTGAGAGACATCAATATCCATTGTGAGGCTTGGACGTAAAAGGGACTATATTACACTTTATTCTCTTTTGATTGAAATTGTTAATTTTTCATGTCATGAATCTAATGTTGTAGGATGACTTAGCATAAATTGTGATTCTTATTATTATTGATGTGTTGTTACTTATGTTCGTTTAGTTTTTTCCTAGGTGAAAATCACTCTCATTGGTTTATCATTTTCGTTGTGCGGGGACGCACAACACTTTAAGTTTGGGGGTGTGATGAGTGATATTTTCACCTAGATTTTAGTGTCTTTTTATATGTGTTTTCGTATATTTTTATCCGTATTTTATGTGTTATTTGGTTGTGTTTTGTGTTTTCATGGAAATGTGTGTGAATGAGCTTAAACCTACTATTTTCACTTTTTACTTGATGCTAAATAGGATAAGGAAGATGTAGGAAAAAGCGGAACTCAATTTGGAGTTGAAACGAGGGAGAACGAGCCAAAACAGTGAAGGAATCAGGGCAGCAGCAACACGACTGGCCGTGTCGGTGGCACGAGCCGTGTCGCAGTACACGACTCGTGTAGCTAACACGGGCCTGTCCAGAATGGTCGTGCGGCAACATCTATTCATCCAACACGACCACCACTTGGCCGTGTTGCGGAGCTCGACTCGTGTTGCAGCACACGACCCGTGTTGCGCCACACGACTCGTGTCGTGTCAGGGATCAAAAAAAAATCAAAATCCTTCTAGAAGCCTCCCAAGGAGTATAAATACCCCTCCATTCATATTTTATAAAAAAAATCCGATTTCCACCCCTTCCACACACACCTCACACACCATTTCTTCCATTTTCCACCATCATCTTCATCCATTCTTCATCCACCCATCTACACTTGATCCCCTCCATCAAATCCACCATCCAAGTGATCAAGGAAGCAAGGTAGAGTGAGATCACAAGAAGAAGAAGGAGATCTCCATTGAAGCACTTCAAAGGGGGAATCTAATTCTAATTTTTGTGCATTTCTTTATAGATTGATCATGTTTTGTAAGGATCTTAATGTCTATGTTAATTTTCTTATGGATATGAGAGGCTAATCTCCTTTGTGAGATTAGCTCCATGATTGGTGTTGGATAATTTAGTTTTTATGCAAATTGATTTTAATCTTGAATGGGCTTTGTGTTATTTCTATCATTGATTGTTGATTGCTTGATGTATATGATGATTTGTGTGATTAATTGTCATGGGCATGTGATTAGATTGAGAAATCAATTATGTGTTTAGGATAGTTCATTGAATCATTTCATCATACACTTCATGTGCATTAATTTAGAATGAGATAGAGATATCCTTCTAGATTTAGAACCCTTTGATAGAACATTTGATTAGCTTAATCGAGAGGTTGGTTGATTAAATGAGGAGACCCAAACAATTAGTGAATTCATAGTACCTTAAAAGGGAATATTGCTTATGATATAGTACCTAATTAGGGAACTCATAGAGTAATTAGTACCTAGTGGGAGGTGTTTGCTATTGTCTCGATCCTATGTGCGTTTGGGAGCCTTGTTGAGGGCCTACATCCTATCCATCTCGAGAGAGAGTTTAGGTGGAATTAGTGATCGCTTCTATACCTTGTCCATGAGAGATTAGAATTAATTGCATGATTACTTAATTATCTATGCCATGATTGTTGTTAATCTCATCCTTGCATCATTTGGAACCATCTTATCTTTGCATTCATTTTATCTTTATTTCTTGCTTTAGCATAATTGCATTCATTTGCTCCTGTCCTCTCTTCCGTCGTCCTTATAAAATCACGATAAACTTGAGATCGCTTAAACTCTAGTACCTTCCTCCCTGTGGTTCGATAATTTCTTTAATTGGTCATGCCCACTATATTATGGCTAATCAAATGGCGCCGTTGCCGGGGAGGTAACGGTTGCTAGTAGTTTGACGAAGGATTGTTTAGAGTGGTCTTAATAAGGACATTATTTTATTTTTTATTTTTTTTTGCATCTTATATTTGCTTTGGAAAATTTTGTTCTAATTTTTCTTTCTTTTATAGGTGCATACCTTGAGAAGGAAGAAGAAGGAGAGCAATCCCAAAAATATGAGCTACATGGATAATCTTCGAGATATGGTGAATAGAAGTGTTCATTCCGTTATGAACACACAAGGAAATTTTCAAGGATTTCAAATGCCAAATTGGGAGCCTAATTTGCAACCGGATTACGGAGTACAAGATATGCAATTCCAACAACAAGGTTATGAGAATTTTGGAGTTCCTCATCAAATGCATCATCAAGTATACCCTCAAGGTGTGGAAAATGGTTTTCAAGGAAATTTTTCTAGAAATCAAGATGGAAATCAACCACATCTATGGGGAGATTTTCAAGACTCCAACACCTCTTATTCCGCCCAACTTGACTATAGAGAGAAGCTTAGAAATGAGTTGATCGAAAAGGTTATGGATCGCATAGAGAATGAGAGTAAGTTTAATGAAATGTGGATGGATCGAATCGGAAATTGGTGTGACATGGTGACAAGTGCAATAGTAGCATTCGGTGCTAGATTGGATTCCATTGAGCACCAAGTTAGTCAAGTTGTATCCACCGTTGAGAACAACAAGCCTTCTTCCTCTATTAAAGATCGAAAAGAGGATAGTTTGGGGGTTGATGAGGTTATGAAGGAAAAGAGAGAAAGGGTGCCTAAGTGGGTGAAAGCTACAAAGTTGAAAGAAGAGTTGACGGAGGAATTCGATAAATTTGTCGAGTCTCTTGAAGAGATGGTTGAGAAAGTAAAACATCAAAATCGAGAAGAGATTCATGCCCTTATGGAAGAAAAGAAGTCTCCGGAAACTAAGATCATGGATTTCACTCCCCACAAGCCTAAACCATCTCATTCTATTGAAATTTCAAATTCTCTTAAGAACTTTCATGATTTTATTGATAAAAATTTGTTTGGTGATTGTAGGAAAAAGGTTGCAAGAGGACAACAACACTTGTCAATGCCCGAATTCTTACCGGGGGATGTGGTTGAAGTTCAAAATGCATATAAAGCCCCATGGAAAAAGTGGAACAAGTGGAAAGGGCCATTCCTTGTGAAGAACGCCTTCGGAGACCAATTACTTGAGTTATTTAACAAGAAGGGAACCGTTCTAGTGGTTGAACGGGAGAGCACAAGGCACTACTTCAAGAAGAAACCTATGATAGTGCCTAAGGACTATTCAAGACCACCATGAGCTAAAGACTATCGTCCGGCTTGAAGACGTTAAACTTAGCGCTAGATGGGAGGCAACCCATCATTACCTTTTATTGCTTTATTTAATGCTTTCAATAAGGTTGATGGATTTGTTTGTTTGCATTTTTGGCATGTAGATTGATTGTGTTCATGAGGAGAATGTGTATTGGAGAAACGATAAGTGCTTGATTTGAAGTGTGAAAGTAAGTCACACCACTTTTTGCAAACTTACCTCGAAACTCTTGTTTCAATTTAAGTTTGGGGGGATATGGCATGGTGTGACATACTTTGTTTTGAAGCATATACTTTTCGTATTTTTGAGCTAATTTTAAAATTTTTCTCATGAGTTTGGTTTGATTTTGGTATGATTGGTGGTGTTGAAGTGCATGATAGTCCATATTTGTTAAATGCAATTGTTGAGCTAACGGTGTTTGTTGAGTGTTTGAGCATGAATGAAAGGTATTGGAAGCACGAATGGAGCTTGGAGCTAACATTTTCTTTACCAAATGCCCATTGAGGGAGTACTCTACACCTTATCACTTCTAGTTGCTTGATATATTTTGATGTGTATTGATGTGATTAGCATGCTACTTTATGTGTTATGTTTTTGGGAGGTTTACTTTTCAATCAAAGGTTGGGATGATTGTGAGCTTACATTGTTATGGATGATTTGAATGTGTGCTTCGTTTTTCAATGATGGTGATTTTTATTTTTGCATGTTATGTGTTTTTGTTTTGTTCTTTGTTTGTTGAGTCTTTATTTTATGTTTTGTGTGTTTTCTTATTTTTGTATTGGTATGTTTGGTGGTTTGTTTAGGGAGGTTGTGAGTCATTTTTGAATATGAGTGATGATATGTTGTAGTGATAAGTGATGACAAGTTATGATTAAGAATCTCTACACTTTCGAATTGTTATATGTTTTACTTAACTTGTTCAATTTTGAGATGGATGTGGTGTAATAAGTTCCTTAAGGTTCGAGCACAAGCTTGTGAGCATTTGAGCCTCAACCGTGCATACATGGTTTTTCTTTCATGAGTGGATCGATTGAGTTTTGATAAGCTAGAACTTGCTCAAGGACTATAGGAATGAGCCCGATTTGTGGAAATTAGTGAAATGATCTAAGGCCATCCTTGTCATTTATAGTCATTGCCATATATTTTCCTACCATGAACATCATCCCTAGTTAACCACTTTGAGCCTAAAAGCCTATTTATTGTGATATAAGCACATTACAAGCCATGATTACCCACTTACGCCTTACATATATACCATTTGTGTGGGTGATTGAGGAGATGGTAACTAGAAAGGTTTGATAAGGAAGAAAAAGAAAAAGAAAATGGTAAACAAGCAAGAAAAAGGATGAAAAAGAGCATAAAAAAAGAATGAACATGCAACCTCAAAACAAGAAAAATGAGTAAAGCAACAACAAGATGCTCAAGGAAATAAAAATTCAAAGAAAGGAAGCATGCATCATAAGAAGCTCAATCCAAAGGAATGTTGATGAGTAGTGCTTGTGAGTACCAAAGTTGAGAAAGGAAGAAAGAAAAGTGGAGAAGTTGGAGAAATTGGCCATCTCTTCGATTACTTACACTTGCTTAGTCACTATTATCCATATCTTCCTACCCTACCAAAGAGCCTATCATTACATCCTAATTAAAGACCTTTTTGATCATTGATTGAAACTTTGGTGGTTTGTGAATATAGTCCGCGAGCAAGCTTATAGCGAGTCGAGCCAATCGATTAATGAGTGTGATTTACCCTATTTCAAAAGAGTGTTGAGAGACATCAATATCCATTGTGAGGCTTGGACGTAAAAGGGACTATATTACACTTTATTCTCTTTTGATTGAAATTGTTAATTTTTCATGTCATGAATCTAATGTTGTAGGATGACTTAGCATAAATTGTGATTCTTATTATTATTGATGTGTTGTTACTTATGTTCGTTTAGTTTTTTCCTAGGTGAAAATCACTCTCATTGGTTTATCATTTTCGTTGTGCGGGGACGCACAACACTTTAAGTTTGGGGGTGTGATGAGTGATATTTTCACCTAGATTTTAGTGTCTTTTTATATGTGTTTTCGTATATTTTTATCCGTATTTTATGTGTTATTTGGTTGTGTTTTGTGTTTTCATGGAAATGTGTGTGAATGAGCTTAAACCTACTATTTTCACTTTTTACTTGATGCTAAATAGGATAAGGAAGATGTAGGAAAAAGCGGAACTCAATTTGGAGTTGAAACGAGGGAGAACGAGCCAAAACAGTGAAGGAATCAGGGCAGCAGCAACACGACTGGCCGTGTCGGTGGCACGAGCCGTGTCGCAGTACACGACTCGTGTAGCTAACACGGGCCTGTCCAGAATGGTCGTGCGGCAACATCTATTCATCCAACACGACCACCACTTGGCCGTGTTGCGGAGCTCGACTCGTGTTGCAGCACACGACCCGTGTTGCGCCACACGACTCGTGTCGTGTCAGGGATCAAAAAAAAATCAAAATCCTTCTAGAAGCCTCCCAAGGAGTATAAATACCCCTCCATTCATATTTTATAAAAAAAATCCGATTTCCACCCCTTCCACACACACCTCACACACCATTTCTTCCATTTTCCACCATCATCTTCATCCATTCTTCATCCACCCATCTACACTTGATCCCCTCCATCAAATCCACCATCCAAGTGATCAAGGAAGCAAGGTAGAGTGAGATCACAAGAAGAAGAAGGAGATCTCCATTGAAGCACTTCAAAGGGGGAATCTAATTCTAATTTTTGTGCATTTCTTTATAGATTGATCATGTTTTGTAAGGATCTTAATGTCTATGTTAATTTTCTTATGGATATGAGAGGCTAATCTCCTTTGTGAGATTAGCTCCATGATTGGTGTTGGATAATTTAGTTTTTATGCAAATTGATTTTAATCTTGAATGGGCTTTGTGTTATTTCTATCATTGATTGTTGATTGCTTGATGTATATGATGATTTGTGTGATTAATTGTCATGGGCATGTGATTAGATTGAGAAATCAATTATGTGTTTAGGATAGTTCATTGAATCATTTCATCATACACTTCATGTGCATTAATTTAGAATGAGATAGAGATATCCTTCTAGATTTAGAACCCTTTGATAGAACATTTGATTAGCTTAATCGAGAGGTTGGTTGATTAAATGAGGAGACCCAAACAATTAGTGAATTCATAGTACCTTAAAAGGGAATATTGCTTATGATATAGTACCTAATTAGGGAACTCATAGAGTAATTAGTACCTAGTGGGAGGTGTTTGCTATTGTCTCGATCCTATGTGCGTTTGGGAGCCTTGTTGAGGGCCTACATCCTATCCATCTCGAGAGAGAGTTTAGGTGGAATTAGTGATCGCTTCTATACCTTGTCCATGAGAGATTAGAATTAATTGCATGATTACTTAATTATCTATGCCATGATTGTTGTTAATCTCATCCTTGCATCATTTGGAACCATCTTATCTTTGCATTCATTTTATCTTTATTTCTTGCTTTAGCATAATTGCATTCATTTGCTCCTGTCCTCTCTTCCGTCGTCCTTATAAAATCACGATAAACTTGAGATCGCTTAAACTCTAGTACCTTCCTCCCTGTGGTTCGATAATTTCTTTAATTGGTCATGCCCACTATATTATGGCTAATCAAATGGCGCCGTTGCCGGGGAGGTAACGGTTGCTAGTAGTTTGACGAAGGATTGTTTAGAGTGGTCTTAATAAGGACATTATTTTATTTTTTATTTTTTTTTGCATCTTATATTTGCTTTGGAAAATTTTGTTCTAATTTTTCTTTCTTTTATAGGTGCATACCTTGAGAAGGAAGAAGAAGGAGAGCAATCCCAAAAATATGAGCTACATGGATAATCTTCGAGATATGGTGAATAGAAGTGTTCATTCCGTTATGAACACACAAGGAAATTTTCAAGGATTTCAAATGCCAAATTGGGAGCCTAATTTGCAACCGGATTACGGAGTACAAGATATGCAATTCCAACAACAAGGTTATGAGAATTTTGGAGTTCCTCATCAAATGCATCATCAAGTATACCCTCAAGGTGTGGAAGATGGTTTTCAAGGAAATTTTTCTAGAAATCAAGATGGAAATCAACCACATCTATGGGGAGATTTTCAAGACTCCAACACCTCTTATTCCGCCCAACTTGACTATAGAGAGAAGCTTAGAAATGAGTTGATCGAAAAGGTTATGGATCGCATAGAGAATGAGAGTAAGTTTAATGAAATGTGGATGGATCGAATCGGAAATTGGTGTGACATGGTGACAAGTGCAATAGTAGCATTCGGTGCTAGATTGGATTCCATTGAGCACCAAGTTAGTCAAGTTGTATCCACCGTTGAGAACAACAAGCCTTCTTCCTCTATTAAAGATCGAAAAGAGGATAGTTTGGGGGTTGATGAGGTTATGAAGGAAAAGAGAGAAAGGGTGCCTAAGTGGGTGAAAGCTACAAAGTTGAAAGAAGAGTTGACGGAGGAATTCGATAAATTTGTCGAGTCTCTTGAAGAGATGGTTGAGAAAGTAAAACATCAAAATCGAGAAGAGATTCATGCCCTTATGGAAGAAAAGAAGTCTCCGGAAACTAAGATCATGGATTTCACTCCCCACAAGCCTAAACCATCTCATTCTATTGAAATTTCAAATTCTCTTAAGAACTTTCATGATTTTATTGATAAAAATTTGTTTGGTGATTGTAGGAAAAAGGTTGCAAGAGGACAACAACACTTGTCAATGCCCGAATTCTTACCGGGGGATGTGGTTGAAGTTCAAAATGCATATAAAGCCCCATGGAAAAAGTGGAACAAGTGGAAAGGGCCATTCCTTGTGAAGAACGCCTTCGGAGACCAATTACTTGAGTTATTTAACAAGAAGGGAACCGTTCTAGTGGTTGAACGGGAGAGCACAAGGCACTACTTCAAGAAGAAACCTATGATAGTGCCTAAGGACTATTCAAGACCACCATGAGCTAAAGACTATCGTCCGGCTTGAAGACGTTAAACTTAGCGCTAGATGGGAGGCAACCCATCATTACCTTTTATTGCTTTATTTAATGCTTTCAATAAGGTTGATGGATTTGTTTGTTTGCATTTTTGGCATGTAGATTGATTGTGTTCATGAGGAGAATGTGTATTGGAGAAACGATAAGTGCTTGATTTGAAGTGTGAAAGTAAGTCACACCACTTTTTGCAAACTTACCTCGAAACTCTTGTTTCAATTTAAGTTTGGGGGGATATGGCATGGTGTGACATACTTTGTTTTGAAGCATATACTTTTCGTATTTTTGAGCTAATTTTAAAATTTTTCTCATGAGTTTGGTTTGATTTTGGTATGATTGGTGGTGTTGAAGTGCATGATAGTCCATATTTGTTAAATGCAATTGTTGAGCTAACGGTGTTTGTTGAGTGTTTGAGCATGAATGAAAGGTATTGGAAGCACGAATGGAGCTTGGAGCTAACATTTTCTTTACCAAATGCCCATTGAGGGAGTACTCTACACCTTATCACTTCTAGTTGCTTGATATATTTTGATGTGTATTGATGTGATTAGCATGCTACTTTATGTGTTATGTTTTTGGGAGGTTTACTTTTCAATCAAAGGTTGGGATGATTGTGAGCTTACATTGTTATGGATGATTTGAATGTGTGCTTCGTTTTTCAATGATGGTGATTTTTATTTTTGCATGTTATGTGTTTTTGTTTTGTTCTTTGTTTGTTGAGTCTTTATTTTATGTTTTGTGTGTTTTCTTATTTTTGTATTGGTATGTTTGGTGGTTTGTTTAGGGAGGTTGTGAGTCATTTTTGAATATGAGTGATGATATGTTGTAGTGATAAGTGATGACAAGTTATGATTAAGAATCTCTACACTTTCGAATTGTTATATGTTTTACTTAACTTGTTCAATTTTGAGATGGATGTGGTGTAATAAGTTCCTTAAGGTTCGAGCACAAGCTTGTGAGCATTTGAGCCTCAACCGTGCATACATGGTTTTTCTTTCATGAGTGGATCGATTGAGTTTTGATAAGCTAGAACTTGCTCAAGGACTATAGGAATGAGCCCGATTTGTGGAAATTAGTGAAATGATCTAAGGCCATCCTTGTCATTTATAGTCATTGCCATATATTTTCCTACCATGAACATCATCCCTAGTTAACCACTTTGAGCCTAAAAGCCTATTTATTGTGATATAAGCACATTACAAGCCATGATTACCCACTTACGCCTTACATATATACCATTTGTGTGGGTGATTGAGGAGATGGTAACTAGAAAGGTTTGATAAGGAAGAAAAAGAAAAAGGAAATGGTAAACAAGCAAGAAAAAGGATGAAAAAGAGCATAAAAAAAGAATGAACATGCAACCTCAAAACAAGAAAAATGAGTAAAGCAACAACAAGATGCTCAAGGAAATAAAAATTCAAAGAAAGGAAGCATGCATCATAAGAAGCTCAATCCAAAGGAATGTTGATGAGTAGTGCTTGTGAGTACCAAAGTTGAGAAAGGAAGAAAGAAAAGTGGAGAAGTTGGAGAAATTGGCCATCTCTTCGATTACTTACACTTGCTTAGTCACTATTATCCATATCTTCCTACCCTACCAAAGAGCCTATCATTACATCCTAATTAAAGACCTTTTTGATCATTGATTGAAACTTTGGTGGTTTGTGAATATAGTCCGCGAGCAAGCTTATAGCGAGTCGAGCCAATCGATTAATGAGTGTGATTTACCCTATTTCAAAAGAGTGTTGAGAGACATCAATATCCATTGTGAGGCTTGGACGTAAAAGGGACTATATTACACTTTATTCTCTTTTGATTGAAATTGTTAATTTTTCATGTCATGAATCTAATGTTGTAGGATGACTTAGCATAAATTGTGATTCTTATTATTATTGATGTGTTGTTACTTATGTTCGTTTAGTTTTTTCCTAGGTGAAAATCACTCTCATTGGTTTATCATTTTCGTTGTGCGGGGACGCACAACACTTTAAGTTTGGGGGTGTGATGAGTGATATTTTCACCTAGATTTTAGTGTCTTTTTATATGTGTTTTCGTATATTTTTATCCGTATTTTATGTGTTATTTGGTTGTGTTTTGTGTTTTCATGGAAATGTGTGTGAATGAGCTTAAACCTACTATTTTCACTTTTTACTTGATGCTAAATAGGATAAGGAAGATGTAGGAAAAAGCGGAACTCAATTTGGAGTTGAAACGAGGGAGAACGAGCCAAAACAGTGAAGGAATCAGGGCAGCAGCAACACGACTGGCCGTGTCGGTGGCACGAGCCGTGTCGCAGTACACGACTCGTGTAGCTAACACGGGCCTGTCCAGAATGGTCGTGCGGCAACATCTATTCATCCAACACGACCACCACTTGGCCGTGTTGCGGAGCTCGACTCGTGTTGCAGCACACGACCCGTGTTGCGCCACACGACTCGTGTCGTGTCAGGGATCAAAAAAAAATCAAAATCCTTCTAGAAGCCTCCCAAGGAGTATAAATACCCCTCCATTCATATTTTATAAAAAAAATCCGATTTCCACCCCTTCCACACACACCTCACACACCATTTCTTCCATTTTCCACCATCATCTTCATCCATTCTTCATCCACCCATCTACACTTGATCCCCTCCATCAAATCCACCATCCAAGTGATCAAGGAAGCAAGGTAGAGTGAGATCACAAGAAGAAGAAGGAGATCTCCATTGAAGCACTTCAAAGGGGGAATCTAATTCTAATTTTTGTGCATTTCTTTATAGATTGATCATGTTTTGTAAGGATCTTAATGTCTATGTTAATTTTCTTATGGATATGAGAGGCTAATCTCCTTTGTGAGATTAGCTCCATGATTGGTGTTGGATAATTTAGTTTTTATGCAAATTGATTTTAATCTTGAATGGGCTTTGTGTTATTTCTATCATTGATTGTTGATTGCTTGATGTATATGATGATTTGTGTGATTAATTGTCATGGGCATGTGATTAGATTGAGAAATCAATTATGTGTTTAGGATAGTTCATTGAATCATTTCATCATACACTTCATGTGCATTAATTTAGAATGAGATAGAGATATCCTTCTAGATTTAGAACCCTTTGATAGAACATTTGATTAGCTTAATCGAGAGGTTGGTTGATTAAATGAGGAGACCCAAACAATTAGTGAATTCATAGTACCTTAAAAGGGAATATTGCTTATGATATAGTACCTAATTAGGGAACTCATAGAGTAATTAGTACCTAGTGGGAGGTGTTTGCTATTGTCTCGATCCTATGTGCGTTTGGGAGCCTTGTTGAGGGCCTACATCCTATCCATCTCGAGAGAGAGTTTAGGTGGAATTAGTGATCGCTTCTATACCTTGTCCATGAGAGATTAGAATTAATTGCATGATTACTTAATTATCTATGCCATGATTGTTGTTAATCTCATCCTTGCATCATTTGGAACCATCTTATCTTTGCATTCATTTTATCTTTATTTCTTGCTTTAGCATAATTGCATTCATTTGCTCCTGTCCTCTCTTCCGTCGTCCTTATAAAATCACGATAAACTTGAGATCGCTTAAACTCTAGTACCTTCCTCCCTGTGGTTCGATAATTTCTTTAATTGGTCATGCCCACTATATTATGGCTAATCACTGATCTTGCCACCTGAATACAAGAAATATTACCACAAGCTTGAAGATCTTGAAGGATGCAGGAGAAGGCTTCCGAGCAAATGATAAAGAGGTAGGGAGATAGGGGATCGCCCTGTCTCAACCCTCTCTGCGGTTTAAGCTCTCCGAAGGATTCACCATTAAGGAGAAACGAAAGAGATGTTGTAGAGATGCAGATCCTTATAAGCTCAATAAAATCATTTGGGAAGTTCATTGATTTCAGAACGGCAATTAGAAATGACCATTCGACTCTGTCGAAAGCTTTGCTCATGTCCAATTTGATTGACATAAGACCTGTTGAATCCGAAGATTTACTTTTCAAAATATGGTGAGTTTTATAAGCAAGAAGCACATTATCCGTTATGAGTCTTCCCGAGACAAATGCAAATTGTGATTCAGATATAAGATGTGGGAGAACAAGGCGAATCCTATTTGCAAGCACTTTCGAAGCTAACTTGTATACCACATTACAAAGACTAATAGGCCTGAACTGAGAGACATAATCAGGTTTCTTAGTCTTAGGAATAAGCACAACAAAAGCATTGTTAGCTTCAGGGGGAGGGAGTGATTATTAAGAAACTCAAGAACAAAATGACAAACATCAGAGCCAACAATATGCCAGAATTTATGAAAAAAATAAGGCTCGTACCATCTGGTCTTGGAGATTTGAAAGGGTGCATGGGTATTTGGGTGCACGGTGCCCCGAGGCACACAAGTTTTATCCTAAAAATAATTAAAATAATTTATTTATAAATACTTTAATTATTTAAATATAAAATTTTAAATTTAAATTTAATATTAATAAATTATAAACTTCTAATATTTTCGTCCTAAATTTGTGTATTTGTCCAAAAATTGCAAATTCGTTCTAAATTTGTGTATTCGTCTCAAATTATATATTCTTTATTCGTCCCAAATCTAACTATTCGTCCCAAATTTGTCCATTCATCCTTAATTTACCTATTCGTTCCAAATATGTTTATTCATCCCAAATTTCTCATTCTCTGTTCATTCCAAAATTATTTAATCGTTCTAAATTTACCTATTTTTGTTTTATACGGCGGCGGCTGAGGAGGGGGCAAACATTTCCCTCACAAAACATCTTACATTTATGGAGAGTATTTTTTGAACTTATTTATAAAAGTGGGCATTTTTTATGTTTTAAAATGTGGTGGGGAGAATAAATGTTTACACATTCAAACTTGGCATATTGATGTATTTACCCATTTTAAATTACATTAGAATTCTGGGATTATTACGTGAAAGTTTAAACCTCAATGACGAATTTTTATTTTGAATGTTCATAATAAGATTTATATTTTTATTCTTAGTAATATGATCCATATAAAACAATTAATATATTTTCATGGGGCTCGCATATAATAATAATACAACTACTCATTATATATTAAAATATTATATATTTTAACATACTACACATTAAAATACTAAATTCCTTAATATTTGTGCAAAAAGCAAGTGTAAACTTTCGGACGATACAGAAGGGTATCGTTTAATAAAATGAGTTTTTTTCAATTTAAGACCTGTAAGATAGATAAACTATCAGTTAGTGAGTCGAAAGATTTTTTTTTCTATTATTTCAAGACTCTCCAAAGCTATGAAACTATCAGTTTACTATCTAAAATCATAAAATTACTATAAATCAATATAATGTAACCGTATAATTTTCTATTAATTAATACTCCCTCCGTCCCAAAGATATTGACACTTTTTTGCATGGAAATTAAGGAGTATAATATTTTAATGTGTAATGAATTGAAAGATATTAATTGATAGTTGTGTTAGTGGTGGGAGAACTCACCTGAATATATTAGTGATTATTTTATGTTGGTCACATGTGCTTAAAAAAGAAAACGTGTAAATTTGTGTTGGAAAAAAAGTGTCAATTTCTTAGGGGACGGTAGAAGTGTGTTATTTTACCGATAATAATAAATTATAAAATTTTATCTTAAAAAACATGTTTAACATATAAAATATTAATGTAATCATTATTAAATTATTTTGAATGATTTTATGATTTTAGATTCTAAATAAATTCATAATTATTTTTCATTTCTTGAATTGATTGGATCCTTAATTGATAGTTGATACTGAAATAGAAAAACTCCTATAGAACTAATGACACCAAATTGATATAGGGGAGTTATGTGTGATTTATGCTACATATGATTACACCTGCCATGTGTTACCAAATTGATATAGGGGAGTTATGTGTGATATATGCTACATATGATTACATCTGCCATCCAACACACTTTCTCCATAACAACTCACTCATCCGACTTCGGACTCATCAAAATTTTCAAACAACTTCAACACTTTAATTTTGGTCAAAATCGAGCTTACATTTAACTTCGTAAAGCCAGTTTACAAAAAAATATTTGGCAGAATATGAACAGTTATGTACAAGATTCCTCAAACAAAATCGAGACGGAGCATATACACATTGATTACGTACGCTTCAAACATACCTTTGACCCTTATAGACACACATCCATTAATTAATTGGAAGAGAGCTCAAGAAGAATCAATCTTGTATAAATGGGAAAGCCATGGGTGCTGCAGTGCCTCTCTTGCAGTGGGTCGTCTCTTCGGGTTGATCTCAAGCAAGCATTTCAAGAAATCAACGAAACCAGAATCTGAAATCTGTAGCTGATCCTCCAATGATGACTCCACAGGAGCAATGCACTCTAGCTCATTTGTTTCCTGTTGACATCATCATGAATCATTACATAGCTAAGGTAAGATGAGATCTTGGTCTTAAAACTTTGAAGAAATAAACGAAACAGAATATATGAATATGGCGGTCGCAAGAGCTAATATGCAACAAATTCAAGGAAAGGGAAGATGCTTATGCAAGATGAAATCATATGACATAGGAGTAGCAAGGTCTGAAAGTTTCGACGAAAATTTTCAGTTTTTCTCTGAGGTAATCGTAAACTAACCTCATTTAAGTAGTACAGATCATGTTCTTCTGTGAAGTACTTGTGTGTTTCTTGGCCATTTTGAAGCATTTCCATATCAATAGGACCAATCATTCCGATCATGCGTGCAAGAAGCATTACAACTGCTTCATTTGGAAATAGAACCTGGTATTTTCCAAGAATACTTAGACATAAAGGTTACATATTAGTATGACATTTACGCACGAGTTCAAATAGTAGAAAATACCTCTCCAGAACACAACTCAGCCAAAATGCACCCTACAGACCACATATCAATCTTCTGGTCATAGGGAAGGCCTAACATAACCTCCGGAGCCCTGTAAGAACGGGATTGGACATACAGGGATAAAATGTCATTCTGAAAGCAACTGCTTCCAAGATCAATAACCTTTATCTCACATCTTCTGTAACTTTTTATCAGAATGTTTTCTGGCTTTAGATCACAGTGAATTATTCCCAAATCGTGCAAATACAATAATGCCTCCAGGCACTGTCGAGTTATAACCTGCGAGGCATTGCATCTTTTTAATTCATAAGCTCAATAATTTACTCTCAATATTGTCTTTACAATAAATTCCAAATAATTTCCTTTTTCTATTGAGAGGCAGAGATTGGAGAAACTTTCGAAAATACCTGAATCCTATCCAATGTAAAATAGGGGTCCTCTCCAGACTCTTGGCTGTACTTTTGAAACTCATACAAGTTTGCTTTGAGAAGTTCAGTTACGATAAAAAGGTGCTCCTGCATTATAGTTTGAAATGGCAAAATCACAAATGAGAACACAATCAACATCCCACGAATCAATCAAAATAACCAATGAGCCCGTATATAGCCCAAATCTATTTGACACGATAAGTATATCAACTACATATTCAAGGATTACTCAGAAGTATTGTACCATAATGTCTGAAAAAGCTACATCTGCTTTAAAGTAAGCATGAAGATATATTAAAGCTTCACTGATTATAGTAACCTAACCTTGCATTTTATCCATACATTTTTTCAACAATATAAACTGCTTCTTCCCTCATGTCAGCTCAACTCCATAACAAGATTCAGCGTTTTTAATATTCCACATAAGAATCATAGTTTTAATTGGTTCTTTTTACAATATAAACAAACAGAAAACCACTCCGTTCTTAATTGAAATGTCAGGGTACAAAGGGATCTATAGTTTTTTATGTGTATTCTGAAATATAAGTTATTCTGATACTGAATACTAATTTTCATTTAGGTGTACCTGGTGGTAGAAGTAATCATAAAGACGTAAAATGTGCCGTTCATCAGCAGGGTCATGCTTGTTTACAAACTTCAAGAGTTTAATCTCGTCTAAGCTCTGATCGAAGAAGTCCTTGTCATTTTTTATGATCTTTAGGCAAACATCAGTTCCCGAGTAAAGATCAAGCGCCTGGACAACTTTACTGAATGCAGCAGAGCCAATGTACTCGGTGACATAATATCTACCAGCTATAATACTATTGACCACAACAGGAAACTCCCTGTTCTCTTCAAATCCGGTCCTGTGAATGGCATAATATATGAGTACAACTGTATGCTACAAATCACCCTGCAAATTGAAGGCCGATGCTGTGGTGAATAGAGGAAACAAATGACTCTAATCTTTTCTAATTATCAGGATTAGTTTGTGAGCACAATGTAATCCTCCTACTTTACAAGAAACTAGTGACTGGAAACCCTTGTTCATGATTATTTAATTTACTTCATACTACTCAGAACAAACATAAGATAAGACCAAAGACTTACAAACCTGTTCTTCCGGTGTATGATTCTTAGGTCAAATATTTCATAATCATCTTCTTTTGTTTCATAAATGCAAAGTTCATCTGAGACTGCCCCATGCTCGTCATTTACTGCAACTTCAGACTCACGGGTGTCTCCTCCAATTACTTCATCATATATAAAGTCAAAGTCATAATTGTTATCTGGTTCGTTATCTTTCTCAACATAAGGGACCTCATGGGTATTATCAAGACCACCAACAAAATCATATGTAGAAACCCTTTTGGTCGAAAAGTTAGTATCACTTGTCACGAGTCTTTCACCTACAGTCCTCATTTGGATGTCATTTGCATCCCTTCCTTTCAGATTTACAACATCATACTCAATAGCATTTACCAGATGATCATTTTGGTTAAACTGGAATTGCTCATCCAATTCATAATAATCTTTGAAAGCTTCATCTTTAGAGTTCTCCCTTGTCAGTCGACCATCTAAATTGTTGCTGCTTTCATCCAATACAAAATTGAACACCGTTTGATCCTCTACGAGTACCCCCTCAGTCTGCACAGTCATGACAAACTTATCCTCACTTGGGTCACCATAAATATCTCTACCAGCAAAGGGTGACATAGCATAGTCTTCATCTTTCTCCTTATACCAGAACAGGTCGTTTTGCATATCAAAATCAGGGTAATCTCGAGCTGTATCAAACTGAGACAAACCCTCCGATGAAGCCTGTGAAGGTGGACTAGAGGTACGAATCCCATACGGATTTGTAAATTCTGGAATTATAAACAAACAAAGGGTAACATGAATCATATATACATATATATGATATCCATAAAGGTGAGATAATTGCTGCAAAAAAAGGATGGTCGCTAATCAATTATATGTATAATCAGATACTACCAATGCACATAAGAACTAATACATACACACATATACAGATATGAGTCTAAATATATGTATACCCCAGGGAAAAAAGGAACAAAACCCCAGTAGATCTATCATAATTACAACAAAACGAATACTCTGGAGATTTTCATTACAAGTAAGGTTGTATATATGTGAATTTCTTCCCAAACAGAGCAAGAATTGAAATGACATAATTCAGTTACAGACATTAAATTGGGAAACACCTGATATAATAAATTATCAAGAATCTAATGAAGCAGAGTAAATTAAGGTAGAATCAAAGAAAAGGAAGAAACATTAATACCAGAAGAACACAATTCAGTAGTAGAAGAACCCAAACTCACAAACTCATCATCAGAAGAACCCTTGGAGCTCCCCCCACCATCCTCCGGGAGCGGCAGCCGCCGAGCGGAGGGAATTCTAAGCGGCGGAGGCGGCGGCGCCATGGGGAAGAAGAACTTCTCCAATTCAGAAGAGGAGAGTTGGGATTTCTCCATGATATCATCCATTAGCGCTGATTCACACTGCGATAACCCATTCTTCCTCAAGAATTCCAACACGGCGTCGAGCTCAACCTCCCCCATTTCAAGCAAGAAAGGAATTGGAGAGAGAATTGAAGTGTGGCAGTGAGTCCATGGGATTGGAGCTGGTGACTGATGTTGTAGTCGTCAGCAGTTGTTGGGTGATGGTGTTCTCTCTCATCGCGAGTGTGTATGTATAATATGTAGAGAGAGAAAGAGAAGGAATTTTCTCGTTGAGTTTTTCACATTGCGGTGTAAAAGAGAAGCAACGGGAAAGAAAGATCTCCTTACCATTTTCCTGGTGGGCCCTAACACGATTGGTAAGTAGTATTTCGATGTCATCTAGGTTGTCTTTTATTCGTAGTATTTTGCATTAATTTGTGTTTTACCCGATTTAAGGGGCTTAAATTCCTAATTCGCATTCTTAAATTAGAAATAGGTAATAATTGAAATGAGTCGGCTTATATAGTCACTTCACAATAGAATATAGTGCGTCATTGTTTTTTTTTTTTAATGTTTGCTAATTAATTTTCATATTGCATGAAGCAA
Source organism: Pogostemon cablin (assembly GCA_023678885.1). Classification (NCBI taxonomy): domain Eukaryota; kingdom Viridiplantae; phylum Streptophyta; class Magnoliopsida; order Lamiales; family Lamiaceae; genus Pogostemon; species Pogostemon cablin. The sequence continues at coordinate 14,900,563 of CM042979.1, forward strand.
TTAATTCACATTATATATTTCATTAATTTATATGACTAATAATTACGCCCCCAAATTAAATACTAATTTGTTAGTCACTTAAATTAATCACCACAATTTATGAAGAAAATGTCACAATTTGAACATGAATTAAATAGAACGGAACTTTTTTTTCTAACGGATTTCTTTTATGCATCTTGATTTTTATTTCTTTCTTTCTTTCTTATGCATCTTTATTTTATAAATATTCATTTATTTTTTTATTTATTTCTCTTCATTCCTATATGACCAATTACAAACCCACAAATGACGTATTCTTTGTGGTATCATTAATTAATTAAATTATTTGAAACATATAGTTAAAAGGTTTGGTGAAGTGCTTGTAAATAAATAAGATATTAATATATTGGTATAACAAACTTTTCAATGGACCATAGAAAGAATCACCCCTCCCCCAACCCAAAGCATAATTATTTTTCCGCTCCCATAAAATGTGCTCACTCCAAAAAATAATTGAATAAATAACTCTATTAATACACCTTATTTTAGTACATATAATTTATACGGTAATTTGTAACAAATAAAAAATATTTTACACTTTATATATTATTTACAAATTTTATACTGTGTTGCTTAAAAAAATAATAATAATTAAAAAAAACATCACTAAAAAATTATTATGTTTAAAATACGACGTGAAATAGTGTCCATGAAGAGAGTAATTTAGTTAATATATTCCTATACTTCCAATATACTAATTTTCATATATCCTCTACAAATTAAATCTTCAAATTCACACTTTTCATTTTATCATCTCACATTTATTTTCACTACTAAAAAATATTATTATATCAATTAATAATCTTAAAATATTATCTTAATTTCAAAAATACCACTTTCACCTAAGATAAATAGCATACTTAATTTTATTTATTTATTACTTAAAAAATATTGGAAAAAATAAATTCGCATTCATTCCTAAGGGACAAATAAAAAAAACATAAAAACACAATACAATAATTTACGTGGAAAACTCCAAAATCGAAGAAAAATCATTGACTGAGAAAATACACTGTGAAATTTTCTTATAATCACACAGAATTTCTCTCTCCTGACCACAATCTCTACACTATTGCAAATCTTTGATTAATTCACACATTTCTTTCTTTCAACTCTCACAATCGAGAATATAACAAAATAATTTAAAAGAATAAAACACAAAGATTAAAGTGTATTTGATTAGTGCATTTAACGTCAAAATCAGGAACCTCCTTAAATAGCATAAGAAATCCTTCCCCTTTTGATCTCTCATCCGATGTGGGATAAAAATCATCTTCATTTTATTTTGTCAAATCCAACAAAAAATACTATGATACCCCCTAAAAAGTTAATAAATTGGTAAAAATAACTTTTTTAAACTACAGTGAAAGTATGAGACAAAGCAATTACTCCATTCGTCCCATAATACTTTTCACGTTTACTGTTCCACGTTGTTTAAGAAAAATTATATTTTTTGACCAATTTTATTGACTTTTGAGGGTATTGTAGTATTTTTAGGTAATAAAAAATGATAAAGTAATGATATGTGTGTGAAAAATGTGTGACAAATTTGAAATTAAAGAAACTTTTGAGATTGTTAGATAAAGTGATGTTTCTTTTTTTGGGTGTGAAAAGTTTTGTGGGACAAATAAATTAAGAAAGTATGAAAAGTACTCCCTCCGTCCGCTTTCAAGTGTATCATTTTTTCATTTTGGGCGTCCGCCCCCAAGGGTCTCATTTCATTTTTTATCCACACACACCCACTAATACAACTAAAAAATGGGGCACACACCTCTACTAATACAACTACCTACTACACATTATATAATAATATTTCTTAATTCACGTAAAAAAAATAGTATCCTTAAAGGGGGACGGAGGGAGTATTATGGAACGGAGGGAATAAAAATTAAGATGAGTATTTACATCGAGAGAGTATAATATTAGACCAACCTTATTTGGCAGAACATCTTTTTCACACTTTAGGTGCTTTTTCATGTGATGTGGTGCTAACAATGACATTATTATGTACCTAGATGGCTAGATCTCGACAAAAAGCCTCTTAATTTCTGTCTATCTTTTCCATTTTATTTTATTTTATTATTATTTTTAATTTCACAATCTTATTTTTTATTTTATTATTAATAAATTTCCTTGGATTCGGGGATTAATGTTTTTGGAGTTTCTAATAAAGTTTATTATATCATGGAACTATAGAACCTTACTTTACAGAAGATAATTAGTTAGGTCTTAAAAAGTCCAAAATCAAATGAAAATGACATATTTGTGTGAAATTATTCCATAGTGAGATTATTTTATACTTTTATAATTAATTATAATTTTTTATTAAAAATATTACTATTTTCGTTTCAACATAAGTTTACGTATTTCCACTTTATGCATTCATCATAAAATTTATATTTTCCCTTATAATAAATGAAACTCACACAAAATAATTAATATATCTCTATGAGACTCACATATAATACTAATACAACTAATTATTATCTATTAAAATATTATATATTTTAACTCATTGCATATTAAAATACTATACTATATAATCTTTGTGCAAAAAGCAACTGTAAGCTTTCGGGCGAGACGAAGGGAGTATTACTTTTTTTAATGTTTATTTTTTATTTATATTTAAAATTGTTTATATAATAATTCATAACATTGTTATCACTTTTCACTATAAAGATGGTCTTTTTTTTTCTCCGTTTCACGGGTGTTATTTTGTGGCATGATATCACACGAGCCTTTGTCAATGAAGAGCTTCTTTCATGATTAATTGAAAAAAAATAAAAATCATGTTATTCTAATTGTAAATTAATTTTAAATTTAAAAAAAGAATAAATTTATATTTAACTTTTAGGGTCAATAAATATTAGGTACAAAACATATTTAAATATTACTAAACCATACATTCACTTTAAAAAATTACTAATAAATACAAAATTTTATTTTATTTTACCCATAATACCCATACTTACTGAACATCAGTGTGCATCGTTCGGAGAGAATAAAAAGAACGCAATTAAGTATTGATATGAACATACATCACTGTGCATTCATGTGAGAAAAATAATTTCTAGAGAGAATCAGAGAAACAAAGAATACTCTTTATTTGAATATACATCATTGTACATTCGTCTGCGATAAATAATTTTCGGAGAGAAACAATGAAAAAACTCTTAATTTTTACACACGTGTGCACAATGTAGTTAATCATTCTTAATTTTAATTAATTAATAAACAAAAAGGAATATAATGTAATGTACTGAACCGTCTGTACTGTACATTTAATATTCATTAAATCACAAAAAGCAAACTTGTCAAAAAAATCACAAAAAGGAAGTGTCCTTTAATACTAAATACGTTTATATACATTGGTGTGCTTCCAGAGTGAGAATTACAAAAACGAAGATGATAATGTATATTGGCATGCATTTAGAGGGTAAATATCATCAAAGAGTATGATATACGTTCTTTTACTTTACTATACATTAGCGTGCGATTTGAAGTTAGAGATAGAATATATGGTAGTTTCCGAAATCTCTTTTTAATGCGCGATTAAAGAGTGTACGGGATAATGCTGAAAAATAAATTAAGTCTTATGTATATATCCATTTTTATATTAAATTAATGTATTTATTAATAACTAGCATATAACCCGCGTGTTACGTGGGATCATTAAGTTATTGTTTTTAATAATAAAATATTTTATTAGTTCATTTTAAAAGTATTCATTTTATTATTTTAAAGGTATTTATATTTGAACGGCCAAGCTTCAAAGGTATCCATTTTATTTTTTAATTAAAAGGAACTCACATATATCCTGCAACATCCCTTTAATATAACTACTCACTACACATATAATAATACTCCTTAATCCACGCGCAAAAAACAAATGATTACCCTGTAAGTGGCCGGAGGGAGTATTATGTTTAATTTACCTTAACACCTATAAATTATCCATCAACCCCACCCTTCTCTCACCCTATCCCCAGCGTATTGTTGGACAAACTATCATCATCATTTAATTTTCATTTCTTTCTCATTCATTCTCTCACTCCAACCCATTTTTTTCTCTAATAAATAAAATAATTCTTATATAAATGTATTAGAATTAATTTAATTATCACAAAATCTATTAAATTATACTCCCTCCGTCCCAAATTCAAATTCACGTTTCATGTAGATACGGAGTTTAAGAAAAGTCATTTTTTTGACTTACTTTGAGGGTAGTATGGTATTTTTGAGTAATAAATAAATGATAAAGTATGTTATGTGTGTTAAAAAGGTGATGACAAATTTGAAATTAAAGTATGTTAGAGGGATATTAGTTTGTTACTTTTTCCTTTTATGGAAGTGTGAAGTTGAATTTGGGACGGACCAAAACGAAAAGTGTGAAGTTGAAGTTGGGACGGAGGGAGTATGTTTTAACACTATTTTGCATATATTAATTTTAATTCTCTCAAATTCTAAATAATGTATGAATAAATTTTGAATTTGTTATATTATTTATAACAATTTTAAATTTATAATTTTTAAATATTTTTATCTACAGCCCGCAAGTCTGACCAGCCCGAAACTCGTTAGGGTTAGGTTCATCTCTTAGTAGCCCGTTAAAATATGCCTAATTAACCCGAAGCCTGATTAGCCTGAAGCCCTTTAGGGATGGCCCATTTAATATCTATATCAAAATAAAAAATAAGTATTAATGATATTATGAACTATTTTATGAATAGTTTAATTATAATATTGAAAAGTGATAACATTATATTTTTTTTAAAAAAGTAGTAACCAATTATCAAAGTATATAAAATAATTTCACCATAAGACGTCTCACTCGAGATTGCGTATTGAAGTAGGTTTTTTTATTAAAACCCCAAAATATTACTCATAATATTATAATATTAACAAATTAATTTGTCATAAATTAAAGATATTAAAAGTATTTTAGTCAAATAAAATAATAATTTTTAATTAATTATTTAAAAATCATATTCTTAATTTTAATCAAAGATTAATTATTCAAAAAATAGTTTCTTTTGCATTATAAGAATCCATCACTAATTTGTGTTATATAATTAAAAAATTATAGATTTTGTCATTAAAAATCAATTATTAATGAAAAGTAAATCATAATTGTGATTTAATTAGTCTTTAAAATGTATGTTACAATAATAAATTCATCAAGAATAAATCTCTAACATTTAAAAAATAATAATAATGAAAAATATGAGCTCGCCACGTCACCCTATAATATCTCAAAAAATTACACATAGATTTGGAAAACTCTTTTAATTTACTAGGAGATTAGTCTATACAAACGCGCACCTATTAGTAATAATTCCTAATTTTTTATATGGTATATTTTAGTTTTACGTCTACTCAATGTATAAGAGTCGAGTAAGATACATATAAGAAAATATTAATTGATACGAAGAAATAGATGATCAGAAAGAAGAAGAAGAAAATATTAATTCAAGAGAAAGAGAGTATGAAAGATAGATGAGTTGGAAATTAATAGAATTTATTGGGAGTATATAATGGTAATTTTTAAAAATTAGTTGTATAATATTTTCAAATTCCAAATTAAACATAGTCACAACAAAAATTTAATCAAAATTCATTCTCTTTCTTTTCTTTTTATATTTTTTTCATTTTGGTCGTCCTATACAAAGAGTCTCATTTTATTTTTTACACATGTGGGATCCACACACATCCCTACACTCCTATTAATATAATTATTCATAATACATTAAATAATAATACTCCTTAATCTAAGTGAAAAAGCAAAAGATTCTCTTTAAAAGGAACGAAAGGAGTATGTTATATTTTTTGGGTACATATCAACAAATAGAACTTTCGTTTAATATACTAAGAGATGTATATGACTTTAATCTATTTTTTTTAACTATTATATTGTTATTATTTTAATCTCAACTAGTAATGCCCGTGCGACGCACGATTATAAAAGAAAATATAAATTTCTTCATTCTAATAAGTGATATATTCAATTGAAAAATAAAATTGAGATTTTTGAATTTTAAAATATAATAAATGGATTTTAAAATATAATAAATAATTATATATATTTATTTTGGATTTTTGATATGGTAGATTTTAAATTTATATCAAAATAAATATGTGGAGGGTTGTAAGGTCACTTTTCATTTATACTATAAAATTATTTGATAGATATAGCAGTATAGTAAATATAGTATTATAGTAGTAAAAAATGGTTGTAAGGAATGGTAATAAATATTATTTATATAAAAATTATTTGGTTAATAATAGGAATATTATCATATTAATTAATTTAACATATTTTTTAAATCACTTATATCTCTTCCATCTTCCGCACCATCTGTATACTATTGCATATATTTTATTTTTCATTTCATTTTGAAAATAAACACATTTTCTTTATTTATTTAATTTTAAAAAAAAGGAATTTTTATTTTTTTCTTCTTAAATATTATACTATTATTTTTTATTTATTAATAAAAATTGGAATAAGAATGATAACTACAGTAGTATAGTAATAAGGAATGTATTTCGTAAATAATAGAAATGATTATCATATTAATTAATTTAACATATTTTTAAAAAATCAGTTATATCTCTTCCATCTTCCGTACCATCAGTATATATATATTTTATTTTTCATTTCACCTTGAGAAATATTTGAATAAAAGTTTGGGGATAGTTTGCTTTAAAAAAGAAAGAGTTATTGAAATTAGCTAATGTTCAAAGGTAAAATGATGGATATTTATATGATAGTTAAGAATTTTGAATTAATTAAAACATGATAGAGCATAACACAGGAGTTAATTGGAGATGAGGAAATGATGGACGGTTTAGGGTTTAATAGTAAAATTAATTTTTATAGCAAAGGGATAATGAGTTTGCCTCTATAAATAAAATAAAATTAATTTTAATGTGATAACTCTTCGAATGAGGGAGTAAATTGTATACTCAACTTATTTTTTTCTTAATAATTTTGTTTAATTATATTTTTTACAACATATTTATTACTCCCTCTGACTACTTCAAGAATATCGATTTTATCATTTTGCATGATAATTTTAAATATATCAATTTTTTTAGTAAAAAGAACTCACACATAGCACATCACATCTCCTAATACAACTACACACTACGTGTATATATAATAATAATATTTCTTAATTTATGTGTAAAAAATAAATAGATACCTTTCAAGTAACTAAACAATGATGATTTCAAATTAAAATAAAAATTAATAATAGAAAATAATAATAAAATCAACTTTTGTAGTTTCATTAAACACGCCATATTCTTATATAACTATAGATATAGATTTTTTCTACATTAATATAAATAATAAATGTAATTTAATAATTATATATATACTCCATCGATCCCTTAATATGTACTCATTCATTTTGTCATTTTGATACGATCCAATACAAAGTGCTATTTATTTTCTCTTTTGAATTGACGTGACACACACAACCAAATTTAATTTTAAAAACTTTAAAGATTAAATATAAATCAAACTAAAACAAAGCAAAAACTTTTTATTATTAATGATCTTGAAAAGTTTTCTATTATAGCATATAATCTATACAAATATGATAGCAAATATTTTCACACCATTTTTGGTAATATATTTTTGCAAAAATTTCAACGCCCTCAATCACCGTTAATTTATTCAAACTTATTTATTTAAACTTTTTCACACCCAACTCATATTCTCATTCTCTTTTCTTAGGGTTTTTCTTTTTTTTTTTATCTTTATTTTAAAAATCCTACTTTCATTGTATGTTAATTATTTTATGTTTCTTAATCAGTTTCATTATTCTCATCATGAGAGGCTGCAACATACTTCTTGACACACTTTTGGAATTTCTAGTGACACTAACAGAGGAGTAATAAACTTGATTTAATAAAGCACAAACAAATAGAACCTAAAAGTTAAAAAACTTTTAATAAATTGACATATAAAAAAAACCTTTCATAAATAGCATAAACTCAAACTTCTATTTTAACAATTTTACTAGCATATTTAGACAGATAGATTAGAACTAAATTTATATACATTAAATTATAATAGAATTTGATGAAGTAGAGTGTACTAAAAAATATATGGAGTATTAAAAAGTAGTAATAGTTTTGTGATATGTTTCAAAATACAGATAATTAAATGTTTAAGTATTGCATTCAAACAACAGAACAAAATAAAATTAAATCAGAGAAATAATAAAATTAAATGAGATTTGGCTACAAAATTTTAATTTATGTAATAATATACACATTATTAAAAAGTACTCCATAATCAATACTACAATAAATATATCAATGCAAATTACTTCTTGATCTTCTCAGATCCCATTGACTCAAATCAGATAAAAACACCACACCGGATCTTCTGGGCCATTTTGGTGTATCATCTTCTGTGACACACGTTATGTGATTGACACATAAGATGAGGAAACAAATCCAACCATTGCCCCTAAGATTTAAGGATTAAGGTATAGTTTCTCTCTCCTATGTGTCGTCAATCTAATGGTGTGACACAGGAGATGATGTACCAAATGGCACAGAGAATCCGAGCCGATAAAGCACACCTGTTGACATTGTCTTCAAATTTTCTTTAGAATGCATTAATAGATTGAAGTAACCACACAACCACTCCAATTTTCTCATCTTAACCTGACTTGGGAGATTTATAGCATATGGTCAAAAAAAAAAAATGTAAATGCAAGTCTAATTGTATTGCATTTATAGAATCATTCATAGAGTTTCATATATTTACTACACCTTCATCTTTCTCAAATATAAGCTCATATCTGCCTCGAGGCGGTAAGGCACACCACCATATATATTTCCTCTCCACACGTCCCAGTGAATATCAGTTGGATGTGTCAACAACGGAGGGAGAAGCTTGTCCAGTGGTGCCTCTGCCTCACTTTTTTTTTGGAAGCAGAACACATCTCAAATCTACTGAGAAATCACACCCATCAATGCAGCAGTAGTAAGAAATCAAGAATCTTTATTTGATCCTATCAAAAACATTCAACATGTAGAGGTGAGGGATGAGTAAACAGACAGTATTAAGTATTTATGGAAGGACAAAAGCATAAAAATTATAGTGAAAATATGAAATAATGAAGTGAAAGTGATTGCACATTCCAGATCCTTCCTATATGTATATTTTTTTTTTTTATCATTTATCATATATCACGCATGTAACATGCTGCTAATCAATATATTTCTTTACAATTAACCATACAAATATTGTAAGATTCTAAAATCTACTTCAAAAAATTCCAACAAAAGTAATTGAAAAGAATGCAACCACCATGCTCTGTGATTTTAAGAAAAGTGCTTTAATAGAATATGAAGAAGTACCATAATGAAGTTCTGTCATTGTAGAGCATCATAAATACTTATCTCTATATACTTATCTCTATGCATGGGTGTTTCCTCGTTGAAGGGTTTGGGGGCTACCCTGCATTTCCCCCCTATATATACATAGTAACCTGATGAGGACTTCAATTTCTATTATTCAAAAGAATCTGAAGTGTGCACCAAATCTGAATCGGGAAAGTTTCATTACGTACATTTACAACCGGAGTAACCTGATGATAATGGGATTGGGCATGAGGGGCAGTAACATTCTCTACATTCACCCACTCAAAAAGAGCCTCACAGGAACGCCACCGCACGACTCCGCCACTTCCATCTTATCTTCCTCATGCTCCGCAACCGCACGACGAACTCCAAGCAATTGCCCTAGGTACCATTTTCACCCACATCAGATTCATCGGCACCATCGATATATAAGTCAGACAGTCTTCTTGGAGAAGATATTCACATCCACCGAGACAGACATTAAAAATAATAGTAGTATTATTAAATAACAAGCTGAACTTTATTATTATTAAACAATATAAATAGGTTTTGGGGGTTCTTCCACTGCAAGTTACTATTCTATTATTATGTATATATAGATATTATATAGCTAGTATTAAACATAGAAATTAAGGGTAAGTCTCACGTGAGATCGTCTTAAGATCATTTTACACTTTTTAAAATAGTTATCATTCTCACAATAAAATATCATCATTTTTTATATAAAATATTATCACTTTGTATACTATAAATTAACCGTTATTTAAGTTGCACGTGTGATCTTATTTTATAAATTAAAATTTTTTCATAATAGTATTATTTTGTTAAATAACTTGAAATTGCATCGCATGTGCTTAATACTAACTAATGAGCTAACTAATTTTAAGTATGTGTTAATGTTGAACCATATATCTATTAAAGATTGAAAATAAGTAGAAACAGTTGTATAACAGTACATGAAAATATCATACTTCATCGGTTTTATAGAATCATTGATGTTTACTTTTTCATGTTATTTAAGAAAATCTATTATTTAGCTAATTTTATTTACTTCGAGATATTTTAATTTTTAAGTACTAATAAATAAAATGTAAATTAATGTTTTGTGCATAAGGTGAGAGTGACAATTTTGAAATTAAGTACCTTTTGAGGTTACTAGATATATGTATTGTTTTTTCAAAATTTTTAGGATGTAAAAAGTTTTGAGGACAAAAAAAAATGATAAAAATGTGAAGGATTCAATGAGAAGGAGGAATTATTATATAATAAAATTGACCATATATAAAATTAGTAAATAAATTAAAATTTAAATATCAATTTTCATAAAATAAAATTAAAATATAATTTAATATTTAAATATCAGATCAATTAATTAATCACATGCATCGTGCGGGCTCAACATAAATTCGATGATGCATTCTTTTTTTCTTTATAGGAACAAAAATGATGAGATGACTTTGAAAATATTATACTCCATTCGTCTCATAATAAACTTCACATTTACTGTAGACATGTAGTTTAAGAAAAGTTACTTTTTAATCAACTTTATTGACTTTTTTAGGGTAATGTAGTATTTTTAGGTAATAAGTAAATGATAAAGTATGTTATGTGTGTTAGGTGGGAGTGGAAAATTTGTAATTAAGATACTCCATACGTCCGCTTCTAAGGTATCCATTTTACTATTTTTGGCGTTCGCTTCAAATGTATCAATTTCCCCTATTAGTAAAAATGTACATAATATGGCCCACCACTTCCCTCTAATACAACTATCAACTTTACATATAATAATAATACTCCTTAAGCCACGTGTAAAAAGCAAATAGATACCTTAGAATCGGATGGAGAAAGTATATTTTTAGGGGTGGAGATTAATGTGATATTTTCTTTTTGGGTGGTGAAATTTAATGTGGGACGGACAAAAATGGAAAGTGTGAAGTTTATAATGGGGCGAAGAGAGTATATTCTAACACAAGATGTAATAAAATTTATAGGGGAAAAGTATCAATTAGGCGAAGTTTAGTAGACAAATTGAGGTGGGTATATGTTGAAAAAAGAATGTGTTATGTCTCAAACGTTTAGATGATTTGAATTATTTTTTTTTCAAGATTGTGAGAATATGTGTGCGGATGAGTTTGAAAAATAACTCTTACAAGGTGTAAAAAAAAAGATAATTCTGTAATGGATGATGGTATGAAAGATAATACAAGCGTACTTAAATAATTAGAATATGATTTTTTAATGTAATCATATTTATTTGCTTTAGCAGTTTTTCTTCTTCTTTTTTTTGTTTTGATCAATGAGTGTATTTTAAGGTAAAATGTAACCTTTTAATAAATTATATTTTGATTTTTAATAAATATTAATAATTGAATAAAATCTACTTTTATGATAAAGAAATATTTTTAGTTATTAATAAATAAGATTTAAATTTATTTATTTATTGAAAAATCTATTCACTCTATATAAACACGATTTCAATTTATATCTTGTTATTAAATTGAAATAATTTGATTATTTTAATTATATTATATTTAAATCAATGCGAATTAGTTGATGATTGTGGAGTACATATGCATTTTTTATTAGTATGTTATTAATATCGGGCCAATTATCACCGTAAACATAACTTAACAGAATTGTATATTATAAATATTTTTAAAATTTAATAAATTACATTTAAATTTTATAATGTAAATTAGTATTATAAGTATAATAAAATTAATTATATATAAAATTAATAACTAAATTAAATTTTAATATAAAATTTCACATAATAAATAAAAAATAAATTTAATATTAATGGAGTATTAGATTATTTATCAATCCCGTGCATCACACGGGCTCAATACTAGTGGGTCATATATTCATCATTTAATTAGTTAGTGATAAAGAATAAAAATATTTTGTCACTTCATATACAAATATAAGAAATCCTCCCTCCCTCCCGTACTAAAGGTTAAATATTTTTAATTTTAGCGTCTCATTTTAATATTTATATATTTTTTGGTATATGAGACTCATATAAAGCAATTAAAATATCTCCATAGGAGTTTTTTACAATACTAATACAACTACTTACCATATATATTAAAATATTGAGTTGATATCCTGTGCACCTGGGTGTATACGTGCATATATATATGTGTATAAATTTTTATTCAAAAGTGTATATATGTTTTTTAATAATTGTATAATTTTTTTACATTCAGTTTTTTATTAAAAAAATTAACAGAAAATTCGTTAACAAAGTGTATACTCCCTCCGTCTCATTTCAGATGACACACTTTCCATTTTAGGCTGTCCCACAAAAGTTTGCACATTTCCATAAAATCAAAAAGTAAAAAACCACCACCCTTCCCTATACACTTTATTTTAAAAAAAACCATCTCTACCTAACGTACTTTATCATTTATTTATTACAAAAATATATATCATTATACCCCTAAAAGTTATCACTTCCTTAATCTCCATGCCAGAATTGAGGGTGCAATCTTTTGTGGGACGGAGGGAGTACATTTTTATTCATAAGTGTATATATTTTTATTCATAATTGTATACGTTTCTGAAGGTGGGTGCACTAGATAATTAGCCCAAAATATTACTCCATCTCTCACCTCAATACACATTAAAATACTAGGGAATTATATTTTTTAATCCCCGTGCAAAAAGTAAACGTAACTTTTAGAACAAGACAGAGGGAGTAGTTACCACCTAATACACACTTATTATCTATAATTACTACTCACTCCGTTTCAAGAATACATGCAAGTATTTGGTGATATGGAGTTTTAAAAAAAATAACTTTTTGTTATAATGATGTAAGAAAAAGAAGAGGTATTTTGGGTAATTAAATAGAATAAAGTGTATGATATAATTAACTTTGACTAGATTTAATGCAAAAGAAAAGTGACATTTTGTAATATTGTAGTATTATAAGGTTATTGATATTGTGTATTGTTTTTATTTTTAGGATGTGTAAATATTTTTGGGACGAACCAAATAGAAAGTTTGTATGTATTCTTGGGACGAAGGGAGTATAAGATATATTCTTAAAAAAATATATATATATTATAGATACACTAAGATAAGATCAATTACTCAATGTAACCTCAACTTAATGTGAGATGACAACTTTTATGGTGTATATAACTTCTTCTTCTTCTTTTTTCAAATTATTATGTGCTCAACTTATACACTTAAAAATAAAAATATATACACTAGTGGATGAAAATATATATATTTTGCTAGCAAATTTTCTATTAGTTTTTCTAATGAAAAATTAAATGTAAAAAAACTATACAATTATTAAGAAACATATTTATGCTATTGAATAACAATTTATACACATGGATACATGTGTGCACTGGATACACATGATATCAACTCTTTTTTTCCCTCCAAATAACACTTACAATTTTGGCAAAGACTTGTATGAGACAATTTCACGTAAAATGTGAGAAGTATAAAAAGCAATAACATCATTATCACTTTCGCTATAAATATTGTTACTCTTTAATAATTTGCTACACCATTATCACTTTTTATCGATTAAATATTACTTTCACAAAACATTTGCTGCACACAATTGCAGTGTAAATGTTAGTGTACATTATAAATGTTACGTGCAATATAAAAATTTGTGTGCAGCGCATTGCATGAGTAATATTAAAATATCAACATATATTTATGTGCTTAGTAGTTATAATTTTTTATGTTTATATCTTATAGTATTTAGAAATGACAAAATCTCGAGTCAATTTTAACCCGTTGACCCAGATATATATACTCCAATTAATCTAAATGGATCTCTCTCTTCTTTGCTCTATCACTCTCTCTCCCAGTCTTACCAATTTTATCTTCAATCATCTCTCTAATCTCACGCTCTGTCTTTCTCTAATCTCTGTTTCTATCTTCTGCTCGTTTATGTAATCTATCCCTCTCCTCCCCGCATCTATTTTTCATGCATATTTTCCAGATCTCCTTCAAGTACCACCGATGGTTGTACGACATTTTCAAAAGCCTCACCTCTCCACGTCTCCCATCCATGCACACCTTACATATCTTCTTCAAGAACTGATGGATGTTCAAAATCATCCAATACGAGACTGCAGAAAGTGGGTCAAAATTGATTTTACTAATTTTCATAATATAGATAGTGGATGGAGATTGTGTGGGATGTTTCTGTTTTTTATTTGGTAGTGTATATGTATTTTCATATAAATGTATTATATTTTACTCTTAAATGTATCATTAAATTTATATAAAAAAGTTGTATCGAATTTAATTTATTTTTTAAATACATTTTCATAATCAAATGTGGAGTAGTTGTAATTTAATAATGAAATATTTTTCTCAATAAATATATTTTTTTTAAAGAAAAAATAGTATTAATGTTATATTTATCAATATTTTCATTAATATATTTATTAATTTTAGTTATACAGGTTAGTATAAAATCTTATACATTTTAGTATAAGATCTAATACATTTATTAGTAAATACATATATTAAATACTCCCTCCATCCCGCGTTAATGTTGACGTTTGCTTTTTGCACGGAGATTAAGAGATACTCCCTCCGTCCCGGCGTAAGAGGACCATTTGCTTTTTTGCACGTAGATTAAGGAGTATTATTATTTAATGTGTAGTGGGTAGTTGTATTAGTGGGAGTGTGAGTCCCATATTTTAATTGTATTAGAGGAAATGTGGGTCCCATATGTGTAAAAAAGGAAAGGAGACTCTTTGGGTGGGACGATCAAAATGAAAAAATGACCCTCTTAGCCTGGGACGGAGGGAGTATAATATTTTAATGTGTAGTGAGGTGAGAGAAATAATATTTAATGTAAAGTGAGTAGTTGTACTAGTGTTGTGTGTGGGTCCTACATGGAATAACTAATTTTTTATGTGGGCCCAACTTGATAAAAAATAAAATGTAAACCTTAACTTGGAACAACCCAAAATGGAAAGTGTAAACCTTAACGTGGGACATAGGGAGTATAGTTTTTTAAATATCAAAATATGTATTTAAAAACTAACATAATACATATTTTATTTCTAAAATTAATTACTACATTCAACAGTTGAAAAAAATAATAATACTGTTAATATGTAAAAGCACACATATTTTAATATTAAAGTGTATAAGTTATAATAATTCAATAGTGTATAAGCTTCTCTTAATAAGTGCATATCATTTTATTTTATTTTTTAAAAAATTCATCAATGTTATACTTTAATATAAAAAGAATAATACATTTGTAAATACAAACGTATGTATAATAAAGTAAAATTAATACATTTATTTAAAATGTCATTAAATATCAATACAATTTAACATATACTA
Source organism: Pogostemon cablin (assembly GCA_023678885.1). Classification (NCBI taxonomy): domain Eukaryota; kingdom Viridiplantae; phylum Streptophyta; class Magnoliopsida; order Lamiales; family Lamiaceae; genus Pogostemon; species Pogostemon cablin. The sequence goes on from CM042979.1 coordinate 14,916,331, forward strand.
AATTAAAATAACATGTATGATAGCGAATTTAAATTACAAAATTAAATTTCAAAATCTTCAAAAATCTATAATGAGGCAATGAGTTTTCAACGCGACAATGAAGATATGGAGTGATAGAGGGATATCTGAAGAAAATTAGATCTGATAAATTTAAACAAGTGTTTGCACTGAAGTAATGTTCTTCTCTAAAACCGTTAGTATATATAGATAATGTATCCTCTCGCAGATCTATGATGAGGCGATGAGTTTCCAACACGACAATGAAGATCTGGAGTGATAGAGGGATATCTGAAGAAAATAAAATATAAAGTGTTAGAGGGATATTTGAATAAAATTTTAATCGATGTCGCTCGATGATGCAGATCTAGAAGGAAAGACGATGAATCGCTAGACATTGCGGATCTGGAAGGGAAGACGACAAATCTCTCAGAAGGGCGGTGCAATCTGATCGATGGTGTCGGAGAGCGATGAGACGGAGAGCGATCCAACAGGCGGCGGAGGTGGTGAGTTGAAGGCTAAAGATAGATGGTGTCGGCCATGAGTTGATTTCGTGAAGAAAGTAATAGAGGAGAAACAGAAGAGAGACATGAAGAATGAAAATACGAGATGAACGTGAGTGAGGAATGGAAATGGAGATGATATCATCATCCGGATTTCAGGGATTTTATATTTGACCCATATTTAAAAATGGATTTTTTGTTAGTACATAATTGTGTACATTAGATAAACTCTTTAGAAATAAACATAATACTCAGTAACCAAAATTTTGAGTGGAGGGGGAATTATTAGATTTAATAAAAAAGAAAGTCTTGCGTAAGATCATTTCTATTGATGAAAAATAATAAAGTATTATTATTTTATGTGTAGTGTGTAGTTGTATTAGTAGTAAGTGGTAAGCCATATGTGAATAATCAAACTTTAATTGAATCAATTGTGTTTTTAAAAGTAACCGGGGGGAGGTGGTTGGATTGAATTCTAACAACTACTAACATGAAATAAATAATTAAAATAGCAAAAATAATAAAATTAAATAAGAAAACAAATAAAAAAACCTAGTCCAAGGATTTGATCATTTCCCGTATCCTAATTCACATAGATAAAATTCCTAAAATTCCAACAAATTCATAAACTCAAATCCCTAGATTGACGGTACGACCAATCAACTCGAATGTTCTTAAGATTAGCAATTCAGGGTATGACCACTAAATTACACTATTCCCGAGTGACTCTATGAATTTTAACTCGACAATGCATTAAGACACCAGACATTAGAATTACTAGGCTATGAAAACTGACTAAGAATTATACAACCTAAATTTCGTGATTTCAAGAGGAACTCCCTCATTTTGCTACTCGATTCACAATATTATAAAAATTATGGATTATAATACATAAAATAGCTATTGAACAATTAATCACCTATTGAGATGTGTAGTCTAAACAAGCAATTGAAAAAACAAGATTCACATCAAAGCCAATCACAAAATAAATTCATAAAATAGGTTGATAATATTATTCATAATCAAACATGTAGATTAATCAACGAGAAGTTCACAATCCTTGGACTAGAAAACTAAATTGCATAATTAAAAACTAAATTAAAATTGAAATCGAAGAACCGATGTTCTTCATAGTGGTGTCGTTCTCCTGCCGCCCCCAATCTGTCTTCCAACGTGATCTAGCGTGTCTATGATTGTTCGTGTGGGTGTGATAAATATAATGCGGTCCAAGATCCCGCATTAATTATTCCCATTAAATTCCTTAACCTTCCTTTTTAAATATTGTCCAGATTCGTAGTATTCTTTCTCCCTTTGGTAAGTTTTCTTAGACTCTTCAAATCAAATCTCTCCTTAATTTACTTAGTCAATTCTTTATTTCCAGCAGTAATGATAATTGTAGTAGTCACAAAATAAATTATTGTGACGGTATAATTTATTTCTATTTTGGCCTGTTTCAATAAGAAATAAAATAATTAATGTATAAGTGTAGAAAATATAAATAAATCGTAATTAGCATTAAATAATTCACAACTCACGCGTAAAGAAATGAATTTCATCCAAAATAATCGTGTAAAATTACGACTTATCACACATCTATGGAGCTTTAGAGTCACGAGATGGAGGACTAAATATTATTAATTCACCTGTCAATTTCCAAAGTTTGTTTTTAAAGTGTTCCCATATGCACAACTAAACTGATCATTGGGTAATATTTTGTATTAATAATCAATTATTGAAACTTTGAAGGAGCAACTTTTTAAGATGAGGGGCTCCTTATGTACAATGAATAGTAACCTATTTTTTATTAATTAGTTGTGTCAACATAATTCAGCCCTCCATCTCTTTGTCTAGTCGAGATATGACTAGCTTCTATTGATCAATTGAGTTATCATGATTTATTCTTCTATCATTCTTTAGACCGTTTGGTGAGAGCCAGAGGCGGCCTGGGGAAGTGACGGAGGTGCCGCCGCATAGGGCTCCACTCCGGCGAGGGCCCAGATTTTTTTGTTATATATTTATATATATTTATTTAAGTATATATATTAAACTAGAAACTTTATTAGTATTGTTGAGAGTCCAGTTGGTAACGCCACCTTTCCATCTGTCCATGTGTACGGTATCGAACCCTGTGGCCTGCACGTATAATGATTTACGCCTCTAATTATTGCATGCATAACATATTTAATAGCATATTCATATTAACGTATAGTGAGTTATTATATTAATAATAATCTGTCGGCTAATCTGCTTAAAATATATATTAATTAATAAGTGAAGCTTGCGTGCGAATCTATCTAATCTTCTTAATAATTTATCCGTCTAAACTTAGTAATATGCATTAATAGTAATCTGTCGGCTAATCTGCTTAAAATATATATTAATTAATAAGTGAAGATGTTACGTCTCTAATTATTACATGCACAACATATTTAATAGCATATTCATATTAACGTATAGTGGGTAGTTATATTAATGGTGTGTGTGAGTCCCATATATTAATTGTATATTTGTAATGTATGTGGGTCTTATGTGTTTAAAAATAAAAATATATACTTTTGCGAACGCCAAAAATATTAATCTATCTGATCTTCTTAATAATTTATCCGTCTAACCTTAGTAACATGCATTAATAGTAATCTGTCGGCTAATCTTCTTAAAATATATATTAATTAATAAGTGATCTTAATAATTTATCCGTCTAAACTTAGTAATATGCATTAATAGTAATCTGTCGGCTAATCTGCTTAAAATATATATTAATTAATAAGTTAAGCTTGCGTGCGCTCAAAGAGCGCAAAAATATTAATCTATCTAATCTTCTTAATAATTTATCCGTCTAAACTTAGTAATATGCATTAATAGTAATCTGTCGGCTAATCTGCTTAAAATATATATTAATTAATAAGTGAAGCTTGCGTGCGCTCAGGGAGCGCATGGGAACACATTCCGTGCGCCTTTAGAAATTTAGTATTATGGTAAGGGTATATTGCTTTGTCTAAAGGGTATACACTTTTAATTAATATTTTTTTCTTTAGAAAATAAAGGGTACACATTTTTATACTAAAGGGTATACAATTTAACACAAAATTCTAAAGGCGCATGGAGTGTTGTCCATGCGCCCAGATACACACAATAATTTTCTTTGGAAAATAAAGGGTACACATCTGTATACTAAAGGGTATACAATTTAGCATAAAATTCTAAAGGCGCACGGAATGTGGTCCGTGCACCCGGGTGCACAGGAGTTTTTGCCTTAATTAATATTATATATATATATATATATATATATATATTCATTCTAATATCAAATCCATATTAATAAATCATATAAAATTATATGATTGTAATTAATATTCTCTTTCATTTATAAACTTTTTTTTTTTTAATTTTTCCTCTTTATTAAGTTGATTAATAGCTAAATAATAGAAAAAAAAAACTATATCAAAAAGTAAGATTATTAATAGTTACTTTCATATACTTATATTTTCTAATAAATATTAAACTTTTTTATTTAATAAGTTATATTACGTATAATGATGTTACGTCTCTAATTATTGCATGCACAACATATTTAATAGCATATTCATATTAACGTATAGTGAGTAGTTGTATTAGTGGTGTGTGTGGGTCTATATATTAATTGTATTTGTAATGTGTGTTGGTCTTATGTTTTTAAAAATAGAAATATATACTTTTGGTGGAAAACGCCAAAAATAACAAAATGTATACCTTGTCGACGAATGGAGAGAGTACTACTTTATAGTTATACTAAATAAAAGGTCTTAAAAAAAATTTGCACCAGACCCTTCAAATTAATGGGTCGGCCATGGTGAGAGCGCATGAGGTAAGCGATTGAACCCTTTTATACTTAGATTGAGTACACTAAGATGCCTTACTGTAATCTTATTTGCGTGGATGGATTTATAGGGTTTATCAATGATGAAGATATAAGACATATATACTACACTCCAAATGATGAAATAATTAATGATTACAAAATTTATTCAAATCATGTTGAAATCAAAATTCTAATAATTTTGTAAGGTAATTTAATCATATAGGTGTCAGCAATCCACACACTATTTTACCAGATACACCCTCCATCATTAATTTCCAAAAGAAAATAGATAAAAATAACCTTAATAACTAAAATAATAGATGAGACCCATTTACAACTAATTGTGTTACATGTGCCTAAAATCATATCATATGGCCCCCCAATAAATATACAACCTAAATTGTTTGATATTTGCTCTCGACAGTCAATTCTTGAAAGATATACCCATTGTTCGACCATCCATGGTCGAAAACCTTCAGGGAGCGTCGGCCAATGCTAGTTGATTTTTTGGAAGTTGTTCGACCACTATTCGTTGAAAATTTTTGGTTCCATTGACCATCGAACGATTAAAGAAAAAAATCAATCATGAGTGGTTGAACGATGCCAAAAGTAGTCGATCACAAGTGGTCGAATAGTGCCAAAATATCGGCAGACTAGAGACCACGATTCGTGAAATGCAGATTCCAAAATTGCCAAACCCAGATCTAAAACGAGTAATACAGAAGAGAGATCATGCCGGTAAAAGAGTAAGCCAAGAAAACAGCAGAATTGCTGGGCAATAAAAAAAATCAAATTAGAAGGAGAATTGGGGTTTTAACAGAAAGTAGGTTAAAAGGTAACATGATCCATTATTGACTACATTCAACGAAATTAGTGGAGATGGGGTACTAATCGCGGATCAATTGCAGTCCAGTAGATCTGTTCTTCTTCCTTATTTTCTTTCTTCCTTTTCCTCTGCCACAGGTGAGTGTATGTAGGTGTGTGTATAAAATAATTTATAATTTTAAATGAGTGGTGAGTAAATTTAGCCCTAAGGGTATAATGGTAAAAGTGGAGAAAGTGTATATATAATTTAAACAAGTGTATTGAGTAATGAGTGTATGTGGTAAAAAAAGTGTGTAAATAGCCGGGGCCTTAATCATATCCCTAGTTATTGTCAACTTGATTTAAATTCTTGTCACTCCTTTGGCTTATCCCACCGGCCACCCCACTTAAATTATTGCTTAAAAATTATGAATGATATTTTCGATTCAAATGAAATTTATTATGCATGGTAAATACCATGAAAAGGAAACTGTGAATTTTTTTTTTTTTTTTTTTTGATACCGAGGTTCCGGTGGATCACAGGTTCCTAATATCTTTAACTACTGCGCACAAGGAGTCGATCCCCAAGTGATTGCTCCATGCTGGTGATTGCTCCATGCTGACCCTCCCCCTAGCTCAGCCGCAGGTTCCCACCGAGCCGCAGGTTCCCACTGAGTTTCAGCCTCCCACACTGCCGCTTGTAGCCCTCAATCCGCAGGTTCCCACTGAGTTTCAGCCTCCCACACTGCCGCTTGTAGCCCTCAATATTAATTGTTCCACCATTGCGCTCCGGGGGGCTTGAACCCCTGACCTTTCAATCAGGGGCACCTCAATGTTGACCCCTCAACCACTGGGCCAACATATCATTGGTATAATTTTTTCTCCACATTTACTCATGTAAAAATAATTAAAAAAATTTCAGAATAAATAGAAAAAATTAAGAATATACAGAAGGAGTTTTTTTTTTTAAAAAAAAATTTGGACAATTTTTCGATTTATGCGTGTCATCCTTGCGCAGGGGCTATGCTAATTTTCTCTGTATCGTTCCAATTTTATCGGATGTCCCCAAAGGGACAGTACATCTTTACAGTGTTGAGCTATATAAGCAATATACAATGTTATTTTCCGATGTGGGACAAAGGAGAAGTTCAAATATTTTTGTCCTTCTCAACTGGGCCAATAAAACTTCTGGGCTTTTGCACTGGAGCCATCGAACCTATTCTACAGCATTTTATCGTGCTCATTATTATTTTAAGAACTTACATAATTAATATGATGGGCTCAACAAGGGCACATTAACGCGGTCCCCACTTAAGAAATAGCCCAAAATATATATTAGTTAATTATTTAAATCATTTTATTAAAAAAGTGCTTTTAATAAACTAATTATTAAAAATTTTGAATTACTATGATTTATCTATCATTATATTGAGTTGGATTATCGGTCGTTTGAGATAGACAATTCCATCTTTTAAAGCAAAGCGTGTAGAAGATAGGAGTAGTTATTGCATAATTACTTCAAGAATGAACGTGACAAATATACAAAATATTACTTTTCATCATTAGCTGATTTTGATTTTTCACCCTTAGTATAGACTAAGGTAGATGGGATAGATTTTGCTTTTCGCACTATACGCAAGTACCTTGTAAACGTAAACCAGTGAAATAACATTTACCAATTTCACAATTTTAAGATGATTAGATTAGATTAAATTTTCTTAAAATACTATTTAAAATAAAATATTAATTATTTTAAATATCAAAATACTTAAAATAATACTTCATACTAGGAGGAGAAATTAAATAAATAATATTTAAAATATTAAATTATTTAAAATAAATTATTAATGACAAGATTAGCGTGAGATTGCCGAATATATAATTGTTTTTTTTTTTTTTTGACATTTCAATCACATATACATAACTCAACGAAGCATAAGTCTAAGACAATTCTTTCCATACTTTCTAATCAGATTTCAGGGCATCGAAGAACTCCATAACGAGTTTTAAAAACTTGATATCACAAGCAAGTCAAATCTGATGAGTTTTAGAAACTTGATATCACAAGCAAGTCAAATCTGTTCACAACATTCTTCGATAATCACCGTATTCTAGTATGCATTTTAATTTGCAGTAAGAGGATTGCAATTGACGACTTCGCTCCTCTCTTGAATGATGTGAATAACATGATTCAAAAATGGTCCTCGAAGTTACTTACTTTCACGGGCAGACTTGAATTAATCACCTCGGACATATATGGCTTATTATCCTTCTGGTGTGTAATTATGAAAGTACCTGCAGTGGTAGTAAGAAGGGTGGAGAGTCTCATTAGAAGATTTCTTTGGGGTTCAAAGGCGAGTGCAGTTAGTTGGAGAGATGTCTCTCAACCTAAACATAATGGAGGGTTGGGTTTGAAAGATATCACCATGTGGAATAGAGCACTATTGGTATCTGCCTTGTGGGATGTCCATAGTGAAGCCTCCTCTCTTTGAGTAAAATGGATACATTCTGTATATCTTAGGTACAATGCTTGGATAGTAGTCTACCCAACTTCGAATGCTTCGTATTGTTGGAAAAATATGATCCACCTAAGAAACAGAATAGCGGAGGTGGAAGAAGAAGGAGAGACGGTGGTGGAGATCATGCAAGGATGCGTGAGAGGGAGATTCATGCCATCTTTGATGTATCACAAACTTAGAAAGGAACACACTGATGATGCATTGTTTATTTATAAACAAATTTGGCAGAAATGGATTATTAGGAAGCACAGTTTTAGATTATGGCTATTACATCGGGGAAGAGTTTACACCAAGGATAGAATTTGGAACTTGAATGGTGACCTCACGTGTGGTTTTTGTGTGGGGAGTATAGAGACACAAACACACTTATTCTTTCATTGTCCCTATACCCAAAGTATATGGAAAACTGTGAGTAATGGAATTGGATGGCGAAGAAGATTCACGTCAGTCAATGATGCAGTTAGGAAGATACATGCAGATGCACGGAGCAACAAAAAGGTTCAAAGACTATTTCTCATTGCTTTTGCCTCCACGATCTACAACATATGGATGGAAAGGAACGCTTTGATGTTTGGCTCAAGGATGCTCTCACCTGCATGCATAGCGGACAAGATTTTGAATCAAATATTCGGACTTTTCTTGAATTTTTAATTTGTATACCTTGAGCCTTTGGCCAAGGATGTGGAAGGATAGTGATTCGTCTAACATTATACTTTTTGTATATTGTAACCGTTGGAACTGAAATAAAATTTACCCATTTCAGTAGTATGCATTTTAATGCAGGAAGTCTTTCATGGGATCATCGTGATGGACCCTCTTCCTCCTGTAAGCTTCCATATCTTCAGCTGTGACCTTGTCGTTCCACTTGACATTGTATTTGCGTTTTCTTTCATCTTTCTCCTCTCATCGCCTTTCGTCCTCCTTATGAAGAGCTTCAGCAAGTTTCTTCTGGTCTAAAACTAGATCATCGGATCCCCAAGTTGCAAGCCTTTTTTCCTCAATAGGTGCTGGTGCATCTTCAGAAGCTTCCTTCCGAGCAATATTAGCTTTCATAAGATCTGCAAAAGCTTCAGCAGCCTTAATACCAGCTGCACCAGTACAATAGCTGTTTATAACTGTCTGCTGGCAACATTTGTAACCCCACTGATGATCCTTCCACCATGAATCCTAAACACTTGTGTGGTTATTTATATAAACATCTTCTTCATACTTGCTCTTTGGAAGCTATGTCTCCTGATCTTTAATGATTCTACCAACACGATCATATTCAACCTCACGCTCACTCTGACCAAGTAGAAGTTCTCGTGGAAGCACTTCATCAGTAGCATCATTGCCATACTTCTCCATAATCTTATCTTTAGTTTGATGCTTCAACTTGGTCTTACTGATTGCAAAATTTTTATAAAGTAACTCAGCATGAGAAGGAGCAGCTTGCATATGAACACCATGACCCTTTTCAAATGCTTCCCAAGCATGAATATTGAGTTCCTTGAATTCCAAAGCTTGACCACTCACTCTATTGTGATTGTCTCCAGTATTGAACTTCTCATTTGGGAGAGGATCTTCACGCATGGAATGGGTTTTAGGGTCATAGTAAGCAGAGTTGACATCAAGATTAAGAAGATACTTGGCAGTATCCTTTCGAATTACATGTTTATAAGATGCTGCATCATATCTATTCCACCGGTCTCTCTTTCCATCATAATCAAGCTCAAAAGTCTCTATCTTTTCATCTGGGGCAATGTTTTTGCTGGGTCTTTCTACACATGACTTGTTATCATGTGTCATAGCTCCACAGTTTTCACAAGCACCCTTTTGGAACTTGTTAGCTTGGAAAGTCTTGGCACCTTGATAAGAAGCAAAATTAGGGTTCACCGTCGACGGGAGCGGGCTTAGTCCACTATCTGTGGGCTGTCCTTATTTTAATTATAATAATATTTAGGGCTTGAGCCCATTATTCGTGGGCTAGGCTTTAGGCCCTTAGGGTTTTGGTTTCTTTCCTTTTTGGTATTAGTGAGTAGTATTATTTAAGGTGTGATTAGGGTTTATGGATTCTTATCAAAAATATTATTGGATTAAGGAGCCTAGAGGCTTTTGGGCAAACAGAACTTTCCGTTTGATTGGGTAAACGGTATTTACCGTTTGATTTTCTTTTCTTTTTCTTTCTTATTTTTTCTGTTCTTATCACACCTCTATCGTACCACGATTTGGTATAGTTGGGATCGGACTTCCACTTCCTTTGATGTTTCAAACTCGGTCTCTCAACATTCAGATACCAAGGCGCACATGACATATACTGTGGAATATGAGGATTGATTTCCTTTCCATCTTCATCCAATTCAGCAGGGGCAAGCCCAGCCTTACGTGCCTCTTCTAATTCAAGTTGTTTCCTGTGATCCTCTCTTGATTTAAACGCCACTGACGCAGTAGCCATGGTTTACAACGTGAATTGGAATTGATTTGGATAGAAATTGATAACCCTAGATGCGTAAAAGAGGGCTTCTATTTGGTAGGAAAGTGGAGCGGACGAAGAAGGGTGAGCATGAGTCGGAGAGGCCCAAATATACAAAATTTTCAAAAACAAACTTGCCACACATGGATTTTTAAACATAAACCTGATATATTTTTGGTAACTTAATAATATTAATTAAAAATAGTATTTTTTTACCATAATTAAAACCCTTCCATAACGATAAAAAGAGATATTTTAATGATGTATTTTTATTACGCTACCTTGGGCATTAAACAATACATACATCTATATATATTACCCCAAATTTCAAACAACCATAAGATCAAAATTCAAATCCCTTCATTTCATCTCTCTGTTGCCTATTTCTTTTCCTTTCAGTCTGCCCTAAAATTTTCAATTCTTTTCTGTTTGTCCTAAATTTTTCCCAAATTTTCACCCACTGTCGGCTGAGATGAAGAAATGGCTTATTCACATGTATAGTTTGGTGAGAAAGGTATTGATGAAGAAGAAATAGAGTGGTATGGTAATGAAGAAACAGAGTGCTAAAGGAGAAGAAGGGAGATTTGTGATGAAGACACAGAATGGTAGGGAGATTGATGTGAGGTCTAAAGAAGGTGCTCTTTTGGAATGGATTGAAGAAACTCTCGATTTCCATGAATTCAAAGGCACAAGCTCCTTATTTATGGTATGTATGCTCTGTTGATAGTAGATAATCTATCAAATTCTTTAATTTAGGGTTTAGGGTTTATTTTATGTCGAATATCTATCTAAATTTCTAATCTTCTTCTTTTGTTGATCCAATTTGTTTGTTATTGTTGCTGTTACTAACAGATTTGATGAATCTTCTTCTTTTGTTAATCTAATTTGTTTGTTGTTGTTTGGTTGCAGTTATTAACAGAGATGGTGGCTGGGGATGGATGGTGGATTCCCCTCTCTTACAACTGACAATCTGTGCTAGTTGATGCTTCTCTTTATGCCAAGGATGAGTCCACCATTTTTGCCATTATAAGCCTGCTCGATTCTTTCCCCTTTCTCGAGAACTTAGAGATTCTCACCCCTTCACTGCGAGAATACCATCTTCTCGATCAGGTTAAGAATGATGATGATTTCAGTCGCTGCCTCTATTGGCGTTTAAAGACAGTCACCATTGATTGCTATGCCGGACCAGACGAAAAATTAAGACGGCGTATTATGCCAGACCATTGATTGCTTTGCACGCAAAATTAATCCCCAAGTATTAAGGATATCAATTGCAGCTTAAGCAAGCGACCAAGTGAATATCGAACCCAAAGAACGGCGTATTATCAATTTAATTATTATCTAAATTAATTAAGACAAGTTGGCAATTAAGTTTGAGGTTTAGGATGATTAAACTAATAAACAAGTAATTAAAATAACAAATAAAATAAATATCACTTGAAGGATACGAAAGTGGATCAAGTAGGAGAATATGTAGCTCTAGGATAATCCAGTTTTACTCATTAACTTCCCTTCCATGTGTCAATGTCCGACTCTGCCTTGTGGAATATGGATGCATCACTAAACCATGCATATCTACTCTATAGACACAAGAAAACATGCGTGTAAAACGTGTGAATAACCTCGGAGCAAGAGATATAATTTCACCCCTCTTTCTAGGTACTATCAGTATCAATTATTTTCCCCTAGGATTGGTACTCTAACCCGATATGATATCCCTTTATAGGTACTATAAAATTATCCTCTTTATCCTACTTATTAACCCGAATTCAATTCAATTAATAAGTATTCATATATGATAGTTCTAATGAAGCTTCGGAGTCCCCTCACTTAGAATCATAACATGGAATCCTGCTCAATAGTGAACGCACTCAACCAATAACCAAGTTATATATTCAGACTCTACACAACGATTATTGATGCATAAAACGACTATGAGTATGGATTAAAAAAGCACAATCTTATATAAAATAAATCCACAAGTAGTGTTGTACGGAGTATACACATGGAAGTTCAATTAACTAGATAAAACCTTCACAACCCTAGTTCTACCAAAAAGGCTCTAGCCCATGGTGTTGTAGGAAACACACATGGGTGTTGGATAGATCTTACCCGGATGTCTGGAAAATACAAGATAAATTAGGAAACGAATAAACCCTAGATGTGGCGTCATCGCGTCCTTCTCGCTCTTGAATTCTCCTCTTAGTTCTCCCCTTGATTCCACAAACGAATCTTCAAAGTAATGGATGGATGGAGAAAAGGATGATGGTTGGGGGGGTGATCCCCCCTTGTGGGGTGTTGTATGTTGTGGCCTCTCTTCTCCTCTCTTGTTGTTGTGTTGTGTTCCTCCTCTCTTTGGGGCTGTATAGACCTCCTTTTACACTTGTAATCACATCTCCTAGGCTTGGAATGGGCTTTTCAAGTGATCACACGCGTTTAGGCCTCGAAAATACGGATTTGGTAAGTTCCCGAAGCACGGTTCGACCTCCCAAACAGGTCGAACCAAACAGGGGAGGTCGAACCATGGTCGAACCACCCTTCTGGACGTCCCAGGTGCTTGGTTCGACCAGAAAAATAGGTCGAACCAGCATGTCGTGGTCGAACCAGTTTTTCCGCCGTCTGGTTCGACCTTGGTTCGACCTGATGCTCAGGTTGAACCCACCTGTTGTGGTCGAACCGGTCGGAATCAGCTTGCGCAGTCTCACCGTTTCGCGTATAACTTTCACATCCGACCTCCGAATTGAGTGATTTTTATGCTCACGCGATCCTCTCTTCCTGAGCTTTCTATCCTTATAAATAAATCACAAAAACTCTAAGAATTGAATATGTAACAGGCCATGGAATGTAGCACTGCAATTCTGTTCGGCACAGCTCGCGCGGCGTCACCACTTTGCTCATAACTTCCTCGTTCGGACTTCAATGATGGTGTTCTTTACGCCAAAACGACCCTCTCTTCAGTGGCTTTCCAACCATATATCACACCAGTAGTTTTGAGCTCCAAAACAATACAGAATAATTATGAAAGTTGGATATGCGTTTTCAGCATTCTTGCACAAATTGCATCTTTTCTCCAACTTTGCACTTTTTTATCCTTTTTCCACCTAAAACACAATAAAACACCTCAAGTGCACATAATTCTCACATATATTGAATATAAGATATTTGTGCTCATATAAGACTACAATATAAATCAAAAAGGTGTTAAATTGGATATTAAAACATGCTTATTTTCACTCTCATCAATCCCCCAAACTTACCCGTTGCTCGTCTCGAGGCAACAAAATAAAGATAAAGAGAAAGAGTAAGAAAATTAGCGGGGAAACAAGGACTATGACCAATACCCCATTCAAAATACAATTGTCATCAACTTAGGTCATGCAACTCTTATCACGTGTAATAATCAATTCAAAGCATACAAGTTAAGACAATCACCACCAATTCAAATGCTCCATTGACATGTTCTCACGGAAAGTATATATCACTCGCACTCAAGTGTAAAAGATGTACACTTATGAGTTAAGGTGTTTACGCTCAAATTCAATTCAAGTGCATGCGTAACCATAAGCTTGCCAAACGTCTCAAGCTCTTCACCACTAAAAGTATGATTCGACAATGGGATCAAAAAGGACTTTTCTTTTGGATGTAATGTTGGCTCTTTGATAAGGGTAGGAAACATATGGATAAAGTGACTCAATTAGCAGAGAATTTAAACTGGAGATCTTTTGTACTGCAGATTCTTACACTTCAAGGCTATCCAGCTTCATGCTCTTCTAATTTTCTTTTCTCTCATTTCCTTCAAGCTCAACATACTTTTTCTTGTCTTCCAGCACATCCTTTTTCTCTCGAGGTACCAGTTTCGGGCACTACCTCACGCATCCTCCATAGGGTACTAGATTTAAGCACTACCCTAGGGTTTTTGATTCCATGGAGTACTAGATTTAAGCACTACTCCATGCTTCTCCTTAGATGCATTATCATAATCCATCACTATTAATTTCAACACCAATTTTATTCCTTCCCAAATTGTTATCAAGCACCATCAACACACTTTGACAACATTTAATTCTCCACTAAATATAGGAATTTAAGGCTCAAATAGGATATCAAAGTGGCTATCTTCGTAGGTTGCCAAAGAAATAAGTCTTTTAGGCTCAACGGGGCTAACTACGGATATATAATTATTTGGTAGGGAATTATTTGGCTAAGTGACTCATAAATTCAAGGATGACCTAAAATCATCTCCCATCATCTAACACACATGTAGTTTCAAGTAAGACAAGAGGCAAGTTCTAGAATACATACACAAGAACGATACTCAAAATCTCACAAGGGTTTTTAACAAGTAACAGAGCACTTTTCATGGTAAGCAATATCCCATAAGTACACATAGAACTTCATACCACAATATAACTCAAGTACACTTCCTTCATCAATTTCAAGAGCATATGAATTCCAAGACAATTTAAAAATAAGCTCACATGGATCACCACCATAAACACAATCCTTCCACTCCTATGAATTAAAAGCACATATAAAAATTAGAAAAAGGAAATGAGGGCACCTGATTTCTCCTCAACGTACACACGAGCTCCTCGAGTCGAAACCTCAATGTAGAACTCGTCTTGCCACCTAGTTACCCTTTTCTATCATCAAAGCTCAAACAAACTCATCATCACAGGATTCATCAATAATAAAATAGGAGAACTATACGAAAGAATTAATTGACTATGTAATCGACTCCACACACTAGAAACACCACTGAACACTAGGCAAATTGCAAAAAATCGACACATCAAAACCGATTAAAGTTTCAATATACCACAAAAAAAATCAACTCCCCTAGCAAACATTACAAAGAAAAGATTATATTCTTGGTGCTTTAATGAGGTAAGTACATCACACCCCCCCAAACTTAGTAAAAACGTAAGTTGAAACTAAGTTTGCAAAGATGTAATTGCCGAATAATAAGCACCTTAAATATAAAAATTTCTTACTCACACGAAAGAAATAAAGCAATAAAACGGAAGGGCAAGCCCCCAACAGGCGCTCATATTTAACGTCGTAGAGTCACGACGGTAGAGGACGGTCTTCTCGCATCCTCACCTTCAAATACTTTCTTTCCCTCTTCTTGTCTACACTCAACACCTCACCTTTCTTGGTCACAAAAATATGATCTTCAGAATTTTCTTCCTCCCATGGCTGTCTAGACACCTCCTTGTCAACCTTCCACTTTAATTCAGAATCACCTGACTTAGAAAAATCAAGATTAAATAAGTTAGAAACCACGTCAATGCTCTTGCACAATTGGGTCTCCATGGGCATCTTCATTGCATGATCAACCTCTTTATCCACATCTTCATTATCCATCTGCAGTCTAAGTTTCTTGGTTCTCAACCTCCTTGCTCTTTCCCACTTCTTCTCCATTGTAAGCTCAGTATTCTGCTCACGTAATGGTACTGGAGTAACATCAACATCATAGGGAGCATTCGGCGCAACAATAGGCATGTTTCGGATCGGTTCGACTAGGGTTTAACCTGTTGGAGAGGTCAAACTAGGCACGTAGTGGTCGAACCGATCATCTGGAAGGCTGTTCTCACTTTGAAGTCGTGGTTCGACCTGGGTTCGACCTTTAGGACAGGTCGAACCACTTTCCCTCAGGTCAAACTGGCTTACTGTACTATTTCTGCCTCCCAGTTCGATCAAGATTCGACCAGATGGTTTGGTTGAACCATGTCCGTCGTGATCGAACCATTGTTGCGACAAAATAGGGTGCTCCGGACATTGAGGTTCGACATGGGTTCGACCTTCAGAACAGGTCGAACCACCCTTGCTTTGGTCGAACCGATAATCTGGAAAAATAGAGTGCTCCGCATGATATGGTTCGACCATGGTTCGACCTGTAGGTCAGGTCGAACCAAAGGCTGGTTGGTCGAATCGCTGCCTGGATATGTCCATTTTTTATTTCGGCCTCATCGGTCCTTCGTACTGTGTTCCAGACCTCAATATGATGGCATTATTCTCCAATATTTGTGTCAATTGATTCACATTCGCGGTCATCTGCCCCATCATCAAGATAAGGTCCTTCAACTGCTTAGACAAATCTGCACGATCAACATTCATGGTATCTTCAAGATGATCAATCCTTGCATCATTCTCAGCCATGTATCGATTAAAGGTATCTTCAACACTCTTTACTTCGTGCTGCTTCATACTAGGCCCCCTTTGTGTCAACTCTGTAATCTGCTTCTGCTGGAACTCTAGTAGCTTGTTGATGTTCGCTAGACTAGAGACGATCTCATCATCCCTATTCGGCTTCACCACTTGATGTTCAACCTGCGCTACCTCACCAAGTACATATGATCCTCTATCTCTCTCTATTGGCCAGTCACGTGAATTTATAGAGATGTCTTCAAATAATTTTTCCGCTTCAAGTGCTGTCTTTGATAACAGCGCTCCTCCTGATGATGCATCAATAAAAATACGCGACTCACAATTCAATCCATAGTAGAAGATGCTTATGTATTCAGCCTTCGGCATTCCATACTGTGGACACCTCCTGAGCATGTCTTTAAACCTGTCCCACTCCTCATAAAATTTCTCACCCTGATTCATAACAAATCGAGTGATCTCTTGCTTCATTCTTAAGATCCTTGAGGGTGGCATGTATCTCTCCAAGAACTTCTGCTGCAGTTGGTCCCATGTAGTGCAATCTGTGGCATCAAGAGTCTCATTCCAAGCTTCCGCCTTATCAATCAAAGAGAACTTGAATAGGGCGATCCGCCTAGCATTATCATTAGCTCCACTGCCCTTTTGAGTGTTTGCATAACCAAGAAATCTTTGGAGATGCTGATATGGATCTTCAAAATAACCTCCAGAAAATGGATTCTTCTCTACCATGTTAATAAGAGCGGGATGTATCTCAAAATCATCATCTTCCCCCCTTGCTCCTATCAACCCCATGTTGACATTCCCAAAGTTCGTAAAAATTTCACGAATGGAAACATTATCCGGATTCTGCCTTGCTCCGGCCATGTTCAGCTCAATGTGTTATTTGCTCCTTTCCTTCCTCTCATTTTTTCAAGTGCACAAGTAACTCAGAAAAATTCAAGGTTAGATAGAAATAAATAATCACAAATAAAAGAAAAAGAAAAAAAATCTTAATCAACTAGAAATAATAAAATCAATAATAACAGCCATCCCCGACAACGGCGCCAAGAACTTGATGCGCATTTTTTTTGCACGCAAAATTAATCCCCAAGTATTAAGGATATCAATTGCAGCTTAAGCAAGCGACCAAGTGAATATCGAACCCAAAGGACGGCGTATTATCAATTTAATTATTATCTAAATTAATTAAGACAAGTTGGCAATTAAGTTTGAGGTTTAGGATGATTAAACTAATAAACAAGTAATTAAAATAACAAATAAAATAAATATCACTTGAAGGATACGAAAGTGGATCAAGTAGGAGAATAGGTATCTCTAAGATAATCCGGTTTTACTCATTAACTTCCCTTCCATGTGTCAATGTCCGACTCTGCCTTGTGGAATATGGATGCATCACTAAACCATGCATATCTACTCTATAGACACAAGAAAACATGCGTGTAACACGTGTGAATAACCTCGGAGCAAGAGATATAATTTCACCCCCCTTTCTAGGTACTATCAGTATCAATTATTTTCCCCTAGGATTGGTACTCTAACCCGATATGATCTCCCTTTATAGGTACTATAAAATTATCCTCTTTATCCTACTTATTAACCCGAATTCAATTCAATTAATAAGTATTCATATATGATAGTTCTAATGAAGCTTCGGAGTCCCCTCACTTAAAATCATAACATGGAATCCTGCTCAACAGTGAACGCACTCAACCAATAACCAAGTTATGTATTCAGACTCTACACAATGATTATTGATGCACAAAATGACTATGAGTATGGATTAAAAAAGCACAATCTTATATAAAATAAATCCACAAGTAGTGTTGTACGGAGTATACACATGGAAGTTCAATTAACTAGATAAAACCTTCACAACCCTAGTTCTATCAAAAAGGCTCTAGCCCATGGTGTTGTAGGAAACACACATGGGTGTTGGATAGATCTTACCCGGATGTCCGAAAAATACAAGATAAATTAGGAAACGAATAAACCCTAGATGTGGCGTCATCGCGTCCTTCTCGCTCTTGAATTCTCCTCTTAGTTCTCCCCTTGATTCCACAAACGAATCTTCAAAGTGATGGATGGATGGAGAAAAGGATGATGGTTGGGGGTGATCCCCCCTTGTGGGGTGTTGTATGTTGTGGCCTCTCTTCTCCTCTCTTGTTGTTGTGTTGTGTTCCTCCTCTCTTTGGGGCTATATAGACCTCCTTTTATACTTGTAATCACATCTCCTAGGCTTGGAATGGGCTTTTCAAGTGATCACACGCGTTTAGGCCTCGAAAATACAGATTTGGTAAGTTCCCGAAGCGCGGTTCGACCTCCCAAACAGGTCGAACCAAACAGGGAAGGTCGAACCATGGTCGAACCACCCTTCTGGGCGTCCCAGGTGCTTGGTTCGACCAGAAAAACAGGTCGAACCAGCATTTCGTGGTCGAACCAGTTTTTCCGCCGTCTGGTTCGACCTTGGTTCGACCTGATGCTCAGGTCGAACCCACCTGTTGTGGTCGAACCGGTCGGAATCAGCTTGCGCAGTCTCACCGTTTCGCGTATAACTTTTACATCCGACCTCCGAATTGAGTGATTTTTGTGCTCACGCGATCCTCTCTTCCTGAGCTTTCTATCATTATAAAGAAATCACAAAAACTCTAAGAATTGAATATGTAACAGGCCATGGAATGTAGCACTACAATTTTGTTCGGCACAGCTCGCGCGGCGTCACCACTTTGCTCATAACTTCCTCGTTCGGACTTCAATGATGGTGTTCTTTACGCCAAAACGACCCTCTATTCAGTGGATTTCCAACCATATATCATACCAGCAGTTTTGAGCTCCAAAACAATACAGAATAATTATGAAATTTGGATGTGCGTTTTCAGCATTCTTGCACAAATTGTACCTTTTCTCCAACTTTGCACTTTTTCATCCTTTTTCCACCTAAAACACAATAAAACACCTCAAGTGCACATAATTCTCACATATATCGAATATAAGACATTTGTGCTCATATAAGACTACAATATCAATCAAAAAGGTGTTAAATTGGATATTAAAACATGCTTATTTTAACTCTCTTCAACGAAGATAATACATTGTATGCTGCTATCATTCTGTGGTTGGCCTGAATTGTGCTTGAGAGGGCTACAGTGTTGGAAAAGATGTTGATTGTGGTGAATTATGGAGATGATTGTTCTGAGTTCATGAAAATACTTGAGCAAATTTATGGTTATCCAAGATCATCTAAACGAGCACAAATTCTCATCCTCCCAGATCCTTCTATCTCTCTACCTCTACTCCCTCATTTCATCTTTAAAAATACTTTGAACATCCTCCCAGATTCTCCTATCCCTTGATCGTCGTCATTTTCACCTAGATTTTAGTGTATTTATTTGTGGATTTTTGGATGTTTTTATCCGTATTTGTGTGACTTTTAGTGGAGTTATATGTTAATTAGGAGAAGTGTGTACAGATTGATAAATGTGTGGGAATGAGCTTAAATGTGTATAAAAAAGGTCAAAAATAGAGTTGGGAGCTAAAACGGAGAAAAGGGAACAGGGCACGCCTGAACACGCCCCGTGTTCTTGCGCACGAGTCGTGCGCCAGCACACGCCCCATGTTCGGAACACGAGCCTATCCGAGGTGACCGTGCACCATCATCAGAATAAGCTACACGCCCAGGAGGGGGTCATGTGTGGCACATGAGCCATGCCCGGTAACACGCAGTACACGCCGAACTATGTGTGCAGCACATGAGCTGTCTGCTACTACACGAGCTGTGTAGGTACCGAATCCAGAATAAGTTGTGCACGTGTTCTAGAAGATTCTAAGGGGTATAAGTACCCAATTTGTGCGAAAACTGAGGGGAGAGTCCATTTGAGCAGTTACCAAGATCAAACACACACTATCACACCACATTTCCACACACACTCTCTCCTACATCCAAATCAACCAAATTCATCAATTTCTATCACTTTGGATCCATAATTCTCTCCATACATCCTTCACCCACACCATCCTTAGAGAGTTTTGAGGCTTATTTGCATGGAAAACTTATGAAGGAAGGAGATCAACTCTTAATCGCAAGGGAAGAACTTCTACTTTTATTTTACATTTCCTTTGATTTGAAGTTGCCAATGGCATTTTATAGACTTTGTAACGTTTGTAATATGATTGTTGGTGGCTAGACCTCTTATGAGGCTAGCCACATGATGAGTTGAGGAAAAACTAGATTTGTGAGATTTTAGTAGTAAATTGAAGTGATGATGGAATTCTTCTTATAAATTGTGATTCATGATTCATTTTATTAATTGTGTGATTGATTTCTATACACATCATGTTAGAATGACCATTCCAATATTATGTGTTAGGGATAAATTGAATCAACTAGTGATATGATCATGCATGTCAGTATGAGGAGAGGTAAGCCATACCCTTTGAATGCTTAGAACACTTATAAGAGGATATTTGAGTAATTAGATGTGAAGAACCAAACTTAGAGTCATAGTACCTTCATGGGAATTGATAATAAGACCAATCTAAGGGAATTTAATCTTGTAAAATGGATGAGAACCTAGTCACCTTGGTCATAGGGATTAGGAGTACAATTGCGATTGCTTCTATTATATTGTTGATGATGATTACTACTAGAGTCTTGCATATCTAGGATACTACCTTAACTTGGATTGTGGTTAGCCTTGCACTCTTTCTAAAATTGATTTCAATCCTTTTATTACGTCCTTGTTCTTTGATAATCATAGTTATTACTTATTTTCTAGTTAATTGCTTATAGCAATTGTTAGTTTAAAACCCAAACTCAAATTCTATCACTTTTACAAAGCATGATTAAAGGCAAATCCGGATATACCTTGATTTTATTTTTTCCTTGGGACGATATTCTATAAATTTTGTTACTTGGTCACTGCGTTTACAACAACGATAGAGTTCTCTTAATTTTTAACCAAAAATGGGACTAAGAACATGGCGCCGCTTGCCGGGAAAATATTAAAATCTTGGTTGTAACGAGTTTGAATTTGATTAGTTTTGATAAGAGTATTTCTTTTATTTGTTTACTTTTCTTGGTTATTTGGGGAGCTAATTTGGAAATTTTTGTAGGTACATACAAACTCGTTCGAGGTCTCAATCCGTTGAACCTTTGAACTTGGAATTGGAAGCTACCTTAAGAAGACAAAGAAGAGGAGTGTTAGATCCTACGGAGGAAGTTATGGAAAATGGAATGGATAATGTCAATATAGTTGATTAAGAAGGTCATATGAGGAAATTTCAACAAGGGGATGATAATGTTCGAGGAGGACATGTTAATCCGGAGTTTGTGTCACAAGCTAATGCTCAACAAGTGCACTTGCAAAACCAACAATTACAAGCTATTATTCAACACTTGATGGCACAACAAGAAGCTAGAAATAATCAACAAGCTCCTCCGGTAGTGCAAAATCAACCTCGAGGCTATGGATATAATGGAGTGCGGATGAATATCTGAGATCATTTCCAACCTCAATATGGGAATTATGCTATGGGGCCGCCATTGAATGTCAACAATTTTAAGATCAAAATGGGGTAGATTAATATGGTACAAGCGAATTAATTTGGGGGTGGTGCAAGGGAAGATCCAAATGCTCACCTATCTCAATTACAGAATTAGCTAATAACATCAAGATAAACGGAGTGAGTTAGGATATTGTCAAGATGAAGCTCTTTTCCTTCTCATTAAGGGATCGAGCTAAGGCTTGGTATCATACTATACCTCCGGGATCTTATACTACATGGAGAGAGTTGGCTCAAAGGTTCTTGAGCAAGTATTTCCCACCATCAAAGATGTTGCATCTAAAAGATCAAATATTCCAATTTAAGCAAATGCCTCTTGAGACTTTTAGTGAGGCTTGGGATCGATTCAAAGAGATGCTTAGGAGATGTCCACAACATGGTTTTCCTGAAGATCAAAAAGTGAGATTTTTCTATGCCGGATTGAATGGAAGTGAAATAATGCTTATTGATGCTTCGGCGGGAGGTTCTATATTGGGGAAAACTCCAGAAAGAGCTATTGCTATATGTAAGAGATTGCTTTGAATATAGGTCAATGGCATATGGATAGAGCTTCGGGGATGTATGAAAGGGAAATAATTGCTAAGATGGAAGAAGTGTGCATGCAACAAGTGAAGAAGGAGGAAGCACCTAAGGAAGATGTAAGCGAAAAGGCAATTTTGAAGATACTTAAGAGAATGAATTCTAATTTGCATGTATCTCCAAATTTTATGCCTATGCCTTTGATGAATCAACAAATGTTTCCAAATCCTCAACAAGGCATTTCTATGCCTAATAGGTCAATCTTCTCAAAGTTGTCAAATACCTACACCTATGACTTAACAGGTATGCCTCCGAATTTTGGATTTCAAGATACTTGGTGCCAACCTGAAATGTCACTTGAGGAAGTTGGCATTCGATCATTTGGTTAACATGAACCGTTAGGGTTCCATACGATTATATATCAGTGGAAGCAAGAACATAAAATCATATTACCTTTCACCAGGGTATGTTGAAGAAGAAGAATTCTCATCGGCAGCATGTGCAGCCTCACCATTTTGGGTAAAACTCTCTCATCCAATCTTTGATTTGAGTGATCTACTTGCAAAAATGATCATATCCTCCGTGGCTTTTTAAAAGTGTATCACACGAACAGTTTGGAGTTACACATGATTTTATAAAAATTGTGGAAGTTGACAAACAACAGCAGCAAATAACATCTTGATCTTCTGTTGTATTCCCAAGTCCAATCTTGACGTCGAGTAGGCGACGATCTTCAAGATCCTCTCAATCTGCTATTCTATTTCCCTCCTCACAGTGTTAGACGTGAATCAGATTAGGGTTTAGGACAGCTGAGATGACTTATATATGGGCTACAGTAGGGACCAGGAGGAGAAATTAGAGACGGGCCTCCATTGGGCTTAAGTATCCAAGTTTAGCCAAAAACTTATACTTAAGTCCAATAATAATAATATAGTCCACTATATTATTACTACACTGCCGTTCCAATCCCATAATTATATTATGAGCTCATTCTTATTGTGAGCCCGTTAGTCTCCTCATGTTTAAGATATACAATGCTCATTAATTAATTAAGTTACTGACAACTCCATTAATTAATATCTCATCCGATAGCAGTACCACTCAACCTTGTTATCATGCCGGAATAAATTCACTTGCAGGATTTACATGATAATCCTTATGAGCTCCTCAAGGGGACATCTCAACCTATTTAATAGGACACGGATTCCTTCTACAATCAACATCACACCATAGAGACAACACTATTTCCCAACTCACCGAGTTTATTGATTTAATATTTAAATCTCACCCATTGATGAATCAAAGAGATATATACTGGCTTACGTGTCGAGGTTATTATATAGGGATTAAGAGTACAAACGTCCATAATAATTGAGATCAAGTTCTCCTATATAGTCAGTATAAGTTGAACGATCTCAAGCGGTCCTACTCAATACACAAAGTGCACTAATGTAATTTTATAGTTAAGAGAAACTAATACCAAATTACACTACAACCATCCCGATAGAGAGTTCATGTTTATCTCTGCTGTGAGCATCTGTTTATACTTTATAAGAAAACCGATAATATGATCTTCCGCATGTTGTTGCACAACATATTATCTACAGTATAAAGTAAGTGGACTATTGCATCGAACATATAAATAAATTGTAAGACGCAATCATTTGATCATATGATTCTCATTTCAAATAAATTGTTATAACATTGTTTATAAAAAAGCTAGACTTTTAGTATACAATCCAACAATCTCCCACTTATACTAAATGACTATGCTGTCAACTCCACTGCCATACATCTTATTCTCGCTCCCACTACACGACCATCAATAGCTTTCGCCTTAAGGTCCTTGTAAAAAGATTTACTAGTTTATCATTCGATGCAATCTAGGCGATACCAACTTTTCCCTCATCATACGATTTCTCGTAATAGGTGGTACTCGCGCTCCATGTGTTTATTTGCCTTATGAGCTCGTGATTCCTTCAAGATTGTAACTGCACCATTATTATCATAATAAATTGTAATAATCTTGGGCAAACTTAGAATCATATCTTAGTCCATTATGAAGTTTCTAGAGTCATGCAGATGGATTGGGCTGCCTCATATGCTCCAATTCAATATCTTCCTGTGGTGGAGTTCGAAATATATTTCTATATAACACTCCTCCATATTATAGCTCTACTTCCAAAATAAACACATAACCTTGAGGTGGATTTACTGCTGTCTCTATCTGATTTGAAAAATGTGAATCTATGTAACCCACAAGAAGCAGTGAATATGTCCAGTAAGTCCACATATAATGGTCCTTTTCAGGTACATAAGTATATATCTTATCACAGTTCAACATTCTTGTTTCGGGTTACCTTGATTTCCACTATCCATGCCTTTGGCAAAACAGATATCCATTCTTATGCATAGGATTCCATAGATTAGGCTTCCTTATTCGCCGAAGTATAAGGAACTGACTTCGTCTCCTTTATCTTCTTTTGTGTCTTAAGACACATTTTCTTAGATAAAGTCACATGCTAAAACGAGTAAAGATTGTATCATTTCATGAAGCTTGAGATAAGCATAACATCCTATCTTGTGATTCGTATGATCGCAAGGATATATTTTGCTTCTCTTAAGTCTTTCATTTCATACCACTTTATCAACCATACCCATACACCCGACAATACTTTTTCATTGTCTCCAATGAGCAAGATACCATCTACGTATAGTACAAGAAATACCACCACATTTCATTCATTCTTTTCAATATACAAAACACGTCAGAGCATTGATTAATCCATGTTACTGGATTTCCTCATCAAAACAGATATACCAAGATCTTGAATCTTGCTTTAGTCCATCGATGGACACTTTTAAGCTTACTATCAAAATGCTCTATGCACTTTGCAATGAATCACTCTGGTTGCTTCACATAAATGTTTTCCTCAAGACTTCCATCAGGAAATCTGTCTTGACATCTACTTGCTATATCTCATAATCAATATGAGTAGCAACATATAAAAGAATCTGGATCGACATAGGCATAGCTACCGGCGAACATGTTTCCTCATAATTGAACCATTTCTTTCTGAGTATACCTTTTCACAACAAGCTTTACTTCCATAGTTTTCACCTTATCGTTTGATCCTCTTTTATTTTGTATGACCACTTCCAATGACTTTTACACCATTTGATAGTTCTACAGTCTCCCAGATCTAATTTAGAATCCATAGATTCTAGTTAAGAATTCATTGCAACTTACTAAGATTTTATATTTCGATTTTGTAGTGCTTCGTCATACCCATAAGCCGATTTGATGTATACTAGGGACCAAGTCTCATGACTCTCCCGAAATATAAATCTATCCGGTTGTTGGACAACCCTCCCACTACGACAAGGCGCTACAGGTAATTGTGTATTAGATGTGGCACGCGATGCAGTTTACTTGTGGTATTTCATCTTGTACAATTGGTACTATACTTTGTGTTTTCCTCTCACATTCTTTAGAATAATTTATACATGGGTTTGTGATTTAATACATAGTCCTTATTCAAAAATCTAGTGTTTGTGTTAACAATCACCCTTCGATCTTTGAACTAACAAACCACCCTTCATTTTTTAGGATATCCCACAAGCAGACAAGCATCCTTACGACATGATGTTTCTAGGGCATACCCATAAAATGAATTTAATAATTCCAAATAACTCATCATCTCTCTAACCATTTCCATAAGAGTCGTTCTCTTATTAGGATTAGAAGACGTGTTACTAATTACTATTTATTGCATCCGTGGGATAATCATGATTTAAGAGTATATAAATTGTCACCAACGTACAACAACAGATTATCACTCCATCCTTCATTACAATGACTACATCATTTTAAAATGAAGTATCCATCCGTAATGTATAGAAAACTGAAATCAAATTCTTTCTATGAAAACGTACGTAAAGATAATTTCTCATAATCAAACGTTTATTCCTATCATAAGATAAATAAACTCCCACTTCAACAACCACCACTCTCGTAGTTTTACCCATGTACATAGTAATTTCATCATCACTTAGTTGCAGGCTTTTAGTGATTCCGGTATCTACACACAACGTGTCAGTAGATGCCATCACTAATCATGCTTCAATGACTAGTGAATGATATACTAACCTTGTTCATATCTTGATGAAAATTGATTTCTTTCGCCACTTGTTTTGTCAGAAGTTTCCCACCAAATACAGCCTCTTGTAATTCAGGTGGAACTTGTTCAAAACATCTAGGCAAATTATGGAGAATAAATTGACCTAGGTTCCCCTTCAATTTCTACTACAATCATTTCCAATTAATTCATCAAGTCAACTATGACCTCCTACCTTGTTAACCTCACTCAAGTATCCGAAGAGTCGCATGAGACCATCATATTTCTATGAACCTCTCACCTCTCCACTAGAGACTTAAATATGCATTAGAGGGCATTCTTAGTGAGAGCACATTTATATTTTCTCAAGCAATAAGAATTAAAACCAAGATTCTTTTTTAATCATCTAATTTTGGACCAGTAAATATAATTTCTTTTAGTAAACAATAAGCGAAATAAACCATTCGAAATTCCTGAGAATCACATAAATAAATACACCGATCAAATACTTCAAATTTATCCATTTATATTGATTCCCTCAAAATAATATAAAAATAAAATTCACCGACATCTCAAGCACCGTGAGTCTGCATGCCACGTTAGTGTGGACGTATACAAATCCGAACATTTACAAGAGAAGATTTTAACCATTAATTTTATTCGTCAATCTAACTTTATGATAAAATAATTAATAGTCGGTTCCTCTTTAGTCTTGCAAATAATAGCATTGACTCCGTTGGGGAGGATACTTATTATTTGCACCTAGGTGTACACCATTATTTGATCCCAAGTCCATTGCCCAAGCTTATGTTCCTTACTGTTGGAGAAGTACACACGCGCTCATATAACTTCCTACAATCATCAATTATAAGTTTGTACCAGTGAACTGCATATAAACTCATCCGTTAGAGAGGAAGGCACTATAGCCAACACTCAAGTTCATATGCATCACATTAAAAACAATAATTATTTAAAGAAGTCTGTACCAGTGATCCGTGAATAAACTCATCCATTAGGGAAGAAGGCACTATAGCCAACGCGGAAGTTTATTCACATCACTTACAAACCAATAATGGAGGCCACGAGAATTATTATCCAATCTCCTCTCCTACTTAGTTATTTAATACCGAGAGTTTTTACATGCATATAATATTCAAGAATAAAATACGCAACCTAGCATACTCCTATTATAGCACACAAGGAAGTTAATCACAGAGAATCATGCATACATATATACAATAATCAAATAATTAAATCAATTATGAATAGTTATATATCAGTGAATTCGATTGTTCGCCGCCAAGCACGAATGTGGGCAATATAGACGGGGATCGACACTAATATATAGGCTCCAGAACTACCGCTCGACTCGAGCTATCCTGCATGCCGAAATTAGCAGAATCGCATGCTTGTTGAGAGTGAAAATAAGCGTGTTTTAGTATCCAATTTAACACTTTTTTTTATGGAAATTGATATTATATATTAGCACAAGAGTCTTATATTCAATATATGTAAGAAAAAGGTGCACTTGAGGTATTTTGTTGTGTTTTAGGTGGAAAAAGGATCAAAAGTGCCAAGTTGGAGTAAAGGTGCAACTTGTGCAAGGATGCTGAAAAACACACGTCCAACTTGTGTAATATTTCTGTATTCATGTGGAGCTTTGAATTGGAAGTGCAATACATGGTTGGAAAGCTACATAAGAGAGGGTCGTTTTGACATAAGGAACACCTCAATCAAAATTCAAACGAGAAAGTTATGATCCAAATGGTGACATCGCGCAAGCTGTTCCTGTTCAGCACGACTGTTCTACTTTGAATGACTTTTTATACATTCAAATTTGGACTTTTGGTGAGATATTCATATGGATAGAAAGCCAAGAAAGAGAGGATAACGTGAGCGTAAGAATCACTCAAATCGGAGTTTTGAAGAGGAAGTTATGCTCAAAATTGTGAAGTCGCGCAGCTGCCAGCGAGAATTTTCGAGAATTTCCGAATTTATGCGTGTTTTTACGCCACTCAGTGTGTGTCACGTGTTTTACATCCCATTGCAAGTATTTTCGTGTTTTCCAAAAAAAGCCCTTCCTAGGTCCATAAGGAGAGCTTACAAGTATAAAAGGGATGTGGATCACATCATTATTCATTGAATTGAATTGAAAGAGAGCCACAAATCCATCCTACATCCCACAAGGGGGGATCACCCCCCAACCATCATTCACATCCTTTTCTCCATCCAATTATCACTTTGAAGATTCGTCTGTGGAATCAAGAGGAGAACCAAGAGGAGGATTCAAGATGGAGAAGGACGCGACGACGCCACATCTAGGGTTTATCTCGTTTCCTAATTTATCTTATAATTTTCCAGACATCCGGATAAGATCTATCCAACACCCATGATTGTTCTTCGTAACATCATGGGCTAGAGCCTTTTTGGTAGAACTAGGGTTGTGAAGATTTTTACCAATTAATTGAACTTTCGTGTGTAAACTCTGTACAACACTACTTCTGGATTTATTTTATATATGATTGTGCTTTTTTAATTCATACTCATGGTCGTTTTGTGCATCATTAACTATTATGTAGAGTTTGAATATATATCTTGGTTATTGATTGAGTGCGTTCACTGCTGAGCAGGATTCTATGTTATGATTCTAAGTGAGGGGACTCCGAAGCTTCATTAGAACTATCATATATGAATACTTATTAATTGAATTGAATTTGGGTTACTAAGTATGATAAAGAGGATAATTTTATAGTACCTATAAAGGGAGATCATATCGGGTTAGAGTACCAATTGGCCAGGTAAATAATTGATACTGATAGTACCTAGAAAATGGGGTGAAATTATATCTCTTGCTCCGAGGGTATTCACACGTGTTACACGCATGTTTACTTGTGTCTATAGAGTAGATTTGCATGGTTTAGTGATGCGCCCATATTCCACAAGGCGGAGTCGGACATCAACACACGGAAGGGAAATTAATGAATGAAACTGGATTATCCTAGAGCTACATATTCTCCTACTTGATCCACTTTCGTATTCTTCGAGTGATATTTTATTTTATTTGTTATTTAATAATTCTACTTAGTAGTTTAATAATAAAACCTCAATCTTTATTCCTTTCGTCTTAATTAATTTAGTTAGTAATTAAATTGGTAATACGCCGTCCTTTGGGTTCGATAATTCACTTGGTCGCTTGCTTAAGCTACAATTGATATCCTTAATACTTGGGGATTAATTTTGCGTGCAAAGAAAACGCACATCAAGTTCTTGGCGCCATTGCCGGGGACGACTGTTATTATTAGTTTATTATTTCTAGTTTGATTAAGACTTTTATTTGTGATTATTTATTTCTATCTAACCTTTAATTTTTCTGAGGTACTTGTGCACTAGGAAAAGGAGAGGAAGGAAAGATGGAATATCACATTGAGCTAAACATGGCTGGAGCAAGGTAGAATCCAGATAATATTGCCATACGTGAAATTTTCTCGAACTTTGGGAATATCAACATGGGGTTGATAGGAGCAAGGGGGGAAGATGATGATTTTAAGATACATCCCACTCTTATTAACATGGTGGGGAAGAATCCCTTTTCTGGAGGTTGTTTTGAAGATCCATATCAGCATCTCAAAAGATTCCTTGGTTATGCAAACACTCAAAAGGGTGCTGGAGCTAATGATAATGCTAGACGAATCGCCCTATTCAAGTTTTCTTTGATTGATAGAGCGAAAACTTAGTATGAGACTCTTGAGGCCACAAATTGCACTACATGAGACCAACTGCAGCAAAAGTTCTTGGAGAGATACATGCCACCCTCTAAGGTGTTTAGAATGAGACATGAGATCACCCAATTTGTTATGAATTAGGGTGAGAAATTTCATGAGGCGTGGGATATGTATAAAGACATGCTCAGGAGGTGCCCACAACATGGGATGTCTAAGGCTGAGTACATAAGCATCTTCTACTATGGATTGAATTGTGAGTCACGTATTTTTATTGATGCATTATCAGGTGGAGCACTGTTATCAAAGGCAGCACTTGAAGCAGAAAAGTTGTTAGAAGACATCTCTACGAATTCATGTGACTGGCCTACGGAAAGAGTTAGAGGAACTTATGTAGTTGGCAAGGTGGCGCAGGTTGAACATCAAGTGGTGATGCCGAATAGGGATGATGAGATCGTCTCTAGTCTAGCTAACATCAACAAGCTGCTAGAGTCCCAGCAGAAGCAGATTACAGAGTTGATACTAAGGGGGCCTAGTATGCAGCAGCACAAAGTGAAGAGTATTGAAGATACCTTTAATCGATACATGGCTGAGAATGATGCAAGAGTTTACCACATTGAGGCTTCCATGAATGTTGATCATGCAGATTTATCTAATCAGTTGAAGGACCTTACCTTAATTATGGGGCAGATGGCCACGAATGTGAATCAATTGACACAAACATTAGAGGATAATGCCATCACATTGAGGTTCGAGATGCAATATGAAGGTCCAATGAAGCCTGTGTATGAAAACGAAGAAGGCAGGGCTCCCGTTCGACCAAGCTTAGGCCATTCAACCAGAACTAATGGTCGAATGGTAGTCGAATGAGTTAAAAAAAAATTGAATCCCGATGCTCTATTTTCTGACCCTCCGTTCGACCAACACCCTTCCGTTCGACCAGACCATCTTGGTCGAACGGTGATCGAACAACACCTGAAGAACGGGAGCTTGCGATCAGTAAAGTTGCTTGACCAAGCACCTTCTGTTCGACTAGACCACTTTGGTCGAACAGTGGTCAAACAACTTCAAGAACCTTCCGTTTCGATACTGGATGCTATACCTGTTATTCAAAGTACTCCAGTACCATTACATGAGCATAATACTCAGCTTATAGCGGAGAAGAAGTGGGAAAGAGCAAGGAGATTGAGAGCCGAGAAGCTTAGATTGCAGATGGATAATGAAGATGTGGTTTTCTCTCTTGATCATGCAATGAAGATGCCCATGGAGACTCAATCATGCAATAGCATAGATGTGGTTTCTAACCTGTTTAATCTTGATTTTTCTAAGACAGATGATTCTGAATGTAAGTGGAAGATTGACAATGAGGTGTCTAGACAGCCATGGGAGGAAGGAAATTCTGAGGATCATATTTTTGTAACCAAGAAAGGTGAGGTATTGAGTGTAGACAGGAAGAGAGAAAGAAAGTATTTGAAGGTGAGGATGAGAGAAGACCGTTCTCTGATCTAGTAGCCTACAAAGGTTACATCCGTCGTGACTCTCCGACGTTAAATATGAGCGCCTATTGGGGGCTTGCCCTTCTATTTTATTGCTTTATTTATTTTGTGTGAGTAAGAAATTTTTATATTTAAGGTGCTTACTAATCGGCAATTATATCTCTTTGCAAACTTAGTTTCAACTTATGTTTCTACTAAGTTTTGGGGGTGTGATGTTCTTACCTCATTGAAGCACCAAGAGTATAATCTTTTCTTTGTAATGTTTGCTAGGAGAGTTGATTTTTTGCGATATGTTGAAACTTTAATCGATTTTGATATGTCGATTTTTTGCAATTTGCCTAGTGTTCAGTGGTGTGCCTTGTGTGAGGAGCCAATTAGATAGTCAATTGAGTCTTTCTTATAGTTCTCTTATTTTATGAATCCTGTGATGATGAGTGCATTTGAGTTTTGATGATAGAAATAGGTAAACTGAGGTTTTGACCTGATCGAGTTGAACAACTCGAGGAGCTCGTGCATACGTTGAAGAAAAATCAGGTGCCCTAATTTTCTTATTCTAATTTTTATATGTGTTTTTAATTCATGGAGTGGAAGGATTGAGTTTGGTTTTGGTGATCCATGTGATCTTATATTTTTAAATTGTGCCTGAAATTCATATGCTTTTGAAATTGATGAAGGAAGTGTACTTGAGTTATATTGTGATATGAAGTTCTATGTGTACTTGTGGGATATTGCTTACCATGAAAAGTGCTCTGTTACTTGTTAAAAATCCATGTGAGAATTTGAGCCTTGTTGATCATGTACATAATCACATGATTTTTTTTCCGGTGAGTATCGTTCTTGTGTGTGTATTCTAGAACTTGCCTCTTGTCTTACTTGAAACTACATGTGTGTTAGATAATGGGAGATGATTTTAGGCCATCCTTGAAATTATAAGTCACTTTGCCAAATAATTTCCTACAAAATAATTATAAATCCATAGTTTGCCCTTTTGAGCCTAAAAACCTTATTTCTTTGGCAACATACGAAGATAGCCACTTTGATATCCTATTTGAGCCTTAAATTCCTATATTTAGTAGAGAAGTAAATGCTGTCAAAGTGTGTGAATTGATTTTCATGGAGTTTGGAAGGAATAAAATATTTAGAGCTGTACAACTGATTATGAGCTGAAAAATAAGTTGCTTAGGGGTAGTACCCGAAACTGGTACCCCGAGATATTAGAGGTAGTGCCCAAAACTGGTACCTCGAGAAAAAAGAAAGGAAAGAAAAAGTAAGTTGAGCTTGAAGGAAATGAGAGAAAAGAAAATTAGAAGAGCATGAAACTGGATAGCCTTGAAGTGTAAAAATCTGCAGTACAAAAGATCTCTAATTTTAATTCTCTACTAATTAAGTTACTTTATCCATATATTTCCTACCCTTATCAAAGAGCCGACATTACATCCTATGAAAAGTCTTATTTGATCCCATTGTCGAATCATACTTTTAGTGGTGGAGAGTTTGAGACGTTTGGCAAGCTTATGGTTACGCATGCATTTGAATTGAATCTTAGTGTAAACTCCTTATCCTATAAGTGTATATCTTTTACACTTGAGTGCGAGTGATATATACTTCCCATGAGAACATGTGGATGGAGCATTTGAATTGGTGGTGATTGTCTTAACTTGTATGCTATGAATTGATTATTACATGTAATGAGAGTTACAAGACCTAAGTTAAGGACAATTGTATTTTGAATATGGTATGAGTCATAGTCCTTGTTTTCCTACTAATTTTCATACTCTCTCTCTCTTTAATTTTATTTTGTTGCCTCGGGACGAGAAATGGGTAAGTTTGGGGGTTTGTTGAGAGTGAAAATAAGCGTATTTTAGTGTCCAATTTAACACCATTTTTATGGGAATTGATGTTATATATTAGCACAAGAGTCTTATATTCAATATATGTAAGAAAAAGGTGCACTTGAGGTATTTTTTTGTGTTTTAGGTGGAAAAAGGATCAAAAGTGCCAAGTTGGAGTAAAGGTGAAACTTATGCAAGGATGCTGAAAAACACACGTCCAACTTGTGTAATTTTTTTATATTCGTGTGGAGCTTTGAATTGGAAGTACGATACATGGTTGGAAAGCTACAGAAGAGAGGGTCATTTTGGCATAAGGAACACCTCAATTGGAATTCAAATGAGAAAGTTATGATCCAAATGGTGACGTCGCGCAAGCTGTTCCTATTCAGCACGACTGTTCCATTTTGTATGACTTGTTATATATTCAAATATTAGAATTTTGGTGAGATATTAATCTGGATAGAAATCCAAGGAAGAGAGAATCACGTGAGTACAAGAATCACTCAAATCAGAGTTTTGAAGAGGAAGTTATGCTCAAAATCGTGAAGTCGCGCAGCTGCCAGCGAGAATTTCTGAAAATTTCCGAATTTGTGCATGTTTTTATACCACTCAGTGTGTGTCGCGTATTTTACATCCCATTGCATGTATTTTCGTGTTTTCCAAGGAAAAACCCTTCCTAGGTCCATAAGGAGAGCTTACAAGTATAGAAGGGGATGTGGATCACATCATTATTCATTGAATTGAATTGGAAGAGAGCCACAAATCCATCCTACACCCCACAAGGGGGGATCACCCCCCAACCATCATCCACATTATTTCCTCCATCTAATTATCACTTTGAAGATTCGTCTGTGGAATCAAGAGGAGAACCAAGAGGAGGATTTAAGATGGAGAAGGACGCGACGATGCCACATCTAGGGTTTATCTCGTTTCCTAATTTATCTTGTAATTTTCCAGACATCCGGGTAAGATCTATCCAACACCCATGATTGTTCTTCGTAACATCATGGGCTAGAGCATTTTTGGTAGAACTAGGGTTGTGAAGGTTTTTACCAATTAATTGAACTTTCGTGCGTAAACTCTGTACAACACTACTTCTGGATTTATTTTATATATGATTGTACTTTTTAATTCATACTCATGGTCGTTTTGTGCATCATTAACTGTTATGTAGAGTCTGAATACATATCTTAGTTATTTATTGACTGTGTTCACCGCTGAACAGGATTTCATATTATGGGGGACTCCGAAGCTTCATTAGAATTATTATATATATGAATACTTATTAATTGAATTGAATTCGGTATATTAAGTAGGATAAAGAGGATAATTTTATAGTACCTATAAAGGTAGATCATATCGGGTTAGAGTACTAATTGGCTAGGGAAATAATTGATACTGATAGTACCTTGAAAGGGGGGTGGAATTATATCTCTTGCTCCGAGGGTATTCACACATGTTACACGCATGTTTACTTGTGTCTATAGAGTAGATTTGCATGGTTTAGTGATGCGTCCATATTCCACAATGCAGAGTCGGACATCAACACACGGAAGAAAAATTAATGAGTAAAACTGGATTATCCTAGAGCTACCTATTCTCCTACTTGATCCACTTTCGTATTCTTCGAGTGATATTTTATTTTATTTGTTATTTAATAATTATGCTTAGTAGTTTAATAATAAAACCTCAATCTTTATTCCCTTTGTCTTAATTAATTTAGTTAATAATTAAATTGGTAATACGCCGTTCTTTGAGTTCGGTAATTCACTTGGTCGCTTGCTTAAGTTGCAACTGATATCCTTAATACTTGGGGATTAATTTTGCGTGCAAAGAAAATATGCATCAACGCTGCCATCCACAGATGCGCGCAGCCCACCGAGCACAAGCATGCTCGCCTAGCACTATACTTGACTCGCCCAAAATTTTATCCAACTCGCCCTGAACGCTAAACCAGACTCGCCCTGAAGCTCTTGTTGACTCGCCAAGAACTTTAGTCGACTCGCCCAGAATGTTGGTTGATTCACCCTGAACTCTAGTCAACTCCCCCAGAACTTCACCTAACTTGCCCTGAATGCTGTTTGATTCAACAGAATACTGGTCGACTCGCCCGGACATGCGTTGCACGCCACTCCCCGCCATAGACGAGAAACCCACGCAGTGCGCATCATGCCATGTAATCGTCCAGTAGCTCGCTGCCACTCTTAGCACATGCTTACCATCGAGTGCCTACCGCATACCTAAGCACACGCCTCTAAGCGCCTTCACCCGGCAAATGCTAACCTACGGACCTACTTTCACGGTAACAAGTGCCAACTGTGTAGCCCATCCGTGCGCCAGCATCCAACTTCGCGCGCCTATTACACGTCCAGCCACATGCCAAGCTGCTCGTTAGCACGCATGGGTTGCCTTCCAACATGCTCTTCGTTTAACATCAACACACGGCTCAAAGAATCTGTGTACGCCAACAACGTACTATTTCGTGCATGCCAAGTCATTACCGCCTGACACCATGCTCGCTATCGCGAGCCCATCGAGCAAACTAGCACCCACCGTGCGCCTTAATGAGCTACCATGCACCCGTCGCCTGCTTCTTCTATGCCAACGTGCAAGCCGATAGGCTTCATCACACGGCAGTTGCTCGCCTTTCACTCGACGCCGAGCACTGTGCTCGGCATCCTCCAAGCATGATTTTATCTCTTGAATTTGATGAACAGGTTCGATTCTCTCACCGAGGCATGAATATTCGAACAGATTCTCACAGGCAGCAACATAGGGTATTTAAGATAATATGATAATTCCAAAACCCTAATCATACATGTGATTCTATTTCGAACAAGAAACATATAAGCCACATAAACCCTAGCCTAACATGTCACTCTTAGCCATGAAACCGAAGATCTGATACCAATTGTTGGCATTCAATCATTTGGTTAATGTGAACCGTTAGGGTTCCATATGATTCTATATCAGCAGAAGCAAGAACATAAAATCATATTACCTTTCACCAGGTATGTTGAAGAAGAAGAATTCTCGCCGGCAGCACGCGCAGCCTCACTGCTTTGGGTATAACTCTCTAATCCAATCTCCAATTTGAGTAATCTACATGCCAAAATGATCCTCTCTTCCGTGGCTTTCCAATAGTGTATTACACAAATAGTTTCAAGTTACACACGATTTTAGAAAAATTGTGGAAGTTGACAAACAGCAGCAATAAACAACCTCTTGATCTTCTGCTATATTCCCAAATCCAATCTTGATGTCGTGTGGGCGACGATCCTCAAGATCTGCTGTTCCATTTCCCTCCTCACAATGTTAGGTGTGAATCAGATTAGGGTTTAGGACAGCTGAGATGACTTATATATGGGCTACAGCAGGGACCAGGAAGAGAAATTAAAGTCGGGCCTCCATTGGGCTTAAGTATCCAAGTTTAGCCCAAAACTTATACTTAAGTCTAATAATAATAATATAGTCCACTAAAATATTATTACTGCACTGCCGCTCCAATCCCATAATTATGTTATGGGCTCCTTCTTATTATGAGCCCGTTAGTCTCCCCATGTTTAAAATATACAATGCCCATTAATTAATTAAATTACTAACAGCTCCATTAATTAATATCTCAT
Source organism: Pogostemon cablin (assembly GCA_023678885.1). NCBI lineage: Eukaryota > Viridiplantae > Streptophyta > Magnoliopsida > Lamiales > Lamiaceae > Pogostemon > Pogostemon cablin. Next base: position 14,953,481 of record CM042979.1, read on the forward strand.
CCGAGAGTAGTACCACTCAACTTTGTTATCATGTCGGAATAAATCCACCTGTAGGGTATACATGATAATCCTTATGAGCTCCTCAAGGGGACATCATCAACCTATTTAATAGGACACGGATTCCTTCTACAATCAACAGCACACCATAGAGACAGCACTATTTTCCAACTCATTGAGTTTATTGATTTAATATTTAAATCTCACCCATTGATGAATCAAAGAGATAAACACTGGCTTACATGTCGAGGTTATTGTGTAGGGATTAAGAGCACGAACATCCATATTAACTGAAATCAAGTTCTCCTATATAGTCAGTATAAGTTGAACGATCTCAAGCATTCCTGCTCAATACACAAAGTGCACTAATGTGATTTTATAGTCAAGACAAACTAATACCAAATCACACTACAACCACCCCGATAGAGAGTCCCTATCTATTTCGGTTGTGAGCATCTGTTTATACTTTATAAGGAAATCGATAATATGATCTTCTGCGTGTTATCGCACAATATATTATCTACAGTATAAAGTAAGTGGACTATTGCATCAGACATGTAAATAAATTATAAGACGCAATCATTTGATCATATGATTCTCATTTCAAATAAATTGTTATAACATTGTTTATACAAAAAGCTAGACTTTTAGTATACAATCCAACAGCCTTCATGCAAGGAAGGAACTTTCAATAAAATTATGGTGGTAACTTTGGTAACCATGGAGGGGGATATCCACAAAGGCAAGGAGGATGGGGTCAAGGTAATTTTGGAGGAAATTTTGACCAACCTCGAAGTTATGAGAATTTATCATATGGGAATCAAGGGAATGCCCTTACTCTTCCACCGGGCACTAATCCGGGGGAGAAAGCTCCAAATGGTGAAGGGAAGCCTACAATGGAAGATCAAATGGCTAAGGTGTTGGAATATATGAAGGAAGCTAAAGAAGAGAAAAAGTATGAAAAAGAGGAAAGAAGACAAAAAGATGTAAGTGAGAGGAGATTTAAAGCGATTGAGACTCAAATTAGTCAAATGGCTAGTGAAAGGGAGGATGTTCATCATCAAGGGAAGTTTCCATCTACAACCATTACTAACCCTAAGGAGCAATGCAAAGCTATTGAACTTCGTAGTGGAACAAAATACGAAGGGACTTCTATGCCAACGGAAGTAGAGAGAGTAGAATGTAAACTCGAGCCTATGGAAAGAATGGATGATGAAGGGAAAGAGAAAAAAGTTGAAATTGTTGAAAAGGATGAAAGTTTCCCAACACTTGAAGATGAGAAAGTGACGTCTCCAAAGAAGTGTGAAAGATGTAAGGAAGCAAAATGTAAAGAGCGGGAAGAGAGCTTTGAAAGAGATGAATGGGAATACCTAAGTTTCCCGTAGCAATTCCATTCCTACAAAGATGCTTGTAAAAAGGATTGGACGAAAAATTTGCTAAGTTTCTTGAGATGTTGAAAAAGATCCATATAAATATTCCTTTTGAGGATGCTTTGCTTCAAATGCCCAACTACTCCAAGCTTTTGAAGGATATATTATCAAAGAAAAGGAGCTTGTGTGAGTTTGAAATAGTTAATCTCACGGAGGAATGTAGTGCTATTCTACAAAAGAAACTCCCTCCTAAATTGAAAGACCCGGGAAGTTTCACTATTCCATGTGAGATGGGAGAGCATGAAAACTACAAAGCTCTATGTGACTTGGGTGCAAGCATCAATTTGATGCCCTTGTCAATTTTTAAGAAGTTGAGTATTGGTGAGGTTAAACATACGTCGGTCACACTTTAATTAGCCGATCAGTCTTTGATACACCCAAAGGGAATTGTGGAAGATGTTTTGATCAAAGTTGGTAAGTTTGTATTTCCTGTTGATTTTGTGGTATTAGATATGGATGAAGATACAAATATTCCATTGATACTTGGACGTCCATTTCTAGCCACGGGAAAGGCATTGATAGATGTGGAGAAAGGGGAGTTAAATTTAAGGGTGAATGAGGAAGAGGTGATATTTTCATTGAGAGAGGCTATGAGGAATCCTAAGAACAAGAAGGAATGTAGGAGATTGGAGGTCATGGACAACATTGTTGAAAAACATATGCATCATCTTCATTCTAAGGATTCTTTGGAAATTATCATAAGCCACTCTTATTGACTCTATAAATTCTAATTCTTCTTGTTGTTTAGAAAATGATGAAATAATTGATGAGTTGAATTGTTTAAATACTTGTAGGGAATTCACAAGTAAGAAAGCCAAAGTGGAGAAACTTGATGAAGAACCAAAAGAAGGAGTGCAAGAGAAGAAAAAGAAAGAGTTGAAACTATTACCGGAGCATTTGAAGTACGCTTACTTGGAAGAGAATGAAACGTATCCGGTAATTGTATCTTCTTCCTTAATAATTTAGAATTGGAAAAGTTGTTAAGAGTGTTAAGGGAGCATAAATCTTCCATTGGTTGGAGTATAAAAGACTTGAAAGGTATAAGCCCATCTTTATGTATGCATAAGATTCACTTGATTGATGATGAGAAGTCATGTGTGCAAAATCAACATAGATTAAATCCTATAATGTAAGAAGTGGTAAGAAAAGAGGTGTTAAAATGGCTTGATACGAGAATTATCTTTCCAATTAGTAATAGTCCATACATGAGTCCTTTACATGTCGTAGAAAAAAGGGTGGCATGACAATTATTTGATCCGATACAAATGAAACAATTGTCACCCGAACTATCACGGGTTGGAGAGTGTGTGTTGATTATCGTAAATTAAAGGAGAACACTCGTAAAGATCATTTTTCATTGCAATTCATAGACCAAATGTTGGATAGACTTGCGGGACATGAGTACTATTGTTTTCTTGATAGATATTCGGGGTATAATCAAATATTGATTGCCCCGGAAGACCACGAAAAGATAACATTCACTTGTCCTTATGGTACATTTGCATTTTGGATGATGCCATTCGGTCTATGTAATGCTCCTGCCACTTTTCAACATTGTATGATGTCGATCTTTGATGGTTTAATTGAAAATGTCATGGAGGTGTTTATGGATGATTTTTCTGTGTATGATTCCTCTTATGATATTTGCTTAACTAATCTTACAATTATTTTGCAAAGGTGTGAAGAGTCGAATCTTGTGTTAAATTGGGAAAAATGCCACTTCATAGTGACTGATGGGATAGTATTGGGACATCATATATCGAAGGATGGTTTGAAAGTGGATAGGGCAAAAGTGGTAGCCATAGAACGTCTTTCCCCTCCTACTAGTGAGAAGGGGATGAGATCATTCTTAGGTCATGCAAGCTTTTACAGACGCTTTATCAAAGATTTTTCAAAAATTGTTAAACCACTTTGTAAACTACTTGAAAAAGATTGTCCATTTAACTTTGATAATGAATGTCGTGTCTCATTTCAGGTGCTAAATGATGCTCTCAATTCTTCTCCAATATTCATTACCCTGGATTGGAGCCTACAGTTTGAATTGCATTATGATGCTAGTAATCAATCCGTAGTTGTGGTACTTGGGCAAACGGGAGAGAAAAAGTTTAGAGCAATCTATTACGCCTCCAAGACATTGAATTCGTTGCAAGTTAATTACACTACAATGGAGAAGGAATTTTTGGCCGTGGTGTACGCTTTTGAGAAGTTTCGACCGTATTTGGTTGGCACACAAACTATTGTTTACACGGACCATGCCGTGATAAAATACCTCATGAGTAAGAAATATGCTAAGTCACGTTTGATCCGTTGGGTGTTACTTTTGCAGGAATTTGATGTGGTGATCAAAGATAAAAAGGGGATGGAGAATGTGATTGCAGATCATTTGTCTAGATTGGAGAATGGAGGAGAGAATGAGGACATGAAGCTGAAAGGAGATGAGTTCCCGGATGAGGAAATTCTTCAAGTTGAAGTTGAGCAAGTGTGTACTCTCATGGTGAATGTACCTCCTTGGTATGCAGATTATGTCAACTTCCTTGCTTGTGGAATCAAGTCCACGTTGCTAAATGAGTATAAGGTAAAAAGGTTTTATGTTCAAGTAAAGAAATACTTGTGGGATGAGCCCTTTTTGTTTAAGATTTTCAATAATGGAGTTATAAGAAGGTGTATGGCCAATGAAGAAGTTGTGGGGATACTAGAGTTATGTCACTCGTCTTTGTGTGGGGGCCACTTCGGTCATAAAAAAACAGAGGCTAAGATTTTACAATCGGGTTTTTATTGGCTTACATTGTTTAAAGATGCAAAGAAATTTGTGGCTAAGTGTGATAGATGCAAAAGAGTAGGGGGAATAGGTAAGAAAGATGAGATGCCCATGAGTTTAAGAATTGATGTGGAGATTTTTTATGTATGGGTCATTAATTTTATGGGACCGTTCCCCTCGTCTCAAGGATATATGTACATCTTGCTAGCCGTGGACTATGTGTCGAAGTAAGTGGAGGCAATCCCCACTAAGACAAATAATGCTTTGATTGTTCAAAGGTTCTTGAAAAAGAAATATTTTTGCTAGGTTTGGAGTTCCACGTGCATTAGTGAGTGATGGAGGGTCTCATTTTGTAAATAAATTGATGGAAGGATTGTTGAAGAGATATGGAGTGAAACATCGAGTGGCTACACGTTACCACCCTCAAGCGAATGGATTGGTGGAGGTCTCAAACCGTCAAATCAAGTTAGTTTTGGAAAAGAAAATCAATGGGGGGAGGAAGGATTGGTCGAAAAAGTTCGATGATGCCTTATGGGCATATCGAATGGCTTTTAAGACCATCCTTGGTGTGTCACCATATCAATTGAGTTATGGAAAGGCTTGTCATCTTCCAGTAGAATTGGAGCACCGTGCGTTGTGGGCTATTAAACGCCTTAATATGGATGAAGGGGAGAGTGGCAAAGCAAGGTTGTTAAAATTGGTTGAGCTTGAGGAGTTTAGAGGAAGAACATTTGATAATTCCCTCATTTACAAAGAGAATATGAAGAGATGGCATGATGCAAAAGTGAAGGAAAAGACGTTTGCTCCCGAGGACAAGGAACTTGTATATAATTTAAGGCTTAAGTTATTTCCCAAAAAGCTTAAGTCTAAATAGATGGGGCAATTTGAAGTGCTTGAGGTGTTGAGTGGAAATACATTGAAGCTAAAGGGTCCTAGTAATGACTTTGTAGTGAATGGTCATAGGGTGAAACATTACCTATCTCCTTCTCAAAAGGAGATAGTGTATGTAAATACCCTATCTTCTTGAAATTCTTTGGGTGTTTCATAGAGCAAATTTTATTTTATGTTTGTTTTTTAATTATTTTCTTTTAGTTTGGTATGTAGGTGGAAAATCTCATTGAGAAAATTGCATATGAAGAAAGACAAGGGTGATAGAGATGGAATATAGATGTATGCCATACCACTTTTTACAAACTTATATTTTAACACTTGTGTTAATTTAAATTTGGGAGGAAGTGCGTGGTGGCCATACTTGGATTTTGGAAGTGCACATATGTCATTACAAGGTAATCTTATGAAGATCATTGGTGGAAACTACAAGGTAAGTCTCACCACTTTGTGCAAACTTAATTCTCAACTTGTTTCGATTTAAGTTTGGGGGGTGAGTGTGTCGTGTGAGTCGCCACTTGTATATGCCTGATATATCATGTGTTGATAGTATATGCTTAAAATTTTTCTCATGAGTTAGGTTCGTTTTGGTACGTTTAGTGGTGTCGAAGTGCATGATAGTCTGTTATTTGATCATAATTATGGAGCTGATGTTGTGATGACTTCTTAAGCATATATATGGTGTATTTGAAGTGTTAAAACAGAGAAAAACAGGGTTTGGAAATTGAATAAGGGCAAAACGGAGAGCAGGAACACGCCTCGTGTGTAGAGCTTGGCCCTGTACATGAGGGCGTGTGCTAGCATCAGAAGCAAAAACATGCCCAGGGGTAGGTCGTGTTCTGCGCACGGGTCGTGTCGTGTATCGAAACACGCCTAGTGTACCAGACTCGGCCCTGTCCAAAGTGGCCATGTGCGAGCATCAGAAATATCTACTCGCCCATGCCACGGGTGAGTACAGAACACGAGGTGTGTCGATGCAAGAAACACGGGCCGTGTAGCAGAGCACGAGCCGTGCAGTGTTCGAAGTCAGATTTTAAAAGCTCGATTTCAGAATAGTTTGCAATGGCCATTCATCCCGTACGCATTGAAGGTTTAATCCCATTGCAAATACACTTCATCCTTCAAGAGATTCTCCATAAATCTTCAGTTGTGAGGTAAGATTGAGTGATTAAGAGTGAATTTCATCATCTCCAAACATCAAAATATCCTTCCAAGCATAAATCGCATAGGTATGAACCCTAACCTTGACATTTTTGGATTTTGATAGAAATTGAGCAAATTGATGCATGGGCTTTGTCTTATAGTGAGTTTGGGATATGTTTATAATTGTTGAATATGCAGTTGAAAGTTTTGTGGTTAAATTGATTTAAATTGAAAGTTAGGGTTCATGAGCAAGAGAATTTGGGAATTTTTGACTTGGGTTAAATTGAATTATTGTGATGTGACAGATTGATTGGGAATGCTTGTATGATGATGATATAGTCATGAAATAGGGCTTAGGTGTTTAGGATTTGGGCATGAGGCTAGTTGGTCTTTATTTGAAAACATATTGAAATGTTATACATGCCAAGTGTTTGATGAAATGCCTAAGTGATTATTTTGTGAAATTTTGAAATAATATGAGCATGATGAATATTGATTAGATACATGAGATAATCTTTGAGGAATTCCATATGAATATGAGGTTTATGTGAGTGTGAAATAAAGAAGATTGTTGCTAGTTGCTTTAAATTGTGTGGAATTCAAATGGTGATGCATGAAAAAGTTGAGAATTCATGATAAAGTAATAGATAAGCATGTTTAGAGTTTCCATCTAAGTTAAATAACTTGTGGTGACTCTATGCTTAGATAATTATCACTATTTTGGTAAGATTGAAGTTAATTTGTGAAGTGGTGAATCTTGTAGATGGCCGAAAGGAGAGTAAGAGCAAGAAATGAGGATTTCATAATCGTTACGGATGCGAGGGAACTTGCCAATCTTGATGTTCAAATGATGGAAGATGGGATTCATCCGAATTATTTTGGGGTAGAGTTTGAAGAATATTGAGGAAAATATGTACTCTTTTGGCAAATAATTTTCCCTAAGATCAAACCAACTCGATTCCAAGATACCACGACTGTGGAGGGACTTGGAATAAAGGGTGATTTGAGGAGTTTGTTTCAGTTTGCACACATGGAGGAGTTTTCGATAAGAGACCTCCGACTTACTTACACCTAACAGCTGAATTTTTAAGTATCTTAGAGGTAAAGAAGGATAGGAATAAGTTCCAGTGTCCATTACGTTCCAATTGAATAACGTGATGAGAAGGAAAAATCCTCTACATGTTTTGAACCAATTCATGGGGTTCCCGCCATGTGAGGGTCACAGAAGCTTCTATGATGGAGGGGGTTTTAATCAACAAGATTGGTGGAAGAGACTCATCAATGATGGGATAGAGCAGGTAGGGTACATACCTAGCGCATCAAAAGGGACTGCTATAAGAAACCCGGTGATGAGATACCTTGAGAAAATTATCTCGAACACCATTTTAGGAAGATTTGAAAGTGGAACAGTGGGTAAAAGCAGTTGCACATCATGTTTTGCTTACATCGTGAGCTATAACTGAACATGGCGGCACATTTCATTCAACAAGTAGAGAGAGTGGCTAAGAGGCAAACTTCTCAAGGAGTGATGCTTGGAGGGATAGTCACCATGATAGCTCAGGGCTTGGGTGTCATCCTTACAGGGACGCAAAACAGGATGACAAGTGAGGGTTTGAACTATAATCAGTTTATAAGGATGGAGTTCTTGTCTCTAATTGGGGACCGATACTGTTTAAGGAAAGAAAATGGTGCTCTGTTTCCTCTACCAGCTCCAGAGCTTACCACGGTTTACACTCATCGGAAGTATGCAAATTTGGCCATGATTAATTCTTGATGAGAGGACCGATTGAATATAGACAAACTAGAATTTGCTCATGGACTATAGGAACGAAGCCTGGATGGTGGATATTGGTGAAATGATCTTAGGCCATCCTTGTTAAATGAAGTTATAGCCATAAATTTCATTACCCAAACATCATCCCTAGTTAGCCATATTGAGCCTATAAGCCTATTCTTTGTGATTTGAGCATAATACAAGCCTTAAACACCTACTTGAGCCTTATATATATAACCTTTGTGTGGGTAATTGAGGAGATGATGGTCTACAAGGATTGATGTGAGAAATGAGCAAGAAAATGAAGGAAATGATGAGTCAAGAGAAGGATGAAAGAGCTCAAGCTAAGTGCATATGCACCTTTAACAAGAGAAAAAAGGAGCAAAATCATAGAACATGCTTAAGGAATTGAAAAGTTAAAGAAAGGGAGTATGCAATTCAAAAGAAGCTCAATGAATTCATGGTATGTTGATGTTTAGTGTTTATGAATATTTGAAAAGGGAGGAAGATTGAAAGTGAAGATGTTGAAAAGAATCATTTCTTTAATTATCTACACATGTATAGTAACTTTTATCCATAATCTTCTTACCCTACCAAAGAGCCTAAACGTTACATCCAAAGACAAAGACCTTTTTTATCACTCTATGAGACTAGGGTGGCTTGTGAACATAGTCCATGAGTAAGCCTATGGTGAGTCGGTTTGACCGGTTGATGAGAGTTGTTTTATCCTACTTCATAGAGTGTTGAGTGCAATTGATATCCTATGAGAGGCTTGGATTGAAAGGAATTTGATTACCATTTTGTCTTTTGAGATTGAACTTGTTAATCTTTTATGTTATGAGTTTGACGATGTAGGGATACTTAATGTGATTTTGTAGTCCTTTTTATTTGTGATGTGTTGTGGTTTATGTTCGTTAGGTATTCTCTTAGGTGAAAATTTCTCCTCTTAATTATCATTTTTAGTTGTTCGAGGACGAACAACACTTTAAGTTTGGGGTTGATCGTCGTCAATTTTTACCTAAATTTTAGTGTCTTTATTTGTGGATTTTTGGATATTTTTATCCGTATTTGTTTGACTTTTAGTGGAGTTATATGTTAATTAGGAGAAGTGTGTACAGATTGATAAATGTGTGGAAATGAGCTTAAATGTGTATAAAACAGGTCAAAAATGGAGTTGGGAGCTAAAATGGAGAAAAGGGAACAGGGCACGCCTGAACACGCCCTGTGTTCTTGCGCACGAGTCGTGCGCTAGCACACGCCCCGTGTGCGGAACACGGGCCTGTCCGAGGTCACCGTGCACCAGCATCAGAACAAGCAACACGCCCAAGAGGGGGTCGTGTGCGGCGCACGAGCCGTGCCTGGTAACACGTAGTACACGCTGAACTATGTGTGCAGCGCACGAGTCGTGTGCTGCTACACGAGCCGTGTAGGTGCCGAATCCAGAATTAGTTGTGCACTATTCTAGAATATTCCAAGGGGTATAAGTACCCAATTTGTGCGAAAACTGAGGGGAGAGTCCATTTGAGCAGTTACCAAGATCAAACACACACTATCACACCACATTTCCACACTCACTCTCTCCTACATCCAAATCAACCAAATTCATCCATTTCTATCACTTTGAATACATAATTCTCTCCATACATCCTTCACCCACACCATCCTTAGAGAGTTTTGAGGCTTATTTGCATGGAAAGCTTATGAAGGAAGTAGATCAACTCTTAATCACAAGGGAAGAACTTCTACTTTTATTTTGCATTTCCTTTGATTTGAAGTTGCCAATGGCATTTTATGGACTTTGTAAGGTTTGTAATATGATTGTTGGTGGCTAGACCTTTTGTGAGGCTAGTCACATGATGAGTTGAGGAAAAACTAGATTTGTGAGATTTTAGTAGTAAATTGAAGTGATGATGGAATTCTTCTAATAAATTATGATTCATGATTCATTTTATTAATTGTGTGATTGATTTCTATACACATCATATTAGGATGACCATTTCAATATTATTTATTAGGGATAAATTGAATCAACTAGTGATATGATCATGCATATTTGTATGAGGAGAGGTAAGCCATACCCTTTAAATGCTTAGAGTCATAGTACTTTCATGGGAATTGATAATAAGACCAATCTAAGGGGATTTAATCTTGTAAAAGGGATGAGAACATAGTCACCTTGGACATAGGGATTAGGGGTACAATTGCAATTACTTCTATTCCATTGTTGATGATGATTACTACTAGAGTCTAGCATATCTAGGATACTACCTTATCTTGGATTGTGGTTAGCCTTGCACTCTTTCTAAGATCGATTTCAATCATGTCATTACATCCTTGTTCTTTGATAATCATAGTTATTGCTTGTTTTCTAAATAATTGCTTAGAGTAATTGTTAGTCTAAAACCCAAACTCAAATTCTTTTACTTTTACAAAGCATGATTAAAGGCAAATCCGGATACATCTTAATTTTACTTTTCCCTTGGGACGATATTATATAAATTTTGTTACTTGGTCACTACGTTTACAACAACGATAGAGTTCTCTTACTCTAAATCATTTTTAACCATAAATGAGATTAAGAACATCCCTCTACCTGTACTCCCTCACCAGATGTTTAGAAATACTTTTTATAATGTTTGTTTGGACATTGGGAGGGAGAGAAACTTCAATCACATCAAATTCCTTGGGTGCAGCAAGATATTCAGACACATTCCTTAGATTCTCAAAAGTGTCATCAGCCTGATGAATCAAGTAATCCAAGGTTTTTATTGTGATGCCATGGAATTTAATCTGGCCAGTGTACAACACACCACATCCAATGCTGAAAATGCATGATCAAGATTTAGTCTAACTAGAATTGAGAGAGAAAGAGCCCTTAGACAGTAACAGTGGCAGAGACAGATGAGAGATAAGCAAAGCCCAAAAGCAAGAAACCAGATTGTTGCAATAACAAAGAAAGGAACAGTTGTGTAACTCATTGACTGTAATAACAAGTTGCACAAAATGCTACTAATTAAAAATTGTCATAACATTCACAAATGATACTAATAAAAAACTACCAAAATGTTCCACAAAAACAAAAAAAATCAAAAACTTCACAAGACTTACAGCCTAGTAATGTTTGTTGCTGATGTTCCAACCTCCAGGATACATTTTAAACCCATCAACAGGGTCTTTTCTGTAAGTTTTTCTAGGGGCCAACACCATTGTTGAATCCAACTCTTCTTCAGTTGTGTTATCAGAAAGCAGTCTCTCTTTTCTACCCCAAGTTAAAACCACATCGTTTGATCTCCCTGCAGATATTTCCATTATAAACCAGCTTCTAGAGAGAGAGAGAGAGACAGAGAGGGGGTACCTGATCTTTAGAGGGTTACATACGTGGAAAAGAGAGGTTTTTCTCCAAGTGTACATGAAAAGGGTATAGAAGAAACAAGCAAAGAAGTGGTTACAAGGGAAAAAACAGAGGTCTAAAACAACATTGTAATTACTGATCGATGTTTATTTCATGATACTCTACATTTGAAACTTTTTAAGATGACTTAGCCTCTTTCTATAATTCTATCTTATCTTTAAATACTATATTTGTTTTATTGTTGTATGGATTTCAAGTTTTGTTATTATTATTATTATTATTATTATTATTATTATTATTATTATTATTATTATTATTATTATTATTATTATTATTATTATTATTATTATTTTGTTACATACATTTGGGAATGAATGAATAAATGAATGAATGGTGATCCTTTAAATTGTCAGTTAAAATACACTACTAAAATTATTAGGGTAAGAACGTAAATTCCAAATCGGGCATATAATAGTATTATTTTATTCTAATTAAACAAGCTAGCATATGTTTTTTAATACTTTTTCTTTATATAAAAGTATTCAATAATTTATTTGTAATTGTATTGATGGTAGTCTTGTACCATTTTATTTTAATGAACTATAATTTGCCCGATTTAACAAAAAAAAAAAACAAAAGAAGCTAGCACATATATATTAAAAAAGTCTTCATTTAACTAAATAAATAGTATAAATAAATGAACACTTAAAGGAGCTGATCATGCCTAATATTTGTGAAAGGCTTTGTTTGTTTACAACTCTAATATAAGATGAGGTCATAACTACTACATTTTCTAAATTGTCAAGTGGGACCCACGCATAATAATTATTTATTTCACATAAAGTGCATAACACAATTACAACTACCCACTACACATTAATCTCAGTACAAAACGCAAACGTTAACGCACAACTACCCACTACACTCTCGATACAAAAAAAAATGCGAAACAAATATAGTAGTATATATTATCCCCTTATGTATGAGTAGGGGCGGACGTAAGTAGGGGCACTGGGCCCTTATACTTTTAATAATAAGTAGTATATATATTAAAAATACTTTAAATTCTTTAGTGGCCTTGTGGTGAAGTAAGGGGATTTACGTTTTAGAGGTCCAGCTTCATACATTATTTAAATAACATATTTATCTAATAATTTTAATGACTTAAGTTTGAAAATTATACTCTTGAATAACTCAATTAAAAATAATAAAATATCTTTACAAAAATATTAATAAAAGTTGATGAATAAAATAATTATTCGTAAAATTTGTAGAACAAAAAACGCGAACAATTGTATGAAAAAAATTGGACCTTCTCGATGGAAATCCTACATCTGCCGCTGTGTATGAGGAAATTACTGATTTCCATTACAACATCATGATTGTTGGTCCAAGGTTTTGAAGGCTTGGTGAATGCCAGGAGTTAGTAGGAGTGGCTAGAAATAATATACTATGAATATATAGTACTTGATGCTTTCTCGGTCTCCTTGATAAGTGTTTATTTTGCTATTTTGGTCCGTCATAATACAAAATGTCCATTTTTCTTTTTGGGTTGATAAGACATACACAATAATATTATTATACTCAATCTACTACATATGAGACCTACACTCAACACTAATATACAACTACTCACTACATATTAAAATATTTTTTTCCCCCTCATTACATTTTAAAATATTATACTCCTTAATCCACGTGCAAAAAGTAAAAGGACACTTATCAAGGAGACGGAGGGAATAATTACATTAATTACTATGATTTATCTGTCATTCTATTGAGTTGGATTATTGGCCGTTTGAGATAGACAATTCCATCTTTTATAGCAAAGCATGTAGAAGGTAGGAGTAGTTATTGCACAATTGCTTAAAATAAAGCCACTTCAAGAATTAACGTGATAAATATAAAAAATATTACTTTTCATCATTAGCTGATTATAGTTGTTCTAATTAAAGATGTCAATCATCTTATTTAATTTTAAGATGATTAGATTATATTAAATTTTCTTAAAATATTATTTAAAATAAAATATTAATTATTTTAAATATAAAATTACTTAAAATAATACTTCATACTAATTGCATTATTAGGAGGAGAAATTAAATTTTATAACATTTAGAATATTAAATTATATAAAATAAATTATTAATGACAAGATTAATGTGAGATGGCCAAATATACAAATTTTTCAAAAACAAACTTGCCACACACGGATTTTCAACATAACCCTAACGTCGTGGCTGATGAGAGTGATAATTCACGTGTTTTGAGCTCGGATTTGTGTGGAAAGTGAGTATAATTTAGTCTATTATTAAGACGAATCGGGATGTTTATAGAAAATCCACGAATCAGATGCTACTGAGGTCATTTGAGCATATTTGTACAGGAAAATAGGTCTGAAGTTCTCGGAATAGGAAAACACGATTTTCGAGGTGTAGTTCGACCCGGGAAGGTTGTTCGACTAGTATCAGCCTGATCGAACAATGATGAGAGTGAAAATAAGCGGGTTTTAGTGTCCAATTTAACACCTTTTTGATAGAAATTGTTGTTATATATTAACACAAGTGTCTTATATTCAATATATTTGAGAAAATGGTGCACTTGAGGTGTTTTATTGTGTTTTAGGTGGAAAAAGGATCAAAAGTACCAAGTTGGAGAAAAGGTGCAATTTGTGCAATTTTTGGATTCGTGTGGAGCTCCAAACTAGAATTGTGATACATGGTTGGAAAGCACAGAAGATAGGATCATTTTGGCATAAGGAACACCACAATCGGATTCCAAACGAGAAAGTTATGATCAAAATGGTGACGTCGTGCAAGTTGTGCCAAATAGAACAATTATGTTACTTTTTATGGCTTGTTACACCTTTAAATGTTAGAGTTTATGTAAGTTCTATATATGGATAAAAAGCCAAGGAAATGAGGATCGCGTGAGCGCAAGAATCACTCAAATAGGAACTCGGATATGGAAGGTATGCGCAAAACTGTGAGATTGCCCATGCTGTTCGACTGTAGTTCGACCAACACCACTTTGGTCGAACTGGGACGCGGAGATCTGTTTTCGAACAGGATTTTTAACCCCTGTGCGAGTATTTTCATGTTTTCCAAAAAAATCCCATCCAAGGTCCATAAGGAGAGCTTACAAGTATAAAATGAGATGTAGATCACATCATTATTCATATTGGAGGAATCGCAACTCAATCATCCTACACCCCCATAAGGAGAGATCACCCCCAACCATCATCCACATCATTTCCTCCATCCATCCGTCACTGTGAATATTCGTCTGTGGAATCAAGAGGAGAATCAAGAGGATGATTCAAGACGGAAAAAGACGTGACGACTCCCGCATCTAGGGTTTTATTCGTTTCTTAATTTATCTTGTATTTTCCAGATATATGGGTAAGATCTATCCAATCCCCATAATTATTCTTCACAACTATATAGGCTAGAACCGTTTTGGTAGATCTAGGGTTTTGAAGGTTTTATGAATTAATTAAACTCTATTGTCTGTCCTTGATGCGTATTTTCTTTATACGCAAAATTAATCCCTAAGTGTTAAGGATATCAGTTGCAGCTTAAGCAAGCGACCAAGTGATTATCGAACCCAAAGGACGGTGTATTATCAAATTAATTATTAACTAAATTAATTAAGACTAGGCAATAAAGTTAGGAATTTTAATCTAATACTAATATGCTGAAAATTAAATAACAATTAAAATAAAATAAATACTAGAAGAATACGAATGTGACTCAAGAATGAAGAATAGGTAGCCCTAGGATAATCCAGCTTCACTCATTAATTTTCTTTCCGTGTGTTGATGTCCGACTTTGCCGTGTGGAATATGGACGCATCACTAAACCATGCATATCTACTCTATAGACACAAGTAAACATGCATGTAACACGTGTAAATAACCTCGGAGTAAGAGATATAATTCCACCCCCTTTCTAGGTACTATCAGTATCAATCATTTTCCTGGCCAATTGGTACTCTAACCCGATATGATCTCCCTTTATAGGTACTATAAAATTATCCTCTTTATCCTACTTAATAATCCAAATTCAATTCAATTAATAAGTATTCATATATGATAGTTCTAATGAAGCTTCGGAGTCCCCTCATTTAGAATCATAACATGGAATCCTGTTCAGCGGTGAACGCACTCAATCTACAACCAAGATATATATTCAGACTCTATATACCAATTGAAGAAGCACAAAACAACCGTGAATATGGATTAATAAAGCACAATCATATATAAAATAAATCCACAAGTAGTGATGTACGGAGTTTACGCACGAAAGTTCAATTAATTCGTAAAAACCTTCACAACCCTAGTTTTACCAAAAAGGCACTAACCCATGATGTTACGAAGAATAATCATGGGTGTTGGATAGATCTTACCCAGATGTCTGGAAAATTACAAGATAAATTAGGAAACGAAATAAATCCTAGATGTGGGTGTCGTCGCGTCCTTCTCCATCTTGAATCCTCCTCTTGGTTCTTCTCTTGATTCTACAGACGAATCTTCAAAGTGATGGATGGATGGAGGAAAGGATGTGGATGATGGTTGGGGGTGATCCCCCTTGTGGGGTGTAGTATGGTTGAGGCCTCTCTCCAATCCATATGACTCTATGATCAATAATGATGTGCTCTACATCCCTTTTATACTTGTAAGTTCTCCTTATGACCCTTGGATGAGCTTTTTCTTGGAAAACATGAAAATACATGCAATGGGATGTAAAACATGCGACATACACTGAGTGTGGTAAAAACACGCACAAATTCGAAAATTCTCGCTGACAGCTGCGCGACTTCACGATTTTGAGCATAACTTCCTCTTCAAAACTCCGATTTGAGTGATTCTTATGCTCGCACGATCCTCTCTTCCTTGACTTTCTATCAATATAAAGAACTCATAGAAAATATAATATTTGAATGTGTAAAAAGTCATGCAAAATGACACAGCCATTTTGTTCGGCACAGCTTGCACGACGTCACCACTTTGATCATAACTTTCTCATTTGGAATCCGATTGGGGTGTTCTTTATGCCAAAATGACCTTCTCTTCTGTGGTTTCCAACCATATATCGCACATCTAATTCAGAGCTCTATACAAATACAGAATAATTACACAATTTGGACGTGCGTTTTTTAGCATCATTGCACAAATTGCATCTTTTCTCCAACTTGACACTTTTGATCCCTTTTCCACCTAAAACATAATAAAACACTAAAAAGGTATTAGAATATAAGATACTTGTGCTAATATATAACAACAATACTCATCAAAAAGGTATTAGATTGGACACTAAAATACGCTTATTTTCACTCTCAACAGTCCTCTGTACAACACTACTTGTGGATTTAAAATATGATTACATGTTTTTAACTCATATTCATGGTTGTTTTTGTTGGATTATATACTAAAAGTCTAGCTTTAGTATGAAAAATTATTTAACAATTTATTTGAAATGAGAATCTGATCAAATGATTGCGTCTTATAATTTATTTATATGTATGATGCAATAGTCCACTTACTTTATACTGTAGATAATATGTTGTGCGACAACACGTGGAAGATCATATTATCAGTTTTCTTATAAAGTATAAACAGATTCTCATAACCGAGATAGACGGGGACTCTCTATTGGGATTGTTGTAGTGTGATTTGGTATTAGTTTGTCTTGAATATAGGATCACATTAGTGCACTTCGTGTGTATTGAGCAGGATCGCTTGAGATCGTTCGACTTGTACTGTCTACATAGAAGAACTTGATCTTTGTTATTATGGATATTCGTGCTCTTAATCCCTATACAATAACCTCGACACGTAAGGCAATATGTATTTCTTTAATTCATCAATGGACATGTATTTAAATCAACAAACTCAGTTAGTTGGGAAATAGTGCTGTCTCTATGGTGTGCTGTGGATTGTAGAAGGAATCCGTGTCTATTATAGGTTGATGATGTCACCTAGGAGCTCATAAGGATTATCATGTAAACCCTGCAGGTGGATTTATTTCGGCATGATAATGAGGTTGATTGGTACTACTCTCGGATGAGATATTAATTAATGGAGTTGTCAGTAACTTAATTAATTAATGGGCATTGTATATCTTAAACATGGGGAGACTAACAAACTCATAACAAGAAGGAGCCCATAACGTAATTATGGGATTAGAATGGTAGTGCAGTAATAATATTTTAGTGGTATACATTATTATTATTGGACTTAAGTATAAGTTTTGGGCTAAACTTGGATACTTAAGCCCAATGGAGGCCCAACTCTAATTTCTCCTTCTGGTCCCTGCTGTGGCCCATATATAAGTCATCCCAGTTGTCTGAAAACCCTAACTAAAAAGTAATTCAGGCCTAACACTTTGAGGAGTGTGAGGGAACAACAGATTGAGAAGATCTCGAAGATCGTCGCCCACACGACATCGAGATTGGACTTGGGAATACAACAGAAGACTGGAAGGTTGTTTATTTCTATGTCCGTCAACTTGCATGATTTTTGTAAATCATATAGAACTCAAAACTAAACGTGTGATACACCATTGGAAAGCCACTAAAGAAAGGATCATTTTAGAAAAGGGTCTTTTTGATGCGTAGATCACTCAAATCGGAGATCAAATGAGAGAGTTATGCCCAAAATGGTGAGGCTGCACAGGCTGCCGGTGAGAATTCTTCATCTTCTTCAATATCCCCTGATGAAAGGTAATATGTTTCTTTGTTTCTTGCTTTCGCTGATTTAGAAACGTATAGAATTCTAACGGTTCACGTTAATCAAATGATCGAATACCAACAGTTTTATGCATCTTCAACTATTATATAGTGTCTAAATATATATCTTGGTTGTTGATTGAGCGCGTTCACTGCTGAACAGGGTTTTATATTATGACTCTAAGTGAGGGGACTCTGAAACTTCATTAGAACTGTCATATATGAATGTTTAATTAAATTGAATTCGGGTTAGTAAGCAGGATAAAGAGGGTAGTTTTACAGTACCTATAAAGGGAGATCATATCAGGTTAGATTTCAGATGTGGAAAATAATTAATACTGATAGTACCTAGAAAGGAGAGATGAAATTACGTCTTTTGCTCCAAGGTTATTCACACGTGTTACATGAATTTTTACTTGTGTCTATAGAGTAGATTTGCATGGTTTAGTGATGCGTCCATAGTTTACAAGGCAGAGTCGGCCTACACTTGAGAGGGAAGTTAAAAAGTAAAACTAGATTACCTTAGAGCTACCTATTCTCCATTCTTTAGCCACTTTCGTATTCTTCCAGTGTTATTTATTTTATTTGTTATTTTAAATTACTTGTTTATCTATTAGTTAATAATTCAAACCTCAAATGTTATTGCCTTTCGTCTTAGTTAATTTAGTAAATAATTAAATTAGTAATACGCCGTCCTTTGGGTTCGATATTTAACTTGGCCGCTTGCTTAAGCTGCAACTGATATCCTTCTACTTGGAGATTATTTTTGTGTTAAAAGAAAACACCCATCAAGTTTTTGGCGCCTTTTTCGGGAATGGCTGTTATTATTAGTTTATTATTTCTAGTTTGATTAAGACTTTTATTTGTGATTATTTATTTTCTATCTAACCTTGAATTTTTCTGAGGTACTTGTGCACTAGGAAAAGGATAGGAAGGAAAGAAAGGAATAACACACAGTGCTAAACATGGCCGGAGCAAGGCAGAATCCAGATAATGTTGCCATACATGAAATTTTCACGAACAATGGGATTGGCAACATGGGGTTGATAGGAGCAAGGGGGAAGATGATGATTTTGAGATACATCCCGCTCTTCTTAACATAGTGGAAAAGAATCCCCTTTCTAGAGGTTGCTTTGAAGATCCATATCAGCATCTCAGAAGATTCCTTGGTTATGCAAACACTCAAAAGGGTGATGGAGCTCATGATCATGCTAGGCGGATCGTTCTATTCAAGTTCTCATTAATTGATGGGGCAGAATATTGGTATGAGACTTTTGATGCAGCAGACTGCACTACATGGGACCAACTGCAGCAGAAGTTCATAGATAGATACACGCCACCCTCAAAGGTTTTCAGACAAGAGATTACCCAATTTGTTATGAATCAGGCTGAGAAATTTAATGAGGCGTGGGACAGGTTTAAAGACATGCTCAGACATTGCCCACAACATGGGATGCCTAAGGTTGAGTACATAAGCATCTTCTACTATGGATTGGATTGTGAGTCGTGTATTCTTATTGATGCATCATTAGGAGGAGCGCTATTATCTAAGACAGCACTTAAAGCAGAAAAGTTGTTTGAAGACATCTCTATGAATTCACGTGACTGGCCTGTAGAGAGAGATAAAGGATCATATGTTCTAGGCAAGGTAGCGCAGGTTGAACATCAATCGGTAAAGATGAATAGGGATGATGAGATCGTCTCTAGTTTAGCTAACATCAACAAGCTACTAGAATCCCAGCAGAGGCAGATTACAGATTTGACACAAAGGGGGCGTAGTATGAAGCAGCACGAAATGAATAGTGTTGAAGATACCTTCAATCGATACATGGCAAGGAATGATGCAAGGGTTGATAGCATCAAAGCAAGTATGAATGCTAATTGTGCAGATTTATCTTAGTTGTTGAAGGACCTTACCTTGATAATGGGTCAGATGATTGCGAGTGTGAATCAGCTGATGACCGGGACATAGAACGAAAGTCCGATGAAGCCAGTGAGCGAAAACAAAGAAGGCAGGAGCCCTGTTCGACCAACACTACTCAGTTCTGTTGGCAATTGGATCGTGCGGTTCAACGTGATCCGTTAGGATTTCAGATAAACGATAACAGTGGAAGCAATTAAAACTGTGTTTACCGTACTTCTGGGTTGATGTAGAGGATGAATCGCTGCAGAGAACTGTTGGCTTTCGATCGTTTGGTTAACGTGACCCGTTAGGGTTCCATGTATTTCTAACAAGCAGCGGAAGCAAGTAAACATGAAACGCATTACCTTTCACCAAGGGTTGATGTAGAGGTTGAATTCTCGCTGGCAGACTGCGCAGTCCCACGAGAATAGCCATAAGTTCCTCTTCTGATGTCGGAATTGAGTGGTCTTTGCGCTCAGACGATCCTCTCTTCGACGGCTTTCCGTCAGTATATAATACATCAAAATCGGATAACTTTACGATTTTATATGAATTTTGAAACATGACGAACTGCAGCAGCAAACGACCTTCCGGTCTTCTGCTGTATGTCCCAAGTTGATCTCGACGTCGTGTGGGCGACGATCTACGAGACCTACTCAATCTGCTATCAACCCTCATCACACGTGAATAATGAATTAGATTAGGGTTCCAGATAAGCTGAGGTGACTTATATACATGGGCTACAGCAGGGACCAGGAGGAGAAATTGGGTTGGGCCTCCATTGGGCTTAAGTATCCAAGCTTAGCCCAAAGCTTATACTTAAGTCCAATAATAATAATATATTCCACTAAAATATTATTACTGCACTACCGTACCAATCCCAAAATTACGTTTTGGGCTCCTTCTTATTATGAGCCCGTTAGTCTCCCCATGTTTAAGATATACAATGTCCATTAATTAATTTAAGTTACTGACAACTCAATTAATTAATATCTCATCCAAGAGTAGTACCACTCAACCTCATTATCATGCCGGAATAAATTCCACCTGCAGGGTTTACATGATAATCCTTATGAGCTCCTCAAGGGGACATCATCAACCTATGACGGACACGGATTCCTTCTACAATCAACAGCACACCATAGATACAGCACTATTTCCCAACTCACCGAGTTTATTGATTTAATTGCATCTAAATCTCACCCATTGATGAATCAAAGAAATATATACTGCCCTACGTGTCGAGGTTATTGTATAGGGATTAAGAGCACGAACATCCATAATAACAGAGATCAAGTTCTTCTATAAGTCAGTATAAGTTGAACGATCTCAGGTGGTCCTGCTCAATACACATAAGTGCACTAGAGTGATTCTATAGCCAAGACAAGCTAATACCAAACCACACTACAACCATCCCGATAGAGAGTCCCCGTCTATCTCGGTTGTGAGCATCTGTTTATACTTTATAAGGAAACCGATAATATGATCTTCCGCGTGTTGTCGCACAACATATTATCTACAGTATAAAGTAAGTGGACTATTGCATCATGCATATAAATAAATTATAAGACGCAATCATTTGATCATATGATTCTCATTTCAAATTAATTGTTTAAACATTGTTCATACAAAAACCTAGACTTTTAGTATACAATCCAACAATCTCCCACTTATACTAAAAGACTATGCTGTTATGTCTTCTACCATACATCTGATTTCCACTCCCACTTCTCGGCCATCAAAAGCTCTCGCCTTAAGGTCCTTGTTAATGGATTTACTAGGTTATCATCCAATGCAATCTAGGTGACAACAACCTTCCCCTCATCATACGATTTCTCATAACAGGTGGTACTCGCGCTCCATGTGTTTAATTGCCTTATGGACTTGTGATTCCTTCAAGTTTGCAACTGCACCAATATCATCAATATAAATTTTGATATCCTTGGGCAAACTTAGAAACACTACAAAGTCCATCATGAAGTTTCTAGAGTCATACAGATACATTGGTTGCCTCATAGGCTCCAATTTATCATCTTTCCATATGGAGTTCGAAGTCTGAAATATATTTCTATATAACACTCCTCCACATTATGACTCAACTTCCTAAAATTAAACACATAACCTTGAGGTGGATTTACTGCCGTCCAATCTGACTAAAAAATCTGAATCTACGTAATCCACAAGAAGCAGTGAATCTGTCCAGTAAGCTTACATATAATTTCCAGTCCTTCTCAGGCACTTCATATATGTCTTACCACAGCTCATCATTCTTGTTCCAGGTTACGTTGATACCCACTGTTCTTGCATTTAGCAAAACAGATATCCATACTCATGTATAGCATTCCTTAGATTAGGCTTCCTCATTTGCCGAAGCATAAGGAACTGCTTTCATCTCCTTTATCTTCCTTTTGTGTCTCAAGACACATTTCCTTAGATAAAGTCACATGCTAAAACGAGTAAGGATTGTATCATTTCATGAAGCTTGAGATAAGCATAACATCCTTTCTTGTGATCCGTATTACCGTGATCAAAAGGATATTTTTGCTCCTCTTAAGTCCTTCATCTTATACCGCTTTATTAACCATACCCCATACGCCCGATAATACTCTTTCATTGTCTCCAATGAGCAAGATAATATCTATGTATAGTACAAGTAATACCACCACGTTTCCATCACTCTTTTCAATACACAAGACACATCCGCGCATTGAATAAATCCATATCTTTGGATTTCCTCATCAAAACGGATGTTTCATGATCTTGAAGCTTGCTTTAGTCCATCGATGGACACTTTTAAGCTTCCTATCACAATGCTCTTAGCCCTTTGCAATGAATCACTCTGGTTGTTTCACATAGATGTTTTCCTCAAGACTTCCAATTAGGAAAGTTGTCTTGACATCTATTTGCTATCCCTCATATTCCATATGAGTAGCAACATATAAAAGAATCCGGATCAATATAGGCACAGCTACTGGCGAACAGGTTTTCTCATAATCGAACCCTTTCTTTCTGAGTATACCTTTTCCCAACAAGCTTTACTTCCAAGGTTTTCACCTTACCGTATGATCCTCTTTTATTTTGTATGACCACTTCCAATGGCTTTTACACCATTCGTGGTTCTACAATCATCCAGATCTTATTTAGAATCCATAGATCCTATTTCAACATTCATTGCAACTTATTAAGATTTCGCATTTCTATCTTGTAGTTCTTCGTCGTATTCGTGGGTTAACTCCATGTTTACTAGGGACCAAGCCTCACGACTCTCCCAAAACATATATCTATCAGGTTTTAGAACAATCTTCCCACTACGAGAAGACACTACACGAATTGTGTATCAGATGTGACACGCGTCGCAGTTTACCTTGTGGTATATCCTCTTGTACACTTGGTACTAATACTTTGTGTTTTCCTCTCACTTCCTTTAGAACAACTTATACATGGGTATTTGATTTATTACATAGTTCTTTTTCCAAAAATCTAGTGTTTGTGTTAACAATCACTCTTCGATCTTGTGGACTAAATAAATCATCCTTCATTTTTCTAGGATATCCCACAAACAGAAAAACATTCTTACGAATTACTGTTCCTAGGGCATATCCATAAAATGAATTTAGTAATTCCAAATAATTCATCATCTATCTAATCACTACCATAAGAGTGCTATTCCTTCTATTCGTCACACCATTAAGGTGGGAAATTCATTTCTGAAGGTACCTTTCTCTTACTAGATTAGAAGACTCATTATTAATTACTATTTGTCACATCCAGGGGATAAACATGATTTCAGAGTATACAAATTGTTCACCAACGTACCATAACAGATTACAACTCT
Source organism: Pogostemon cablin (assembly GCA_023678885.1). NCBI lineage: Eukaryota > Viridiplantae > Streptophyta > Magnoliopsida > Lamiales > Lamiaceae > Pogostemon > Pogostemon cablin. The sequence continues at coordinate 14,977,290 of CM042979.1, forward strand.
ATCCTTCATTATAATGACCATGTCATTTAAATGAAATGGAGTATCCATCTATTAATGCATAGAAACCGAAATCAAATTCTTTCTATGAAAACGTACGTAAAGACAATTTCATAAAATCAAACGTTTATTCATATCGCAAGATAAATAAACAACTCCCACTGCAATAACCACTACTCTCGTAGTATTACCCATGTACATAAAAATCTCATCATCACTTAGTCGTAGGCTTTTAGTGATTCCTGTATCTACACACAACGTGTTAGTAGATGCCATCACTAATCACGATTCAACGACTAGTGAATGAGATACAAGTCTTGTTCACATCTTGATGAAATTGAATTTCCTTTGCCACATGTTTTGTCAGAAATTCCCCACCATATATAACCTCTTGTAATTTAGGAGAAACTTACTCAAAACATCTAGGCAATTATGGAGAATAAAATTGACTTAGGTTTCCCCTTCAACTTTTATTCCATGTATCCAATTCATTCATCAAATTCAATCATAACCTACCACCTTTTAACTTACTCAAGTATCTGAAGAGTTACATGAGACCATCATATTTCTATGAACCTCTCACCTCCCCACTAGAGACTTTAATAGGCATCATGAACATCCTTAAGGGAGAACACATTTTTATTTTCTTAAGCAGTAAAATCAAAACCAAGATTCTTTTCTAATCATCTAATTTTGGACCAGTAAATATAATTTCTTTTAGTTAACAATAAGAGAGATAAAACCATTTGAAATTACAGAGAATCATAAATAAATATACCGATCAAATCTTCAAATTTTATCCTTTTATATTGATTCCCTCAAAACAATATAAAAATAAAATTCACCGACATCTCAAGCACCGTGAGTCTGCAAGCCACGTTAGTGTGGACGTTTACAAACCCAAACATTTACAAGAGAAGGTTATACCCATTAATTTCATTTGTCAACCTAACTTTATGACAAAATAATTAATAGTCGGTTCCTCTTTAGCCATGCAAATAATAGCAGTGACTCCGTTGGGGAGGATACTAATTATTTACACCTAAGTGTACACCATTATTTGATCCCAAGTCCACTGCGCGAGCTTGTGTGCCTTACAGTTGGAGAAGTACACACGCGCTCGGATAGCTTCCTACAATCATCAATTATAAGTTTGTACCAGTGAGCCCCACATAAACTCATCCGTTAGGGAGGAAGGCCTATTGCCAACACGCAAGTTCATGTGCCACATTACAAACAACAATTATGTAATGAAGTCTGTACCAGTGATCTGTTAATAAACTCATCCGTTAGGGAGGAAGGCCTATTGCCAACACGCAAGTTTACTCACATCACTTACAAACCAATAATGGAGGCTGCGGGAATTTTTACCAATTCCCTCTCCCACTTAGTTATTTAAAACCGAGGGTTTTTACATGCATATAATATTCGGAATAATATACGCAATCCTAGCATGCTCCTATCACGGCACATAAGGCAGTAAATCCCAAAGAGTCATGCATACATATATAACAATAATCAATAATTAAATCAATCATTAACAGTTATATATCAGCGAATTCGATTGTTCGCCATCAGGCACGAATATCAGCAAAGACTTCCAAACTATCAAACTTTTGAAATTTCCAGATTGTCCAATTTTCGAAATCATCGATATCGACCGTCGATGTCGTCCAGATTATCAAAATCATCGATATCGACTAGATTATCAAATATTCGAAAAACATCAAGATTATCAACATTCCAAAACTATCGATATCGATCGTCGATATCGTCTAGATTATCGAAATCATCGATATCGACGAGCAACCATATACAACAATAATAGATAATTAAATCAATTATGTCAGTTATATATTAGGAATTAATTCAACATCCATATATAACAATAATAGACAATTAATTATAGCAGTTATATATTAGGAATTAATTCGACATCCATATATGACAATAATAGATTATTAAATCAATTATAGCAGTCATATATTAGGAATTAATTCGACATCCATATATAACAATAATATACAATCTATTATGGCAGTTATATATTAGGAATTAGTTTTCATAAAATTGGATGTCTTATCCAACACTCTAGCAATACATGCATATAATATACCAAATATAATACGCAATCTAGCATGCTTCTATATAAGACAATAAATCATAGAGATCAGGCATCCATATATATATAACAATAATAGACAATTAAATCAATTATGACAGTTATATATATTAGGAATAAAAACGCCTCTAAATTTTAATGTCTTGTCCGACACTCCTACTGTGGAATCGATGCCTTACGCAACAAGCAGGATTGCTTGTGCCCCAAGACGTCCATCATCATATCCCACCATCAATCGTGTCAGGGAGCGCTCCAAGTGCCTTGACGAGCGCCCCTCGCCCGGACTGTCGCTCGTCCAATGGCCTACTTGCATGGAACCAAGTTCAGCCCAACGCGCAACACCAAACTACACCAACTGTCGTTCGTAGTTCGAAACTGCAAAAATCTCAGAATCCAATCTCCACCATCCAGAATCTATTACTGTAAGTCCTGAACATGCTGTCCAAATTACAGGTTGATCCAACGGTTATTTTGTGAGAAACGGCTCTTTTCCCTCGACTGCGCAAAACAGAATCGCTCAAAAATCTGCTTCTGTTTTCAGCGTAATTCCAGCAAGAAAAGGCTCCAAATTCGATCTCCACCGTTCAAAATGTACATCCACAATATCTAAACGTGAGGACCAAATTACAGCTCGATCCAACGGTTAATTTCTGAGGAACGGCTCTTTTCCCTGGACTGCGCAAAACAGAATCGCCCAAAAATCTGCTTCTGTTTTCAGCGTAATACCAGCAAGACAAAGCTCCAAATTCGATCTCCACCGTTCAGAATGTACATCCACAAGATCTAAACGTGCTGACCAAATTACAGCTCAATCCGACCGTTGAAACTCCGGTTATTGCCTCTGCAATATCACTGCGCTGGATTTTCTCTCAAAAACGTGATTCTATTTTTGCCCTCTTTTTCTTCCTTGCATGTGAAATTGACGAACAGCTTTCGTCGAATCCTCTCACACACAACCATGGACGAATTGATATGATACAGGGTATATATCACATAGGGATATTCATGGTTTGCGCAATAAAACCAAAACCCTAAACATGTGATCCTAATTCCGAAAAATTAATCACATAAACCCTAGCCTAACATGTCACGCTTCACCACGAAACCGAAGCTCTGATACCAATTGTTGGCTTTCGATCGTTTGGTTAACGTGACCCGTTAGGGTTCCATGTATTTCTAACAAGCAGCGGAAGCAAGTAAACATGAAACGCATTACCTTTCACCAAGGGTTGATGTAGAGGTTGAATTCTCGCTGGCAGACTGCGCAGTCCCACGAGAATAGCCATAAGTTCCTTTTCTGATGTCGGAATTGAGTGGTCTTTGCACTCAGACGATCCTCTCTTCGACGGCTTTCCGTCAGTATATAATAAATCAAAATCGGATAACTGTACGATTTTATATGAATTTTGTAACATGACGAACTGCAACAGCAAACGACCTTCCGGTCTTCTGCTGTATGTCCCAAGTTGATCTCGACGTCGTGTGGGCGACGATCTACGAGACCTACTCAATCTGCTATCAACCCTCATCACACGTGAATAATGAATTAGATTAGGGTTCCAGATAAGCTGAGGTGACTTATATACATGGGCTACAGCAGGGACCAGGAGGAGAAATTGGGTTGGGCCTCCATTGGGCTTAAGTATCCAAGCTTAGCCCAAAGCTTATACTTAAGTCCAATAATAATAATATATTCCACTAAAATATTATTACTGCACTACCGTACCAATCCCAAAATTACGTTTTGGGCTCCTTCTTATTATGAGCCCGTTAGTCTCCCCATGTTTAAGATATACAATGTCCATTAATTAATTTAAGTTACTGACAACTCAATTAATTAATATCTCATCCAAGAGTAGTACCACTCAACCTCATTATCATGCCGGAATAAATTCCACCTGCAGGGTTTACATGATAATCCTTATGAGCTCCTCAAGGGGACATCATCAACCTATGACGGACACGGATTCCTTCTACAATCAACAGCACACCATAGATACATCACTATTTCCCAACTCACCGAGTTTATTGATTTAATTGCATCTAAATCTCACCCATTGATGAATCAAAGAAATATATACTGCCCTACGTGTCGAGGTTATTGTATAGGGATTAAGAGCACGAACATCCATAATAACAGAGATCAAGTTCTTCTATAAGTCAGTATAAGTTGAACGATCTCAGGTGGTCCTGCTCAATACACATAAGTGCACTAGAGTGATTCTATAGCCAAGACAAGCTAATACCAAATCACACTACAATCATCCCGATAGAGAGTCCCCGTCTATATCGGTTGTGAGCATCTGTTTATACTTTATAAGGAAACCGATAATATGATCTTCCGCGTGTTGTCGCACAACATATTATCTACAGTATAAAGTAAGTGGACTATTGCATCATGCATATAAATAAATTATAAGACGCAATCATTTGATCATATGATTCTCATTTCAAATTAATTGTTTAAACATTGTTCATACAAAAACCTAGACTTTTAGTATACAATCCAACAAGAACTACCTCTGATCTTCTACTGTATGTCCCAAGTCGAATCCTGCTGTTGTGTGGGCAACAATCCGCAGGATTCTCTCAATCTGCTCCTGTTCTTTTCTAACTGTCAAATGAGCACTGACTTAGGGTTAACAGGAGCTGAGATGACTTATATAGTTGGGCTACAGCAGGGACCAGGAGGAGAAATTGGGCTGGGCCTCAATTGAATTTAATTAACCAAGCTTAGCCCAAAGCTTTTAATTAAATCCAATAATAATAATATAGTCCACTAAAATATTATTACTGCACTACCCGTCCAATCCCAAAATTATGTTCTGGGCTCCTTCTTATTATAAGCCCGATGATCTCCCCATGTTTAAGAAATACAATGTCCATTAATTAATTAAGTTACTGACAACTCAAATTAATTAATATCTCATCCGAGAGTAGTACCACTCAACCTTATTATTATGCCGGAAATTAATCCACTTGCAAGATTTACATGATAAACCTTATGAGCTCCTCAAGGGGACATCATCAACCTATGTCGGACATGGATTCCTTCTACAATCAACAGCACACCATAAAGACAGCACTACTTCCCAACTCACCGAGTATATTGATTTAATACTTTTAAATCTCACCCATTGATGAATCAAAGAAATACATACTGCCCTACGTGTCGAGGTTATTTTATAGGGATTAAGAGCACGAACTTCCATAATAACAGAGATCAAGTTCTACTATATAGTCAGTATAAGAAGAACGATCTCAAGCGGTCCTGCTCAATACACATAAGTGCACTAATGTGATTCTATAGCCAAGACAAGCTAATACCAAACCACACTACAACCATACCGATAGAGAGTTCCCGTCTATCTCAGTTGTGAGCATCTGTTTATACTTTATAAGGAAACCGATAATATGATCTTCTGCGTGTTGTCGCACAACATATTATCTACAGTATAAAGTAAATGGACTATTGCATCATGCATATAAAATAAATTATAAGATGCAATCATTTGATCAATGATTCTCATTTCAAAAATTATTATGACATTGTTCATACTAAAGCTAGACTTTTAGTATACAATCCAACAATCTCCCACTTATACTAAAAGACTATGCTGTCATGTCTTCTGCCATACATCTGATTCCTACTCCCACTACACGACCATTAAAAGCTCTCGCCTTAAGGTCCTTGTAAATGGTTTACTAGGTCATCATCCGATGCAATCTAGGCGACAACAACCTTCCCCTCATCATGCGATTTCTCGTAACAGGTGGTACTCGCGCTCCATGTGTTTAATTGCCTTATAGACTTGTGATTTCTTCAAGTTTGCAACTGCACCAATATCATCAATGTAAATCGTGATTACCTTGGGCAAACTTAGAAACACTTCAAAGTCCATCATGAAGTTTCTAGAGTCATATAGATACTTTGGCTGCGTTATAGGCTCCAATTCATCATCTTTCCATGATGGAGTCCGGAGTCTGAAATATACTTCTATATAACACTCCTCCACATTATGACTCTACTTCCTAAGATTAAACACATAACCTTTGAGGTGAATTTACTGTCGTCCAATCTGACTAAAAAATCCAAATCTACGTAATCCGCAAGAAGCAGTGAATCTGTCCAGTAAGTCCACATATAATTTCCAGTCCTTCTCAGGCACTTTATATATGTCTTACCACAGTTCATCATTCTTGTTCCGGGTTACGTTGATACCCACTGTTGATGCATCCAGCAAAACAGATATCCAACATCGTTCATAGCATTCCTTAGATTAAGCTTCCTTATTCGCCGAAGTATAAGGGACCGCTTTCATCTTCTTTATCTTCCTTTTGTGTCTCAAAGACACATACACTTAGATAAATTGACATGCTAAATGAGTATGGACTGTATCATTTTATGAAACTTGAGATAAGCATAATATCCTTTCTTGTGATCCGTATTACCGTGATCAAAAGGATATATTTTGCCTTTCTTAAGTCCTTCATCTCTACCGCTTTATTAACCGTACCCATATGCCCGATAATACTCTTTCATTGTCTCCAATGAGCAAGATACTATCTACGTATAGTACAAGAAACACCACCACGTTTCCGTCACTCTTTACAACACACAAGACTCATCCGCTCATTGATTTAAATCCATGCCACTGGATTACCTAATCAAAACAGATGCTTCACTATCTTAAAGCTTGCTTTAGTCCATCGCTGAACAATTTTAAGCTTACTATCAAAATGCTATTAGTACTTTGCAATGAATCACTCTGGTTGCTTCACATAGAAGTTTTCCTCAAGACTTCCAATCAGGAAAGCTGTATTGATATCTATTTGCTGTTCTTCATAATTCAATATGTGCAGCAATAAATAAAAGAATCCGGATCAATTTAAGCATAGCTACCAGCGAATATGTTCCCTCATAATCGAACCATTTCTTTCTGAGTACATCTTTTCGCAACAAGCTTTGCTTCCAAGGTTTTCACCTTTCCATATGATCCTCTTTTATTTCCTTTGACCACTTGTAATGGCTTTTACACCATTTAGTGATCCTTCAAGCTCCAGACTTAATTTAGAATCCGTAGATTCTATTTCAACATACATTGCAACTTACTAAGATTCCGCATTTTAATCTTGTAGTGCTACGTCGTATCCGTGGGATAATACCATGTTTACTAGGGATCAAATCTCATGACTCTTTCAAAACATATATCTTACGGGTAGTTGAACAACCCTCCCACTACGACGAGGCATTACATGTAATTGTGTATCAGACGTGACACGCGTTGCAGTTTACCTTGTGGTATATTCTTTTGTACACTTGGTACTAATACTTTGTGTTTTCTCTCTCACTTTCTTTAGAACAACTCATACATGGGTTTGTGATTTATTACATAGTCCTTTACCAAAAATCTGGTGTTTGTGTTAACAATTACCCTTCGATCTTTTGGACTAAATAAATCACCCTCCATTTTTCTAGGATATCCCATATACAGACAAACGTTTCACGAATTACTGTATCTAGGGCATATCCATAAAATGAATTTAATTATTCCAAATAATTCATCATCTATCTAATCATAACCATAAGAGCCTTATTCCTTCTATCCACCACACCATTCAGTTTGGGGCATACCCGGTGTAGTCAACTTGAGATTTAATCTCAACTTCTGATCAATAGCTCCTAACTATCCCAAGAGGTATTCGCCATCATGATTGAATCGTAATGACTTAATATATTTTCCATGATGCTTCACTGTACCAGCCTTACAATTCTTGAATTAATCAAAGAACTTAGACATGCAGTGCGTCATATAAATATATTGGTTTCCAGAATAATCTTCGAATATTCATAACCACCTCTTGCCCGGACAATATTAGGTTCGCTTGAATCAGAATGAACTAATTCCAACATATATATCTTTGGCTCTACACCCCACAGCCTTGAAAAGGCAGTTAATCATTTTTACTTTCAAGCAAGACTCGCAAGTTTGATAGTTTCCACATCAGATAAACCTTATGGTCCATCGGCTATCAACTTTTGAATCCTACTCAAGTAAAATGAACTAGTCTTAGATGCCAAATGTATGTTTAGTTCATTTCCAAAGGTTCATTTCTCTTACTTATATTAGAATATGCATTATTTAAATACTATTTATTGCATCTGTGGGATGCACATGATTCAAGAGTATACTTTTTATCCACCAACGTACTTTAACGGATTATAGCCTCATTCCTCATTACTATGACCATGTCATTTAAATGAAATGAAGTATCCATCCGTTAATGCATAGAAACCGAAATTAAATTCTTTCTATAAAACGTACGTAAAGACAATTTCTCATAATCAATCATTTATTCTTATCATGAGATAAATAAACAACTCCCACTGCAATAGCCACTACCTTTGTAGTTTTACCCATGTTATTAACAATCTTATCCTTACTCAGTGATAAACATTTAGTGATTCCAGTATCTACATACTTCGTGTCAGTAGATGCCATCACTAATCATGTTTAAACCATTAGTAAATAAGATATTAAACTTGTTCACTTTATGATGAAAATGGCTTTCCTTTGCCACATGTTTTGTCATAAGTTTCCCACCATATACATCCTCTTGTAATTCAGGTGGAACTTACTCAAAACGTCTAGGCAATTATGGAGAATAAAATTGACTTAGGTTTTCCCTTCAACTTCTATTCCATGTATTTCCAATTCATTCATCAAATTCTTTCATGACCTACCGCCTTTTAAATTACTCAAATTATCCGAAGAGTTACATGAGACCATCATATTTCTATGAACCTCTCATCTCTTCACTAGAGACTTTAATAGGCATCGTGAGCCGTCCTTTGAGAGAACACACATGTATTTTCTTAAGCAGTAAAATTCAAAACTAAGATTCTTTTCTAATCAATTAATTTGGACGAGTAAATATAATTTCTTTTAGTTAAAATAAGTGAAATAAAACCATTCGAAATTCAGAGAATCACAAATAAATATTCTAATCAAATCTTCGAATTTTATCCTTTTATATGTTTCCCTCAAAACAATATAAAAATAAAATTCACCGACATCTCAAGCACCGTGAGTCTGCAAGCCACGTTAGGGTGGACGTTTACAAACCCGAACATTTACAAGAGAAGGTTTTACCCATTAATTTTATTTGTCAACCTAACTTTATGACAAAATAATTAATAGTCGGTTCCTCTTTAGCCATGTAAATAATAGCAGTGACTCCGTTGGGGAGGATACTAATTATTCACATCTAAGTGTACACCATTATTTGATCCCAAGTCCGCTGCCCAAGATTGTGTGCCTTACTGTTGGAGAAGTACACACGCGCTCAGATAACTTTCTACAACCATCAATTATATAAGTTTGTACTAGTGAACCGCATATAAGCTCATCCGTTAGGGAGGAAGGCACTATAGCAAACGTGCAAGTTCATATGCATCACATTACAAACAATAATTATTTAAAGAAGTTTGTACCAGTGATCCGTGAATAAACTCATCCGTTAGGGAGGAAGGCTCTATTGCCAACGCGCAAGTTTACTCACATCACTTACAAACCAATAATGGAGGCCGCGGGAATTAATTACCAATCCCCTCTCCCACTTAGTTATTTAACTACCGAGGGTTTTTAACATGCATATAATATTCCAGAATAAAATATACAACTAAGACATGCTTTTATTAACAGCAATTTAAATAAGTAAATCACCTAGAACATGCCTTACATATATAACAATTAATTGTCAAGTTAAAACAATTAAATTAGTTATATATCATAATTAATTGCTTAAACAGTGGATCAATTAATTGGGCCCTAGAGCAACAAATAAGCACAAAATGAGCAGCAGATTAAATAATTAATCAAGCCCATTATCCATGACCTATAATCTTAGCCCAAAACCAAATTAATTCCACCAAGCCCACTAGCACAAAATTAGCCTATTAATAAATAACTAATTTATCATGCTTGGCCCATTACCCACAATTAATTAAAACTTGCAATAAAATGGCCCAGCATCCCAAAACCATTTTAATTAAATTTGGGCCCAATAGCCCAAAACCAAATTAAAAAAAATTGAGCAGCCCTCTATTAATCCACAGCCCATTACCATTTTTTAAAAAAAATATTGGGCCCATGAAATAAACCAGGCCCAAAAACAATTTATTAAAATTGAGCCCAGATCATCAGTGCTGCCCTATCTTCATTCCAACAGCCGCAGCACACACCGGCATGACTTGGTGACGGCTGCCATTGGTGGACGAACCGTCAGCTCACCGGAGTCGTGCCTGTCAGCCCACTGTCCGTGAAGAACGTCGGCAACAGCATCAGTCGACTGCCCTCCATTCAGCAACGCCTACGTTCGCCGCCCAGAACTGGTTGTCGATCAGCACCGAGAGCTGCTTCCCGTCAATGCCATCAGCGGTGCCGCGGAGCCGCCAGCCTCGCCGGTCGCCTGATAAAATGCGCCGACAGCCACCAGCAGAAGAGCGGTGTCGCTGTCTCGCCTCATCAGCACATCCCGCCGCCGCTGCTGCAACATCGTCGGCCATGGCAGACCTGGAAATATCAGTCTACAGCGACAACTAACGTCGCGATCCCGCTGCCGTCTAGCCTGCCAGAGTCACTTTGCGTCGCTGCTTCAGGCGGTCACGCCCAGTAAATTCCACCGTGCAGCCATCGATGTCTCGGAAGAGATCGATTCTGCCATCAAGCCGACAGCGACCATAAATCCCCTTCGACTTTCATCAGCCTTACACCAGACGCCCGTCGCGATCATGAGACAAGAGCCATCCTTCCAGCGTGTTGATTTCCTCCGACTCGACCGAAATCAGGTCGGATTCACCCGGGTCCTGACTCGGAACACCACCTGCCAGTATTGAATGGATGACCAGATCGACATCGATGGATATCTTTCCAGGCATCACCTCGATACCCCCGTCACCCGCCGTCTGACTTCCATCGATGCTGAGTGACTGTCTTCAACGTGTGTGGGTGTATTCGTACAGTGAAGAGATGGTAGTATGTGTGTGATACGGGAGTATGATAGCAGAACAATCAACAATAATCACACCCAATTACAAGAATAATTGACACATATCATATCCCAAACACACAGCCTCCAGTTTTGATAAGGAACACACGAATGGCTCAACAAGCATGTGATTAATACCAGATTAAATTAATTAATCAAATAATCACAAAAAAAACCCAACCTAATGATTCACGTTTCACCACGAAACCAACGCTCTGATACCAATTGTTGGCAATTGGATCGTGCGGTTCAACGTGATCCGTTAGGATTTCAGATAAACGATAACAGCGGAAGCAATTAAAACTGTGTTTACCGTACTTCTGGGTTGATGTAGAGGATGAATCGCTGCAGAGAACTACCTCTGATCTTCTACTGTATATGTCCCAAGTTGAATCCTGCTGTTGTGTGGGCAACAATCCGCAGGATTCTCTCAATCTGCTCCTGTTCTTTTCTAACTGTCAAATGAGGCACTGACTTAGGGTTAACAGGAGCTGAGATGACTTATATAGTTGGGCTACAGCAGGGACCAGGAGAAGAAATTGGGCTGGGCCTCAATTGAATTTAATTAACCAAGCTTAGCCCGAAGCTTTTAATTAAATCCAATAATAATAATATAGTCCACTAAAATATTATTACTACACTACCCGTCCAATCCCAAAATTATGTTTTGGGCTCCTTCTTATTATAAGCCCGATGGTCTCCCCATGTTTAAGAAATACAATGTCCATTAATTAATTAAGTTACTGACAACTCAAATTAATTAATATCTCATCCGAGAGTAGTACCACTCAACCTTATTATCATGCCGGAAATTAATCCACTTGCAAGATTTACATGATAAATCTTATGAGCTCCTCAAGGGGACATCATCAACCTATGTCGGACATGGATTCCTTCTACAATCAACATCACACCATAGAGACAGCACTACTTCCCAACTCACCGAGTATATTGATTTAATACTTTTAAATCTCACCCATTGATGAATCAAAGAAATACATACTGCCCTACGTGTCGAGGTTATTGTATAGGGATTAAGAGCATGAACTTCCATAATAACAGAGATCAAGTTCTACTATATAGTCAGTATAAGAAGAACGATCTCAAGCGGTCCTGCTCAATACACATAAGTGCACTAATGTGATTCTATAGCCAAGACAAGCTAATACCAAACCACACTACAACCATACCGATAGAGAGTCCCCGTCTATCTCAATTGTGAGCATCTATTTATACTTTATAAGGAAACCGATAATATGATCTTCTGTGTGTTGTCGCACAACATATTATCTACAGTATAAAGTAAATGGACTATTGCATCATGCATATAAAATAAATTATAAGATGCAATCATTTGATCAATGATTCTCATTTCAAAAATTGTTATGACATTGTTCATACTAAAGCTAGACTTTTAGTATACAATCCAACAAGTTCGACCAGAACTGATGGTCGAACTGAGGTCAAAGAGTTTTTGAAAAAATAGAGTTACGATGCTTTGTTTCCTGTTTCTCCATTCGACCAAGGCACTACCGTTCGACCAGATCACTCTGGTTTAACTAAGGTCGAACAGGCACCTATGGAGAAGAAGGATCGAGTTCAGTCTATAGGGTCTTTATTCGATCAGACTTATCCCATTCGACCTAATTATTCTGGTCGAACTATGGTCGAACCAGTATTAGATAAATAGAACCTGATTTTAGAGTTTTAGTTCAACCACACTCGTGTTGTTCGACCAAAACTCTCTAGTCGAACTGTGGTCGAACAGCTTCACGCACCTCCCGTTTCGATATCGAATGCTACACCTGTTATTTAGAACACTCCAGAGCGATCATAAGAGCAGAATACTGAGCTTATAGTAGAGAAAAAATTGGGAAAGAGCCAAGACATTGAGAGCCGAGAAGGATAAAGCGAAGGAGGTTGAACGTGAAGAGTTGGGGAGACCAAAGACTAAGATACCTCCTCTGTTACCTTCAAGATTGGCAAAGAAGGGATTGGAAGTAAAGTTCAAAAGATTTCAAGATATCATGAGCAAGATAAGCTTGAACATTCCTTTCTCTGAAGCAATCTGGAGATGCCATACTATACTCGATTCCTCAAGGATATTATATTGAAGAAGTAAATCTTGAACAGAGTGGAGACGGTGAACCTGTTAGAGAATTGCAGCTCGATCAATTGGAGAAAGGTGCTTGCAAAGTTGAAGGATCCGGGAAGTTTCACCATTCTTTGTGACATTGGAAAAGGGCCGGCACATAAAGCCTTGTGTGATTTAGGGGCAAGGGTCAACTTGATGCCTTTGTCCATATTTAAAAGGCTTGGTTTGGGGAAGCTCACGCCCACAAAAATTGCTCTACAATTGGCGGATAGATCCATGACTTTTCCGAAGGGTTTAATTGAAGATGTTTTGGTAAAAGTGGAAAAGTTGGTCTTTCCCGTGGACTTTCTTGTAGTTGAGATGAAAGATGACAAGGATGATATTTTCCTTATTTTAGGGCGGCCGTCCCTTACCACAGTTGGAGCTATGATAGATGTTCAAGAAGGAAATCTTATACTGCGGATGGATAATGAAGATGTGGTTTTCTCTCTTGATCAAGCAATGAAAATGCCCATGGAGACTCAATCATGCGAGATCTTAGATGTGGTTTCTAACTTGTTTAATCTTGATTTTCTAAGAAAGATGATTCTGAATTTGAGTGGAAGATTGACAAGGGGGTGTCTAGACAACCATGGGAGGAAGGTAATTCCAAGAATCATATTTTTGTAACTAAGAAAGGTGAGGTGCTGAGTGTAGATAAGAAAAGGGAAAGGAAGTATTTGAAGGTGAGGATGCGAGAAGGCCTTCCTCTAATTCAGTAGTTTAAAAGTGGTAATCCGTCGTGACTCTCCGACGTTAAACATGAGCGCCTATTGAGGGCTTGTCCTTCCATTTTTATTGCTTTATTTCTTTCATATGAGTGAGGAATTTATTATATTTGAAGTGCTCACATTTCAGCAATTTCATCTCTTTTCAAGCTTAGTTTCAACATACGTTTTTATTAAGTTTGGGGGTGTGATGTACTTATCTCATCTTATGAGCACTAAGGGTATAATTTTTCCTTTCGTTGGTTGTTTTTTTGTTAGGGGGTTGATTTTTTTGTGGCATATTAATATTTAACCGGTGTTGATATGTCGATTTTATGCAACTTACCTAATGTTTAGTGTGTTGTATTAGTGTGTCTAGTGTGTGGAGTCGATTAGATAGTCAATTGAGTCTTTCTTATAGTTTTCCCATTTTATTATTGATGAATCTGTGATGATGAGATGTGCTTGAGCTTTGATAATTGAAAAGGTAAAAGAGTGGCAAGACGAGTTCTACACTGAGGCTTTGACCTGACTGAGTTAAACAACTCGAGAAGCTCATGCATACGTTGAAGAAAAATCAGGTGCCTTCATTTCCTTATTCTAATTCTTATGTGTTCTTTTAATTCATGAGAGTGGAGGGATTGAGATTTTGGTTTTGGTGATCCATGTGAGCTTATACGTTTAAATCGTTCCTGAAATTCATATGCTCTTGAAATTATTGAAGGAAGTATACTTGAGTTATATTGTGGTATGAAGTTCTATGTATACTTGTGAGATATTACTTACCGTGAAAAGTGCTCTGTTACTTGTTAAAAACTCATGTGAGATTTTGAGCCTTATTCATGTACATAATCACATGATTTCTTTTCTGGAGAGTATCATTCTTGTATGTGTATTCTAGAACTTGCCTCTTGTCTTACTTGAAACTACATGTTATGTTAGATGATAGGAGATCGTTTTAGACCATCCTTGAATTTATGAGTCACTTAGCTAAATAATTCCTTACCGAATAATGTTTATCCGTAGTTAGCCCCGTTGAGCCTAAAAACCTCATTATTTGGCAGCCTACGAGAAATAATCACTTTGAGCTTCTGAATTTTTTGAGCCTTGATTCTATCATGATGAGAATTAATGGCTTTTCAAAGTGTGTTGATGGAGTTTGATAACAGCTTGGGAAGGAATGAAATTGGTATTGAAATATTGATTGAGCTTGAAAATGCATCTAAGGAAAATCATGGAGTAGTGCTTAAATCTAGTACTCCATGAAATCAAATACCCTAGGGTAGTGCTTAAATCTAGTACCCTATGGAGGATGCTCGAGGTAGTGCCCAAAACTGGTACCTAGAGAAAAAATAAAGAAAAAAAAAGGAAAAAAAGAAGGAAAAAAGTGATGTTTGAGGAAAAAAAGTGAAAGAGTTGAGGAGGATGTTGTGCTTAATTGAAGTGATGAGGAATAATGAAAGATCATAAGAGAGTGCATGCTTGATTGATCCGAGTTTGAGTCACTTATCCATATATTTCCTACCTTAACCAAAGAGCCAACATGACATCCAAAAGAAAAGTCCTTTTTGATTCTATTGTCGAATCATACTTTTAGTGGTGGAAAGTTTGAGATATTTGGCAAGCTTATGGTTACACATGCACTTGAATTGAATTTGAGCGTAAACACCTTAACCCATAAGTGTACATCTTTTACACTTGAGTGCGAGTGATATATACTTTCCATGAGAACATGTTAATGGAGCATTTGAATTAGTGGTGATTGTCATAACTTGTATGCTATGAATTGATTATTACACGTAATGAGAGTTGCATGACCTAAGTTAAGGAGAATTGTATTATGAATGGGGTATGAGTCATAGTCCTTGTTTCCCCACAAATTTTCTTACTCTTTATTTTTATTTTGTTGCCTCGAGATGAGCAATGGGTAAGTTTGGGGGATTGATGAGAGTGAAATAAGCGTATTTTTGTGTCTAATTTATCACCTTTTTGATAAGAATTGTTGTTATATATTAGCATAAGTGTCTTATATTCAATATATTTGAGAAAATGGTGCACTTGAAGTGTTTTATTGTGTTTTAGGTGGAAAAATGATCAAAAGTGCCAAGTTGGAGAAAAGGTGCAATTTGTGCAGGAAAGCTGAAAAATGCACGTCCAACTTGTGTAATTTTTTTGTTTTCATGTGGATATCTGAATTGGAAGTTTGATACATATTTAGAAAACCCACAGAAGAGAGGATCATTTTGAAATAAGGAACACCCCAATCGGATTCCAAACGAGAAAGTTATGATCAAAATGGTGACGTCGTGCAAGCTGTGCCGAATAGAGTAGCTATGTCACTTTTTATGGATTGTCACACTGATGAGTGTGTAAATTCACAAGTTTGACATCATGTTTTGTGCTAGTTTTGGAGAGTTTTGAGGTGAAAATAGGTGGAAAACCTATATATATTGTGAATTAGCATGAATCAGGTGTTAGTGGAGCTATTTAAGTGGTTTTCATAGCAAAATCGGAGTGGAAGTGCCAAGAATCGAAGAGACGAAGTCGAGACCACGAGAACCGCCAAGGAGAGAGGTGGGTTCGACCTGTTGGAGGAGGGTTCGACCTCTCCAGCAGGTCGAACCAGCAATGCAAAGTGGCAGAAGATGGGTTCGACCACGACTCGAGGGGTTTGACCTGTTCATCAGGTCGAACCATGGTCGAACCAGTTCGCGAGAAAGTTGATTCGACTAAAACATTGGGGATTCGACCTGACGGTTAGTCGAATCAAGAGCAGAAATTGTCCAGTAGTATGGTTCGACCTGTGGTTCGACCAAGACGGAGTGGTTCGACCTGTACAAGAAGTCGAACCAAGTGCAGAATACTTCCAGTAGGTGGTTTCGACCTGTGGTTCGACCTGCGGTCAATGGTTCGACCTGTTTGCTGAGGTCGAACCATCGTGCGGAAACTTATCTTATCCGGATTTTCGAGGCCAAAACGCGTGTGATCACTTGAAAAGCCCATTCCAAGCCCTAGAGACGTGATTACAAGTATAAAAGTAGGCTCATGCAGACAATACAAGAGAGCTTTTAGAGAGCTTTTAGAGAGTTTTAGAGAGCGTAAGATCGTGAAGCACAAGAGGAGACTAGGAGGAACTGTGACAGAGGTTCCGCTTGAGATTCAAGTAAGATTGGTCCATCTAACCATGATTGTTCCTAGATCAATCATGAACTAAAGCCACTTCGGTAGTTCTCGGGTTATGAAGGTTTCATAAGTTGATTTGTATTTCGTGTGTATACTCCGTACAACACTACTTGTGGTTTAGTTTATATAAGATTGTACGTTTTTAATCCATACTCATAGTTGTTTTGTGCATCAATAATCGTTGTGTAGAGTCTAAATGCATAACATGGTTATTGATTGAGTGCGTTCACTAATGAGCAGGGTTTATTGTTATAATTCTAAGTGAAGGGATTCCGAGGTTTTATTAGAACCGTCTTATATGAATGTTTGTTAATTGAATTGAATTCGGGTTAACAAGTAGGATTAAGAGTATAACTTTATAGTACCTAAAAAGGAAGATCAAATCGAGTTAGAGTACTAAGTGCACGGGAAATAATTGATTATGATAGTACCTAGAAAGGGGGGTAAAGTATACATCTTGCTCTGAGGATACTCACACGTGTCAAAAGCTTATCTATTTGTGTCTATAGAGTAGATTTGCATGGTCTAGCGATGCGTCCATAAAACATCGACATACGAAAGTATGAATTAACGAATGAAACTGGATGGCCTGACAAACTACCTATCATCTTATTTGATCACAACTACTCTTCTCTTGTTCTTGTTATTGATTTGCTATTTTAATTGTTACTTAGTTTAAAAACCAGCAATTACAATCCTTAACATAGTTATAATTGCTAGAAAATAACTATAGTAATATTTACCCGTCCCGTGGATTCGATATTTAACTTGGTCACCTTCGAAACTACAATTGGTATCCTTCATACTTGGGGATTAAAATTGTGTGTTGAGAAAACCACCATCAAGTTTCTGGCGCCGTTGCCGGGGACGTCGTAAAATATCTTTTTGTTATTTCTAGTTTATTAGGGCTATTTATCTTATTTTGCTGTTTTAATTCTAGTTCTTTTTAGGTGTATGCTCACGAGATCAAAGAAAGGTGAACTTGAACCCTATAATCCTGAGATCGGAGCATCGTCAAGAAAGAAGAAGAAGAAGAAGAGCAAGACAAAGACTATTGATCCAACTGAAGCTTTGAATTTTGGAGTTGAAGTTGACGAGCAGATTTCGTAGACGATTGAAGCTACAACTGAAGTTAATTCGGGAGTTGAGACAGTCAACATGGCAGCGAATCCGGATAATCTAGCCATCCGAGAGGTTTTCAGAAATAATGGGGCTGGAAATTTTAGGCTTCTAGGAGCGAGGGGAACTAATGCAGCTTTCGATCTTCATCCCACTCTTATTAGCATGATAGAAAGGAACTCCTTTTCAGGAGGGTCTTTCGAGGATCCGCAGCAGCATCTGAACAAGTTCTTGGCGCCGTTGCCGGGGACGGCTGTTATTATTGATTTTATTATTTCTAGTTGATTAAGATTTTTTTTTTCTTTTTCTTTTATTTGTGATTATTTATTTCTATCTAACCTTGAATTTTTTCGAGTTACTTGTGCGCTTGTAAAAGGAGAGGAAGGAAAAGAAGGAATAACACATTGATCTAAACATGGCCGGAGCAATGCAGAATCCGGATAATGTTGCCATACGTGAAATTTTCATGAACTTTGGGAATATCAACATGGGGTTGATAGGAGCAAGGGGGGAAGATGATGATTTTGAGATAAATCCCGCTCTTATTAACATGGTAGAGAAGAATCCCTTTTCTGGAGGTTGTTTTGAAGATCCATATCAGCATCTCCGAAAATTTCTTGGTTATGCAAACATTCAGAAGGGAGCTGGAGCTAATGATAATGCTAGGCGGATCGCCTTATTCAAGTTCTCTTTGATTGATAAGGCGGAAGCTTGGTATGAGACTCTTGATGCCACAGATTGCACTATATGGGACCAACTGCAGCAGAAGTTCTTTGAGAGATATATACCACCCTCAAGGATCTTAAGGATGAGGCAAGAGATCACCCGATTTATTATGAATCAGGGTGAGAAATTTGATGAGGCGTGGGATATGTTTAAAGAAATGCTCAGGAGGTGTCCACAGCATGGAATGTCTAAGGCTGAATACATAAGCATCTTCTACTATGGATTGGATTGTGAGTCGCGTATTTTTATTGATGCATCATCAGGAGGAGCGTTGTTATCAAAGACAGCACTTGAAGCAGAAAAGTTATTTGAAGACATCTCTATGAATTCACGTGACTGGCCAATAGAGAGAGACGGAGGATCATATGTACTTGGCGAGGTAGCGCATGTTGAACACCAAGTGGTGAAGCCGAATAGGGATGATGAGATCGTCTCTAGTCTAGCTAACATCAACAAGCTACTAGAGTCCCAGCAGAGGCAGATTATAGAGTTGACACTAAGGGGGCCTAGTATGAAGCAACACGAAGTGAAGAGTGATGAAGATACCTTCAATCGATACATGGCTGAGAACGATGCAAGGGTTGACCACATCGAAGGTAGAATGAATGTTGATCGTGCAGATTTGTCTAAGCAGTTGAAGGAGCTTACCTTGATGATGGGGCAGATGACCACTGATGCGCGTTTTCTTTGCACGTAAAATTAATCCCCAAGTATTAAGGATATCAATTGCAGCTTAAGCAAGCGACCAAGTGAATATCGAACCCAAAGGACGGCGTATTATCAATTTAATTATTATCTAAATTAATTAAGACGATTATGGCAATAACGTTGAGGTTTAGAATTATTAAACTAATAAACAAATAATTAAAATAATAAATAAAATAAACCATCACTCGAAGGATACGAAAGTGGATCAAGTAGGAGAATAGGTAGCTCTAGGATAATCCAGTTTTACTTATTAACTTCCCTTCCATGTGTCAATGTCCGACTCTGCCTTGTGGAATATGGACGCATCACTAAACCATGCATATCTACTCTATAGACACAAGTAAACATGCGTGTAACACGTGTGAATAACCTCGGAGCAAGAGATATAATTTCACCCCCCTTTCTAGGTACTATCAATATCAATTATTTCCCCCTAGGATTGGTACTCTAACCCGATATGATCTCCCTTTATAGGTACTATGAAATTATCCTCTTTATCCTACTTATTAACCCGAATTCAATTCAATTAATAAGTATTCATATATGATAGTTCTAATGAAGCTTCGGAGTCCCCTCACTTAGAATCATAACATGGAATCCTGTTTAGCGGTGAACGCACTCAATCTACAACCAAGATATATATTCAGACTCTATATACCAATTGAAGATGCACAAAACGACCGTGAGTATGGATTAAGAAAGCACAATCATATATAAAATAAACCACAAGTAGTATTGTACGGAGTGTATACATGGAAGTTCAATTAACAAGATAAAACCTTCAAACTCCTAAATCTACCAAAAAGGCTCTAGCCCATGATGTTTCGAAGAACAATCATGGGTGTTGCATAGATCTTATCCGGATGTCCGGAAAATACAAGATAAATTAGGAAACGAATAAACCCTTGGTATGGCGTCTTCATGCCCTTCTCCATCTTGAATCCTCCTCTTTGTTCTCCTCTTGATTCCACAAACGAATCTTCAAAGTGATGGATAGATTGAGGAAAGGAAGTGGATGATGGATGGGGGGTGATCACCCCTTGTGGGGTGTTGTATGGTTGTGGCCTCTCCTCGGTGATTGGTGACGTTTTTCTTGACTGCATGAGCCTCCTTTTATACTTGTAATCACGTCTCTAGTACTTGGAATGGGCTTTTCAAGTGATCCCACGTGTTTTGGCCTCGAAAATACGGATTTGGTAAGTTCCCGAAGCGCAGGTTCGACCTCGTCAAACAGGTCGAACCACTTGCCACAGGTCGAACCACAGGTCGAACCCTGCTACCGGATTTGCGCAGTCTCTCCGTTTCGCGTATAACTTTCACATCCGACCTCCGAATTGAGTGATTTTTGCGCTCACGCGATCCTCTCTTCCTTGGCTTTCTATCCATATAAAGAAATAACAAGAACTATAAGAGTTGAATATGTAACAGGCCATGGAATGTAGTACTGCAATTCTGTTCGCACAGCTCGCGCGGCGTCACCTCTTTGCTCATAACTTCCTCGTTCGGACTCCAAATGGGATGTTCTTTACGCCAAAACCACCCTCTCTTCAGTGGCTTTCCAACCATATATCACAATTCCCGTTCAGAGCTCCACATCAATACATAATAATTACACAAGTTGGATGTGCGTTTATCAGCATTCTTGCACAAATTGCACCTTTTCTCAAACTTGGCTCTTTTGATCCTTTTTCCACCTAAAACACAACCAAACACCTCAAGTGCACCTTTTTCTCACATATAATGAATATAAGACATTTGTGCTCATATAAGACTACAATATCAATCAAAAAGGTATTAAATTGGATATTGAAACACGCTTATTTTCACTCTCATCAAACCCCCAAACTTACCCGTTGCTCGTCCCGAGGCAACAAAATAAAAAGAGAGAGAGTATGAAAATTAGCGGGGAAACAAGGACTATGACCAATACCCCATTCAAAATACAATTGTCATCAACTTAGATCATGCAACTCTCATTATATGTAATAATCAATTCGTAGCATACAAGTTAAGACAATCACCACCATTTCAAATGCTCCATCAACATGTTCTCACAGGAAGTATATATCACTCGCACTAAAGTGTAAAAGATGTACACTTATGGGATAAGGTGTTTACGCTCAGATTCAATTCAAGTGCATGCGTAACCATAAGCTTGCCAAAAGTCTCAAACTCTCCACCACTAAAAGTATGATTCGACAATGGGATCAAAAAGGACTTTTCTTTTGGATGTAATGTTGGCTCTTTGGTTAAGGTAGGAAATATATGGACAATGTGACTCAAATAGTGGAGAACTAAAACTGATTGATCACTTCAACTTTCATCCTCTCTTCCTTTCCAATGCAGACGATTTTTATTCCTTCTTCACCTTCAAGCACAATTAGTTTTCTTTTCTCAAGCTCATCCGTTTTTTCCTTCTCTTTTTCTGCTTTTTCTCTTGAGGTACCAGTTTCGGGCACTACCTCACGCATCCTCCATAGGGTACTAGATTTAAGCACTACCCTAGGGTATTTGATTCAATGGAGTACTAGATTTAAGCACTACTTCATGCTTCTCCTTAGATGCATTATCAAAATCCATCACTAATTCAATACCAATTCATTCCTTCCCAAGCTGTTCGTTATCAAGTTCTATCAACACACTTTGAAAAGCCATTAATTCTCCACTAATAAGACAATCAAGGCTCAAAAAATTCAGATGCTCAAAGTGGTTATTTCACGTAGGTTGCCAAAGAATGAGGTTTTTAGGCTCAACGGGGCTAACTACGGATAAACAATCATATGGTATAGGGAATTATTTGGCTAAGTGACTTATAAATTCAAAGATGGCCTAAAATCATCTCCCATTATCTATCACACATGTAGTTTCAAGTAAGACAAGAGGCAAGTTCTAGAATACACACACAAGAACGATACTCACCAGAAAGAAATATCATGTGATTATGTAACATGATCAACAAGGTTCAAAATCTCACATGGGTATTTAACAAGTAACAGAGCACCTTTCATGGTAAGCAATATCCCACAAGTACACATAGAACTTCATATCACAATATAACTCAAGTACACTTCCTTCATCAATTTCAAGAGCATATGAATTTCAAAGATAATTTTAACAATATAAGCTCACATGGATCACCACCATAAACTCAATCCTTTCACTCCTATGAATTAAAAGCACATATAAAAATTAGAAAAATGGAACGAGGGCACCTGATTTTTCTTCAACGTACGAGCTCCTCGAGTTGAAGCCTCAATGTAGAACTCGTCTTGCCACCTAGTTACCTTTTCTATCATCAAAGCTCAAACAAACTCATCATCACAGGATTCATCAATAATAAAATAGGAGAACTATAAGAAAGAATTAATTGACTATGTAATCGACTCCACACACTAGAAACACCACTGAACACTAGGCAAATTGCAAAAAATCGACACATCAAAACCGATTAAAGTTTCAATATACCGCAAAAAATCAACTCCCCTAGCAAACATTACAAAGAAAAGATTATATTCTTGGTGCTTTAATGAGGTAAGTACATCACACCCCCCCAAACTTAGTAAAAACGTAAGTTGAAACTAAGTTTGAAAAGAGATGTAATTTCCGAATAATAAGCACCTTAAATATAAAAATTTCTTACTCACACGAAAGAAATAAAGCAATAAAACGGAAGGGCAAGCCCCCAACAGGCGCTCATGTTTAACGTCGTAGAGTCACGACGGTAGAGGACGGTCTTGTCGCATCCTTACCTTTAAATACTTTCTTTCCCTCTTCTTGTCTACACTCAACACCTAACCTTTCTTGGTCACAAAAATATGATCATTGAAATTTCCTTCCTCCCATGGCTGTCTAGACTCCTCCTTGTCAACCTTCCACTTAAATTCAGAATCACCTGTCTTAGAAAAATCAAGATTAAACAAGTTAGAAACCATATCAATGCTCTTGCACGATTGAGTCTCCATGGGCATCTTCATTGCATGATCAAGAGAGAAAACCACATCTTCATTAACCTTCTGTAGTCTAAGCTTCTCGGATCTCAACCTCTTTGCTCTTTCCCACTTCTTTTCCATTGTAAGCTCAGTATTCTGTCCTTGGGATGGTATGGGAGTAGCATCAACATCATAGGGAACATTCGGCGTGGAAAACGGTACAGAACGAATAGGTTCGACCTCAGTTCGACCACTGGTGCTGGTCGAACTAGGTGTGTAATGGTCGAACCAATCGTCTGGAAGGCTGCTCTCTTTCTGTAATTGGGGTTCGACGTGGGTTCGACCTGGGTGATTGGTCGAACCATCAATGCTTTGGTCGAACCAGTCGTCTGGCATGCTGCTCTCACTTTGAACTTGGGGTTCGACATGAATTCGACCATCAGGACAGGTCGAATTGGGTACGTCGTGGTCGAATCGAGCACCTGGAAGTGCATTCTCACCTTGCATGTGTGGTTTGACCTGGGTTCGACCAGGGGTACTAGTCGAACCAACTCCCCCCAGGTCGAATCGGCTCACTGGATGATTTTTGCCTACTGGTTCGACCTTGGTTCGACCAAGGGTACTGGTCGAATTGATTATGTCGTGGTCGAATCGACCTACAGAGAAAATAGAGTACTTTGGAGGGTACGATTCGACCTCGGTTCGAGCTGTTATGCTGGTCGAACCGAAATGCCCCAGGTCGAACTGACCTTCTGTAAGATTTTTAGTCGCCGGTTCGACCTGGGTTCGACCTGATGGCCTGGTCAAACTGGTAGCATCGTGGTCGAATCGAGGCTTTGTGAAAATAGAGTGCTCCAGATGGGGTGGTTTGACCTAGGTTCGACCAGATGGCCTGGTCGAATCGATGCCCCCAGGTCGAACCGAGTGCCTGCTGCTCTTGAAATACTTCCAGAAGCCCTGTTCGACCTTCCCTGCATGCTTCGACCTGTGGGACAGGTCGAATCACATTGTTTTTGGTCGAATCCGCTTGCTTTCACCTCAAACTTTGACTCCGGCTTCATTACTCCCTCGTACTGTGTTCCAAACCTTAACGTGATGGCTTTATTTTCCAATTTTTGTGTTAATTGATTCACGTTCGTGGTCATCTGCCCCATAACCAAAGTAAGGTCCTTCAATTGCTTAGATAAATCTGCACGATCAACATTCATGGTATCCCCAAGACGATCAATCCTTGCATCATTCCCAGCCATGTATCGATGGAAGGTATCTTCAACACTCTTCACTTCTTGCTGCTTCATACCAGGCCCCCTTTGTGTCAACTCTGTGATTTGCCTTTGCTGGGACTCTAGTAGCTTATTGATGTTAGCTAGACTAGAGACGATCTCATCATCCCTATTCGGCTTCACTACTTGATGTTCAACCTGCACCACGTTACCAAGTACATATGATCCTCCATCTCTCTCTACAGGCCAGTCACGTGAATTCATAGAGATGTCTTCAAACAATTTTTCAGCTTCAAGTGCTGTCTTAGATAACAGCGCTCCTCCTGCTGATGCATCAATAAAAACACGCGACTCACAATCCAATCCATAATAGAAGATACTTATGTAGTCAGCCTTAGACATTCCATGTTGTGGGCACCTCCTGAGCATGTCTTTAAACCTGTCCCACGCCTCATAAAATCTCTCACCTTGATTCATAACAAATCGAGTGATCTCTTGCTTCATTCTTAAGATCCTTGAGGGTGGCATGTATCTCTCCAAGAACTTCTGCTGCAGTTGGTCCCATGTAGTGCATTCTGTGGCATCAAGAGTCTCATACCAAGCTTCTGCCTTATCAATCAATGAGAACTTGAATAGGGCGATCCGTCTAGCATTATCATTAGCTCCAGCTCCTTTTTGAGTGTTTGCATAACCAAGAAATCTTTGGAGATGTGGATATGGATCTTCAAAATAACCTCCAGAAAAGGGATTCTTCTCTACCATGTTAATAAGAGCGGGATGTATCTCAAAATCATCATCTTCCCCCCTTGCTCCTATCAACCCCATGTTACCAATTCCATAGTTCGTGAAAATTTCACGTATGGCAACATTATACGGATTATGCCTTGCTCCGGCCATGTTTAGCTCAGTGTGTTATTCTTTTCTTTTCCTTTCTTTCCTTTTCCTAGTGCACAAGTAACTCGGAAAAATTCAAGGTTAGATAGAAATAAATAATCACAAATAAAAGAAATTAATCACAAATAATCCCCGGCAACGGCGCCAAGAACTTGATGCGCGATTTCTTTGCACGCAAAATTAATCCTCAAGTATTAAGGATATCAATTGCAGCTTAAGCAAGCGACCAAGTGAATATCGAACCCAAAGGATGACGTATTATCAATTTAATTATTATCTAAATTAATTAAGACGATTATGGCAATAACGTTGAGGTTTAGAATTATTAAACTAATAAACAAATAATTAAAATAATAAATAAAATAAACCATCACTCGAAGGATACGAAAGTGGATCAAGTAGGAGAATAGGTAGCTCTAGGATAATCCAGTTTTACTTATTAACTTCCCTTCCATGTGTCAATGTCCGACTCTGCCTTGTGGAATATGGACGCATCACTAAACAATGCATATCTACTCTATAGACACAAGTAAACATGCGTGTAACACGTGTGAATAACCTCGGAGCAAGAGATATAATTTCACCCCCCTTTCTAGGTACTATCAGTATCAATTATTTCCCCCTAGGATTGGTACTCTAACCCGATATGATCTCCCTTTATAGGTACTATGAAATTATCCTCTTTATCCTACTTATTAACCCGAATTCAATTCAATTAATAAGTATTCATATATGATAGTACTAATGAAGCTACGGAGTCCCCTCACTTAGAATCATAACATGGAATCCTGTTCAGCGGTGAACGCACTCAATCTACAACCAAGATATATATTCAGACTCTATAAACCAATTGAAGATGAACAAAACGACCGTGAGTATGGATTAAGAAAGCACAATCATATATAAAATAAACCACAAGTAGTGTTGTACGGAGTGTATACATGGAAGTTCAATTAACTAGATAAAATCTTCAAACTCCTAAATCTACCAAAAAGGCTCTAGCCCATGATGTTTCGAAGAACAATCATGGGTGTTGGATAGATCTTACCCGGATGTCCGGAAAATACAAGATAAATTAGGAAACGAATAAACCCTTGGTATGGCGTCTTCATGCCCTTCTCCATCTTGAATCCTCCTCTTGGTTCTCCTCTTGATTCCACAAACGAATCTTCAAAGTGATGGATGGATAGAGGAAAGGAAGTGGATGATGGATGGGGGGTGATCCCCCCTTGTGGGGTGTTGTATGGTTGTGGCCTCTCCTCGGTGATTGGTGACGTTTTTCTTGACTGCATGAGCCTCCTTTTATACTTGTAATCACGTCTCTAGGGCTTGGAATGGGCTTTTCAAGTGATCCCACGCGTTTTGGCCTCGAAAATACGGATTTGGTAAGTTCCCGAAGCGCAGGTTCGACCTCGTCAAACAGGTCGAACCACTTGCCACAGGTCGAACCACAGGTCGAACCCTGCTACTGGATTTGCGCAGTCTCTCCGTTTCGCGTATAACTTTTACATCCGACCTCCGAATTGAGTGATTTTTGCGCTCACGCGATCCTCTCTTCCTTGGCTTTCTATCCATATAAAGAAATAACAAGAACTCCAAGTGTTGAATATGTAACAGGCCATGGAAAGTAGCACTGCAATTCTGTTCGCACAGCTCGCGCGGCGTCACCACTTTGCTCATAACTTCCTCGTTCTGACTCCGAATGGGATGTTCTTTACGCCAAAATGACCCTCTCTTCAGTGGCTTTCCAACCATGTATCACACTTCATGTTCAGAGCTCCACATCAATACAGAAAAATTACACAAGTTGGATGTGCGTTTATCAACATTCTTGCACAAATTGCACCTTTTCTCAAACTTGGCTCTTTTGATCCTTTTTCCACCTAAAATACAACAAAACACCTCAAGTGCACCTTTTTCTCACATATAATGAATATAAGACATTTGTGCTCATATAAGACTACAATATCAATCAAAAAGGTGTTAAATTGGATATTGAAACACGCTTATTTTCACTCTCATCAACCACGAACGTGAATCAATTGACACATGGAAGGGAAGTTAATGAGTAAAACTGGATTATCCTAGAGCTACCTATTCTCCTACTTGATCCACTTTCGTATTCTTCGAGTGGTACTTTGTTTTATTTGTTATTTTAATTATTTGTTTAGTAGTTGTTAATTAAATCCATCAAATCTTATTGCCTTGTCTTAATTAATTTAGATAATAATTAAATTAATAATACGCCGTCCCTTGGGTTCGATATTCACTTGGTCACCTTTCGAGACTACAATTGATATCCTTCTTACTTGGGGATTAATTGTGTGTTGAGAAAACGCGCATCAAGTTCTTGGCGCCGTTGCCGGGGACGGCTGTTATTATTGATTTTATTATTTCTAGTTGATTAAGATTTTTTTTCTTTTTCTTTTATTTGTGATTATTTATTTCTATCTAACTTTGAATTTTTCCGAGTTACTTGTGCGCTAGTAAAAGGAGAGGAAGGAAAAGAAGGAATAACACATTGATCTAAACATGGCCGGAGCAAGGCAAAATCCAGATAATATTGCCATATGTGAAATTTTCACGAACTTTGGGAATGTCAACATGGGGTTGATAGGAGCAAGGGGGGAAGATGATGATTTTGAGATACATCCCGCTCTTATTAACATGGTAGAGAAGAATCTTTTTTCTGGAGGTTGTTTTGAAGATCCATATCAGCATCTCCGAAGATTTCTTGGTTATGCAAACACTCAAAAGGGCAGTGGAGCGAATGATAATGCTAGGCGGATCGCCTTATTCAAGTTCTCTTTAATTAATAAGGCGGAAGCTTGGTATGAGACCCTTGATCCAGCCAATTGCAATACATGGGACCAATTGCAGCAGAAGTTCTTGGAGAGATACATGCCACCCTCAAGGATCTTAAGGATGAGGCAAGAGATCACCCGATTTGTTATGAATCAGGGTGAGAAATTTTATGAGGCGTGGGACAGGTTCAAAGACATGATCAGGAGGTGTCCACAGCATGGAATGTCTAAGGCTGAATACATAAGCATCTTCTACTATGGATTGGATTGTGAGTCGCGTGTTTTTATTGATGCATCATCAGGAGGAGCATTGTTATCAAAGACAGCACTTGAAGCGGAAAAGTTATTTGAAGACATCTCTATGAATTCACGTGACTTGCCAATTGAGAGAGATAGAGGATCATATGTACTTGGCAAGGTAGCGCAGGTTGAACATCAAGTGGTGAAGCAGAATAGGGATGATGAGATCGTTCAAGTTTAGCTAACATCAACAAGCTACTAGAATCCCAGCAGAGGCAGATTACAGAGTTGACACTAAGGGGGCCTAGTATGAAGCGACACGAAGTGAAGAGTGTTTAAGATACCTTCAATCGATACATGGCTGAGAACGATGCAAGGGTTGACCACATCGAAGCTAGAATGAATGTTGATCGTGCAGATTTGTCTAAGCAGTTGAAGGAGCTTACCTTGATGATGGGGTGATGACCACGAACGTGAATCAATTAACACAAAAATTAGAAGATAAAGCCATCACGTTAAGGTCGGGAACACAGTACGAGGGACCAATGATGCCGGAAGCAAAATCAGACATGACGAGGAGCTAGTTCAACTTCGGTTCGACCAACCATACAGGTCGAACCGAGAATGAGAGGTCGAACTGGGCTTCTGAAAGTGTTCCAAGAGCAGCAGGCACTCGGTTCGACCTGGGGGGCATTGATTCGACCAGGCCATCTGGTCGAACCCAGGTCGAACCACCCCATCTGGAGTACTCTATTTTCATAAATTCTCGGTTCGGCCACGATTCTATTGGTTTGACCAGTCTATCAGGTCGAACCCAAGTCAAACCGGCGACCAAAAATTATCCAGAAGACCAGTTCGACCACAGCCTTATTGGTTCGACCTGGATACCAAGTCGAACCCTAGTCAAACCGCATCAAGCGAAACACTCTGTTTCAGATCATCATTGGTTTGACCACGTCACTCATGATTCGACCACACCTACTGGTCGAACCCAGGTCGAACCAGAGTCCAAAGACTATGCAGAGAGCAGATTCGACTTGGGGGAAAGTGGTTCGACCTGGTCACAAGGTCGAACCCAGGTCGAATCACATAATCAAAGAGAGAATCAAGTTTTAGAAGAGTGGTTCGACCACTGCGTGCCTGGTTCGACCTGTCGAACAGGTCGAACCTAGGTCAAACCCAAACTGAAAAGTGAGAACAGCCTTCTAGATGATCGGTTCGACCACTACGTGCCTAGTTCGATCTCTCCAACAGGTCAAACCCTAGTTGAACCGATCCGAAACATGCCTATTGTTGCGCCGAATGCTCCCTATGATGTTGATGTTACTCCAGTACCATTACATGAGCAGAATACTGAGCTTACAATGGAGAAGAAGTGGGAAAAAACAAAGAAGTTGAGAGCGGAGAAGCTTAGACTGCAGATGGATAATGAAGATGTGGTTTTCTCTCTTGATCATGCAATGAAGATGCCCATGGAGACTCAATCATGCAAGAGCATTGATATGGTTTCTAACTTGTTTAATCTTGATTTTTCTAAGACAGGTGATTCTGAATTTAAGTGGAAGATTGACAAGGGGGAGTCTAGACAGCCATTGGAGGAAGAAAATTTCAATGATCATATTTTTGTGACCAAGAAAGGTGAGGTGTTGAGTGTAGACAAGAAGAGGAAAAGAAAGTATTTTAAGGTGAGGATGCGAGAAGACCGTCCTCTACCGTCGTGACTCTCCGACGTTAAATATGAGCGCCTGTTTGGGGCTTGCCTTTCCATTTTATTACTTTATTTCTTTCGTGGGAGTAAGAAATTTTTATATTTAAGGTGCTTATTATTCGGCAATTACATCTTTGCAAACTTAGTTTCAACTTACGTTTTTACTAAGTTTGGGGGGTGTGATGTACTTACCTTATTGAAGCACCAAGAATATAATATTCTTTGTAATGTTTGCTAGGGAAGTTGACTTTTTGCGGTATATTGAAACTTTAATCGGTTTTGATGTGTCGATTTTTTTGCAATTTGCCTAGTGTTCAATGGTGTTTCTAGTGTGTGGAGTCGATTACATAGTTAATTAATTCTTTCTTATAGTTCTCCTATTTTATTATTATGAATCCTGTGATGATGAGTTTGTTTGAGCTTTGATGATAGAAAAGGGTAACTAGGTGGCAAGACGAGTTCTACATTGAGGTTTCGACTCGAGGAGCTCGTGCATTCATTGAAGGAGAAATCAGGTGCCCTCGTTTCCTTTTTCTAATTTTTATATGTGCTTTTAATTCATAGGAGTGGAAGGATTGTGTTTATGGTGGTGATCCATGTGAGCTTATTTTTAAATTGTCTTGGAATTCATATGCTCTTGAAATTGATGAAGGAAGTGTACTTGAGTTATATTGTGATATGAAGTTCTATGTGTACTTGTGGGATATTGCTTACCATGAAAAGTGCTCTGTTACTTGTTAAAAACCCATGTGAGATTTTGAGCCTCGTTGATCATGATACATAATCACATGATATTTTCTTTTCTGGTGAGTATCGTTCTTGTGTGTGTATTCTAGAACTTGCCTCTTGTCTTACTTGAAACTACATGTGTGTTAGATGATGGGAGATGATTTTAGGCCATCCTTGAATTTATGAGTCACTTAGCCAAATAATTCCCTACCAAATAATTATATATCCGTAGTTAGCCCCGTTGAGCCTAAAAGCCTTATTTCTTTGGCAACCTACGAAGATAGCCACTTTGATATCCTATTTGAGCCTTAAATTCCTATATTTAGTGGAGAATTAAATGATGTCAAAGTGTGTTAATGGTGCTTGATAACAATTTGGAAAGGAATGAAATTGGTGTTGAAATTAATAGTGATGGATTATGATAATGCATCTAAGGAGAAGCATGGAGTAGTGCTTAAATCTAGTACTCCATGGAATCAAAAACCCTAGGGTAGTGCTTAAATCTAGTACCCTATGGAGGATGCGTGAGGTAGTGCCCGAAACTGGTACCTCGAGAGAAAATGGATGTGCTTGAGACAAGAAAAAGTATGTTGAGCTTGAAGGAAAGGAGAGAAAAGAAAATTAGAAGAGCATGAAGCTGGATAGCCTTGAAGTGTAAAAATCTACAGTACATAAGATATCCGGTTTTAATTCTCTACTAATTGAGTCACTTTATCCATATGTTTCCTACCCTTACCAAAGAGCCAATATTACATCCAAAAGAAAAGTCCTTTTTGATCCCATTGTCGAATCATACTTTTAGTGGTGAAGAGCTTGAGACGTTTGGCAAGCTTATGGTTACGCATGCACTTGAATTGAATCTGAGCGTAAACACCTTAACCCATAAGTGTACATCTTTTACACTTGAGTACGAGTGATATATACTTTCCGTGAGAATATGTCAATTGAGCATTTGAATTGGTGGTGATTGTCTTAATTTGTATGCTTTGAATTGATTATTACACGTGATAAGAGTTGCATGACCTAAGTTGATGACAATTGTATTTTGAATGGGGTATTGGTCATAGTCCTTGTTTCCCCGCTAATTTTCTTACTCTTTCTCTTTATCTTTATTTTGTTGCCTCGGGACGAGCAACGGGTAAGTTTGGGGGATTGATGAGAGTGAAAATAAGCGTGTTTTAATATCCAATTTAACACCTTTTTGATTGATATTGTAGTCTTATATGAGCACTAGTGTCTTATATTCGATATATGTGAGAATTATGTGCACTTGAGGTGTTTTATTGTGTTTTAGGTGGAAAAAGGATGAAAAGTGCAAAGTTGGAGAAAAGGTGCAATTTGTGCAAGAATGCTGAAAACGCACATCCAAGTTTCATAAATATTTTTTATTATTGTGGAGCTCGAAACTATTGGTGTGATATATAGTTGGAAATCCACTGAAGACAGGGTCGTTTTGGCGTAAAGAACACCATCATTGAAGTCCGAACGAGGAAGTTATGAGCAAAGTGGTGACGCCGCGCGAGCTGTGCCGAACAGAATTGCAGTGCTACTTTCCATGGCCTGTTACATATTCAATTCTTGGATTTTTTGTGATTTCTTTATATTTATAGAAAACCAAGGAAGAGAGGATCGCGTGAGCTCAAAAATCACTCAATTCGGAGGTCAGATGTGAAAGTTATACGCGAAATGGAGAGACTGCGCAAATCGGTTCGACCTGCTTGAGGTCGAACCGAGGTCGAACCCAACGGAAAAAATGCTTGTTTGACCACGACATGCTGGTTCGACCTGTTGGCTGGTCGAACCATGCACCTGGGACGTCCAGAAGGGAGGTTCGACCATGGTTCGACCTGTAGGGGTTGGTTCGACCTGTTTGGGAGGTCGAACCGCGCTTCGGGAACTTACCAAATCCGTGTTTTCGAGGCCTAAACGTGTGTGATCACTTGAAAAGCCTATTCCAAGCCTAAAAGACGTGATTACAAGTATAAAAGGAGGTCTATACAGCCCAAAAAAGAGGAGGAACACAACACAATACAAGAGAGGAGAAGAGAGGCCACAACATACAACACCCCACAAGGGCGGATCACCCCCCAACCATCATCCTTTTCTCCATCCATCCATCACTTTGAAGATTCGTTTGTGGAATCAAGGGGAGAACTAAGAGAAGAATTCAAGAGCGAGAAGGACGCGATGACGCCACATCTAGGTCAAACCAGTGCGGCTGAAGTTCGGTTCGACCACGACGTACTTGGTTCGACCTGTTTAACAAGTCGAACCAAGGTCGAACTGGTGATCTGAAACATACAGTAGGGTAGTTCGACCTGATGCGTTTTGGTTCGACCTGTTCCAGTAGGTCGAACCCAAGTTGAACCTGAAGAAGAACTCGTCCAGAAGGGTGGTTCGACCTCGTCAGTCATGGTTCGACCTGTTCAATAGCTCAAACCCAAGGTCGAACCAAGCCAGGTATGTTGCAAGAACGCCTTCCCGAGAACTTCAAGATTCAGATGCCTGATTGGGACGAGATTAGGATAGATGGATTCATGAGTGTTGAATACTTGTATGGTTGATTCGGTTTATGGGCTATTGATTTTGTGCATTCATATGTTCATGTGTTAATTTCTATTGATGAAAAGCATGTATAATTTGATAAGTATGTAGAGTTCTTGTGGAATTGATCTTAATTATGTGCTATGAGGAGTACTTAGGATTCTATTTACCTATGTGAGGATTTGAGCCTTTTTAATCATGCTTGATCATGATTGTTTTATTCTTGAGAGGATCATTCATATGAACGTATTCTAGAACTTGGCTTGGAGTCTTGTGTGAGACTTATGATTGATAAAGAGAAGAAGGGTAGCGCCTAAAACCGGTACCCGAATTGTCTAAAGAGATGATGTTGATGCACGGAAAAGAAGGAAAATCCATGAAAAGAAGAGGAGAAGTTGGAGGAGATATTGCAGCAAGAAGAAGAAATCGAAAACCTCCAAGGTAACTCTCTACTAATGTCTTAAGTCACTTTACCTAAATTTTCCTACCTTTTTCCAAAGAGCCAACATTACAACCCAAAAACAAGTCCTTTGTGATCCTAGTGATGAGTTGATTATAAGTTGATTTTTGAGACCTTTGCCAAGCTTATGGTTACGCGTGAATATGGATTGATATTAGTGTTAATATTAGCCTATATAGTGCCTCACGCACTTGAGTGAAAGAGAGTAAATACTTATCTTATGAGCTAGATTACTTAGTACTCCGAATAGTGTGTGATTGGATTGGTTTTGCATGAGTGATATATATGAAGCAATTAATACTTGTTTGATTTAATGAAGTGGCATGTGTGATATGTGTTGTCCTTGATCTTGGTGAATTATACACGACTCCTGTGGTTTGATTTGGTTGCCTAGGGACGAGCAACATGTAAGTTTAGGGGTTTGATGAGTGTGTAAATTCACAAGTTTGGCATCATGTTTTGTGCTAGTTTTGGAGAGTTTTGAGGTGGAAATATGTGGAAAACCTATATATATTGTGAATTAACATGAATCGGGTATTAGTGGAGCTATTTAAGTGGTTTTCATAGGGAGCACGATTGATAGGTATTATGGTCTTTCTCAACTAAGCCTCCTTATTCCTTATGGGGACCAAGCCTCCTTATTCCTTATGGGGGCCGTAGTAATCCCCCCCGATGGGGAGAAGGGAAGATCATGTGCGACTTAGTATCTTGGGGACCATAACCTGAGAGTCTTTATATACTACTTTAATCAGGCCACCCATTATCACCTAATTACGTAGTATTGGGTATCTACTTAATTGGCACATATCAATATTATTATAGCCCATGAACTTTTAACCTGAATTGGATCACTTAATTAAGTCCATAAAATAATTGAATAGCTAATATAATTGCATAATAATATATTGACCACAATTAGATTATATAGGAAATTAAAATTTCCTAACAATCTCCCACTTGGGTTATATGTTGTTCCCAAAATAATTATACCAAGAGTCCTTAATTGTGCAACTTTATGATATTCCTCTTCAGGCTATCTTTAACAATCTGCTCCATCTCATATACTAATATGGAATTACCGGAGTGGAAGTTCCAAGAATCGAAGAGACGAAGCCGAGACCACGCGAACCGCCAAGGAGAGAGGTGGGTTCGACCTGTTGGAGGAGGGTTCGACCTCTCCAGCAGGTCGAACCAGCAATGCAAAGTGGCAGAAGATGGGTTCGACCACGACTCGAGGGGTTCGACCTGTTCATCAGGTCGAACCATGGTCGAACCAAGTTGATTCGACCACAACGTTGGGGATTCGACCTGACGGTTAGTCGAATCAAGAGCAGAAATTGTCCAGTAGCATGGTTCGACCTGTGGTTCGACCAAGACGGAGTGGTTCGACCTGTACAAGAAGTCGAACCAAGTGCAGAATACTTCCAGTAGGTGGGTTCGACCTGTGGTTCAACCTGAGGTCAATGGTTCGACCTGTTTGCTGAGGTCGAACCATCGTGCGGAAACTTACCTTATCTGGATTTTCGAGGCCAAAATGCGTGTGATCACTTGAAATGCCCATTCCATGCCCTAGAGACGTGATTACAAGTATAAAAGGAGGCTCATGCAGACAATACAAGAGAGCTTTTAGAGAGCTTTTAGAGAGTTTTAGAGAGCGTAAGATAGTGAAGTACAAGAGGAGACTAGGTGGAACTGTGACAGAGGTTCCGCTGGAGATTCAAGTAAGATTGGTCCATCTAACCATGATTGTTCCTAGATCAATCATGGGCTAGAGCCACTTCGGTAGTTCTAAGGTTATGAAGGTTTCATGAGTTTATTTGTATTTCGTGTGTATACTCCGTACAACACTACTTGTGGTTTAGTTTATATAAGATTGTACATTTTTAATCCATACTCATAGTTGTTTTATGCATCAATAATCGTTGTGTAGAGTCTGAATGCATAACATGGTTATTGATTGAGTGCGTTCACTAATGAGCAGGGTTTATTGTTATAATTCTAAGTGAAGGGATTCCGAGGTTTTATTAGAACCGTCTTATATGAATGTTTATTAATTGAATTGAATTTGGGTTAACAAGTAGGATTAAGAGTATAACTTTATAGTACCTAAAAAGGGAGATCAAATCGGGTTAGAGTACTAAGTGCACGGGAAATAATTGATTATGATAGTACCTAGAAAGGGGGGTAAAGTATACATCTTGCACTGAGGATACTCACACGTGTCAAAAGCTTATCTATTTGTGTCTATAGAGTAGATTTGCATGGTCTAGCGATGCGTCCATAAACCACAAGGCAAAGTCGGACATCAACACACGAAAGTATGAATTAACGAATGAAACTGGATGGCCTGACGAACTACCTATCATCTTATTTGATCACAACTACTCTTCTCTTGTTCTTGTTATTGATTTGCTATTTTAATTGTTACTTAGTTTAAAAACCAACAATTACAATTCTCAACATAGTCATAATTGCTAGAAAATAACTAAAGTAATATTTACCCGTCCCGTGGATTCGATATTTAACTTGGTCACCTTCGAAACTACAATTGGTATCCTTCATACTTAGGGATTAAAATTTTGTGTTGAGAAAACCACCATCACACACCTTCAAATGTTAGATTTTATATAATTCTATATATGTATAGAAATCCAAGGATGTAGAAGTTATGCGCGAAACCGTGAGACTACGCAAGCAGTTCGACCGTAGTTCGACAAGGGGGTCCAGTTCGACCAACACCACTTTGGTTGAACTGGGACGCAGATATCTATTTTCGATGGGATTTTTACCCCTGTGCGAGTATTTTTGTGTTTTCAAAGAAAAAGCCAATCCAAGGTCCATAAGAAGAGCTTACAAGTATAAAAGGGGATGTAGATCACATCATTATTCATATTGGAGGAATTGCAACACAATCATCCTACACCTCATAAGGGGGGATCACCCCCAACCATCATCCACATCCTTTCCTCCATCCATCCATCACTGTGAAGATTCGTCTGCAGAATCAAGAGGAGGTTTCAAGACGAAGAAGGATGCGACGACTCCCGCATCTAGGGTTTTATTCGATTCCTAATTATTTTTTATTTTCCAGACATATGGCTAAGATCTATCCACCCATGATTGTTCTTCGCAACATCATGGGCTAGAACCATTTTGGTAGATCTAGGATTTTGAAGGTTTTATGAATTAATTAAACTCTATTGTGTGTCCTCCGTACAACACTACTTGTGGATTTATTTTATATATGATTGCACGTTTTTAACTCATATTTATGGTCGTTTTGTACATCTTCAACTGTTATATAGAGTCTGAATATATATCTTGGTTGTTGATTGAGTGCGTTCATTACTGAACAGGGTTTTATGTTATGATTCTAAGTGAGTGGACTCCGAAGCTTCATTAAAACTATCATATATGAATGTTTATTAATTGAATTGAATTCGTATTAGTAAGCAGGATAAAG
This sequence comes from Pogostemon cablin, assembly GCA_023678885.1. Classification (NCBI taxonomy): domain Eukaryota; kingdom Viridiplantae; phylum Streptophyta; class Magnoliopsida; order Lamiales; family Lamiaceae; genus Pogostemon; species Pogostemon cablin. The sequence continues at coordinate 15,015,031 of CM042979.1, forward strand.
AGGGTGGTTTTATAGTACCTATAAAGGGAGATCATATCAGGTTAGATTCCAAACGTGGGAATTAATTGATGCTGATAGTACCTATAAAGGGGGTGAAATTACGTCTCTTGTTCCAAGGTTATTCTCACGTATTACACGCATATTTACTTGTGTCTATAGAGTAAATTTTCATGGTTTAGTGATGCGTCCATAGTCCACAAGGCAGAGTCGGCCTGCACTTGAGAGGGAAGTTAAGTATTAAAACTGAATTACCTTAGAGCTACCTATTCTCCATTCTTGAGCCACTTTCGTATTCTTCTAGTGTTATTTATTTTATTTGTTATTTTAAATTAATTGTTTGTCTATTAGTTAATAATTCAATCCTCAAACGTTATTGCCTTTCGTCTTAGTTAATTTAGTAAATAATTAAATTGGTAATACGTCGTCCTTTGGGTTCGATATTTAACTTGGTCGCTTGCTTAAGCTGCAACTGATATCCTTCATACTTGGGGATTAATTTTGCGTGCAAATAAAACACCCATCAAACAATAGTGGTGAAGTCGAACGGGAGGTGTTTCAACTTATAGAGAGGTCATTCGACTAATGAAGCCTGTTCGACTAAGAGAAGTCAAGTCAAACTATGTAAGTCAAGTCGAACGACAAGCAGAGACGAAGTTCAGTTTACAAACATGCTTTTCGACCTCAGTTCAACTAAGAGGTCCTATTCGACCATGCTAATTCTGGTTGAACGGCGACAAAATTAGCTCTGAAACATCGAGATTTCACCTTTAGTGAGTGCATGTGCATGTTTTCTATGAAAATTCCAGTAAGGGTCCATGAGGAGAAGTAACAAGTATAAAAAGGGGTGCCGATCACGCCAAAAAGAGAGTTAAATTTCACATCCATCCTAGACCACATCAAAACCCTAACTCCATCCGCAGGAGCTGTAGAAAGAGATTCATGCAGCGAATCAAGTGAGAACCAAATGAAGATTCAAGACGAAGCGAGAAGCGACGGTGCCCATATATAGGGTTTACTTTGCAACTTAATCTTTCTTGTAATTTTAAATACAATGGGTAAGATCCATCCAAACACCATGAACGTTCTTCGAAGCATCATGGGCTAGAACTGCTTTGGTAGTTATAGGGTTATGAAGGTTTTTACCTAGTTAATTGAACTTCCGTATGTATACTTCGTACAACACTTCTTGTTGGTTTATTTTATATAAGACTATGCTTTATTAATTCATACTCAGAGTTGTTTTGTGCATTATTAACTGTTATGTAGAGTCTAAATACATATCTTGGTTATTGATTAAGTGTGTTCACTGCTGAGCAGGATTCTATGTTATGATTCTAAGTGAGGGGACTTCGAAGCTTTATTAGAACTATCTTATATGAATACTTATTAATTGAATTGAATTCGGGTTAGTAAGTAGGATAAAGAGAATAATTATATAGTACCTATAAAGGAAGATCATATCGGGTTATAGTACTTAGTGCCCGGGAAATAATTGATACTGATAGTATGTAGAAAGGGGGTGTAATTATATCTCTTGCTCCAAAGTAATTCACACGTGTTACACGCTTATTTGCTTGTGTCTATATAGTAGATTTACATGGCTTAGTGATGCATCCATAATCCACAAGGCAAAGTCGGACATTGACATACCAAATGGAAATTAATTAGTGAAATTGGATGGCCCGAAGAGCTACCTATCTTCTCACTTGTCAACTCTCGTTTATCTCTACTGTCTCTATTTTATTTGCTATTTTATAATTTGTTCATTTGTTTAATAACTATTCTCCAATTAAATTACCTACAATAGTTTCTCTTAGTTTAGATAATAATAAATTAATAATCAACTGTCCTTTGGGTTCGATAAATATAACTTGGTCGCTTATCTAAACTAAAATCGCACCTTCATACTTGGAGATTAAAATTGTGTGTTGAGAAAATGCCCAACAAGTTTCTGGCGCCGTTGCCGGGGACGGTTGTCCTTATCAAATTTACTGTTGCTATTTTATTTGAAACTATTTTATTCTTGTCTTTATTTTTTAATGCTTATTGTCCTTAGGTGTATGCTCACTAGATCAAAAAAAAAGAATTAGTACCTTATAATTCGAAGATAGGAGCATCGTCGAGGAATAAAAAAAACAAGAATAAGAACGTGGAACCAACTACAACTCTTAATTTAGGAGTTGAAGTTGACGAGCTGAACTCTTAAGAGATTGAAGCTGCAACCGTAGATAATTTGGAAGCAGAAACAGTCAACATGGCAGCGAATCTGGATAATCTTGCCATCCGTGAAGTCTTTAAGAACAACAGAGGAGGTAATATTGGGCTGTTAGGAGTAAGATGGGATGTAACTAATTTTGATCTTCACCCTACTTTGATCAGCATGATTGAAAGGAGTTTCTTCTTAGGGGGAACCTTTGAAGATCCTCTACAACATCTAAATAAGTTCCTTGGATATGCAAGTACACAAAAAGATGCAGGAACTCACGAAGATGCAAGGAAGATCTTATTGTTTAAGTTCTCGCTTACTGAAAAGGTGAGAGATTGGTACGATACTCTTGATGCTGCAAAATGCACTACCTAGGAGCAATTGAAATTGAAGTTCTTGGAAAGATACATGCCATCTTCCAAGGTGTTTAAGATGAAGCAAAAAATCAATCAATTTTCTATCAGTGATAACGAGAAATTTCAAAAAGCATGTGATAGATTCAAGGACATGCTTAGAAAGTGTCCGCATCATGGATTGTCAAAAGCTCAGTATATCAGTATTTTCTACAATGGATTGGACTGTGATTCTCGAGTTTTACTAGATGTTTTGTCAAGTGGAGCATTGCTTACAAAGTCATCCGTTGTGGCCGAAAAGCTCTTTGAGGATATTTTGATGAATTCAAGAGATTGGCCAACTGATAGAGTGAGAGGGACCTATGTCCTTGGAAAAGTAGCACAGGTTGAACATACGATGGTAAAGTCAAGTAGAGAGGATGACATCATCTCGAGCTTGGAAAATATCAATAAGCTACTTGAAACCCATCAAAAGCATATTACTGATTTGTCACAGAGAGTACCAATGATGATGCAGTAGGATGACGGTGAAGAGAAACCAATCTAAGAGGAATTAGAAGAGGCAAACTATACCATGGGATAAAGTATTCAAGGAACGAGGTATCCGAATAATCAATGAAACAGGAATTACCAAGGGAACTACAACAATCGTGGTCCCCCGGGTAACTATCAACAACCAAAAAGCTGGAATTTTCGTGGAGAAATCCAAATGTTGCGGTGCAACCTCCTGTTAGTGTGAATCCTAGTGCTAAGATGGAAGAAGAAAAACCTGGTTTGGAGGATACAGTGAACCGATATGTGGCTAGGAATGATGCAAGGGTGGAGCGTATTGAGATAAAAATTGATTAAAATCATGAGGAGTTGTCCAAGAAGATGAAAGATCTTACTTTTTTGATGGGGAAAATGACAGGAAATGTGAACAAGTTGACGCAAACTATTGAGAAGGGTAAGCTCCTGCCTCAAAGTATTACATATCCTAAATCTTGTCATGCCATCACATTAAGGTCAGGGACGCAGTATGAACTGAGGTCGAACAGTCTCTGGAAAAATAGAGTTACGATGCTCTATTTTTTATTCCGCCATTTGACCAAGGCACCACTATTCGACCAAACTATTATGGTCGAACCATGGTCGAACAGGCACTTGTGGAGAAAAAAGAGCAAGTTCAGTTTACAGAGCCCCCATTCGACCAAACTTATTCCGTTCGACCAGATTACTCTAGTCGAACTATAGTCGAACCGGCACTAGACAAACTAAACCCATTTACAGAGTCCTCGTTCAACCTCACTCATATTGTTTGACCAGACTATTCTGGTCAAACAGTGGTCGAACAGCCTCACGCACCTTCCATTTCGATACTGAATGCTACACCTTTTATTCAGAACACTCCAGAGCTATCACAAAAGTAGAATACTGAGCTTATAGCAGAGAAGAAGTGGGAAAGAGCCAAGAGATTGAAAGCCGAGAAGGACAAAGCGAAGGAGATTGAACGTGATGAATGGGGAATTCCCAAGACAAAGATACCTCCTTCGTTTCCTTTCAAGATAGTGAAAAAGGAATTAGAAGATAAGTTCAAGAGATTTCAAGATATAATGAACAAGATAAGCTTGAACATTCCTTTCTCCGAAGCAATCATGGAGATGCCGTACTATGCCCATTTTTTAAAGATATTATATTGAAGAAAAGGAGCTTGAATGGAGTAGAGACAGTGAATCTATCAGAGAACTGCAGCTCAATCATTCAGAGGAAGTTGCCAGCTAAGTTGAAAGATTCGGGAAGCTTCACTATTTTATGTGAAATTGGAAGGGGGCCGGCAAGAAAAGCTTTGTGTGATCTTGGTGCAAGCATTAACTTGATGCCCTTATCTATATTCAAGAAGCTAAGTTTGGGGGAGCTTGCTCCCATAACAGTGGCTCTACAGTTGGCGGATAGGTCCATAACCTTCTCGAAGGGTGTGATTGAAGATGTACTTGTAAAAGTAGACAAGCATGTCTTTCTTGTGGATTTTCTTGTGCTAGAGATGCAAGATGACAAGGATAATGTCCCTCTTATTTTGGGAAGGCCATTCCTTGCCACGGTTGGAGACATAATTGATGTCCAAAATGGGGAGCTTAGATTAAGAATTGATAAAGAAGAGGTTTTATTCAACCTTGATAGGGCAATGAAGATGCCAATGGAGACGCAATGTTACAGCATTGATGTGGTGGAGGAGATAGTGAAGGAAGATATGTCTTTGATCCTATTTAAGGATCCCTTGGAGATATGCTTGGTGGAGTCTCTTACTTTTCCCACCACAGAGCTAGATGAGCTCTCTAATGAGGTATGTATTGATTTTTTTAAAATTTAACTTGCTTTGTGTGATAACAGGTATGAATCTACAAGAACCAAGCCTGAAGAACTTAAGTGGTCTAGGCAATACCTCCCATTGGATAGAGAAAGCACACCAAAGGAAGAAAAGAAAGAGGAGTTGAAACCACTACCGGAGCACTTGAAGTACGCCTATCTTGGCGACAATGAAACTCACCCGGTAATTGTAACTTCTTCTCTTACTGATGATCAACTTGTAGAGTTGTTAGATGTGCTTAGGAAGTATAAGTTTGCTATAGGTTAGACTCTATATTATTTGAAGGGTATTAGTTCATCGTATTGTATGCATAAGATTAGGTTGCTAGATGAAACTAAGGGATGAAGACAGAACCAGCGGAGGGTTAACCCCGCGATTCAAGAAGTGATTAGGAAGAAAATCCTAACGTGGTTAGATGCAGGAATTATAAATCCAATTAGTGATAGTCCCCATGTGAGTCCATTGTATGTTGTAGCTAAAAAGGGGGCATGACTATTGTAAAAGCCGATGATGGTGAGACCTTAGTCACTAGGATCCCTATGGGATGGCTGGTGTATACGGATTACAGGAAACTGAATGAAAATACATACAAAGACCACTTCCCTCTTCCTTTCATGGATCAAATGCATGACCGTCTAGCAGGGTATGAGTTTTATTGTATTTTGGACGGGTACTCGGGTTATAATCAAATCATGATTGCACCCGAGGATCAAGAAAAGACTAATTTTACTTGCCCTTATGGAACTGTGCTTTTAGGAAGATGCCTTTTGGGTTATGTAATGCACCTGCTACATTTCAGCGTTGCATAATGGCCATATTTGATGGGTTGATAGAGAAGATCATGGAGGTGTTTATGGATGATTTTTTTATTTTTGGTTCCTCCTTAGATATTTGTTTGTCTAACCTATCTACTGTTTTGAAGAGATGTCAAGAAACTAATCTTATCTTGAATTGGGAGAAGTGCCACTTCATGGTGAGAGATGAGATTGTTCTTGGGCATCATATTTTGGCCAAGAGATTACAGGTTGATCGAGCAAAGGTGGTGGCCATTGAGAAGCTTCCACCACCTACGAATGAGAGAGGAGTGCGGTCCTTCCTAGGACACGCCGAATTCTATAGGAGATTTATCAAAGACTTCTCAAAATACTCCAAGCCCTTAACTCATTTACTTGAAAAGGATGTTCCTTTTGTTTTTGATGATAAATGTCTAACAACTTTTTAGATTTTGAAAGAGGCGCTTATTACTACACCTATCTTGTTCACACCAGATTGGACTCGGTCGTTTATACTTATGTGTGATGCAAGTGATCTAACACTTGGAGTAGTGCTCGGGCAGCTGAAGGGAAAGATGTTCTGTGCCATCTACTATGCGAGCAAAACTTTTGATGCAGCATAAAAGAACTACACTGTTACTAAAAAAGGAAATTCTAGCTGTTGTGTATGCATTCAACAAGTTTCGACAGTATTTAGTTAGCATGAAGACTATAGTGTACATGGATCATTCTGCGATCCGGTACTTTATGGAGAAGAAGAGGAAGCAAAGCCCAGGATTATTTGATGGATCTTTTTTCTACAAGAGTTTGATATGGAGATCCGAGACAAGAAAGGAATGGAAAATATTTAAGTGGATCACCTATAAAGGTTAGAGAAAAGGGAACATTTTGATGACTCTTTTGAATACATTGAAGAGATGTTTCTAGATGAGAAGATTATAGCAGTGTTTGTTGAAGGAGTGGAGAGAGCCTTCGTAGTGGCCGCGCAAGGAATGGAACCATGGTATGCAGATTATGTCAATTACATTGTCGTAGATGAAATTCCAAAAGATCTCAATAGGTATCAACTTTCCAAATTCAAAAGAGAAGTTGAGACTTTCATATGGTATGATCCGTTTGTCTACAAAATTTGTACGGATTCTATAGTCCGTAGGTATGTGACCGAGATGGAGATGGAGAGTATTCTTGATTTTTGCTATGCACAACCTAACGGGGGCATTTTAGAGCCTAAAAGATTGCAACCAAGGTACTACAATCCGCTTTATATTAGCCTTCCTTGTTTAGAGATTGTGAATCCTATGTGGGACATGCGATAGATGTCAAAGGATGGGAAATATAAGTAAAAGGGATGAGATGCCACTTCAACCAAGCATTGTTGTAGAGATCTTCAATATATGGGGAATTTTATAGGGCCGTTTTCCCAATCAAATGGATTCTTGTACATCCTTCTTGTTGTTGATTATGTTTCTAAGTGGGTGAAAGCGATTCCAACGCGCATGAATGATTCAAAGACTATTTTATCATTCTTGAAGAAACATATTTTTGTCTGCTATGGAGTTCCTAGAGCACTAGTAAGTGATGGAGGTTCACACTTCGTCAACAAGCTCATTGAAAAAGTTCTCAAGGACTATAGTGTTAAGCATAGGGTTACTATACCCTATCACCCTCAAGCGAATGGACAAGCAGAAGTCTCTAACCGGCAAGTAAAGCAAATCCTAGAGAAGGTGGTTGGAACCAATATGAAGGATTGGGCTATGAAGCTCGATGATGTTTTATGGGGTTCCGAACGTCATACAAGACTGTGCTAGGAATGTCACCTTATCAAATTGTCTTTGTGAAATCGTTCCACTTACCCATAGAGATTCAACATAAGTCTTTTTAGGCAGTAAGAAGCTTGAACTTGTCTACAAAGGAGGCTAAGGATTTGAGGTTGACTCATATCAATCAATTGGATGAGTTTAGAAGTCAAGCTTTTAAGAACTCGGTGATCTACAAGGAGCGAATGAAGAAGTGGCATGACTCAAAGATCACTTATAAAGAGTTCAAGCAAGGAGATGAGGTATTACTTTTTAACTCTCGTTTGAAGCTTTTCGCTGGAAAATTGAAATTGAAGTGGACGGGACTGGTCATTATCCATAGAGCCTACGGAGGGAGAGTTTTGAAATCATGGACGAAGACGTAGACATCATAGCTGCAAATGGGCATCGTTTGAAGCACTATAGGTTGCCGAATCATGCTTGTGTCATCTTTGAAGATACCTTGTATTGAGTTGGTACCGTCGTGACTCTCCGACATTAAACAAGAGCGCCGTTGGGGACTTAACCTCCCATTTTATTGCTTAATTTATTTCATGTGAGTCTAAAATTTTTATATTTAAGGTGCTTACTATTCGGCAATTACATCTCTTTTCAAACTTAGTTTCGACTGTAGTTTCTACTAAGGTTGGGGGGGTGTGATGTACTTACCTCATTGAAGCACTAAGAATATAATCTTTTCTTTGTAATGTTTGCTAGGTGAGTTAATTTTTTGTGGTATATTAAAACTTTAACCAGTTTTGATGTGTCAATTTTTTTGCAATTTGCCTAGTGTTCAGTGGTGTTTTTATTTATTTTAGAGTGAGCGGAGTATTATACATAATTGTATATAGTCTAAGAGTGGTTCTCTAGCTTTTGTTTTTGCTATTAGATGCTTGATGTTGTCCTAGAGTTTGAGTTTTACAGGGAAAGATGAGAAAAGTACGAAATTTTAGAAGTTCGGAAGCTGGTTTGACTAAACTCTACTATTCGGCCAAGGTACTAAGGTCGAACGGTGGTCAAACGAAGTGCCTAAATGGAAAACCAACTTACAGAAGCTCAGTTAGACCAACACATCTTGTTTGACCAGAACTCTGTGGTCGAACGATGGTCCAACGAAATAGGGAAGAACAGGGGATGCTTTTCAGTTTACAGAGGTGCAGTTCGACCTCACACTGTTGTTCGACCAAGATATTTTGGTCAAATAGAGATCAAACGAGGTCACGTATTACGGATAGACTCATGCAGTTTGATCAGAAGCCCTAGTTGGGGAACTTGTTCGAGTCAAACTGAGTCTGGAATTGCGAATAAAGGTCAGTTTTTGCGTGTTGTTCGATCGATTCCTGTTACCCTTTCTCGAGCACTCATCCCGACTTGTAAGAACTTTACTCTAAACTCTTCCCACACTTAATTCTTCCTCTCCACACACTTCCACAACCAAGTTTTGAATGATTCAAGTCCGATTTTGGGATATTTTATTCGAAATATTTGGGATTTTTTTTGCAGTACATCACACACACCATGGCCGGAGATAAAGGTATGTTTTCGAACTTCTCTACTCTTGAATTGAAGTGATTATACATTTATTTTTAGTGAAGGTTGGGTAAGTGGATTAAAACATATGCTTAGTTGGATTCGAAGTGATTGAATTTGGTGTTCTTGTTGAAATTTTACATGAATTTGCATGATTCAATTTACGTTGGATTGTTGAAATTTTGTGAAATTGGTGATGCATATCTTGCAGGCTTGGCTTTAATTTTGAATTATATATATGGGCTCGTTGATTTGAATTATTGATGTTTTGCAATTCAATGTGGGAGATGAGCATGCTTATGGTTTTTGTTGAACTTATGTTGAAGTTGAGAAACATGTTTAATGTGTGTAGTAATCTTAAGACTATTGTAGAAATTGTCTCATGATTTAAGGTGTTGAGCATATATTTGTTATGATGATTAGATGAACACTTGAAATTTGGAGATATTGAGTTTTGAACTGATTATGGAATGCAAATTTAAAGTTTTGAGTAGAATTCATGCTCTAAGTAGTCTTAGGATTGGTATACTTGCTTTATTTCTTTAGGTGTGTATTGAAATATAATCTTTGTAGGTAAAGAGATTGCTTCATCTTCTAAGAGGAAAGAGACTAAGTCTCCTAGGAAAGGTGATGTTGCCAAGAAATTAAAGCTTGATAAGAGAAGACCTTCCGATTTTGGTATAGAGATTGAGGATTGGGAGGAGAAAAAGGAGTTGTGGGCAGCTATTTTAAATAAGATAATGAGGACTCTTTATCAAGATGATCAAGCGATGGTGCAGATGAACATCATCAACGATATTCGTTGGATGTTCAATCAAGTAGGGATCACTAGGTTCATGGAGATGAAGAGAGAGATGTATTTCCACATTACTGTAGAAGTTTTATGCTCGATGAGAGTCGATTGTGGAGATCATTATCTTCCCTATGGTCTGTGAATGCAGATTGGTGGACGGTTGCAGCTAATGTATGCCAGTGAATTCAATAAGATGATTGGTTGTCCGAATGTGTCTGAAGTGGAGCATGCTGATTTCAACGCCGATGAGTTTTGGAGATCTATTTTGGGGAGGCGAGGTAGTTATAATTCGAACACCACTAAGGTTTCTTTCATCCGCAACCCTGTGATAGCTTGTATGGATCGGATCCTGAGCAACACATTGTTTGCTCGATCCGAATGTAGTGTATTCCGAGGGGGGAGTTGTAGTTGCTCTGGTGTATGTTGAATGGAGTCCGCTTTAATGTTGCGGCTTACTTTTTCTAGCAATTGTACAAGTCCTCTACTTATGATTTCCAAAGAGTCAACATTGGAGGGCTGATTACTCCATTAGGAGAGTACTATCGAATTGAATTGAGCAGACATAGGCCGATCCGAGGGGATCCTGATTTGATTCTGACATCCTATGTGAGGATGGGGTTGGTTAAGCGGATGGATGATGTTTGGATGTTCATCCGTGGCAAGAATCCTCTTTCTTTTCGATTTCCATTGTTGATTGTTGATCTTACTACAATTCAGATCAACACCAACATATTGATGGATACCTTGGAGCATAGGGCAATTTCTAAGACTTGTTTAGAAGAAGGAAATTGGAGACTTCTAGTTGAGATGCACCTATAGGGAGTTTACATTGATGAAAATATGATTTTGGTAGGTGATCCAGCTGATTTCATTGATGAGAATCAGCCACAACAGCCAGCTTTTGTGTACCCAGAGATGGATTTTCCTCCGATACAGCCACCGCGGTAGCCACAGTCTCAGCATGAGTTTTACGAGCCACCGCCACAGCAATAACAGGATTTCTAGCAAGCCCAGGACCACTTTTATGGGAGCAGTTCAAATTGATGAACGATCATTTCGCCACTTTGAATGCGAACTAGCAGAAAATGAATCGACAGCTAGCATTGGTGAATACAAATTACGCTGTACTCAACCTCTGATATGATGCTATGGATAGGAGATTGGGAGATCTTAATGAGAATTATGAAGCTTTGGACAGGAAGATCGATACCTTGTAAAGGGATTTCAATGATTAGTGCAACGATAATGATGATGATGATGCTCTGGAGGAGTAGTGGCGCCAGGTTTTTATCCTTGTATGTTTCTTCTTACCTTCATTCTTTTTTTCACTTTTCAGGTTGAGTAATTGGGTGGGTGGTTGAGTGTTTGTTGAGATTCATGCGTGAGTGGATTGTATTTGATATTGATTGATGGATGATGGATACATTTGTTTGATTTGGATGTTGATCGGATTGATTTGGAGAGTAGGATGTTACTTCTTGATTATGCATGTGCACTTATTTTTGATGCATGTTAATTTTATTGATGATAGGAATGTACTGTTATTGCTTATAGTTTATGTAGATGTTGATGTCGATTGCATGTTTTGAAGAGTGCTTAGGAATCTATTACCCATGTGAGAATTTGAGCCTTATGAAATCATGCTACATCAATGCATAATAGTTTATTTTTTAAGTATCGTTCATATGTTCGTATTCTAGAACTTGGCTTGGAGTCTTGTTTGAAGTTTATGATTGATAGATACTAGGACATGATCTTAGGCCATGATTGATAATTGAGCCACTTAGCCAAATTTTTTCTTACCTTGAAGTTTATATCATTGGAAGCCCTGTTGAGCCTTTAAAAGCTTTTTCTTAGGCAAGCCTATGATTAAAAGCCTTATTTACCTATACTTGAGTTTCAAAATACCTTATTTACTTGTAAAGAGTTAAGGTGAATAAATTGTTAGATCATATATGAAGAAAAAGGAAGGAAAAGTTGCATAGTGATAAAAATAAGAATGGTGGTTAAATCTTGTGGAGGGGTAGTGCCTGAAACCGGTACCCCAATTGCTTAAAAGGTTAGTGCCCAAAATTAGTACCCTTGTACTTTGAAAAGAAGAAAGATATTGATTCCAAGTAAAGTAGGAGAAGGAAGTGTTGAAAAGATCATGAGAATAATGACGGAGAAGAAGCATTAATGTTGTTGATGAAAAGCAAATCTCCAAGGTAATTCTCTACTAGTAAAGTTAGTCACTTTATCTATATTTTCCTACCTTTACCAAAGAGCCAACATTATAACCCAAAGAATAAGTCCTTTGTGGTCCTAGTGTTGAAATAATTATGAATTGATTTTTGAGACCTTTGCCAAGCTTATGGTTACGCGAATATATAAATTGATTTTGAGTGTATATACTAACCCTTTAAAGTGTACATCTTTTACACTTGAGTGCTAGAGTAAACACTTACTTAGTAAGCTAGATGATTTTGCACTCGTAGAAGTATTGTGGTTGATGGATATTTTTGCATGGATGAAAGGTATGATAGATGCATGTTTTGAATTGATATAATTGCATGTGTTAGAATAGGTTGTGCTTGTTATAAGGATCTTGTGATTACACTCTCTTGCCTTGTTTTGATTTTCATTTCCTCGGGACGAGCAACATGTAAGTTTTGGGGATTGATGAGAGTGATAATTCACATGTTTTGAGCTCGAATTTGTGAGGAAAGTGAGTATGATTTAGTCTATTATTAAGACGAATCGGGATGCTTATAGAAAATCCACGAATCAGATGCTACTGAGGTTATTTGAGCATATTTGTACATGAAAATAGGTTTGCAGTGCTCGGAATTGGATAATACAATTTTCGAGGTGTAGTTCGACCTGGGAAGGCTGTTCGACCAGTATCAGCTTGGTCGAACAATAGTGGTGAAGTCGAACGAGAGGTGTTTCAACATACAGAGAGGTCATTCGACTAATGAAGCCCGCTCGACCAAGAGAAGTCAAGTCAAACTGCATAAGTCAATTCAAATGGTAAGGAGAGACAAAGTTCAGTATACAGACATGCCGTTCAACATCAGTTCGACTAAGAGGTCCCATTCAACCAAGCCAAGTCTGGTCAAACGACGACAAAATTAGCTCCAAAATATCAGGATTTCACCTCTAGTGCATGCATGTGCGTATTTTCTACGAAAAAGTCCAGTAAAGGTCTATAAGGAGAAGTAACTAGTATAAAAAGGGATGCCGATCACGCCAAAAAGAGAGTCAGATTCCACATCCATCCTACAAAACATCAAAACCCTTACTCCATCTGCAGGAGCTGTAAAAAGAGATTTGCGTAGTGAATTAAGTGAGAACCAAGTAAAAATTCAAGACGGAGCGAGAAGCGACGGCACCCACATCTGGGTTTACTTCGCAACTTAATCTTTCTTGTAATTTTCAAGACTATGGGTAAGATCCATCCAAACACCATAAACGTTCTTCAAAGCATCATGGGCTAGAACTGCTTCGGTAGTTCTAGGGTTATAAAGGTTTTTATCTAGTTAATTGAACTTCCGTGTGTATACTCCGTACAACATTACTTGTGAGTTTATTTTATATAAAACTATGCTTTATTAATTTATACTCAGAGTTGTTTTGTGCATTATTAACTGTTATGTAGAGTCAGAATACATATCTTGGTTATTGATTGGGTGCGTTCACTGCTGAGCAGGATTCTATGTTATGATTCTAAGTGAGGAGACTCTGAAGCTTCATTAGAACTATCTTATATGAATACATATTAATTGAATTGAATTCGGGTTAGTAAGTAGGATAAAGAGAATAATTATATAGTACCTATGAGGAAAATCATATCGGGTTAGAGTACTTAGTGCACGTGAAATAATTTATATTGATAGTACCTAGAAAGGGGGTGTAATTATATCTCTTACTCCAAAGTAATTCACACGTATTACATGTTTATCTGCTTGTGTCTATAGAATAGATTTGTATGGCTTAGTGATGCATCCATAATCCACATGGTAGAGTCGGACATTGACATACGGAAGGGAGATTAATTAGTGAAACTGGATGGCCCGAAGAGCTACCTATCTCCTCACTTGTTAACTCTCTTTTATCTATACTGTCTCTTTTTTATTTGTTATTTTATTATTTGTTCATTAGTTTAATAACTATTCTCCAAATAAATTACCAACAATAGTTTCTCTTAGTTTAGATAATAATAAATTGATAACCAACTGTCCTTTGGGTTTGATAAATATAATTTGGTCGCTTATCTAAGCTACAATCGCATCCTTCATACTTGGGGATTAAAATTTGTGTTGACAAAACGCCCAACAGTGGCTAATTAGTCCAAAATTTTATTTTTGTTAACTTAATAATATTAATGGTAATGATCAAGGACTTAATTAAAAATTGTATATTTTACCATAATTAAAACCCTCCATAACGGTAAAAATAGAGATTTTAGTGATGTTTATTTACGCCCTACCTTGGGCATCAAACAATACATACATCTATATATATTACCCCCAATTCCAAACAACTGTAAGATCAAAATTCAAATCCCTTCCTTTCATCTCTCCATTGTCAATTTCTTTTCCTTTCAGTTTGCCCTAAATTTTCCAATTCTTTTCCGTTTGTCCTAAATTTTCCCCAAAATTTTCACCCAATGTCAGGTGAGATAAAGAAACAGCTTATTCACATGGTTAGTTTGGTTAGAAAGATGATGATGAAGAAGAAACAAAGTGGTAGGGGGAAAGAAGGGGGATTTGTGATGAAGACACGGAGTGGTCGGGAGATTGATGTCAAAGGTGCTCTTTTGGAATGGATTGAAGAAACTCTCGAGATTATTCTGATGAGTTCTGAATCATAGGCTCCTTATTCATGGTGTGTATGTTGTTGGATTGTATACTAAAAGTCTAGGTTTAGTATGAACAATGTTATAACAATTAATTTGAAATGAGAATCATATGATCAAATGATTGCATCTTATAATTTATTTATATGTTCGATGCAATAGTCCACTTACTTTATACTGTAGATAATATGTTGTGCGACAACACGCGGAAGATCATATTATCGGTTTCCTTATAAAGTATAAACAGATGCTCACAACCGAGATAGACGGGGACTCTCTATCGGGATGGTTGTAGTGTGGTTTGGTATTAGCTTGTCTTGGCTATAGAATCACTCTAGTGCACTTATGTGTATTGAGCAGGACCACATGAGATCGTTCAACTTATACTGACTTATAGAAGAACTTGATCTCTGTTATTATGGATGTTCGTGCTCTTAATCCCTATACAATAACCTCGACACGTAGGGCAGTATATATTTCTTTGATTCATCAATGGGTGAGATTTAGATGCAATTAAATCAATAAACTCGGTGAGTTGGGAAATAGTGTTGTATCTATGGTGTGCTGTTGATTGTAGAAGGAATCCGTGTCCGTCATAGGTTGATGATGTCCCCTTGAGGAGCTCATAAGGATTATCATGTAAACCCTGCAGGTGAAATTTATTCCGGCATGATAATGAGGTTGAGTGGTACTACTCTTGGATGAGATATTAATTAATTGAGTTGTCAGTAACTTATATTAATTAATGGACATTGTATATCTTAAACATGGGGAGACTAACGGGCTCATAATAAGAAGGAGCCCAAAACGTAATTTTGGGATTGGTACGGTAGTGCAGTAATAATATTTTAGTGGAATATATTATTATTATTGACTTAAGTATAAGCTTTGGGCTAAGCTTGGATACTTAAGCCCAATGGAGGCCCAACCCAATTTCTCCTCCTGGTCCCTGCTGTAGCCCATGTATATAAGTCACCTCAGCTTATCTGGAACCCTAATCTAATTCATTATTCACGTGTGATGAGGGTTGAACAGCAGATTGAGGAGATCTCGTAGATCGTCGCCCACACGACGTCGAGATCGACTTGGGACATACAGCAGAAGACCGGAAGGTCGTTTGCTGCTGCAGTTTGTCATGTTACAAAATTCATATAAAATCGTACAGTACTCCGATTTTGATGTATTATATACTGACGGAAAGCCGTCGAAGAGAGGATCGTCTGAGCGTAAAGACCACTCAATTCCGACATCAAAAGAGGAACTTATGGCTATTCTCGTGGGACTGCGCAGTCTGCCAGCAAGAATTCAACCTCTACATCAACCCTTGGTGAAAGGTAATGCGTTTCATGTTTACTTGCTTCCGCTGCTTGTTAGAAATACATGGAACCCTAACGGGTCACGTTAACCAAACGATCGAAAGCCAACAGTATGTATGTTCTATCGATCGTAGATAATCTATCCAATTCTTTTGTTTAGGGTTTAGGGTGTAATCCAATTTATTTATTGTTGTTTGGTTGTAGTTACTAATAGAGATGATGAATCTTCTTCCTTTTGTTAATCCAATTTGTTCGTTGTTGTTTGGTTGCAGTTAGTACTAAGATGGTGGCTGGGGATGGATGGCGGATTCCCCTCTCTTACAACGGACAATCTATGATGGTTGATGCTTCTCTCTATGTCAAGGATGAGACCATTATAAGCCTGCTCAATTCTTCCCCCTTTCTCGAGAACTTGGAGATTCTCACCCCTTCCCTGCGAGAATACTATCTTCTCCATCGAGTTAAGAATGATGATGATTTCAATCGCTGCCTCTATTGGCGTTTAAAGACAGTCACCATTGATTGCTATGTCGGACCAGACGGCAAAGATTATCCATTATATGCTGCTATCGTTTTATGGTTGGCTCTGATTGTGCTTGAGAGGGCGACGACATTGGAAAAGATGTCGATTGTGGTGAATTATGGAGATGATTGTTCTGAGTTCGTGGGAATACTTGAGCAAATGTATGCTCATCCAAGATCATCTAAACGAGCACAAATCCTAATCCTCCCAGATCCTCCTATCCCTCTACCTTTACTCCCTCACCAGATGTTTAAAAATACTTTAACGAGTTGTTTAGTGTACAAATCTGCATGTTCTAGGATATGATTTAGCACCATTTTATGAAATTTATATTTGTATTTTATCACTAAATGGTTAATTTTCATATATTTAATATATTGGTGCATTTGAGGTGTTATTTCGTGTTTTTAGGTGGAAAATGGATTAAAAGTGCAAAGTTGGAATGAAGAGTGAAATCGTGAAAGAATGTTGAAAAACGCATGTCCAAGTTGTATAATTTTTTTGTATTTGTGTAGAAGTTCAAACGGATAATGTGATATATGGTTGAAAAGCTACAAAAGAGAATGCCATTTTGGCTCAAGAAACACCTCAACTGGAGGTCAGATGAGGGAGTTATGATCAAAACGGTAAACATGCGCAAGCTATGCCGACCTGCATGACTCGTTCCCTTCAAATATTGGAGTTTTTATGAGTTCTTTATATGGATAAAAAATTGAGGAAGAGAGTCTCGCGTGAGCGCAAAAATCACCTCAATCGGAGCCTGGATGAAGAAGTTATGAGCAAAACTGTTAGGTCGCGCAATCTGCTCACGAGTGGCACAACCCGGCAGCCCAGTTTTTGGCCCATATGTGTTTTTGACGAGAAAAAGCCCTATTTTGAGGTGGAATCCGAATTTTATCAGCCCTCAACTATAAAAGGAGCCCTTGGGGTGTTCCATACATAACTCTCCACCAAACCCTTTGGGCTACACAATCTTAATCTATCACCTTCCGCCATCCATCTCTACCCTTCACCCGCCTTTCACCTATCACACTCAATCATGGTATTTGCTACTTGAGAAGGAGAACGGAAGAGGATCATCAAGATGGAAAGGGAAGACGGAGAATTATTCCAGACAAGGGTTTTTCTTCTTCCTTTAATTTCTTATTGTTGATTTTTAGACTCATGGGTAAGTTTCATTCCATAGATGATGAGTGATATATTCACCTAAATTTTAGTGTCTTTTTATATGTATTTTTGTATTATTTTATCCGTATTTATGTATATTTTGGTTGTGTTTTTTATTTTTATGGAAATATATGTGAATGAGCTTAAACGTATGATTTTCAGGTAAAAATGGATTCTAGACGCGATAAGGAAGATTTGGGAAAAAATGGATCTTAATTCGGAGTTGAAACGAGGGAGAATGAGTCAAATTAAGCAAAATACTGAAAAATACACGTCCAACTTGTGTAATTTTTTTGTACTCTTGTGGAGCTCAAAACTAGAAGTACGATATATGGTTGGAAAGCCACAAAAAAGAAAATCATTTTGGTATAAGAAATACTTCAATCGGAGCCCAAACGAGAAAGTTATGATTAAAATGGTGACGTCGCGCAAGCTGTTCCTACTCAGCACGGTTGTGCTACTTTGCATGACTTATTACACCTTTAAATATTAGAATTTTTTTATATTTATATGGATAGAAAGTTAACGAAGAGAGAATTGTGTGAGCACAAAAATCACCCAAATTGGATTTTGGATGTGAAAGTTATATGCGAAACAGTGAGACTGCGCTGCACCAACTCGAACTTGACCCGAATTAGACCCGAGCTCGGCCGAAAGTCTATTTTATGATTAGAATGTGTTCTAAAAGGTTCCAAGGGGTAAAAACACCCATTTTGGAGTGTAAAGATCAGTAGGGATCAGATCCACACCTTATTCACACCATTTTACACACACTTTCCTCTCCATTCCATCTACCCTTCATCCGATTCACTCATCCTTGAATCCATCCATCCAATACACCATCCAAGTAGCTAGAGATGCAAGGGGGAGAGGAGAATTGCAAATGGAAGAAGAAGATCACCATTTGAGCCATCCAAGGGAGTTTTCATCTAAACTTTGTATTCAAACCTTGTTGTTTATCATGTTTTGAAAGGATTTTAATGTCTTTGTTGAATTCCTTGTAACTATAAGAAGCTAATCTCCCTTATGAGATTAGCAATACGAATTGTGTTGGATAATTTTGGGCATTTGCAATTGAATGATTATGTTGATTGAGTTATTTGATTTCCTATCATTGATGCTTTAGATCTTGAGATTTTTGATGATGTGTGTGTTTATATGCTCTAAATATATGATTAGATTGAGAAATCAATTATGTGATTAGGACATTTGAGTGAATCATTTCATCAAACACTTCATGTGCATTATAAATTGTAAAGAGATTGAGAAATCATTTAGAGTTTAGAACCCTTTGATAGGACATACGGTTGGTTTGATCGATAGATTGATTAATTATATGAAGGGATTCTTATTTCAAGCTTAGTACCTAGTTGGAATTATTTGAGTGAGAACCAATCCATTGTGCATTATTCCATATCCTATTCATTCCGAGAGGGAGTTTAGTGAACTTAGTGTTGGCCCTTAGTCTTGTACCCATGACACATATGAATTTGTTGCATGATATCTAGATTTTCCATACTTTAAGTATTGTTAGTCTCATTCTCTATTTACTTGGCTCATTCATCCAATGATTCATTCATATATCCATTTATCTTATTGTCATTTCTTGATTATCCCCCCTTTATGATCATTTCTATAATACTATAATGAACATAAGACCGCTTAGACCCTAGTACCTTCCTCTCTATAGTTTGATAAATTATTTTAATTAGTCATCCCGACTACAAAATGGCTAATCAAATGGCGCCGTTGCCAGGGAGGTAACAGTTGCTAGTGGTTTAACGATGGAGTTTCGATTGGTATTACTAGAGATATTTGTTTTGCTTTTATTATTTGTTTGAAAATTTTTTATTTCACTTTTTCATTTTGATAGGTACGTGAAACTATCTTGAGAGACAAGGAAGGGGGATCAAAATCAAAAATAGCAAGTTTGAAGAAGAATTATAGTAAACCTTGAGAAGAGTATTTAAATGGAAGGTTGGAACCAATACTTGAGTGATATTTTTGGTAATCAAAGTGCAAGGGTTCCACATCAACAATCAAGAGGTTATACAAATGAGAGCAACTATAGTTACAATTTCCAAATGAATCAAGATAGCTCTCAATACTACAATCAAAGAAGAAATAGAGAATAGCAACAAGCTTACAATGCAAATACATTCCATCCGTATCAAGCATACACTTATTCTCCGCCAAATCCTAACACCAACACTTTCCCTCTGTTCCAAAATTACGCCTTATTGCAATTATATAGAAGAAGTGCTCAAGAAAGTGATGAAGGTCAAAATCCTCAATCAAGTTTTCTTCAAAATGAATCCTCCGAGATAATAACCCCCATCACCTTAGAATCGGCAAGACAAATAAGGATGATAAATCAAGGTGCTTATGGTCAAGTCTTGCCTAGTTCAAGTTTGGGGGTGACCAAAATGTGAAAGGTGTGTCAATTCCTAGCCTTATGGAACAAGAAGAGTGGAGGATGCTTACGCATCAAGTAGGAGATGTTTCTTTCATGGGAGTGGATGATTTTCACAAAATTTTTCAACGTAACTATGAAGGAAGTTTTCATGGGAATTACCCACCAATTCAAGGATGGAATTTTGACAACCAAGAGGGAGGAGATTGTGTCGTATACAGAGTATACTGATGAGAGTGGAAATTAGCGTGTTTTAGTGTCCAATTGAACACCTTCTTGATTGATATTATTGTCATATATTAGCACAATGGTCTTACATTCAATATATATGAGAATAAGGTGCACTTGAGGTTTTTTTTTGTATTTTAGGTGGAAAAATGATCAAAAATACAAGGTTGGAGAAAAGGTGCAATTTGTGCAAGGAAGCTGAAAAATGCACGTCCAACTTTCATAATTTTTCTGTGTTGTTGTGGAGATCAAAACTGGTGATGAAATATATTGTTGGAAAGCCACTGAAGAGAGGGTCATTATGGTATGAAGAACACCCCAATCGGATTCCAAACGAGAGAGTTATGATCAAAGTGGTGATGTCGCGCAAGCTGTTCCTTTTCAGAACAACTGTCCAGTTTGCATGACTTGTTACATATTCAAATGTTAGAGTTTCTGTAAGTTCTTTATATGGATAGAAAGACAAGGAAGAGAAGAACGTGTGAGAGCAAGAATCACCCAAATCAGAGCTCGGATGTGGAAGTTATACTCAAAACGGTAAGACTATGCAAGTCAATTTGACCTGATGTGCTGGTCGAATTGAGGTCGAATCGGACGGCAAAAGAGTCAATGCGACCACGACACCTCAATTCGACGTGCTGTACTGGTCGAATTGAGCACCTGGGACTTATAGTAGGCTAATTCGACCAGGAAGGGTGGTCAATTCGACCTATTGGTGAGGTCGAATTGAGCCTCAGAAACTTACTATATCCGTATTTTTACACTCTCAATGCGTGTGATCACTCAAAAAACCCATTCCAAGGCCTTTAAGGAGAGCTTACAAGTATAAAAAGGGGTGTAGATCACATTAAAAATCAGATTGGAACAAGGAATTGAGTAGGAGAGAGGCCACAACAATACTACACCCCCAAGGGGGAATCACCCCCCAACCATCATCCACATCCTTTCCTCTATCAATCCATCACTTTGAAGATTTGTATGTGGAATCATGAGGATAACCAAGAGGAGGATTCAAGACGGAGAAGGACGCGATGACGCCCACATCTAGGATTTTATTCATTTCCTAATTTATCATGTATTTTCCGAACATCCAGGTAAGATCTATCCAACACTCATGATTGTTCTTCGTAACATCATGGGCTAGAGCCTTTTTGGTAGAACTAGGGTTGTGAAGGTTTTTACCAATTAATTGAACTTTCATGTGTAAACTCCGTACAACACTACTTGTGGGTTTATTTTATATAAGATTTTGCATTTTTAATCCATACTCACGGTCGTTTTGTGCATCAATAATTATTGTGTAGAGTCTGAATACATAACTTGGTTATTGGTTGAGTACGTTCACTGCTGAGCAGGGTTTTAGTTATAATTCTAAGTGAAGGGATTCCGAAATCTTATTATAACTATCTTATATGAATACTTATTAATTGAATTGAATTCGGGTTATTAAGTAGGATGAAGAGGATAATTTTATAGTATCTATTAAGGGAGATCATATCGAGTTAGAGTACCAATTGGCCAAGAAAATAATTGATACTGATAGTACCTAAAAAGGGGATGGAATTATATCTCTTGCTCTGAGGTTATTCACACGTGTTACACGCATGTTTACTTGTGTCTATAGAGTAGATATGCATAGTTTAGTGATGTGTCCATATTCCGCAAGGCAGAGTCAGACATCAACACATGAAAGGGAAATTAATGAGTGAAACTGGATTATTCTAGAGCTACCTATTCTCCTACTTGATCCACTTTCGTATTCTTCGAATGATCTTTTATTTTAATTATTATTTAATATGTTTTAGTAGATTAATAATTCAAACCTCCAACTTAATTGCCAACTTGTCTTAATTAATTTAGTAAATAATTAAATTGATAATACGCCGTCCCATGGGTTCGATATTCACTTGGTCGTTTGCTAAGCTACAATTGATATCCTTCATATTTGGGGATTAATTTTGCGTGTAAAGAAAACGCGCATTAAGTTATTGGCACCATTGTCGGGGATGGCTGTTATTATTAGTTTATTATTTCTAGTTGATTAAAACATTTATTTATGATTATTTATTTCTATCTAACCTTGAATTTTTCTGAGTGACTTGTGCACTAGGAAAAGGAGAGGAAGAAAAGAAGGAATAATACATTGAGCTAAACATGGCCGGAGCAAGACAGAATTCGGATAATATTGCCATACGTGAAATTTTCACGAACTATGAAATTGGTAACATGGGGTTGATAGGAGCAAGGGAGAAGATGATGATTTTGAGATAAATCCCGCTCTTATAAACATGGTAGAGAAGAATCACTTTTCTGGAGGTTGTTTTGAAGATCCATATCAGCATCTCCGAAGATTTCTTGGTTATGCAAACACTCAAAAGGGTGCTGGAGATCATGATAATGCTAGACGAATTGCCCTATTCAAGTTCTTTTCGATTGATGGAGCGGAAGATTGGTATGAGACTATTGATGCCGCAGATTGCACTACATGGGACCAACTGCAGTAAAAGTTCTTGGAGAGATACATGCCACCCTCAAGGATCTTAAGAATGAGGCAAAAAATCACCCAATTTGTGATGAATCAAGATGAGAAGTTCTATGAGGTGTGGGACAGGTTCAAAGACATGCTCAGAAGGTGCCCACAGCATGGGATGTCTAAGGCTGAATACATAATTATCTTCTACTATGAATTGGATTATGAGTCGCGTGTTTTTATTGATGCATCATCAGGAGGAGCGTTGTTATCTAAGACAACACTTGAAGCTGAAAATTTGTTTAAAGACATATCTATGAATTCACGTGACTGGCCTACAGAAAGAGATAGAGGATCATATGTACTTGCCAAGGTGGCGCAGGTTGAACATCAAGTGGTGAAGCCGAATAGGGATGATGAGATCGTATCTAGTCTAGCTAACATCAACAAGCTACTAGAGTCCCAGCAAAGGCAGATCACATAATTGATACAAAGAGGGCCTAGTATCAAGCAGCACGAAGTGAAGAGTGTTGAAGATACCTTCAATCGATACACGGATGAAAATGATGCAATGGTTGATCGTCTAAGAGCCAAGCTACAGGCGAAAAATGATGCAAACCATACAGATTTATCTAAGCAGTTGAAGGACCTTACCTTGATGATGGGGCAGATGGCCACAAATGTGAATCACTTGACACAAACATTGTAGAATAATGCTATCACATTGAGGTCTGGAACACAGTACGAGGGACCGATGAGGCTAGAATTGAAATTAGAGACGTCGGGAGCTCAATTTGACACCAATTCGACCAACACATCAGGTCGAATTCAACAGGAGAGGTCGAATGAGGCACCTGGATGTGATTTGGAAGCAACAGAGCCTCGATTTGACTAGAAACACTTCAATTCGACCAGAACCTCTGGTCGAATTGAGGTCAAATCCTACCCTCTAGAGCACCTTGTTTCATCAAAAGGTCGATTCGACCAAAACCTCTTCAATTCGACCTGGACCTTAGGTCGAATCAAGGACGAATCGGAGGACAAAATTCATACAGAAGGTCAATTCGAGTAGAAGTACTTCAATTCGACCAGACCTACAGGTTGAATCCTAGTCGAATCAGCTCCAAAGATAGTCCATCAAAAAGCCATGGAAGAGAGGATCATTTTCGAGCATGAATCACCTCAATCAGAGGTCGGATGCGAAAGTTATGCTCAAAACCGTGAGACTGCACAATCATGCCCAAGAAAGCCGTTCGACCAACCGTTTGAGTCGAACCTTCAAGCAATGAAGATGCCCGTAGAGACTCAATCGTGCAAGAGCATAGATATGGTTTCTAACTTGTTTAATCTTGATTTTTCTAAGACAGATGATTTTGAATATGATTGGAAGATTGACAAAGAGGAGTTTAGACAATGGGAGGAAGGTGATTCTGAGGATCTTATTTTTGTGACCAAGAAAGGTGAAGTGTTGAGTGTAGAATAGAAGAGGGAAAGAAAGTATTTGAAGGTGAGGATGCGAGAAGACCGTCCTCTGATCCAGTAGCCTACAAAGGTTACATCCGTCGTGACTCTCCGACGTTAACATGAGCGCCTGTTGGGGCTTTTCCTTCCGTTTTATTGCTTTATTTATTTTGTGTGAGTAAGAAATTTTTATATTTAAGGAACTTACTAATCGGCAATTACATCTTTTTGCAAACTTAGTTTCAACTTATGTTTTTAGTAAGTTTTGGAGGGGGGGGGTAATGTTATTATCTCATTGAAGCACCAAGAGTATAATCTTTTCTTTATAATGTTTGCTAGGGGAGTTAATTTTTTGCGATATGTTGAAACTTTAATCGGCTTTGATGTGTCAATTTTTTACAATTTGTCTAGTGTTTAGTGGTATTTCTAGTGTGTGGATTCGATTAGATAGTCAATTGATTCTTTCTTATAGTTATCTTATATTATTATTGATGAATCATGGGATGAGGTGTGTTGAGCTTTGATGATAGAAAAAGGTAGAAGGGTGGCAAGATGACCGAGTTGAACAACTCGAGGAACTCGTGCATATGTTGAAAGATAAAATCAGGTGCCCTCATTTCCTATTTCAATGAGTTGAGGAAGAGAAATCATCTATAGAAGTTTTGATTGAGATGAATGAAGCAATAGCTTTTATATTTATGGTGCTTATTGATGAGCATTTTATCAACACATAATCAATCCCCAAGTATGAAGGATATCAATTGTAGTTTCGAAGGTGACCAAGTTAAATATCGAATCCACGGGACGGATAAATATCAATTTAATTACGTTCTAGTAGATTATGACTATTTTGGAAATAAATAGTTGGTTTATAAACTAAGTAACAATTAAAATAGCTAATAAATAACAAGAACAAATAAATAATAGTTGTGATCAAATGAGATAATAGGTAGTTCATCAAGCCATCCAGTTTCATTCGTTAATTCATACTTTCGTGTGTCGATGTCCGACTCTGCCTTGTGGTTTATGGACGCATAGCTAGACCATACAAATCTATTCTATAGACACAAATAGATAAGCTTTTGACACGTGTAAATATCCTCAGAGCAAGATGTATACTTTACCTCCCTTTCTAGGTACTATCATAATCAATTATTTCCCGTGCACTTAGCACTCTAACCCGATTTGATCTTCCTTTTTAGGTACTATAAAGTTATACTCTTTATCCTACTTATTAACCCGAATTCAATTCAATTAACAAACATTCATATAAGACAGTTCTAATAAGACTTCGGAATCCCTTCACTTAGAATTATAACAATAAACCCTGCTCATTAGTGAACGCACTCAACCAATAAACATGTTATGCATTCAGACTCTACACAACGATTATTGATGCACAAAACAACTATGAGAATGGATTAAAAATGTGCAATCTTATATAAACTAAACCACAAGTAGTGTTGTACGGAGTATACACACGAAATACAAATTTAACTCATGAAACCTTCATAACCCTAGAACTACCGAAGTGGCTCTAGCCCATGATTGATCTAAGAACAATCATGGTTAGTTGGACCAATCTTACTGGAATCTCTAGCTACACCTCTGTCACCACCCTCCGGATGGATCACCAATCTCTTCTCTTGTCTCCTCTTATTGTTCTCGCGTCATCCTCTCGTGATCGTTCATTCTTGACTGCATGAGCCTCCTTTTATACTTGTAATCACGTCTCTAGGGATTGTAATGGGCTTTTCAAGTGATCCCACGCGTTTTGGCCTCAAAAATCTAGATAAGGTAAGTTTCCGCATTTTGGTTCGACCTCGTCAAACAGGTCGAACCACTGGCCACAGGTCGAACCACAGGTCGAACCCTGCTACTGGACACATCCTGCACTTGGTTCGACCAACTGTACAGGTCGAACCACTCCCTCACAGGTCGAACCACGCTACTGGACAATTTCCGCTCCTGGTTTGACCAACTGTCAGGTCGAACCCCAACGTCGTGGTCGAACCCATCTTCTCACGAACTGGTTCGACCATGGTTTGACCTGATCAAACAGGTCGAACCCCTTGAGTCGTGGTCGAACCCTCCTTCTGCTATTTTGCAATGCTGGTTCGACCTGTAAGAGAGGTCGAACACTCCTCCAACCAGGTCGAACCCTACTCTTCCCTTGACGGTTCGCGTGGTCTCGACTTCGTCTCTTCGATTCTTGGCACTTCCACTCTATTTTTGCTATGAAAACCACTTAAATAGCTCCACTAACACCTGATTCATGCTAATTCACAATATATATAGGTTTTCCACCTATTTCCACCTCAAAACTCTCCAAAACTAGCATAAAACATGATGCCAAACTTGTGAATTTACACACTCATCAAACCTCCAAACTTACATATTGCTCGTCCCGAGGCAACCAAATCAAACCACAGGAGTCGTGTATAATTCACCAAGATCAAGTACAACACATATCATACATGCAACTTCATTCAATCAAACAAGTATTAATTGCTTCATCTATATCACTCATGCAAAACCAATCCAATCACATACCATTCGGAGTACTAAGTAATCTAGCTCACAAGATAAATATTTATTCTCTTTTCACTCAAGTGCGTGAGGCACTATATAGGTTAATATAAACACTCATATCAATCCATATTCACGCGTAACCATAAGCTTGGCAAAGGTCTCAAAAATCAACTTATAACCAACTCTTCATTAGGATCACAAAGGACTTGTTTTTGGGTTGTAATGTTGACTCTTTGGAAAAAGGTACGAAATTTTGGACTTAGTGACTTAAGACACTAGTAGAGAGTTACCTTGGAGGTTCTCGATTCCTTCTTCTTACAGCAAGTTCTCCTCCAATGTCGTCTCTTGAACTTGTAAAATTCCTGAATTTTCCTTCTTTTCATGACATCAACATCATCTTTTTAAACAATTCGGGTACCGGTTTCAGGCACTACCCTTCTCATATATATAGGCCATCAGCTGCTAAGCTTCACACACCAAGTATAAAAACAATCGGGGCACCAGTTTCGGGCACTACCCCTAAACAAGATTTAATCATATTCTTTTCATCCAACCATATTCTATCTTCCTTTTCTTCTTGCAACACTTACTCACCTCCACCCTCTCTACCAATGATTAGGTTAATTAAGGCTCAAGTAAAGGTTTATAAGGTTATTTACTTCGGCTACCAAAGAAAAAGTTTAAACGGCTCAACGGGGCATCCAAGGGTTAATAAAATCATTAAGAAAGATAAATTTGGCTAAGTAGCTTAATCACAAAATAATGGCCTAAGATCATGTCCTATCATTTTATCAATCATAAGTCTCACACAAGACTCCAAGCCAAGTTCTAGAATACGTTCATATGAATGATCCTCTCAAGAATAAAATAATCATGATCAAGCATGATTAAAAAGCTCAAATCCTCACATAGGTAATCCTAGTACTCCTCATAGCACATAATTAAGATCAATTCCACAAGAACTCAATATACTTATCAACTAAACATGCTTTTCATCAATAGAAATTAACACATGAACATATGAATGCACAAAAATCAATAAGCTTATACCCAATCAATCATACAAGATATCACTTATACATTCCACTCACGCATGAATCACACCCCAACCTAAAGATAAAAGGAAAAATAATGGAATCAAGATGAATCGGAGGAAACCAAAGAATACCTGAAAAAATACTCCTCCGGAGCATCATCATCCTCATCATCATCATCCTCATCATCAAGCCTCCTTTCCACAATCTGGTATAAATCACCGATGTGACTATCCAAGTAATCAACTCGATCACTCAACCTGCCAACTTTCTCATTCAAGGCCGTATACCTCTCATTCAGCATAGTATAGTTGGCGTTGGCGAGTGCAAGCTGTCGGTTTATCAACTGCTGGCTAGCAACGATCGCGACCAGCTGCTCATGAATAAGGCGGAGCTGCTCCCGTGTATCATTCGGGACAGTCCGCTGCTGACGCGGTGCTGGCTCATACTGAGGTGCGTCGTGCTGCTCCCCTTCCGGAATCTCCATCTCTGGCTGCTCATCTACCCGATGCTCGACCTCGGGCTGCTGTGGCCACTGTAATGGCTGGTGTGGTGGCGGATGGTACTCTCCCTGTTCCACAATTTGCTGTAGCTCCTCCAACCTACCTTCGACACACAACCTAGCCACGGCTCTCCAATCCCCATTGGTCTTCACAGTCACGGACAGCGCAGTGTGTCCTAGGGAGTTCATCAACAAGTTTCTCGCCTCCCGGATAGTTGTCAAGTTGCTCACGTCGAAAGGGAACATGAAATCAAATGGCTTTGGTCCTCTCGTGAAGAACCAATCACCATCTCTAAAGTGTGCAAATCCTCCTTTTACACATGTGAGCATCACCAAATCGGGCTCTCCTCTAACTGGTGTAATACCGGTGAAGTCCATGTTGTAGTGCTCAGCTACAATCGTCAACAACCCTCCAATGTTCACCTTCTGAAATCCAATGGTTCTGAATCGATGCAGCTGTGCGATGAAATATGTTCCCACATTGAACTTCACCCCATTCATCATACACCATAGGGCATAAAGCTCTCCTCTAGACAGACAGCCACCCTCCGAACGAGCAAACAGTGTGTTTCCGAGCACTCGATCCATATATTTCAACACTAGATTCTTGATCGAGGTCGCACGAGCCTGCCTAATCTTATAGTCTCTGATCTCCCCGGTTATCTCCCTCCAAAACCTATTAGCGTCGAAGTGTCCATTCTCCACTCGAGAAATCTCTAGAGGCGTCTGAAAAAGCTGATTAAAATTCTCAGCCGTCCATCTCCTTCTGACTCCTCCTAACTGAAATGAGCACTGATACGGGTAGCCAAGTGGGTCCTTATTCATCTCAAATGAGCAAACTACCTCCGCTGTAACGTGGAAGTAAGTCGGCTTCTTCAACTCCATAAATCTGCGGATCCCCACTCGATCGAACAACATCATCATATCATCCCTAATGCTCATAAGTCTCATGGCCTCATCATCTTGGTATCTTGTCCGAGCTATCTTGTCTGAGACTTCTTCCCACTTTTCTTTAATCTCATCCCAGTTTTGCATTTGAATTTTAAAGTTTTCGGGTAAACGATCTTGTAACCTCAGCTTCCTCGTCACTGTGTCCACATTCGAAGGCCTGTCTTACCTCTTCTTCGATCTTGCCTCCTCTGCCTTACCTTTCCCTTTACTTGATCCTTGTCCTTTTCCTGAAAACAACTATTTCAACACAACCAACAAAACAAGAACACAAGTATTTGACTAGCATATCCTCTACTCTACTCAAGACTTCAAGCATCCATGCTTAATCAACCCAACTATCATCTCAACATCACTTGCTTAATTAACATGCTCAAAACATCATCAATCACACTCTCTTTAATCTTAAAATTATCAACAACAAGCATGCATCAACCAATTCAAGCCATTCAACAAAAATTTTAACAATTGAACTTCATGAACAACTCAAACTATCAACAATTCAAACCTAATTAACATGCTCATTCATCTAGATGCATCATATTCTTGATCAATCCACACAAAACTCAAGTTTTATCCATAATCAAGCAATCTCAAACCAATAAACATGAATTCATATGAATCAACTCCACAATATCAATTATCACCATGAATTTCAACCAAAATCAACATCAATCAACTTACCCACAACACATTTCTTGCAATAAACTTCAATCCTAAGGTAATTGAGTTGAAAGAACATACCTTTAGTCTTGCCCATGGTTAACAATCTATAATTTGCACACAACACTCAAAAACGCGACTGAAGCCCTAATTCGCGACGAAAATCGCCCAAATCCGCGCCCAATTCAAGAATTAAGAGTGTAATGTTGTGTAATTGGTGCAAAATCAAGTGTAATTGACGAATTTGTGCAAGGGTGTTAAGGTTCGGGGAAGGTTCGAGGTTTGGTGAACAAGAAAAATGATTGAACCCTTCTAAAAATACAACTTAAAACGCGTACCTGACTGGGTTCGACCTCGGGTTCGACCTGCGGAACAGGTCAAACCTCGAGTGATGAGGTCAAACCTACCTTCTGGACAAACTTACCTTTCGGGTTCGACCTAGGTTTGACCTTCTAAACAGGTCGAACCACTCTTGTGACAGGTCGAACCTACCTTCTGGACAACTGCTCCTCGTGGTTCGACCTGGGTTTGACCTTCTAAACAAGTCAAACCATGAATGTCGTGGTCGAACCTATCACCTGAAAAATAGAGTGCTCTGAACGGACTGGTTCGACCTCAGGTTCGACCTTCTGATCAGGTCGAACCATAACTGCTCAGGTCGAACCACCCTACTGTAAGTTTTAAGTCATCGGGTTCGACCTTGGTTCGACCTGTTAGACAGGTCGAACCAACAATGATCAGGTCAAACCACCTCACTGGATGATTTTCTGCGTCGGTTCGACTTCCTCTGCTCGGTTTGACCTCCTGACACTGGTCGAACCACCCTTTTAAGCTTCCAAACTGAGTGTTCTTCAATTTCTATACACTTCAAACTTCAATACGAATCATTAGGTACCAACTAGAGCACAACTTCATCCAAAATTTGTTCCACAAAATATCATTCATGAGTAACTCCGTAAAAGAAAACACAACCAAAACCCACTAAACATTAGGCAAGTTGTAAAAAATCGTCACATCAAAATCGATTAAAATTTAAATATGGCGCAAAAACCAACTCCCCTAACAAACATCACAAAGAAAAGATTATACTATCGGTGCTTATCAAGGTAAGTACATCACACCCCCCCAAACTTAGTAGAAACTATAGTTGAAACTAAGTTTGCAAAGAGATGTAATTGCCGATAAGTAAGCACTTCAAATATAAAAATTTCTTACTCACACGAATGAAATAAAGCATTAAAATGGGAGGGAAAGCCCCCAACAGGCGCTCATATTTAACGTCGGAGAGTCACGACGGTACCAAATAAGATCAAGGTATCCACAAAGATGACACAAACATCATCCAGCGACTTGTAATTCTTCAAGCGATGTCCATTCGCCGCAAAAATGTCTCCATCCTTGTCAATAAGCTCAAAACTCCCCCCCTCCTAAGACTCGATGAATCATGAACGGTCCCATCCACTTAGATTTCAACTTGCCTGCAAAAAGCTTTAAACGAGAGTTAAAGAGTAATACCTCATCTCCTTGCTTGAACTCCTTGTACGAGATCTTCGAATCATGCCACCTCTTAATCCTTTCCTTATAGATCTCTGAATTCTTGTACGCACGACTCCGAAACTCATCCAAAAGATTGATGTGAGTAATCCTCAACTCCTTCACATCCTTGAGAGTCAAGTTCAAGCTTCGCAAAACCCAAAATGCTTTGTGTTGAATTTCTACAGGTAAGTGGCACGGCTTCCCATAGACAATCTAATACGGTGACATATCTAACACCATCTTGTACGCGGTCCGGAACCCCCACACGACATCATCGAGCTTCAAAGCCTAATCCTTTCTATTGGTTCCGACCACCTTCTCTAAAATCTGTTTGACTTGACGGTTAGTAACCTCTGCTTGCCCATTTGCTTGAGGATGATAGGGTGTAGTAACCCTATCCTTAACACCATACCCTTTAAGCACCTTCTCAAGAAATTTATTTACGAAATGCATACCTCCATCACTAACAAGTGCTCTAGGGACTCCAAAACGGGCAAAGATATGCTTCTTCAAGAAAGATATAACAGTTTTTGAATCATTAAAGCGAGTAGGAATCGCTTCCACCCACTTAGAAACATAATCCACCGCAAGTAGAATGTAGAGAAATCCATTAGATGGGGGAAAAGGCACCATAAAATCGATACCCCACACATCAAAAATCTAGATCACTATGCTTAGCTGAAGCGGCACCTCGTCTCTCCTACCGATGTTCCCCATGCGTTGACATCTATCGCAAGACGCCACATAGGTCTCACAATCCTTGAACAACATATGCCAATAAAGAACGGACTGAAGTACTTTGGCTGCTGTCTTTTGAGCGCCGAAGTGCCCCCCATTAGGTTGTGCATGGCAAAACTCGAGAACACTCTCCATCTCCATCTCGGGCACACACCTACGGATGATAGAATCCGTGCAAATTTTGTACACAAACGGATCATGCCATATGAAAGTCTCAACATCCCTTTTGAATTTAGCAAGTTGATATCAGTTGAGATCCCTTGGAATTTCTCCCACAGTAATATATTTAAATAATCCGCATACCATGGATCAACTCCCTGCGCAGCAACCACACACGCTCGCTCAGCCCCTTCAACAAACACGGCCATGATCTTTTCATCCGGAAACATTTCCTCAATATACTCGAAAGAATTATCACAATGTTCCCTAGTCTCCAACCTCGAAAGATGATCCGCCAGCACATTATCAGAACCTTTCTTATCCCGGATCTCCATGTCAAACTCTTGAAGTTGAAGAATCCACCTTATTATCCTAGGCTTCGTCTCCTTCTTTTCCATCAAGTACCGAATCGCAGAATGATCCGTGTACATAATAGCCTTCATGCCAACCAAATACTGACGAAACTTA
The DNA here is from genome assembly GCA_023678885.1 of Pogostemon cablin. NCBI lineage: Eukaryota > Viridiplantae > Streptophyta > Magnoliopsida > Lamiales > Lamiaceae > Pogostemon > Pogostemon cablin. The sequence goes on from CM042979.1 coordinate 15,047,824, forward strand.
TCGAATGCGTACACAACAGCCAAAAACTCCTTTTCAGTCACCGTGTAATTCTTTTGTGCCGCATCGAAAGTCTTACTTGCGTAGTAAATGGCGCAAAACTTCTTTTCCTTCAGCTGTCCAAGCACCACTCCAAGTGCTACATCACTTGCATCACACATTAGTACAAACGGTTGAGTCCAATCCGGTGTGATCAATATAGGTGCAGAAATAAGCGCCTCCTTCAAAACTTGAAAAGCTATTAGACAATCATCATCAAACACAAAAGGAACATCCTTTTCAAGTAAGCGAGATAAGGGCTTAGAGTATTTTGAGAAGTCTTTTATAAATCTCCTGTAAAAACCGGCGTGTCCAAGGAAGGACCGCACTCCTCTTTCATTGGTCAGTGGTGGAAGCTTCTCAATCGCCACCACTTTAGCACGATCTACCTGCAACCCTTTAGCCGAAATATGATGCCCAAGAACAATCCTATCCTTCACCATTAAGTGGCACTTCTCCCAATTCAAGACAAGATTAGTCACTTGGCATCTCTTCAAAACAGTAGCTAGGTTAGACAAACAACTATCAAAGGAAGAACCAAAAACAGAAAAATCATCCATGAACACCTCCATGATCTTCTCTATCAACCCATCGAATATTGCCATCATGCATCTCTGAAAAGTAGCAGGCGCATTACATAACCCAAATGGCATTTTTCGAAAAGTAAAGGTCCCGTAGGGGCAAGTAAAAGTGGTCTTTTGTTGATCCTCGGGGGCAATCATAATTTGGTTGTACCCCGAGTTTCCATCCAAGAAACAATAAAACTCATACCCTGCAAGACGATCTAACATTTGATCCATGAAAGGAAGAGGAAAATGATCCTTACACGTGTTCTCATTCAACTTCCTATAATCTACACATGTACGCCATCCTGTAGGAATCCTTGTGACAATCGCTTCTCCATCCTCAGCTTTCACGACAGTCATACCCCCCTTTTTAGCAACTACATGCAATGGACTCACATGGGGACTATCACTAATAGGGTATATGATTCCGGCATCCAACCACGTAAGGATTTGCTTCCTAATTACCTCTTGAATCGCGGGATTAACCCTCCACTGATTCTGAACACTTGCCTTTGCCTTGTCTAACAATCTTATCCTATGCATACAATACGAAGGACTAATTCCTTTTAAATCCTCAAGAGACCAACCAATCGCAGATTTATACTTCCTAAGAACGTTCAATAACTCCTCAAGTTGATCATCATCAAGAGAAGAAGATACAATTACCGGATATTTTTCATTGTCGCCAAGAAAGGCGTACTTCAAGTGTTCCGGCAAAAGTTTCAACTCCTCTTTCCTCACCTCCATCGGAGGGCTCTCATTATCTAAAGACAAGTACTTCCTAGTCCACTTGACTTATTCCACCTTAGTTCTTCCTGATTCAAACCTGTCATCACCCAAAGCAAGTAAGTTTTCAAGAAAGTCAATACATACCTCGTTGGAGAGTCCGTCAAGCTCCGTAGTGGGATAAGTAAGAGATTCCATCAAACATGTCTCAAGAGGATCCTTTGACAGGATCAGAGACATGTCCTCCTTCACAATCTCCTCCACCACGTCAATACTATGACACTGCGACTCCATGGGCATCTTCATTGCTTTGTCTAAGTTGAAAATAACTTCTTCTTTGTCCATCCGCAATCTAAGCTCTCCTTTCTGAACATCAATCATAGCTCCAGCAGTAGCAAGGAAAGGGCTTCCCAAGATTAAAGGGATATTATCCTTGTCTTCTTCCATCTCTAGCACAAGAAAGTCCACAGGAAAGACTAGCTTCTCCACTTTGACGAGAACGTCTTCAATTATACCTTTTGGAAAGATCATCGACCTGTCCGCCAATTGGAGAACCACTGTTGTAGGAGTAAGCTCCCCCAAACCAAGCCTCTGAAAGATGGACAAAGGCATCAAATTTATGCTCGCCCCTAGATCGCACAAAGCTCGCCGTGCCGGCCCCTTTCCGATTTCATATAGAATAGTAAAGCTCCCCGGATCCTTCATCTTTTGCGGCAGCTTCCTTTGGATGATTGAGCTGCAATTCTCAGATAAATTTACCATTTCAATTCCGGTTAAGCTCCGCTTCTTCAACAATATGTCCTTTAAAAATCGGGCATAGTACGGCATCTCCATGATTGCCTCTGAGAAAGGAATGCTCAAGCTTATTTTGTTCATTAACTCTGAAAACTTCTTAAACTTCTCTTCCAATCCCTTCTTCACGAGCTTGTAAGGAAACGGGGGAGGTATCTTTGTTTTGGGAATCCCCCATTCATCACGATCAACCTTCTCCGCTTTCTCCTTTTCGGCTCTCAAACGCTTGGCTCTCTCCCACTTTTTCTCAGCTATTATCTCAGTACTTTGTTCATTCCGAACCACTAGAGTAGCATCAATATCATCGAGAGTGTTCGGAGTAGCAACAGGTAATTTCTGGTGGGGTTCGACCTGTGGAACAGGTCGAACCATGTACGTACTGGTCGAACCTACCTTCTGGACAACGGCTCTCTTTTTGAATTTGAGATTCCACCTGGGTTCGACCTGTGGAACAGGTCGAACCATGGGTACCTAGGTCGAACTGGCCTACTGTACTCCATTCGCCATCCAGTCGACCAAGGTTCGACCTGTTTGATAGGTTGAACCATGACCGTCGTGGTCGAACCGTTGCTATGATAAAACAGAGTGCTCCAAGTGGTGCGGTTCGACTTGGGTTTGACCTGTTGGATAGGTCGAACCAAGATTGGTTTGGTCAAATCGATGTTCTGGAAAAACAGAGTGCTCTAGTTGTCGGGTTCGACCAAGGTTTGACCTGAAGGCCAGGTCGAACCATCTGCTGTTTGGTCGAACCGATGTTGCAATCTCTCTTGATCGTGTCCAGTGTGTTGGTTCGACCTCCCCTGTATGGTTCGACCTTCAATGTTGGTCGAACCATGTTCGAACCTCGCCCTAGACATGTCCAAATTTGATTCCGGCCTAATAGGTCCCTCGTACTGCGTTCCCGATCTTAATGTGATGGCGTTGCAGGACCTTGGATTCTCAATACTTTGAGACGGGAACTTTTCCTTCTCAAGAGTTTGAGTAAGCTTGTTAACACTTCCTGCCATCTCCCCCATCAGTAACGTAAGGTCCTTCACCTGCTTAGATATAACCTCATGGTTTGCATCGATTTTCTTTTCAAGTTTGGCCTCAAGGCGGTTAACTCTTTCATCATTCTTGGCCATATACCTGTTCACAGTATCCTCAAGACCCGGTTTCCCTTCTTCCACCTTAGCACCCGGATCAACACCCATCGGAGGTTGAATCACATTATTCGGATTGCTCCATGAGAACTCCGGCCTCCTAGGATGTTGATAACCACCCGGGAGACCATGATTATTAAAGTTTTCTCGATAGTTCCCTTGGTAGTTCCGGTTTCCTTGGTCTGGATACCTAGTCCCTTGAATACTTTGACCCATGGCATAGTGTGCCTCTTCCAACTCCTCTTGGATTGGTCCCTCATTCTTTAACTCCTGCTACATGATTAGTACGTGCTGGGATAACTCGCTGATTTGCTTCTGTTGGGATTCAAGTAGCTTGTTGATATTGGACAAGCTAGAGACGATCTCATCCTCTCTACTTGTTTTATCCATTGCTTGTTCAACCTTAGCTACCTTACCAAGGACATAAGTACCTCTAACTCTATCAGTTGGCCAATCCCTCGAATTCATCGAAATATCTTCAAACAACTTCTCGGCCTCTACGGATGACTTTGTAAGCAATGCTCATTAGAAGAAGCATCCAATAAAACTCGTGAATAACAGTCCAATCCATTGTAGAATATACTGATATATTGAGCTTTAGATAGCCCATGTTGAGGACACTTCCTAAGCATGTCCTTGAATCTATCCCATGCTTCATGAAATTTTTCTCCTCCACCCATAGCGAATTGGTTAATGTCTTGCTTCACCTTAAACACCTTTGAATGTGGCATATACCTCTCCAAGAACCTTAACTTCAGTTGCTCCCAAGTGGTGCACTCAGCTACGTTGATAGCGTCGTACCAATCTCTCGCCTTTTCAGTAAGCGAGAATTTGAACAAAAGGATCTTCCTTGCATCTTCATGTTCTCCTGCGTCTTTTTGAGTACTTGCATAGCCCAAGAACTTGTTCAGATGCTGCTGCGGATCCTCGAAAGACCCTCCTGAAAAGGAGTTACTTTCTAGCATGCTAATAAGAGCGGGATGAAGATCGAACGCTGAATTAGTTCCTCTTGCTCCTAGAAGCCCAAAATTTCCAGCCCCATTGTTTCTGAAACCTCTCGGATGGCTAGATTATCCGGATTCGCTGCCATGTTGACTGTCCTTACTCCCGAATTAACTTCAGTTGTAGCTTCAATTGTCTGCGAATTCTGCTCGTCAACTTCAACTCCAAAATTCAGAGCTTCAGTTGGATCAATAGTCTTTGCCTTGCTCTTCTTCTTCTTCTTCTTTCTTGACGATGCTCTGATTTCAGGATTGTAGGGTTCAAGTTCACCTTTCTTTGATCTCGTAAGCATGCACCTAAAAAGAACTAGAATTAAAACAACAAAAGAACAAAAATAGCCTTAACAAACTAGAAATAACAAAAAGATATTTTAAGCCGTTCTCGGCAACGGCGCCAAAAACTTGATGAGTGTTTTCTCAACACACAATTAATCCCCAAGTATGAAGGATATCAATTGTAGTTTCGAAGGTGACCAAGTTAAATATCGAATCCACGGGACGGATAAATATTAATTTAATTACGTTCTAGTAGATTATGACTATTTTGGAAATAAATAGTTGGTTTATAAACTAAGTAACAATTAAAATAGCTAATAAATAACAAGAACAAGTAAATAATAGTTGTGATCAAATGAGATAATAGGTAGTTCGTCAAGCCATCCAGTTTCATTCGTTAATTCATACTTTCGTGTGTCGATGTCTGACTCTGTCTTATGGTTTATGGACGCATCGCTAGACCATACAAATCTATTCTATAGACACAAATAGATAAGCTTTTGACACGTGTAAATATCCTCAGAGCAAGATGTATACTTTACCTCCCTTTCTAGGTACTATCATAATCAATTATTTCCCGTGCACTTAGTACTCTAACCCGATTTGATCTCCCTTTTTAGGTACTATAAAGTTATACTCTTTATCCTACTTGTTAACTCGAATTCAATTCAATTAACAAACATTCATATAAGACGGTTCTAATAAGACTTCGGAATCCCTTCACTTAGAATTATAACAATAAACCCTGATCATTAGTGAACGTACTCAACCAATAACCATGTTATGCATTCAGACTCTACACAACGATTATTGATGCACAAAACAACTATGAGAATGGATTAAAAATGTGCAATCTTATATAAACTAAACCACAAGTAGTGTTGTAGGAGTATACACACGAAATACAAATTTAACTCATGAAACCTTCATAACCCTAGAACTACCGAAGTGGCTCTAGCCCATGATTGATCTAAGAAAAATCATGGTTAGTTAGACCAATCTTACTTGAATCTCCAGCTACACCTCTGTCACTACCCTCCGGATGGATCACCAATCTCTTCTCTTGTCTCCTCTTATTGTTCTCGCGTCGTCCTCTCGTGATCGTTCGTTCTTGACTGCATGAGCCTCCTTTTATACTTGTAATCACGTCTCTAGGGCTTGGAATGGGCTTTTCAATTGATCCCACGCGTTTTGGCCTCAAAAATCCGGATAAGGTAAGTTTCCGCGTTTTGGTTCGACCTCGTCAAACAGGTCGAATCACTGGCCACAGGTCGAACCACAGGTCGAACCCTGCTACTGGACACATCCTGCAATTAGTTTGACCAACTGTACAGGTCGAATCACTCCCTCACAGGTCGAACCTCAGGTCAAACCACGTTACTGGACAATTTCCGCTCCTGGTTCGACCTACTGTCAGGTCGAACCCCAACGTCGTGGTCGAACCCATCTTCTCGCGAACTGGTTCGACCATGGTTTGACCTGATTAAACAGGTCGAACCCCTTGAGTCATGGTCGAACCCTCCTTCTGCTATTTCGCAATGCTGGTTCGACCTGTAGGAGAGGTTGAACCCTCCTCCAACCAGGTCGAACCCTACTCTTCCCTTGGCGGTTCGCGTGGTCTCGACTTCGTCTCTTCGATTCTTGGTAGTTCCACTCTGTTTTTGCTATGAAAACCACTTAAATAGCTCCACTAACACCTGATTCATGCTAATTCACAATATATATAGGTTTTCCACCTATTTCAACCTCAAAACTCTCCAAAACTAGCACAAAACATGATGCCAAACTTGTGAATTTACACACTCATCACTTATTAATTGGCAATTACATCTCTTTGCAAACTTAGTTTCAACTTACGTTTTTACTAAGTTTGGGGGGTGTGATGTTCTTATCTCATTGAAGCACCAAGAGTATAATCTTTTCTTTGTAATGTTTGCTAGGGGAGTTAATTTTTTGTAGTATGTTGAAACTTTAATTGGTTTTGATGTGTCGATTTTTTGCAATTTGCCTAGTGTTCTGTGGTGTTTCTAGTGTGTGGAGTCGATTAGATAGTCAATTGATTCTTTCTTGTAGTTCTTTTATTTTATTATTGATGAATCCTGTGATGAAGAGTGTTTGAGCTTTGATGATAGAAAAAGGTAGAAGAGTGACAAGATGACCGAGTTGAACAACTCGAGGAGCTCGTGAATGTTTTGAAGGAGAAAAATCAGGTGCCCTTGCGTCCTTATTCTAATTTTTATGTGTGTTTTAAATTAATGGAGTGGAAGGATTGAGTTTATGGTTGTGATACACATGAGCTTATATTTTATATTGTGCTTGAAAATCATATGCTTTTGAAATTGATGAAGGATGTGTACTTGAGTTATATTGTGTTATGAAGTTCTATGTGTACTTGTGGGATATTACTTACTATGAAAAGTGCTCTGTTACTTGTTAAAAACACATGTGAGATTTTGAGACTCGTTGATCATGTACATAATCACAAGATATTTCTTTTCTGGTGAGTATCGTTCTTATGTGTGAATTCTAGAACTTGCCTCTTGTCTTACTTGAAACTACATGTGTGTTAGATGATGGGAGATGATTTAAGGCTATCCTTGAATTTAGGAGTCACTTAGCTAAATAATTTCCTACCAAATGATGTTTATCAGTAGTTAGCCCCGTTGAGCCTGAAAGTCTTATTTCTTTGGCAACCTACGAAGATAGCCACTATGATATCCTATTTGAGCCTTAAATTCCTATATTTAGTGGAGAATTAAATGATGTCAAAGTGTGTGAATTGATATTCATAGAGTTTGGAAGGAATAAAATATTTGGAGCTGTACAAGTGATTATGAGCTAAAAAATAAGTTGCTTAGGGGTAGTGCCCGAAATTGGTACCTCGAGAAAAAAGAAAAGAAGGAAAAAATGTTGAGCTTGAAGAAAAAGGAGAGAAAAGAAAATTAGAAGAGCATGAAGCTGGATAGCCTTGAAGTGTAAAAATCTGCAGTACAAAAGATCTCCGATTTTAATTCTCTACTAATTGAGTTACTTTATCCATATGTTTCCTACCCTTACCAAAGAGCCAACATTACATCCTAATGAAACTCTTTTTTGATCTCATTGTCGAATCATATTTTAAGTGGTGGAGAGTTTGAGACATTTGGCAAGCTTATGATTATGCTTGCACTTGAATTGAATCTGAGTGTAAACACCTTAACTCATACGTGTACATCTTTACACTTGAGTGCGAGTGATATATACTTCCCGTGAGAGCATGTCAATGGAGCATTTGAATTGGTGGTGATTGTCTTAACTTGTATCCTACGAATTGATTATTACATGTAATGAGAGTTGCATGACCTAAGTTGATGACAATTATATTTTGAATGGGGTATTGGTCATAGTCCTTGTTTTCCTGCTAATTTTTTTACTCTCTATCTTTATTTTTATTTTGTTGCCTCGGGACGAGCAACGGGTAAGTTTGGGGGATTGATGAGAGTGGAAATTAGCGTGTTTGAGTGTCCAATTTAATATCTTTTGATGGAAATTCTTATTACATAATAGCACAAGTGTCTTATATTCATCATATTTGAGAAAAAGGTGCACTTGAGGTGTTTTATTGTGTTTTAGGTGAAAAAAGGATGAAAAGTACAAAGTTTGAGAAAATATGCAATTTGTGCAAGAATGCTGAAAACACACAGCCAATTTTTGTAATTTTTCTGTATTTTTGTGGAGATCAAACTGTTGATTTAATATATGGTTGGAAAGCCACTGAAGAGAGGATCGTTTTGGTATAAAGAACACCCCAATCGGATTCCAAACGAGAGAGTTATGATCAAAGTGGTGACGTCGCGCAAGCTATTCCTGTTCAGAACGACTGTCCATTTTGCATGACTTGTTACATATTCAAATATTGGAGTTTCAGTAAGTTCTTTATTTGGATAGAAAGCCAAGGAAGAGAGGATCATGTGAGCGCAAGAATCACTCAAATCAGAGCTCGGATGTGGAAGTTATATGCGAAATGGTGAGACTGTGCAAGTCAATTCGACCTGATGTGCTGGTCGAATTGAGGTCGAATCGTATGCAAAAAGAATCAATTCGACCATGACACCTCAATTCAACCTGTTGTGCTGTTCGAATTGAGCACTTGAAGCTTCTAGTAGGTCAATTTGACCTCCAATTCGACCTGGAGGAGAGAATTCGACCTGGCTACTTGGTTGAATTGATGTGCGGAAATTTACCATATCCGTATTTTTACACTCTCAATGCGTGTGTTCACTCAAAAAGCCCATTCCAAGGTTTATAAGGAGAGCTTACAAGTATAAAAGGGGGTGTAGATCACACCACAGGAGGAGAATACAATATATTAGAGGAAGAGAGGCCACAACCTTACTACACCCCACAAGGTGGTTCACCCCCCAACCATCATCCACATCCTTTCCTCCATCCATCCATCACTTTGAAGATTCGTTTGTAGAATCAAGAGAAGAACCAAGAGAAGGATTCAAGACGGAAAAGGACGCGACAACTCCCACATCTAGGGGTTTATTTCGTTTCCTAATTTATCTCATAATTTTCTAAACATCCAGATTAGATCTATCCAACACCCTTGATTGTTCTTCGTAACATCATGGGCTAGAGCCTTTTTGGTAGAACTAGGGTTGTGAAGGTTTTTACTAATTAATTAAACTTTCGTGTGTAAACTCCGTACAACACTACTTGTGAATTTATTTTATATATGATTGTGCCTTTTTAATTCATACTCACGGTCATTTTGTGCATCATTAACTATTATGTAGAGTCTGAATACATATCTTGGTTATTGATTGAGTGCGTTCACTGCTGAGTAGGATTCTATGTTATGATTCTAGGTGAAGGGACTCCTAAACTTCATTAGAACTATCATATATGAATACTTATTAATTGAATTAAATTCGGGTTATTAAGTTGGATAAATAGGATAATTTTATAGTACCTATAAAGGGAGATCATATCGGGTTAGAGTACCAATTGACCAGAAAAATAATTGATACTGATAGTACCTAGAAAGGGGGTGGAATTATATCTCTTGCTCCGAGGTTATTCACACGTGTTACACGCATGTTTACTTGTGACTATAGAGTAGATATGCATAGTTTAGTGATGAGTCCATATTCCACAAGGTAGAGTCGGATATCAACACACGAAAGGGAAATTAATGAGTGTAACTGAATTACCCTAGAGCTACCTATTCTCTCTCTTGATCCACTTTCGTATTCTTCGAGTGATATTTTATTTTAATTATTATTTAATATTTTTGTTAGTAGATTAATAATTCAAACCTCGAACTTAATTGCCAACTTGTCTTAATTAATTTAGTAAATAATTAAATTGATAATATGTCGTCCCTTGGGTTCGATATTCACTTGGTCGCTTGCTAAGCGGCAATTGATATCCTTAATACTTGGGGATTAATTTTGCGTGCAAAGAAAATACGCATTAATCGGTTTTGATGTGTTGATTTTTTGTAATTTGCCTAGTGTTTAGTGGTATTTCTAGTGTGTGGAGTCGATTAGATAGTCAATTGATTCTTTCTTATAGTTCTCTTATATTATTATTGATGAATCATGTGATGAGGTGTGTTGAGCTTTGATGATAGAAAAAGGTAGAAGAGTGGCAAGATGATCGAGTTGAACAACTCGAGGAATTCATGCATATGTTGAAAGAAAAAATTAGGTGCCCTCATTTTCTAATTCTAGTTTTTAAATGTGCTTTTAATTCATGGAGTGGAAGAATTGAGTTTATATTTTTGGTGATCTACATGAGGTTATATTTTTAAATTGTGCCTGAAATTCATATGCTTTTGAAATTGATGAAGGAAGTGTACTTGAGTTATATTGTGTTATGATGTTCTACGTGTACTTGTGGTATATTTCTTACCAAGAAAAGTGCTCTATTACTTGTTAAAAACCCATGTGAGATTTTGAGCCTCGTTGATCATGTACATAATTATATGATATTTCTTTTCTGGTTAGTATCATTCTTGTGCGTGTATTCTAGAACTTGCCTCTTGTCTTACTTGAGACCGCATGTTATGTTAGATGATGAGAGATAATTTTAGGTCATCCTTGAATTTATGAGTCACTTTGCCAAATAATTTCCTACCGAATAATGTTTATCCGTCGTTAGTCCTTTTGAGCCTGAAAGCCTTATTTCTTTGGCAAGCTACGAAGATAGCCACTTTGATATCCTATTTGAGCCTTAAATTCCTATATCTAGTGGAGAATTTAACGCTGTCAAAGTGTGTGAAGTTGATTTTGATGGAGTTTGGTAGGAATAAAATATTTGGAGATGTACAAGTGATTATGAGCTTGAAAATAAGTTACTTAGGGGTAGTGCCCAAAACTGGTAACCCGAGATGTTAGACGTAGTGCCCGAAACTGGTACCTCAAGAGAGGAAAAAATAAGAAAATAAAGGGAAGAAAAAGAAAGAAAAAATGTTGTGCTTGAAGAAAAAAATTGAAGAGTTGAGGAGGATGTGCTTTATTAAAGTGAATAAGAAAAATGGAAGATTATGATGGAGTGCACGCTTGATTGATCCGAAATTTTAAGTCGCTTGTCCATATATTTCCTACCTTACCAAAGAGCCAACATTACATCCAAAAGAAAAGTCCTTTTTGATCCCATTATCGAGTCATACCTTTTAGTGGTGGAGAGTTTGAGACTTTCGGCAAGCTTATGGTTACGCATGCATTTGAATTGAATCTGAGCGTAAACACCTTAACCCATAAGTGTACATCATTTACACTTGAGTGCGAGTGATATATACTTCCCGTGAGAATATGTCAATGGAGCATTTAAATTGGTGGTGATTGTCTTAACTTGTATGCTATAATTGATTATTACATGTAATGAGAGTTGCATGACCTAAGTTGATGACAATTGTATTTTGAATAGGGTATTGGTCATAGTCCTTGTTTTCCTGTTAATTTTCTTACTCTCTCTCTTTATTTTTATTTTGTTGCCTCGGGATGAGCAACGGGTAAGTTTGGGGGATTTATGAGAGTGGAAATTAGCGTGTTTTAGTGTCCAATTGAATACCTTCTTCATTGATATTGTTGTCATATATTAGCACAATGGTCTTATATTCAATATATATGAGAATAAGGTACACTTGAGGTATTTTGTTATGTTTTAGGTAGAAAAAGGATCAAAAGTGCAAGGTTGGAGAAAATGTGCAATTTGTGCAAGGATGCTGAAAAACGCACGTTAAATTTTTGTGATTTTTCTGTGTTGTTGTAGAGATCAAAACTGTTGATGTAATACATGTTTAGAAAGCCACTTAAGAGAGGGTTATTTTGGTATGAAGAACACCCTAATCGGATTGCAAACGAGAGAGTTAAGATCAAAGTGGTGACGTCGCGCAAGTTGTTCCTACTCAGAACGACTGTCTACTTTGCATGACTTGTTACATATTCAAATATTGGAGTTTCTGTAAGTTCTTTATAAGAATAGAAAAACAAGAAAGTGAGGATCACGTGAGCACAAGAATCACTCAAATCAGAGCTCAGATATGGAAGTTATACGCGAAACGGTGAGACTGTGCAAGTCAATTCGACCTAATGTGCTGGTCAAATCGAGGTCGAATCGGATGGTAAAAGAGTCAATTCGACCACGACACCTCAATTCCACCTGCTGTGCTGGTCGAATTGAGCACCTGGGACTTACAGTAGGCCAATTCGACCTGGAAGGGTCAATTCGACCTGTTGGTGGGGTTGAATTGAGCCTCGGAAACTTACCATATCCATATTTTTACACTCTCAATGCGTGTGATCACTCAAAAAGCCCATTCACAGGCCTATAAGGAGAGCTTATAAGTATAAAAAGGGGTGTCGATTACATCAAAAATCATATTGGAACAAGGAATTGAGTAGGAGAGAGGCCACAATAATACTACACCCCATAAGGGGGGATCACCCCGTAACCATCATTCACATCTTTTCCTTCATCCATCCATCACTTTGAAGATTCGTATGTGGAATCAAGAGGAGAACCAAGAGGAGAATTCAAGATGGAGAAGAACGCGACAACACCCACATCTAGGGTTTTATTCGTTTCTTAATTTATCTTGTATTTTTCGGACATCTGGGTAAGATCTATCCAACACCCATGATTGTTCTTCGTAACATCATGGGCTAGAGCCTTTTTGGTAGAACTATGGTTGTGAAGGTTTTTACCAATTAATTGAACTTTCGTGTGTAAACTCCGTACAACACTACTTGTGGATTTATTTTATATATGATTGTGCCTTTTTAATTCATACTCATGGTCATTTTATGCATTATTAACTATTATGTAGAGTCTGTATACATATCTTGGTTATTGATTGAGTGCGTTCACTGCTGAGCAGGATTCTATGTTATGATTCTAAGTGAGGGGACTCCGAAGCTTCATTAGAACTATCATATATGAATACTTATTAATTGAATTGAATTCGGGTTATTAAGTTGGATAAAGAGGATAATTTTATAGTACCTATAAAGGGAGATCATATCGGGTTAGAGTGCCAATTGACTAGAAAAATAATTGATACTGATAGTACCTAGAAAGGGGGTGGAATTATATCTCTTGCTCCGAGGTTATTCACACGTGTTACATGCATGTTTATTTGTGTCTATAGAGTAACTATTCATGGTTTAGTGATTCGATTATATTCCACAAGGCAGAGTAGGAAATCAACACATGGAAGAAAAATTAATGAGTGAAATTAGATTACCCTAGAGCTACCTATTCTCTCTCTTGATCCACTTTCGTATTCTTCAAGTGATATTTTATTTTAATTGTTATTTATTATTTTTGTTAGTAGATTAATAATTTGAACCTCAAACTTAATTGCCAACTTGTCTTAATTAATTTAGTAAATAATTAAATTGATAATACGCCGTCTCTTGGTTTAGATATTCACTTGGTCGCTTGCTAAGCTGCAATTGATATCCTTAATACCTGGGGATTAATTTTGCGTGCAAAGAAAATGCGCATTAATCGGTTTTGATGTGTCAATTTTTTACAATTTGCCTAGTGTTTAGTGGTGTTTCTAGTGTGTGGAGTCGATTAGATAGTCAATTGATTCTTTCTTATAGTTCTCTTATATTATTATTGATGAATCATGTGATGAGGTGTGTTGAGCTTTGATGATAGAAAAAGTTAGAAGAGTGGCAAGATGACCGAGTTGAACAACTCGAGGAACTCATGCATATGTTGAAAGACAAAATCAGGTGGCCTCGTTTCCTAATTCTAGTTTTTGTATGTGCTTTTAATTCATGGAGTGAAAGGATTGAGTTTATATTTTTGGTGATCTACATGTGCTTATATTTTTAAATTGTGCTTGAAATTCATATGCTTTTGAAATTGATGAAGGAAGTGTACTTAAGTATATTGTGGTATGAAGTTCTACGTGTACTTGTGGGATATTGCTTACCAAGAAAAGTGCTCTATTACTTGTTAAAAATCCATGTGAGATTTTTAGCCTAGTTGATCATGTACATAATCACATGTTATTTCTTTTCTGGTGAGTATCATTCTTGTGCGTGTATTCTAGAAGTTGCCTCTTGTCTTACTTGAGATCGCATGTTATGTTAGATGATGAGAGATGATTTTAGGTCATCCTTGAATTTATGAGTCACTTGGCCAAATAATTTCCTACCGAATAATGTTTATCCGTAGTTAGCCCTTTTGAGCCTGAAAGCCTTATTTCTTTGGCAACTTGAAAGTTTGTAACAGGCAGGTTCGACCACAACACTCTTATTCGACCAACAGTTCGGGTCGAATCAAATACTAAAAATCATCCAGAAGCTTGATTCGACCACGGCAAGGTGATTCGATCACCTAGTTTGGGTCGAACCATGCAGGATGGGTATTTGTGGTGTGAGTGGCATTTATGTCTACTTATATTCTGATTTGATGTTGGATGGCGATTGTGATACTTGATACTTGAGGATGGAATGGTTGGATATACTTGATTTGGATTGTTATGATGGGTTCTTTGCTAAGTATGTTGCATTCATATTTTGCATGTGTTGATTTTGTTAATGAGAAGCATGTATAACTTGTTAAATATGTGGAGTTCATTGCGAATTGATTTTGATTATATGCTATGAGGAGTGCTTAGGAATCTATTTACCCATGTGAGAATTTGAGCCTTACGAAATTATGCTATATGCATGATAGTTTATTCTTGTGAGAATCGTTCATATGGCCGTATTCTAGAACTTGGTCTGGAGTTTTGTTTGAGACTTATGATTGATTAGTTATTAGGACATGATCTTAGGCCATTATTCTTTATCTGAGTCACTTAGCCAAATTTTATCTTCCCTTATATTAAATGAATCATTGGAAGCCCTTTTGAGCCTTTAAAAGTTTTTTCTTTGGCAAGTCTTGATAAAAAGCCTTTATTTATCCTTTATTTGAGCTTTGTTGAATACACTATTCATTAGTAGAGAGTTGAGGTGAATAAATGCTAGCTTGAATGAAGAAGGAAGGAAGATAATTTGGTCTAGTGGTATGACTTGTAGAAAAAAATATGGTTAAATCTTGTTAGGGGTAGTGCCTGAAACCGGTACCCCGACTACTTATAAGGGTAGTGCCCAAAATTAGTACCCTTGTACTCTGAAAAAAAAGAAAAGATGATGTTGATGCCAAGAAAAAGAAGGAAAAGGTGAATCTCAGAGATCATGAGAATAAGAAGGAGAGAAGAAGTTGTTTGATGAAAAGCAAAATTCCAAGGTAATTCTCTACTAGTGAATTAGTCACTTTATCTATATTTTTCCTACCTTTAACAAAGAGCTAACACTACAACCCAAAAGTTAGTCATTTGTGATCCTAGTAACGAAGTGATTATAAGTTGATTTTAGAGACCTTTGCCAAGCTTATGGTTACGCGGAAATATGAATCGAAGTGAGCGTACATACTAACCTGTTAAAGTGTACATCTTTTACACTTGAGTGCGAGAGTAAACACTTATCTTGTGAGCTAGATGAATTAGTGCTTCGAATTGTGTTATAATTGAGCGATGTTTTTCATAAATGAAATATATGATGAGAGTGATACTTGTTTTAAATTGATAGAGTTGAATGTGTAGGTGTGACTTGTATTTAACTAGATGGACTTATGAAATTTACACTTACTCTTATGTCACTACAACAAAAACTACTTATTAGGACTGTTTTATTAATATACTTCCAATACAAGTGTCCTATAATATATTTAATGGGACGCTCATTTTAAAGTGTCTTATACCGTATAA
The DNA here is from genome assembly GCA_023678885.1 of Pogostemon cablin. NCBI lineage: Eukaryota > Viridiplantae > Streptophyta > Magnoliopsida > Lamiales > Lamiaceae > Pogostemon > Pogostemon cablin. Next base: position 15,063,626 of record CM042979.1, read on the forward strand.
GTTGACTCTAATTAAAAACTCTTTTAAGTGTACTATTAAGTCATAAATAAATTCAATTCAATTAAAAACTCACGCTCTTCAATCCAAGAGAAAAATCCTCAGCAACCCTAGTGTGAAAACTTGGTGAAGCCCTAACCTGGTAGCCGATAGGTACGATCAGAGAGCGGGTAGCAGCAGAAAGGGTACCCCATGGTTGTCAATCGCAAGCAGACATAAGAGAAGTGGTTTTGCAATAGGGTTTGCGGAGGGAGTGTCGTCACAATCGTACAAATCAAGCGTGTTGGAAATTATGATCATTTGGAAGAGAAAGTGGGTATAAAATATTTTGAAAGTGAACAAGTGGAATCTAGCAACTTGATTGAGCTGAGCCGGAGATTTGTCAAGTCAGTATCGGTAAACATCTCTTCATTCAATTGCCAAATTACCTCATTAATTGATGCTTCTAAGGTGTGAGATGTTTATGAATCTGGCTAGGTTTTGTAGGGTATTGATGTTGGCCTATAATTTGTTTGATGATTGGTTTGTGTGAATGTGTGGAGTATTTTCTTTGGTTTTACCCCTGAAATTGAGATTATTTGTAATCTTCTTTTTAGTTTAACTTTGCAATTTAATGTGTCTGTTTCTGCTAATATTAAATCACTTCTTCCCTTTGTCTTCGTTGAATGACTTATAATTGATTCCTTAGTAGACATTGGTATTCAGAAAGCTTTTGCCATCTGACATTGAAATGCAATGCTAAATTCTGTTTCAACTTGATAAATATTGATGCTTATTCTCTAAAAATCTAGAAGTACTAGATAGGAATAGAAATGCCTAGAAATAACTAATATATGATGTAATCTAGAAAATTTCAAGTTTCAACACATGCTACAGTGGACCTGATTGTTTTATACTTTTACCTCACCTGCACTTCTCCTCTGCTGTGATCGTCATTTCTATGAGATAACTCAATGATTATACGCATAATACCTCAAAAAAGTAGCTGTAGGTACTGTAGGATAGTATTTTCTGCTGCCGGTGGCGGTTTCACTCGTCTTCGATGTGTTTTCGGTGGCAATTATGGCCGCTGGTGAATGGTTTCTTGGCCCTTCCGCCGCCAAATTGAAGGTTAGAAATTGGAGATTTTATCATCTCTCTGCATGCCCAGTGGGGCAACTCTCCAATTATTTCACAAATTAGAGAGAAATTGAGGAAATGAACACTTGGAATTTATCAGGAATTTGAAAGTAAGAATTATGAAATTTCTTGGATTTGTAGAATCAATAATTGTAGCTGCATTCAGTTTTGATGACTAACATCATGCTTCAGCAGGATATTAGAATCTTAAATTAGAAATTTAATGGAGCTCATCAACTTGGTTATCTTCTTTATGAGACATGAGTTTAGTGTACTGTGTGCGAGTGCAACACATGCTACAGTGGACCTGATTGTTCTATATTTTTACAGCTCTATAAATAAATATTGATAAATATGTGATGTTTGAGTATACAGCTTTTCTAAGTGTTTGTTCTTGGACTTACTCTGTTATATGTGCAGATCATGTTAGGAGTTGGTATTTTCTAATCATGTGCTATTTATGGAATGTACAAAAAGCTTATGAATTTTTTTTTCTACTTTGATTTTATTGAAAATAAGCATATTATCTGGTTTACTACAATTAGGTAATTCATTTCACATTCATGGATAAGAGTTGGATGAAGCTGCCTAGGAACAGTAAAGACTACATGAGTGGGTTAAAAATGTTTCTTGATTTTGCTTGCTCTCAAGAAAGTATTAATGCAAAAGGAATGATATTATGTCCTTGTAAGAAATGTAAAAATGGCATATGCTTACCAAGGGAAGAAGTAGAAGTTCATTTGAAATGTATGGGTTTCATCAAAGACTACACTCAATGGATAGCTCATGGAGAAACTTCAGATTATAGGGCTGAAACTTCATGCAATAATGAGCCAAGTGCTTATGATAATACACTTGAGATGGTCAATGATGCTCTTGGAGCACATAATGATGATTTTGAAATGGTTGACACTGATGATATTGAAGATGAGGTGCCAAACCCTAACGCTATGAAATTTTACAGATTAGTCGAGGATTCCAAACAAGAACTTTGGCCTGGATGTAAGAAATTCTCAAAGTTGGCATTTTTGGTAAGATTGTATCATCTAAAATGTTTGGCTAATATCCCAAACAGAATTTTCACCATGTTGTTAGAATTATTGAATGAGGCATTCCCAGAAGGTGTTGAACTTCCTGAATCTCACTATGAAGCAAAGAAAATGATTGATGAATTGGGCCTTGGTTATAAGAAATATGATGCATGTCCAAATGATTGCACATTGTATTGGGGAAAAGATGAGCATAGAACCCAATGTGAGACATGTAAGTTCACTAGGTGGGAAGTGTCAGATGGTGATCCTACTGGTGAAAAAAGAAAGGTCCCACGTAAAGTGCTGTGGAACTTTCCGCTAAAGGACAGGTTACAGCGATTATTCATGTCTTCAAAAACTGCATCTTTTATGAGATGGCATGCTGATAATCGTTCTAAAGGTGACGATATGGGACACCCATCCGATTCTCCAGCTGGGCAGTATTTTGACCATAAGCATTCAGACTTTGCCAAAGATCCTAGAAATGTTAGACTAGCATTAGCGTCGGATGGATTTAATCCTTTTAAAAATATGAGCACTTCACACAGTACATGGCCAGTAATTATAATTCCATACAATTTTCCCCCATGGATGTGCATGAAGAAGCCTTATTTGATGATGTCATTGCTTATACCTAGCCCAACTGCCCCGGGTAATGATATTGATGTATATCTTCAACCATTGATAGCAGAATTGAAGGATTTGTGGAATCAGGGTTTAAGCACTTATGATGCATCACGCAAGGAGAATTTTACGATGAGAGCTGCACTATTATGGACTATTAGTGATTTTCTAGGTTATGCAAACTTATCTGGTTGGAGCACTAAAGGAGCGCTTGCATGTCCACCTTGTTACAAGGATACTGAATCATTGTGGTTGATAAATAGTTGGAAATATTGTTACATGGGGCATCGCAGATTTCATGAAAAGGACCATCCTGACCGATTTGATTCTAAGTCATTTGATGGGACTCAAGAGCATAGAGATAAACCTGTCAAACCTAAAGGAGCAGACATTTTAGCTGATTTGAATGGTTGCGAAATAAAATTTGGTAAATTAGAACCTGAAAATCCAGATTTGCCTTATAATTTCAAAAAGAAGGGCATATTCTATTAGTTGCCTTACTGGGAAGATAACTTGCTGCCTCATAATCTTGATGTCATGCATATTACAAAGAATGTATGTGAGAGCATCGTGGGGACATTGATGAATATAGAAGAAAAGAGAAAAGATCATCCAAAGGCTCGACGTGATTTAAGAGAAATGGGCATTAGGCAAGAACTTCATCCTGTTGAGGTTGGAGATGGTTCAGGTAAGAAGTATTATCCTCATCCATGCTTTCTAATGGATAAGAGAGAGAAAGAGAGATTCTGTAGGACTTTGAAAAGGGTGAAAGTTCCTGATGGTTATGCCTCAAATATTTCACGGTGCGTGAAGATAAAGCCTCCCAAACTTTCTGGTTTTAAAAGTCATGACTATCATATTTTAATGCAACAACTCTTGCCAATAGCATTGAGGAAAACATTGCCAAAGTCTGTACGTGTTCCTTTGATCAATTTGGGCAAATACTTTAGAGAATTGTGTTCTAAATTTCTTAAACCGAAAGATTTGTGTCGAATGGAGAAAGATATTGCTTTGATACTTTGCCAATTGGAAAAGGTGTTCCCACCATCTTTCTTTGACATTATGGTGCACTTGGTTGTACATTTAGCAAATGAAGCAAAAATTGGTGGCCCAGTGCATTATCGATGGATGTATCCGATAGAAAGGTATCAACTTTATCCAAATTATCCATTTATGTTAAATACTTTTTCCTTATACTTTTTATTTTAGGTTTTTATGCACATTAAAGTCATATGTGAGAAGTAGAAGCCGACCTGAAGGGTCCATTGCAGAAGGATATTGTGCAGAAGAATGTCTTGCCTTTTGTTCATTATATTTTGATGAAGAAATTAAAACGAGATCCAATCGTGTTCATAGAAATGATGATAATTTTCGAGGGGGGAACACAAAATTGGATGTATTTTCAAATTTAGGGCGCCCACTTGGCATAAAGGATGCAAAATTATTGGATGATGATACATTGAAAAAGGCTCATCAATATGTGCTTTTTAATTGTCTTCCAATCAAACAATTCATCAAGTAAGTAATTTCTCGTTCTCCATCATATGTTTCTTTTAATATTTTTTGTAATATTATTTCTATGTATATTTATTAGTGAGCACCACGAGATTGTAAAGAATGCGTACCCTCATCGTTCAAAGCATGAAATTGAACGGATACATGTAGAGCAATTTGCATCCTGGTTTGTTGAAAAAGTAAGTGATACATATTAATTAGCTAATTAATTTTCTTATACTATACGTTAGGTGTATTGAGAAATACTAAAACTAATTTTTGTTCTAATTTAATAGGCTCAATGCTTTCCTGATGAAGATCCTATTTCATATGAATTGAAACTACTAGCAAGGGGTCCAAATTCCATTGGAGTATGTTATAAGAGAATTTTAGTTAATGGATTCAGATTTCACACGAAAGAATTGGAATCAGGAAAAAAAACACAAAACAGTGGGGTGACTGTTAGTGCTTTGACATCTAGTTTTTCAAGTACTAAGGACCCAAATCCTATTTTAGGAGAAGTTGCATACTATGGAGTACTAAAGAACATCATCGAATTAGATTACAACTTTGGTCATAAAGTTGTTTTAATGGATTGTGATTGGGTTTCTCAAAGAAACAGGATAAAACATGATGAACATGGGTTTACAATGGTCAATCTGTCCAATTTGAAGCCTCACAATGAGCCTTTCATTCTTGCTTCTCAAGCAAGACAAGTATTTTATGTTGCTGATCCTACGGAGAAAGGATGGCATGTTGCCATATCGTCAAAAGCGAGAGATGTGTATGAAATTGATACTGCTGAAAATGTTGATATGCACTTGCAAAGTGAAGTTTGTGATGTTCAAGTGGATCAAGTGATTGAGGATATGAATTGGATACGTGAAGGCTTTCCAGGCTATATTGTTTAAACTTGATTAAACACTGTTATTTTTTCAGGTTTTGGTTTATCTCTTAGTGGATCAAATGTTCTTTACTGGTCGTTTGGAATCTCCTTTAACTTTTTACAAATTTAGTTAACTGTTGGTTGAGAGGATCATATCCATTAATTACTGTGTTCAGTTGCTTTTGAAATTAGCTTCTGCATCATACATACCCTAAAGCTTATACTGATGTGTATTCTCTGCTGATATGTTTATTTTACTCATATCTTCTATTTTGAAATGGATGTATTCTCTGCTGGTTAGATTGTTACAACTTTATGAATTTAGGCTGATTGGTAATTCTTTTTAATTATTTTGGGATTAGTGATGTATTGTGTGAGAGAAAGAAGTGATGTTTTGGTCTGTCACTAAATTTGAAGGAAGCTGGGAATTTATAGGATAGGCTTTCAAAAATCAAAATCAGAGCAGCTCTATTTTTTTTTTAAAGTGATTGGTAATTTTTTTAATTATTTCTTGATTAGTGATGTGTTGCGTGAGTCTTGAAAGAAAGAAGTGAAGTTTTTAATCTTTTTTAATTAAAGTTATTTTATTAACATTTTTTAAATCAGAGGAGCTCTGGAGTAATACACTAATTTGAGCTTTGCTTTTTTGTTTTATTCTTTTCTTTTTTACTTTTTATTTATTTTTTAATTATTTCTCTAGCAGCAGGATGTCGTTCTTTAGTAATTTTAGTTCAAATAACAAGATTCAATCATTTTAGAAATTCCAGTTGTAATTTTTATTCCAATTTTATGTTATGCATGTATATTAATACTATAATATCTACACAATTATGAATAATTATATTGAAATATAAGTAAACTTAAAGAACATATCTGTTTAAATAAAAAGGAGTTTTTAATGGTTTCCTATTTTACATATTTCTAATTTTCTCCGCTCTTCTTTCTTTTTAATTTTCTCTAGAATTTTTTTAAAGGGTCTGTTGATTGCTTATAAAATATCTATGGTTTCCTATTTTACATATTTCTTATATTCAGCCCTAGATTCTGGCAGCATATTTGAGCCCTAGATTCTCGGAGCAATCATCGATCTTCACTGCCAGAGTTCGATCTTTATCATCGGTGTTCAACATTCATTGGCGTATTAGATCATTATCATTAGCGTCAATCTTCAATGGCGGAGTTTGATATAAGGAGCTATCTCTTTGTCTGAGGTAAATACTTCCTCTCTCACGTGAAAGCTTGATTGGTGTAATTTCTGTGTGTAAAACAGTAATAGTTAAGGTTTGATCTAATTGAGTTTTCTCGTGGTGTATGATTTGCCAAACGCTCTCTTATTCAGACGGACTTTTCTTCTCATTCTATAGAAATTTCAGTTAAGCACTTAAAGTTTTGAGCATGTTCGAGAGTGCATCTCCTCCTGATGGAGCATTATTATTGAATCTCTCTTATATTAATTTCTTTTAGTACTGAACTTGATTTAAGGTAATTATGCGGCTGTATATTCATATGAAAATCAGATGAGAACCGTTAGTTCATCAGTTCTGTATCAATGGCTTTAGAAATTAGACTTGTTAACAACTTTTTTGGGTGATCAATGGCTCTATAATGGTTGGTTAACTTATTATTTTTTGTTTATTTTGTGAGTGCGAGTATCTTTCCATGAGATGTTTATGTTGTGTATTTGGTTTCTTAATTTGCAAAATATTGAATGATGTGGTAATAATATTTAAAGACATTTTACTACTTTGTGACATTATGAGGCATTTTTATCACTATTATTAAGAACACATTTAACTATTTAAGTTATATTGGCTGAGAACACTGAATATCTTACTTAATAATTGCTTATTAAATTCATGTTCTCTTGAGCAAAACATGTGGAGATATGACTCTATTCAAATTTTCTTTGTTTGTTTACTGCTGTTAGAAATTATTGTTTGAAGTCAGAGTTGAACATGGTTGACAAGAGTGTTCAAGAGACGGGAAGAAGTACGGAAAGTAACAGGGTTGCCCTCAATGAAGGGATTTTGTCTAAGACTAGAAAGATAGTATTACAAGATGAAGATGAAATAGAAGAGAATGTCCAGGGGCAAAATGAACTACAACATGGTAGCTTAGCTTTCATATTTATTGTGCTATGTGATTAGAATGTCAGAAAATTCATTTAAGGTTACCTTAATTAGATGATATACGTTATATTACAGTAAAATATCTTAGAATTCGGAGAGGAACTAAAGGGAAATATGAGCAGCAGATGCAACCACAACGAAGTCAACATACTTTCAAAGAGTCAGGTTAAAAAAATTTCAATGATTACTCATGTTTTCCATCTACTACTTCAATCAGTGTTTGTTTATAACTTCATGTATCTTCTTCTTACATTTCAAGAACAAGTTCTCAAGGAAAAACAGCAGCAGCTGCAACCAAATGAACAACAAAGCTCACTACAAGTTTCCAAAGAGCAAGGTTATACTTGTTATTACTGTTACTTAAGAGTTTTCTGGCTTGTCACTCACTTGTGATTTTTTCTTGTTTTTTAGTGATGACACAGAGAACTCGAAATGCTAGAAATCAAATGGCAAAAGATGACAAACAAATTAAGGAACAAAAGTTGCAAGCTAAAAAACAAGCTTTCAAGGAGAAAGGTTAAATTGTATTTATTCTTAAACTTTTCTCGGATGTTTTATCTACTTACCATTTTCTTTCTTTTATTGTTTCAGTAATGACACCTAGAACTCGATATCATACGAGGAATGAGCCTCAATTGAAAGATCTGCCGCTGCAGCAATATGGACAACAAAAACAATCGCACATGGGTAAAAAGCCTTCCAAAGAGCAAGGTAATATTTGTCTTTACTACTTAAAAGTTTTCTTACTTGTGACTCTTTTATTTTTTCTTATTTTGTAGTGATAACACCTAGAACTCGAAACTCTACCAGAAATGAGCCTCCAATAGAAGATCCGTTGTTGCAGCAATATGGACAACAAAAACAACCACAAATGAGTCAACAAGCATCAAAGGAGCAAGGTTAAAATTTGTTTTCAAAGTATAAAGTTTTCTAACATTCGGCTGGCTATTTATGCCTTTTTCCAGTGATTGTACATAGAACTAGATATGCAACAAAAAACCTAAGGAGAGAAGACGAGCAGCTAGAGAACTTGGAAGTCAGTTAACAACAAACTGATGAACCAGGTTGATTAGGATATTGAAATTTGTATATATATACATTTTGGTTGTATTTAAACATATTCTTTTAATGTTTGAGTGCAGTGACAACAAAGCTCCGAGGACCAACTTACTTACCTGAAATTTGGGCTAGAAATCCGAATGAAGAACGCATTCTTGTTCATTTCAACAAGAGAGGCCAGCCTATTGGATCCACTAAAAAGAAATTAACTGGATTTTTAGGTACATTAGCAAGAAATAGCAAGTTTGTTCCACTTGACATTGATGATTGGCGCAAGGTGCCAAAAGCGAGAAAAGTTGAGATGATAAAGATGGTTAAGGTAATAAGATCTTTAATTTGTTGTAGTTTATATGAATTATTCTAGTTCCTTGAGATAAGTTTAAATGATAAAGGTTACTGATATGAGTGTTTTATAGGAGAGATTTCAAGTTCCCCAAGCTGCAGAACATTGGATCTTGATGTCCATTGGAAAAAAAGGAAAAATTGGAAGGGAAGAGTCAAAGCAAAATGGTTTGATACAACACTTCCAATTGAGAATCAAGAATATGATAAACCAGATCGAGTAAATGAAGATCAATGGAAGATTTTATTACCATATTGGTGTAGAAAAGATGTGAAGGTAAATAATATTGAATTTATTAATATATTCATACATATTTCATAATAATGTAACACTTTTCAGGAAGCAAGTGAAAAAAATAGAGATCATAGGAAGAGTTCTGTAATGCAACAAACAACTGGGAAGTTGAGCTTTGCTGAGGTCGAGGAAGAATTAGTAAATACTGAATAATATGTTTTTTTCTATAGCCAATCATATCAAAATGTGAATGATTGTGTAATTATTTTAATAGAAAGAAAAACTTGCTCGATCTCCAACGCGCGAGGAGATATTTGATGCATGTTATGCTGATGCTGAGGGAAATCCTTCAAGTGCTGCAGTAAAAGAAGCACTTGTAAGAAACCAATACAGTTTATTACTAGTTATGTTGATTATAGGCTTATAGTCATGAAGTTACTTGTTTCTTGTGATTATACAGACTCGAATGAGAGCAGTGCAATTACCACCTGGTTCATGGGACTCCATTGGACCTAGTGACTCATTCGCCCAAGTTATAGGCAAAGATCCACATGGTAGGATACGTATGCTTGGATTAGGTGTCAACCCATCAGATGCATGGGGTGAGATTCCAAGTCGTAGTACATGTCATAGGATGGTTTTAGAACATCAAAAAATGATGGCTAGGATGGCGGAAAAAATAGATCAAAGTTCCAAGCTGATTGCAGAATTGCAAGAAAAACTGCAGCAGCAACAAAATCCAAACCATGTGTCCATCCCACCTCAACCTTTATCCCCTGGTCAATCATCCAACTCAATCAACTTTGGAAATGGGCTTCAGGTGTATTTTCTCTACTCTTATGTTATTATATTGTTCTACTCTATCAAACATTCATTTTCAACAATCTAATGCAGTTTCATTCATTGAAATATTAGGTTGAAAATTTTGTGCTCTTGAAAAGTTTGTTTGATGCTAATAAAATAGTGGCCAAAGGTTATCTCCGAAGTTTAGATCCTAATCAAGAAGTTGGGGGAAGACGACTTGGGAAAAGTTGGTGTGAAGCTCAAATTGTTGTACCTATTGAGTGGGATGAAGAATTAATCAGGCCGTATTCAAATTTAGCTACAATTGAAGACGCAATTGGGACTTGCATTGTATGGCCCTGCAACTTGGTAATTTCTCATATTCATAGCACTAGCTATTAGCATTGAATGTTTGCTAAATAATGCATATATGGATTGCAAGTATTGTGTTTTCAAAAACCTATGCAATAAGTAATGTAACTTGAATGTTCTTTTTTTTTGTGTGATTTTGTTACAGGTGGCTAATGTTGATGATCAAGATTGATTAGTTCAAGTTAGAATACTATTCTTTGTGTCGGTTCAGTTAGTAATAAAAATAAGTTTAATCTTCTTTAACTCCTTGTCATATATTGTATCATTTTAGCTATTTGTGAGAAGTTTTAAGAGCCAATACTTGTAGTTTCTGTAAATTTGGTGGTTACTGCTAATTGATAGATCAGTAGTAATATTCAAATTATTAATTTGAATTTTAAGGTATAAGACATATATTTAATTAAAATTATATTTTAAATTAATAATTTCTTTTAAAGAACACCTTTTTTAAAAAATAAAAATAAAAATTGACTTGCTAATTAATAGGTACACTTATAAAGTGTCCTATATAATTATAGTATATTAGGACACTTCAAAGTATTTTAATTATCATGTAATGAGATACTTTTATTATTGTGACTCAAGCAAAAAATGACACCTTAAAGTGTTTTAATTATCATGTAATGAGACACTTTTACCTATTGTGACTCGAACAAAAAGGACACTTTAAAGTGTTTTAATTATCATGTAATGAGACACTTTTACCTACTGTGACTCAAGCAAAAAGGACACTTTAAAGTATTTTAATTATCATCTAATGAGACACTTTTACCTATTGTGACTCAAGTAAAAAGGACACTTTAAAATGTTTTAATTATCATGTAATAAGACACTTTTACCTATTGTGACTCGATGAAAAAGGACACTTAAGATAAGTGTCTTATTCATTTAAAACCTTGAAAATGTCTCATTATACCCCTTAATGGGACACTTACAAGGGTCCTATTAAGGGTTTTTTGTTGTAGTGTGTTTTGATTGCGTTATCTCGGGACGAGCAACATGTTAGATTGGGGATTTTATGAGTGTGTAAATTCACGTGTTTGAGCCTTGATTCATGGGATAATGATGTAAGATTTGATCTTAAGTCAAGATAAATAGAGTTGTATTGTAGAAAGTCATGAATCAAATATGTTTGAGTTCGTTTGAGTGGATTTTCGAAGAAAAATGAGTTAGAAGTGATCGGAACTGGAGAAATGGTGTTAAGGAGCCCGATTCGATCATTAAGGGAAGCAGTTCGACCAAGCAGAGAGTGGTTCGACCAGTATCCCTGGTCGAACCATGCGTCAGAAAGTGACCAGGAGTGACACTATGATTGACCAAGTACAGTGGTCGAACCATGGTCGAACTAGAATCATAAGTTTTTGTAGTTGCAGTTCGACCACGAAGTTTCCGGTTCGAGGTGACATTCGAGTCGAACTGACTACCTGCCAGTAATTTACAGGTCGATTTGACCTGTGGTTCGACCAGCTGTGATAGGTTCGACCAAGGACTTTGTCGAACTGATGCGCTGGACACATCCGGATCCATATTTTTACACCTTCAGTGTGTGTTTTTGCTCAAAAAGCTCATCCTAGGTCCGTAAAGAGAGCTCATAAGTATAAAAGGAAGACCCTACGCAAGGAAAAGGGAGTTCACCACTACCTTCATTCTACACAATATCCGAAACCCTACCACCATCCACGGAGCTGTGGAGAGAGATTCGTCTGTCGAATCAAGTGAGAACCAAGTGAAGATTCAAGACAGAGAGAGACGCGACGGCGCCCGCATCTAGGGTTTACTTCGCATCTTAATTTATCTTGTAATTTTCAAGACTATGGGTAAGATCTATCCAACCACCATAATTGTTCTTCGATCAATCATGGGCTAGAACCGCTTCAGTAGTTCTAGGGTATATGAAGGTTTTATAAGTTAGTTGAACTTTCGTGTGTATACTCCGTACAACACTACTTGTGGTTTATTTTATATAAGATTATTCGTTTTTAATTCATAATCAGAGTTGTTTTGTTCATCATTAATTGTTATGTAGAGTCTGAATACATAACTTGATTATTGATTGAGTGCGTTCACTGCTGAGCGGAATTCTATGTTATGATTCTAAGTGAAGGGATTTCGAAGTCTCATTAGAACTATCTTATATAAATACTTGTTAATTGAATATTATTCGGGTTAATAAGTAGGATGAAGAGTATAACTTCATAGTACCTATAAAGGGAGATCATATCGAGTTAGAGTACTAAGTGCATGGGAAATAATTGATACTGATAGTAACTAGAAAGGGGGTTGAATTATATCTCTTGCTCCAAGGATATTCACACGTGTTACACGCTTATTTACCTGTGTCTATAGAGTAGATTTGCATGGTTTAGTGATGCTTCCATATTCCACAAGGCAGAGTCAGACATTGATACACGGAAGGAAAATTAATGAGTAAAACTGGATGGCCCGAAGGACTACCTATCTTCTCACTTATTCACTTTCGTTCGATCTCTACTATTTATTTATTTTAATTATTTTTTTAATTATTTAGTTATTGGTTACTTAATCACACAACTATTTTGCCATAGTAGTCTTAATACGTTAGAATATAATTAAATTAATAATAATACGTCATTTGGGTTCGATAATCACTTGGTCGCTTATCAAAACTACAATAGCATCCTTAACACTTGGGGATTAATATTGTGTGTTGAGAAAACGCTCATCACTTCCCAATCTGTTAAATCCAACAGCACCCTTCCTCTCCTAATTTACTACTAAATTATTCTTTAATTTTGTGCAAATTTTATTGGCATCCTAATGTAGGTCATACAAGTTACTTAGTTCTTGATATAGTACTTTTACATTAACGAACTAATTTCTTTCACGGGTTTGGCTTTGGTGACTAATGTTCATGTGACTATTTACGTTACTGTAAATGTTTGTGAGTGTAAGTTCTTGCTAGAAAAAGAGTGCTTGGAGAATGAGAATGGCGCCATATACAAATGATTAAAAGTGCAGGGATGGAATATTTGCAGTAGAAGGGATTTCTACAAGAACCTGGCGTTTCCTTTAACAGGATAACTATTATATGGACACCGCCAACAAACAAATAATCAATTTTCACTATAATGAAAAGAACAAAGGAAGGGGGGAAGAAGGAGACAAGTTTACAGATTGAATTAGATTCAAATAGGTTGACGCTCATTCAAAGATAGCATTTCAACAACAATTTGAGAAGTTACGGACCAATCTTCTTAGCATTATACAATATGAGTGCAAGGATTAGAGATTTGCTTACCCACATATTTTATCCCTTGGTATAATAAATCTGATAGTACAAGCATAGTTCTCACTTCTCCAATCACACGGGCTTTTTGATGTTACTGACATTTCACAGTCCTCTTTCAGTTTTTCAGATCTGAAAGTGTTATTTTACAGTACATTTGACTTTGTTGTGATTGAAAAAGCTAAACACTTCCACTTTTGGGTGCCTTCTTACAGAAATGGGATCCAAAAGGAACGTATGTTATAACTGTGAGGAAAAACACAGATCTCCTGCTTCGTGGTGTCGGTACGTTGATATTAGCTCTCACTGTTGCAATTTGGATATTACTGACACTGAATAGTGTTATGTGAGAATTGCCTTACTTACACTTAATTGTACACTGATTGACTGACATGCCGTGTAATTTTGCTACTGCATTCAGATTAATGATCGAATTTGTTCTTCCTTATGCGGCACATGATCCCTTTACTTTTGGGGGTAAAGAAAGGATGTTCCATTGAGGTTTCCTAAACTTGATTTTGTATCTTATTTACTTTTTTAACATAATATGTTTTCCACCCTCTACACCTATTTTCTGTTACTTAAACCTTTGTGCTTTAGTATCTCTGAGTTAATTTCTGTCTGTCGCAACATGACTTCTGCTTTTACGCACCAATTACCAAAAGCTGTAATGATACTTACTACGTATATCACTTGCTATGTCCAAATTAAAGGCATTTCGCCCAGCGCCTTGTCATTTCCTGAGATGGCTTTGTCATATTCTTTCTTGTTAACAGACTTGTAAAACCTTTTAACTTGTGCTTTTCTGCTAACATTCTTATTGATCATGCATGTGTAAATAACTAAAAATTCTATTGTCCACAGACACTGATTTACGTTACACTTGTTGCCTACTTAGGCCTTACCTTAACGTGTATATCTATCCACATGTGGACGTTAATGACCAGCACCGCCAACTACGTCCTGCTACTGCATATTTAGTTTCATACTATCACATAGCCTCCGAGCTAGCACCAGTTCCTAGTGTTTATATAAAAATAAAATAGTGTTCAGTTTGAAAAGTCTATGTCAAAATTGAGCTACTATGCGGGTATTTGCACCACCTTAAAATAGTGGAGAACACTTTAGAAACTAGAAGTTGTGTGATTGGTGCATTCAGAAAAAAAAAATTGATTATAAGGTGATATACGAGTAATAACTCAATGGAAAAAAAAAATTGGTGCATCATTGGCGTGTATATTGCTTGAAAAATGAGAGAAGGTTTATTTTTACTACTAATTAAATATTTTTCTTATTTTCTAAAACTTTTAATATTTATTGTTTATTATTTCAAGTTCCAAATTATCATAATTTATTTTTTTCAAACCTATTCCAAACATATAAATATAATATCAAATTACATATGGATTATATTTCAAATTTATTAAAATAAATATATTGCATATGAAATTAGCCTCTATATATATATATATATATATATATATATATATATATATATATATATATATATATATATATATATATATATATATATATATATATATATATATATATATATATATTTCTTACCTTTTAAAGCATTTAAAAAGACAAAATATTAATTTAACATAATTATATTTCTTTTTTATTTTTTTCATTAGTGTAATTAATAACTATATATTTCGTTCGTTACTTAACGGCTATAAAAATTTCAAGTTTGTGTATTTATAATTTTCAATTTTATTTAATAAAATTTTTATTTAAATTATTTATTTATTTATTTAAAAGATTATAAATATTCACTATAAATAGTTTTTAACAAAATATTTTCCATAATATTAATCCAAACCCACAAAGCTGCTGTTCTCCTCACTTTGAAGATTCCCCGCACAACTGCCACAGCATGGCGAAGAAATGAACGGACAATAAGGTGTCAATACTTCATTGAACTTTATATTTCAATTTTATAGTGATTGCATTTACAGATTTTTTGTCATGATAATAGATTTCTGGTTGATTGACGGGCGATCTTAATGGTATTTAGCTGCTTATATAGTTTGACTGATTTGCTTTGAACTTCGGATTTTGTAGTTTGTACTGATTTCGTAGTTTCAAATTGGCTTGATTTTTATTCATTGATTTCTTAATATTATTATTATTTTTAAACTTTCTGTTTGCTTTTGCACAGAAAATCATTTAACTTGTTATCTTTTTCTAACTTGAGTGATGTTGTATGAAAAACTTATTTTTTTGATAATTCTGCTGCTTTTTTAGAATGATAAATTAATTTGTCCACTTATTGTGTAAGTTTTTTTTTTTTTGTATTTTTAGTATTTTTGGTTTTGAGGTACTTTTGTAAATGTTCTCGTAACGCAGATGAAAAAACAGTGAAAGATGTGATCTCTGGATGTATAATATATATATGTGTATGTGAGTGTTGATCCATTTGAAGAAAAATGAATGAGTGGACTGTCAGTCACATATCTGTATTTGGTTGGAGTGGACTTCTATTGTCTTGTATTGCTTGGGCCTTGCATATATTATTATTATTATTATTATTATTTTGATATGTAAAGAATTTTGTTGATGATCTGATACGAGTGTTTCCATATATTTCCATGATTTTATAACAAGTGTTCTGGATCTAGAACTTGGAGAACTGTTCACCTTATATAATCTTGGCGTGTGATTATTAATCCCCCTAATCAGCAGAATTTCACTTAGGCGAAAATAGGTACCTGAATTTCTCTTTTGCAGACAATTTCCTGCAAATATAAGCCATAAGATATGGGTTCTAATGCAATTAGACAGTCTGAAAACTTTTGCAGGCAATTTCCTGCTAATATGTCATTTTATCGTTGCTCAGGAGTTGTCTCAGATAGATCACAGTTAAATCTTGAAGTCAACCTCAGCCTCCGTTGGTCTGTTCTTCATTACGTGATTATTGATGGGGAGTGTTGAGGGAGGCAAGCTTAGATTTTGCATTGATAGAGGCTTTTACCGATGTCTATGCTGAAATTCCTGGTAGATCTGAAGGCCTGAGTAATGAAATTGCTATCCGTTGATCCAGCAAATTATGATGATGCCCCAGTTGAAGGAATCAGGAGGATTCTGGAAGAAATTACTGGAGAAAAGATCCCCCGAAGTTCAAAAGTTCCGAGTGATAAGATTGAATGGGTGAGGATGGGAGCAACTGTGGCAACAAATGCTCTATTAGAGAGGAAAGGGGAAAAGATTGCACTTTGTGTAACTCAAGGCTTCAGGGATTTGCTGCAGATCGGCAACCAGGCCCGCCACAGCATCTTTGACCTTACTGTATCAAAGCCATCAAATCTTTATGATGATGTAGTAGAAATTGAAGAAAGAGTTGAGCTTGTTCCTGATGCGGACAACGTAAAATCAGATTCTTCTGCATCAATTGTTCAGGGTATTTCGGTGAGCTTGTAAAAGTTGTGAAGCCACTTAATGAGCAGGCTTTACGACCTTTGCTTAAAGGTTTATTGGATAAAGGTATTAGCTGCTTAGCTGTAGTATTGCTGCATTCTTACACTTACCCACAGCATGAAATATCAGTTGAAAAATTGGCAATGAGTTTGGGATTCAAACATGTCTCTATATCATCTGCACTGACTCCCATGGTTCGAGCTGTCCCTCGGGGTCTCGCTGCCTGTGTGGATGCATACCTAACTCCTGTTATCAAACAGTATCTAAAAGGATTTATGTCAAAGTTTGATGAGAGTTCATCCAGGGCCTGTTTGTTATCGTAAAAGGGGGGAGCTGTCAGTTACTGATGCTAATCTCATCCTGGGATATATCATTCCTGATTATTTCCCATCAACCTTTGGCCCGAATGAGGATCAGTCGCTAGATGTCATTGCAACTAGAGAGGAATTCGAGAAACTTGCAAAACAAATCAATGTTTACAGAAATAATCAGGATCCAGCAGCAAAGGATGTGACAGTGGAGGAAATTGCTCAGGGATTTATTAATGTTGCAAATGAAAGCATGTGTCGTCCAATTCGGCAATTGACTAAGATGAAGGGCCATGAAACAACGAATCATGCTCTTGCTTGTTTTGGAGGTGCTGGACCACAACATGCCTGTGCTATTGCTAGATCATTGGGCATGAAAGAGGTACTCATGCATAGGTTCTGTGGGATTTTAAGTGCATATGGGATGGGAATGGCAGATGTTGTAGAGGAAGAACGGAACCATATTCTGCTATTTATGGTCCAGAATCTGTGTTGGAGGTCTCTAATAGAGAAGCCACTCTGTTGAACCGTGTAAGGCATGAGCTGGAATTACAAGGTTTTAAAGCGCAGAACATTAGAACCGAAACATATTTAAATCTGAGATATGAAGGAACACACACTGCTATTATGGTAAAAAGCCTTATAAATGAAGATGGGTCTAAAGGAAATTATGCCATTGAATTTGTGAACTTATTTCAACAAGAATATGGATTTAAACTTCCAAGGCAGGAATATCTTGATATGTGATGTGAGAGTTCGTGGTATTGGAGTTACTAACATACTTAAGCCTCCACCTCGAGCATCTGGTGTAGGAATTCCAAATATTGAAAGCCGATACAAAGTTTATTTTGGAAATGGTTGGCATGATACCCCTCTATTCAATCTAGAAAATTTGGCATCTGGTCATGTCATTCCTGGCCCTGCTGTAATTATGAATGGTATAGTGGAACCTAACTGTAAGGCTAATGTTACTAAATACGGAAACCTAAAGATTGAGGTTGAATCGATCCACAGTGTTGTGGAAGTAGCAAAAGAAGTTGCAGATGCTCTCGATATTCAATCATAGATTTATGGGAATAGCCGAACAAATGGGAAGTACCCTACAGCGAACTTCAATATCAACAAATATTAAAGAAAGATTGGATTTCTCCTGTGCTCTTTTTGGTCCCGATGGTGGTCTAGTTGCAAATGCTCCACATGTTCCTGTGCACTTAGGAGCTATGTCCAGCACAGTCAGGTGGCAGATGAACTATTGGTGCGACAATTTAAATGAAGGAGATGTTCTGGTTACCAATCATCCTTGTTCTGGAGGTTATATAACCGTTGTTACACCTGTTTTTGATAATGGAAAAATTGTATTCTTTGTAGCGAGTCGGGGGCACCACGCAGAGATTGGCGGTATTACACCTGGAAGCATGCCTCCGTTCTCGAAGTCAATATGGGAGGAAGGAGCTGCAATAAAAGCATTCAAGCTTGTGGAGAAGGGGATTTTTCAAGAAGGGATCTCCCAGCTTCTCCTATTTCCATCTTCTGATGAATCAGTTTATAAATATCCCTGGGACACGAAGGCTCCAAAATTTGTCAGATCTCCATGCTCAAATAGTTGCGAATCAAAGAGGCATTTCACTCATAAAGGAGCTGTTCGAGCAATATGGTTTGGAGACTGTTCAATCGTACATGAACCATGTTCAGGTCAATGCAGAGCGTGCGGTGAGAGAAATGCTCAAATCTGCTACTGCTAATGTTACCTCCGACGCTGCTAATGTTAAAGGAGATCCCGTGATCATTGAAGAAGAAGATTTCATGGATGATGGGTCTATTATACATTTGAAACTCACTATTGATCCAAAAGGAGGAGAAGCATTTTTTTTTTCTCAGGGACAAGTCCAGAAGTTTATGGGAATTGGAATGCCCCAGAAGCAGTAACAGCTGCTGCTGTGATCTACTGTCTACGTTGTTTGGTGAATGTCGATATCCCTCTCAATCAAGGATGCTTGGCCCCCGTGAAGATATACATTCCTCCCGGTTCTTTTCTCTCTCCTAGCGATAAGGCTACAGTGGTTGGTGGCAACGTTCTAACTTCTCAGAGAATAACAGATGTTGTTCTCACTGCCTTTGTGCCTGCTCTCAGGGATGCATGAACAATCTAACCTTTGGTGACAACACTTTTGGCTACTACGAAACTATTGGGGGTGGAAGTGGCCCTGGCCCCACTTGGGACGGCACCAGTGGGGTTCAGTGCCATATGACAAACACTCGTATGACGGATC
The DNA here is from genome assembly GCA_023678885.1 of Pogostemon cablin. NCBI lineage: Eukaryota > Viridiplantae > Streptophyta > Magnoliopsida > Lamiales > Lamiaceae > Pogostemon > Pogostemon cablin. The sequence goes on from CM042979.1 coordinate 15,082,963, forward strand.
CTGAAATTTTCGAGCAGAGATATCCGGTTGTACTATACAGGTTTGGATTGAGGAAGAATAGTGGAGGGAGTGGAGTTCATAGGGGAGGCGATGGGATCTTTAGAGAGAGAGAATTCAGACGACCTGTTGTTGTTAGCGTTCTTTCTGAAAGACGAGTGCATGCTCCGAGGGGACTAAAGGGAGGAAAAGACGGGGCTAGAGGAGCGAATTACCTTGTCACAAAAGACAAACGCAGCATATACCTTGGACGGAAAAACACAGTGGAGGTTCAAGCCAGAGAAATCCTTCAGATTTTAACTCCCGGTGGCGGGGGATGGGGTTCCCCATATCCTTTAAAGGAAGCTGGATAATACCCCAGAAGTGTCATTGGACATTCTGTTACTTATTAATAAATGGTTGTCATGTTATATGTGTAAGTTTATCAGACATACTATATGTATGAGATGAATAATGCATGGATGTTGTCTTGTCTATGTGGTGGCAGATTTTGATGCACGAGTTTAAACTGTGATGCAGTAATGTTTGTGTTCTCTGGCTTTTGGAAGTAGATGTAAATTTTCCAGAATCCCAAATAATTGCTTATCTTCTACTCCCTCCGTCCCATAGAAGTTGGTATAATTTTTTTTGGGCATTGAGATTAAGGAGTATAATAATTTAATGTAAAGTGGAGTGAGAGAAATAATATTTAATGTATAGTGGGTAGTTGTATTAGAGGTGATATGTGGGGCCCATGAGAATAGATTAATTATTTTTTGTGTGGGTCCATGTATTAAAAAGGAAATGTGTCAACTTTAGTGGGACAAACCAAAAAGAAAAGTGTGTCAACTTCTATGGGACGGAGGGAGTATCTTTTTAAACTTAACTGAAATTTGATTATGTTTACAGTCATTCTCTGTTGAGCATTTGCAGTTGGCATTCTTTATTATACTCTTAACTTGTTAATTGGCTAACTTGTAGCTTTCTGCAAATCAGTATCCGAAAAAGGTTCTACTTATCAAGATATCAACAGGGTGATACTGAAAATACTGTGTGTTGAGTATTGATCATGATGAAATCAATGGCGTTGTGCACAGCTGAATTCTGCATCCTTGGATCTATCACTGTGTATACTCATGGCTCATCCATTTTTTCTTCAAACCGATGCTCATCTTCGACTTGTTTACATGGTACTTTCTATCTTCTGGCCGGACAGCTTTAGATAAACTATGCTTGATTTCTTTTGCATTGCATCAATTAATGTGTTTGCATGAGTATAGGAAATCATTAGTTTATGCTCACAAGGAGTACAACGATTATATGTTGCTTTTTTAGGTATGGACATGCTATGCTAATACAAGAAGAGAGAACATACGAGGATACAATTTGGATAATTAATTAGTATGAGGAATCAGCTTCTCTGGGATTTTGGGACTTCGACTTTATGTAAACTTCCCCAATAATCACCCCCAAAGTTTCCCATTTAAAAATTCGATTCATTACCTATACATCAAATTGACATTTTGTTAAGTTCATTTACCGTCAGTTTCTCACATGTTCATGTGTCATATACTTTAAGATTGTAGTATGTTTTGATTGTACGTTTATCATTTGTTTATTTTGGTGTTACGTAAGCATTCTGTATCTTTAGATGGACAAGTTTTAGCGCTCTACAGTTTGCTTGGATGCCATGTATTTGCCAACTATAGTTACACTATTCTAATTATTTATTTCTTCTTTGACACATATAACTTCTCATGGAGTGGCTTTAAGTACCTCAACCTTCTGTTTAGATGCATATCTGCATCTATAGTTTTAGTTCATTTAGTTATTTGCATATCTTGTGGATTATTGGTGAAATATCAGTGGCTGGTGCAACTTATAAAGAAATAGAATTTGTTGGTTCTACTTTTGCTAGTTCAGTGGGATTTCTGAGTCATAATTCTGAGCTGCTGATGTTCTTCTTCTTAGTGTAATATCTTGCCAAAGATGGAAAAAAGAATGATATTGTTCTACATGGTTGCTAAAAGAACGGTGTTGTCGCTATTGATAATACGAAATTTCAAGTATCTTGAAGTTGGTGTGTTTATTGTCAACACCACAGTTACCTTTCCTTTTCTGCTTCTTAGAATCTTAGAACAAGACCTCTCTGTACCATATGAACCAGTTTATGTTGATGGTCAAGCCAAGTAGCCTAACCTTACAATTCTTTTGCAAGTTTAGATCAGTATATATTGTGCTAATATTAATATTGCACTAGTTAAAATTGTTTGAAATATCCCTCACATGCTTTTAGAAATCTCTCCTGTAAAGTCAAATTGTCAAAAATGATTGTTGTTTTTCTTTGCTCTAGCACTGACATACACTACATGTCATCCTGATAACGGTGCTTTAGTCGGAGAATGCAAAGACGTGAAAATCGAGAGAATGTCTATTGGATGTTGTAGTGGTGGGGAAACATTCACATGATATAAATCTGACTAAGTAGACTAGACAGATTCTTGTTGAATAACTTTTGGCTATCCAAATGGCCAAATTCGTCTCAGATTGTAATGCACAGATCTCTCTCAGACCATTGTCCAGTTCTCTTGGATATTAAAGGCAAAGATTGGGGTCCTAAGCCCTTCTGATTCTTGAATGCTTGGTTATCATTTCCCGGTTTTAAGGATTTCATCAGAGAAAAGTGGAACAGCTATGACATTCAGGGTTGGGGGGTTATGTTTTGAAAGAAAAATTTAAGAAACTCAAGGCTGATTTGAAGATTTGGAATCGAGATATTTTCGGGTCTATAGATAAAAGAATTGATGAAAGGAGAAAGGAAATCCATAGATTAGACATCATTTATGAGTGTTTCGGTTTGGAGGAGTCTGAAATTATGTTAAGAAATAAAGAAAGAGCGATGTTGTTCAGAGATATTAGAGACAAAGAGAAGCTGTTGTTTCAGAAATTCAGAGCTAAATGGATTAAAGAGGGTGATGCCAATTCAAGATTTTTCACAGCTTTATTAATAAAAGGAGAAAAAGAAATGAAATTGTTGGGATCAATATGAATGGAGAATGGATAGAAGAGGTAGCAGAGGTGAAAAATCGGATTTTTGAATTCTTCAAGTCACATTTTGAGTCGGCAGATTTATTCAACATTAATCTAGCAGATGATTTTACCTCAAAAAAGGTTAAGGACTGTGATAATCAGATGCTCACTGTTGAATTTACAGAAGATGAGGTGAAACTAGCAATCAATTCTTGTGGAAGTTCTAAAAGTCCAGGTCCAGATGGGTTCAACTTCAGTTTCTAAAGGAGTTCTGGGAGTTCTTTAAAGAAGATTTATGAGACTTATGAGAGAATTTCACCAACATGGCAAGCTCACTAAAGATTTGAATTCTTCTTTTATTGTATTACTTCCAAAGAAAGAGGAGGCACTGGATTTAAATGATTATAGACATATTTCTCTAATAGGAGGAATATACAAAATCATTTCGAAAGTTCTCTCGATTCGGTTGTGTAAAGTTTTGGATTCTATCATCTCAGATAAACAATTAGCTTTTGTTGGAGGGAGACAATTGATCGATAGTGTGGTGATTCTCAACGAAGCCATAGAAGATGCAAAAAAGAGAAAAAGCAAAAGTATTTTGTTCAAGTTAGATTTTGCTAAAGCTTACGATTCAATTAAGTGGAGTTACTTGGAAAACCTCATGAAGAGATTCAATTTTGATACGAGGTGGATCAAATGGGTGATGGAGTGTATATCATCGGCTCATGCGTCGGTATTGGTTAATGGCAGCCCTTCTGGTAATTTTAAATTAGAAAGAGGACTTAGACAAGGAGATCCCCTATCTCCTTTTCTATTCCTTATAGCTGCAGAGGGTATCAGCATTATGATGAGTAAAGCTATTGACGAAGGACTATTTGTTCCAATGGAGGTTGGTATGGAAAAGATACAAATTTCTCACCTCCAATTTGCGGATGATATCATTTTCTTGGGGAGGCTAATGATGAAAATATTGTTTTCCTAAAGAGATTTCTTATTCTCTTAGAAATAGCAACGGGCTTGAAAGTTAATAAGAACAAATGTGATTTGTTCTGTTTGAATATGGGTGAAGAGTGGGCGTCTCTGAAAGTTGAGGTGTTGGAATGTCGTGTGGGTAAACTCCCTTTTAAGTATTTGGGGATGAAGGTCGGTTGTGCTCATAGAAAAGTTTCTGATTGGAATTACATGGTGCAAAAGATAAAAAAATAGAGTGCAGAAGTGGGAAAGCCTCAAGATATCTATGGGGGGTCGACTGACAACTGAGTATTATCTTCTATACATGTTTATCTTTTATCTATTTATCGTGCTCCAAAACAAATCTTGAGTGAGATTGTTAAGATTCAGAGAGCTTTTCTTTGGAGGGGAGGGATGAGAGATAGGAATATTGCTTGGGTTAAATGGTCTACTATATGTAATCCGAAAAATCTTGGGGGTTTAGGTGTGTGAGATTTGGAATTCTTTAATTTAGCATTGTTGTGGGTTTGGAGACTTTACAATGAAGGAGAACGATTGTGGGCTAGGCTGATTAAGTTGATTAGCCATTTGTAGTCGGGATGACTAATTAAAGAATTTATCGAACCACAGGGAGGTAGGTACTAGGATCTAAGCGATCTCGTGTTCATCATAGTATTATAGAGATGATCATAAAGGGGAGATAATCAAGAAATGACAGGAAAATAAATGGATAGATGAATGAATGAATGAATGGATGAATGAGCCAAGTAGATAGAGAATGAGACTAGCAATACTTATAGTATGGAGAATCTAGGTATCATGCAACGAATTCATATGTGTCATGGATTAATAACTAAGGGCCAACACGAATTCTACCTATACTCCCTCTCGAGATGAATAGGTTGTAGATCCTCACAAAGGTCTCAAAATGGCTCAAAGGTTAGTTCTCAATCAAACAATTCCAATTAGGTACTAAGTTCAATTGGAGAGTCCCCTCACACGATCAATTGACCTCTCGATCTAACCAATCGAATGTTCTATCAAAGGGTTCTAAATCCTAAAGGATTTCTCAATCTCTTTACAATTTATAATGCACATGAAGTGTTTGATGAAATGATTCAATGAACTATCCTAAACATATAATTGATTTTTCAATCTAATCACATACACATGACAATTAATCACACAAATCAACAATACAAATCACGCAATTAACAATCAATGATAGAAAATTAACAAATCCAATCAATATATGAATTCAATTGCAAAATATCCAAAATTATCCAACACAATTCATATTGCTAATCTCACAAGGGAGATTAGCCTCTCATATTCATAAGAAAATTAACAAAGACATTAAAATCCTTACAAAACATGATAAGCAATAAGGTTTCAATACAAAGTTTGGATGAAAACTCCCTTGGATGTCTCCAACGGTGATCTTCTTCTTCCCCTTGCAATTCACCTCTCTTCCTTGCTTCTCTAACTACTTGGATGAATGATTTGATGGTGGGATGAAGGTAGATGATATGGATGAATAATGGAGGAAATAAATGGTGGAAAATGAAGAAAAATGTGTGTGATGTGTGTGCAGGGGTGAAACCCTCGAAAATCTCATGAAATATTGAAGTATGGGGTATTTATACCCCTTGGGAAGCTTCTAGAAGGATTTTGATTTTTTTCTGAATTTTTGCACCAACATGGACCGTGTGCGGAACTCGGCCACAGGGGTGGCTGTGTAGGTGTTTTGGATGATGGAACTTGGCTAACCCTTACAGGGCCGTGTTCGGAACACGGCCCGTGTAGGTGCTGGCCATGTTCGGTATACTGACCATGTTCGTGTTGCCCCTGTTTTCTCTTCTTCCGTTTTGGCTCGTTCTCCCTCGTTTTAACTCCGAATTGAGATCTGCTTTTTCCTACATCTTTCTTTTCACATCTAGAATCTCTTTTTACCTGGAAATCATACATTTAAGCTCATTCTCATATATTTCAATAAAAATATAAAATATAACCAAATAGAACACAAATACGGATAAAATAATACAAAAATATACATAAATAGATACTAAAATTTAGGTGAAAATATCACTTATCATAAGTCTAGGTGGGGAAGGGGTGGAGGGATGAGGATAGTTAATAGAGATAACAATAATAGTAAGCCGACGGGTTGGTGGGGTGAGATTCTAAAGGCTGTGGGCAATGAGGAATGGTTTTTTGGAAAATATGGAGAGAGTAATGGGTGATGGGAGTAATATTTATTTTTGGGAAGACAATTGGGTTGGGGAGGGAGGATCATTGGAAATTAGATTCAAAAGGCTTTATCAGTTATCATTAGATAAGTTTAAGAAAGTGAGGGAATTGGGTTCTTGGAGGGATGGGGAATGGAGTTGGAACTGGAGTTGGAGGAGGGAGCTTAGAGAGAAGGAAAAGGAAATGTTGAATAATCTAACTTCTTTGCTTAATGTGATCTATCCTAAACAGGGGACTGCTGATGGATGGAGATGGAGGAATGGAACCAAAGGGAAATATATTGCTAAAGAAGTATACGACATGCTATGGAGAAAGAAGAGTGGAGTTTCAGAATCAAAGCAAAATTTTCACTTGGTATAGAGTAATAAAGTTATACCTAAAGTTCAAATGCATGCTTGGAGAGTCTTATGGGAAAGGATTCTGACTACAAGTCTGCTTCAAAGGAGACAAAGCTTACGGGCGGGAGCTATCACTAAATGTGTGTTTTGTGACATTCATCCCGAGACGGTTCGATATATTTTCTTTGAATGTGATTTTGCTTATAAAGTTTGGATGAAATGTATTGAGTGGAAGGGTGTGAAAACGGTCCTTTCCTCGAATCCCTTGAATAATCTACTTCAATTTAGTAGTCTTATTCCAGGGAAGAAAGAAAGAGATCTAACTATATCCATTTGGGAATGTGTCATATGGTTAATATGGAAAACTAGAAACATGTTTGTTTTTCATAGAGTGAAGTTCTCGTTGAAGAAGCTGGTAGAGGAAATAAAGATTAGGGTTTGGAATTGGTTATATGATTCTGCATCAGTTAGTTCATTAGGGGGATTTCTAGATTGGATGAGTAATCCTAGAAGTGTGATCAAGTAAAGATGAATGTACCTCTGCTAGGTGTTTTTTTTATACGCGTAATATCTCTTGTAACACTTTCGGAGCTAGGTACTTCTCATACCTAGATTTTTTAATAAAATAGATATTTTTCCTGATAAAAAAAAATTCATGGATGTTGGTTGCTAAAGTATTTCTTGCAGGTTATGTAAGTGCTAATCTATGGGGAAAAAGGTTCGCATTTCTTGTGAGATGGTGCAGAATACTTAACTAGAATAAGAGTTTTCTTTATGTAATAAGATCATCCATCACGTATTATTCTGATCTGCAGGGAAAAAGGTTCGAATTTCTTGTGAGATGGTGCAGAATACTTATTGCTTAATATTTGATTATTTTGATAAGAATAAGCATTTTCTTTACACAATAAGATCATCCATCAAGTATTATTTTGTGTTCTTTTCCATCTTCGTTTATCGTCGATCCTCCTTCAACTTTTAATGGTTAGGAAGCAACAATTTGAATCCCTATTTTTGCAGTTGATGATGGAAGGAATTGCGAGGAAAATATGTCAATTTTGTTTTGTAGTTTTTATTCTGCAATCATGTCAGGTTTCATTTTTAATTAAATAATGTACCTCTTATTTAAAGGTTTACATTTTTCTCTTTCGTATATGTGCATCCTACACCTAAAAATTAATACCTCTAAAAAATTTTCATTATTATACATTTTGCCATTAATTCAAATTAAAATTGAAAAAGAAAAAAAGGTACAATTAAAATTCACTTACTACACATTAAATTATTAACTTTAATCTTCAAGCAAAAAATTAATGCAAATGTTGGGCGGAAGGGAATATCCACACAACAAATACTATTCCCCATGTTTGCTCGTAAAGTAAATATTTGTTTTTCACATAAATTTAAAAATACTACTATAAAGTGGATAGTTATATTAGTGATGAGTGATTAATTATATATGAGTCTCTCTTGCCGATACATTAAGAGTGGATAAAGAAAAATTAGATATCTAATCAGTGGATAGGAGGAGTAACATTTTTTATTATTTCAGTGCATTGTTTGTGAAGTGAAATAATTTATGTTGATGAATATAATTTTTCTTTGATTATGAATCGCTTTTTATTAAAAATATTATCATGTTTTATTCATTTTGTAAATTCTTTTTAAAATACACTTTCATAAATATTTATCATTTTTCATTTATACTAAAATAATTCACAACACCTTTGCCACATTTCTTTTCATTATAAAGGTTATCATTCTTATTCTTCTTATGGAACTTCCACAAGAGGATTCCACACAAGTTTTATCATTATGAAAATTCAAAACATAATTTATATAAAAATTATTATTTTTATTTGATCAGTATAATTTTTTGTAAAATAAAAATTGTTAAAATATCTTCACATTTTATAAATAATACTCCCTCCGTCTCGAAATTATGTATACGTTTGCTTTTTGCACATAGATTAATAAATATAATATTTTAATGTTAGTGAAGTGAGATGAATAATACTCCATCCGTCCACTGTCAGTCTATTCATTTTACTATTTTGGGTCGTCCACTCTTAATCTATACATTTTCCTTTTTAGACACATGGTACCATCAACACACTTATACAATTAAAATATGGAACCCACACACTCCATTAATACAACCATCCACTACACATAAAATAATAATACTCCTTAATCTACATGCAAAAAGTAAACGGAGAGATTAATATTGGACTGAGGGAGTATTTTAATGTGTAGCGGATAGTTGTATTAGTGTAATATGTAGACCCTAATAATAATGAGTGTAACTTGGGTGGAACCAGTGGTCCTCACCTTTCTTAATTAATTTCTCCTTCTTCATTAATGTTCTTTTTTTAGGTATAAAATATTTTTTTGTCCCGTAAGTTTGGCCATGTACAATTTTTGCCCCAAAAAAGATAAGATTTGAGCATTTATCCCATTATATTTAAAATTGTGCCAATGTTGCTCCGTTTTCGCCGAAATTGATCACGTGCATATCACGTGATCATCGAATTTGCCATTTCTCGGCGGGATAAAATAATTTTTGCCCTGTAAGTTTTGCCATGTACAAATTTTGCCCCAAAATAGATAAGATTTGAGCATTTGTCCAAATATCTTTATAATTGCGCCAATGTTGTTCAATTTTTTTAAAATTTGATATTTTCACCGAAATTGATCACGTGCATGTCATGTGATTATCGGATTTGGTATTTTTCGGTGAATTTACTGACATGGCGACATAGTGGCATCCACATCAACAACAATAATAATATTTTAATAATAATATAATTAAAAAAATATCCTCCATCGATGCACTTAGTTCTCACGTGCCCTCAACGTGTTTCCACCATCTTCACAAACTTTATCTTCTTGTCAATTAGGGGATCCCCGTGTATTCTCTCACCACCATGGGCGGCAGCCGTAGAATCTTCCGCTCCCGCTGCCAAGCTCTCTCTCTTCATCTACTTCCACGGCGAAGAATTCATCTTCTTGAGCGGCACCGCTGCATTCTTCCCCGAGTCATGCAACTGTATGGTTGCTTATGTTCCTTCCCTCATCGCTTCTATCGAGTAATACTTAGCACGAGAGAATCATCTTTTGGAGGCGTATGATGATCTCATGGACGCAGTGCAATGGGCTAAAACCTAAGCACTCACCGGCCACAACGCCAACCCTTAGTTCGAAAGAATTCACCGACTTCTCTAGGATTTTCATAATGAAAAATAGCGCCGACGACATCATGGTCTACCACGTGGGGATGCGCACATTAGATATCGATCTCCAGCCAATCAGAATTGCGAGACTGATAATGAACTAGTTGTTCTTCGGTGGGGTGCGTAGGATTGAATCGGAGCTAAAAACGCCAACGACTCTATCCTCCTTCTTTATGGCTCCGATATCCTGTAGTTGCTCGCATTACCAAAGGGTGCAGATCGAGGCCATGTATACTGTGATCTGTTCATTGGGGATAGACCCCCGGGGAGGAAGATCCAACAGCTGCCGCTCATAGTGGTGAGAGGGTACACGGAGGATCCCCTGATTGACAAGAAGAGAGAGTTTGCGAAGATGGTGGAAGCACGTGGAGGGCACGTGAGAACTGAGTTCAGATTGAGGGTATTTTTTTAATTAAATTATCAATAAAATATTATTATTACTGTTGACGGGAATGACACTGTGTCGCCAAATCAACAAATTCGCTGGAAAATGCCAAATTCGATGATTACGTGACATGTACGTGATCGATTCCGATTAAATGTCAAATTCTTGGATAAACGGAGCAAAATTAGCACAATTATAAAGATATTGGGATAAATGCCCAAATCTTATATTTTAGGAGGCAAAAATTGTACATGGAAAAACTTACGGGGCAAAAAAAATATTTTATCCCTCCGAAAAATGTCAAATTTGATGATCACGTAACATGCACGTGATTGATTTCGGTGAAAATATCAAATTCCGGCAAAAATGGAGCAACATTGGTGTAATTATAAAGTTAATGCGATAAATACCCAAATCTTTTTTTTTTGGGTAAAAATTGTACATGGCCAAACTTACGGAGAAAAAAATATTTTATCCCATTTTTTTTATTTTTTAAATTTGTTATACTTAAATGATTATTATACTCTAAACCCTAAATATTAGGAATAAAATATAAACTAAACCACAAAAATGAAATTACAATTATACTCTGGACTTTAAACCCTAAGGATAAAATATACCTAAATTCTATTGGTGAAAATACAATTATACCATAAACCCTAAACTCTAGGGTAAAATATACCTTAAACCACAAAGGTGAAATTACAATTATACTCTAAACTCTAAACTTTAGTGATAAATATACCTTAAACCACAAGGGTGAAATTACATTATATCCTAAACCCTAAACCTTAGGAATGGAATATATCCTAAATCACAGGGTGAAATTACAATTTTACCATTAAAATTAATCCTAAACCCTAAGAATAAATAATAAGTAAACCTTAAGAGTAAAATATACCTAATCATAAATTAAATTATAATTATACCCCTAAAATTAATTTTAAAAAATAAAAAATAATAATAAATAAATAAACCAAACAACAACTGGTTGTAAAATGGGAGGAAAATGGGAGTGATGGAGGTAGACCCCAGAAGTAGTAAAATTTGAACTTGGTGACTAACCTCACCCTAGTTATTGCCTATAATAATTATTTTGTAGAGTTGGTCTCTGTGCTCGGGGACACATCGTGCCCTTAAGGGAACACAAGAGTTTTAACTAAAACTCTTGTGTTCCCATAGGAACACATGAGTTTTTGCCTATTTTGTATGAGTATAATTAATAAAAAATAAAAAAATATATTTTATTTTTGGATGTATCAAAATAGAAAGTATATACTTTTTTGTGGAATGGAGGAAATAAAAAGATATAGATTAAATAAGAAAAAAAACGTATATATATAGGCTAATTAATTTTCTTTCTAATCCATCTCAAAAATTATGATCCGTGATTATCTGGTAGAGCCTTTGCCAATGTAATATGTAATGCAAAGAAATTAGACGAGTGAAATTTAGAATTCAATGCATATTACATGCTCACTCCCTCCATCCCTTCAAATTTTCAACAATTTTCAATTTCGTTGGTTCTATTAAAGTAAGAATAGTTTCAATTTGATAAAAGCAAACAATACAATAATTTTACAATAAGTTTTAATTTTAAAATTTTAATCTATTTCCGAGACATCAACGTACTTTTCATTTTATTTATATTATTTAAAAATAATAAGTTACTCTTACAAAAGTCAGCAAAACTAATAAAAGGTGCATTTTTAATTTTCTTTATAAAAATAATTATCCACACTCTTTAGAAATAATCTATTTTGAAGGGTGCACAAGAGTTTAAGTGTGGAAGAATGAATTCCAAGTGTAAATAGAAACGTGGAAAAAGAGGGTAGTAAGAAGCAACGAAAGTGATGAAAAGTGGAAGGTGAGAGTGATGAATTATTGGAGGGAGGCTGTTCCCCACCCACAGCCCACCAAGCATTTTGGGATTGGTTCATCAAGTCTTTATCCTCTCTCACCTTACTTTCTCCATTACTTTATTGTGGAGTGCTAAATTTTCTAACACGTGCAAACTTTACATGAAGGCGCATAAATGATAAGTGAAAAATATTTTTTTAAGAAGGCTAATACTACTGTGCATTTGGGTGTACATCAAGATACGGTGCATCCACTTTCAGATCGTATATAATTATGAATAAAAATATATACAATTATGAACAAAAATGTTTACAATTTATTTATTAGTTTTTTTAATGAAAAATTGATTTTAAAAAATATACAACTATTAAAAAATATGTATACACTATTGAATAAAATTTTTTACACATATGGATATTAATTTTAAAAAATGAAGAATTGAGTGTGAAAAAAATATACGATTATTAAGATTCATATATACAAAATAGAATAACATGTATACAAAATATATATAAAAAGTTATACATATATGGGTGCACCTGGGTGCACCAAAAATCAACACTTTAAAGAATATATAATATATTTATAAAAAGAGTAAAACAGGTTCGCGTGGAACGGTTTCAAATAAGTGTTGCTCTTATATGGAGTACAATCAAAATCTTACTTTTCCGTTTACTCGAAAAGTTCTCATTATATTATTTTGGGTGTTCATTTTCAAGGTTCTTATTTTCAATTTTTAGGAAAATGATCTCATACATAACTTACTACTAATATAAATATCCACTACACATAAAATAATAATATTTATTAATTAACGTGCAAAGAAATTTATAAAGTGGAAAGAGAAAGTATTTTACTTCAAGTAAAACAATTATCATCACGTTAAAAATATTCCATTCATTGACTCCAAGGATATCGTTTTGCAATTTAGAGGATATCATTTTCGCTTTTTAAAAAAAAAAAAAACCCTCAGCCATAGTCCACCACATACTACTAAACGAATACCTAAAATAGATTAATTATACTATTTAAATACATTAGTTGAATTTAAAAAAAAAATAAATTACTAAAATATAGGTCAATAAATTAAATTAAATTAAATAAAAATAAATTAATTGAATATTGATTGATGATTGAAAAATTAGTATTGATCGACAATTAATGAAATATGAAAAAGTATCTCCTATATTTATTAAATTTATGTTGTTAATTAAAAATAAAAAAAATACTATTAGCATAGATAAGGTTCAGAGTCAAGATCAAATTATTAAAGACAAAACCTTGTGTGTTTTCGAGCACACCGTGCGCACATACCCTTTAATAATAAATTGTATACTCTTTAGTACAAAGTATAAAGATGTGTATTCTTTATTTTATTATCAAAAAAATGAAAATATTGTATCCTTGTTAATTAAAATGTATACCCTTTAGAACAAAATCTTGTATATCCTGTATGACAAAATGGTGTACCCTTATCCACTTTGTGCACCTGATAATATAAGAGACCAATTCATTATTAAATGGGAGGTCAAAATTAAAAATAAATTATTTTTAAAAGCAGTAAAATTGAAATGTGAGAGAAAAATTAAAGATAAAAATTGAAAAATAGATTTGTTTATATATATATATATATATATGTATGGATAGATATACAGGTGTATTAGTATTTTTTATATAATATTTCATTAACTTATTTCATGAGATGTTACACAAAATTTTACATCTATTTTTTAATTATGTTTACGGTATTCAATCTTCCAAATTCCTCGATTTATAAGAATTTTTATTCGTAAGAATATTGCACAAAGTTTAAGGTTGATATTCATTAATTATTTATGTCAGAATAATTTCTTTCAAATATAAACAAAACTCAGATAAAATCTCCATCTCATGCCACTTAAATGGGAGTAAAAGAATTGAAAATATCTTTTAAAATTAAACTTGAATCATCACAATTACTTATGTATTTGTAATAAATACGTAATTTCTCATTCAAATAAATTTGTAATCATACATTAAAAATATATACTCTTCCATTTTGAGTATATATATTTGCTAAGTGTATGTGGACACGTTAATTTAAAAAAAAAATATTTTTAGTTTTTTTTTTAACAAAAAACAAAGATTCATTTATTAAGTAGAACAAAAACAAAAGTTATCGAGAAGGCCATCCACAAAAGTAAGAGACTCGACCCAACAATGGGGACTAGCGACTGATCCGAAGCCCAAGCAATGCAATGTGTCATTGACAGTACGAGGAATAAGATTAACTGAACAAGAAACATTTATTGTAAGAAAACTTTTGCATTTTGATATAAAGTCTCCAAACACTGATATCTGCCCTTGTATTTTTGAAATCGCATCATAGACGGTCTTGACATCTACTTCAAAAATAACACGTTCAAGCCCTAAATCCTTTATCCATGATATCGCCTCAAGGAGACCCATGGCCGCATCTTCGTCCACATAAAAGTTTTCCGGAATAACCATAGATCTGCAAGCAACGAATATACCCTCTTCATCTCTTATTATCATTCCTATTCCTGTTTCTAATGTGTCCGCAAAAATGCATCAACGTTAACCTTCATAATTATAGAACGCAATGTAGGATAAATTGGAGATACTTTGGGTAATTCAATGTAGGTATCTTTTTATAATAATGTGGTATTATATAGTGTTACAATTTTTGAAAAATACATAATTAATGAAATAAACAGAAATAAAAAGTGTGTAAAAATATTTGAAACTAATAGAATGTTTATGACTTGAGTGTAAACAAATAGATCATTGCAAACAACTCGCAACTCGACACTTTAAACGTATATTTATGTGTTTTTGATAAAAAAAATGGCAATGAATAGGGGTCAAATTACATCAATTTTAAAATTTACAACCTCCTTCCTTTATCTTCAATGTGTGTTTTGCTGTTTTATATAATTTTATCCGTTTAGAGTATAATTTATTCTTAGGATTTAGGTTTATGGTATAATTGTAACTTTACCCTTGTGGTCTAGGTTATAATTTATCCAAGGGTTTATAGTTTAATAGTCATTTAAGTATAATAAATTTTAAAATAAATTAAAAAATAATATTAATGAAGAAGAAGGGATTAATTAAGTTGAGTGAAGACCACATGTTACCAATTTATTTGGTGGGACTGGTTGCACCCAAGTAAAAAAAAATTGAACTTGAACTTGAACATCATAGCTTATTTGTTAAGGCTTATTTGTTTTGGATTTTATGGGGGGAAATACAATATGGAAGATGTATAATGTACGGGGAGAGCCACATATAGAGAAAACGGGAAAATGTTTATTCGGGGAGAAATTATGTTTAGGAGGTGTATAAGTTGAAGATTAGTAGAAATTTAATTTATATACGAGTTGAAGATTAGTAGGATTTGTAGTTATATATAGAAAAGATTTTAAAATTTAATTACGTAGAAGGTATAGATTACTAGGATTTATATGCTTATACAGAAAAGATTTTTAGAAATTTAGTTAAGGATTTTAAAAAATTCAAATTTGATTTATTAAGCCCAAACAAAACATTTTTACAAAATGACCAAAATGTTAATAATGTGCTAAATATAAAAAATAAAAAATTAAAAGAAGAAAAAAAATGTTAATTCATATATATGGATGGATATTAATGTTTGCATGATTGCATGAATTAAGGTGTTAAATTAGAATCTGAAATTGTCTTTAACGATTTGATATTAATATAGTCATAATTTTCAACGAAATAAAAAATAATGGAAAGAATTATTAAGATATTGTGGTACCCAGGCGCGGCCGGCTGGATGACTCAAACCCCACACGTGACGGACAAACCCGTTATGGCGGTTTGATATTGGATTCCACCGGGCCCCACCCCACATTTGCATCCGTATTTGCATTTGCATTTGCATTTGCATTTGAATTTCATCTCAATCCGCATCTGCATTTGAATTTGCATTTTCAAATTGAACCACACAGACTTGGTGTTCGGGGTGGACCCCACGCTTTTGAAATTTGACTTTGACTAAATTGGAGAAAAATAGAAGGCAACTATTTAATAATGGAGTATATTACAAAATCAATTATTTATTTATTTAAATTGGAGAGAAGAAAAGTCACACCTTCCTTCTCCTTTCTTTCCGAAACTCATCCATTCGTGGAATTCTCACACTAAACACACACATATTTATACATATATATATACAGCTAAAAGACTGTCTTTTGCAAAGATTCATCCTTAAACGACTGGTATTTCATTTTTTCTTTTTTTTTTCTTTTCATTTTTGCAGAACTTAGAGTTAAAGATTTGATTTTTTCAGTTGGTTTCTGCATCGCTTGGTTTGAGAGAATGTGTGTTTTGGATTGGTCTTTTGGTGCTCCAATGTTTGAAAGTGGGATTATTTTTTTATGTGGGTTTTGATTTGTAAAGCAGATGGAAAAGGGTTTCTTGTTTCAGTGGTTCAGTTAACAGCCTGGCTATATGATTAAAAGGATCATTGGTTTCTTAGAAAATAAATGTTTTTATTAGCAGAACCAGGTTGTTAACTAGTTGTACTACAAATACATACATGTATCTGTATATGTTTTCCTGATTGGTTGATCAAGATTTACATACAGTTAACAAGTGTAAAATTTTCATTTTCTTGGAGTATAATAAGTTTTTCTGTTCTTGGTTTGTTCTTCAGGTTTAGATGAGTGATTCAAAGAGTCAACTTGGCCTCTCTGATTTGGGGATGGAGCCTAAAATTTTCTTAGAGTTGCTTGAATTTGCAGCCACAGATGATTTAGATGGATTTGTGTCTGAAGTAGAGGAGAAGGGTTGTGATGTTGATGAAGTGGGGTTTTGGTATGCAAGAAGCCTTGGGTCAAAAAAGATGGGGTTTGAAGAGAGAACCCCTATCATGATTGCTTCATTATATGGAAGCACTAGGGTTTTGAAGTATATTCTTGAAAGTGGCATGGTTGATGTCAACAGAGCTTGTGGCTCCGATGGTGCAACGGCCCTCCACTGCGCTGCCGCCGGCGGATCGTGGTCCTCCGTTGAGGTTGTGGATCTCTTGATCTCTGCCTTTGCAGATACCAAAGTTGTTGATGTCAATGGGAAGAAACCTAGTGACTTGATTGCCCCTTGTGTCAAATCTTCGAGCAATTCGAAGAGGAAGACTTTGGAGAAGATGTTGGGGGGATTTGTTAGTAATCAGGAGGGGGAGGAGGAAGGGGGTAGAATAGTAGAGGGTGTTAAAGAAGGAAGTGAGAAGAAAGAATACCCCATTGATGTTTCTTTGCCTGATATAAACAGTGGAGTTTATGGGAGTGATGAGTTTAGGATGTACAGTTTTAAGGTTAAGCCTTGCTCTAGAGCTTACTCCCATGATTGGACAGAATGCCCCTTTGTCCACCCTGGTGAGAATGCTAGAAGGCGTGATCCTAGGAAGTATCACTACACTTGTGTCCCCTGTCCTGAATTCAAGAAGGGGACGTGCGCCAAGGCCGATTCTTGCGAATACGCCCATGGCGTTTTCGAGTCGTGGCTGCATCCTGCTCAGTATAGAACCCGAATCTGCAAGGACGAGACTAGTTGCGCGAGGAAGGTCTGCTTCTTCGCCCACAAGGTCGAGGAGCTGCGCCCGTTGTACGCTTCAACGGGCTCAGCCATGCCATCTCCAAAGTCTATCTCTTTGGACATGTCAACAACTTTGAGCCCTTTAATGATGCCTAATGCATCAACACCACCAATGTCTCCCTCTGTCAACTGCTCATCTCCCATGGGTGGAAGCATGTGGCAGAACAAGGTTAACATGGCTACTCCGCCAGCGTTGCAGCTACCGGGGAGCCGGCTCAAGACGGCTTACAATGCTAGAGACGTGGACTTGGATTTGGAGCTGCTCGGATTGGATAGAATAAGAACTCAACAGAGGCAACAGCTGGCTGAGGAGATGGCTGGTCTATCATCTCCTTACAGAGATTTACAACCAACTAATCTTGATGATGTTTTTGGATCTCTCGATCCTTCATTGCTGTCTCAAATGCAGGGTGTTTCTCCGAAGATGCAATCTCCTACAGGGCTTCAGATTCGACAGCTCAGAGCCAGCTACCCGTCAAACATGACATCCTCGCCATCACGAGCCTCGTCGCCATATGGCTTCGACTCGTCTGCAGCCGTGGCTGCAGCCGTGATGAACTCAAGATCAGCCGCATTCTCCAAGCGGAGCCAGAGCTTCATAGACCGTAGCGGTGGCAGTAACTACCGCTATGGTCCGTCCAACTCCCCCACCCAACTCCCATCGAAGCTCTCCGAATGGAACTCCCCCACCCAACTCCCATCGAAGCTCTCCGAATGGAGCTCGCCGGATGGGAAGTTGGAATGGGGGTTCAGTGGTCAAGAAGTGAACAAGCTTAGGAAATCTGCGTCGTTTGGGTTTCGAAACAGCAATGCAGTTGATTTGGCAGCCGTCGCCCGACCGAGCGTGGTGGAGCCCGACGTTTCTTGGGTGAATACACTGGTGAAGGATGTCCCGGCCGGTGGTGGCGCCGCCGTGGGAATGTTCAGCTCGGAGCAGAGGCAGGGAGGTGTGAGTGAAACGACACCGCATTGGCTGGATCAAATGTACATAGAGCAGGAGCAAATAGTTGCCTGAGATGACAGACAACACAATTTGCTTGGAGATGATCAAATATCATTAGGTTCATATTCTTTCAATTCTCCTTCTTTGAATTAATTTCATATGTTTTAGTTAGTGGTTTGAAAGTGATAAGTATGACAAATTCTTCAAGCTGATATTGTTTCAAGACAGAGAAACATAATTCTACATGACTAAAGAAGTGATTACTTTTATGTCTTTTGCTTATCTTTTTGTAATGAGATGTGTTCTCTAGTGGGAATTGAATTATGTAATTCTCATATTTTAACTATAAATAAAACACATGAATGCTTTACTCTAGAAGCACTTCATTTGCTTTACACTAGTATTTAGTAGTGGAGATAAAGAATTTAGGGATTTTATTTATTTATTTATTTATTTTTTGCGAGAAATTAGTTACTACCTATCCATTGATAGATATCCATTTGTTTTGCACCTTGATTTATGGTGTGTTTGCAGTGATCGAGTTTTCAATTAGGTCGCGTACACATGATTTACTTTATGTGCGTAGATTAAATAGTTTTATTATTTTATGTGTAATGAGTGGTTATATTTGGTAAGTGAAAAATGAGAACTTTTAAACGAGATACCAAATATAATAAAATGAGGATTTTTTGGTGGCATGGGAAAGGTATTATTTTTAATTTATACGGAGTATTATAAATTGTTTAAGAAATACTTTAGGTTACTTTTCATCAATTGAATATTATATTTTTTTAAAATTAAATTAATATTACTTTTTATTCGTTTAAAAAAAATTCTAAGGTGTCCATTTTATTATTTTTGGCGTTCGGTTCAAAGGTATTTATTTTCCCAATTTAGTAAAAAAAGTTCACAATATGACTCATCACTTCCTTCTAATACAACTATCCACTTTACATATAATAATAATACTCCTTAATACATGTGTAAAAAGCAAACGGACACCTTAGAATCGATTGGAGGGAGTGTTATGTAAGACAATCTCGTACAAGTTACATTTAAAAATGATTTGTCGTTAAAATAAAAGTTTGAGTATGTCGTTCAACACGTTAAAAGATGCTTGTATTATATATATATATATATATATATATATATATATATATATATATATATATATATATATATATATATATATATATATATATATATATATATATACTCGTTAACTAGTGGGGTTGTGACTTACTTCGTAAGATATGTACTCGGGTTAGAAGCTGATTGTATAGGTTATAGTTTTTGTATTTTGTTATAATCTAAAATTTAATTATATAAAGATAGTAATATTGTAACATTTAACTTTTTGTTTTAATATGAAATTTGATGATATAAAGATAGTAATAGTGTGCATTTATTTATAAAAATGCAACGTAACTTGAAAAAGGTATGAAGAAATGGGAGCTTAAAATTTATTTAAGTTGATAGGGGGAGCGTTGAGGTCTCTCATTTCAATTTCTGTAACAAATTCAAGCAGAAAGGTAGCATTAATTTTGTTCGATGTAGACCATCAACTCTGGATTCGAAGAATTTTTTTGATAAATTTTTTAACCTCCTGCTCGAAGTAGTCATTATACTAACACTGAACACACCTAGAACAACTATAAGAATCGGTGTCCATTTATATTGGTATAGTGATAGGAAGGTTTAGGCAGTGGGAGTTGATAAGATGATAGGGTGAATAGGTATGGTTTTGTATTAGCTATTTATATTCAGGGGCGGATCCAGAAAAAATTTTTGGGGGTACGATATGTAATTATAAAAATATAGAATATTATTTAATATTTAAAATAAAATACAAGAATTATGATTATTATTATTAAGATATTATTAATACGAATTTATAGCATGTGTTAAATAATATAAATATAAAGAAGAAAAGAAAAAAAATTTATAGGATGTATTAAAAAATAAGTGTAAATATAAAGAAAAAAACACAAGAATTTACTTAATATAGAGAAAAAAACACAAAAAAGGGTGTAGTAGGGATTTGAACCCATGGACCCATACTCAAATTTAGTGGCCTAACCAATAAGCTACTGATGCATTCAGCTAAAAGTATTATATTTATAGGTATTATACTTTAATTTGGAGTACAGCTGTACCCCATGCACCTATACTACGTCGGCCCTTGTTTATATTTAAAGGACATGATACTTTTCTTTTTGAGTGACACATGTTTTGTGTATGGGTTAGTAAGTAGGGTTAGTTTTTACTGTATGTATTGACACCACATGAAATACTGCTGATACATGCTTGCATGCTCAACACACAAAATGATACTTTTATTGAGATTATATTTCATTGATATATAGGAATATCTTGAGTATTTCATTCTAAAATATTGTATCTATTTTATCTTATAGTTATATTAATAAGTGTATAATGGGTATTAGGTAATAATAAATTCATAATATATTTATCATAATATAATATATTTACTGATTATTTCTTTTGTTTGTTGACATCCTCTTAGAAGTTGGCTTTTAAGTTGATTCATCTTTAATAGATTGTTAAATGCCAACACATGAGCCTTCGGCTTTCAGAGTCTTTATTTCGAGTTAATATTATTCGATGAGCTTTAAAAAAACGGTTAAAAATAAGGAAGTTTGCATAATAATTATAATTATATGGGCTTATCTATCTTCTAAGCTCAATAATAAAAAGTAAAAGGTCTGATTAAATGAAATCTAAAGGGAGGTAAATTACCGTATCCCTTTAAACTAATAAAAGAGGGGCACATTTGTGTGTAACCGTCTCATATGAGATCAAATTATGTTTCCGTAATTAGCTATTAATTTTTGTAAAGATGTTATCACTTTATTTTTAATCTTTTTAATTTTCATTTATATTAAAATGTTATTAGTTTAAACTCCATTATCATTTTTTATCAATTGAATATCACTTTTCATTATAAAGGTTATCACTTCTTATTTGTCTCACGAAAATTTTTAAGCTCATACAATTATTAATCACATGCTCAAATTTTATAAAGTTGTATTAACTCAATATTAACCGAACAATGTTCGTCTGATCTCTTAAGTATTTCTAAACTCACCTTGGCTGTTTGATCACGTATAATATCATTTTGATACTTTACTTTTTGTTGATCACTATTATTAACCACATAATGTGTTTTCCTAGTCTTACTCCCACAATGCTTCTTGTGTCAAGCTCCGTATAATGTTAAGCTTAGTGCTTCTCCTACACTAATTTATACAATTTATTAACACATTTTTTTTAAACCTAATTATAGGCTTGCTGTGAAATAGTTAATCGTTAATACCATAAAATCATCACATCACAATTAAAGCATATTTTGTGATTTAAAAATGACCAAAACCTCGTATCATGATTATATTATATTGTAAAAGATAATTTAAGAACTATTTAAGGCAAACTTTTCTCCAAATGGGTAATGGGTATGATTGACCTTCACTTTCATAACATTGGCTTTGTAGGTTGAAAGAGTGATGGAGAGAGCAACAATTTGAATTAATAATTAATAAAGAGGAGAAGATGTTGCTGTGTTTTTTTGACCCTAATGGCTCAAGAGGAAAAAAACACAATAATTATGGTTTCTTTCACCTTACTACTACAATGCTGAACTGCAGCTGCAAAATTTTCAACACTGTAGGTCCCAATCTCATTGTCAAGTAGTGATAATGTCTAAAAGTTAATTAGCTCATGTATAAGTATTGTACTCCATGTTCAAATTTATATTTTTTTAATTTTTTTTAAAAGGAAAAACATTCAATTTTGAAATTGCCATCAAATTTTTAATACAGATATACTTTATATCAATGTTGTCATAGCCTGACCGCAAATCGAACTAGAGGCCCAATGATTTGCCTTCGGTCCGGCGGTTCAATTAAAAAAAATAAAAATTACATATTTTTAATGATATTTTATTATTTTATGTATGATTTTATATTAACTTGAACATGTGAATAATTAAACACATGGTTAAATAAATTAGGTTGAAAAAGGAAAGTTAAATGTAAAGTAAAATGATTTTTGAATTTAATTTCTGGTAATAGTTAATTACTTCGATCACCATTAAGGAAGATTGGAAAGAATTACTCCCTCCGTGTTGTTACGTTTCCTTTGTAAATTATAAAGGAAACGTAACAATAATTACGGGACGGAAAAAAAATCAAAACTCGTAATTTCTGATTCAGCCAGTCCAATCGTTTTTCCGATTTTGACCGATTTGAATTGGTTTTTCTCGATTTTACTCTAAAGTTTTTATGTGTTAATTTAACTATTCCGATCCAATTATAAAAACAGTGTTGTGTATCTTTCAATTCTCATAAATACTTTATAATAGTATTTTTTTAAAAATTAGAATATGTTGGATATGGATATATTATTTCATATTAAATTTAATAAGTCTCCCGTGTATACAATTACAAAATTTTTTAAACCTTATCTCAATTCCCTATTATACATGATGACTCGTTAATTAATAATTTTCCTTCCTATGTTACCTATCATATTTTCTCTCTTACCAATTAATACTTAATTTCACATAATGCTTATATTTATCCAATCGAAATCCAAAATAAATGTAAATTAATATTATTTATTAATTTATTAAATTAAATCAAATTAAACTGAAATCGAACATAACCTGATGTTATGTTTTTTTTTTAAAAAAAAAACAGGTCTTTTGTTTTAAAAATATAAACCTAGATTTTTTTAAATCACCCATATATGCACCTACAAATTTTATTAACCTCTAATCCACACACCTATTATACATTATCTCTCCTTAATCAATATTCATTCTCTTTATTTCTCTCCTTTCTTTATCTCTTTTCTCACATCAATTACTATCTCTCCTTAATTAATATTCATTCTCTTTATTTCTCTCCTTTCTTATCTCTTTTCACACATCAATTACTACACTTTTACACATATCACCACATATCCTTATATATTGTTTTGACATGAAATTAAAATATATACCCTACAAAAAAATTCAAAACAAATTAAGTTATACTACTATTCACTGGTACTATATATTCAAAAGACAGGTAAATGGAACATAAATATAACCTAAGTATATGTTTTGTTTGAGATTAAGTTGATTTAATAGATCATTGAATAGCATTATTCCATGTTTATTTTAGTTCTGATATGATATATTTAAACTTTATGTCAAATCAAGATTAATTGGTGTAAGAGAATATATGAAAGAAGATAGAGAAAGATTAAGAAAATATATTAATTGAGGAGAGATAATGTATGATGGGAAATGTAAGAGTTAATAGGTAAGTGTATAGG
Organism: Pogostemon cablin; assembly: GCA_023678885.1. NCBI lineage: Eukaryota > Viridiplantae > Streptophyta > Magnoliopsida > Lamiales > Lamiaceae > Pogostemon > Pogostemon cablin. Next base: position 15,106,891 of record CM042979.1, read on the forward strand.
GAAAATTTAATAAATTTAAATTTAAAATAATAAACTTAAATCAAACATAGCCTAACACTAGTTATTTTTTACTAATCTAGGTTTTAAAAATCATGAATAGTAGTATACATTTGTTTTGGAGTTTTTGGTAAGATATATTTTAACTTTATGTCAAATTAATGCATAAAAAATGTATTGTAATATGTCTAAAAATATATTTATTGATGTGAGAGAAAATATATAGATAAAGAAAAGGATTATTAATTGAGGAAAGAAAAGACATAATAGGAGATGACTAATGAGTAAGGAACTAATAAAGTTGTAGTTATATACTCCTCCGTCCCACCCAAATAACATCATTTTACTATATTGGGCGTCCCATCCAAATTGCAACATTTTCCTCTTTTAGTAAAAAGGGCCCACCAATGGCCCACCACTACCCATCACATCTTTCTAATACACCTTCCCACTTTACATAAAATAATAATACTCCTTAATCTACGTGCAAAAAACAAATGCATCTTTTTGGGCGAGTCGGAGGGAGTATAAATATATATATATATATATATATATATATATATATATATATATATATATATGAGTGGTTTTGAAAAATTTGGATGTATATTTTGAAAACAAAAAATTGGAATTTTAAAATCAAAAAAGAAAAAAATATTGAGCCTAGTGTTTGACTTTTTGAGAATATTGTAGTTTGTAACTCCTATTTTTAACTTCACACTTTTTGTTTTATTTCTTCATAATTTTAACTTTAAACTTCTATAAAAGGAAATAATACTTTTTTTTAATTATTACTCCCTCCGTCCCACATTAGGATAGTTTTTTGTTTTAGGCACGTGGATTAAGAAATATTATTATTTAATGTGTAGTGGATAGTTGTATTAGTGGGAGTGTAGACCCATATTTTAATTGTATTAGAGGATGTATGTGGGTCCCATGTGTATAAAAAAGGAAAGAGGACCCTTTGGATGGAACGCCCAAAATGGCAAAAAGAGACTCTTTGGGTAGGACGGATGGAGTATAAATTTTCATGTGTAAATGTGAAGATAAAAATACGATGGAGGTGTAGTATTTTTAGAAAATAATACATAACGTATGTATAAAGTATGTTAATATATAGATAAGGATGGCATTTTTTTTTTTTTGATACCGAGGTTCCGGGCTTACGCCCGACTAGTCCTCGAGGAAACAGTCCCGGCCCCTCAGAACTGCCTCCAAGTAAATCGCGGTAACCACACAATGGATCACAGGTTCCTAATATCTTTAACTACTACGCACAAGGAGTCGATCCCCAAGTGATTGCTCCATGCTGGTGATTCAGAACTGCCTCCAAGTAAATCGCGGTAACCACACAATGGATCACAGGTTCCCAATATCTTTAACTACTGCGCACAAGGAGTCGATCCCCAAGTGATTGCTCCATGCTGACCCTCCCCCTAGCTCAGCCGCAGGTTCCCACCGAGCCGCAGGTTCCCACTGAGTTTCAGCCATCCCCAAGTGATTGCTCCATGCTGACCCTCCCCCTAGCTCAGCCGCAGGTTCCCACCGAGCCGCAGGTTCCCACTGAGTTTCAGCCTCCCACACTGCCGCTTGTAGCCCTCAATATTAATTGTTCCACCATTGCGCTCCGGGGGGCTTGAACCCCTGACCTTTCAATCAGGGGCACCTTAATGTTGACCCCTCAACCACTTGGCCAACATATCATTGGTGGCATTTTTGTATATTATACATGTTGAGGGGTTAGTTATTTGTGATTTATGTATTATTAAAAGAGTGAGTCTCATGTAAACCAAGTTTACATATATACCCTATTTCTAAAAGTTATTTTTTAGTATATATAAAAAATTACTTTTTGAAGAATAATAATTTGTATACAGAAGAGTAATAATTTATGTCTCTAAATAATAATTTTTTATGTATTAAAGATTTACAAAAGTAATTTTTTAATTTAAAAGAATAAAAATTTATATGTAAACTAGGTTTACATACGTGTTTGCGTTATTGAAAATGGGTGTGGGGCTTTCAGTGGAACATTTAAATGAAGAAAATTTAAAACTTCTGACTGATGGAGTGAACAATTTATTTATTATTACTAGAAAAAATTTACTCCTAAAAATAAATTAAAATATGACACACAATTAAATATACAAAATATGAAAGTAAATAAAAGAATAATATGAAAACACACTAATATCAAACAAAAATACTCTATAAAATCTAACAAAAGTTACAAACTTTCATATTATGCACCCGCTATTTTAATCTATAAAATCTAACAAAAGTTACAAAACACATTTAATTTGCCAATTGAAGTTTTCCCCATCAATAACTCAATAAATCTGTTTTTTTTTAAAATTATTAATTTTTATAAATTCTACATTAATTAATACAATTAATTAATCAATTTTGTTAATCTATATTCATAAATTTATCTTATTTTTTTAGAAATATATATATATATATATATATATATATATATATATATATATATATATATATATATATATATTTTACCATAAAAAAAAGAAATATACAGTATTTTTTTAAATAGAAACATTAATATGAATTTTAGTTGGCCCACTCTAGTTCCAATTAAACCCACTTTGACATCTCTAAAATAAGAATCTACTTTTAATATAATAATATATTTTTTAATATATAACTATCTTTTAATCTCATAATTAGAAAATTAAAAAAAAAAATGCATGCTCCACTATAATTTATTCAGCAAAAATGTTGCTTTCAAATTTATATATAATTGCTTGACTGTTTAGTAGCAGCCGCCTAACATGAACCGTATTCATCTAGTATTTTGAGTTCATCATGTCTTGGTCTCCGACACTTTTGCCTTCGACTTTTCCTCAAACATCGAATTCAATCTTTTAAAATATATTAGTTCAACACTTATAAAACTATGTTTGAGAATGACTTATAATTTCATATTAATATTACTTGATGCAAGGAAAATTTAATAAAAAATCCAAAACTATTAAATTACTAACAAAAAATGTTTAGTGACAAAAACACGTGTGACACCGCCTCATACAATAAGTTTTATAAGACAATTAAGAAATAATAACACTTAAATAAAAATATTATCTAGTTAATAAAAGTGATAATCGTTAAACATATTATTTTATATAAATTTATAATATAAATGAAAAGTAATAACACGTTTACTAAAAATTTATACATGACTAATTAGATAAAAAAATAAAATAAAAATTGAAAGATGATTATGAAATTGAATGGAAGATTGATGAGGAGTCTAGACAACTCTAGGAGAAAAAAAAATTATAAGGATCATGCACTCAAGGGCAAGAAAGTTGAACATGTGAACTTGGTCAAGAAGGGGGAAGTGAAGTATTGGAAAGTGAGAATGAAGGAAGACCACCCTTTGATCCAGTTATCTAAAACATCTGCACTCCGTCAATTTCTTCGACGTTAAATATGAGCGCTTGATGGGGGTCTACTCATTCGTTGTGTTTTTATTACTTTTAGTATTTTAATTATGTTCTTGTTTTATTGTAGGAGATCTATGTACGTCTTCGGGTGCATACATACACCTAATTAGGTAATAACATCCTTTTAAACTTAGTTTTACTCTTCGTTTGAATTAAGTTTGGGGGGTGTGATGTTCTTCCCTTATCTAATTAGCACCAAGGTAATATTTTCCTTGTTCTATTAATTTTTTGTTCTACAATCGATTTTTTTTCGTCTTTTCGATGAATTCGATATTTTAAATTTTTTGATTTTTCTGGTGTTTTCTACTTTATTACAGATAAAACATGTGATGATGAAGTGTGCTTGAGTTTTGATGATTGAAAAATATAATAGAGTGGCAAGATAAGTTCTACACAGAGGTTTTGACTTGATCGAGTTGAACAACTCTAGGAGTTCGTGGATGTTTAGAAGAAGAAAAAAAATCATGTGCCCTCATTTTTTTTAATTTTCTTTTATGTGCACTTCTAGTTTGTGGAAGTAGAAGGATTGAGTTTATGGTTGTGGACAGCTTGAGCTTGTATTGTTTAAATCGTGACTGAAATTTATATGTTCTTTGATATTGATGAAAGAAGTGTACTTGAGTTATATTGTGGTATGATGTTCTAAGTGTACTTGTGGGATATCACTTACCATGAAAAATGCTATGTTACTTGTTAAAAACCATGTGAGATTTTGAGCCTCTTTGATCATGTTATATATTCGCATGATATTTCTTTACTGGTAAATATCATTCTTGTGTGTGTATTCTAGAACTTGCCTCTTATCTTACTTAAAACTACATGTGTGTTAGATTATGGGAAATGATTTAAGGTCATCCTTGATTATTATGAATCGCTTAACCAAATAATTTCCTACTAATTGATGTTTATTCGTAGGTAGTCCCGTTGAGCCTAAAAACCTCATTCTTTGGCAGCATATGAAAAATAACCACTTTGAGCATCTGAATTTTTTTTAGCCTTGATTGTCCTATATCTAGTAGAGAATTAAAGGCTTTTCAAAGTGTAACAATTTGGGAAGGAATGAAATTGGTGTAGAAACAATGTTTTAGCTTAAAAATGTCACCCTAGGGTAAAGTTTAAATTGTTAGATTTATCCGGTTACGGAGATGGGCCCACTCAATCTAAGATCATGATATTGTCCGCTTTGGGCTGCCCATTGACCTGCACGGTTTTGCTCTCTAGGCTCACGCCCAAAAGGCCTCAAGTTAGGGAGAGTCTATCCCTCATTTATAAACCCATCGTCATCCCCACTTCGAATCGATGTGGGACTTTGGTTGACACCCAACCAATATTTTTCCCTCAAACAAAGTCCCGCAGCTAGACCATCCAGTTTGAGGTCCGAACATCCCACCAACCACGCGCCTGTTATGTCTGGGGCTTGGCTCTGATACCACTTGTTGGGATAAACACACGAATAATCAAATTATAAACTATTCGTCTACGCAGCGGAATGATCAATTATCCTTCTCTTATGTGAATCTATTAGAAAACAATCCTAATAATATGATGTACGATAAAACATTAATCAACAATGAACAATACAAGTAATTTAACGTGAAAAACCTCCTCAATGTGAAGAGTAAAAACCACGGGACCGAAGTCCACCAAAAACTTCACTATGAGACAAAAATACAAGAGTTACAATCTGTCACCACAGACGTACTACCACAAACGTATCAAGACACTCAATACTTGATAACAAACAATGAGATTAGAAAGATCTCACCCAACAACACCAACTGCCGTTCAGTGTTCGCAACTCTAGAACCTAATAACCTGATCTCCACCATCCAAAATCAACCCCTATGAGTTTTGAATATGCTATCCAAATTATAGCTCGATCCAACGGTTAGTTTATGAGAAACGACTCTTTTCCCTTGACTGCACAGAACTGAATCGCCCAAAAACCTGACTTCTATTTTTGGCCTATTTCCATCAACAAAAAGCTCCAAACATTATCCCCACCATTCAGAATGTACTTCCTCAAGTTCCGAAAGTGCTGAAAAAAATTCTGCTCGATCTGACGGTTGAAACTCTAGTTATTTCCTCTGCAATATTACTGTGCTGGATTCTCTCTCAAAAACGTGAATTTTATTTTTGCCCTTATTTTTTCTTCTATCTTCCCTCAATGACTTCCCGGGCAAGATCAAACCTTGGGCCTACTTGGGCTTTTCCACCTCGTTGGCCATTGGGCTCTTCCACATATTTGGAAACCCAACCCAGCAAATCTCCCCCTTTCCAATTATGTGGAGAGACTAGCCATTTCGGCTATCACACGACATACCTGATTAGCCATTTTGTAGTAGGGATAATGAATTAAAATAATTTATCGAACTACAGGGAGGTAGGCACTAGTGCTTAAGCGATCTCATATTTTTCGTAATTTTATAGAGACTCATCATCAAAGGAGGTTGTTCAAACAAGTAAATAAAATCAATCAAAGCAAGCAAGCAATAATCAACAAACAAGATAGATAGATGAGGGGTGGTTTTCCAAGTTAAGTAAAAGTAAGATTAACAACAATTAAGAAATGGAAATTCTAGGATACATGCATCAAATTCATATGAATCATGGGTATAAGACTAATGGCCAACACTAAGTTCACCTAAACTCCATCTCGAGATGGATAGGATATGAATCTCAATTAGCTTAACGGATTGGTTCTCACTCAAATAATTCCAACTAGGTACTAAGCTTGAAATGAGAGTCCCTTCACACAATTAATCAACCTCTCGATCAAACCAACCACATGTTCTATCAAAGGGTTCTAAATTCTAAAGGATTTCTCAATCTCTTTAAAATTTATAATGCACATGAAGTGTTTGATGAAATGATTCACTTAATTATCTTAATCACATAATTGATTTCTCAATCTAATCATATATTTAGAACAACTAAACACACAAATCATCATAAACCTCAAGATCTCAAACATCAATGATAGAAAATCCATTTACCCAATCAACATATGAATTTAAATACACAAATTCAAAAATTATCCAATAACTCTTATGTTGCTAATCTCACAAGGGAGATTAGCCTACCATATTCATAAGAACATTAACATAGACATTAAGATCTTACAAAACATGATAAACAATAGGATTCAATACAAAGTATAGATGAAAACTCCCTTGGATGCCTCCAATGGTGATCTTCTTATCTCCTTTGCAATTCTCCTCTCTTCGTTGCTTCTTTTCCTCAAATGGATGGTGGTTTTGATGGTGGGATGATGGTAGATGGTGTGGATGAAGAATGGATGAAGATGATGGTGTAAAATGGAGGAATTTGTGTGTGATGTGTGTGTGTAGCCTCAAACCCACGAAAATCTGATGAAATATTGAAGTATTGTGTATTTATACCCCTTGGGAAGCTTCTAGAAGAATTCTGATTTTTTACAGATTTTGCACTTACACGACCTGTGCACGGTACACGGCCATAGGGCTGGCCGTGTAGGTGCTTCAGATGACGGAACTCGGCCTCGGCTTACAGGGCCGTGTTTGGTACATGGCTCGAGTCGTGTCTATGGTTTCTGGTTAACGATGAACTCCAGACAGCGCACGACTCGTGCGCGGTACACGGCCGCAGGGGCGGCCGTGTCATGTTTCTGATGCTCATGCACGGCCAAATCTTACAGGCCCGTGCGCGGTACATGGGCTGTGCGCGCTACTCGCCTTGAGTACCAAACATGACTGGCCGTGTTTGTGCTGCTTTGCTTCTTTCTTTCTCTCGACTCTATTTTTGCTCTATTTTTCACCTGTTTTAACACGTATAAGATCATTCTCACACATTTCCATAAAAACACAAAACAAAATCAAAATATACACAAAATATAGAACAAATAATACGAAAACACATATAAAAAGACACTAAAATCTAGGTGAAAATATCACTCATCACACCCCCAAACTTAAGGTGTTGTGCGTCCCTGAACAACGAAAATGATAAAATAAGGAGAGTAATTTTCAGCTAGGAAAACGAACATAAGTAATAACACATCAATAGCAATAAGAACCACAATTTATTCTAAGTTATCCTACAACATTAAAATCATAACATAACAAGTTCAATCACAAGAGAATAATAGTGCAATATAGTCCCTTTTAGTCCAAGCCTCACATAGGTTATAAATGTCACTCAACACTCTTTAAAGTGGTAAAACAACACTTATCAATCGATTGACTCGACTCGCTATAAGCTTTCTTGTAGACTACATTCACAAACCATCAAAGTTTCCATTAGTAATCAAAAAGGTCTTTTTATTTGGTTGTAATGATAGGCTCTTTGGTATAGTAGGAAGACTATAGGTAAGAGTGACTAATCATGTGTAAGTAATCGAAGAGATAGCTACTTTCTTCCATCCCTTCACTTTTTTTTTTTCAAATCTCAAGCACTAATCATCAACTTTCCTTAAATTGAGATTCTTTTGATTCATGCTTCTTCCTTTGGACTTTTAAGTATTTGAGAATATTGTAGGTACTTTGCTCATTTTCTTGTTTTAAGGTTGCATGAGCATTCTTGATTTTGCTCTTTTCATCCCTTTTCTTACTTGTTTACCATCTCCTTTTTCTTTTGCTTTCTTATCAAACCTTTGTAGCCACCGTCTCCTCAATTACTCACACACAAGGGTAAATATATAAGGCTCATGTGGGTAATCAAGGCTTGTAATGTGCTAAATTCACAATAAAAAGGCTTATAGACTCAAAAGTGGTTGACTAGGGATGATGTTCATGGTAGGAAAATATATGGCAATGACTATTAATAACAAGGATGGCATTAGATCATGTCACTAATCTCCACTAATCGTGCTCGTTCCTATAGTCCTTGAGCAAGTTCTAACTTATCAAACACAACCAATCTACTCATAAAGAAAAATATCATGTATGCACGGTTGAGGCTCAAATTCTCACAATCTTATGCATTAGACCTTAAGAAACTTATTACACCACATTCATCTCAAAATTGAACAAGTTAAGTAAAACATGTTACAATTTGAAAGTGTAGAGACTCTTAATCATAATTTATCATCACTTATCACCACAAAATGCCATCACTCGTGTTAAAAAATAACTCACGACCTCCCTAAACAAACCACCAAAACGACCCTAAACAAGAATAAGAAAACACACAAAACAAATAAGAAAAGACACACCAAACAACAAACAAAACCAAAAACACATAACATGCAAAACCAAAACCATCATAATTAGACAATGAGGCACACATTCATAACATCCATATTCAAGTAAGCTCACAAGAATCCCCATCTTGATTGAAAAGGAAATCCTAAATTACGAAAGTAAACCTCCCACAAACATAACAAATGAAGCAACATGCTAATCATATCAATCCAAATCAAATCAAATTATGCTAAACACATAGAAGTGGTAGGGTGTTGAATGAACTCCCTCAATAAGCATTTGGTAGTAGAAATTGTTAGCTCCGAGCTCAATTCGTGCTTCCAATACCCTTCATACATGCTTAACAAAACCATTAGCTCAACAATTTCATTAAAAATGTGGATTATCATGCACTTCAATCACCACCAATCGTACCAAAACTTGCCAAAACTCATGAGAAAAATTTTAAAATTGGGTCAATTTTACAAGAAGACCTATCATCATCAAAATATCATCATATCAAGCACACTCAAGTAGTGAGTCACACCACACACTCTCCCCCCAAACTTAAATCGAAACAAGTTGAGACTTAAGTTTGCAAAAAAATGGTGGGACTTACCCTTGTAGTTTCCATTGATGATCTTCTTGTGGAGAAGCAAACGCATCAAACGAATTGAGCTATGTGATGTGCTGTCGCCGGCACCCAAAATAATACTTATAAAATTTTCGAACAAATCCACTAAAATATAGTAGGATGAGTACGGGTCGAACCCAAGGGAGTAATTGAATTTAAATTGAATTTATGTGTTTTCAAATGAGTAACCGGAGGGGGGGGTTTGGATTGAATTAACAACTAATAAACTTGAAAATAATTAATTAAAATAACAAACATAAAATTGAATAATAGAACAAATAAAATAACAACCTAGTCCAAGGATTTGATCTCCTCCCATATCTAATTCATAAAATCGCAAGAATTAAACATGCAAACAATTATACAAACTCAAATCCCTAGGCTAATAGTACGACCAAATTAACCTGAATGTTCTTAAGATCATCAATTAGGGTACGGCCACTAAATTGAACTATTTACGAGTGACCCTATGGATTCGAACTCACAAATGCATTAAGACTCCAAACATAGAATTACTAGGCTATGAAAACCGGCTAGGAATCATACAACCTAGATCCTATTACACCTAGAGGGAATTATCTCTATTTGCTACTTAATTCACTCCTCACAACAATTACGGATTGTGGATCACGAAATAGCGTTAAACAATTAAATAATTAAATTAGATGGCCAGACTAAAATAATTATCAAAGTGCTATTAAGAACATCAAAGCATGTAATATAATAAATTTGTATAAAAGTTGGCAATATAAAATTCAAAACAATTAAAATAAATAATTCATGGGAGGTTCACAACCCTCGGACTAGAAACGAAATTACATAATCAAAATTAAATTCAAAATAAATCAGAACATAAAACCATGTTCTTCATGGTGGAACTCCTTCTCTAATCTGCGTTCCCCCATTTGTCTTCTCCTTCTGCCTTCCCGGATGATGTTCCGCGGATGTGTATGATGATCCCCGAAATAAATAAAATATCTTCCATAAATATATGTGTCTTGATCCCTAAGTAATTTGCTTGATCTCTTTCCTTATCTGTTTCTTCCAAAAATATCTGAGATCTCTTCTTATCTTGTTGACTAATCCATCGTGACTTTTTCACATGATACGGGCCTGATTTTAGCTGACTTAATCGCAGGAACATGAGAAAATATTTGAGAATTTTCCAGCTGGACTTTCCTTAAATATTCTGAATTTTCGTCAGTCCCTTCTAACACTGAGGGGGTCAGTGTCAGCCTATCTGGCCGCACGAATTTCCTGCACAAAATAGCCCGTTTCTCATCAATTTTACAACATAAAGGCCTCAAATAACCATAGACAAGATAAGTCAATTTAGCACCCTAATAAGCATATAAGTTAATCAAATAAACATGAATTTCAACCAAATAATTATGCTAAATTACGACTTATCACTATGTCCACCACGCACTAGCCCCCCAAACTTAAATCGAAACAAGAGTCGAGAATTAAGTTTGCAATAAGTGGTGAGCATGTCTACTCTAATCCATGAAGCACTTTTCTTTACTTCAATATGCATTTTCTCAAGAGCTTAATCCACCTACAAGACCAAAATACAAACAAGCATCAAAAGATAAAAAGAATTGGTTGCCTCCCATTTAGCGCTAAGTTTAACGTCTTCAAGCCGGACGAAATTTCATGATCATTGGACCAAATGTTGGTCCATCACACTTTCTCCTCGCATCCTCACTTTGAACATTTGCTTAGCTTTCTTTTCATCCACTAATTCCACTTCGCCATTCTTGCTTACTAGCATCAAGTCATCATCGAGAAGTGATTCTAGTAGACTTCCTCTTTCTCATTTGTCAAGCTTCCAATCAAGCTCCGATGCTTTCATCCTATTAACATCGTAAGAAGATAAGTTAGAATTTGACATTTTCATATAATCATGAAGAAATGAATTTAAATTGTCAAAGAGAATAGAGTCATGATCCATAAGATTATCAAGAGGCTTCAAATGAGACTTAGCTCCTTTTTCCTTATTGCACAAGAATGTGACACTTTTTCCTTTTGAGCTCAAGGATAACTCTTCTCTACCAACATCAATTTTTGCTCTTCCCATCGCTAGAAAAGGCCTTCCCAAAATGAGTGGAACTCGAGGGTCCACCTTCACTTCTAACACCGTGAAGTCGACCGGGAAAGCTAGTCCTTTCACTTTCACCTCCACGTCTTCAACAATCCCTAGTGGCTTCACAACTTCTCCATTTACTACTTTAAGATGGATAGTAGTAGGCTTTAGCTCTCTAATTTCAAGGTCTTTGAACGTGGCATGAGACATCACGTTGACACTTGCCCTCAAGTCACACAATGCGTCAAGAGTGCCTTTTCCTTCAAAAATCACAAGGAATTATGAACTTTCCCAAATCACCAACTTTTGTAGGCCCTGCTCTTCTTTCTTTTTCTCCTCATACTTCTTATTGAGAGATTTGACATGCTCCTCAAACTCTTTTTTTTTCTCCTCTTTTACAAATATTTGTGGATAGGGAATAGGGAATGGAGTGATCGGAATACCCCAATAATCACGTCTGTACTCCTCTTCTTTCACCTTCTCCTCCACTTTCTTTTCCTCTTACACCCTCTTCCACTTAGGTATCCATTTAAGCCTTTTCTCTTCTTTCTTACTTATCTCTTCATTTTCTTCACCAACCTTACTTTCCACCAATCCTTCTTTATCCTTTCCTTCCTCTTCCATGTCAACAAACAAACATTGAGCTTTTGGATTAACCTCGGGTGTGGCAGGAAATTTTCCTTTTTGTTGAGCACTTAAAGTACTTGCAATTTGTCCCACTTTATATTCCAAAGCCTTGAGCCTCTTTTCATTTGCTTCTTTGGCCTTTTTCAATGCTTCATTTTGAGCTTTGTTTGATGCTATCAATTATTCAAGTAGCTCATCTGTAGATGCCTTCCCTTCACTGTTTGGTGCCTTGGCCCCCGGTTGATATCCTGGAGGATAAGCAACCGCATTGCTCGAATTAGAGTAGGAGAAGTTCCATTGCCTTTGTTGTTGTGAGCATGAGCTTCCACTATCTTGACTAATAAAGCCTCCTTGCCTTGGTGGATAGTTCCCTTGACTTTGGTTGAAACTACCTTGGAAATTATTTTGGTAATTCCCTTGGTAGTTTCTTCTTTGCATGTATGACACATCTTCCACTCGTGGCATAGAGTTAGCCCATTACTCTCCACTCACAATATTTGGAGGAAACACACCTTACTCAACTTGTACCCCTTCAACCATATTTGCTCCTTGGCTCACACTTTGATTCAAGCTCATTTGTCTCAAACTTCCGTCGCTATCGCTTCAACACTTGTCACATTTTGATCAACATTAGCACTCTCGACACTAAATTGTTGCCCTTGATGAAAATTCTCAAAACCATAGCATCCACTAACTCTCTCTGATGACCATTGATATACATTTGTAGCAATCTCATCAGATATCCTTATTTCCCTTTCCGGAGTTACACCAAGTACGGATCCACCCGCCGAAGCATCAACAAGTACTCTTTGATCATTCACTAATCCTTGATAGAAAAATCCAACTTGTTGATTCTTTGGGAATCCATGTTGTGGACACTTGCGTAGCATTTCCTTAAATCTTTTCCACTCTTCATAAAAGCTCTCTTGAGACATTTGCTTGAATTGAGTAATCAAGCTCTTCATTTGAAGCATCTTGGAAGGCGAAAAATACTTGTTCAAGAACATTTGTGCAAGCTCATCCCATGTGTTGCACATACCCAGAGTAATGGTAGATAGCCATGTTCGCGCACGATCCCTCAACGAAAATGGAAACAACCTCATTCTTATACAATCCTCACTCACCCCATTCATATTCACGGTATTGGCAATCTCAATAAATTGAGCTAGATAAGCATTAGGATCTTCATTCGGGGTTTTACTAAATTGTTGCTCTCTCACCATAAAAATCAAGCCCTCTTTAAATTCAAAGTTGTTGGCGTTGATTGGTGGGCCCATCATATGTGGCATCACCCTCGTCATAAAGAAATCCCGGATCATCCTTTGATCATTATGTACTCCATGTTGCACCGGAGGTGGTGGAGGTGGTACGTAAGCTTGTTGTTGAGGAGCATAAGCTTGTGGAAAACCTTGTTGCATTAAAGCTTGTTGAACCATTTGTTGAAGCAATTGTTGATTGTTCATAGCTCCAAAATTTTGATAGGCATGTTGAGGAGGATTGTCATTGAATTGAGGTGCTTGTGCGTTGTCTTGCACATGCACATTTCGTCCGCCTTCCTCATCATGGTCTATTTCCACACGATTATCACCTTGAAAGTTCTCCATTCCATCACTCTCTTTTAATTTGTTCTCCTTTCTCTTTCTTCAAAAAGTTTGTTCGATTTCTAAATCAATAGTCTCCGATTGTGTCCCCCTTGATCTCGTTTGCATGCACCTTCACAAAGAAGAGAAGTTAGAACAAAAGACTTTCAAAACAAATAACAAGTAAATAAAAAAAATGTCTCTATTAAGATCACTCGAAACGATCCTTCATCAAGCTACTAGCAACCGTTGCTTTCCCGGCAACGGCGCCATTTGATTAGCCATTTTGTAGTAGGGATGACCAATTAAAATAATTTATCGAACCACAGGGAGGTAGGCACTAGTGCTTAAGCGATCTCATATTTTTTGTAATTTTATAGAGACTCATCATCAAAGGAGGTTGTTCAAACAAGTAAATATAACCAATCAAAGCAAGCAAACAATAATCAACAAACAAGACAGATAGATGAGGGGTGGTTTTCTAAGTTAAGTAAAAATGAGATTACCAATAATTAAGAAGTGGAAATTCTAGGATACATGCATCAAATTCATATGAATCATGGGTATAAGACTAAGGGCCAACATTAAGTTCACCTAAACTCCCTCTCGAGATGGATAGGATATGAATCTCAATTAGCTCAATGGATTGGTTCTCACTAAAACAATTCCAACTAGGTACTAAGCTTGAAATGAGAGTCCCTTCACACAATTAATCAACCTCTCGATCAAACCAATCACATGTTCTATCAAAGGGTTCTAAATTCTTAAGGATTTCTCAATCTCTTTATAAATTATAATGCACATGAAGTGTTTGATGAAATGATTCACTTAATTATCCTAAGCACTTAATTGATTTCTCAATCTAATCACATATTTAGAACAACTAAACACACAAATCATCATAAACCTCAAGATCTCAAACATCAATGATAGAAATCCATTTACCCAATCAACATATGAATTTAAATACACAAATCCAAAAATTATCTAACAACTCTCATGTTGCTAATCTCACAAGGGAGATTAGCCTACCATATTCATAAGAACATTAATATAGACATTAAGATCCTTACAAAACATGATAAACAATAGGATTCAATACAAAGTATAGATGAAAACTCCCTTGAATGCCTCCAATGGTGATCTTCTTCTCTCCTTTGCAATTCTCCTCTCTTCCTTGCTTCTTTTTCTCAAATGGATGGTGGTTTTGATGGTGGGATGATGGTAGATGGTGTGGATGAAGAATGGATGAAGATGATGGTGTAAAATGGAGGAATTTGTGTGTGATGTGTGTGTGTAGCCTCAAACCCACGAAAATCTGATGAAATATTGAAGTATTGGGTATTTATACCCCTTGGAAGCTTCTAGAAGGATTTTGATTTTTTACAGATTTTACACCTACACGGCCCGTGTGGTACACGGCCACAGGGGTGGCCGTGTAGGTGTTTCAGATGACGGAACTCAGCCTCGGCTTACAGGGCCGTGTTCGATACACGGCTCGAGTCGTGTCTACGGTTTTTGGTCAACGATGAACTCCAGACAGTGCACGGCCCGTGCACGGTACATGGCCGCAGAGGCTGCCGTGTTGTGTTTCTGATGCTCGCGCACGGCCAAATCTTACAGGCCTGTGCGTAGTACATGGGCCATGCACGCTTCTCCCCTCGAGTACCAAACATGGCTGGCCGTATTTGTGCTGCTTTGCATTCTTCTTTCTTGCGACTTCATTTTCGCTCTGTTTTCACCTGTTTTAATACGTATAAGTTCATTCTCACATATTTCCATAAAAACACAAAACACTACCAAAATATACAAAAAATACGGAATAAATAATACGAAAACACACATAAAAGACACTAAAATCTAGGTGAAAATATCACTCATCAATACCTCGAGCTTCTCTCTAGGCAATGCCTTCGTCATCATATTAGCACCATTGTCATCCGTATGAATTTTTTCTAGCTCAATCAACTTATCATTGATGACATCCCTTATCCAATGATATCTCACATGAATATGCTTTGATCCTGAATGAAATGTAGCATTCTTGCTGATGGATAACACTCTGACTATCTCAAAATACTTCATATCTCTCTTGGCTTCAGTCCAATCTCCTCCATAAACCTTTTAAATCATAACACCTCTTTACACATGTTTCTGTTGCAGTGATGTACTCTGATTCTGTTGTGGACAGTGCAACACACTTTTACAATCTTGATTGCTATGACACATTGCCTCCTGCGAATGCCACTAGGTAGGCAGAAATTGACTTTCTGCTGTCCACATTTGATCCTATATCTGAGACTATGTAGCCAACTAACTCGGGCTTCCCACCTCTAAAGGTGAATCTCAAACTAGATGTACCTCGTGGATATCTCATTATCCACTTCACAGCATTCAAGTGCTCCTTTTCCGGATTAGATAACTAATGGCTAACAACACCAACTGCATGAGCTATGTTTGGCCTCGTACACACCATTTCATACATCAAGCTTTCCACGGCTGGAGCATATGGGACTTTTCTCATTGCTTCATTCTCTTCATCGGTTGAAGGACTATGATGAACACCAAGTTAAAATGAGTGGCAAGAGGAGAACTAACTACTTTAGCTTTACTTATATTAAATTTCTCAAGCACTTTCTTAATATATTTCTCCTGTGACAAGTGCAGCTTCTTGTTTGCTCTATCTCGGGTAATGTTAATACCATTGATTTTCTTTATTGGCCCCAAATCCTTCATGGCAAAGGATTTGCTCAACTGTTTCTTCAACCTATCAATTATTGAAATATTCCTGCCAACAATCAATATAAAATCAACATAAAGCAATAATATAATAAAATCATCATTCGAGAACTTTTGAACAAACACACAATGATCAAAAATGGTCTTCTGGTAGCCTTGCTCCCCCCCATAACTGACTCAAATTTCTGATACCACAATCTAGCTACTTGCTTCAAATCGTATGGACTTTTCTTCAGTTTACACACATGGTCTTCTTTTCCTTTCACTTTGAAACCTTCAGGCAATGTACCAAGAACCCATAAGCCCTGTACTTCATCCTTAAACTTGATATTCATTTTCGACAATTAATTAATAATGCCATAAAATAAATTCAAGTAATCAGTCATAAGAGGGCTATCTTTGAATTTCAGATTCAACAACTGCTTGATTAGAAATAACTTGTTGTTCTCAGTTTTTCTTGCATACATTTCCTCCAACGTTTTCCACAATGTCCGTGTATTTGTTTCTCCACACATAATAATCTTTCACATAGAAAAGATCCTCCATCTTGCCTTTACACACATGATAATTAGAACCATTGAGATTCACCATTCTATTAGTATTGGTTTCCATATTCACCATAAGGCATAGAGCAGCAACCCAGTCTGAAACCACTTGTTTTATCAGCCTAACGAAGCTGGGCCCACTCACTCTAATAGCATGATATTGTTCGCTTTGGGCTGCCCACTGGCTCGTACGGTTTTACCACTTTGGGCTCACGTCCAAAAGGCCTCATGCTAGGGAGAGTCCATCCCTCATTTATAAACCCATCGCCATCTTACTTCTAACCGATGTAGGACTTTGGTTGACACCCAACCAACATTTCCCCTTGAAACCTTCAGGTTGCACCATGTAAATAACATCACTATGAAGAAAAGCGGTTTTGACATCCATTTGCTCAATCTCCAAGTCAAGGCTAGCTGCCAACCCAAGCACAAAATGAATTAAAGTCATTTTGACAATCAGAGAGAAAATTTCTTCAAAATAACTCCCGCTTTCTGACTGAAACATTTGACAACCAATCAAGCTTTGAATCATGGCTTTGTGGTGTGCTCTCTTGTTTTATCCTGTACACCCACTTGTTCTTCAAAGCATGTTTCCCCTTTGGTAGTTTCACCAGATCAAATGTGTCATTTTCATGCAAGGACTTCATCTTATCTTGCATTCCTTCTAACCATTCATTCCTATGTTCTCCACGAATTACTTCTTCATAGCATTCAGGCTCTCCCCCTTCGGTCAAGCGCACATACTGATCAAGATGATGCATCCTAGAAGGTACATGAGCTCTACTGCTTCTTCTAGGTGGTTCTTGAACCTTCTGTTCTGGAACATCATGTGGTTGTGGCTGATCGGTATCCTCTTCATCATGCAAAGGATGATCAACATGCTCATCATTACCGAAATCAGGCTGATTCTGATTTTCTTTTCTGCTTCTACTTGACCTTGACCATGAGAAACAATTTCTGAGTTAATCAAATCATCACCTAGTGTAGAAATTGAGTTTTCCGTCTTCTCAATATCTCTTATGGTTTGATCCTCAACAAACACAACATCCCGACTTCTGACAAGCTTCTTCTCTACAGGATCATAAAGTCTGTAACCAAACTCATCTTGGCCATAACCAAGAAACACACACTATCAGGTCTTTATGTCTAACTTAAACCTCTCATCTTTGGAATATGCACAAATGCCTTACATCCAAAGACCCGCAAATGATTATGGGAAACATCCTTTCCCGACCAAACTCTATTTGGAACATCAAAGTCTAAAGGAACATATGGTGTAAGATTTTTAAGACATGTACAACAGTACTCAAAGCCTCTTCCCAAAATGATGAAGACAATTCTGCTTCTGTTATCAGACATCTTACTCTCTTGACTAATGTTCTGTTCATCCTTTCTGCATGCCCATTCAATTGAGGAGTTTTTGGAGGAGTCTTTTGATGTCAGATACCATGCTCTCTGCAATACTCATTAAAAGGATCAATGTATTCCCCTACATTATCTGATCTGATGCATTTCAACTTCTTCCCAGTTTGTCTCTCAACTAAGGCATGATAGTTTTTGAATGCATCGAGCACTTGGTCTTTCGTCTTCAATGTGTAGATCTAGGTCTTTCTTGAGTGATCATCTATAAATGTAACAAAATATAAAGCACCACCAAGAGTTCTTATTTTCATAGGACCACAAACATCAGAATAAATTAAATCATGTATACCTGATGCTTTGGAAGGAGTTGAGGTCTTGAAAGCAAATCGGGTTTACTTTCCTACCAAACAGTGAGAGCACTTCTTTAAAGATGCATTTTTCAGGTCTGGAATGAAATTTCTCTTCTCTAAAATCTTCAATCCCTTTTCACTGATATGAGTGAGTCTACTATGCCACAACTCAACCATCCCCTTATTCTTAACTGCATTAATATAGCCATCAAGTAGCTTTGCTTGCATCAAGTACAACGAGGAATGTTTTTTACCTCTAGCAACAACTAAAGAACCTCTTGTAAGCTTCCACTGACCATCAAAGAATACACTACAGAAACCTTCATCATTAAGTCTCCCAACAGATATCAAGTTCAACCGAAGATCAGACACATACTTCACATTTCTCAAAACTAGTGTAGCAACATTACTAGTCCGCAAACATATATCTCCAACCCCAATGACTTTAGCTAAGCCATCATCAGCCATCCCAACATTTTCATAGTCACCTAACATGTAGGTTGTGAACATCTCTCTATGAGATGTGGCATGTATGGATGCCCCACTATCAACCACCCAATTACTTTCACGATATGCAAGATTGAAAACTTCATAATCACGAAAGATAAGAAAATCACATGTTGCAGCAGAACTCGATCATCATCTTTCATTTCATCATTATTCTTTTCTTTCCTATTTTCTTTTTTGTCATCTTGCTTGGGTTTTCTGTAATGCCTTGCTATGTGTCCTGGAGTTTTATAATTCCAGCACTCAACCTTGCTATATCTGTTGGACTTACTCCTGCCTTTTTGCTTGCCTTTTGGACCTCCACTTTTACTTCTTTCCATCTTCTCTGTGACCAAAATCTCTGATTGCTGAAAAGAGCCCTGCGATTTTCTCCTCATTTTCACAATCAAAACCCTGCCCTTAACCAAATCCATTGTAATAATACCATTAGGGGCTGAATTAGACAAAGATGTCCTAAATGTCTCCCATGAATCCCGTAATGTACCAAGAACCCATAAGCCCTGTACTTCATCCTCAAACTTGATATTCATTTCCGACAATGATTAATAATGCCGTGAAATAAATTGAAGTGATCAGTCATAGGAGTGCTATCTTTGAATTTTCAAATTCATTAGCTGCTTGATTAAAAATAACTTGTTGTTCTAGGTTTTTCTAGCATACAGTTGCTCCAACATTTTCCAAAATGTCCGTGCATTTGTTTCTCCACTCACATGGTTCAATACATTATCATCCACCCACTGCCTAATGTAACCACACACTTGATGATGCAATAATTTCCATTGATCATCTATTTTACCATCAGGCTATTTAGCATCAAATACAGACATATAATAATCTTTCACATAGAGAAGATCCTCCATCTTGCCTTTCCACACATGATAATTAGAACCATTGAGATTCACAATTCTATTAGTATTGGTTTCTATATTCACCACAAGGCACAAAGTAGCAACCCGCTCTGATACCACTTGTTGGGTTTATCAGCCCAGCGAAGCCGGGCCCACTCAATCCAACAATATGATATTGTCCGCTTTGGGCTGCCCACTGGCCTGCACGGTTTTACCACTTTGGGCTCATGCCCAAAAGGCCTCATGCTAGGGAGAGTCCATCCCTCATTTATAAATCCATCGCGATCCCCACTTCTAACCGATGTGGGACTTTGGTTGGCACCCAACCAACATTTCCCCTGAAGCCTTCAGGTTGCACCATGTAAATCTCTTTATCAATATCACTATGAAGAAAAGCGATTTTGACATCCATCTGCTCAATCTCTCAAGGCTAGTTGCTAAACCAAGCACAAAACGGATTGAAGACATTTTGACAATCAGAGAAAAAATTTCTTCAAAATCAACTCCCGCTTTCTGACTGAAATCTTTGACAACCAATCTAGCTTTGAATCGTGGCTTTGAGGTATGCTTGATGAGCATTTTCTTAACACACAATATTAATTCCTAAATGTGAAGGATGCTATTGTAGCTTTGATAAGTGACCAAGTGATTATCGAACCCAAGGGACGTATTATAATCAATTTAATTATAATCTAACTTATTAATACTAATTTGGCAATATATCTGTGGAATAAATAAGTAACTAATGAAAAAATAATTAAAATAGCAATTAAAATAAACAAGCAGTAGAGATTTAACAAAAGTGAATAAGTGAGAAATTAGGTAGTTCTTCGGGCCATCCAGTTTTACTCATTAACTTCCCTTCCATGTATCAATGTCCGACTCTGCCTTGTGGAGTATGGACGCATCACTAAGCCATACAAATCCACTCTATAGACACAAGTAAATAAGCGTGTGACACTTGTGAATATCCTTGGAGCAAGAGATATAATTCACCCCACTTTCTAGGTACTATCAATATCAATTATTTTCCATGCTCTAAGTACTCTAACCAGATATGATCTTCCTTTATAGGTACTATGAAGTTATTCTCTTTGTCCTACTTATTAACCCGAATAAGATTTCATTAACAAGTATTTATATAAGATAGTTCTAATGAGACTTCGGAGTCCCCTCACTTAAAATCATAATATGTAATCTTGCTCAGCAGTGCACACACTCAATCAATAATCAAGATATGTATTCAGACTCTACATAACAAATTAATGATGCACAAAACAACTCTGAGTATATGAATTAAAAACGCATAGTCTTATATAAAATAAACCATAAGTAGTGTTGTACCGAGTATATACACGGAAGTTCAATTAACTCATAAAACCTTCATAAACCCTAGAACTACCAAAGCGGTTCTAGCCCATGATCGATCGACGAATAATCATGTTGGTTGGATAGATCTTACCCATAGTCTTGAAAATTACAAGATAAATTAAGAAGCGAAGTAAACCCTAGATGCAGGTGCCGTCGCGTCTCTCTCTGTCTTGAATCTTCACTTGGTTCTCACTTGATTCGACAGACGAATCTCTCTCCACAGCTCCGTGGATGATAGTAGGGTTTTGGATGTTGTGTAGAATGAAATTGGTGAATGGTCTCTCTCCCTGCTACGTAGGGTCTTCCTTTTATAACTTTAGCTCCTCCAACGGACCTCTAATGGGCTTTTTGAGCGAAAAAATATACTGAAGGTGTAAAAATACAGATTCAGAAACTTCTTGCGCAATGGTTCAACCAAAGCCCTTGGTCGAACCATCTTCAGCCTGGTCAAACCGGCCCGTAACGAACTAGCAGGTGTCTGGTTTGACCCAAATCGCCGGTCGAACCAGAAGCTTCGTGGTCGAATCCACACTGCAAAACTTCAAGCTTTTGGTTCGAACACGGTTCGACCATCATGCCTGGTCGAACCATAATGTCGTGGTCGAACCGTGCTGTCAAACATTTTCAGGCTACTGGTTCAACCTGAACCGATGGTCGAACCACTCGTGTTCTGGTCGAACTAGGTACTTTCATGCCCCTCTTCCAGTTCCGTGCACTTCTATCCTATTTTCCTTTGAGAATCCACTCAAACGGCCTCACACGCACCTGATTCGTGACTTTCCAATATATATCTAGATTTATCTTGACTTAAGATCAAATCATACATCATTATCACATAAATTTGAGCTTAAAATACGTGAATTTATACTTTTACCAAACTCCCAAACTTACATATTGCTCGTCCCGAGGCAATGAAATCAAACCATAAGAGTAAATGTAAAATTCAAGAGGCCATCAAGTCAAGTACAATTCATACCTACACATGTAATTCTATCAATTTAACACAAGTACCACTCGCATCATACATTTCATTCATGCAAAACATCACTCAATTATAATACGCTTCGGAGTACTAAGTCATCTAGCTCACAAGGTAACTGTTTACTCTCACTCTCAAGTGTAAAGTACACTTAAACATGTTAATATATACGCTCATACTCAATTCATATTTATGCATAACCATAAGCTTGGCAAGAGTCTCAAAAATCAACTTATAATCACTTCATTACTAGAATCACAAAGGACTTGCTTTTAGGTTGTAATGTTGGCTCTTTGGTAAAGGTAGAAAAATATAAATAAAGTGACTAATTCACTAGTAGAGAATTACCTTGGAGTTTTGCTTTTCATCAAACAACTTCCTCTTCTCCATCTTATTCTCATGATCTTCGCGATTCAACTTCTCCTTCTTTTCCTTGGCATCAACATCTTTATTTCTCCTTTCATCAATGTACAAGGGTACCAATTTCGGGCACTACCCTTCTAAGCAGTTGGGGTACCAGTTTTAGACACTACCCCTAAACAAGATTTAACCATAATTTTCCCTTTCTTCATATCGCTCAACCAATATTTTTCTTCCTTTCTTCTCACATTCAAGCTAACATATATTCTCTACTAATGAATAGGGTATTTAACAAGGCTAAAGTAAAGGATGAATAAGGCTTTTTGTCAAGGCTTGCCAAAGAAAAAACTTTTAAAGGCTCAACAGGGCTTCCAATGATTTATACAGTATATGGGAAGGTAAAATTTGGCTAAGTAACTCAAATGCACAATAATGGCCTAAGATCATGTCCTACTAACTAATCAATCGTAAGTCTCACACAAGACTTCAAGCCAAGTTCTAGAATACGGTCATATGAATGATTCTCACAAGAATAAATTATCATGTGTGGATGTAGCATGATTTCATAAGCCTCAAATTCTCACATGGGTAAATAGATTCCTAAGCACTCCTCATAGCATATAATTAAGATCAATCCCACAATGAACTCCACATATTTAACGTTATACATGCTTCTCATCAACAAAATCAACACATGCAAAATACGAATGCAACATACTAATCAAGAACCCATCATATCAAACCAAATCAAGTATCACCATCAATCCAACATCAGAATCAATAGCAAATATCAGTACAGACCACTCACACCACCAAATACCCATCCTGTAAAGAGAAAAAAAGAGAAGGGGGATGAGATGAAGCAGATAAGATGAAAACATGGAGCCCTCTACTCCTCCGGAGCATCATCATCACTGTCTCCTCTGTGCCAATCATCAAAATCTCTCTGTAAGGTATCCACCTTTCTATCCAGAGCTTCATAATTATCACTCAAATCTCCTAATCTCCGATCCATCACCACATAATTAGCGTGTAGCGCGTTGTACCACATATTAAGTGCGGCATAGCACGTAGTGAGCAAGCCCAGCTGACGGTTCCTCTTTCTCTGATTGTTGTTCACGTTGACAAGGTGTTCATTTATCAACAGAAACTGCTTCATATAATACTCATCGGGACCACCCCAATGCTGCTGTTGTGGCTGCTGTGGATGTGGTGGTGGTGGCATGCTGCTGCGGTATCTCTATCTCAGAATGCTCAATCAGCTCCGCTCCATGCATCTCATCATCATGCTCCTCATGTTGGGGCTGCTGCTGCTGTCTTTGATCGACTATCCTTTGTAGCTCTTGATACATCCCAACGACGTATAGATCAGCCACAGTCTTCCAATTTCCTCTCCTCAAGCACGTTGTTATATAGCCTCATGCGCAAGAGTGTTCACCAACCTATTGTCATCATTCCAAATCGTAGTCAAGGCCCTCACAACATATGGAAACATGAAAGAATAGGGAATAGATCCCCTAGTGTAAAACCAGTTTCCATCGCGATGATAAGTAAATCCAGCTTTAACACATGCACTCATCACAAGATCCGGATCCTCCAAAATAGGTATAATGCCAGTGAAATCTATGTGGTACGGCTCAACCACAGGAGTAAGCAATCCTCTAATATTCACTCTCTAAAAAGTGGAACTCCTGAATCTATAGAGCTATTGAATCAAATACGAACCCATATTAAACTGCACTCCATTCATCATACACCAAAGAGCATACAACTCTCCCCTAGATACGCAACTTTCCTCAGATCGAGTAAACAATATATTACCCAAAACTCTATCCATGTATTTAATAACGGGATTGCGAATTAAAGCAGCACGAGCATTCTTTGTCTTAAAATCCATATCCTCACCTGAAATAGCTCTCCAAAAGTCATTGGGTCTGAAGTACCCGTTCTCATGCCTAGAAATCCCTCTCGGGGTTCCTAGCAACACATTGAAATCCTCAGCTGTCCAAGTTCTCTTCTCGCCTCCCAGCTGGAAGGAACATTCATAAGGAAGAGAACTCGAACCCTTCTTGACCGTAATCGAACGCAAGACCTCCGCAGTCACATGAAAATATGTAGGCCTCTTCAGCTCCACGAAGTGATGGATGCCCACTTGATCAAACATCCACATAATATCATCCTGGATATTCATCGTCCTCATTGCATCATCATCATGGTACCTCGTGCGAGCAATATTATCAGACATCGCACCCCATCTATCCTTGATCTCCTCCCAATTATCCATTTGCATATGAAAATGTCTCTGCAACCTCTCCTTAAGACGTAACTTCTTCATAACTTTGTCCTCACGAGGTGGCTTATCCTCCCCCCTTTTGGAGCGGATTTCAATCGCTTTTCATTTTCCTACAAAAATAACATTTCAATACCAAACATTTACAAGAAAAACAACCAATCCAAGTTCAAAACTAACTATACATTAAACTCTTCTCAAGACTTCAAGTTATTCATGTACAATCAACTTCAAACAAACATGCTTCCAACTCCATGTGTTCATCAAATTCAACAATGAATCCATACACATGCTATTCCAATTTCACTTCAACTTCAAATATCCAACAAGAATTATTTCATCATTCACCTCACTTCCGTAAGCATGCAATTTATCAAACTTCATAATTTCAACAATAATTCTAACATGCTTCTCTTCTCCACACAATTTTCTCAACAATTTCAAGTAAACATCAAGATCTAACAATTATTCAACAACTAAAATCAGACCCATCACTTGTTCATAAGAAATTCTAAACAAACATCCAAATTACACCATGAATCCATATAAAAACTAGTTCAATCTACTTACCCACTTGAAATCAAGGAATAGAACTGTAATCCTAAGGTAATAGAGTAAAGAGAATGTACCTTTCGATCCAGCTATAGTGTAGTATCAACAAGAAACAAAAATCCCCAAATTACATGGAAAACCCTAGTTTTTCAACTAAAAAGCTCCAAATTCGTGAAAAATCAAGTATGGGAAGGTTGGAAAATGGTTTAATCAGAGTAGAATGAAGTAAAATCAAAGTTTGGAAGAGAGTGTTTTTGGTTTGGAGAGGATTCGAGCGCAAGTGATGTGAAGAGTGTACGGAACATGAGCGAAAATCACATATAAACACTGCTTACCTAACCTGGTTCAACTCGAACCAGGTGGTCGAACCACAGTGTCGTGGTCGAACCACGCTTCTGGACAAATTTCTAAAATGGTTCGACTCGAACCATTGGTCGAACTTGTAGGTCGAGGTCGAACCAGCCTGTAATAAACTTTCAGGTGGCTGGTTCGACTCGAACCCTTAGTCGAACCATAAGCCCCTTGGTCGAACCGGCCTGTAACAATTTCTCTGATTGCCGGTTCGACTCGAACCATCTAGTTCAACTTTCTCCTTTGGTCGAACCATGCTCCTGTTCCTTCAAACTCGATTCTTCTTCGTCCCCTGCAAACTTCAAGCTCAAAAACGATCATTGGGTACTAAAATAGAGCAAAACTATAGCTAGAGAACCACCATTAAGACTTAATAATAAATGTGTATATACTCCGCATTCGACACAATAAATAAAACACCACTAAACATTAGGCAAATTGCAAAAAAATCGACACATCAACACTAATTAAAGTGTTAATCTACCACAAAAAATCAACTCACCTAACAAACATTACAAAAAAAAGATTATACTCTCGGTGCTACGATGAGGTAAGTACATCACACCCCCCAAAATTAGTAGAAACTATAGTCGAAATTAAGTTTGCAAAGAGATATAATTTCAGATAAGTAAGCAAGTCAAATATAAATTTTTTTACTCACACTAATGAAATAAAGCAATAAAACAGGAGGGAAAGCCCCCAACAGGTGCTCTTGTTTAACGTCGAAGAGTCATGACGGTACCAAATCAATGCAAGGTATCCTCAAAGAATACGCAAGCATCATCCGGTAACTTATAATGCTTCAATCGATGCCCATTCGCCACTATGATTTCTCCATCCTTATCCATGATCTCAAAACTCCCCCCTCCATAGGCTCTATGGATAATGAACGGTCCCGTCCACTTCGATTTTAATTTTCGTGCAAAGAGCTTCAAATGAGAGTTAAAGAGTAATAACTTATCACCTTGCTTGAATTCCTTGTAAGTGATCTTTGAATTATGCCATTTCTTCATTCTCTATTATAGATCACCGAATTCTTATAAGCTTGATTTCTGAACTCATATAGTTGATTGATTTGAGTCAGCCTCAACTCCTTTTGATCCTTCAAACACAAGTTCAAACTTCTCAATGCCCAAAAAGCCTTATGATGATTCTCTACGGGTAAGTGGCACAGCTTCCCATAGATAATTTGATAAGGTGACATGTCAAGCACAGTCTTATGCGCAGTTCAAAATCCCCATAAAACATCATTGAGCTTCATAGCCCAATCTTTCCTATTAGTTCTGACTACCTTCTCCAAAATTTGTTTCACTTGTCGGTTGGAGACTTCAGTTTGCCCATTAGCTTGAGGATGATAGGGTGTAGTAATCTTATGCTTAACACCATATTCCTTGAGAACTCTTTCAAGAAGTTCATTGACGAAGTGGGAACCTCCATCACTTACAAGTGCTTTAGGAACTCCATAGCGGGCAAAGATATGTTTCTTCAAGAAAGACAACACAGTCTTTGAATCATTCATGCAAGTAGGAATGGCTTCCACCCACTTAGAAATATAATCCACCGCCAGAAGGATGTAGAGAAATCCATTAGATGGGAAAAACGGCCCCTATAAAATTGATTCCCCATACATCGAAGATTTCAACAACAATGCTCGGCTAAAGTGGCATCTCATCTCTTCTACTTATGTTTCCCATCCATTGATATCTATCTTTTGAGCTCCGAAATGCCCCCGTTAGGTTGTGCATGGAAAAAATCAAGAACACTCTCCATCTCTATCTCGGACACACACCTACAGACGATAGAATCCATACAAATCTTGTAGACGAATGGATCATATTATATAAAAGTCTCAACATCCCTTTTAAACTTCGCCAGTTGATACTTGTTGTGATCTCTTGGAATTTTTCTTACGGCAATGTAATTGACATAATCCGCGTACCATGGATCCATTCCTTTAGCAGTGACGATGCAGACTCTCTCCTCTCTTTCAGAAAACACCGCCATAATCTTCTCATCAGGGAACATCTCCTCTATGTATTCGAAAGAATCATCACAATGCTCCCTTGTCTCCAACCTTGATAGGTAATCCACCAATACATTCTCCGTACCCTTCTTATCCTGGATCTCCATATCAAACTCCTGTAGAATAAGGACCCATCTAATAATCCTTGGCTTCGCTTCCTTCTTCTCCATCAAGTACCGGATCGCAGAATGATCTGTGTACACTATCGTCTTTATGCCACCAAATACTGTCAAAATTTATTGAATGCATACACAACAGCTAGAAACTCCTTTTCAGTTACAACGTAGTTCTTTTGTGCTGTATCAAAAGTCTTACTCGCATAGTAAATGACGCAGAACTTCTTCTCTCTCATCTGCCCTAGCACCACTCCAAGTGCTAAATCACTTGCATCACACATGAGTACAGAAGGCTGAGTCCAATCCGGTGTGATCAAGATAGTTGCAGTAATAAGTACTTCCTTCAAAACCTAAAAAACTATTAAGCATTCATCATCAAAAACAAAAGGAACATCCTTTTCAAGTAAGTGAGACAACGGCTTGGAGTATTTTGAGAAGTCTGATAAATCTTCTATAAAATCCTGCATGTCCAAGGAAGAACCGCACTCCCTTCTCATTAGTAGGTGGTGGAAGCTTTTCAATCGCCACCATCTTTGCTCTATCCACCTGTAATCCTTTGGCTGAAATATGATGTCCTAATATAATCCCATCTCTTACCATGAAGTGACACTTCTCCCAATTCAAAACTAGGTTAGTATCAACACATCTTTTCAAAACAGTAGACAGGTTAGTCAAACAGATATAAAAGGAGGAACCAAAAATAGAAAAATCATCCATAAACACCTCCATAATCTTTTCTATCAAGCCATCAAATATCGCCATCATGCAACGCTGAAATGTAGCAAGCGCATTACACAACCCAAAAGGCATCTTCCTAAAGGCAAAAGTTCTATAAGGGCAAGTAAAAGTGGTCTTTTCTTGATCCTCGGGTGCAATCATGATTTGATTATACCCTGAGTACCCATCCAAGAAACAATAAAAATCATACCCTGCAAGACAATCAAGCATTTGATCTATGAAAGGGAGAGGGAAGTGGTCTTTCCATGTATTTTCATTTAGTTTCCTATAATTAGTACACACACGCCATCCCGTAAGAATCCTAGTAGCTAAAGTCTCGCCATCTTCGGCTTTCACAATAGTCACGCCCCCTTTTTAGCTACAATATGCAGTGCACTCACATGGGCACTATCACTAATTAGATATATAATTTCTGCATCTAGCCATGTTAGGATTTGCTTCCTAATCACTTCTTGAATAGTGGGATTCACCCTCCACTGATTTTGAATGATACTCTTAGCCTCATTTAACAATCTTATCTTATGCGTGCAATATGATGGATTAATGCCTTTCAAATCATCTAGAGACCAACCAATCGCAGACTTGTACTTCCTAAGCACATCTAATAACTCATCGAGTTGATCATCAGTTATAGAAGAAGATACAATTACCGAATATGTTTCATTATCACCTATAGATAAGTATACTTCAAGTGCTCCGATAGTGGTTTCAACTCCTCTTTCTTCTCTTCTTTTGCAGTGCTTTCCCTATCCAACGACAAGTACTTCCTAGTCCACTTCACCACTTCTAACTTGGTTCTTTTTTATTCATACCTGTTGTAACAACAAATTTTTTTTGTATTTATAATAAAATAAATAAAAATTAATTACAATAATAATCCAGAAGGATTAAACTTGATAATTAAGGAAGCAATCTCTATCAATTCTCTGATTCTTCTCTCGAACCAACGTGGACTTTGACTTTGACTGGTTGTGTTGACGGCGCTGACTTTGATTTTGTTGACTGGAGTGTACGCTGACTGTGTTGACAACGTGTGTGGAGTTAACTTGTGTGTTGAGTCGGATCTTCAATTGATGCTTGTCCGAGCTCGAATTTAGAACTTTGTAACGTTTATCCAGAGGCGTCGAGCCTTTGTTTGGATTAAACGTATTTGATGTGAAAACACTCGATCTGGGGGGCTCAGCACCTTAATCCCGGGTCGTATGTTGTTCTTGTCTCGAAGAACACTGAAGAACTTAGTTTATGAAGAACGCTCGATTTGGGGGGCTCCGCACCTTAATCCCGAATCGTTTGCCATTCTTGACTTGAAGATGCTTAAAGTATTCAAGGGAGCACTGCTCGTATTCTTGATCTCTTCAGAGCTTTTGTCTTCAGATGTTTGAGTGTCTGTCCCTGGAATGAATGAAGGAGACCCCTTTATATAGGTGAGAGGTGAAGACCCCCTCATAAATGTCCTGCATTCTGATTGGTCCAGAGTTATTTGGGCCATATCCTGCGGGCTTGGGCCTCCACTTGTTTGGGCTGTAATCAGACCTATTTTATTTGGGTCTGATTTAATTTGTATGGGCTTGTTTGACTTCAGTCAGACCTCCTTTAATTTGGGGCTTATTTGACTTGGGCCAGACCTCATTTAATTTAAGCTCCATTTAATTTGTTGGGCCCAAATTATTTATTAATTTACTTTAGGAATTAATTTATTTAAATTCCAAAATAAATTAATATTTAATTAATAAAATCCACATGTAGCCATTTAATTGGACCGTAAATTTTAACTGCTTACAAATGCCCCCTTGCGATTTATTTCACGGACGCCATGTCTTGTTGTGAAGGAATCGCAAAAGTCCCTTTTATTTTCAGCATTTATAATTTGAGCTTTTGCAATTAAAAAAATTACTTTTTCCAAATAAACTTTTTTCTTGGCCCAATTTTAAGTGGCCCAATTTATTTTCTTATGCCCAACTCCAAAGGAGAATATGGAATAAATTTGTTTCTTGTCCACCAAGATAAGAGAATATGGGACATGTTTGTTTCTTGTTCACCAAGATAAGAGAATATGGGATATTTTTGTTTCTTGTTCACCAAGATAAGAGAATATGGGACATTTTTGTTTCTTGATCACCAAGATAATTTCCATAATTTGCTGTAGCCTCTTGACTATATAAGAAGGCCCAAGGTCTTTGATTTTTTCACCAATCGAGTGTAAGACATTTACAGCTCTTC
Source organism: Pogostemon cablin (assembly GCA_023678885.1). NCBI lineage: Eukaryota > Viridiplantae > Streptophyta > Magnoliopsida > Lamiales > Lamiaceae > Pogostemon > Pogostemon cablin. The sequence goes on from CM042979.1 coordinate 15,137,789, forward strand.
TTTTCTTTTCTCCAATTTTCTTCACAGGTAGCATAAATTTTTTTACTTCTTTGTAGACTTTTTCCTGCTGAGATATCAAGGGAGAATACCTTTCATACTAGAAAGGTAATCACTCATCACACTTTTTTTTTTGCTTGCTATATATTCGTGTTCTTTTGGTCAAGCTTCGTCCTTCTTTTTTTTCGAAGGAATGTCCACGAACCTAGTCCCTTAACGGTTGCCCTTTTAAAGTTTGTCCCTTAACAGTTGTCCCTTTAACGTTTGTCCCTTTAACCTGTCCCTCCATGGTTGTCCCTCGATTGCCGGTTTCGATTGTTCCTTTAATGGAATTAGAGTTTGTCCCTTGGTGGTGGAATTGCCGTTGTAATGACACAAGTAGCCTGCATGGTACATGGGAACCTTGCCAACTTGTCGCGTGCACTGCCCTCGTAGCTCTTCGATCACCAGCGGCTATCGTTCCTTTTCTAGCATGAGCTCTGGCGGCGATCTCCGGCTCTATGGGTGGTGAAGAGAGACGACAATGGAAAGTGTGCGTGACCTTATATTCGCGTCCCTACCGGCTGGGCGTCGCTGCGACTTCTGGACGAGTGCGAAGCAGGCGAGGTCGTACCTTTCTCGTCGGCAACAACGTGCAACGGTGCGCCATCGAAGGGCCAACGGCCAATCGTGATAGCTCGTGATTGATTCTCCAATGGCGAGTGCAGCCGTGACGTGGGAACGCATGTACGAAGGAGGGGTTCCGTCAGCAATGAGGTGTGATAATGGTGGTGCGGATCCAGGCGCGAGCATTGATGGATGAAGTCTAATTCCGGCGTGAAACATGGTACTGACGATGATGGGAATCGGATCTGGCACAGCTTGGCGAGGATGAGGGCATTCATCCCATCTAGGTGAAGCTAAATTGGTTGTTCGAATCGATCGCTGGCTGAAAATTGGTCGAAGGGTGACGTTGTAACTTGGAGCCATTGCGACTGGGACGCCGTGAACAGCGAAGTGAGGAGATGATGCGGCTGGAGAGAAGCAACACGCGACGGAAAGATTGGGCAGCGACCGATGTGCCTTGACGGTGCTGGCGTCGCAGCGGATCTGGTGGCGACTGCAGCGCGCGATGGCGCGGCGGTCGAGAGTGGTGGCTGAGTGGGTTTGTGACTTCCAGTGGTGTGCTCTTTGGCTGGATTTGCAATGATCAGAGCGGCGATCTGTTGTGGGGCGGCAGCAACCGATCCGGCGGGAGGCGACGGCAGCTACGCGTCGGTGGGGGCGGCGAGATGCAGCGAGGATTTCTCCGGCGGCAGTAGCGCACGCAACGGATCGGCAGTCGGGGGACCGGCAGTGTGGCGGATGGTGGTACGTTGACGATGGCATGGCGTTGTGGCTCGAATCTTTGATGAACAAACGACGGTGATAGGAGGATCGCGGCGGTGGAGTCGCGATTTTCGTCGGCGAGCAGCGACGGGAAACATGTCGGTAATCCGTGGCATGATAAGGCTCCGACATGAACATTGATAGGGAGCTTTCTTGATTCTGGAAGAAGGAACCCCGTCAATCTTTTGGGGAAAAATTGTTTTCCTCCAATTTTGACCCCAACTTCCTAATTTTGACTTTTAAATGGGCCTAACGACCATGAACATGTATTGGGCTCAAAGATTGAACATTTTTATGGCCCAAATATTTCATGAGAAGGCCTTGTATATTATTCATCAAGCCTGTTTTAAGCTTCCACAAAAAAAGAAAAATTGCTGACGAAAGACTTTTATTAATTAACCAAGAATTATATCCAGCAACCCCACTTTGACTAATGTCTCTCTACTTTGCCGTTTTTTTTTTTTTTTTTAACTCCCACTTAGCTTGATGGATTTAATCCTATTTGGGCCTATTGTTTGACTCACTAGTCAATTTGGGCTTTGTCAATTTGCGCTTGAGATCCACCATTTTAATCTGGGCCCCTTTATCTATATTGGATTAATTATTTAGCAAATAAGTCACGTGGGCTTATGTTCATGCTAGTTTCGATCCTATTATTTAGTAAATAAGCCGTGTGGGCTTATGTTCATACCAACTTGCTTTGGAATTAATTCTCATTACTTTTGAGCTCCATGCATTCAAGCTTGTACCAACAATTTGAGCCGCTCCTCTTAAATTTAATTCATGTAATTTGAGCTTAGTTTATCAAGCTCAAATATGAATTAATTTAATTGCTCCTTTTAATATTTAGACCCTTCCCATCATACGTTTAATTTATAATTTTGAATTTAATAATTAATTGACCCATGAATTTATTTTGGGCCTTTTAATTAATTAAATCAAAGAAATATAAATTAATTTGAACCACTTTTGCTGATATATTCTCTCATATTTCCTTGCAGTTAATTCAACTTCAAGATGGTTTACTTCGCTGGTATGGTCATAGACTCCAATAAGCGCCAATTGGTGATTCTTGACAATAAGAGCTCACCATCCGATGGAGCAACTTATCTTCCGATTGAGAGACCCTTAATGGGTGCACCTATAGACAAAATTCCTTGAGAGAATAGCGAACCTGATCTAAAGACTTGGACTGAAGATCTGAACTTGGGTGAAACCGAAGTTGTAATTTTGAAGGCGATTAACCATACCGAAGATGAAAACCTTGACCCTTTGCCTACATTAGGGCGCCAAATAATTGATGATCATGTAGCATGGGGCAATTCGGTGAATTTTCCTGGAGAATTCCATTATACTCCTGGCTATTGGGAATGGACTGAAGTTGTCCTAAGCAGATATCATGACGATCTTGCAAGAATAAAGATTTATGACCCAATTTTTGCATCCTTATTCACATATGACTGCAACCAAGAGATCATCAAAGCTTTCTGTGAGGCGTGGTGTCCTGTTACCAACACTTTGCTCACTTCTTTTGGAGAAATGTCAATTTCTCTATGGGATTTGTATAACTGGACGGGCTTGCCACTAGCCGGTCATTTATATGAAGAGGTTGTGCCCGACAAACCTGAACTCTTAAATGATCGTGACCTCAATGGCTTACGTATTCCATCTAGTTGTCGGCACTTACTGCACGCCTACCATAGACTTCGCAGTCTTGATGGTACTGACTCTGTTTCACTCACTCGATGGGTAAAATTTTGGTTTTGTCGGCCTATAACATACAAGAAACCTCCTGTACATGTAGAGAAGAGTAGGAAGAACCGCCGCAAGAAAACACACAACCCAAATGGGATTATTGATGATCATAAGAAATGGACCTCTGCAGAAACAGGACCCTTCAAAATGCTCGGTATTGATGTTATGCACCAAGATGAGACATATCTGGCTGTTTATCTTGCCTGCTGCCTTTGCTCTTTCGTACTCCCTACCGATGAAGTAGATTTAATACGTCCTGGAACCTTTAAGGTAGCGAGCTTGATGGCTACATGAAGGTCAGTTGGACTTGTCGTCCCAGTCTTGACGAGTATCTATAGAGGCCTGAACAAATTTCAAATGATCCTAGACCCTCTGAGCTAAAGTCAACATTTCCCGTACACTTTGTGTACACCTGGTTGGCTCATTATTTCAATACTCATTATCCAAATCCACATGAACTGAAGATCCCTTTAATGGTAACATATTCAGGTGAGAATGGAGCAAAGTTCTTTACTCCAACTAATGCTCGCAAAAGACTTCAAAATGGAAGTAATGCTTCCTTGCTTTGTAATGTTCGCCGAATAAATAATCCAAGGGAGTATATTGATATTGATCAAGCATCTTGGCGTGATTGGGGCTTCTTTATTGCTATTCGTATGAGTTATCTAACTCTACGACAGAATGGGAGATTTTTTATTGAACCTTATGGCCCACATCGATTCAGCAGTAAATTTGGCTTTTATCAAGAAGATACTCCAGGAAAACTGAGAACAGACCTTCGAGAGTCTACTTTAGAGCAAGGGCTTTAGCTTTGGAAGCGATGTATCTTACGCAATTCTCGCTCTAAAGCGACTTTTCCATGTGCCCCCACAGAGTTCAGAAACTTCTGCTCACCAAAGTATGCTGAGTGGTCCTCTCAAATTCATGGGACTTATTTTATAGATCATATGGCGGATCTAATCAGAATTGTTCCGAGCCACACCGTAGAGGAAGAAGTTGACATTATTGGCAATTCGGATAATGCCAAGATTGATGAAGCAACTGTATCGTTAGAAGCCCCACCTCCTCAGAAGGTGATTGTTGGAACGTCAGGTGTAGCAAAAAAAAGAAAGAGTGGTCTCTCTTATTCAAATGAGAGTAGCACAGACCGAAACTTGAAGAGGACCAAAAGAGGCGAATCTCCTGTGCACGTCCTGATAACTCAAACCGAGGTTTTCAATCCCCTTTTTAATTATGAATCCCATACTTCCATACATATAACTATTTTCTAATATCCTTTTTTCTTTTGTAGCATCTGGATGCTGTATTTGGCTCTGATTATGACGAACTTGAGGAAGAAGGATCAGCTTCCGCTGCAGCCCTTAAAGGCTTAGTAGATGATGTATTTCCAAATCAAATTTCTCCTATTGTGCCCGAGTCTCATCCTCCAATTACTACTATGGAAGCTCCAGAAATTACAACATTTAACTTTGATGCCGAGATCACGGATGCTAGGAAACTAGTTAATATGAAAGTGTGGAAAAGCTTTCAAGATAAGTTGAAGAGGACTTCTGTCAGCTCCTTATCTTCTATGCGGAATGAGGGACTCAAAATGGTGAATAATTTCAAGAGCGCTCCAGAGATTGACGGATCTGCTTTAGAAGCATCATTTGACTTCTTATTTACTAAAGCTGATGCGTATGATGCTGTGAAGATAAAACTTGCTGATGGACTGTCCAGGAGAGAAGTTAATAAGCGCCTGACCGATGCAAGGAAGCGTGCTGATGAACACAAAGGCAAAGAAGCTATAAATATCAAGCAATTGCAAGAATCCGAGACTAGGTTGAAGCAAATTGCGGAAAAAATTGAGACCCTGTTGAAGGAGAAGGAAACAGTATCTCGAAAGGTTGAACGTCTTCGTGAATCCGTTCAAAATGCAAAGCTTGGAGCCCAAACTGCTGCCAGGGACATTGGTGTACTAAAGAAAACACCTATCCTAGAAGGTTCCATTGCTGATGAATTAAGGACTGTTACACAAGCTTTGGAGGCCGCTCGAGATGAGTTATCCAGTATGAATATTTTTTATTAGTTTGTATTGAAACCATTTCATTTCAATATCTTTTTTTGAACTGTAATTATATTATCAATAAAATCCATATTCTCTCTTATCTTTTTTTCCTCTTCTTATTCATCACTGCATCTTTGGGTTTGCTTTACTGCTTTTAGGATGTTTACCTGCTGCCTTTATATCTTAATTTGCTTTTTGCTTCACAAATTTGATACAAACAAACGAAAACATGACTGAACTTAACAAATGTTGAGCTGCCTACGTATCTCTTTAAAGAGAATCAAGTCATAACGTAGTTCAAAGGGACATGGTTTTGATTGGGGTGCCGTGCACAGTTTATACTCATGCGGGCCAGGAGTTTGTCGTACACATTTTATACTCATGCAGACCAGGAGTTTGTCGTACACATTTTATACTCATGCAGACCAGGAGTTTGTTGTACACATTTTATACTCATGCGGACCAGGAATTTGTCGTACACAGTTTATACTCATGCGGACCAGGAGTTTGTCATACACAGTTTATACTCATGCGGACCAGGAGTTTGTCGTACACAGTTTATACTCATGCGGGCCAGGAGTTTATCGTACATAGTTTATACTCATGCGGACCAGGAGTTTGTCGTACACAGTTTATACTCATGTGGACCAGGAGTAACATGCAGTTTAGGCTCATGCGTCACGGAGCATTGTGTTTGAATTTGCTGACAACTTATACTCATGTCAATGAGTCTTGAATTTGAACTTGTAGACAGTTTATACTCGTGTCAAGGAGCCTTGCATTATTTGTGTCAGATAGTTTAGACTCATATCAAGGAGTATCATGTGGACGGTTTTAGCTCATATCAAGGAGCGTTGTATCTTGTAGTTGTTTTACGCGTAATAGCGTTTCAAGAATTTCCCATTTATGGGGCCAATGTTTATGCCATCTTCTGATATCAACTTGTAGGTGCCATTTGTGTATACTTCCTTTACAACATGAGGGCCATCCCATTTTTGGAGAAACTTATTTCCAACCCGATGTGTGACCACAATAGTTCTTCTTACGGCAAGCACCAAGTCGCCAACTTGAAAAGAACGTATCTTCACCCTTTTGTTGAATATTCTGGATAAGCGAGATTGATAGAACTCAAGTCTTTGTTGTGCCTCTAACCTCTTCTCATCTAGAGCTTCTAATTCTTGAAGGCGCAACTTTGCATTTTCTTCTTTGGTTAAGCCTTCTTGTTTGGCCATTCTTAAAGAAGGAATTTGTTTCTCGAGAGGTACCACAGCTTCAACACCATAAACCAAAGAATATGGAGTAGCCTGAGTAGGAGTTCTATAGGTGGTGCGGTACGTCCATAAAGCTTCATTTATTCTTTCATGCCAATCTCTTTTAGACTTCGAGACCACCTTCTTCAACAGACTGCACAGGGTTTTGTTGAATGCTTCAGCTAGACCATTGGCAGCTGCATTATACATTGACGACTTCCTTTGTTTGAAGTCGAACTTCTCACACAACATATCGATCCAGCTGTTGCTGAATGGCTTTCCATTATTGGTGATGATATAGCGGGGAACACCATATCTGTAAATGATGTTAATCCGAATGAAATCAGCAACAATTTCCTTCTTTACTTCCCTCAAAGGCACAACTTCAGCCCATTTGGAAAAGTAATCGGTGGCAGCAAGGATGTAGAGATGACCACCAGAAGATTTTGTGAGAGGCCCCACCACATCTAATCCCCAAACATCGAAAGGCCATGAAGCAACTGTCGGGTGCAAAGGCTCCGGAGGTTGATGGATCAAGTTCCCATGAAATTGGCAAGCCTGACATTTTTGTGCATACTCCATGCAATCTTTCACCATTGTTGGCTAATAATAGCCCATTCTTTTGACTCTGAAGTGTAGTTTCGGCCCAGACTGATGAGCACCGCAAATTCCAGAATGAGCTTCCTCCATTGCTTGAACAGACTCTTCTTTACTTAGGCATCTCAAGAAAATTCCATCAAATGATCTTCTATACATTGTGCCTTTGAAGTAAATAAATCGAGGTGCCCGACGCCGAATATCAACCCTTTGACATGGCTCATTTGGCAATTTATCATACTTGAGATAATCGATGAGTGGTTGACGCCAATCCTCTTCTTCAATTTCGAAGACCTCCACCAAATGATTTTCAACTTCTTCATAATCATCATCCTTGAAGATTGGTGGTACAACCCAACTTTTGCACACTGAAATTTGAACTTGCGCCTCCGGCATAGCTATATTTGATGCTAGCTTGGCGAGGGCGTCAGCTTGCTTATTCTCTCTTCTGGGCAAATGCTTGATATCAACATCACCAAGCCAGTTCATCAGCTTTTGAGCATACTTGTGGTATGGGAACAACTCAAGCTTCCTTACTTCATACACCCCAAGTAGTTGGTTTATCACAAGTAACAAATCACCATACACTTTAAGGTGTAATTGCTTTATATCGGCGGCCATCTCTAAACCAAGTATGAGTGCTTGATACTCGGCTACATTGTTAGAGCAGTTTTCTGTTAAGGAAAATGAGAATGGCAAAACTTCACCACTGGATGTTACGAATACGACTCCAGCACCGGCCCCTTCCCTATGAGATGCTCCATCAAAATACATTTTCCAAGGAGAAGCTATCTCCACAGCGAAAGCATATTCATCAGGGAGTTCATCAGACAGTTCCCATTCTGCAGGCATTGGATGATCAGCTAGAAAATCTGCCAACACTTGTCCTTTTACGGCCTTCTGAGGGACATATACAATCTCAAAATGTTGAAGTTGGAGATACCACCTGGCAAGCCGATCTGAGAGTATTGGTTTTGACATGACAAACTTTAGTGGGTTAGCTTTTGAAACTAGCCGAACTGTATGAGCTTGGAAGTAATGTTTCAACTTTTGAATCACGAAGATAAGGGCCAAGCAGATCTTCTCAATTGGTGAATATTTCAACTCGTTTGGAGTCATGGTTCTACTCAAATAGTAAAGGGTAGTTTCTTTGCCATCATCATTCTCTTGTGCGAGTAAAGCTCCAACAGAACGTTCTTGAGCAGCTAGGTAGAGAATTAACGGACGTCCAGGTATTGGTGCACACAATACTGGTGCCTTCATCAAGTACTCTTTAATGCTATTGAAAGCATTATTGCAAGCTTCATCCCATTCAAATATACTGCCTTTCTTCATGAGATGACTAAATGGTTGACATCGACCGGCCAAGTTTGATATGAATCTTCTCAAGTATGCCAATTTTCCTTGCAGACTTTTGAGTTCATGGATGTTTCGAGGCACATGCATCTTCATGATTGCATCAATCTTCGCCTTCTCAATCTCGATTCCTCGACGGCGAACAATAAATCTAAGAAATTTTCTGGATGTAACCCCAAATGCACACTTGAGTGGATTCATCTTGAGTTGATGCTCCCTTAAATGCTCAAACACTCGCCTTAAATCATGGAGATGATTTTTCTTTTTCTTTGATTTCACCACAATATCATCAACGTATCATTCGACGATCTTATGAAGCATGTCATCAAATATCTTCTGCATGGCTCGTTGATAAGTAGCACCAACATTCTTTAAGCCAAATGGCATCACATTATAGCAATATATTCCTTTCGGGGTACGAAAGGCTATTTTCTCTTGGTCTTCGGGAGCCAGACCAATCTGGTTGTAGCCAGATGATCCATCCATAAACGAAAGGACCTCATGCCCCGTTGTTGCATCTATCATGAGTTCAGCAATCGGCAGTGGGAAGTCATCTTTCGGACACGCCATGTTCAAATCTCGAAAATCAACACATACTCTGATTTGCCCATTTTTCTTTCTCACTGGCACGATGTTAGAAATCCATGTAGGATACTTGACTTCTCTGATCTTGTCTGCTTCAAGAAGCTTATTAACTTCATCTTCAATTAATGGAATTAACTCTGGTCGAAATCGACGCTGCATTTGCTTAATTGGTCGAGTTCCCATTTTGATGGACAAATGATGCACTGCGATCTTTGGATCCAAGCCTGGCATTTCTTTATGCGACCATGCAAAGACATCCCAAAATTCTCGTAAAAGGCTGATATATTGTTCTTCTTCCTCATTACTTAACAGGGTACTTATGTAAGTAGGACGTGAGTCGCTTTCGTCACCTAAGTTGATTTCTTTCAACTCATCAACAGTGGTTTTCACACCCTCCTCAAATTGCGGAGGGGCATCCTCGGCATCCACTTCCTCCACTTGAGAATCCTCAGGAGCAGTGATATGGTTGGTGGAAGCTACACTTTCTTTATCATCATCATTGTCTTCTTTAGTAAAGACAATTGTCTGCATCTTAGCCTTCAACTCTCTTCCACGTGAGACTGTCAAGATATTTTGCCTCTTCATACGAGAAGGGATTCGACTTCGGAGTTTTGGGAAGCTAGGAGACTTGAAATTATTTTTCTTCCCAATCTTGTTCCTTTCACACGGTCTGAGCCTTTCGAAGACACTTCCAAGCCTTTCGAAGACAGAACTCCTCTTGATTTTCCTTCCACTTTCATCAAAAAGGTCTTCTGTGGACGAAACTTCTCCTTCTGTGATATAATTTATGTTTGCTCTTCTAATTGCTATGCTGACTGGCTTTTGAGGGACATGTCCCAAACCTGGCTTAGCATTCTTGACAGTGTGGCCACTATTTTTCAACGTTTTCTGAGTGGCATTGAGCCCATGTTCAGATGAGATGACAGTCTCTTGAGGCAATTTGCTCATCACCGGTTTCTCCTTTGGTTCATACCCATCCTTCTTGAGGAGTTTGAAAGCTTGCGGGCCATATGACTTAGATATTTCTGCTTCAAATACTTCACCATGCTCGGTTTTTGCTCCTTCAATAGGACATACGAATCCTTTGAGCGGTGGAGAAGAAGTCTTACCATCATCAATTTTTGTTAAAGGCAATGTTAATTCTTCCAGGGCCTCAAGCTCTTTGCCTTTGTTCTTCTTGATAGTGGTGGATGATGTGCTACATTTCTCTTTTATTTGTTTACTGCCCCCATTATCTTGTGCTGGGGCTTCTTCTCGGTTCACTTCCTTTGTATTATTGAAGAAGTATTTAGCATCAGCATAGTAAGATTCAGCTTCAGTAAACGGCTTATCATCGCCGAATACCCTTTTCACACTGTTGCCTTCAATATACTTGAAACACCGGTGTAATGTAGAAGGGACCACACCATTCTCGTGCAGCCATGGGCGCCCCAAAAGCATGTTGTATGAAGTTTTTGCATCTATGACATGGAAGAGCACCGTTGATCTCATCTCATCAATCATCAAATCAAGAACAATCATGCCGAGAGTCCTTTGCCCTTCATGATTGAACCCTTGGATCATCAATCGGCTATGATTGAGTTCATCCACCGGCATCTCTAACTTCTTCAACATCCTTAAAGACAGGATGTTTACTGCTGAGCCTCCGTCAACAAGTATACGCTTTACTTGCAGCCCTTGCGTATAACCGGTTACAAATAGAGATCGGTTGTGAGGCTGTGAACCCAACAACATGTCTTCATCTGTGAAGGTCACCTTCATAGAATAAGCTTTTTCCTTGTTCTCAACTTGTTCATCTTCATTGCCCTCCTCACTCACCGCATGACAAAAGCCTTCATTATGAACTTCTTTTATGGAAGCGAAATTTGCGGCCGCTTCATCCTCCAACACAATCTTTCCCTCATTGGCCAACTGCATGATCTTTTCCTTGAAGATGAAGCAATAATGAATGGGATGGCCCACCAATCTATGGTACTTGCAATATTTTGGGTCATTGGTCTGATTGCTTCCTCTGGACGTTTCATTTCGGGGAGTTCAATGAGTTTATCTTTCATCAGATCATCAAATATGCCAGAAACATCAGAGTTCAGAAATGGATACTCATTTTCTTGCATCTCCTTCAGGGTCAACCTTCTTTGCCCCCACTCTTGGGTAACTTGTTTTCCTTTATCTTTCTTGTCATCTCCATTCTTTCGAATCTTGACTGTAGCAGTGTTTATGGCCATTAATTCTTTATTGGAGTTTCTTGCATAAGGCTTGCCCACTTTCTTGGCTTCTTGTCTGTCTCTGGACTTGTAAGAATCCGACACTGGTGAGTGTTTGATTCCACTGGCTGCCATGCTCAATTCCATATCATGAGCTCTCGTAGCCAACTCCTCGAAAGTCTTTGGCTGAATCCCTTTGAGTATGTAGAGTAAATTCCACTCCATCCCTTGGATGCACATTTCGATAGCAGACTCTCCGGATAATCGGTCTTTGCAATTTAAACTCAAGTTTCTCCATCGATTGATATAATCAATCACAGGCTCGTCCTTCAATTAGCGAGTATTAGTTAGCTCAGTCATGCTAACGGTTCTCCTCGTGATGTAGAAATGATTGAGGAATTCATATTCCATTTGTGCCCAACTGTCGATGGGCTCAGGCTGCAAGTCGATATACCAATCAAAGGCATTTCCTTTGAGAGAGCGAACGAATTGCCTCACCATATAGTCTTCATAAGTACCAGCATCATTGCATGTCTCAATGAAATGTGCCACATGCTGTCTGGGGTTTCCTTTACCATCAAATTGCTGGAATTTAGGAGGCTGATAACCAGGTGGCAACCTTAAGTTATTCACTCTTTTTGTGTAAGGCTTAACATAAGTGATGGTAGGCTTGACATTCTCTTCAAACCTTTCTTTTATTGTTCCAAGTATAATATCTTTGAGTTGATCCACTTGGAGCATTCCATCAGCCGAAAGTTGCACTCCTCTTTCAGTTTGCTCTTTTTCAGTAGTTTGGCATTTTGTGAACTCTTCCACCTCACTCTCGTCCACAACTCCTTTTCCGTTTGCACGGCTAGTCTTCGCAATGTCTTTTTTTTTCATCAATTGGGAGATCTTGGTGTCTTGAGCTTCTATATGTTTCGTGAGCCCTTCGATAGCTTTCATCATATTTGCTAATTGCTCCTCAATAGTTGTAGTGCCGGCCATCATTACCGGGGCTGCAATTGAGTCCGATGAAGAGCTTGAGGATGAACGAGGGTGTGAGCATGCAGAATCTTCATCACTATCCTCTTTCATGGGTAGTTGTTTTCTTGAAGCCATTTCAACCGAAAGGTTAGAGCCGGAGGAGGCCTCTGACTGAGCTTTCATTGACATACTCCTTGTAACAACAGCAACTTGTTCACTCAACGAGGCGGAGAGCTTGGAGGCAGAAGTCCTTCTCACTGTGATCTTGACAGGAGTCATGTTGTATCTTTGAACTTGTAGAGAGAAGAGATGAGAGGTAGAGATGGTCCCACCGGGCGTGCCAAAATTTGTAACAACAAATTTTTTTTTGTATTTATAATAAAATAAATACAAATTAATTACAATAATAATCCAGAAGGATTAAACTTGATAATTAAGGAAGCAATCTCTATCAATCCTCTGATTCTTCTCTCGAACCAACGTGGACTTTGACTGGTTGTGTTGTCGGCGCTGACTGTGTTGACTGCGCTGACTTTGAATTTGTTGACTGGAGTGTACGCTGACTGTGTTGACAGCGTGTATGGAGTTAACTTGTGTGTTGAGTCGGATCTTCAATTGAAGCTTGTCCGAGCTCAAATTTAGAACTTTGAAACATTTATCCAGAGGCGTCGAGCCTTTGTTTGGATTAAACGTATTTGATGTGAAAACACTCGATCTAGGGGGTTCAACACCTTAATCCCGGGTCGTATGCTGTTCTTGTCTCGAAGAACACTGAAGAACTTAGTTTATGAAGAACACTCGATTTGGGGGGCTCCGCACCTTAATCCCGAATCATTTGTCGTTCTTGACTTGAAGATGCTTGAAGTATTCAAGGGAGCACTGCTCGTATTCTTGATCTCTTCAGAGCTTTTGTCTTCAGATGTTTGAGTGTCTGTCCCTGGAATGAATGGAGGAGACCCCTTTATATAGGTGAGAGGTGAAGACCCCTTCATAAATGTCCTGCATTCTGATTGGTCCAGAGTTATTTGGGCCATATCCTGCAGGCTTGGGCCTCCACTTGTTTGGGCTGTAATCAGGCCTATTTTATTTTGGTCTGATTTAATTTGTATGGGCTTGTTTGACTTCAGTCAGACCTCCTTTAATTTGGGGCTTATTTGACTTGGGTCAGGCCTCATTTAATTTAAGCTCCATTTAATTTATTGGGCCCAAATTATTTATTAATTTACTTTAGGAATTAATTTATTTAAATTCCAAAATAAATTAATATTTAATTAATAAAATCCACATGTCGCCATTTAATTGGACCGTAAATTTTAACTGCTTACACCTGTCATCACCTAAAGCAAGTAAATTTTCAAGAAATTCAATACAACCTCATTAGAGAGCTCATCTAGCTCTGTGGTGGAAAAAGTAAGAGACTCCGCCAAGCATGTATCTAATGGATCCTTTGAAAGGATCAAGGACATATCTTCCTTCACTATCTCCTCCACCACATCAATGCTGTGACACTGCGTTGTTGGCGTTCGATCGTTTGGTTAACGTGAACCGTTAGCATACCATGCGTTTCTAATATCACAGCGGAAGCAATAAATCATAGAAACGATTACCGTTCACCAGGGTATGTTGATGAAGATTGATTCTCGCAGGCAGCCTACGCAGTCCCACGAGAATGGCCATAACTTCCACGTCTGATGTCGGAATTGAGTGATCTTTACGTTCAGACGATCCTCTTTTCGACGGCTTTCCGTAAATATATTGATTATCAAATTCTGAGTACTGTACAAATTTATACAAATTTCGCAAAGTCGCGGACAGCAGCAGCAAACTACCTTCTGATCTTCTGCTGTATGTCCCAAGTCCGATCTCGACGTCGTGTGGGCGACGATCTACGAGACCTCCTCAATCTGCTCTCAATCCTCATCACATGTGAATAATCAATTAGATTAGATTAGGGTTCCAGATAAGCTGAGGTGACTTATATACATGGGCTACAGCAGGGACCAGGAGGAGAAATTGGGTTGGGCCTCCATTGGGCTTAAGTATCCAAGCTTAGCCCAAAGCTTATACTTAAGTCCAATAATAATAATATATTCCACTAAAATATTATTATTGCACTACCGTACCAATCCCAAAATTACGTTTTGGGCTCCTTCTTATTATGAGCCCGTTAGTCTCCCCATGTTTAAGATATACAATGTTCATTAATTAATTTAAGTTACTGACAACTCAATTAATTAATATCTCATCCAAGAGTAGTATCACTCAACCTCATTATCATGTCGGAATAAATTCCACCTGCAGGGTTTACATGATAATCCTTATGAGCTCCTCAAGGGGACATCATCAACCTATGACGGACACGGATTCCTTCTACAATCAACAGCACACCATAGAGACAGCACTATTTCTCAACTCATCGAGTTTGTTGATTTAATTACATGTAAATCTCACCCATTGATGAATCAAAGAAATACATACTGCCCTACGTGTCGAGGTTATTGTATAGGGATTAAGAGCACGAACTTCCATAATAACTGAGATCAAGTTCTCCTATAAGTCAGTATAAGTCGAACGATCTCAAGCGGTCCTGCTCAATACACACAAGTGCACTAATGTGATTCTATAGCCAAGACAAGCTAATACCAAACCACACTACAACCATCCCGATAGAGAGTCCCCGTCTATCTCGGTTGTGAGCATCTATTTATACTTTATAAGGAAACCGATAATATGATCTTCCGCGTGTTGTCGCACAACATATTATCTACAGTATAAAGTAAGTGGACTATTGCATCGAACATATAAATAAATTATAAGATGCAATCATTTGATCATAGGATTCTCATTTCAAATTAATTGTTATAACATTGTTCATACAAAAAGCTAGACTTTTAGTATACAATCCAACAATCTCCCACTTCTACTAAAAGACTATGCTGTCATGTCTTCCGCCATACATCTGATTTCCACTCCCACTACACGACCATCAAAAGCTCTCGCCTTAAGGTCCTTGTAAAAGGATTTACTAGGTTATCATCCGATGCAATCTAGGTGATAACAACCTTCCCCTCATCATACGATTTCTCGTAACAGGTGGTACTCGCGCTCCATGTGTTTAATTTCCTTATGGGCTCGTGATTCCTTCAAGTTTGCAACTGCACCAATATCATCAATATAAATTGTGATATCCTTGGGCAAACTTAGAAACACTTCGAAGTCCATCTTGAAGTTTCTAGAGTCATACAGATACTTTGGCTGCCTCATAGGCTCCAATTTATCATCTTTCCATGATGGAGTCCGGAGTCTGAAATATATTTCTATATAACACTCCTCCACATTATGACTCAACTTCCTAAAATTAAACGCATAACCTTTGAGGTGGATTTACTGCCGTCCCTATCTGATTTGAAAAATCTGAATCTATGTAACCCATAAGAATCAGTGAATCTGTTCGGTAAGCCCACATATAGTTTCTAGTCCTTTTCAGGTACATAAGTATATGTCTTACCACAGTTCAACATTCTTATTTTGGGTTACCTTGATACCTACTGTTCATGCCATCGGCAAAACAGATATCCAATCTCGTGCATAGCATTCCTTAGATTAAGCTTCCTCATTTGCCGAAGCATAAGGAACCGCTTTCATCTTCTTTATCTATTTTTGTGTCACAAGACACATTCACTTAGATAAATTCATATGCTAAACGAGTAAGGATCGTATCATTATATGAAACTTGAGATAAGCATAACATCCTTTCTTGTGATCCGTATTACCGTAATCAAAAGGATATTTTTGCTCTTCTTAAGTCCTTCATCTCATACCGCTTTATCAACCATACCCATACGCCCGACAATACTCTTTCATTGTCTCCAATGAGCAAGATATCATCTACGTATAGTACAAGAAATACCACCACGTTTCCATCACTCTTTTCAATACACAAGACCCATCCGATCATTGATTAGATCCATGTCACTGGATTACCTCATCAAAACGGATGTTTCATGATCTTGAAGCATGTTTTAGTCCATTAATGGACACTTTTAAGCTCACTATCACAATGCTCTTAGCTCTTTGCGATGATTCACTCTGGTTGCTTCACATAGATGTTTCCCTTAAGACTTCCAATCAGGAAAGCTGTCTCGACTTCTATTTGCTATCCCTCATATTTCATATGAGTAGCAACAGATAAAAGAGTCCAGATCAACTTAGGCATAGCTACCGGCGAACAGGTTTTCTCATAATCGAACCATTTCTTTCTGAGTACACCTTTTCACAACAAGCTTGCTTCCAAGGTTTTCACCTTATTCTATGATCCTCTTTTATTCTTGCATGCCCGCTTCCAATAGCTTTTACGCCATTTAACGGTTCAACAAGCATCCAGACCTAATTTAAAATTCATTGATTCTATTTTAATATTCATTGCACTTACTAAGATTCTGCATTTTAATTTTGTAGTGCAACGTCGTATCCCTGGGATAATACCATGTTTACTAAGGATCAAGTCTTACGACTTTCCCAAAACATGTATCTCACGGGTTGTCGAATAATCCTCCCACTGCGACAAGGCACTACATGAAATTGTGTATCAGACGTGACACGCATTGCAGTTTACCTTGTGGTATATCCTCTTGTACACTTGGTACTTATACTTTGTGTTTTCTTCTCACTACCTTTAGAACAACTCATACATGGGTTTGTGATTTATTACATAGTCCATTTCCAAAAATCTAGTGTTGTGTTAACAATCACCCTTCGATCTTTTAGACTAAATAAATCACCTTCATTTTTATAGCATATCCCACAAACAGACAAACATTCAAATGAATTACTATTTCTAGGGCTTATCCATAAAATGAATTAAGTAATTCCAAATAATTCATCATCTATCTAATCATTACCATAAGAGTCTTATTCCTTCTATCCACCACACCATTCAGCTGGGGCATGCCCGGTGTAGACCACTTGAGATTTAATCTCAACCTCTGATTAATAGTTCCTAATTATCCTAAGAGGTACTCGTAATGACGATTAAATCGTCATTACTTGATATATTTTTCATGATGCTTTACTGTACCAACCTTGTAATTCTTGAATAAATCAAAGAATTTAGACATGCAGTGCATCAAATAAATATATCGGTATCTAGAATAATCTTCGATTATTTATAACCACCTCTCGCCTAGATAATATTAGGCCCGCTTGAATCAGAATGAACCAATTCCAACATATATATCTTTGGCTCTACACCCCTTTACCTTGAAAAGGAAATTAATCATTTTTACTTCCAAGTAAGACTCGCAAGTCCGATAGTTTCCACTTCAGATAAACCTTACGGTCCATCTGCTATCAACTTTTGAGTCCTACTCAAGTAAAATGATCTAGTCTTAGACGCCAAATGCATGTTTAGTTCATCTCCGAAGGTTACTTTCTCTTACTAAGATCAGAAGATGCATTATTAATTACTATTTGTTGCATCTGTGGAATATACATGATTTAAGAGTATACAAATTGTCCATCAACGTACCATAACAGATTACAACTCTATCCTTCATTATAATGACCATGTCATTTAAATGAAATGGAGTATCCATCTATTAATGCATAGAAACCGAAATCAAATTCTTTCTATGAAAACGTAAGTAAAGACAATTTTACAAAATCAAACGTTTATTCATATCGTAAGATAAATAAACAACTCCCACTGCAATAACCACTAGTCTTGTAGTTTTACCCATGTCATAACAATCTTATCCTCACTTAGTAATGAACATTCAGTGATTCCAGTATCTACACACTTCGTGTCAGTAGATGCCATCACTAATCATGTTTAAACAACTAGTAAGTAAGATTCTATCCTTGTTCACTCCTTTTATGAAATTGAATTTCCTTTAACACATGTTTTGTCAGAAGTTTCCCACCATATACAACCTCTTGTAATTCATGAGAAACTTACTCAAAACATCTAGGCAATTATGAAGAATAAAATTGACTTAGGTTTCCCCTTCAACTTCTATTCCATGTATTTCCAATTCATTCATCAAATTCAATCATGACCTACCGCCTTTTAAATTACTCAAGTATCCGAAGAGTTACATGAGACCATCATATTTATATGAACCTCTCATCTCTTCACTAGAGACTTTAATAGGCATCATGAGATGTCCTTTGTGAGAACACACATGTATTTTCTTAAGCAGTAAACTTCAAAACCAAGAATCTTTTCTAATCATCTAATTTGGACAAGTAAATATAATTTCTTTTAGTTAATAATAAGTGAGATAAAATCATTTGAAAATCAGAGAATCACAAATAAATATACCGATCAAAACTTCAAATTTTATCCTTATATATTGATTCCCTCAAAACAATATAAAAATAAAATTCACCGACATCTCAAGCACCGTGAGTCTGCAAGCCACGATAGTGTGGACGTTTACAAACCCGAACAATTACAAGAGAAGGTTTTACCCATTAATTTCATTTGTCAACCTAACTTTATGACAAAATAATTAATAGTCGGTTCCTCTTTAGCCATGCAAATAAAAGCAGTGACTCCGATGGGGAGGATACTTATTATTTACACCTAAGTGTACACCATTATTTGACTCCAAGTCCGCGGCCCAAGCTTATGTGCCTTACAGATGGAGAAGTACACACACGCTCGGATAACTTCCTACAGTCATCAATTATAAGTCTGCACAGTGATCCGCACATGAACTCATCCGATAGGGAGGAAGGTCTATGCCAACGCGCAAGTTCATATGCATCACATTACAAACATAATTATTTAAAGAAGTCTGTCCCAGCAATCCATGAATAAACTCATCCGATGGGGAGGAAGGCTCTAATGCCGACGCGCAAGTTTATTCACATTGCTAACAAACCAATAATGGAGGCCGCGGGAAATTTTACCAATCCCCTCTCCCACTTAGTTATTCAACACCGAGGGTTTTTACATGCATATAATATTTAAAAATAAAATACGCAACCTAGCATGCTCATACTTCCAAATATATAACAATAATTGACCAATAAAACAATTATAGCAGTTATATATAAGGAAATAAATTGCCAAAAATAAGTTGACTTGATCAACACTCCAACATACATGCATATAATATACCAAATATAATACCCAATCTAGCATGCTTCTATTTAAGGCAATAAATCATAGAGAATCATGCATACATATATAACAATAATCAATTAATAAATCAATTATAATAGTTATATAATAGCGAATTCGATTGTTCGCCACCAATCACGAATGCGGACAACTGCGATGGGGATCGACCTCCCCGCAGCTTGCTCCACCACTCTGGCATCCTGCCCGATCATATTGTGAAGACTCACGCGGAACCTGATGCAGACCAGTCGAACTTGATGCAAACCCGCTCGAACCTGGTGCAGAGTCGATCAAACCTGATGCAGACCAATCGAACCTGATGTGAATCCGCTCGAACCTGGTGCAGCTTTGATCGAACCTGATGAAGACCAATCGAACCTGATGCAAATCCGCTCGAACCTGGTGCAGCATCGATCGAACCTGATGCAGACTAATCGAACCTGATGCAAATCCGTTCGAACCTGATGCAGCATCGATCGAACTTGATGCAGACCAATCGAACCTGATGCAAATCCGTTCGAACCTGGTGCAGCATCGATCGAACCTGATGCAGACCAATCAAAACTGATGCAAATCTGCTCGAACCTGGTGTAGCATCGATCGAACCTGATGCAAATCCGCTCGTCCAAGGGCCTACTTGCACGGAACCAAGTTCAGCCCAACGCGCATCATCAAACTACACCAACTGTCGTTCAGGGTTCGCAACTTTAAGTACCTGGGAATCCAATCTCCACCGTCCAGAATCTACGCCTGTGAGTTCTGAACATGCTGTCCAAATTACAGGTCGATCCAACGGTTAGATTGTGAGAAACAGCTCTTTTTCCTCGACTGCGCAGAACAGAATCGCCCAAAAAACTGCTTCTGTTTTCGGCGTATTTCCGACTACAAAAAGCTCTAAATACGATCTTCACCGTTCAGAATGTACATCCACAAAATCTGAACGTGCTGAAGAAAAATCAGCCTGATCCGACGGTTGAAACTCTGGTTATTACCTCTGCAATATCACTGCGCTGGATTTTCTCTCAATTTCTTCCTTCCATGTGAAATTGACGAACAGTTTTCGTCGAATCCTCTCACACAGAACCATCAACGAACAGATATGATATAGGGTATATTTCACATAGGGATATTCATGGTTTGCGCAGTAAAACCAAAATCCTAAACATACGATCCTAATTTTGAAAAATTAACCACATAAACCCTAGTCTAACGTGTCACGCTTCACCACGAAACCGAAGCTCTGATACCAATTGTTGGCGTTCGATCATTTGGTTAACGTGAACCGTTAGCATACCATGCGTTTCTAATATCACAGCGAAAGCAATAAATCATAGAAACGATTACCGTTCACCAGGGTATGTTGATGAAGATTGATTCTCGCAGGCAGCCTGCGCAGTCCCACGAGAATGGCCATAACTTCCACGTCTGATGTCGGAATTGAGTGATCATTGCGTTCAGACGATCCTCTTTTCGACGGCTTTCTGGATTATCAAATTTTGAGTATTGTATGAATTTATACAAATTTCGCAAGGTCGCGGACAGCAGCAGCAAACTACCTTCTGATCTTCTGCTGTATGTCCCAAGTCCGATCTCGACGTCATGTGGGCGACGATCTACGAGACCTCCTCAATCTGCTCTCAATCCTCATCATACGTGAATAATCAATTAGATTAGATTAGGGTTCCAGATAAGCTGAGGTGGCTTATATACATGGGCTACAGCAGGGACCAGGAGGAGAAATTGGGTTGGGCCTCCATTGGGCTTAAGTATCCAAGCTTAGCCCAAAGCTTATACTTAAGTCCAATAATAATAATATATTCCACTAAAATATTATTATTGCACTACCGTACCAATCCCAAAATTACGTTTTGGGCTCCTTCTTATTATGAACCCGTTAGTCTCCCCATGTTTAAGATATACAATGTCCATTAATTAATTTAAGTTACTGACAACTCAATTAATTAATATCTCATCCAAGAGTAGTACCACTCAACCTCATTATCATGTCGGAATAAATTTCACCTGCAGGGTTTACATGATAATCCTTATGAGCTCCTCAAGGGGACATCATCAACCTATGACGGACACGGATTCCTTCTACAATCAACAGCACACCATAGAGACAGCACTATTTCCCAACTCATCGAGTTTGTTGATTTAATTACATGTAAATCTCACCCATTGATGAATCAAAGAAATACATACTGCCCTACGTGTCGAGGTTATTGTATAGGGATTAAGAGCACGAACTTCCATAATAACTGAGATCAAGTTCTCCTATAAGTCAGTATAAGTCGAACGATCTCAAGCGGTCCTGCTCAATACACACAAGTGCACTAATGTGATTCTATAGCCAAGACAAGCTAATACCAAACCACACTACAACCATCCCGATAGAGAGTCCCCGTCTATCTTGGTTGTGAGCATCTGTTTATACTTTATAAGGAAACCGATAATATGATCTTCCGCGTGTTGTCGCACAACATATTATCTACAGTATAAAGTAAGTGGACTATTACATCGAACATATAAATAAATTATAAGATGCAATCATTTGATCATATGATTCTCATTTCAAATTAATTGTTATAACATTGTTCATACAAAAAGCTAGACTTTTAGTATACAATTCAACATGCGTCTCCATCGACATCTTTATTGCTTTATCAAGGTTGAACAAAATATCTTCTTTATCCATCCGCAGCCTTAGCTCACCCTTTTGAACATCAATCATTACTCCAGTAGTGGCAAGGAATGTTCTTCCTAAGATAAGAGGGACATTATCCTTGTCATCTTCCATCTCGAGCACTAGAAAGTCCACAGGAAAGACTAGTTTCTCTACTTTCAGAAGAACATCTTCAATCACACCCTTCGGAAAGGTCATAGACCTGTCCGCCAATTGTAGAGAAATTGTTGTGGGAGTTAACTCCTCCAAACCAAACCTTTGAAATATTAACAATGTCATCAGATTAATGATTGCCTCAAGATCGCACAAGGCTCGGCGTGCTGGCCCCTTTCCAATTTCATATAAAATAGTAAAGCTTTCCAAATTCTTTAACTTAGCTGGCAACTTTCCCTGAATGATCGAGCTGCAGTTCTCTGACAAATTAACCATTTCATTTCCGTTCAAGCTTCTCTTCTTCAAAAGTATATCCTTCAGAAAGCAGGCATAGTAGGGCATCTCCGAGATTGTTTCAGAG
This sequence comes from Pogostemon cablin, assembly GCA_023678885.1. Lineage (NCBI taxonomy): Eukaryota > Viridiplantae > Streptophyta > Magnoliopsida > Lamiales > Lamiaceae > Pogostemon > Pogostemon cablin. The sequence goes on from CM042979.1 coordinate 15,160,243, forward strand.
AAATGAATGCTCAAGCTTATCTTGTTTATGATATCTGAAAACTTCTTGAACTTTTCTTCCAATCCCTTCTTGGCTAACTTGAAAGGAAAAGGAGGAGGTATCTTTGTCTTGGGAATTCCCCATTCATCATGTTTAATGTTTTCGCTTTGTCCTTCTTGGGTCTTAATCTATATGCTCTTTCCCATTTCTTCTCCACTATAGGCTCAGTATTCTGCCTTTGGGATGGCATTGGGGTAGCATTAACATCAGGTAGAGCATTACGCGCAAAAAAGATGCCGGATGAGGTAGTTCGACCTCGGTTCGACCATGGGCGCTGGTCGAACCAGATACGTTTTGGTCGAACCCGATATTAGAAAAAACAGAGGGTCGTGGACAGGCTAGTTCGACCATGGTTCGACCTTTAGGGTTGGTCAAACCAGGGTGGTCTTGGTCAAACCATCCATCTGGATGCTCCGGAGGTTGCCCAGTTGCTTGGTTCGACCTCCAGGATATGGATCGACCTGGTGGCTCCCTAGTCGAATCGAGCTCCTGGAGTTCTAAAATTCATTTATGGCATTATCAGTCCCTCATACTGCATTCCAAACCTCAACGTGATGGCATTACACTGCTTCAGGTTTATTATACTTTGAGATGGGAACTTTTTCTTCTCTACGGTTTGCGTTAAATGGTTTACATTCCCGGCCATCTGCCCCATCAACAACGTCAAGTCCTTCATCTTCTTAGATATATCCTCATGATTTGCATCAATCTTTGCCTCAAGCTCCATCTCTAGATGATCCACTCTTGTATCATTCCTCACCATGTACCTGTTCACCGTATCCTCAAAACCAGGCTTTTCTTCTTCGACCTTAGCACCCGGATCAACACCAACAGAAGGTTGTACTGATGTATTAGGATTACTCCATTAAAACTCCAGCCTTCTTGGTTGTTGATAATTACCAGGGAGACCACGATTATTGAAGTTCCCTTGGTAATTCCGGATTCCTTGATTTTGGAACCTTGTTCCTTGAATACTTTGACCCATGGCGTAATTTGCCTCTTCTAATTCCTCTTGGCTAGCTCCTTCACTACAAACATCCTGCAGTATAATCAGTACTCACTGAGCTATGTCAGTAATTTGCTTTTGCTGAGACTCAAGTAACATGTTGATATTAGCCAAACTAGAAACGATCTCATATTCTCTACTCGACTTTACCATAGTATGCTCAACCTGCGCTACTTTTCCAAGAACATAAGTGCCTCTCACTCTATCAGTTAACCAATCTCTTGAATTCATCGAAATATCCTCAAAGAGCTTTTCGACCTCAACTGATGACTTTGTAAGCAGTGCTCTATTTGACGAAGCATCTAGTAAAACTCGAGAATCACAGTCCAATCTGCTATAGAAAATACTGATTTATTGAGCTTTAGATAGCCCATGTTATGGACACTTTCGAAGCATGTCCTTGAATCTATCCCAAGCCTCATGAAATTTCTCATTACCACTGATAGCAAATTAATTGATTTCTTGTTTCATCTTAAACACTTTTGAAGGTGGCATGTATCGCTCCAAGAACTTCAATTTCAATTGCTCCCAGGTAGAGCATTCAGCAGCATTAAGAGTATCGTGCCAATCTCTAGCTCTTTCAGTAAGCGAGAACTTAAATAAGATGATCCTCCTCGCATCTTCATGATCTCCTGTGCTCTTTTGTGTGCTTGCATATCCCGAGAATTTATTCAGATACTGTTGAGGATCTTCAAAGGTTCCCCAGAGAAGGGACTCCTTTCAATCATGCTGATCAAAGCAGGGTGAAGATCAAAATTCGCTTCGGCCCCACTTGCTCCAAATATTCCCACATTGCCTCCTCCATTGTTCTTAAAGACTTCACGGATGGTAAGATTATCCAGATTCACCCGGTTTAAACCAGTCATGTTGAATGCTTCTGCTTTCGATTTATCTCCAGTTGTAGCTTCAATCGCTTTCGAGTTCAGCTCGTCAACTTCAAATCCTAAATTAAGAGCTTAAGTTGGTTCCACATTCTTCTTCTTCTTCTTCTTCTTCTTCCTCGATGATGTACCGATCTCCGGATTAAAAGGTGCTAACTCTCCTGCCTTTGATCTAGTGCTCATACACCTAAGAAAAATAAGCGTTAGAAAATAAAGACAAGAAAAAAATAGTCTCAATTAAACTAGAAATAATAAACTAATAATTAATGACGTCCCCGACAACGGCGCTAAGAACTTGATGAGTGTTTTCTCAACACACAATATTAATCCCCAAGTGTGAAGGATGCTATTGTAGCTTTGATAAGCGACCAAGTGATTATCGAACCCAAGGGACGTATTATTATCAATTTAATTATAATCTAACTTATTAAGACTAGTTTGGCAATATATCTATGGAATAATTAAGTAACTAATGAACAAATAATTAAAATAGAAATTAAAATAAACAAGCAGTAGAGATTTAACGAAAGTGAATAAGTGAAAAATTAAATAGTTCTTCGGGCCATCCAGTTTTACTCATTAACTTTCCTTCTGTGTATCAATGTCCGACTCTGCCTTGTGGAGTATGGATGCATCACTAAGCCATGTAAATCTACTCTATAGACACAAATAAATAAACGTGTGACACATGTGAATATCCTTGGAGCAAGAGATATAATTCACCCCCCTTTCTAAGTACTATCAGTATCAATTATTTCCCGTGTACTAAGTACTCTAACCCGATATGATCTCCCCTTATAGATACTATGAAGTTATTCTCTTTGTCCTACTTATTATCCCGAATAAGATTCAATTAACAAGTATTTATATAAGATAGTTCTAATGAGACTTCAGAGTCCCCTCACTTAGAATCATAACATGTAATCCTGCTTAGCAGTGAACGCACTCAATCAATAATCAAGATATGTATTCAGACTCTACATAACAAATAATGATGCACAAAACAACTCTGAGTATGAATTATAAACGCATAGTCTTATATAAAATATACCACAAGTAGTGTTGTACGGAGTATACACAAGGAAGTTCAATCAACTCATAAAATATTCATAAACCCTAGAACTACCAAAGCGGTTCTAGCCCATGATCGTTCGACGAATAATCATGGTGGTTGGATAAATTGATGAGTGTGTAAATTCACAAGTTTGGCACCATGTTTTGTGCTAGTTTTGGAGAGTTTTGAGGTGGAAATAGGTGGAAAACCTATATATATTGTGAATTAGCATGAATCAGGTATTAGTGGAGCTATTTAAGTGGTTTTCATAGCAAAATCGGAGTGGAAGTGCCAAGAATCGAAGAGACGAAGTCGAGACCACGCGAACCGCCAAGGAGAGAGGTGGGTTCGACCTTTTGGAGGAGGGTTCGACCTCTCCTACAGGTCGAACCAGCATTGCAAAGTGTGCAGGAGGAAGGTTCGACCACGACTAAAGGGGTTCGACCTGTCTGTCAGGTCGAACCATGGTCGAACCAGTTCGTGAGAAGATGGGTTCGACCACAACGTTGGGGTTCGACCTGACGGTTGGTCGAACCAGGAAGCAGAAATTGTCCAGTGTTGGGGTTCGACCTGTGGTTCGACCAAGACCCGATGGGTTCGACCTGTACAAGAGGTCGAACCAAGTGCAGAGTACTTCCAGTAGGTGGGTTCGACCTGTGGTTCGACCTGCGGCCAGTGGTTCGACTTGTTTGACGAGGTCGAACCGACGTGCGGGAACTTACCTTATCCAGATTTTCGAGGCCAAAACACGTGGGATCACTTGAAAAGTCCATTTCAAACCCTAGAGACGTGATTACAAGTTTAAAAGAAGGCTCATGCAGTCAAGAAACACGTCCACACATATCACCAATCACCAACAACACAATACAAGAGAGCTTCCATCTAACCATGATTGTTCCTAGATCAATCATGGGCTAGAGCCACTTCGGTAGTTCTAGGGTTATGAAAGTTTCATGAGTTGATTTATATTTCGTGTGTATACTCCGTACAACACTATTTGTGGTTTAGTTTATATAAGATTGCACATTTTAATTAAGATTGCACATTTTTAATCCATACTCATAGTCGTTTTGTGCATCAATAATCGTTGTGTAGAGTCTGAATGCATGACATGGTTATTGGTTGAGTGCGTTCACTAATGAGCAGGGTTTATTGTTATAATTCTAAGTGAAGGGATTCCGAGGTTTTATTAGAACCATCTTATATGAATGTTTGTTAATTGAATTAAATTCGGGTTAACAAGTAGGATTAAGAGTATAACTTTATAGTACCTAAAAAGGGAGATCAAATCGGGTTAGAGTACTAAGTGCACGGGAAATAATTGATTATGATAGTACCTAGAAAGGAAGGTAAAGTATACGTCTTGCTCTGAGGATACTCACATGTGTCAAAAACTTATCTATTTGTATCTATAGAATAGATTTGTATGGTCTAGAGATGCATCCATAAATCACAAGGTAGAGTCGGACATCGACACATGAAAGTATGAATTAACGAATGAAATCGGTTGGCTTGACGAACTACCTATTATCTTATTTGATCACAACTACTATTTTCTTGTTCTTGTTATTTATTTGCTATTTTTATTATTACTTAGTTTACAAACCTACAAATATAATTCTCAACATAGTCATAATTGCTAGAAAATAACAAAAGTAATATTTATCCATCCCGTGGATTCGATATTTAACTTGGTCACCTTCGAAACTACAATTGATATCCTTCATACTTGGGGATTAAAGTTGTGTGTTGAGAAAACGCTCATCAAGTTTTTGGCGCCGTTGCCGGGGACGGCTTAAAATATCTTTTTGTTATTTCTAGTTTATTAGGGCTATTTTTCTTATTTGCTGTTTTAATTCTAGTTCTTTTTAGGTGCATGCTCACGAGATCAAAGAAAGGTTAACTTGAACCCTATAATCCTGAAATCGGAGCATCATCAAGAAAGAAGAAGAAGAAGAAGAGCAAGGCAAAGACTATTGATCCAACTGAAGCTCTGAATTTTGGAGTTGAAGTTGACGAGCAGAATTCGCGGACGATTGAAGCTATAACTGAAGTTAATTCGGGAGTAAGGATAGTCAACATGGCAGCGAATCCGGATAATTTAGCCATCCGAGAGGTTTTCAGAAACAATGGGGCTGGAAATATTGGGCTTCTAGGAGCGAGGGGAACTAATTCAACTTTCGATCTTCATCCCGCTCTTATTAGCATGATAGAAAGGAACTCCTTTTTAGGAGGGTCTTTCGAGGATCCATAGCAGCATCTGAACAAGTTCTTGGACTATGCAAGTACTCAAAAAGACGCAGGAAAATATGAAGATGCTAGGAAGATCCTTTTGTTCAAATTCTCGCTTACTGAAAAGGCGAGAGATTGGTATGACACTATCAACGCAGCTGAGTGCACCATTTGGGAGCAACTGCAGTTAAGGTTCTTAGAGAGGTACATGCCACCTTCAAAGGTGTTTAAGATGAAGCAAGACATTAACCAATTTGCTATGGGTGGAGGTGAAAAATTTCATGAAGCATGGGATAGATTCAAGGACATGCTTAGGAAGTGTCCTCAACATGGGCTATCTAAAGCTCAATATATCAGTATATTCTACAATGGATTGGACTGTGATTCACGAGTGTTATTGGATGCTTCTTCTAATGGAGCATTGATTACAAAGTCATCCGTAGAGGCCGAAAAGTTGTTTGAAGATATTTCGATGAATTCGAGGGATTGGCCAACTGATAGAGTTAGAGGTACTTATGTCCTTGGTAAGGTAGCTAAGGTTGAACAAGCAATGGTGAAAACAAGTAGAGAGGATGATATCGTCTCTAGCTTGTCCAATATCAACAAGCTACTTGAATCTCAACAGAAGCAAATCAGCGAATTATCTCAGCGCGTACCAATCATGCAGCAAGAGTTGAAGAATGATGGACCAATCCAAGAGGAGTTAGAAGAGGCACACTATGCCATGGGTCAAAGTATTCAAGGGACTAGGTATCCAGATCAAGGAAATCGGAATTACCAAGGGAACTATCGAGGAAACTTTAATAATCGTGGTCCCCCTGGTGGTTATCAACAGCCTAGGAGGCCGGAGTTCTCATGGAGCAATCCGAATAATGCGATTCAATCTCCGATGGGTGTTGATCCGGGTGCTAAGGTGGAATAAGGGAAATCGAGTTTTGAGGATACTGTGAACAGGTATATGGCCATGAATGATGAAAGAGTGAACCGCCTTGAGGCCAAACTTGAAAAGAAAATCGATGCAAACCATTGATAGGGGTTTTCTCAACACAGAAATTAATCCTCAAGTATAAGGATATCAATTGTAGTCGCGAAGATGACCAAGTTACAATATCGAACCCAAGGGACGAATAAATATCAATTTTGTTATCTTCTAGTATATTTTAGACTATGTTTTGTAGTTGAAAAGGTTTAATGGATAATAACTTCTAATTGAATTAGCAAAAAAGAAATAGCAAGAGTAGAGAAAAGTGAGTTGTGATCAATAAGAATAACAGGTAGTTCGTCGGGTCATCCAGTTTCACTAGCAATTCGTATTTTCATGTGATGGTGTCCGACTCTGCCCTGTGGTTTGTGGACGCATCACTAGACCATGCAAGTTCACTCTATAGACACAAGTAAATATGCGCTTGACACATGTGAATAATATCGGAGCAAGAGATATGCTTCACCTCCCTTTCTAGGTACTATCATAATCAATTATCTTCTACGTCTAGAATCTAACCCGATTTGATCTCCCTTTTAGGTACTATAAAGTTATACTCTTCATCCTATTCATCAACCCGAATTTAATTCAATTCATGAATATTCATATAAGACAGTTCTAATAATACTTCGGAATCCCTTCACTTAGAACTATAACAATAAACCCTGCTCAGTAGTGAACGCACTCAATCAATAACCATGTTATGTATTCAGACTCTACACAACGATCATTGATGCACAAAACGACTATGAGTATGGATTAAATATGCAATCTTATATAAAACAAACCACATGTAGTGTTGTACGGAGTTTTACACACGAAACACGAATTACATCATGAAACTTTCATAACCCTAGAACTACCAAGGTGGTTCTAGCCCATGATTAATCTAGTAACAATCATGGTTAGATTGATCATTCTTACTTGAACCTTCAGCGAACCTCTGTCACAGCCCTCCGTATGGATCACCACCTCTACTCTTGTTTCTCTTATGATTGACGATCAAAAGCTCTCTTTATTCTCTGTATGAGCCTCCTTTTATACTTGTAATCACGTCTCTAGGGCTTGGAATGGGCTTTCTAAGTGATCTCACGCGTTTCGGCCTCGAAAATCCGGATAAGGTAAGTTCTCGCACATAGGTTCAACCACGTCAAACAGGTCGAACCCCTGGCCACAGGTCGAACCCCAGGTCGTACCCCGCTACTGGAAGAATTCTGCACAGGTTCGACCTTCTGGACAGGTCGAACCCCAGGTCGAACCTCAGCACTGGACAACTCCCGCTCCCGATTCGACCAACTGGCAAGTCGAACTCAAACGTCGTGGTCGAATCCTCTTTCTTGCAAACTGGTTCGACCATGGTTCGACCTGATGGCCAGGTCGAACCAGCCGAGTCGTGGTCGAATCCATCTCTGCAAGTTCAGCAACGTTGGTTTGACCTGCTGGAGAGGTCGAACCCTCCTCCAACTAGGTCGAACCCACCTAATTCTTGGGCGGTTCGCGTGGCTTCGACTCCGTCTCTTCGATTCTTGGCTCTTTCACTCCGTTTTTGCTAAGAAAACACTCAAATAGCTCCACTAACACCTGATTCATGCTAATTCACAATATATATAGGTTTTCCACCTATTTTCACATCAAAACTCTCCAAAACTAGCACAAAACATAGCGCCAAACTTGTGAATTTACACACTCATCAAACCCCCAAACTTACATGTTGCTCGTCCCGAGGCAACCAATTTAAACCACAGGAGTCGTGTATAATTCAACAAGATCTAGTACAACACATATTACACATGCCTCTTTATTGAATCAAACAAGAATTACTTGCATCAAATATGTCACTCATGTAAAATCAATCCAATCACACACCATTCGGAGTACTAAGTAATCTCACTGACAAGATAAGTCTTTACTCTCTTTCGCTCGTGCGTGAGGCACTATAGGCTAGTATAAACACTCATATCAATTCATATTCACGCGTAACCATAAGCTTGGCAAAGGTCTCAAAAATCAACTTACATTAGATTAATACTAGGATCACAAATGACTTGTTTCTAGGTTGTAATGTTGGCTCTTTGGAAAGGGTAGGAAAATTTGGTCATAGTAACTTAAAACACTAGTAGAGAGTTACCTTGGAGGTTCTTGATTTCTCATTCGGCTTCATATTCTCCTCCAATTCTTCTCTTGCACTTACAATTTTCAATTTTCCTTCTCTTCCTTGCATCAACATCATTCTTCTTTTAATTACTCGGGTACCAGTTATAGGCACTACCCTTCTCGAACATCGTTCGACTGCTTCTTAAAAACTTCAAGCCCCATGTATAAGCAATTCGGGATACCAATTTCAGGCACTATCCCTAACAAGATTTAACCATGCACTTTTCTCACTGAACCTCATTCCATCTTCCCTTTGTTTCTTCCACACTTATTCACCTTATTCTCTCTACCAATGAATAGGGTATTTTCAAAGCTCAAATAAGGTAATTAAGGCTCTTATATTTGGCTTGCCAAAGAAAAAGCTTTTAAAAGGCTCAAACAGGGCTACCAAAGATTTATAAAATCATTAGGAATGGTAAAATTTGGCTAAGTGACTCAATTAATCAAAAATGGCCTAAGATCATATCCTAATATTTCATCAATTGTAAGTTTCACACAAGACTCCAAGCCAAGTTCTAGAATACGTTCATACGAATGATTCTCTCAAAAATAAACTATCATGATTAATCATGATAAAGGCTCAAATCCTCACATAGGTAATCAATTCCTAATACTCCTCATAGCACATAATCAAAATCAATTCCTCATGAATTCCATATACTTAACAAATTATTAATGCTCTTTCCAAATGAAAATAAACACGTAAACATATGAATGCACAGAATCAATAACCCATATACAAAACAACGATACAAGATCAACTATATCAGGTACATGCCACTCACATATGAATCACACCCCAATCTGTAAAAATAAAAAGAAGAATGGGAGATAAGATGAATCGGAGAAGCCAAAAGAAAATCTGAAACTACTCCCTAGGAGCATCATCATCCTCATCATCATCGTCATCCTCATCCATTCTATTTTCCACAGCTCGGCACAGACTGGTAATGTGCTTATCCATCATATCCACTCGACTACTCACTCTACCAACACGCTCATCCAAGGCAGAGTACCTTTCGTTTAGCGTGGCGTAGTTGGCGTTAGCGAGCGCGAGCTGCCTGTTCGTCTCTTGCTGCGCAGCTACCACCGCGATCAGCTGCTCATGAATCAAGCGAAGCTGCTCCCGAGTACCTGGAACTGCTCGCCGCTGCTGCGGTCTCGGAGCATGCTGAGGCGCATCATGCTGCTCTCCTTCCGGAATCTCCATCTCCGGCTGCTCATCTACCTGATCCTCCTCTTCAGGCTACTGTGGCTGAGGTGGACGGAACTCTCCTTGATCAACGATCTGCTGTAACTCAGCTATCCTCCCCTCAGCACACATCTGTGCTACCGCTCTCCAATCACCACCCGACTTCACTGCCACGGATAAAGCGGTGTGTCCAAGAGAATTCATTAACTTATTCCTTGCTTCCCGAATAGTTGTCAAGTTTCTCATGTCGAAGGGGAACATAAATTCGAAAGGCTTGAGACCCCTCGTGAAAAACCAATCTCCATTTCTAAAATGGGCAAATCCTCCCTTCGCGCACGTGCTCATCATCAAATCGGGTTCTCCTTCTACTGGTGTAATGCTGGTGAGATCCAAGTTATAATGTTCAGCCACGATCGTCAATAACCCTCCAATATTCACCTTTTGAAAACCAATGGTCTTGAATCGATTCAGCTGCGCAATAAAATAAGCTCCAACATTGAACTTCACTCCATTCAGCATACACCACAGGGCATATAGCTCTCCTCTAGACACAACACTCCCCTCCGAGCGGGCGAACAACGTGTTGCTCAGGATGCGGTCCATGTACCTCAAGACAGGGTTCTTTATTGCGGAAGCACGAGCCTGTCTGGTCTTATAATCACGAATCTCCCCAGTGATCTCCCTCTAAAATCGCTTTACACTGAATGCAGCATTTTCTAAACGAGGGATCTCTAAAGGCGTCTCAAACAGCTCATTAAAATCCTCAGACGTCCATCTCCTACTCACTCCACCAAGCTGAAACGTACACCGATATGGGTATCCAAGCGGGTCCTTCTCCATCTCAAATGAGCAAACTACTTCCGCTGTAACATGGAAGTACGTCGGCCTCTTCAACTCCATGAATCTTCGGATCCCTACTTGATCAAACATCCAAAATATATCATCCCCTATTCTCATTATCCTCATCGCTTCATCATCTTGGTATCGAGTGTGAGCTATCTTGTCTGAAACTTCTTCCCACTTCTCTTTAATCTCATCCCAATCTTGCATCAGAATCTTGAAGTTATCGGGTAAACGATCTTGTAGCCTCAGTTTTCATGTTACTTTGTCCAAATTTGAAGGCCTGTCATGCCTCTTCTTTGATCTTTCCTCCTATGCCTTTCCTTTTCCTTTACTTGATCCTTGTCCCTTTCCTGAAAACAAATACTTCAATCCAACCAACAAGACAAGAAAGAAAGTACTGTACTAGCACATCACATACTCTACTCAAGACTTCAAGCATCAATGCATATTCAAACAAACTATTGTTTGCCTATTTTTATAGCACTCACGAGCAAGAATACTCGATCGTTGTAGTAGTATATCCCAAGAAAAATTATCAATCCAATAAGGAGTTATTTTCGGACTAGCAAATACGTGAGCTCATGTTCATGTCGTTTTTGTAAAGATGATCGGGGGTTTTGAGATTGATTAACAACTAAAACAAGTAGCAAGTAAATAAGATAGCAAATAAGATAAATGACAAGTAAAGAAAATGGGTGCTAAAGTTCAAGTATGGAAAAACATGGGATTAGAAACATCCAAGCACACTCGATTCATATTATCATGCAAACGGAATTCAACTCAATTGATGTAGACTAAGGGTGATCACGATTGTATCCTAAGCTCCCTTTTGGGTTACAAAGGTTGTTGATCCATTTTAGACTCCCAAAAGCACTTAAGATCAAAGCCCAACATTAACCCCTTCCATCTAGGTACTAGTTAGATTAAACTCTCCCTTTTTGTGTACTAAGGCCAACGAATGGATTGGTTTCCCTCATTGAATTCAAATATCCTTTCGGTCAAACCCAAACTCAATGTCTATACATGCCTTCCTAATACTATAGAGGATCGTTTCCGTCTCACTCCAAGCAATACATACATGAACATCATGATAGCATTTAATTACCATAAATAATCCATTGATCAACAATCCATTAAACCAATAAACATTCATGAATAACAAACCACGCCATCACAACATCAAGACAATTAAACTCCATGAATAGAAATCAACATCAATTAAATCAAAAACCAATTTAATCCACATGATAATATAAATCTAATATGCTCTTCATATTCCTAATCCCACTAGAGGGATTAGCCTAACATGATAAAAGTAATAAAACAAATAAATGATTTATTACAAATACCCATAGTTTTAGATCTAAAGAAATACAAAATGAATAGATTCTTCCCTATCAATTTCTTGAAGAGAATCTTCTATTCTTCTTGATCTCCACCTCTAGCTCTTGATTCCTTGAGATCTCTCACACCCAATGGAAGGGATGAAGTTTTGATGGAGAATTAATGGAGATGATGAAGATGGATCAAAATGGATGAAAGTGGATGAAGATGATGGTGGAAAATGGAAGAAATGGTGTGTGATGTGTGTGTAGAAGATGTGAATTTCGGATCTTATCTACAAAGTGTTGAAATGGGGTCTATTTATACCCCATGTGGGCCTTCTAGAAGATTCTAGCAATTTCCTGCGTTTTCGCACCAACACGGCTCGAGCTCCGCCGCACGACCCGTGTTCTAACACAGCGCACGCCTCGTGCGCAGCACACGGCCACAGGGGTGGCCATGTTGTGTTTTCTGACGTTCGCGCACGGCTTTCTCGACAGGCCCGTGTGCGGTGCACGGGCCGTGTTTCTGTACTCAGCACGGGGCGTGTTCTGTACTCGGCCACAGGCGTGGCCGAGTTGGCGTTTCGGGTGTTACCGCACGGCCATGCTGACAGGGCCGTGCGCGTGCTGCCCTACTTTCTCTTTTCACTGTTTTGGCTCGTTCTCCCTCGTTTCAACTCCGAATTGAGATCCGCTTTTTCCTACATCTTCCTTATCATGTTTAGCATCAAATAAAAAGTGAAAATCTTAAATTTAAGCTCATTCACACACATTTCAATAAAAACACAAAACACAACCAAATAACACATAAAATACGGATAAAATAATACGAAAACACATATAAAAAGACACTAAAATATAGGTGAAAATAGCTCTAATCAACCCCCCAAACTTAAGGTGTTGCTCGTCCCCGAGCAACGAAAATGACAAACCAAAAAGAGAAATTTTCACCTAGAAAAAGACTAAATGAACATAAGCAATAACATATCGTTAGCAATAATAACTACAAACTATGCTAAGTCATCCTACAATATTAAAATCATGACATGAGAAATTAATAAGTTCAATCAAAAGAGAGTAATAGTGTAATATAGTCCCTTTTAGTCCAAGCCTCACAATGTATATCGATGTCTCTCAACACTCTTTTGAACTCGGATAAATCACACTCATTAATCGATTGGCTCGACTCGCTATAAGCTTGCTCGCGGACTATATTCACAAACCACCAAAGTTTCAATTAATGATCAAAAAGGTCTTTAATTAGGATGTAATGATAGGCTCTTTGGTAGGGTAGGAAGTATATGGATAAGAGTGACTAATCATGTGTAAGTAATCAAAGAGATGGCCAATTTCCTCAACTTCTTCACTTTTTTTTCTTCCTTGCTTATCTTTACAAATCTCAAGCACTATTCATTAACTTCCCTAGGTTGAGTTTCTTTTGTTGCATGCTTCCTTTCTTTGAATTTTGTTTACTTGAGAATTTTGATGTTGATTTGCTCCTTTCTTACTTTGAGGTTGCATGTGCATTCTTGTTTTGCTCTTTTCATCATTTTTCTTGCTTGTTTACCATGTCCTTTTTCTTCTTTTGCTAATCAATCAATCCTTTCTATCTACCATCTCCTCAATCACCCACACAAAGGTATATATAAGCTTGAATGGGTAATTAAGGCTTGTAATGTGCTAAATTCACAAGAAATAGGTTTATAGGCTCAAAGTGGTTGACTAAGGATGATGTTCATGGTAGGGAACATATATGGCAATGACTATAATAACAAGGATGGCCTTAGATCATTTCACCAATCTCCACTAATCGGGCTCGTTCCTATAGTCCTTGAGCAAGTTTTAACTTATCAAACACAACCGATCCACTCATGAAGAAATACCATGTATGCATGGTTGAGGCTCAAATGCTCACAAGCTTGTGCTCGGACCTTAAGGAACTTATTACACCACATTCATCTCACAATTGAACAAGTTAAGTAAAACATGTCACAATTTGAAAGTGTAGAGATTCTTAATCATAATTTGTCATCACTTATCACCACAACATATCATCACTCACGTTCAAAAATGACTCACGACATCCCTAAACAAACCACCAAACATCCCAAGACAAAATGAAAATACACACAACATACAAATAAGGACTCAACAAACAAGACACAACAAAAATACAAAACATGTAAAAACACAAAATACCATCATCCATAAGAAAATTAAGCACACATTCATCCCAACCTTTATTGAAAAGGAAATCCTAAGTTACGAAAGTAAACCTCCCACAAACATAACACATGAAGTAGCATGCTAGTCACAACAATCCAAATCAAAATCAATTCATTTCAAGTAGTAAAATGATAAGGTGTAGAGTACTCCCTCAATAGGCATTTGGTAAGGAAAGCGTTAGCTTCAAGCCCCATTATGCTTCCAATACCTCTCATTCATGCTCAAACACTCAACAAACACCATTATTTCAATAATTTCATTATAAATATGGACTATCATGCACATCAACACCACCAATCATGCCAAAATCAACCCAAACTCATGAGAAAAATTTTAAAATTTGTCCAATTTTACAAGAATCATACTCAAGTGGTGAGTCACACCACACACTCTCCCCCCAAACTTAAATCGAAACAAGAGTTTAGACTTAAGTTTGCAAAAAGTGGTGAGACTTACCCTTGTAGTTTCCATTGATGATCTTCTTGTTGAGAAGTAACCGCATCCACACGACTCAAGCTATGCCCACCACGCACAATCAACCCCCCAAACTTAACTCGAGACAAGAGTCGAGAATTAAGTTTGCAACAATTAGTGTGATACCCATACTCAAATCCATGAAGCACTTCTTTTTTCTTCAATGTGTATTTTTTTCTCCATGAGCACGATCAACCTACAAGGCCAAAACAAACAAGCAACAAAAGATAAAAAGAATGGGTTGCCTCCCATTTAGCGCTAAGTTTAACGTCTTCAAGCCGGACGAATGTAAGCTCTTAACAGTCGGAGAAATCCAAGACCCCATCGGACCTCATCTTCACTTTGAGAAATTTCTTGGCTCTTTTCTTTTCCATCATCATGATTTCTCCATTCTTACTTATAATTATCAAATCATCACGAAGAATTGTGGATGGAAATGCTTCGTCTCCATAAGGCCAATGAAATTCTTCTTTATCAACCTTCCATTCGATGTCCGAGTCCTCATTCCTATACATATCAAGTAAAGACAAGTTAAGATTAAAATCTTCAATATAATCATGAAAAAGAGAATTAGAAGATTCAAAAGAATAAGAATTTTCAAATCCATAAGGATCATCCGGAGGTAGGATTGGAGGCTTGAGGTAAGAATCTTCCTTCTTTCTTGCCTTGTTACATGAAAATGTAACACTCTCCGTATTTGAACTCAAAGAAAGTTCTCCTCTTTCCACATCAATATGAGCTTTTCCCGTAGCTAAGAATGGTCTTCCCAAGATCATAGGCGTTTGAGGATCAACCTTCATCTCCAAGACAACAAAATCCACTGGAAAAGTCAACTTCTTCACTTCAACCACTACATCCTCCACCACCCCTAAAGGCTTAATAGTTGATCCATCCGCCACTTGAAGGCATGTAGTGGAAGGCTTGAGCTCTCCAATATCCAATTCTTCAAAAAGAGAATGAGGCATAACATTCACACTAGCTCCCAAGTTACACAATGCATTAACAACCTTCTTTCCTTCAACTTCACAAGGGATAATGAACTTCCCCGGATCACCAACTTTCATAGAAGGCTCCTCATGCAATGGTTCATTTGTTTCAACTAGCTTCGCTTTCTTTCTCTCTTCAAATTTCTTCTTCAAAGTTTCAACAAACTTTTGAAATTCCTCCATCTTTTCTTTTTTAACAAATCTTTGAGGATAAGGGAGTGGATAAGGAGTAATCGGAATTTCCCAATAATCACGTTCATACTCCACATCTTTTTCCCTTTTCTCCTTAGCCTTTCTCCACTTAGGTATGTGCTCTTCTTTCCATTTCTTCCTCTTTTCTTCTAACTCAATTTCTATTCTCTTTGCTTCTTCTTCTTCTTCATCCACCGTGCAATCCACCAACCCTTCTTCAACCAAACTATCCTCTTTCACCTTTATGCACATGCAATGCTCTTTTGGATTTATTTCCATGGTAGATGGGAATTTTCCTTGTTGGTGTTGTGATCCCACGGAAGAAGCAATTTGACCCATTTGATGCTCAAACGCTCTCATCCTATTGTCGGATTTCCGTTTATTCTCCTCCATTCTAGCCTCAAGCTTTTTCATGAATGCTAGCAATGTCTCTTCCACCGATGACTTCCCTTCTCCATTGGGTGACTTAGCACTCGGATCGAATCCCGGAGGAAATGACATGGCGGCTTGAGGATTAGAATAAGAAAGATTTTCATGCTTTCTCGGCGTTTGATAATTTCCTCCATGAAAATTTCCTTGATTAGAGGGAAAATTACCTTGGAAATTCCCTTGATGTTGAAAATTCCCTTGGTAATTTCTCCTATCCAAATAGGCAACATCCTCTACACTTTGCATCACATTACTCTTCTCGTTCAAGGTAGTACTCGTACTTTCCCCTTGACTCACTCCTTGAGTGATCAAATTCAATTGCTAGTTAAAGCATTGATGCTCTCATTAAATTCTTTCATGCCTTGACTTTGAAACACATCGCTCTTCACTTTATGCACACTTTCCATTTGAGCTACCGTTCCAAATGCACAACTTCCCATGACTCGCTCGAAAGGCCATTGATAAGCATTCATTGCAATATCTTCAAAAATTTCCATTGCTTTCATAGCATCCACTCCAAATATAGACCCTCCGGATGAGGCATCTACATGCATCCGATGTTGTTGGCTCAACCCTTGATAGAAGAACGCCACTTGTTGATTCTCATGAAAATCATGTTGAGGACACTTTCGGAGCATCTCTTTGTAGCGTTCCCATGCTTCATAAAAATTTTCATCCGGAAGTTGCCTAAATTGAGTTATAAGGCTTTTCAATTGGAGCGTCTTTGAAGGAGGAAAATACTTGTTTAGGAACCTTTGCTCAAGATCTTCCCATGTATTACAACTTCCCAAAGGAATTGTATTGTACCATGCTTTAGCCTTGTCTCTTAAAGAAAAAGAGAACAACCTCATCCGAATAGCATCTTCCGATACTCCATTCATCTTAATGGTATTTGCAACCTCCAAGAAGCTAGCTAGATGCATGTTTGGATCCTCAAGAGGACCTCCCCCAAACTGATTTTCTTTGACCATTTTGATCAATCCGGTCTTGATTTCTAAATTGTTGGCTTGAACCGGAGGAACCATATTGTGTACGGCTCTCGGTTGGAAGTAATCCCGGATTGCTCTAGGCCTTGGCCTCTCTTGAGGTATTTGCACATTTCCTTGCATTGCTTGGTTATTGAACATATTAACCATCTCTTGGACATTTCTACGAACATGTGGTTGTGCCTCTTGTTGTTGGAGTATCCTTTGAGCTTCTTGATTCGCAAGCAATTGCATATATTCTTGATTTTGAGCAAAGAAATTCCTCATTATCTCCACTTGATTCTCTTGCACTCCTTCTTGTACCCCCCTTTGATCTTGTAAAGGATCTTGGGGTGGGTTATAATTAGCATTCTCTCCACGTTGATTCTCCATTTTTGTTCCTTTTCTAGCTCTCCGTCTCTCTCGCTTCCTTTGTCGTGCGGTCTTTTCAATCTCCAAATTCAAAGGAATGATCGATTGATTTTCCTTTGATCTTGTGATCATAAAACACCTACGAAAAGTCAAAGAGTGAGACCACAAACAACAATAGTAAATAAAGTAAAAATAAAATAAAAAAAGTATCCTTATCAAGAACAACTAAAACAATAACACAGTACTCGACTAGTCCGTCAAACTCTCCTTTGGCAACGACGCCATTTTCTTGTTTGCCTATTTTTATAGCACTCACGAGCAAGAATACTCGATCATTGTAGTAGTATATCCCAAGAAAAATTATCAATCTAATAAGGAGTTATTTTCGGACTAGCAAATACGTGAGCTCATGTTCATGTCATTTTTGTAAAGATGATCGGGGGTTTTGAGATTGATTAACAACTAAAACAAGTAGCAAGTAAATAAGATAGCAAATAAGATAAATGACAAGTAAAGAAAATGGGTGCTAAAGTTCAAGTATGGAAAAACATGGGATTAGAAACATCCAAGCACACTCGATTCATATTATCATGCAAACGGAATTCAACTCAATTGATGTAGACTAAGGGTGATCACGATTGTATCCTAAGCTCCCTTTCGGGTTACAAAGGTTGTTGATCCATTTTAGACTCCCAAAAGCACTTAAGATCAAAGCCCAACATTAACCCCTTCCATCTAGGTACTAGTTAGATTAAACTCTCCCTTTTTGTGTACTAAGACCAACGAATGGATTGGTTCCCCTCATTGAATTCAAATATCCTTTCGGTCAAACCCAAACTCAATGTCTATTCATGCCTTCCTAATACTATAGAGGGTCGTTTCCATCTCACTCCAAGCAATACATACATGAACATCATGATAGCATTTAATTACCACAAATAATCCATTGATCAACAATCCATTAAACCAATAAACATTCATGAATAACAAACCATGCCATCACAACATCAAGACAATTAAACACCATGAATAAAAATCAACATCAATTAAATCAAAAACCAATTTAATCCACATGATAATATAAATCTAATATGCTCTTTATATTCCTAATCCCACTAGAGGGATTAGCCTAACATGATAAAAGTAATAAAACAAATAAATGATTCATTACAAATACCCATAGTCTTAGATCTAAAGAAATACAAAATGAATGGATTCTTCCCTATCAATTTCTTGAAGAGAATCTTCTATTCTTCTTGATCTCCACCTCTAGCTCTTGATTCCTTGAGATCTCTCACACCCAATGGAAGGGATGAAGTTTTGATGGAGAATTAATGGAGATGATGAAGATGGATCAAAATGGATGAAAGTGGATGAAGATGATGGTGGAAAATGGAAGAAATGGTGTGTGATGTGTGTGTAGAAGATGGGAATTTCGGATCTTATCTACAAAGTGTTGAAATGGGGTCTATTTATACCCCATGTGGGCCTTCTAGAAGATTCCAGCAATTTCCTGCGTTTTCGCACCAACACGGCTCGAGCTCCGCCGCACGACCCGTGTTCTAACACAGCGCACGCCTCGTGCGCAGCACACGGCCACAGGGGTGGCCGTGTTGTGTTTTCTGACGTTCTCGCACGGCTTTCTCGACAGGCCCGTGCGCGGTGCACGAGCCGTGTTTCTGTACTCAGCACGGGGCGTGTTCTGTACTCGGCCACAGGCATGGCCGAGTTGGCGTTTCGGGTGTTACCGCACGGCCATGCTGACAGGGCCGTGCGCTGTACACGGCCCGTGCGCGTGCTGCCCTACTTTCTCTTTTCACTGTTTTGGCTCGTTCTCCCTCATTCACCCATATTTCAATAAAAACACAAAACACAACCAAATAACACATAAAATACGGATAAAATAATACGAAAACACATATAAAAAGACACTAAAATATAGGTGAAAATAGCTCTAATCAACTATCATCTCAACACCACTTGCTTATTCAACATTCTCAAAACATCTTCAATCACACCTTCCTTAATCATCAAAACATAACCAACAAGCAATTCAAGCAATTCAATCAAAAATTCAACATGTTTCCCTCAATGAACTACTTCAATTTCATCATTTCAAACCAAATCAACATGCTCATTCTATGATATGTTCTATATCCTTGATTAATCCACATAAAAATTCAAGTTCTATCAATAATCAATCAACCAAAAACCAAGAAACAAGAATTCATATGAAACAAATCATAATATCAACATTCACCATGAAATTCAACCATACTCAACATCAATCCTCTTATTCACATCGAATTTCTTACCTAAACCTTCAATTCTAGAGTAATTGAGTTGGAAAAACATACCTTTTGACTTGCCCATGGTGAACAACCGATCGAGAACACACAACAACCAAAAATCGCGATTTCAG
Source organism: Pogostemon cablin (assembly GCA_023678885.1). Lineage (NCBI taxonomy): Eukaryota > Viridiplantae > Streptophyta > Magnoliopsida > Lamiales > Lamiaceae > Pogostemon > Pogostemon cablin. The sequence goes on from CM042979.1 coordinate 15,180,017, forward strand.
CCCTAACTTGCAACGAAATCCGCCCAAATCCGCGACCGAATCGATAATTCAAGGTGTAGTGTTGTGTAATCGGTGTGAAATTAAGTGTAATTGAAGAATTTGTGCAAGGGTGTAGAGGTTCGAAGAGGGTTCGAGGTTTGGTGTTTCGAAAAAGTGATCGAACCCCTCTGAAAAATTGAACTTAAATCGCGTACCTGGCTTGGTTCGACCTCGGGTTCGACCACCTGAACAGGTCGAACCATGGATGGCGAGGTCGAACCTCTCTTCTGGACAAATGATCTTCTCGGTTCGACCAGGGGTTCGACTTGCTAAACAGGTCGAACCTTCCTTGAATTGGTCGAACCCCTCTTCTGGAAAACAGAGTGCTTCCAACTGACAGGTTTGACCATAGGTTCGACCTTCTGATTAGGTCGAACAACTATGGCTTAGGTCGAACCTCCTCTCTGGACAACTTTCGACGCTGGTTCGACTTCCTCTGCTTTTGTTCGACCTCTGGCTCTGGTCAAACCACTCCTAGAGTTGGTCGAACCTTCCTCCTGATTACCAAAACTGAGTGTTCTTCATTCACTACATACTTCAAGCTTCAACACAACTTCATCAGGTACAATCTAGGGCATAACTTCAAAAATTGTTCCACATAACATCATTCATGAGTAACTCCGTAAAAGAAAACACAACAAAAAACCACTGAACATTAGGCAAGTTGTAAAAAATCGTCACATCAAAATCGATTAAAATTTCAATATGGCCGCAAAAACCAACTCCCCTAACAAACAATACAAAGAAAAGATTATACTCTTAATGCTTCAATGAGGTAATAACATCACACCCCCCCCAAACTTAGTAAAAACGTAAGTCGAAACTAAGTTTGAAAAGAGATGTAATTGCCGATTAGTAAGCATCTTAAATATAAAAATTTCTTACTCACACAAAAGAAATAAAGCAATAAAACGGAAGAGTAAACTCTCAACAAGCGCTCATGTTTAACGTCGTAGAGTCACGACGGTACCAAATCAGAACAAGGTATCATCAAAAATGACACACGCATCATCCGACGACCTATAATGCTTCAACCGATGCCCATTCGCCGTGATAACATCTCCATCTTTGTCAATAAGCTCAAAACTTCCCCCTCATAAGGCTCGATGAATCATGAACGGTCCCGTCCACTTAGACTTCAACTTGCCTGCAAAAAGCTTCAAACGAGAGTTAAAAAGTAGTACCTCATCTCCTTGCTTGAACTCCTTGTATGAAATCTTAGAATCATGCCACCTCTTCATTCTTTCCTTACAAATCTCTGAATTCTTGTAAGCACGACTCCTAAACTCATTCAATTGATTCATGTGAGTTATCCTCAACTCCTTTACATCCTTAAGGGTCAAGTTCAAGCGACGCAAAGTCCAAAACGCTTTGTGTTGAATTTCTACAGGTAAGTGGCACGGCTTCCCATAGACAATTTGATATGGTGACATATCTAACACAGTCTTGTAAGCGGTCCGGAACCCCCATAACACATCATCAAGCTTCATAGCCCAATCCTTTCTATTAGTTCCTACCACTTTCTCCAGAATCTGCTTTACTTGACGGTTGGAGACCTCTGCCTGCCCATTCGCTTGCGGATGATAGGGTGTAGTAACCCTATGCTTAACACCATAATCCTTAAGCACCTTCTCCAGAAATTTATTGACGAAGTGGGAACCTCCATCACTAACTAATGCTCTAGGAACTCCATAACGGGCAAAAATATATTTCTTCAGGAAAGATAAAATAACTTTCGAGTCATTAACACGAGTAGGAATCGCTTCCACCCACTTCGAAACATAATCCACCGCAAGAAGAATGTAGAAAAACCCATTCGACGGGGAAAAGGCCCCATAAAATTGATCCCCCATACATCAAATATCTCTACGACTATGCTAGGCTGCAATGGCATTTCATCTCTCCTACCAATATTACCCATGCGCTGACATCTATCGCAAGACGCCACATAGCTCTCACTATCTCTAAACAATGTAGGCCAATAAAGAGCAGATTGAAGTACCTTAGCTGCAGTCTTTTGCACTCCGAAATGCCCCCCATTCGGTTGTGCATGGCAGAACTCAAGCACACTTTCCATTTCCATCTCGGGTACACATCTTCGGATAATAGAATCTGTACAAATCTTGTAAACAAACGGATCATACCATATAAATGTCTCAACTTCCCTACGAAATTTCGCAAGTTGATATCGGTTGAGATCCCTTGGAATTTCACCAATGACAATGTAATTAACATAATCCACGTACCATGGATCCATACCTTGCGCTGCAACCACACACGCTCGCTCGGTACCTTCAACAGCCACATCCATGATCTTCTCATCAGGGAACATCTCTTCAATATACTCGAAAGAATTATCACAATGCTCCCTAGTTTCCAACCTTGACAAGTGATCTGCCAAAACATTTTCTGTTCCTTTCTTATCCCTAATCTCCAAGTCAAACTCCTGCAGTAGTAGAATCCACCTTATAATCCTAGGCTTCGTCTCCTTCTTCTCCATCAAATAACGAATCGCCGAGTGATCCGTATACGCAATCGTCTTCATGCCAACCAAATACTGACGAAACTTATCGAATGCATACACAATAGCCAAAAACTCCTTTTCAGTTACCGTGTAATTCTTCTGTGCCGCATCGAGTCTTACTCGCGTAGTAAATGGCGCAGAACTTCTTCTCCCTTAGCTGCCCAAGCACCACACCCAATGCTACATCACTTGCATCACACATAAGTACAAACGGTTGAGTCCAGTCCGGTGTGATCAAGATAGGGGCTGTAATAAGCGCCTCCTTCAAAACTTGAAAAGTTGTTAGACACTCATCATTAAACACAAAAGGAATATCCTTTTCAAGTAAATGAGATAAGGGCTTAGAGTATTTTGAGAAGTCTTTAATGAATCTCCTGTAAAAACCGGCGTGTCCAAGGAAGGACCGCACTCCTCTTTCATTGGTCGGTGGTGGAAGCTTCTCAATTGCCACCACTTTAGCACGGTCTACCTGTAATCCCTTGGCGGAAACATGACGCCCAAGAACAATCCCATCCTTCACCATGAAGTGGCACTTCTCCCAATTCAAGACAAGATTAGTTTCTTGACACCTCTTCAAAACAACAGCAAGGTTAGACAAACACATATCAAAAGAAGAACCAAAGACTGAAAAATCGTCCATGAATACTTCCATGATCTTCTCTATCAAACCATCAAAAATCGCCATCATGCATCTCTGAAAAGTAGCAGGCGCATTACATAATCCAAACGGCATCTTCCTAAAAGCAAAAGTCCAGTAGGGGCAAGTAAAAGTGGTCTTTTCTTGATCCTCGGGAGCAATCATGATTTGATTATACCCCGAGTATCCATCCAAGAAATAATAAAACTCATACCCTGCAAGACGATCCAACATTTGATCCATAAACGGAAGAGGAAAATGGTCCTTACACGTGTTCTCATTTAATTTCCTATAATCCACACATGTACGCCATCCCGTAGGAATTCTCGTGGCTATAGCTTCTCCATCCTCAGCTTTCACTACAGTCATGCCCCCTTTTTTAGCAACTACATGCAATGGACTCACATGGGGACTATCACTAATAGGATATATAATTCCAGCATCCAACCACGTAAGAATTTGCTTCCTTATCACCTCTTGAATTGCGGGATTCACCCTACGCTGATTCTGAACACTAGCTTTCGCTTCATCCAACAACCTAATCCGAAGCATACAATACGAAGGACTAATACCTTTCAAATCATCAAGTGACCACCCTATTGCAGACTTGTACTTCCTTAAGACATCTAATAACTCCTCAAGTTGATCATCATTAAGGGAAGAAGATACAATTACCGGATATTGTGCATTATCACCTAGAAAAGCATACTTCAAGTGGTCCGGTAATGGTTTCAACTCCTCTTTTCTTTTCTCCACTGGAGTGTTTTCGTTATCCAAAGGCAAGTACTTCCTGGTCCATTTGACTTCTTCCACTTTATTTCTTTCCAATGCAAACCTATCATCACCCAAAGCAAGTAAGTTTTCAAGAAATTCAATACATACCTCGTTAGAAAGTCCGTCAAGCTCCGTAGTGGGATAAGTAAGAGACTCCATCAAACATGTCTCAAGAGGATCCTTTGACAAGATCAGAGACATATCCTCCTTCACAATCTCCTCCACCACGTCAATACTATAACATTGGGACTCCATTGGCATCTTCATTGCTTTGTCCAAATTGAAAATTACTTCTTCTTTGTCCATTCTAAACTTCAGTTCTCCCTTCCGAACATCTATCATAGCTCCAGCTGTAGCAAGGAATGGCCTCCCCAAGATTAAAGGAACATTATCCTTATCATCATCCATTTCTAGTACAAGGAAATCCACAGGAAAGACTAGCCTCTCCACCTTTACAAGAACATCTTCAACAAATCAAGCTTCTGAAAGATGGACAATGGCATCAAATTGATGCTTGCCCCTAGATCGTACAAAGCTCGCCGTGCTGGCCCCTTCCCGATTTCACATAGAATAGTAAAGCTCCCCGGATCTTTCATCTTTGGTGGCAACTTCTTTTCAATAATTGAGCTACAATTCTCAAATAAGTTTACCGTTTCAACTTCGGTTAAGCTTCGCTTCTTTATCAATATGTCTTTAAGGAATCGAGAATAATATGGCATCTCCATGATTGCCTCTGAAAAAGGGATGTTCAAGCTTATCTTATTCATTATTTCTGAAAACTTCTTGAACTTATCTTCCAATCCCTTCTTCACTAGCTTGTAGGGAAACGGTGGAGGTATCTTTGTTTTGGGAAACCCCCATTCATCACGATCAACCTTCTCCGCTTTCTCCTTTTCGGCTCTTAATCGCTTAGCTCTTTCCCATTTTTTCTCAGCTATTATGTCTGTACTTTGCTCATTCCGTACCACTGGAGTTGCATCGACATCAAAAGGAACAACAGGTGCATCAATCAAAACATCTCGGTAAGGTTCGACTAGGGTTCGACCAGTTTGAGAGGTCGAACCAGGAGTGTATTGGTCGAACCTCTCTCCTGGAAAACTGATCTCATTCTGCTCCAGAGGTTCGACTTGGGTTCAACCAGCATTGGAGGTCGAACCACTACCCCCTTGGTCAAACCGCTTCACTGTATAATCTCTATCCTTCGGTTCGACCTAGGTTCGACCTGAAGAGTTGGTTGAACCATTTTGATCGTGGTCGAACCGTTCCTGCGTCAAAACAGAGTGCTCTGGCCGATGAGGTTCGACCTGGGTTCGACCTAAAAAGTTGGTCGAACCCTCTGCGTGTTGGTCGAACCACTCCTGTGTCAAAACAGAGTGTTTTTGTTGATGAGGTTCGACCATGGTTCGACCTGTATGCCAGGTCGAACCCTCTGAATTTTGGTCGAACCGAGGCTTAGAAAATTCCAACTTTGATTCCGGCCTCATTGGTCCCTCGTACTGCGTTCCCGACCTCAGTGTGATGGCATTACACGACTTCGGATTCTCTATACTCTGAGACGAAAACTTCCCTTTTCCTATAGTTTGAGTCAATGTGTTCACATTCTCTGCAATTGTACCTATCAACAATGTGAGATCTTTCACTTGAGTGGACAAATCTCTGTGGTGATCATCAATCTTTTTCTTAAGCTTTGCCTCAAGGCGGTTCACTCTTTCATCATTCTTTACCATGTATCGGTTCACAGTATCCTCGAAACCAGGCTTCCCTTCTTCCACCTTTTCTCCCGGATCAACACCCATCGGAAGTTGCACTGTATTATTCGTATTGCTCCATGAAAATTCAGGCCTCCTTGGTTGCTGTTGATAACTACCAGAGGGACCACGATTATTAAAGTTCCCTCGATAGTTCCCTTGGTAGTTCCGGTTTCCTTGATTTGGGTACCTCGTTCCTTGAATACCTTGACCCATGGCATAATTTACTTCCTTTAATTCTTCTTGGATGGTTCCATTATTCATCATCTCTTGCTGCATGATTGGCACTCGTTGAGATATCTCGCTGATCTGCTTCTGTTGAGACTCAAGTAGCTTGTTGATATTGGACAAGCTTGAAACGATCTCATCCTCTCTCTTTGTTTTCACCATTGCTTGTTCAACCTGAGCTACCTTTCTAAGAACATACGTACCTCTAACTCTATCAGTAGGCCAATCCCTCAAATTCATCGATATGTCTTCAAACAATCTCTCGGCCTCAACGGATGACTTAGTAAGCAATGCTCCATTAGAAGAAGCATCAAGTAGCACTCTAGATTCACAGTCCAATCCATTATAGAATATACTGATATATTGGGCTTTAGATAACCCATGTTGAGGACACTTCCTGAGCATGTCCTTGAATCTATCCCACGCTTCATGAAATTTCTCACCTCCACTGATAGCAAATTGGTTAATATCCTGCTTCATCTTAAACACCTTCGAAGGTGGCATATACCTCTCCAAGAACCTTAACTTCAATTGCTCCCACGTGGTGCACTCAGCTGCGTTAATAGTATCGTACCAATCCCTCGCCTTTTCAGTAAGCGAGAATTTGAACAAAATGATCTTCCTTGCATCTTCATGTTGTCCTACGTCTTTTTGAGTACTTGCATAGCCCAAGAACTTGTTCAGATGCTGCTGCGGATCCTCGAAAGACCCTCCTGAAAAGGAGTTTCTTTCTATCATGCTAATAAGAGCGGGATGAAGATCGAACGCTGTGTTAGTTCCCCTTGCTCCTAAAAGCTCATAATTTCCAGCCCCATTATTTCTGAAAACCTCTCGGATGGCTAGATTATCCGGATTCGCTGCCATGTTGACTGTTTCTACTTCCAAATTAACTTCAGTTGTAGCCTCAATCACTTGCGAAATCTGCTCGTCAACCTCGACTCTAAAATTCAGAGCTTCAGTTGGGTCTATTGTCTTTGCCTTGCTCTTCTTCTTCTTCTTCTTCTTTCTTGATGATGCTCCAATCTCAGGATTATACGGTTCAAGATTACCTTTCTTTGATCTTGTGAGCATACACCTAAAACGAATAAGAAAGAAAACAACAAAACAAGGTAAATAGTCCTAATAAACTAGAAATAACACAAAAAAGATATTTTACGCCGTCCCCGGCAACGGCGCCAAGAACTTGATGGGGGTTTTCTCAACACACAAATTAATCCTCAAGTATAAGGATATCAATTGTAGTCGCGAAGATGACCAAGTTACAATATCGAACCCAAGGGACGGATAAATATCAATTTTCTTATCTTCTAGTATATTTTAGACTATGTTTGGTAGTTGAAAAGGTTTAATGGATAATAACTTCTAATCGAATTAGCAAAAAAGAAATAGCAAGAGTAGAGAAAAGTGAGTTGTGATCAATAAGAATAATAGGTAGTTCGTCGGGTCATCCAGTTTCACTAGCAATTCGTATTTTCATGTGATGGTGTCCGACTCTGCCCTGTGGTTTGTGGACGCATCACTAGACCATGGAAGTTCACTCTATAGACACAAGTAAATATGCGCTTGACACGTGTGAATAACATCGGAGCAAGAGATATGCTTCACCCCCCTTTCTAGGTACTATCATAATCAATTATCTTCTACGTCTAGAATCTAACCCGATTTGATCTCCCTTTTTAGGTACTATAAAGTTATACTCTTCATCCTATTCATCAACCTGAATTTAATTCAATTCATGAATATTCATATAAGACAGTTCTAATAATACTTCGGAATCCCTTCACTTAGAATTATAACAATAAACCCTGCTCAGTAGTGAACGCACTCAATCAATTACCATGTTATGTATTCAGACTCTACACAACGATCGTTGATGCACAAATCGACTATGAGTATGGATTAAATATGCAATCTTATATAAAACAAACCACAGGTAGTGTTGTACGGAGTTTTACACACGAAACACGAATTACATCATGAAACTTTCATAACCCTAGAACTACCAAGGTGGTTCTAGCCCATGATTGATCTAGGAACAATCATGGTTAGATTGATCATTCTTACTTGAACCTTCAGCGAACCTCTGTCACAGCCCTCCGGATGGATCACCACCTCTACTCTTGTTTCTCTTATGATTGACGATCAAAAGCTCTCTTTATTCTCTGTATGAGCCTCCTTTTATACTTGTAATCACGTCTCTAGGGCTTGGAATGGGCTTTCTAAGTGATCTCACGTGTTTCGGCCTTGAAAATCCAGATAAGGTAAGTTCTCGCACATAGGTTCGACCACGTCAAACAGGTCGAACCCCTGGCCACAGGTCGAACCCCAGGTCGAACCCCGCTACTGGAAGAATTCTGCACAGGTTCGACCTTCTGGACAGGTCGAACCACTTAGGCCTTGGTCGAACCCCAGGTCGAACCTCAGCACTGGACAACTCCCGCTCCCGATTCGACCAACTGGCAAGTCGAACTCAAATGTCGTGGTCGAATCCTCTTTCTTGCAAACTGGTTCGACCATGGTTCGACCTGATGGCCAGGTCGAACCAGCCGAGTCATGGTCGAATCCATCTCTGCAAGTTCAGCAACGTTGGTTCGACCTGCTGGAGAGGTCGAACCCTCCTCCAACCAGGTCGAACCCACCTAATTCTTGGGCGGTTCGCGTGGCTTCGACTCCATCTCTTCGATTCTTGGCTCTTTCACTCCGTTTTTGCTAAGAAAACACTCAAATAGCTCCACTAACACCTGATTCATACCAATTCACAATATATATAGGTTTTCCACCTATTTCCACATCAAAACTCTCCAAAACTAGCACAAAACATAGCGCCAAACTTGTGAATTTACACACTCATCAACCATGAGGTTATATCTAAGCAGGTGAAGGACCTTACATTGTTGATGGGGGAGATGGCAGGAAGTGTTAACAAGCTTACTCAAACTCTTGAGAAAGGGAAGTTCCCATCTCAAAGTATTGAGAATCCAAGGTCCTGCAACGCCATCACATTGAGGTCGGGAATGCAGTACGAGGGACCGATGAGACCGGGATCAAATTTGGACATGACTAATCCTCGGTTCGACCAACACCCAGAAGGTTCGACCTGGCATTCAGGTCGAACCATGGTCGAACCTCATCATGCAGAGCACTCTATTTTTAAAAATCCTCGATTCGACCAACACCCATAGGGTTCGACCTGGCATACAGGTCGAACCATGGTCGAACCCGACAACTCGGAGCACTCTATTTTTCCAGAACACCGGTTCGACCAAATCAATCATGGTTCGACCTGTATAACAGGTCGAACCCAGATCGAACCGCACCACTTGGAGCACTCTGTTTTGTCACAGCAACGGTTTGACCATGACAATCATGGTTTGACCTATCAAACAGGTCGAACCTTGGTCGAACTGGATGGCGGAAGGAGTACAGTAGGCCGGTTCGACCTAGATGCCCGTGGTTCAACCTACTCAACAGGTCGAACCCAGGTCGAACCTCAATTTCAAAAAGAGAGCCGTTGTCCAGAAGGTAGGTTCGACCAGTACGTGCCTGGTTCGACCTGTTCCACAGGTCGAACCCTGGTTGAACCCCACCAGAAATTACCTGTTGCTACTCCGAACACTCTCGATGATGTTGATGCTACGCCAGTGGTTCGGAATGAGCAAAGTACAGACATAATAGCTGAGAAAAAGTGGGAGAGAGCCAAGCGATTGAGAGCCGAAAAGGAGAAAGTGGAGAAGGTTGATCGTGATGAATGGGGGATTCCCAAAACAAAGATACCTCCGTCGTTTCCTTACAGGTTTGTGAAGAATGGATTGGAAGAGAAGTTCAAGAAGTTTTCAGAGATAATGAACAAAATAAGCTTGAGCATTCCTTTCTCAGAGGCAATCATGGAGATGCCGTACTATGCCCGATTTCTTAAAGACATATTGTTGAAGAAGCGGAGCTTAACCGGAATTGAAATGGTGAATTTATCTGAGAATTGTAGCTCAATCATCCAAAGGAAGCTGCCACAAAAGATTAAGGATTCGGGGAGCTTCACTATTCTATGTGAGATCGAAAAGGGGCTGGCACGGCGAGCTTTGTGCGATCTAGGGGCAAGCATCAATTTGATGCCTTTGTCCATCTTTCGGAGGCTTGGTTTGGGGGAGTTGACCCCTACAACAGTGGTTCTCCAATTGGCGGACAGGTCGATGACGTTTCCAAAAGGTATAATTGAAGACGTTCTCGTCAAAGTGGAGAAGCTAGTCTTTCCTGTGGACTTTCTTGCGCTAGAGATGGAAGAAGACAAGGATAATATTCCTTTAATCTTGGGGAGACCATTCCTTGCTACTGCTGGAGCTATGATTGATGTTCAGAAAGGAGAGCTTAGATTGCGAATGGACAAAGAAGAAGTTCTTTTCAACTTGGACAAAGCAATGAAGATGCCCATGAAGTCGCAGTGTTATATTATTGACGTGGTGGAGGAGATTGTGAAGGAGGATATGTCTCTGATCCTATCAAAGGATCCTCTTGAGACATGTTTGATGGAGTCTCTTACTTATCCCACTACGGAGCTTGACAGACTCTCCAATGAGGTATGTATTGATTATCTTGAGAACTTACTTGCTTTGGGTGATGCTAGGTATGCATTGGAGAAAGCTAAGGCTGAAGAAGCGAAAGGGTCTAGGAAGTACTTGCTGTTGGAGAGAGAGAGCACTCCGATGGAAGAAAAGAAAGAGGAGCTGAAACCATTACCGGAACACTTGACGTATGCTTATCTTGGTAAAAATGAAAAAGATCCATCAGGTGATTCGGAATTCAAAAGGAAGATTGACCCGGAGGAGTGTACACGTCCATGGGATGAAGGTAATTCTATTGATCATATTTTTGTTAGCGAGAAAGGTGCCGTGCTGACTGTAGACAAAGGAAGAGAAGATGTTGTCTACTTGAAGCCTCCTAACTTACCACCGGATACCAACAAATTTGAAAGTCCTTGTTCTCGTTCTTATCCTGACTTTGATCTTGATAGAGATAAGAGTTATTCCAAAATTGAGTGGAAGATTGACAGGAATGACAAGAGAAAGTTTGAGAAAGGAGATTCTACTGATCGTATGGTGCATAAGAATGGTAAGGTGGTAAGTGTGGAAGATAAGAGGGGGAGAAATATTGGAAGGTGAGGATGCGACATGATCATCCTCTGATCAAGTAGTCTTCTAAGCAGTAATCTGTCGTGACTCTCCGACGTTAAACATGAGCGCCTGTTGGGGGCTTTTCCTCCCATTTTATTATTTTATTTCTTTCGTGTGAGTAAGAAATTTTTATATTTGAAGTGCTTACTTATCGGCAATTACATCTCTTTGCAAACTTAGTTTCAACTGTGGTTTCTACTAAGTTTGGGGGGGTGTGATGTACTTACCTCAATAAGCATCGATAGTATAATCTTTTCTTTGTGATGTTTGTTAGGGGAGTTGGTTTTTGCGCCATATTTAAAATTTTAATCGATTTTGATATGGTGATTTTTTTACAACTTGCCTAATGTTTAGTGGGTTTTGGTTGTGTTTTCTTTTACGGAGTTACTCATGAATAATATTTTGTGGAACAATTTTTGATGAAGTTGTGCTCTAGTTGGTACCTAATGATTCGTATTGAAGTTTGAAGTGTGTAGGGATTGAAGAACACTCAGTTTTGAAGCTTAGAAGGATGGTTTGACCAAAGCCAGGGTAGGTTCGACCATTGCCAGGAGGTCGAACCCAGCTGAAGAAGTCAAACCGTGGTGCAAAAGTTGTCCAGAGAGGTGGTTCGACCTCATGCAAGATGGTTCGACCAGATCAACTGGTCGAACCAAGGTGGAACCAGTGATAGCAGAATTTCAGAAGTACGGTTCGACCATGACGTTCTTGGTTCGACCTGTTCAGCAAGTCGAACCTAGGTCGAACCGGTGATATGAAACTTACAGAATGGTGGTTCGACTTAAGCTGATATGGTTTGACCTGTTCCAGTAGGTCAAACCCAAGCCGAACCGAAGGAAAAGGTGTTCAGAATGATGATTTCACCACGATGAAGTTGATTCGACCTCTTCCACAGGTCGAATTGAGGTCGAACCAAGCCAGAGAAGTGTGTTCTTAATTCTGTCCTTCTATGATGCATGAGTTGGGCTATTGATTTTGTGCATTCATATGTTCATGTGTTAATTTCTATTGAGAAAAAGCATGTATAATTTGATAAGTATATTGAGTTCTTGTGAAGTTGATCTTAATTATGTGCTATGGGGAGTACTTAGGATTCTAATTACCTATGTGAGGATTTGAGCCTTGATAATCATGCTTGATCATGATTGTTTTATTCTTGAGAGGACCATTCATATGAACGTATTCTAGAACTTGGCTTGGAGTCTTGTGTGAGACTTATGATTGATAAATTGCTGGGACTTGATCTTAGGCCATTATTTCGTGATTAAGTTACTTAGCCAAATTTTATCCTTCCTAATGATTTTATTAACCTTTGGATGCCCCGTTGAGCCGTTAAAGCTTTTTCTTTGGTAGCCGAAGTAAATAACCTTATAAACCTTTACTTGAGCTTTGATTAACCTATTCATTGGTAGAGAGAGTTGAGGTGAGTAAGTGTTGCAAGAAGAAAAAGGAAGATAGAATATGGTTGGATGAAAAGAATATGGTTAAATCTTGTTTAGGAGTAGTGCCCGAAACTAGTACCCCGATTGTTTTTATACATGGTGCGTGAAGCTTAGCAGCTGACTGCCTATACATGAGAAGAAGGGTAGTGCCTGAAACTGGTACCCGAGCTGTCCAACGAAGAGATGATGTTGATGCCATGAAATGAAGGAAAATTCAGGAATTTTACAAGTTCAAGAGACGACATTGGAGGAGAACTTGCTGTAAGAAGAAGAAATCGAGAACCGCCAAGGTAACTCTCTACTAGTGTCTTAAGTCACTAAGTCTAAATTTTCCTACCTTTTTCAAAGAGCAAACATTACAACCTGAAAACAAGTCCTTTGTGATCCTAGTGAAGAGTTGATTATAAGTTGATTTTAGAGACCTTTGTCAAGCTTATGGTTACGCGTGAATATGGATTGATATGAGTGTTTATATTAACCTATATAGTGCCTCACGCACTTGAGTGAAAGAGAATAAATACTTATCTTGTGAGCGAGATTACTTAGTACTCCGAATGGTATGTGATTGGATTGGTTTTTCATGAGTGATATATATGAAGCAATTAATACTTGTTCGATTTAATAAAGTTGCATGTGTGATACGTGTTGTACTTGAATCTTGGTGAATTATACACGACTCCTGTGGTTTGATTTGGTGGCCTCGGGACGAGCAACATGTAAGTTTGGGGGTTTGATGAGTGTGTAAATTCACAAGTTTGGCACCATGTTTTGTGCTAGTTTTGGAGAGTTTTGAGGTGGAAATAGGTGGAAAACCTATATATATTGTGAATTAGCATGAATCAGGTGTTAGTGGAGCTATTTAAGTGGTTTTCATAGCAAAATCGGAGTGGAAGTGCCAAGAATCGAAGAGACGAAGTCGAGACCACGCGAACCGCCAAGGAGAGAGGTGGGTTCGACCTGTTGGAGGAGGGTTCGACCTCTCCTACAGGTCGAACCAGCATTGCAAAGTGTGCAGGAAGAAGGTTCGACCACGACTCAAGGGGTTCGACCTGTCTGTCAGGTCGAACCAGTTCGCGAGAAGATGGGTTCGACCATGATATTAGGGTTCGACCTGACGGTTGGTCGAACCAGGAAGCAGAAATTATCCAGTGTTGGGGTTCGACCAAGACCCGAGGGGTTCGACCTGTACAAGAGGTCGAACCAAGTGCAGAGTACTTCCAGTAGGTGGGTTCGACCTGTGGTTCGACATGCGGCCAGTGGTTTGACTTGTTTGACGAGGTCGAACCGACGTGCGGGAACTTACCTTATCTGGATTTTCGAGGCCAAAACGCGTGAGATCACTTGAAAAGCCCATTCCAAGCCCTAGAGACGTGATTGCAAATTTAAAAGAAGGCTCATGCAGTCAAGAAACATGCCCACACATATCACCAATCACCAACAACACAATACAAGAGAGCTTTCATCTAACCATGATTGTTCCTAGATCAATCATGGGCTAGAGCCACTTCAGTAGTTCTAGGGTTATGAAGGTTTCATGAGTTGATTTATTTTTCGTGTGTATACTCCGTACAACACTATTTGTGGTTTAGTTTATATAAGATTGCACATTTTTAATCATACTCATAGTCGTTTTATGCATTAATAATCATTATGTAGAGTCTGAATGCATGACATGGTTATTGGTTGAGTGCGTTCACTAATGAGCAGGGTTTATTGTTATAATTCTAAGTGAAGGGATTCTGAGGTTTTATTAGAACCGTCTTATATGAATGTTTGTTAATTGAATTGTATTCGGGTTAGCAAGTAGGATTATGAGTATAACTTTATAGTACCGAAAAAGGGAGATCAAATCGGGTTAGAGTACTAAATGCACGGAAAATAATTGATTATGATAGTACCTAGAAAGGGAGGTAAAGTATACGTCTTGCTCTGAGGATACTCACACGTGTCAAAAGCTTATCTATTTGTGTCTATAGAATAGATTTTTATGGTCTAGCGATGCGTTCATAAACCACAAGGCAGAGTCGGACATCGACACACGAAAGTATGAATTAACGAATGAAACTGGATGGCTTGACGAACTACCTATTATCTTATTTGATCACAACTACTATTTTCTTGTTCTTGTTATTTATTTGCTATTTTTATTATTACTTAGTTTACAAACCTACAAATATAATTCTCAACATAGTCATAATTGCTAGAAAATAACAAAAGTAATATTTATCCGTCCCGTGGATTCGATATTTAACTTGGTCACCTTCGAAACTACAATTGATATCCTTCATACTTGGGGATTATAGTTGTGTGTTGAGAAAACGCTCATCATAAATCTTACCCATAGTCTTGAAAATTACAAGAGAAATTAAGAATCGAAGTAAACCCAAGATGCGGGCACCGTCGCGTCTCTCTCCATCTTGAATCTTCACTTGGCTCTCACTTGACTCGATAGACGAATCTCTCTCCACAGCTTCATGGGTGATGGTAGGGTTTCGGATGTTGTGTAGAATGAAGGTGGTGAATGGTCTCTCTCCCTGCTGCGTAGGGTCTTCCTTTTATAACTTTAGCTCCTTCAACGGACCTCTAATGGGCTTTTTGAATGAAAACATATACTGAAGATGTAAAAATATGGATTCGAAAACTTCTCGCGCATTGGTTCGCCCAAAGCCCTTAGTCAAACCATCTTCAGCCTGGTCGAACCGGTGTGTAATAAACTAGTAGGTGTCTGGTTCGACCCAAATCGCCGGTTGAACCAGAAGCTTTGTGATCGAATCCTCACTGCAAAACTTCAGGCTTTTGGTTCGACCACAGTTCGACCATCATGCCTAGTCAAACCATAATGTCGTGTTCGAACCGTGCTATCAAAAATTTTTAGGCTACTAGTTCGACCCGAATCGGTGGTCAAACCACTCGTGTTCTGGTCGAACCAAGCACTTTCACGCTCCTCTTCCGATTCCATGCACTTCTGTCCTGTTATTTTTTCATCTTTTTGCTTGTCCCCAAGTGTAGGGAATCAATTGTAAATAAGCGTGTGACAAAGTCTATTATCGAACCTAAAGGATAATTCTAGACTTACTGATTTAATCTACTTATGACATCTCTAACCTAAGACAAATCTGAATTTTCAAGAGAATTAATTAAACTAAAAATTCTATTAATAATTACTAAAATAATAAAATAGTAAATAAAAATAAGGATGAAGTGTTCAAGAGAGAAGATAGATAGTACTAGGAAATCTAGTTAAAATCATGTCACTAGACAATCGGTTAGAATTCCTGTAGATTTTATGAAAACAATCACTTAATTATGTTAAATCCCTTTGGTGAAGTAAACTTAACACATAAATCTGGTTCAAACCCTCAGATACAGAAGAATAATTCCTACTCCATTCTAGGTACTTAATAATTAATCTCCAATTCCCACCTAATAATCTAAGAAATCAAATCCTCTAGAATGATAATTAATAGATATATTAAGTGTCAAATATTAATTATTCTAATGAATAAAGGTTATATGGTTAAGCCTCCTTTACCCATAAATAGACAGACAAATATAATCACTTTATGACACAAGTAATAATCATAAATATGCAATGGTAATTGGCATCTTCATGAATAAAGACAGATCATATAAGACAAAAAATATAAGTCTCAAATTCAAAGCATTAATAAAGAAATAAGTATACTGCAGAAATCCAACCTAGTCTAGATCATCAATTCAAACAAATTCAACCTTCAAAACCTAGCACTATCCAAGAAGTACTAGCCCATGGTGTTACAAGCAATACCCATGGTTAGGTATGAAAATAATCCCATGAGTCTATAATTCAAAAGTAAGAAGGAAAGAATAAGAAAACCCTAATTGTGGCATGATTCTCCATTCTTTCTTCCGTGGTTCTGAACCTTCTCGTTCTCCTTCTCAGGTAGGCAACACTGATGAACTCTCCATGATGGGTAGATGGGATGGTGAATCTTGATTTCGATAAGGTGGCAGGGAAAGGGTATGGAAAAGTATGTAGGGTTGTGGAGAGTTATGGTTTGGAACACCCCAAGGACTCCTTTTATAGTTGAGTACTAATAATTCCCGAATTCTGACTCAAAAATAGGCTTTTTAACGTCAAAAACACAAACAGGCCGAAAAAATGATGAAACTACAAATTTGGGCTTGACGGGCATCGGCACAAGTCGTGCCAAGGGTGGCACGAGTCGTGCCGGCAGCTAGCGTGCGGGATTTCTCGACTTTCTCGATGGCACGGGTGTGGCGCTCTCGGCAGACATGGGCACTCGTGCTCGGCGGCTCTCGGCAGGCGCGCTTGGCAGGTCGTGCGGGCGCCTCTCGCAGCATGTGCGGCAAGACTTGGCTAGGCTAGGCGGCACGAGTTCTCCTCCTGGCCAGCACGAGTCGTGCCGACTTCTTTTCTTCTCGACTTTACTCCCGACTTCCTTTTTGCTCTTTTCACCTTGTTTTCCACATAAAAATACGAAATAACACCTCACATATATCAGTAACACAAATGTATGCAATTCAATCATAAGATGCTCAAATACGAATATAAATACCACAAAATGGTGCAAAATTGGACCCTAAAGCACGCAGATTTCCACACTAATCTCCTGTTTTCCTTTGAGAATCCGCTCAAACGGCCTCACACGCACCTGATTCGTGACTTTCCACTATATATATAGATTTATCTTGACTTAAGATCAAATCATACATCATTATTACAGAAATCAGAGCTTAAAATACGTGAATTTACACTCTCATCAATGCTCATCTTGTTTTATCATGTACACCCACTTGTTCTTCAAAGCATGTTTTCCCTTTTGTAGTTTCACCAGATCAAATATGTCATTTTCATGCAAGGACTTCATCTCATCTTGCATTCCTTCCAACCATTCATTCATGTGTTCTCCACGAATTGCTTCTCCTTAGCATTCAGGCTCTCCCCCCTCGGTCAAGCACACATATACTGATCAAGATGATACATCCTAGAAGGTACACGAGCTCTACTGCTTCTTCTAGGTGGTTCTTGAACCTACTGTTCTGGAACATCATGTGGTTGCGGCTGATCGGTATCCTCTTCATCATGCAAAGGATGATCGACATGCTCATCATTACCGAAATCAGGCTGATCCTGATTCTCCTTTTCAGCTTCTACACTTGATACCACATGTTGGGTTTATTAGCCCAGGGAGCCGGGCCCAATCAATCTAATAGCATGATATTATCCACTTTGGGCCTCCTACTGGCCCGCACGGTTTTGCTCTCTGGGCTCACGCCCAAAAGGCCTCATGTTAGGGAGAGTACATCCCTCATTTATAAACCCATCATCATCCTCACTTCTAACCGATGTGGGACTTTGGTTGACATCCAACCAACATAAATCTAGTACTCATTCGAATTCTCTTCATAAAGATGAACCGTCCTTTCCTATACAGGATGCGAGATGTAGTGGAACGTGTCGATCCTATTCTGATGTACAGAGTCTGCTCTTTTATAGTGGAATGTGGATTTGGATCGAAAGCAGGACCTGGACCTCAAACTTATGGTGCTCAGTATCGAATGGCCATGCTTAGTACTTTTCTCAATGTCGAGTGACCCACTCGATGTTGATCGAGTGATAGTTGCTTGTGTCTTCGTTGAGTTCTCATTCTTCCAAATTCTCCGCTCGGTATCGAGCACTACTGCTTGGTAATGACTGAGCATTCTGCCAGGTTAAAAGCTCCAATCTTCCACAACACTTGCTCGATCTCGAGCGGTAATGCTCAGTGATAATCGAGCATTCTACATGTAACATTCCATGGTTTCAAGAATAGGTGCTTGATGTCGAGAGTGGATGCTCGATCACTCCCAAGCATTATTCCCTATCTCTCCATTAGTGCTCTGCCTCGAAGTCTGACTTTTGACCTTTTTTTCCTCTCTTTTCCTATCCAAAATTTGACAAAATACCTCTCATGCACCTTTTTGTTAGTAACACTCAAAGCATTATGATTTTTACAAGTAATAACAACTAATACACTCAAACAGGTATCAAATCGGACCCAAAAGTACATGAATTTCCATCCTCAAATAGATTTTTTTTTTTGGGCCTTGGCCATCCACCCCTCCATTTTACCAACTTACACCCACTTGATTTTTCAAATCATAAATTTATATAACAAATAACTAAAACTCAGTCAATCTACCCCAAACATTATAACACACCTCACATCTGTACAATTAAACCTCTCCAAACTCAAGACCCAAACCAAGACACCCACCAACCCCCTATATACAAACCCTCTTTCTCAACTCAAAGGTAGAATAGGTAAAAAAAAAAAAAAACTCCAGCTTTCCCCACCTCATAAATCCACCCATGCCCTTAAACGTGGCACAATATCGGTAAAAGATATGCTCAAGACTTTATAAGTATAATATTAATGCATTTCAACCGATTAAAATGCAGTCATAAATGTTTCTTATTTGTTCCGATGCAAGATCGTTCAACCAACTAGGGCCAATGAAATAAGAAATGTTCAACAGAAAATGATCGAAAAATATATTAACGTTCGACCAGACTTGGTCGAACATAATATAGTATCTACGACTATGATTTGCCAAATAGAAGCAAATTTTTTTATCAAAACCTGCCGAACAGAAGCATATTTTCTAGTTTTGACAATAAATTTTTTCATGTAGGATTCCGTTGTTTTGTCTACAATATGCAACGGTGTCTCAATAGAGCACAAGCTTAGTACAGATTCTTTATGGTTGATGAAAGCACGCAATACAACTTTGACCTCATAGCTATCCACACAATAGATAATTAGGAATGCCCACTTTTGTAATATTAATATGCCATGATCAAGCATTGGTTTAACTTTAAGATTAGCAAGAGCAACTATAACCTCATTTCCAGCAACATCTTCAGCCAAGATCTTTTGAAGTCTCGAGTTCACACTTTCATCAAGAAAGACAGTTGGATTCGTCTTTAGACCAAATTAAAGGGTCCAGCCTTATGCGGTTCACACAGAACCACAAACTGCTGCCGTGCATAGACTTTACCGTGCTCAGCTAATTGTAATTTTTCCTTCAATTCCTTAACTTGTCTTCTCAACTCAACATTATTTTTTGATAACCACAAAATTTCTGATTTTAGCATATTTATTATTCTTTGAAGAATCACATGATGCAGAATCAACCTGCTTAGCAATCTATAAGATAATCAAGTTAATTTTTCGTAGAAATGAACCATGAAATGTAAAAAGCACACAATTTTTCACAGTAGAAATATGAAATAATCTCATAATATTAATTTTTTTATCAGGAGAAAATATATCAAATGTAGTCTATTTCATAGAATGAAAATTGGATCCAGTTTTAGTACACAAGCTAAATATTTTAGCAACATGAAAAATCAGCACAAAGTATCACATATAAGAAAACCTCAATTTAATCTCTCTTGGGCGATAATTAATAAACATGATTCAAAACAAGCATTGCATAGAGATAGTCAACTTCCACCAATCGTATAAAAAGAAATATAAAAACTATAATATATAGCAATTACATCTATGTCCAAGATTCAATAACACTGTTTAGACGTATAAGAAACCCGTAATGCATATACATATATAATAAGGATAATTTAATAAAATATATTAGTATTAAAATTCTTTTAACAATATATAGTTGTTTCATGGAAGTTTATGAATATAGGTAGAGTCGCTCACAATTTTCTGCCATTAAGTCGCCAAGTGTAACGGCACTCACATAAATAATATTTAAAATAATTAAATAATTTAATAGTTTATACTTTATCTGTTCTGCATCAATATTTATATCTATTTTTTACACACGTCCAACATAATATTCATTTTTTCACATATCTCAATAACTTTTCACATCTTTTTAATTAAGTTAAATAAAATATTTCTTCTATTTATTACTTTATACATAAGAACATTTTTTTCTTAAATTCGGCGCATAAAAATACGTGAGTACATCATGAAACAGAGAGAATATTATATTATGGGCAACACTTACGTTAAACCGTCTCAAATAAAATTGTTTTTATGTGAGACAATTTTTAATAAAAAGTTAATATATTTTAAAAAAATGATTCTTTAATAAAAAGTTTTAACTATTTTAAAAAATTAAAATAGTCTTATATGATACGGTCTCATGCAAGTGTAGCAAATAATGTAATATTAATTTACTCCCATCCCAAAATAGTTGTGTTAGTTATTGTAGACACAGAGTTTAATGAAAATTATTTTTTAACTAACTTTATTGACTTTTAATGAGTAGTGTAGTCTTTTTATAATAAATAAATTATAAAGTTTATTATGTGTGTTAGACGAGAATGATAAAATACTATAGTATTTTCTAACCCAATATTACATATTAAAATATTTACTCATTCCGTCCACTAGCTAGTATATCATTTTGCTATTTTGGGCGTTAGCCTTAAATGATTTTTTTTCTTTTTTTAAACATACAAGACTCACACATATCACTAATACAATTAAAATATGAGATTCACACACCCCACTAATACAACTACTCACTGCACATTAAATAATAATAATACTCTTTAATGCGGAACGGAGTATAAACTACTCACTCCGTCCCTTTTCAATACTTACGTTTGCTTTTTATAAGTTGATTAAAGAATTTAGTATTTTAATGGATAGTGGATTGGAAGATATAATATTTAATTTAATATAAAGTGGATAAGTGTATTAAAGTTAGATGTGGGTTTTATTGTGATATATTAATTATTTTTGGTGGGTTTATATATAAAAAAAAAAACTGAGAAACGTAAAAATTATAGTAAGACGCAAAAATTAAAAATATGTAAAGATTGAAATGGGACGAAAAGTACTAAATTATTTTAAATATTATATTTTATTATATTTATATAATTTAATTATTATTTTATTATTATTTATATGGATCGCCATTCCAACTGGCGACTTAACTTGAGATAATTGCAAGTCGCCGGTTCTACTGGCGACTCTACCTAATTTAATAAACAACCCTCAAACAGCTATATACAGTTAAAAAGAATTTAAAACTAACATAGTTGATTAAATTAGCCCACATATAACAACTAGCTGAAACTTGTGCCCTCCATCAAATATTCGAATTAATGGTAGTAGATAAATTATTTATGAAAAAAAGAGGCACCTCAATGTTAGAATTTGAAGCGGAGCAAATATGGTCGGCTGATTTGAAGAGAAGAATCCATGGGGAAACAAAAACGCGAATACGTATCCTACAAATACTCCAACCCCAATCGCCACCAAAATTTGCGATTCGCAGAGTGATGATTGATTGCTCTTCTTCCTCTGAGCCACCACCATTACCCATAGCAGACCCCATTTATAGCTGGATTGATTTTCTAAATAATTAAATCGCAGTTGATGAATAACAAAACAATCCCAGCGGATCGAATTGTAGGGGATTGAATCACAAATTAAATCGCCAAGGCAATTATAAATTGCATGATTTAATACGATCCCAAGGTGAATATACACATTTTGTAAAACTTTTGGAATGAATATCATTTGTTGAATTTCTCGAATGGGATGAAATTACACATTCGAATGGAAAAAAATAGTACTTCCGTCCCACTGAAATTTCCCCATTTTATTATATTGCGCGTCCCATTCAAAGATCTCCAATTTTCTATTTTAGTAAAAGGGCCCCACATACAGGGATGGCAACGGGTAGGGTATCCGCTTATTTTGGAGTACCCATACCCGTATCCGATTAAAAAAACAACTATCCGTATCAGTCCCGTTTAAAAATTTTATTATGGTACCCGTACCCTTCTCATTACCGTTTATCAATACCCGCAGGTACCCATACCAGTTTAATATTAATTTATTTATATATTTATATTTTTTATTGTCTAAATAAGTATAATAATAAAAATTACATTATTATTAATTAAATATAAAATAAATATAATATAAATTGTATTATTTTAAATAAATATTTTATAAATATGATTAAATAAAACTTATAATTATTAATTAAATATATAAAATATCTTATCATACATAAATTATATAGTATATATTAAATTTTATAAGAAAATATATATATAATCGGGGTACCCGCGGGTATTTGAGGCATTACCCGTATCCGTCCCAAACTCTAATGATATTTTTCACAACTACCCGTACTCGTCCCAAACCCGTTTACAACTGCCCGTACTCTAACCATTAGGGTTCAGATAGACCGGTACCCAAAAATACCCGTCCCATTGTCATCCCTACCCACATATGGGCCACCACTCAGTCTCACTACTAATACAATTACCCATTACATATAAAATAATAATACTTATTAATTCACATGCAAAATGCAAATGGGAACTTATAGATGGAACAGAGAGAATAGGAAAGAAGGAGAATAAAAATATAAAATGAAAATTAGGACTTTTTTCAACTTATATACGACCCATTTAGTGATGAGTCGGGTTGGGCGCACGGTTATTAGATCTGTGCACGACACAAAAGATACCAACTCTTGATCTAATGGCTAGCTACATTTTCTTTATTTATTTATTATTCATATATATATATATATATATATATATATATATATGACCATAGATTAAGTTAAGTGACCTCAAAATTTAGGTATAATCATACATTACTAATGAATGTGAAAATTCATGTACTTTTAGGTCCGATTTGATATCTCTTTGAGTGTGTTAATTGCTATAATTTGCACAACATGCTTTGAGCGTTACTGACAAAAAGTTGTTTAAAAGGTATTTTTGTCGAGTTTTGGATAAGAAAAAAGACACAAAAAGATCAAAAGTCGGACTTGGAGTTGATTAGCCATAAATAGGCTTTGGTCGATCTTAATCGAGCATGGCTACTCGTTTAGAGCACCAATGGAGAGAGAGAGAATGCTTGGTGGTCACCAAGCACTCATGCTCGATACCGAGCAGAGGTTCTGGAAGATGTGGAGCTTAACGTGTAGAGTGCTCGACTACTTTCGAGCAGGAATGCTCGATGCTGAGCAAGTTTCAACGAAATGAATAATTCTACCAAGTTTCCGAGCAGTCGTTGCTCGATGACCATCAAGCGGAATGATCAATGCCAAGCAAAAGGGAGAGTACCCTTGCTTGGTGGCAAGCAACGCTAGTTTGAGTCCCAAATGTGTGTTTTCTAGCCCAATCCATAATACGTCTGAGGCAAAACTTAAAGATCTGAGTTCCACTAAAAAAAGAAAAATTTCTGCCCTATAAAAATAAAGTGATACATTATACACCACCTCCATTCCATAATACCCATTCACCATCACTCATCTTTCATCAGTCGTACCTGTTGGAGAGGATTCAAGTCAATTTTTTTTACTTGGTTGGAGATGGAAATCCTGGCAAGGGCAAAAGTTACAACAAGGGAGTTAATTTACTCTTTCCAGGGTTCTTTCTTGTTCGATTTCTTTCTTTCTACAAGTTGGACTCATGGTTAGCGTTTATTTCATTTATGTGATTGAATCTTGTAATACCATGGGTTGAGTTTTCTTTTGGTATTGTTAGGGTTTTAATAGTTTGAGCTATGTGATTTGATGATTTAGACATGGTTCATGAATATTGCAAATTATTTATTTTTATATTGAAGAAACATTTTGAGACCTCTATGATTGTATTTTGAATTCTTTTCCATGTGATGTTTTATGAAGTTAGCTTGCATTGGAATATTATTTGGTAGGAATCTGAATTTTTATATGAACGTAGTTGTTTTCTGTGGCCGCTAAAGTAGATTGATTAATATAACTTTTAATTATTAGACAATTTATATTAAATATCTTGTGCTAGGTAAAACACCATTGTTTGGTATTTAGTAAGGAGACATAGAATTAATTCATTAAAACCTAATGGGAAAAACTATTTCTGTTAAGTACCTTGTAAGGGAAAGGCTTAATTGTACAAGTATCTAGAAAGAGAGAGAGGATCGAAAAGTAACTGATCCTAGAATTTTTGGTTATTTATAAGTCTAGAATTCACTTGATTATAGTAATTTAGCTTGACTTAGTGGTCCTCCTATTAATTGTCTGTAGGGTAGTGAATTATAATTTTAGAGAGTCATTTTACATGGTCAAACTGGATTGTCTTAAAATTACCAATCCTTTATCTTGAACATTTGAACATTTTCTCATCAATCTTTAATTCCAGTCTTTATAATTTTATGCGCAGTAGTTTATTAGTCAAACTCTCAAATCTGGATTTGTCTTATATTAGAATAACCATAATTAGGATTTGTGTTGTCTAAGAACTGTTTTGTGGGTTCGATAATTCAAATTGGTCATACGTGAATTACAATTGATCCATTTACACTTAAGGATGATATTATATTTCTATAGAAAATTAGTATAAAAAAAAAAGAAAAAAGAGATTTAACTCAAAAACAAATTTAACTACTATTTTACCCAAAATATTTCATATGAATGTAAGATCATACTCTCTCCTTGTGTAATAAACTCTTTCACTTTTACTCATTTATTTATCCTACAAAATTCTTTTTTCTAATTTTTTTTATCCAATAATCTTAAAAATTATTTTGATTTTAAAATTATTACTCTCACTTAACGCACAATATTATTTTATACATTATTTATTACTTAAAATACTCATAAAAGTTACAAATTTAATTTAAAAATATATACATATTTCTTAAATAACATAGAAGAATAGGCATTAACGATTATTTGATATTAAATAAGTATTTTTTTTTGTTAGATGGAGTATACACACAAAGTTAAAATAAAGGTTTCGCAAACCACTAAAATAAAACTCACAGATCTGGTTATAATAATAATACCCGTAGTGAAATTGGTAAATGTTATTTCAATGGAAACGTTTACAAAGTACTTATGTACAATGTGAGTACAAGTTCTATCCCACCTATCCAACCTACCTAAGCAAAGCCTAGGGTGAATACATCAAGAATTTAAATACAACGATGTAATCTGCAATTTAATCTTATTCACTATATGTCTCGGCAACAACATCCTCTTCTCAAAATGTAGAGCATTTCTTTCCATCCAAATATAGTAGACGTAAGTAGCAAAGGTGATGTATAAGAGTCTTCGTGCCTTAGAGTTGCTACGAGTGTCCGCTATAATTTTTCGTAAGGAATCCGTGATAGACGTGATAGTCCTCTTCCTCCACCCTATCCATCTTTTAACTTCTTCCCATATATGCTTGATATAAGGACAATGAAAGAAAATATGTGGAACTGTTTCAAGATCAAAATAAAATCCACACCGTCCATCCTCTCGAGTGCACCAAGCCCTATCCTTTGTTGCCAATCGCTCTCTATGAACAAGCCAGAGCCTAAAGCTATACTTCTTCACTATCTATTTGTGTCATATATGCTTGTAGACAAAGCTAGGGTCGGCTTCATGACTGCTCCTCAAGAGTGTGTACATACGACTTGCTTTGAATATCCCATTCTCACAACAACTCTTCATGATTTGATCCACTCTCTCATCTCCTCCCCCCTCACGCTCAATTGCATTTCGGATACTGATCAGTATTTTCCATAAATATGCAGAATTCACTCCAGGGGAGATCACTGTCCAATGCATTGAGGTAAGATAGACTGAATGAATCCATTTTACCCATAGTGAGGAGGCTTCTTTGTGTACATCCACTTGATTTTTTAGGTTGTAGGATATCCTTCCAACTCACTAGACTCACCTTCATACCCTACAAAAATCTTCGAATCAATGCCTCTACGCTATGTATCACCACAATTAGAATTTTGACAATGTCATACCAGAAAGATAAGATGCCATAGATCACTGAGGTGATTAGCTCCAATCGACCCGTGAATGATAGTAACTTCGAAGACCAAGACTGAATCATGCTGTTGATATCATTCAATAGAGGTGCAAAGTCCTCCACTCCTATCCTCTTGCTACATATTGAAATACCCAAATATTTAAAAGGAATGGTATCTTTATTGAATGAAATAATCTGAGCAATCTGTTCATGGCTTTGATTTGGTATTCCTGATGTGATGAGGCTTGATTTCTGGGGATTTATGACCAATCTCGAGTCATTAGCAAAGTCTTTCAAAATCTGATCCATAGAAGTAGTGGTTACAATGTCTCCATAACCCAAAATAAGTAATTCATCAGCAAAGATCAAGTGCGAAACCTCTACACGTTTACAGATTCTAGAGTGGAATCTATATTCATGTAGGTCCATGGGTCGCATCATCAATCTACTAAGATACTCCATGCAAATGACAAAGAGGAGGGAAGAAATAGGATCACCCTGACAAAGACCCCTTTTGCCTTTGAATAAACCCTCCGTTTTACCATTGATGAGTAAGGAATATGAAGTAGTTGTGACACATTGCTCAATCCACTTTCGAAAGTTAGAGGAAAAACCTAACCCCATAAGCAAATCAAAGAGAAATTTACAATTAATAGAGTCATAGGCTTTGGAAATATCTACCTTGATTGCCATAGGGGAGATAGTGCCCTCCTTCCTTCCATAACCTCTGAAAATCTCCTCTACAAGCATAACACAATCCCTCAACTTTCCATCCTTGATAAATCCAAGCTGAGATGGACTAACAAAGTAGGAAGACATAATCTGAGACGAGCTGCCAAAATCTTAGAGATAATCTTGTACACGGTGTTGCAACAAGATATAGGCCTAAAATCCTTGACTCCTGGCTCATGTGTTTTTTCAGAATTAAGAAAACAAAGGTAGCATTGATTTGCTTGAGTAATTTTCCTTTCCGAAAAAATTCCTTCACTGCTGCCACTACATCTCCTCCCACCACATTCCACGTACTTTGGAAGAAAGCCGATGTGTAACCGTCTGGCCCCGAAGATTTATTCTTGTTGATGGACCATAATGCCTCATTTATCTCCAACTCTTCAACAGAGTCCTCCAATCTACATACATCCTCCCAAGAAAGCCGTGGGCGTCTCTCTAACACCTCCTGACTCACTGTATCAATAGCGGGTCTCTCTTCACCAAGAATTGATTGATAATAAGAGATGAACGTGTAAAGCAATTCCTGATACGAAGTAGTAGGACCACTAGCAGTGTTCAGAGAATGAATACCATTCCTCGCTACATTTCTTCGAATAAGTGAATAGAAATACTTGGTAGGACGATCTTGGTTCTTTGTATGAGTGTGTATGAGAACCTGGATAAGAAAGTTAGCTTCGCAATCCTCCAAGTGTTTCAACTTGTTGATCTCATCACCTATCTCCAAGTGCAGTGCATGATTCCTCAGATCCGACATAAATAGATATTGGAGATGGATAAACCATTCTCTTCCTCTTTTCACCCTTTCTGATATGTGGTTATAGTTTTGCTTGTGAAGCTCCTTCAGGGATTTTTTTAAATAACTTCAGTTTTGGCATAACGAGTATTATTTGGTACCTGCAACATGAACCTGCCAATGAAGAGAGGTTAGAACAATAAATTTATCATGGTTAGTTCAAAAATTGCAAAATTTGAAGGGTCTTATATGGATAGTGGTCAGAATGCGTCCCTTGAGGAAGAAAGATCATGTGTAGTTCCCAACCCATACTTCTCCACAACATGCATGTCATCACTCCATCAATTTTTGAACACGAAGCTCCATTAGACCAAGTAAAGAAGCAACCAGTCGATCTAGTATCTTCCAATCCCATGATAGAGCACTCATCATGCATTTCTCTAGTCCCTATATTCTGTGAGCTGCTATTTCTTTCACCTTCAAACCTTACACAATTGAAGTCACCTCCCAATATCCAAGGTAAAGAGTTGGAGTAAAAGAGAGAGATGAGGTGTTGCCACAATGATCTTCTAGCAACATATCTATTATGAGCATAGATGACTGTGAGAGCAAAATTCTTCAATGTAGTAAGACATCTAACACTCACTGTGATCGCTTGATCAAAAAGGACAAAATTATCCAACTTAATTCTCAATGGATTCCAAACAACAATTATTCTTCCACCATTGCAATGATTAAAGTTGTGAGTACAATTCCATCCTAGAAACACCTTTCTAACAACATCATCTACATTACTGATAGTTAACTTAGTTTCCACTAAGCCCTCTATAGCCACATCGTGTTCACGCACAATTTTCTTGAGTGCGTTGTGGGTTGGTGATGAGTGTGTAAATTCACGAATCTTGCACCTGGATTTATGCTATTATGAAGTATTTGAAGGTTGTAATCATTTATAAACCAATATATATTGTATGAAGTCACGAATCAGGTGTTGTTGGAGCCATTTGAGTGGTTTTTCAAAGGAAATCGGAGTAGAAGTGTTTAAAACTGAAGGAAGAAAGTCGAAGCCATCCATTTGGGTGAAGCAGGAGTGCAATTCGACCAGAAGAAGGAGAATTCGACTAGGCCTGCTGGTCGAATTGGAGGCAGAACACTAGCAGAAGGTGGATTCGACCATGGCAGGAAAATTCGACCTGGGCATCAGGTCGAATCCTGGTCGAATTGATCAGTGGAGAAGCCAATTCGACCACGACATTTCAATTCGACCAGGGCCTCTGGTCAAAGTGAGCATCTGGAACTTACAGTAGGCTAATTCGACCTGGAGGGGAGAATTCGATCTGCTGTGTAGGTCGAATTGATCTTCGGGAACTTACCATATCCGTATTTTTATACCGTCAATGCGTGCGATCACTTAAAAAAGCCCATTCCAAGCCTGGGAGGTGTGATTACAAGTATAAAAGAAGGCTTATGCAGCAGTATAGAGAGGTTCGACATACATGGAGAGTAGTTGTTGACGTAGAGAAGAGAGATCGATCAAGATAAGAGAGATCATCCATCATCCGGAGGAGCTGCAAGAGAGGTTCCGCTGGAGATTCAAGTAAGATCGGTCCAACTAACCATGATTGTTCTTAGATCAATCATGGGCTAGAGCCGCTTCGGTAGTTCTAGGGTTATGAAGGTTTCATGAGTTAATTTGTCTTTCGTGTGTAAACTCCGTACAACACTACTTGTGGTTTATTTTATATAAGATTGCGCATTTTAAATACATACTTACGATCGTTTTGTGCATCAATAATTGTTGTGTAGAGTCTGAATATATAACTTAGTTATTGGTTGAGTGCGTTCACTGCTGAGCAGGGTTTTATGTTATAATTCTAAGTGAAGGGATTCCGAAGTCTTATTAGAACTATCTTATATGAATACTTGTTAATTGAATCATATTGGGGTTAATAAGTAGGATAAAGAGTATAATTTCATAGTACCTATAAAGAAAGATCATATCGGGTTAGAGTACTAAGTGCACGGGAAATAATTGATACTGATAGTACCTAGAAAGGGGGGTGAATTATATCTCTTGCTCGGAGGATATTCACACGTGTCATACGCATATTTACTTGTGTCTATAGAGTGAATTTGCATGGTTTAGTGATGCGTCCATAAACCACAAGGCTGAGTTGGATACCGTCACATGGAAGATGAATTAATAAGGGGAACTGGATGACCTGAAGAATTACCTACTTTCTTACTTGATCACAACTCACTTATCTCTTCTTCTTGTTATTTTTACTTGATATTTTAATTAATAGCTGTTACTTAATCTCAATATCACCATTATTGAATTTATCTACATAGTCTTAGTCTACTAGAACATAATTAAATTGATAATTATTCGTCCCTTGGATTCGATATTCACTTGGTCACCTTTCGAAACTACGATTGATATCCTTCATACTTGGGGATTAATTGTATGTTGAGAAAACACCCATCAAGTTTCTGGCGCCGTTGTCGGGGACGGCATAAAATATCTTTTTATTATTTCTATTTTTATTAGGACTATTTTAATTCTTGTTTTACTGTCTAACTCTTAATCTTTTCAGGTGTATGCTCATAAGATCAAAGAAAGGTGAATTAGAGCCATATAATCCTGAGATCGAAGCATCATCGAGGAAGAAAAAGAAGAAGAAGAGTAAGAATAAGAACGTAGATCAAACTGAAGCTCTTAACCTTGGAGTTGAAGTTGACGTGCTAAATTCGCAAATGATTGAAGCTGCAACCAAAGGTAATTTGAAAGTAGTGACAGTCAACATGGCAGCGAATCCGGACAATCTGGCCATCCGTGAAGTCTTCAAGAATAACGGGACTGGACACTTTGGGCTTCTAGGAGCAAGGGGACTAATACGAATTTAGATCTTCACCCCGCTCTTATTAGCATGATAGAAAGAAACTCCTTCTCAAAAGGGTCTTTTGAGGATCTGCAGTAGCATCTAAACAAGTTCTTGGGCTATGCAAGTACTCAAAAAGACGCAGGAGAACATGAAGATGCTAGAAAGATCCTCTTGTTTAAATTCTCGCTTACTGACAAGGCGAGAGATTGGTACGACACTTTAACACAGCTGAATGCACTACTTGGGAGCAATTGAAGTTAAAGTTCTTAGAAAGATATATGCCACCTTAGAAGGTGTTCAAGATGAAGCAAGACATTAATCAATTTACTATCGGTGGTGGAGAGAAGTTTCATGAAGCTTGGGACAGATTCAAGGACATACTTCGTAAGTGTCCACAACATGGGCTATCTAAAGCTCAATATATCAGCATATTCTACAATGGATTGGACTGTGATTCACGTGTGTTATTGGATGCTTCTTCTAATGGAGCATTGCTTACTAAGTCATCCGTAGAGGCTGAGAAACTTTTTGAAGATATTTCAATGAACTCAAGAGATTGGCCAACTAATAGAGTGAGAGGCACTTACGTCCTTGGAAAAGTAGCTAAGGTTGAACATGCTATGGTGAAAAAAGTAGAGAAGATGAGATCGTCACTAGCTTGTCCAATATCAGCAAGCTACTTGAGTCCCAACAAAAGCAAATCAGTGATATATCTCAGCGCGTACCAATCATGCAGCAGGAAGTTATGAATGATGGAACGATCCAAGAGGAGATGGAAGAAGCAAACTACGCTATGGGCCAAAGTATTCAATAAACAAGGTATCAAAACCAGGGTAACCAGAATTATCAAGGGATCTACAACAATCGTGGTACCTCGGGTAATTATCAACTGCCTAGGAGGCCGGAGTTTTCATGGAGTAATCCTAACAATGCAATTCAACCTCCGATTGATGTTTATCCAGGTGTAAAAGTGGAAGAAGGAAAGCCAGGTTTCGAGAATACAGTGAATAGGTACTTGGCTAGGAATGATGCTAGAGTGGATCGTCTTGAGGCCAAGTTAGAGAAGGAGATTGATGCAAACCATGAGGATTTATCCAAGTAAGTGAAGGACCTTACATTGTTGATGGGGGAGATGGCAGGAAGTGTTAACAAGCTCACTCAAACTATTGAGAAAGGGAAGCTCCCGTCGCAAAGTATTGAGAATCCAAAGTCTTGCAACACCATCACATTGAGGTGTGGAACACAGTACGAGGGACCTATGAGGCCAGAATCAAAGTTGGAGACGTCGAGGGCTCAATTTGACCCCAATTCGACCTACACCACAGGCCGAATTCAGCAAGGGAGGTCGAATGAGCCTACTGGATGTGGTTCAGAAGCAACAGGTTTTCAATTCGACCAAGGGAAATTCAATTCGACCAGACCATCTGGTCGAATCCAGGTCGAATTTTACCCTCTGGAGTACTCTATTTCATCAGAAGCCCAATTCAACCAAAGTCAATTCAATTCGACTAGGGGACCACGTCGAATTAAGGTCGAATCCTACCTTCCAGAGCACTCTATTTTATCAGATGTTCAATTTGACCAGCAGCCATTCAATTCGACCAAATCCACAGGTCAAATTTAGGTCGAATCGAGCATACAGGGTGAGAATAGAGTTCTAGGTGTACAATAGGACCACTACGTACCCAATTCGACTAAGGCTCCTGGTCGAATCCAGGTCTAATCGTCTCCCACAGTACCTGTTTCTTCACCGAATACTCCTCATGATGTGAACATTACTCCATTGGTTCCAAAAGAGCAGAATACTGAGATCATTGTAGAGAAGAAGTGGGAAAGAGCCAAGAGGTTGAGAGCTGAAAAAGATAAAGCGGAGAAGGTCGAGCGTGATGAATGGGGTATTTCCAAAACAAAGATACCTCCGTTTTTTCCTTATAAGCTGGTTAAGAAGGGATTGGAAGAGAAGTTCAAGAAGTTTTCAGATATCATAAATAAGATAAGCTTGAGTATTCCTTTCTCTGAGGCAATAATTGAGATGTCGTACAATGCCCGATTCCTTAAGGATATACTGTTGAAAAAGAGAAGCTTGAGCGTAGTTGAGATGGTGAACTTGTATAAAAATTGCAATTCGATTATCCAAAGAAAGCTGCCGCAGAAGATGAAGGATCCTGGAAGCTTCACTATCTTGTGTGAGATAGGAAAAGGACCGGCACGACGAGCCTTGTGCGATCTTGGGGCAAGCATCAATTTGATGCTATTGTCTATCTTTCAAAGGCTTGGTTTGGGGGAGTTATCTCCTACAATAGTTGCTCTACAATTGGCGGACAGGTCGATGACTTTTCCGAAGGGTATCACTGAAGACGTTCTTGTCAAAGTGGAAAAACTAGTCTTTCCTGTGGATTTTCTTGTACTTGAGATGGAAGATGACAAGGATAACATCCCTCTTATATTGGGGAGGCCTTTCCTTGCTACTGCTGGGGCCATGATTGATGTTAAAAAGGGGGAGCTCAGGTTGCGGATGGATGAAGAAGAGGTCATATTCAACCTTGACAAAGCAATGAAGATGCCTATGGAGTCACAATGTCATAGTATTGATGTAGTGGAGGAGATTATGAAGAAAGATATGTCTTTGATCCTGTCTAAGGACCCTCTTGAGACATGCTTGATGGAGTCTCTTACTTATCCCACTACGGAGCTTGATGATCTCTCCAATGAGGTATGTATTGAATATTTTGAAAACTTACTTGCTTTGGGTGATGACAGGTATGAATTGGAGAAGTCTAAGGTTGAAGAAGTGAAGTGGACTAGAAAGTACTTGTCGTTAGATAGAGAGAGCATTCCGATGGAAGAAAAGAAAGAGGAGCTGAAACCGTTACCGGAACATTTGAAGTATGCCTTTCTTGGTGACAATGGGAAATATCCGATAATAGTATCTTCTTCCCTTGATGATGATCAACTTGAGGAGTTGTTAGATATTCTTAGGAAGTACAAGTCTGTGATTGGGTGGTCTCTTGATGATTTGAAAGGTATTAATCCTTCATATTGCATGCATAAGATAAGGTTGTTAGATGAGGCCAAGAGTAGTATCCAAAATCAGCGGAGGGTGAATTCCGCGATTCAAGAAGTGATTAGGAAGCAAATCCTAGCGTGGTTGGATGCTGGAATTATTTATCCGATTAGTGATAGTCCCCATGTGAGTCCATTGCATGTTGTAGCTAAGAATGGGGCATGACTATTATGAAAGCTGAGGATGGAGAGAAAATAGCCACTAGGATTCCAACGGGATGGCATGTGTGTACCGATTACAGGAAACTGAATGAAAATACATGCAAAGATCACTTTCCCCTTCCTTTCATGGATCAAATGCTTGATCGTCTCGCAGTGTATGAGTTCTATTATTTCTTGGATGAGTACTCGGAATATAATCAGATCATGATTGCTCCTGCTACCTTTCAGCGTTGCATGATGGCAATTTTTGATGGGTTGATAGAGAAGATCATGGAGGTGTTTATGGATGATTTTTTCTGTATTTGGTTCCTCCTTTGATATTTGTTTATCTAACCTTGCTACTGTGTTGAAGAGATGTCAAGAAACTAATCTTGTCTTGAATTGGGAGGTGTCACTTCATGGTGAGAGATGGGATTGTTCTTGGGCATCATGTTTCTGCCAAAGGATTGCAGGTGGATAGAGCTAAAGTGGTGGCAATTAAGAAGCTTCCACCACCGACCAATGAAAGAGGAGTGCGGTCCTTTCTTAGACACGTTGGATTTTATAGAAGATTTATCAAAGACTTCTCATAATACTCCAAGCCCTTGTCTCATTTACTTGAAAAAGATGTTCCTTTTGTTTTATATGAAGAATGTCTAACAGCTTTTCAGGTTTTGAAAGAGACGCTTACTACTGCACCTATCTTGATCACACCGGATTGGACTCAGCTGTTTGTACTTATGTGTGATGCATGTGATGTAGCACTTGGATTGGTGCTTGGGCAGCTGAGGAAAAAGAAGTTCTGCGACATCTACTATGCGAGTAAGACTTTTGATACAGCACAAAAGAACTACACTGTGACTGAAAAGGAGTTTTAGCTGTGGTGTATGCATTCAACAAGTTTCGACAGTATTTGGTTGGCATGAAAACTATAGTGTACACGGATCATTCTACGATTCGGTACTTGATGGAGAAAAAGGAAACAAAGCCAAGAATCATAAGATGGATTCTTCTTCTTCAAGAGTTTGACATGGAGATTCGAGATAAAAAAGGTACGGAGAACATATTGGTGGATCATTTATCAAGATTGGAGACAAGGGGGCATTGTGATGATTCTTTTGATTATATTGAGGAGATGTTCCCAGATGAGAAGATTATGGTTGTGTTCGTTGAAGGAGCTGAACGAGCATGTGTGGTTGCTGCACAAGGGATGAATCCATGGTATGTAGATTATGTCAATTACATTGCCGTGGGTAAAATTCCGAGAGATCTCAACCGATATCAACTTGCTAAATTCAAGAGGGATGTTGAGACTTTTATATGGTATGATCCGTTTATTTACAAGATATGCACGGATTCTATCATCCGTAGGTGTGTTCCCGAGATAGAGATGGAGAGTGTTCTCGAGTTTTGCCATGCACAACCTAACGGGGGGTACTTCGGAGCTCAAAAGACAGCTGTTAAGGTACTTCAATCCGCTCTCTATTGGCCTACTTTGTTTAAAGATTGTGAAACCTATATGGCGACATGCAATAGATATCAACGGATGGGGAATATAACTAGGAGAGATGAGATGCCACTTCAGCCGAGCATTGTTGTAGAGATCTTCGATGTGTGGGGGATCGATTTTATGGGGCCTTTCCCCCGTCTAATGAATTTCTCTACATCCTCTTAGCTGTGGATTATGTTTCTAAGTGGGTGGAAGCCATTCCTACTCGCTTAAATGATTCAAGGACTGTTATATCTTTCTTGAAGAAGCATATCTTTGCCCGCTATGGAGTTCCTAGAGTACTAGTGAGTGATGGAGGGTCTCACTTCGTCAATAAATTTCTGGAGAAGGTGCTTAAGGATTATGGTGTCAAGCATAGGGTTACTATACCCTATCATCCTCAAGCGAATGGGCTAGCGAAGGTCTCTAACCGTCAAGTAAAGCAGATTTTGGAGAAAATGGTAGGAACCAATAGAAAGGATTGGGCTATAAAGACCGATGATGTTTTGTGGGGGTTCCGTACAGCTTATAAGACAGTGTTGGACATGTCACCGTACCAAATTATCTATGGGAAGTCGTGCCACTTACCCGTGGAGATCCAACATAAAGCTTTTTGGGCTTTAAGAAGCTTGAACTTGTCTTTTAAGGATGTGAGAGAGTTGAGAATGACTCACATTAATCAACTTGATGAGTTTAGAAATCGTGCTTACAAGAATTCTGAGATTTACAAGGAAAGGATGAAGAAGTGGCATGATTCTAAGATCTCATATAAGAAGTTCAAGCAAGGTGATAAGGTATTACCTTTTAACTCTCGTTTGAAGTTTTTTGCAGGGAAATTGAAGTCGAAATGGATGGGTCCGCTCATGATTTATAGAGTCTGTGGAGGGGAGAGTTTTGAGCTTATTGACAAAGATGGAGACATATTGAAGCATTATAAGTCGCCGGATGATGCTTGCGTCGTCTTTGAAGATACCTTACATTGAAGTGGTTCCGTTGTAACCCTCCGACGTTAAACAAGAGCGCCTGTTGGGGGCTTTACCTTCCATTTATTGCTTTATTTCATTCGTGTGAGTAAGAAATTTTTATATTTGAAGTGCTTACTTATCGGCAATTACATCTCTTTGCAAAACTTAGTTTCGACTATGGTTTCTACTAAGTTTGGGGGGTGTGATGTGCTTACCTCAATAAGCATCGATAGTATAATCTTTTCTTTGTAACATTTGTTAGGGGAGTTAATTTTTTGCGACATATTTAAAACTTTAATCGGTTTTTATGTGTCAATTTTTTGTAACTTGCCTAATGTTTAGTGGTGTTTTGTTCCATATTTTGTGTCGTTTGCAGAGTTACTCATGAATGTTATATTTTAGGATTGATTCTTGATGAAGTTATGCTCTATTTTGGTACCTAATGTTCGTTTGTTAAGCTTGAAGTGTGTAGAGAATGAAGAAAACTCAATTTTGGAGCATTAGGGAGCCAATTCGACCAAGGAACATAGTCGAATCCAAGCATCCAGGTCGAAGTGAGGGGCAAAAATTGTCCAGTAGCCCAATTCGACCTGAGGCATGGCAATTCGACCAGAAGCCCAGGTTGAATTGAGGTCGAATCGAAGTGTACAATCTTCCAGTGAGACAATTCGATCACGATAGTTCCAATTTGACCAGCAGCTCAGATCGAATTGAGGTCGAATTGAG
Organism: Pogostemon cablin; assembly: GCA_023678885.1. NCBI lineage: Eukaryota > Viridiplantae > Streptophyta > Magnoliopsida > Lamiales > Lamiaceae > Pogostemon > Pogostemon cablin. Next base: position 15,217,100 of record CM042979.1, read on the forward strand.
GACCTGAATCTTACAGTGTGTGGATTCCAATTTGACTAGGGGAGCAAGTCGAATCAAGGTCGAATCGAAGGTGAAAGTTGTCCAGAAGGTCAATTCAACCACGATGAATTCAATTCGACCTCTTAGGCAGGTCAAATTGAGGTCGAATTGGGCCAGGTAAGTGTGTTCTTAACCCTAATTTTCAAATCATTCGATCACTTTGTACCACCTCCACTCGAATTCACTCTTAGAATCGAAGAACCTTGCCTCTAATCTTCAATCCTACATATTTTGGCACTGATTAAACCACATTCCACCCTTATTCCTTCGATTTGTCGCATTTTTGGGCGAAATCAGTCGTAAACTAGGGTTTTCTAGCGCGAAAATCGTTGGTTCATTCACCTGTTCATTTTTAGCCATGGGCAGAACAAAAGGTATGTTTTCTCAACTCTATTACCCTAGGATTGATGTTCTATGCGTTGATTTTGGTATGGGTAAGTTGATTAAACTTGGTTTTATTGAGAATTCATGGTGATAGTTGAATGTGGTGAACAATCTCATATGAATACTGGTTTGGTTCGGTTTGATTGCTTAATTGATGTTAGAACCTTGAGTTTTGTGTGAATTGTTGGGTGATTAGGGAGTGTGATTGATGAGCATGTGACTAGAATTATTGAATTTGAGTAGTTCCTTGTGATTGTTCATGTCGAATTGCTTGAATTAATGAAGCATGCTTGTTGTTGATTATGATTGTTTGATTATTTTGCTTGATTGGTGTTGAAATCATGGTGAATAAGCAAGAGGATTGAGTATTGGATGTGAGTTGAACAAGTTTGGTTTGGTTGATTATGCATTGAAACTTGAAGTCTTGAGTAGAGTTGGATGCTAGTCAATTACTTGGTTGTTTTTCTTGTTTGTTGTTATTGAAGTATTGTTTTCAGGAAAAGACAAGGGAAAGGAAGTTGAAGTTCGATTTAAGAAGAGGCAAGATAAGCCTACTCGTGAGGATAATGTGACGAAGAAGTTGAGGCTTAAGGAGAGGTTGCCTGCGAATTTTTAAATCCAAATGAATGAGTGGGATGAGATTAAGGATAAGTGGGCTGAAGTTTCTGAAAAGATAGCAAGGACAAGGTACTAGGATGAGGATGTCATGCTCACAATAAGGATCTGAGATGATATGTTGTGGATGTTTGACCAAGTGGGGATCCGTCATTTTATGGAGCTGAAGAAGTCGATGTACTTTCATGTGACGGCTGAAGTTTTATGTTCTATCACGATTGAGAAGGATCCTATGGGATTTCCTTATGAGTGTACCTTCCAGCTAGGAGGAGTGATGAGGACGTGGTCCTACAGAGATTGCTCGGGTTAAGAATGGATTCTTCAATGCCAACAGTTTTTGGCGAGAGATTTCTGGAGAGGATGGAGACTTTAAGACGTAGGATGCCCGTGCTTCAATGATCAAGAATCCCGTACTCCGGTATATGGATAGGGTGTTGAGCAACAAGTTGTTTGCCCGCTCGAAGGGAAGTTGTGTGTCTAGAGGAGAGCTTTACGCTCTATGGTGCATGCTGAACGGAGTGAAGTTCAATGTAGGTGCTTACTTAATTTATCAGCTGAATCGGTTTAGGATCCTCGGGTTTCAAAAGGTGAATATAGGAGGATTTCTCACAACCGTGGCTGAGTATTATGGCATGGACTTCACCGGCATCACACCTGTTCTTGGAGAGACTGATTTGGTTATGTTCTCTTGCGTGAATGGAGGATTTGCGCATTTTCGAGATGGGGATTGGTTCTTAATGAGGGGACCTAAGCCCTTCGATTTCATGTTTCCCTTCGATGTAAGTGACATGACTACCATTCCTGAGGAGAGGAACAGGTTGATGAGGTCATTGGGACACACTGCCTTGTCCATTACTGTTCGAAAGAGAGGAGATTGGAGGATAGTGGCTCGGATGTATGCAGCCGGTATGGTTGAGGAGCTGCAGCGGATTGTTGATCAAAGAGAGTTCCAGCCACAGCAGCCACCACCACAGCAGCCACATGGAGACGAGCAGGAGTATCATGAGATGGATATTCCAGAGCAGCACGAGAGGGTTCCTCGTCCCATTCTGGATGTGCCTCAGCAGCAGTGGGTAGGTCCGGATGAGTATACATGAGAGCAATTCTGTCTGTTGAATGAGCATTTAGCCACGATCAGCACGAATCAGCAAGAGATAAATAGACAGCTGGCGCTCGCGAATGCCAACTATGCCACGTTTAATGATCGGTATAAGTCCATAGATGAGCAGGTTGGTAGGATGAGTGATTGTGTTGACTACTTGGATAGACACATCAGTGATCTGCACCGGATTGTGGAGCGGAGGTTTGACGAGATGAGTGAGGATGATGATGGTGAGGATGATGATGCTCCGGAGGAGTAGAGCTGCAGGTTTTTGTGTTCTCTGATTCATCTCATCTCCATTCTTCTTTTTATCTTTACAGGATGGGTGTGTCTTGCATGATTGGCATGTATTATATTATCATATTTGATCGTCTTGGATGTGGATTGTGAGGATAGATTGAGATGCATGAGCTGAGATTTGTATAGATGCTTGTATGATTGATTTGATATATGGGTTTTTGGATTTGTGCATTCATATGTTCATGTGTTAATGTTCATTGATGATAAGCATGTATAATTTGATAAGTATGTAGAGTTCTTGTGAAAATTGATCTTAATTATGTGCTATGAGGAGTACTTAGGATTCTATTTACCCATGTGAGGATTTGAGCCTTATAATCATGCTTGATCATGATAGGTTATTCTTGAGAGAGTCATTCATATGAACGTATTCTAGAACTTGGCTTGGAGCCTTGTGTGAGACTTATAATTGGTAAATTGCTAGGATATGATCTTAGGTCATTCTTGATTACTTGAGTTACTTAGCCAAATTTTACCTTTCCATGGATTATGTATATCTTTGGTAGCCCCGTTTGAGCCTTTAAAAGCTTTTCTTTGGCAAGCCAAATAAAATAGTCTTATTTAACCTTTACTTGAGCTTTGTTTAATACCCTATTCATTAGTAGAGAGTTGAGGTGAATAAGTGTTGCGAGAAGAAGAAGGAAGATAGAATGATGGTTAAGTGAAATAAAAAGAGAGAGTGTATGGTTAAATCTTGTTTAGGGATAGTGCCTGAAACTGGTACCCCAATTGTTGTTTAAAAAGGGTAGTGCCTACAACCGGTACCTGAGTTATCAAAAGAAGATTGATGTTGATGCAAGAAAGAGAAGGAAAGTTCAAAAATTGCAAGTGCAAGAGAAGAAATTGGAGGAGAATATGTAGCCGAATGAAGAAAGTAAGAACCTCCAAGGTAACTCTCTACTAGTGTTTGAGTCACTTTATCTAAATTTTCCTACCCTTTCCAAAGATCCAACATTACAACCCAAAAACAAGTCCTTTGTGATCCTAGTCATGAGTTGATTGTGAGTTGATTTTTGAGACCCTTGCCAAGCTTATGGTTACGCGTGAGTATGGATTGAGTATGAGCGTATATATTAATCTTTTAAGTGTAACTAGCACTTGAGTGAGAGAGTAAACACTTGTCTTGTGAGCTAGATGACTTAGTACTCCGAATGGTAATATGATTGAGTAATGTTTTACATGAATAATATATATGATGCAGGAAATACTTGTCTTTAATTAATGAAATTGCATGTGTAATATGTGTTGTACTTGGTGATCCTCGTGAATTATACACTACTCCTGGTTTTGATTGCGTTGTCTCGGGACTAGCAACATGTAAGTTTGGGAGTTTGATGAGTGTGTAAATTCACGAATTTTGCACTTGGATTTGTGCTATTATGAAGTATTAGAAGGTTTTAATAGGTTGTAAATCGATATATATTGTATGAAGTCACGAATCAGGTGTTGTTGGAGCCATTTGAGTGGTTTTTCAAAGGAAATCGGAGTGGAAGTGTTTAAAACTGAAGAAAGAAAGTCGAAGCCATCTGTTTGGGCGAAGCAGAAGTGCAATTCGACCAGAATGAGGAGAATTCGACCAGGCCTACTGGTCGAATTGGAGGCAGAACACGAGCAGAAGGTGGATTCGACCACGACAGGGGAATTCGATCTGGGCATCAGGTCGAATCCTGGTCGAATTGATCGGTGGTGAAGCCAATTCGACCACGTCATTTCAATTCGACCATGGCCTCTGGTCGAAGTGAGCATCTGGGACTTACAGTAGGCAAATTCGACCTCCAATTCGACCTGAAGGAGAGAATTCAACCTGTTGTGTAGGTCGAATTGAGCCTCGGAAACTTACCATATCCGTATTTTTACACCGTCAATGCATGAGATCACTTAAAAAAGCCCATTCCAAACCTGAGAGGTGTGATTACAAGTATAAGAGAAGGCTTATGCAGCAATATAGAGAGGTTCGAAATACACGGAGAGTAGTTGTTGACGTAGAGAAGAGAGATCGATCAAGAGGAGAGAGATCATCCATCATCCGGAGGAGCTGCAAGAAAGGTTCCGCTGGAGATTCAAGTAAGATCGGTCTAACTAACCATGATTCTTGATGCGCGTTTTCTCAACACACAATTAATCCCCAAGTATGAAGGATATCAATTGTAGTTTCGAAAGGTGACCAAGTGAATATCGAACCCAAGGGACGGCGTATTATCAATTAAATTATTATCTAAATTAATTAAGACAAAGCAATAAGAGTTTGATGTTTGATTATAACTAAAATACTAAATTAAATAATAAATAAAATAAACTATCACTCGAAGAATACGTAGGTGGATCAAGTAGGAGAATAGGTAGCTCTAGGATAATCCAGTTTTACTCATTAACTTCCCTTCCATGTGTCAATGTCCGACTCTGCCTTGTGGAATATGGACGCATCACTAAACCATTCATATCTACTCTATAGACACAAGTAAACATGCGTGTAACACGTGTGAATAACCTCGGAGCAAGAGATATAATTTCACCCCCCTTTCTAGGTACTATCAGTATCAATTATTTCCCCCTAGGATTGGTACTCTAACCCGATATGATCTCCCTTTATAGGTACTATGAAATTACCCTCTTTATCCTACTTATTAACCCGAATTCAATTCAATTAATAAGTATTCATATATGATAGTTCTAATGAAGCTTCGGAGTCCCCTCACTTAGAATCATAACATGAAATCCTGTTCAGCGGTGAACGCACTCAATCTACAACCAAGATATATATTCAGACTCTATATACCAATTGAAGATGCACAAAATGACCGTGAATATGGATTAAGAAAGCACAATCATATATAAAATAAATCCACAAGTAGTGTTGTACGGAGTTTACACATAGAAGATCAATTAATTCATAAAACCATCAAAACTCCTAGATCTACCAAAAAGGCTCTAGCCCATGATGTTTCGAAGAACAATCATGGGTGTTGGATAGATCTTACCCGGATGTCCGGAAAATACAAGATAAATTAGGAAACGAATAAACCCTTGATATGGCGTCTTCATGCCCTTCTCCATCTTGAATCCTCCTCTTGGTTCTCCTCTTGATTCCACAAACGAATCTTCAAAGTGATGGATGGATGGAGGAAAGGAAGTGGATGATGGATGGGGGGTGATCCCCCCTTGTGGGGTGTTGTATGGTTGTGGCCTCTCCTCGGTGATTGGTGACGTTTTTTTTGACTGCATGAGTCTCCTTTTATACTTGTAATCACGTCTCTAGGGCTTGGAATGGGCTTTTCAAGTGATCCCACGCGTTTTGGCCTCGAAAATACAGATTTGGTAAGTTCCCGAAGCGCAGGTTCGACCTCGTCAAACAGGTCGAACCACTTGCCACTGGTCGAACCACAGGCCGAACCCTGCTACTGGATTTGCGCAGTCTCTCCGTTTCGCGTATAACTTTTACATCCGACCTCCGAATTGAGTGATTTTTGCACTCACGCGATCCTCTCTTCCTTGGCTTTCTATCTATATAAAGAAATCACAAGAACTCCAAGATTTGAATATGTAACAGGCAATGGAAAGTAGCACTGCAATTCTGTTCGCACAGCTCGCGCGGCGTCACTACTTTGCTCATAACTTCCTCGTTCGGACTCCGAATGGGATGTTCTTTACACCAAAACGACCCTCTCTTTAGTGGCTTTCCAACCATGTATCACAATATAAGTTTTGAGCTCCACAACAATACAGAATAATTATGAAAGTTGGATGTGCGTTTTCAGCATTCTTGCACAAATTGCACCTTTTCTCCAACTTTGCTCTTTTCATCATTTTTCCACCTAAAACACAACAAAACACCTCAAGTGCACATAATTCTCACATATATCGAATATAAGACACTTGTGCTCATATAAGACTACAATATCAATCAAAAAGGTGTTAAATTGGATATTAAAACAAGCTTATTTTCACTCTCATCAAACCCCCAAACTTACCCGTTGCTCGTCCCGAGGCAACAAAATAAAAAGAGAGAGAGTATGAAAATTAGCGGGGAAACAAGGACTATGACCAATACCCCATTCAAAATACAATTGTCATCAACTTAGATCATGCAACTCTCATTATATGTAATAATCAATTCGTAGCATACAAGTTAAGACAATCACCACCAATTTAAATGCTCCATCAACATGTTCTCACGGGAAGTATATATCCCTCGCACTCAAGTGTAAAAGATGTACACTTATGGGATAAGGTGTTTACGCTCAGATTCAATTCAAGTGCATGCGTAACCATAAGCTTGCCAAAAGTCTCAAACTCTCCACCACTAAAAGTATGATTCGACAATGGGATCAAAAAGGACTTTTCTTTTGGATGTAAAGTTGGCTCTTTGGTTAAGGTAGGAAATATATGGACAATGTGACTCAAATAGTGGAGAACTAAAGCTGATTGATCACTTCAACTTTCATCCTCTCTTCCTTTTCAATGCAGACGATTTTCATTCCTTCTTCACCTTCAAGCACAATTATTTTTCTTTTCTCAAGCTCATCCGTTTTTTCCTTCTCTTTTTCTGCTTTTTCTCTTGAGATACCAGTTTCAGGCACTACCTCACGCATCCTCCATAGGGTACTAGATTTAAGCACTACCCTAGGGTATTTGATTCAATGGAGTACTAGATTTAAGCACTACTCCAGGCTTCTCCTTAAATGCATTATCAAAATCCATCACTAATTCAATACCAATTTCATTCCTTCCCAAGTTGTTCGTTATCAAGCTCTATCAACACACTTTGAAAAGCCATTAATTCTCCACTAATAAGACAATCAAGGCTCAAAAAAATTCAGATGCTCAAAGTGGTTATTTCACGTAGGCTGCCAAAGATGAGGTTTTTAAGCTCAACGGGGCTAACTACGGATAAACAATCATATGGTATAGGGAATTATTTGGCTAAGTGACTTATAAATTCAAAGATGGCCTAAAATCATCTCCCATTATCTATCACACATGTAGTTTCAAGTAAGACAAGAGGCAAGTTCTAGAATACACACACAAGAACGATACTCACCAGAAAGAAATATCATGTGATTATGTACATGATCAACGAGGCTCAAAATCTCACATGGGTTTTTAACAAGTAACAGAGCACTTTTCATGGTAAGCAATATCCCACAAGTACACATAGAACTTCATACCACAATATAACTCAAGTACACTTCCTTCATCAATTTCAAGAGCATATGAATTCCAAGACAATTTAAAAATAAGCTCACATGGATCACCACCATAAACACAATCCTTCCACTCCTATGAATTAAAAGTACATATAAAAATTAGAAAAAGGAAACGAGGGCACCTGATTTTTCTTCAACGTACGCACGAGCTCCTCGAGACAAAGCCTAAATATAGAACTCGTCTTGCCACCTAGTTACCATTTTCTATCATCAAAGCTCAAACAAACTCATCATCACAGGATTCATCAATAACAAAATAGGAGAACTATAAGAAAGAATTAATTGACTATGTAATCGACTCCACACACTAGAAACACCACTGAACACTAGGCAAATTGCAAAAAATCGACACATCAAAACCGATTAAAGTTTTCAACATACCGCAAAAAATCAACTCCCCTAGCAAACATTACAAAGAAAATATTATATTCTTGGTGCTTCAATGAGGTAAGTACATCACACCCCCCCAAACTTAGTAAAAACGTAAGTCGAAACTAAGTTTGCAAAGATGTAATTGCCGAATAATAAGCACCTCAAATATAAAAATTTCTTACTCACACTAAAGAAATAAAGCAATAAAACGGAAGGGCAAGCCCCCAATAGGCGCTCATGTTTAACGTCATAGAGTCACGACGGTAGAGGACGGTCTTCTCGCATCCTCACCTTCAAATACTTTCTTTTCCTCTTCTTGTCTACACTCAACACCTCACCTTTCTTGGTCACAAGTATATGATCATTGAAATTTCCTTTCTCCCATAGCTGTCTAGACACCCCCTTGTCAATCTTCCACTTAAATTCAGAATCACCTGTCTTAGAAAAATCAAGATTAAACAAGTTAGAAATCATATCAATGCTATTGCACGATTGAGTCTCCATGGGCATCTTCATTGCATGCTCAAGAGAGAAAACACATCTTCATTATCCATTCGCAGTCTAAGCTTTCCTTCCTTAACATCTATCATAGCTCCAGCTGTGGCAAGGAACGGTCATCCTAAAATAAGGGGAATGTCACCCTTATCATCTTCCATCTCAAGTACAAGAAAATCCACGGGAAAAACTAACTTATCCACTCTCACTAAAACATCTTCAATTAAACCCTTCGGACAAGTCATGGATCTATCAGCCAATTGAAGAGCAATATTCGTGGGTTTAAGATCCCCCAAACCAAGCCTTTTAAATATGGACACAGGCATCAAGTTAACGCTTGCCCCCAAATCACACAAGGCTTTATGCGCCGACCCTTTTCCAATGTCACAAAGAATGGTGAAGCTTCCCGGATCCTTTAACTTTACAGGCAGCTTTCTTTGAAGGATCGAGCTGCAATTCTCTGATAGGTTCACCGTCTCCACTCCGTTCAAGCTTTTCTTCTTTGATATAATATTCTTGAGGAATCGGGCATAGTATGGCATCTCCATGATTGCTTCAGAGAAAGGAATGTTCAAGCTTACTTTGCTCATGACATCGTGAAACCTCTTGAACTTTTCTTCTAATCCTTTCTCGGCCAATCTCGAAGGAAACGGAGGAGGTATCTTGGTCTTTGGTATTCCCCATTCATCACGTTCAACCTCCTTCGCTTTATCCTTCTTTGCTCTCAATCTCTTTGCTTCTTCCCACTTCTTCTTCATTGTAAGCTCAGTATTCTGCTCATGTAAAGGTACTGGAGTAACATCAACATCATGCGGAACATTTGGCGCAGAAACGGGCAACTTCTTGATGGGTTCGACCAGGGTTCGACCTGTGGAACAGGTCGAACCAAGCACGTAATGGTCGAACCGCTCTTCTGGAAAACGGCTCTTTTTTTGAATTTGAGGTTCGACCTGGGTTCGACCTGGGTGATTGGTCGAACCATCAATGCTTTGGTCGAACCAGTCATCTGGCACGCTGCTCTCACTTTGAACTTGGGGTTCGACATGGATTCGACCATCAGGACAGGTCGAACCGCTTCTCCCTTGGTCGAACTTGCCTACTGTACTATTTCTGCCCTTCGGTTTGACTAGGGTTCAACCTGCTGGGTTGGTCGAACCATTATGGTCGTGGTCGAACCGTTGCTGTGACAAAACAGAGCACTCTGGATGATGGTTCGACCTGCAGAACAGGTTGAACCCTCTGGGTTTTGGTCGAACCGGTGTTCTGGAAAAACAGAGTGCTCCACATGGTGAGGTTCGACCATGGTTCGACCTGAATGCCAGGTCGAACCTTCTGGATGTTGGTCGAACCGAGGATTAGCTATGTCCAAATTTGATCTCGGCCTCGTCGTTCCCTCGTACTGTGTTCCAGACCTTAACGTGATGGCTTTATCTTCCAATTTTTGTGCCAATTGATTCACGTTCGTGGTCATCTGCCCCATCATCAAGGTAAGCTCCTTCAACTGCTTAGACAAATCTGCACGATCAACATTCATGGTATCCTCAAGATGATCAATCCTTGCATCATTCTCAGCCATGTATCGATGGAAGGTATCTTCAACACTCTTCACTTCTTGCTGCTTCATATTAGGCCCCCTTTGTGTCAACTCTGTGATCTGCCTCTGCTGGAACTCTAGTAGCTTGTTGATGTTACCTAGACTAGAGATGATCTCATCATTCCTATTCGGCCTCACCACTTGATGTTCAACCTGCGCTATCTCGCCAAGTACATATGATCCTCTATCTCTCTCCGTAGGCCAGTCACGTGAATTCATAGAGATGTCTTCAAATAATTTTTCCGCTTCAAGTGCTGTCTTTGATAACAGCGCTCCTCCTGATGATGCATCAATAAAAATACGCGACTCACAATCCAATCCATAGTAGAAGATGCTTATGTATTCAGCCTTAGACATTCTATGCTGTGGACACCTCCTGAGCATGTCTTTAAACCTGTCCCACGCCTCATAAAATCTCTCACCTTGATTCATAACAAATCGGGTGATCTCTTGCTTCATTCTTAAGATCCTTGAGGGTGGCATATATCTCTCCAAGAACTTCTGCTGCAGTTGGTCTCATGTATTGCAATCGTCTGGATCAAGGGTCTCATACCAAGCTTCCGCCTTATTAATTAAAGAGAACTTGAATAAGGCGATCCGCCTAGCATTATCATTAGCTCCAGCTCCTTTTTTAGTATTTGCATAACCAAGAAATCTTCGGAGATGTTGATATGGATCTTCAAACCAATCTCCAGAAAAGGAATTCTTCTCTACCATGTTAATAAGAGCGGGATGTATCTCAAAATCATCATCTTCCCCCCTTGCTCCTATCAACCCCATGTTGACATTCCCAAAGTTCGTGAAAATTTCACGAATGGAAATATTATCCGGATTCTGCCTTGCTCCGGCCATGTTTAGCTCAATGTGTTATTCGTTCCTTTCCTTCCTCTCCTTTTTTCAAGCGCACAAGTAACTCGGAAAAATTCAAGGTTAGATAGAAATAAATAATCACAAATAAAAGAAAAGAAAAAAAAATCTTAATCAACTAGAAATAATAAAATCAATAATAACAGCCGTCCCCGGCAACGGCGCCAAGAACTTGATGCACGTTTTCTCAACACACAATTAATCCCCAAGTATGAAGGATATCAATTGTAGTTTCGAAAGGTGACCAAGTGAATATCAAACCCAAGGGACGGCGTATTATCAATTAAATTATTATCTAAATTAATTAAGACAAAGCAATAAGAGTTTGATGTTTGATTATAACTAAAATACTAAATTAAATAATAAATAAAATCAACTATCACTCGAAGAATACGTAGGTGGATCAAGTAGGAGAATAGGTAGCTCTAGGATAATCCAGTTTTACTCATTAACTTCCCTTCCATGTGTCAATGTCCGACTCTGCCTTGTGGAATATGGACGCATCACTAAACCATGCATATCTACTCTATAGACACAAGTAAACATGCGTGTAACACGTGTGAATAACCTCGGAGCAAGAGATATAATTTCACCCCCCTTTCTAGGTACTATCAGTATCAATTATTTCCCCCTAGGATTGGTACTCTAACCCGATATGATCTCCCTTTATAGGTACTATGAAATTATCCTCTTTATCCTACTTATTAACCCGAATTCAATTCAATTAATAAGTATTCATATATGATAGTTCTAATGAAGCTTCGGAGCCCCCTCACTTAGAATCATAACATGAAATCCTGTTCAGCGGTGAACGCACTCAATCTACAACCAAGATATATATTCAGACTCTATATACCAATTGAAGATGCACAAAACGACCGTGAATATGGATTAAGAAAGCACAATCATATATAAAATAAATCCACAAGTAGTGTTGTACGGAGTTTACACATAGAAGATCAATTAATTCATAAAACCATCAAAACTCCTAGATCTACCAAAAAGGCTCTAGCCCATGATGTTTCGAAGAACAATCATGGGTGTTGGATAGATCTTACCCGGATGTCCGGAAAATACAAGATAAATTAGGAAACGAATAAACCCTTGATATGGCGTCTTCATGCCCTTCTCCATCTTGAATCCTCTTCTTGGTTCTCCTCTTGATTCCACAAACGAATCTTCAAAGTGATGGATGGATGGAGGAAAGGAAGTGGATGATGGATGGAGGGTGATCCCCCCTTGTGGGGTGTTGTATGGTTGTGGCCTCTCCTCGGTGATTGGTGACGTTTTTCTTGACTGCATGAGCCTCCTTTTATACTTGTAATCACGTCTCTAGGGCTTGGAATGGGCTTTTCAAGTGATCCCACGCGTTTTGGCCTCAAAAATACGGATTTGGTAAGTTCCCGAAGCGCAGGTTCGACCTCGTCAAACAGGTCGAACCACTTGCCACAGGTCGAACCACAGGTCGAACCCTGCTACTGGATTTGCGCAGTCTCTCCGTTTCGCGTATAACTTTCACATCCGACCTCCGAATTGAGTGATTTTTGCGCTCACGCGATCCTCTCTTCCTTGGCTTTCTATCCATATAAAGAAATCACAAGAACTCCAAGAGTTGAATATGTAACAGGCCATTGAAAGTAGCACTACAATTCTGTTCGCACAGCTCGCGCGGCGTCACCACTTTGCTCATAACTTCCTCGTTCGGACTCCGAATGGGATGTTCTTTACGCCAAAACGACCCTCTCTTCAGTGGCTTTCCTAAGTTTTGAGCTCCACAACAATACAGAATAATTATGAAAGTTGGATGTGCGTTTTCAGCATTCTTGCACAAATTGCACCTTTTCTCCAACTTGCTCTTTTCATCCTTTTTCCACCTAAAACACAACAAAACAACTCAAGTGCACATAATTCTCCCATATATCGAATATAAGACACTTGTGCTCATATAAGACTACAATATCAATCAAAAAGGTGTTAAATTAGATATTAAAACACGCTTATTTTCACTCTCATCAATCAATCATGGGCTAGAGCCGCTTCGGTAGTTCTAAGGTTATGAAGGTTTAATGAGTTAATTTGTCTTTCATGTGTAAACTCCGTACAACACTACTTATGGTTTATTTTATATAAGATTGTGTATTTTTAATCCATACTCACCGTCGTTTTGTGCATCAATAATTGTTGTGTAGAGTCTGAATACATAACTTAGTTATTGGTTGAGTGCGTTCACTGTGGAGCAGGGTTTTATGTTATAATTCTAAGTGAAGGGATTCCGAAGTCTTATTAGAACTATCTTATATGAATACTTGTTAATTGAATCATATTCGGGTTAATAAGTAGAATAAAGAGTATAATTTCATAGTACCTATAAAGAGAGATCATATCGGGTTAGAGTACTAAGTGCACGGGAAATAATTGATACTGATAGTACTTAGAAAGGGGGGTGAATTATATCTCTTGCTCCGAGGATATTCACACATGTCATACGCATATTTACTTGTGTCTATAGAGTGAATTTGCATGGTTTAGTGATGCCTCCATAAACCACAAGGCAGAATCAGACACCATCACACGGAAGATGAATTAATAAGGAGAACTAGATGATCGGAAGAATTACCTACTTTCTTACTTGATCACAACTCACTTATCTCTTCTTCTTGTTATTTTTACTTGATATTTTAATTAATAGTTATTACTTAATCTCAATATCACCATCATTGAATTTATCTACATAGTCTTAGTCTACTAGAACATAATTAAATTGATAATTATCCGTCTCTTGGGTTCGATATTCACTTGGTCACCTTTCGAAACTACGATTGATATCCTTCATACTTGGGGATTAATTGTGTGTTGAGAAAATGCCCATCAGCTGGCGTGTGCCCCATCCCACGCACGTTACAAACTAATAAACTCATGATGAGTATTCGGAGGAAGGAAAACCTTCCTCTGCTACCTTTTTACTAATCCAATCTCCATAATCTTCCAACTTCCCAAAGCTATCATCATTACCCACAGATTTATATTTTTGAAGTTTCTTTCTTTAGAGGTTGATGATTTTCTGCTGCTGTGAATCGGAACCCAAATTCCTTTTCCTTTTTGTCTCACGGATCACTGCAGATTCTCTTTGTTGAACTGGTGTTTGCTCAGTCAGCTTATTCTCAACGACAGTAGTATTCTGGTGTTTCTCGGTCCTGTTACTATCAGTACATACTGGAGGGGTGGAGGTTGTGCTGCGGGTTGTTGTTTCTGCTGCTGATCAGCATTCTGTAGGGGATGTTTTCTTCTAAGATTCCGATTTCTTTTTCGACAGCTCTTACAAAAAGGTTGCTCCCTTGTAGGCTGTTGTTCTTCATGTTCATGGGGATAATCACCATTCATAGTTCTGCATTCCTAAGCTAGATGGCCTTGGGAACTGCAAGTGATGCAATATTTCGGGTAGAATTCATAGTTAATCTTCTGCTTGAAACCTCCTCTTGCAGTTTTCACCCAAATATGATCATCCAACTTCTTGGAGGCATCCACCTGAACAAGAACGCACGCATAAGAAACTCCTTCTTTGTTGGCGGTATAGTGATCAAGCATCTTCGGTTGACCAATTGCAGAAGTGATGAGGCTCAATTTTTGTGGGGCCCAATACTTGAGAGGACGAGAAGGGGGACAGATTGATGAGCATTTTCTCAACACGCAAAATTAATCCTCAAGTATAAGAATATCAATTGTAGTTTCAAAAGGTGACCAAGTAATTATCGAATCCAAGGGACGGATTATTATCAATTCAATTATATTCTATTTAACTAAGATTATGTTGGCAAAATTGATTTGGTTTGTTTATTAAACTAAGTAACATAAATTGAAATAGCCAAGTAATTAAGCAAGCAAATGAGAAACTTCAGTGGTGATCAAGTAATTAATAGAGTAGTTCGTCAGGTAATTCAATTTTACTTATTAATTTCCTTTCCATGTGTTGTTGTCCGACTCTGCCTTGTAGTTTACGGACGCATCACTAAACCATGCAAGCATACTCTATAGACACAAGTAAGCAAGCGTATGACACGTGTGAATATCCTTGGAGCAAGATGTATACTTTACCCCCCTTTCTAGGTACTATCATAATCAATTATATCCCATGCACTAAGTACTCTAACCCAATTTGATTTCCCTTTTTATGTACTATAAAGTTATACTCTTTATCCTACTTATTAACCCGAATATGATTCAATTAACAAGTATCTATATAAGACAGTTCTAATAAGACTTCAGAATCCCTTGACTTAGAATTATAACATTCAATCCTGCTCAGCGGTGAACGCACTCAATCAATAACCAAGAGAGGTATTCAGACTCTACATAACAGTTAAAGATGCACAAAACGACCGTGAGTATGAATTAAAAAGGTACAATCTTATAGAATAATCCACAAGTAGTGTTGTACGGAGTTCACACATGGAAATTCAATTAACTCATAATACATCCATAACCCTAGAACTAAAGGAGCGGTTCTAGCCCATGATTGATCTAGGAACAATCATGGCTAGTTGGTATGATCTTACTTGACTCGCCAGACGAACCTCTCCTTACGACTCCTTCGGATGATGGTAGGGCTTAGTGAATAATGGATGATGAATTCCTTCTTCTTTTCTCCTGCGAAAGCTCATCTTTTATACTTGTAAAATCTCCATACAGGCATTGGATGGGCTTTTTGAGCAAACACACGCACTAAAGGTGTAAAAATATAAATTTGGTAAGTTTTTGAACGTCGATTCAACCAAACACGTTGGTCGAACTCCTGCCTGCTGGTCGAATCCCTGGTCGAATCCTTCTGTAACTTAGCTTCTGACTCTGGATTCGACCAGAGCGTTGGTCGAACTGGATACTTCCTGGTCGAACCAGAACTGTTTCTGTTTATGCTTCTAGTTCGATCGCAGTTCGACCAAGTGGTTTGGTCGAACTCGTCTGTCGTGGTCGAACTCGACTTTTCTGAGCTCAGTTCGACCAGAGGTGTTGGTCGAACTCTCCTCTTCTTGGTCGAACTCGACCCATGCGTGGTCAAATCCTTCCTTGTTTCTTCCTCTTTTCAAATCTAATCACTTCCAACTTGTTTTCCATCGAAAATCAACTCAAATAGCCTTGTAAACTCCCGATTCGTGACTTTCCACCAAGTATACTGATTCACATCGAATTACAACCATTAACTACACCATAAGTACATGAATACGGGCTCGAAACTAGTGAATTTAACACTCATCAAACCCCCAAACTAACATGTTGCTCGTCCCGAGGCAACAAAATCAAAACCAAAGAGTTGTGTAAAATCCACAAACCAATACAATTCATACTCACACGTGCAAATTATCAATCGAACACAAGTATTACAAGCATCATATGCATCATTCATGCAAAACATCACTCGATTACATTACCTTTCGGAGTACAAAATCATCTAGCTCACAAGATAACCATTTACTCTCTCTCCCTCTCAAGTGTAAAAGATGTACACTTTAGCAGGTTAGTATTTACGCTCATACTCAATTCATACTTCCGCGTAACCATAAGCTTGGCAAGGGTCACAAAACTCAACTTATAATAGAGTCCTTACTAGGATCATAAAGGACTTGTTTTTGGGTTGTAATGTTGGCTCTTTGGTAAAGGTAGAAAAATTTGGGTAAAGTGACTAATTCACAAGTAGAGAATTACCTTGGAGTTGTGCTTTTCATCCTAGCTTCATTTGTTCTCCATCTTCTTCTCATGAACTTCATAATTTGAATTCTCCTTCGTTTTCCAAGCATCAACATCATCTTTCTTCAATGCGCAAGGGCACCAATTTCGGGCACTACCCTTCTAAGCAATCGGGGTACCAATTTCAGGCACTACCCCTAAACAAGATTTAACCATACTCTTTCTTTTTCATAATTCTCAACCAAGCTTCTACCTTCTCATTCTTTCAAGCACTTATGCACCTCAACTCTCTACTAATGAATAGGATATTCAACAAGGCTCAAGTAAGGTTTAATAAGGCTTTTTATCACGGCTTGCCAAAGAAAAAGCTCTTTAAGGCTCAAAAGGGCTTACAATGATACATATATAAACAGGTAAGGTAAATGTTTTGCTAAGTAACTTGATTGCACAATAATGACCTAAGATCATGTTCTAGCAATTCCTCAATCATAAGTTTCACACAGGATGCCAAGCCAAGTTCTAGAATACGGTCATACGAACGATTCTCTCAAGAATAAATAAACATGAACTAGCATGGTTCAAATGGCTCAAATCCTCACATAGGTAAATAGATTCCTAAGTACTCCTTCAAGTAAATAACCAAGATCAATTTCACAACAAATTCACATATTTATCAAGCATACATGCTTCCAATCAATAGCAATTAACACATGTAACATACGAATGTATCATGTTAACCAAGAACCCTCTTAACAAACAATCCATATAAGTATCAATCATCATCTCTCAATCCACATCAAATTAATTTAAGTACATGCCACTCACACCTAATACCCATCCTGTAAAGAGAAAAAGAGAAGGAAGATGAGATGAATCAGACAAAGATAAAAACATGGTACATCCTACTCCTACGGAGCATCATTATCATCGCTCACACCCTCTTCATCACCATTCATCTCCGTGCGCAATCGATCCACATCTCTATGAAGAGCAGTGTGATTCCTATCCATCATGCGCTCATAAGCAAACAACCTCTCCAATCTCTGATCCATCTCCACATAATTTTCCTGCAACGTGTTAAACTTCCCATCTAATGCTGCATAGTTCGCATTCACCAACTCCAGCTGCCTATAAGTCTCTTGCTGGTTCGCATTCAGTGTAACGAACTGCTCATTAATCATCCTAAATTGCTCCTGCAAATAGGCATCTGGACTAGCCCATTGTTGCTGTTGTGGCACCGCTGGAATGGGTCGTGGTGGCCTCTCATGCGGCTGTGGATCTTCCATCTCCGGATCCACATGATCCTCTCCAAGCTCCTGCTGCTCCTCCATCATCCTCTCAGCATACATCTGAGCTACAGTCCTCCAATCTCCCTTTGTCAAACAAGTGATAGAGATAGTGATGTGCCCGAGGGTGTTCATCAACATGTTCCCCTCATTCCGAATAGTAGTCAATACATCCAAATCATAAAGGAACACGAAAGTGAGAGGCTTTAATCCCCTAGTAAAGAACCAATCTCCATCCCTCAGATGGGCGAATCCTCCCTTCACACAAGTGCTCATCACCAAATCGGGATCCTCCAGGATAGGTGAAATGCCGACGAAGTCCATATGATAATACTCAGCTATTGAGGTCAGCAATCCTCCTATGTTCATTCTCTGAAACGGAGAACACCTGAACCTGTTAAGCTGATAGATAAGATATGATCCCATATTGAACCTTACTCCATTGAGCATACACCAAAGGACATACAGCTCTCCCCTCGACACACAGCTTCCCTTCGATCGAGCAAACAGTGTGTTTCTCAATACTCGATCTATGTATCAGAGCACTGGGTTCTGAATCAAGCTCGAGCACTGCTAGTCTTGTAATCCACATCCTCACCAGAAATTTCTCTCCAAAATCTGTTAGCATTAAAGTACCCATTCTCCGCTCTCGAAATCCCCCTACGAGTCTGAAACATGATATTCAAATCCTCAGCTGACCATGTCCACTGCTCACCTCCAAGCTGAAATGAACACTCGTACAGAAGATTACTTGACCCTTTCTTCACAGTAATCGAACATAATACCTCCGCAGTTACATGGAAGTAAGTAGGCTTCTTCAGCTACATAAAATGACGAATACCAACTTGATCAAACATCCAAAAGATGTCATCTCGGATGTTCATAGTCACCATTGCTCCATCATCTTGATACCTTGTTCGCACAATCTTATCTGACACGTCCACCCACTTCTTCTTGATCTCATCCCATTCATTCATCTGAATCTTGAAGTTCGAAGGCAACCGCTCTTGAAGCCTTAGCTTCTTTGTCACCGCATCCTCACGAGATGGCCTATCTTGCCTCTTCTTAGATCGAAGCTCGGCCTCCTTTCCTTTTCCTGAAAACAATACTTCAATCCAACAACCAAGAAAGGAAAACCAAACTAATGCATTCAACTCTACTCAAGACTTCAAGTTTTTCAATGCATAATCAAACCAAACAAGCATGATTCATCCTAATGATCTAACAATTCAATTCACATGCTCATTCATCCTCATTCCAATCAACAAGTCGCAATAGGATCAACAAACGATTTAACAAACCACAAGCATGCATTACTACTCAAATTCAAGCAATCCAACATGAGATCTACTCAAACTCAATCAATTCTCCAACAATTCAACATGCTTCATCCCAAAACTATTCACATTCCTCATAACTTCACATAATCAACATAGTTTAATTCAATTCAATCAATCAAAATCAAACCCAACAACTATTCATATGAAATTATGCACTAAAACTTCAAACAACACCATGAATCCATAAAAAACTTAGTTTAATCAACATAGCCGCTCATAATCGATGATTAGAACTTCAATCCTAGGGCATTAGGGTTGAGAAAACATACCTTTTGAACCGGCCATGACTAAGAATGAACAAGTGTGAAATTTCTCCAAATATCATGACGAACCCTAGTTTTTCAACTAGATTGCTCCAAAAACGCGATGAATTGAGTGGAATGTATATGGAATGTGGTTTAATCAAGGTAAAATTGCATGTAATCAAAGATTAGAAGAAAGGATTTCTGATTCGGGATGAATTCGGGTGGAGGTGGTATGTGAAATGCTCAAATAAACATGAAAAATGGGGTTTAAAATCACTTACCTAGGCTCGATTTGACCAATTCAAGTGGTCGAATCGTATTGTCGTGGTCGAATCCATGGTTGAACTCCTCTACTGGACACCCTCTCGTCGCGATTCGACCACGGTTCGACCAAGTGGTTTGGTCAAACTCTTACGTCGTGGTCGAACTCGACTGCTCAGAACTTTCAGGTCCGCAATTTGATCTCGATTCAACCAAGCCACTTGGTCGAACTGATCATGCCTTGGTCGAACCTATTTGTACAACTCTCTGATTGCCAGTTCAACTTGCCCCTTTGGTCGAACTCCTGGTCGAACTCACCACTGCTTGATCAAATCGACCTGTAACAAACTCTTTTTGATCCTTAGTTCTGTTGGCATTCGATCGTTTGGTTAACGTGACCCGTTAGGGTTCCATGTATTTCTAACAAGCAGCGGAAGCAAGTAAACATGAAACGCATTACCTTTCACCAAGGGTTGATGTAGAGGTTGAATTCTCGCTGGCAGTCTGCGCAGTCCCACGAGAATAGCCATAAGTTCCTCTTCTGATGTCGGAATTGAGTGATCTTTGTGCTCAGACGATCCTCTCTTCGACGGCTTTCCATCAGTATATAATACATCAAAATCGAAGAACTGTACGATTTTATATGAATTTTGGAACATGACGAACTGCAGCAGCAAACGACCTTCCGGTCTTCTGCTGTATGTCCCAAGTCCGATCTCGACGTCGTGTGGGCGACGATCTACGAGACCTACTCAATCTGCTCTCAACCCTCATCACACGTGAATAATGAATTAGATTAGGGTTCCAGATAAGCTGAGGTGACTTATATACATGGGCTACAGCAGGGACCAGGAGGAGAAATTGGGTTGGGCCTCCATTGGGCTTAAGTATCCAAGCTTAGCCCAAAGCTTATACTTAAGTCCAATAATAATAATATATTCCACTAAAATATTATTACTGCACTACCATACCAATCCCAAAATTACGTTTTGGGCTCCTTCTTATTATGAGCCCGTTAGTCTCCCCATGTTTAAGATATACAATGTCCATTAATTAATTTAAGTTACTGACAACTCAATTAATTAATATCTCATCCAAGAGTAGTACCACTCAACCTCATTATCATGCCGGAATAAATTCCACCTGCAGGGTTTACATGATAATCCTTATGAGCTCTTCAAGGGGGACATCATCAACCTATGACGGATACGAATTCCTTCTACAATCAACAGCACACCATAGAGACAGCACTACTTCCCAACTCACCGAGTTTATTGATTTAATTGCATGTAAATCTCACCCATTGATGAATCAAAGAAATACATACTGCCCTATGTGTCGAGGTTATTGTATAGGGATTAAGAGCATGAACATCCATAATAACTGAGATCAAGTTCTCCTATAAGTCAGTATAAATCGAACGATCTCAAGCGGTCCTGCTCAATACACACAAGTGCACTAATGTGATTCTATAGCCAAGACAAGCTAATACCAAACCACACTACAACCATCCCGATAGAGAGTCCCCGTCTATCTCGATTGTGAGCATCTGTTTATACTTTATAAGGAAACCGATAATATGATCTTCCGCGTGTTGTCGCACAACATATTATCTACAGTATAAAGTAAGTGGACTATTGCATCGAACATATAAATAAATTATAAGATGCAATCATTTGATCATATGATTCTCATTTCAAATTAATTGTTATAACATTGTTCATACAAAAAGCTAGACTTTTAGTATACAATCCAACAATCTCCCACTTATACTAAAAGACTATGCTGTCATGTCTTCCGCCATACATCTGATTCCCACTCCCACTACACGACCATTGATGAGTGTGTAAATTTACAAGTTTGGCGTTATGTTTTGTGCTAGTTTGGAGAGTTTTGATGTGGAAATAGGTGGAAAACCTATATATATTGTGAAATAGCATGAATCAGGTGTTAGTGGGCTATTTGAGTGTTTTCTTAGCAAAAACGGAGTGAAAGAGCCAAGAATCGAAGAGACGGAGTCGAAGCCACGCGAACCGCCCAAGAAGTAGGTGGGTTCGACCTGGCTGGAGGAGGGTTCGACCTCTCCAGCAGGTCGAACCAACGTTGCTGGACAATACAGAGAAGGGTTCGACCACGACTCAGTTGGTTCGACCTGGCCATCAGGCCGAACCATGGTCGAACCAGTTTGCAAGAAGGAGGATTCGACCACGACGTTGGGGTTCGACTTGCCCGTTGGTCGAATCGGGAGCAAGAGTTGTCCAGTGCTGAGGTTCGACCTGGGGTTCGACCAAGACCTAAGTGGTTCGACCTGTCCAGAAGGTCGAACCTGTGCAGAATTCTTCCAGTAGTGGGGTTCGACCTGGGGTTCGACCTGTGGCTCGGGGTTCGACCTGCTTGACGTGGTTGAACCTGTGTGCGAGAACTTACCTTATCCGGATTTTCGAGGCCGAAACGCGTGAGATCACTTAGAAAGCCCATTCCAAGCCCTAGAGACGTGATTACAAGTATAAAACGAGGCTCATACAGAGAATAAAGAGAGCTTTTGATCGTCAATCATAGGAGAGATAAGAGTAGAGGTGGTGATCCATTCGGAGGGCTGTGACAGAGGTTCGCTGAAGGTTCAAGTAAGAATGATTAATCTAACCATGATTGTTCCTAGATCAATCATGGGCTAGAACCACCTTGGTAGTTCTAGGGTTATGAAAGTTTCATGATGTAATTCGTGTTTCGTGTGTAAAACTCCGTACAACACTACCTGTGGTTTGTTTTATATAAGATTGCATATTTAATCCATACTCATAGTCGTTTTGTGCATCAATGATCGTTGTGTAGAGTCTGAATACATGACATGGTTATTGATTGAGTGCGTTCACTACTGAGCAGGGTTTATTGTTATAATTCTAAGTGAAGGGATTCCTAAGTATTATTAGAACTGTCTTATATGAATATTCATGAATTGAATTGAATTCGGGTTGATGAATAGGATGAAGAGTATAACTTTATAGTACCTAAAAAGGGAGATCAAATCGGGTTAGATTCTAGACGTAGAAGATAATGGATTATGATAGTACCTAGAAAGGGGGGTGAAGCATATCTCTTGCTCCGATGTTATTCACACGTGTCAAGCGCATATTTACTTGTGTCTATAGAGTAAACTTGCATGGTCTAGTGATGCGTCCACAAACCACAGGACAGAGTCGGACACCATCATACGAAAATACGAATTGCTAGTGAAACTGGATGACCCAATGAACTACCTATCATTCTTATTGATCACAACTCACTTCTCTCTACTTTTGCTATTTCTTTTGTTAATTCGATTAGAAGTTACTATCCATTAAACCTTTACAATTACCAACATAGTCTAAAATATACTAGAAGATCACAAAATTGATATTTATCCGTCCCGTGGGTTCGATATTGTAACTTGGTCATCTTCGCGACTACAATTGATATCCTTATACTTGAGGATTAATTTGTGTGTTGAGAAAACCCCTATCAAGTTCTTGGCGCCGTTGCCGGGGGCGGCGTAAACTATCTTTTTTGTATTATTTCTAGTTTATTAGGACTATTTACCTTGTTTTGTTGTTTTCTTTCTTATTCGTTTTAGGTGTATGCTCACAAGATCAAAGAAAGGTAATCTTGAACCGTATAATCCTGAGATTGGAGCATCATCAAGAAAGAAGAAAAAGAAGAAGAGCAAGGCAAAGGCAATAGACTCAACTAAAGCTCTGAATTTTGGAGTTGAGGTTGATGAGCAGATTTCGCAAGCGATTGAGGCTACAACTGAAGTTAATTTGGAAGTAGTAACAGTCAACATGGCAGCGAATCCGGATAATCTAGCCATCCGTGAGGTTTTCAGAAATAATGGGGCTGGAAATTATGAGCTTTTAGGAGCAAGGGGAACTAACACAGCGTTCGATCTTCATCCCGCTCTTATTAGCATGATAGAAAGGAACTCCTTTTCAGGAGGGTCTTTCGAGGATCCGCAGCAGCATCTGAACAAGTTCTTGGGCTATGCAAGTACTCAAAAAAACGTAGGAGAACATGAAGATGCTAGGAAGATCCTTTTGTTCAAATTCTCGCTTACTGAAAAGGCGAGGGATTGGTACGATACTATTAATGCAGCTGAGTGCACCACGTGGGAGCAATTGAAGTTAAGATTCTTGGAGAGGTATATGCCACCTTCGAAGGTGTTTAAGATGAAGCAAGATATTAACCAATTTGCTATCAGTGGGGGAGAGAAATTTCATGAAGCGTGGGATAGATTCAAGGACATGCTCAGGAAGTGTCCTCAACATGGGTTATCTAAAGCCCAATATATCAGTATATTTTATAACGGATTGGACTGTGAATCAAGAGTGCTACTTGATGCTTCTTCTAATGGAGCATTGCTTACAAAGTCATCCGTTGAGGCCGAGAGATTGTTTGAAGACATATCAATGAATTAGAGGGATTGGCCCACTGATAGAGTTAGAGGTACGTATGTTCTTGGAAAGGTAGCTCAGGTTGAACAAGCAATGGTGAAGACTAAGAGAGAGGATGAGATCGTTTCGAGCTTGTCTAATATCAACAAGCTACTTGAGTCTCAACAGAAGCAGATCAGCGAGATATCCCAACGAGTGCCAATCTTGCAGCAAGAGATGATGAATAATGGAACCATCCAAGACGAATTGGAGGAAGCAAATTATGCCATGGGTCAAAGTATCCAAGGAATGAGGTACCCAAATCAAGGAAACCGGAACTACCAAGGGAACTACCAAGGGAACTATCGAGGGAACTTGAATAATCGTGGTCCATCTGGTAGTTATCAACAGCAACCAAGGAGGCCTGAATTTTCATGGAGCAATACGAACAATGCAGTGCAACTTCCGATGGGTGTTGATCCGGGAGAAAAGGTGGAAGAAGGAAAGCCTGGGTTCGAGGATACTGTGAACCGGTACATGGTAAAGAATGATGAAATAGTGAATCGCCTTGAGGCAAAGCTTGAGAAAAAGATTGATGATCACCACAGAGATTTGTCCACTCAAGTGAAAGATCTCACATTGTTGATGGGTACAATTACAGAGAATGTGAACACATTGACTCAAACTGTAGGAAAAGGTAAGTTTCCGTCTCAGAGTATAGAGAATCCAAAGTCGTGTAATGCCATCACACTAAGGTCAGAAACGCAGTACGAGGGACCGATGAGGCCGGAATCGAAGTTGGAATTTTCTAAGCCGCGGTTTGACCAACACGCAGAGGGTTCGACCAACTCTACAGGTCGAACCCAGGTCGAACCTCATCGGCCAGAGCACTCTGTTTTGATGCAGGAGCGGTTCGACCAACACATGGAGGGTTCGACCAACTTTATAGGTCGAACCCAGGTCGAACCTCATCGGCTAGAGCACTCTGTTTCGACGCAGGAATGGTTCGACCACGATCACGAAGGTTCGACCAACTCTTCAGGTCGAACCCAGGTCGAACCGAAGGATGGAAATTATACAGTGAAGCGGTTCGACCAAAGGGGCAGTGGTTCGACCTCTAATGTTGGTCGAACCCAAGTCGAACCTCCGGAGCAGAATGAGATCAGTCTTCCAGGAGAGAGGTTCAACCAATACAGTCCTGGTTCGACCTTTCAGCCTGGTCGAACCCCAGTCGAACCTCGCCGAGATGTGTTGTTTGATGCACCTGTTGTTCCTTTTGATGTTGATGCAACTCCAGTGGTACGGAATGAGCAAAGTACAGACATAATAGCTGAGAAAAAATGGGAAAGAGCTAAGCGATTAAGAGCCGAAAAGGAGAAAGCGGAAAAGGTTGATCGTGATGAATGGGGGATTCCCAAAACAAAGATACCTCCACCGTTTCCCTACAAGCTAGTGAAGAAGGGGTTGGAAGAGAAGTTCAAGAAGTTTTCAGAGATAATGAACAAGATAAGCTTGAACATCCCTTTTTCAGAGGCAATCATGGAGATGCCATATTATGCTCGGTTCCTTAAAGACATATTGATGAAGAAGCGAAGCTTAACCGGAGTTGAAACGGTAAACTTATCTGAGAATTGTAGCTCAATTATTCAAAAGAAGTTGCCACCAAAGATGAAAGATCCGGGGAGCTTTACTATTCTTTGTGAGATCGGGAAGGGGCCAGCACGGCGAGCTTTATGCGATCTTGGGGCAAGCATCAATTTGATGCCGTTGTCCATCTTTCAGAAGCTTGGTTTGGGGGAGATGACCCCGACAACTGTTGCTCTCCAATTGGCAGATAGATCAATGACGTTTCCGAAAGGAATAGTTGAAGATGTTCTAGTAAAGGTGGAGAAGCTAGTTTTTCCTGTGGATTTCCTTGTATTAGAAATGGATGATGACAAGGATAATGTTCCTTTAATCTTGGGGAGGCCATTCCTTGCTACAGCTGGAGCTATGATAGATGTTCGGAAAGGAGAACTGAAGTTGAGAATGGACAAAGAAGAAGTACTTTTCAACTTGGACAAAGCAATGAAAATGTCAATGGAGTCCCAATGTTATAGTATTGACGTGGTGGAGGAGATTGTGAAGGAGGATATGTCTTTGATCTTGTCAAAGGATCCTCTTGAGACATGTTTGATGGAATCTCTTACTTATCCCACTACGGAGCTTGACGGACTTTCTAACGAGGTATGTATTGAATTTCTTGAAAACTTACTTGCTTTGGGTGATGACAGGTTTGCATTGGAGAGAAATAAAGTGGAAGAAGTCAAATGGACCAGGAAGTACTTGCCTTTGGATAATGAAAACACTCCAGTGGAGAAAAGAAAAGAGGAGTTGAAACCATTGCCGGATCACTTGAAGTATGCTTTTCTTGGTGATAATGCACAATATCCGGTAATTGTATCTTCTTCTCTTAATGATGATCAACTTGAGGAGTTATTAGATGTTTTGAGGAAGTATCAGTCTGCAATAGGGTGGTCACTTGATGATTTGAAAGGTATTAGTCCTTCGTATTGTATGCATCGGATTAGGTTGATGGATGAAGCCAAAGCTAGTGTTCAGAATCAGCGTAGGGTGAATCCCGCAATTCAAGAGGTGATAAGGAAGCAAATTCTTACGTGGTTGGATGCTGGAATTATATATCCTATTAGTGATAGTCCCCATGTGAGTCCATTGCATGTAGTTGCTAAGAAGGGGGGTATGACTGTAGTGAAAGCTGAGGATGGAGAGGCGATAGCCACGAGAATTCCTACGGGATGGCGTACATGTGTGGATTACAGGAAATTGAATGAGAACACGTGTAAGGACCACTTCCCTCTTCCATTTATGGATCAAATGTTGGATCGTCTTGCAGGGTATGAGTTCTATTGTTTCTTGGATGGATACTCGGGGTATAATCAAATCATGATTGCTCCCGAGGATCAAGAAAAGACCACTTTTAATTGCCCCTACGGGACCTTTGCTTTTAGGAAAATGCCGTTTGGATTGTGTAATGCGCCTGCTACTTTTCAGAGATGCATGATGGCGATTTTTGATGGTTTGATAGAGAAGATCATGGAAGTATTCATGGACGATTTTTCAGTTTTTGGTTCTTCTTTTGATATGTGTTTGTCTAACCTTGCTGTTGTTTTGAAAAGGTGTCAAGAAACTAATCTTGTCTTGAATTGGGAGAAGTGCCATTTCATGGTGAAAGATGGGATTGTTCTTGGGCATTATGTTTTCGCCAAGGGATTATAGGTAGACCGTGCTAAAGTGGTGGCAATTGAGAAGCTTCCACCACTGACCAATGAAAGAGGAGTGCGATCCTTCCTTGGACACGCCGGTTTTTACAGGAGATTCATTAAAGACTTCTCAAAATACTCTAAGCCCTTATCTCATTTACTTGAAAAGGATATTCCTTTTGTGTTTAATGATGAGTGTTTAACAGCTTTTCAAGTTTTGAAGGAGGCGCTTATTACTGCCCCTATCTTGATCACACCGGACTGGACGCAACCGTTTGTACTTATGTGTGATGCAAGTGATGTAGCATTGGGTGTGGTGCTTGGGCAGCTAAGGGAGAAGAAGTTCTGCGCCATTTACTACGCGAGTAAGACTTTTGATGCGGCACAGAAGAATTACACGGTAACTGAAAAGGAGTTTTTGGCTGTTGTGTATGCATTCGATAAGTTTCGTCAGTATTTGGTTGGCATGAAGACGATTGTGTATACGGATCACTCAGCGATTCGTTATTTGATGGAGAAGAAGGAGACAAAGCCTAGGATTATAAGATGGATTCTACTACTGCAGGAGTTTGACTTAGAGATTTGGGATAAGAAAGGAACAGAAAATGTGTTGGCCGATCACTTGTCAAGGTTGGAGACTAGGGAGCATTGTGATAATTCTTTCGAGTATATTGAAGAGATGTTCCCTGATGAGAAGATCATGGTTGTGGCTGTTGAAGGGGTCGAGCGAGCATGTGTGGTTGCAGCGCAAGGTATGGATCCATGGTACGCGGATTATGTTAATTACATTGTCATTAGTGAAATTCCAAGGGATCTCAACCGATATCAACTTGCGAAATTTCGTAGGGATGTTGAGACATTTATATGGTATGATCCGTTTGTTTATAAGATTTGTACAGATTCTATTGTCCGAAGATGTGTACCCGAGATGGAAATGGAAAGTGTGCTGGAGTTCTGCCATTCACAACCGAATGGGGGGCATTTCGGAGCGCAAAAGACTGCAGCTAAGGTACTTCAATCCGCTCTTTATTGGCCTACTTTGTTTAGAGATAGTGAGAGCTATGTGGCGTCTTGCGATAGATGCCAGCGCATGGGTAATATAGGTAGGAGAGATGAGATGCCATTGCAGCCTAGCATAGTCGTGGAGATATTTGATGTATGGGGGATCGATTTTATGGGACCTTTTCCCCCGTCGAATGGGTTTCTCTACATTCTTCTTGCGGTGGATTATGTTTCGAAGTGGGTAGAAGCAATTCCTACTCGTGTTAATGATTCGAAAGTTGTTTTATCTTTCCTAAATAAACATATTTTTGCCCGTTATGGAGTTCCGAGAGCATTAGTTAGTGATGGAGGTTCCCACTTCGTCAATAAATTTCTGGAGAAGGTGCTTAAGGATTATGGTGTTAGGCATAGGGTTACTACACCCTATCATCCGCAAGCCAATGGGCAGGCGGAGGTCTCCAACCGTCAAGTAAAGCAGATTCTGGAGAAAGTGGTAGGAACTAATAGAAAAGATTGGGCTAAGAAGCTTGATGATGTGTTATGGGGGTTCCGGACCGCTTACAAGACGGTATTAGATATGTCACCGTATCAAATTGTCTATGGGAAGCCGTGCCACTTACCCGTAGAAATCCAACACAAAGCGTTTTGGGCTTTGCGTCGCTTGAACTTGACCCTTAGGGATGTAAAGGAGTTGAGGCTAACTCACATGAATCAATTGGATGAGTTAAGAGTCGTGCTTTCAAGAATTCAGAGATTTATAAGGAAAGAATGAAGAGGTGGCATGATTCTAAAATTTCGTACAAGGAGTTCAAGCAAGGAGATGAGGTACTACTTTTTAACTCTCGTTTAAAGCTCTTTGCAGGCAAGTTGAAGTCTAAGTGGACGGGACCGTTCATGATTCATCGAGCCTTAGGGGGGGGGGAGTTATGAGCTTATTGACAAAGATGGTGACGTTATCGCGGCGAATGGGCATCGATTGAAGCATTATAGGTCGTCGGATGATGCGTGTGTCATTTTTGATGATACCTTGTTCTGATTTGGTACCGTCGTGACTCTACGACGTTAAACATGAGCGCCTGTTGGGGGCTTGCCCTTCCATTTTATTGCTTTATTTATTTCGTGTGAGTAAGAAATTTTTGTATTTAAGATGCTTACCAATCGGCAATTACATCTCTTTTCAAACTTAGTTTCGACTTACGTTTTTACTAAGTTTGGGGGGGTGTGATGTTATTACCTCATTGAAGCATTAAGAGTATAATCTTTTCTTTGTATTGTTTGTTAGGGGAATTGGTTTTTGCGGCCATGTTGAAGTTTTAATCGATTTTGATGTGACGATTTTTTACAATTTGCCTAATGTTCAGTGGTTTTTGGTTGTGTTTTCTTATACGGAGATACTCATGAATGATATTATGTGGAACAATTTCTGAAGTTGTGCTCTAGATTATACCTAATGAGGTTGTGTTGAAGTTTGAAGTATGTCGTGAATGAAGAACACTCAGTTTTGGAAATCAGGAGGTAGGTTCGACCAAGTCTAGCAGTGGTTCGACCGGAGCCAGAGGTCAAACAAAAGCAGAGGAAGTCGAACCGGCGTTGAAAGTTGTCCAGAGAGGAGGTTCGACCAAAGCTATAGTGGTTCGACCTGATCATGAGGTCGAACCTAAGGTCGAACCTGTCAGTCGGAAGCACTCTATTTTCCAAAAGAGGGGTTCGACCAATTCAAGAAAGGTTCGACCTGTTTAGCAAGTCGAACCCCTGGTCGAACCAAGAAGATTGTTTGTACAGAAGAGAGGTTCGACCTCGCCATCTATGGTTCGACCAGTACAGGTGGTCGAACCCGAGGTCGAACCAAGCCAGGTACGCGTTTTAAGTTCGAATTTTCAGAGGGGTTCGATCACTTTTTTGAAACATCAAACCTCGAACCCTCTTCGAACCTCTACACCCTTGCACAAATTCTTCAATTACACTTGATTTCGCACCGATTACACAACATTACACCTTGAATTATCGATTTGGTCGCAGATTTGGGCGGATTTCGTCGCGAGTTAGGGCTGAAATCGCGTTTTTGGGTGTTTTGTGTTTTCGATCGGTTTTTCACCATGGGTAAGTCACAAGGTACGTTTTTTCCAACTCAATTACTCTAGGATTGAAGGTTTAGGTAAGCAATTTGATGTGTAATAGAGAATTGATGTTGAGTATGGTTGAATTTCATGGTGAATGTTGATATTTTGATTGGTTTCATATGAATTCTTGTTTCTTGGATTGTGATTGATTGATTATTGATAGAACTTGGATTTTTATGTGAATTAATCAAGGATATAGAATATACCATAGAATGAGCATGTTGATTTGGTTGAAATTGATAAAATTAAAGTAGTTTATGGAGGAAAGCATGTTGAATTTTTGATTGAATTGCTTAATGCATGCTTGTTGGTTATGTTTTGATGATTAAAGAAGGTATAATTGAAGATGTTTTGAAAATGTTGAATAAGCAAGTGGTGTTGAGATGATAGTTTGTATGAATATGCATTGATGCTTGAAGTCTTGAGTAGAGTATGTGATGTGCTAGTACAATACTTGCTTTCTTGTCTTGTTGGTTGGATTGAAGTATTTGTTTTCAGGAAAGGGACAAGTATCAAGCAAAGGGAAAGGAAAAGCAGAGGAGGAGAGATCAAAGAAGAGGCATGACAGGCCTTCAAACTTGGACAAAGTGACAAGAAAACTGAGGCTACAAGACCGTTTACCTGATAACTTCAAGATTAGGATGCAAGGTTGGGATGAGATTAAAGAGAAGTGGGAAGAAGTTTTAGACAAGATAGCTCGCACTCGATACCAAGATGATGAAGCGATGAGGATAATGAGAATAGGGGATGATATATTTTGGATGTTTGATCAAGTAGGGATCCGAAGATTCATGGAGTTGAAGAGGCCGACGTACTTCCATGTTACAGCGGAAGTGGTTTGTTCGTTTGAGATGGAGAAGGACCCGCTTAGATACCCCTATCAGTGTACGTTTCTGCTTGGTGGAGTGAGTAGGAGATGGACGTCTGAGGATTTCAACGAGCTGTTTGAGACACCTTTGGAGATCCCTCGTTTTGAAAGTGCTGTATTCGGTGTAAAGCGATTTTGGAGGGAGATCACGGGGGAGATTCGTGATTACAAGACTAGACAGGCTCGTGCTTTCGCAATAAAGAACCCTGTCTTGAGGTACATGGACCACATCCTGAGCAACACGTTGTTCGCCCGCTCGGAGGGCAGTGTTGTGTCTAGAGGAGAGTTATATGCCTTGTGGTGTATGTTGCACGGAGTGAAGTTCAACGTTGGAGCCTATTTTATTGCGCAGCTGAATCGATTCAAGACCATTGGTTTTCAAAAGGTGAATATTGGAGGGTTATTGACGATTTTGGCTGAGCATTACAACTTGGACCTCACCGGCATTACACCAGTAGAAGGAGAACCCGATTTGATTATGAGCACGTGCGCGAAGGGAGGGTTTGCCCATTTTAGAAATGGAGATTGGTTTTTCACGAGAGGTGTCAAGCCTTTCGAATTTATGTTCCCCTTCGACGTGAGCAACTTGACAACTATTCGGGAAGCAAGGAATAGACTAATGAATTCTCTAGGACACACCGCTTTATCCGTGGCAGCGAAGTCGGGTGGTGATTGGAGAGTGGTAGCACAGATGTGTGCTGAGGGAAGGATGGCTGAGTTACAGCAGATTGTTGATCGAGGAGAGTTCCATCCACCTCAGCCACAGCAGTCTGAAGAGGAGGATCAGGTAGAGGAGCAGCCGGAGATGGAGATTCCGGAAGGAGAGCAGCATGATGCGCCTCAGCATGCTCCAGAACCACAGCAGCGGCGAGCAGTTCCAGGTACTTAGGAGCAGCTTCGCTTGATTCATGAGCAGCTGATCGCGGTGGTAGCTGCACAGCAAGAGACGAACAGGCAACTCGCGCTCGCTAACGCCAACTACGCCACGCTGAACGAAAGGTATTCTGCCTTGGATGAGCGTGTTGGTAGAGTGAGTAGTCGAGTGGATATGATAGACAAACACATTACCAGTCTGTGCCGAGCTGTGGAAAATAGAATGGATGAGGATGACGATGATGATGAGGATGATGATGCTCCTAAGGAGTAGTTTCAGGTTTTCTTTTAGTTTCTCCGATTCATCTTATCTCCCATTCTTCTTTTTATTTTTACAGATTGGGGTGTGATTCATGTGTGAGTGGAATGTACTTGATATAGTTGATCTTGTATCGTTGCTCTGTATATGGGTGTTGATTATGTGCATTCATATGTTTACGTGTTTATTTTCATTTGGAAAGAGCATGAATAATTTGTTAAGTATATGGAATTCATGAGGAATTGATTTTGATTATGTGCTATGAGGAGTATTAGGAATTGATTACCTATGTGAGGATTTGAGCCTTCATCATGATTAATCATGATAGTTTATTCTTGAGAGAATCATTCGTATGAACGTATTCTAGAACTTGGCTTGGAGTCTTGTGTGAAACTTACAATTGATGAAATATTAGGATATGATCTTAGGCCATTTTTGATTAATTGAGTCACTTAGCCAAATTTCACCTTTCCTAATGATCTTATAAATCTTTGGTAGCCCTGTTTGAGCCTTTTAAAAGCTTTTTCTTTGGCAAGCCAGATATACGAGCTTTAATTACCTTATTTGAGCTTTGAAAATACCCTATCCATTGGTAGAGAGAATAAGGTGAATGAGTGTGGAAGAAACAAAGGGAAGATGGAATGAGGTTCGGTAAGAAATATGCATGGTTAAATCTTGTTGGGGATAGTGCCTGAAATTGGTACCCCGAATTGCTTATACATGGGGCTTGAAGTTTCTAAGAAACAGCCGAACGATGTTCGAGAAGGGTAGTGCCTATAACTGGTACCCGAGCAATTAAAAGAAGAATGATGTTGATGCAAGGAAGAGAAGGAAAATTGATAATTGCAAGTGCAAGAGAAGAATTGGAGGAGAATATGAAGCCGAATGAGAAATCAAGAACCTCCAAGGTAACTCTCTACTAGTGTATTAAGTTACTATGACCAAATTTTCCTACCCTTTCCAAAGAGCCAACATTACAACCTAGAAACAAGTCCTTTGTGATCCTAGTGTTAATCTAATGTAAGTAGATTTCTGAGACCTTTGCCAAGCTTATGGTTACGCGTGAATATGAATTGATATGAGTGTTTATACTAGCCTATAGTGCCTCACGCACGAGTGAATGAGAGTAAAGACTTATCTTGTCAGTGAGATTACTTAGTGCTCCGAATGGTGTGTGATTAGATTGATTTTACATGAGTGACATATTTGATGCAAGTAATTCTTGTTTGATTCAATGAAGTGGCATGTGTAATATGTGTTGTACTTGATCTTGTTGAATTATACACGACTCCTGTGTTTTAAATTGGTTGTCTCGGGACGAGCAACATGTAAGTTTGGGGGTTTGATGAGTGTGTAAATTCACAAGTTTGGCGCTATGTTTTGTGCTAGTTTTGGAGAGTTTTGATGTGGAAATAGGTGGAAAACCTATATATATTGTGAAATAGCATGAATCAGGTGTTAGTGGAGCTATTTGAGTGTTTTCTTAGCAAAAATGGAGTGAAAGAGCCAAGAATCGAAGAGACGGAGTCGAAGCCACGCGAACCGCCCAAGAAGTATGTGGGTTCGACTTGGCTGGAGGAGGGTTCGACCTCTCCAGCAGGTCGAACCAACGTTGCTGGACAATACAGAGAAGGGTTCGACCACGACTCAGTTGGTTCGACCTGGCCATCAGGTCGAACCAGTTTGCAAGAAGGAGGATTCGACCACGACGTTGGGGTTCGACTTGCCCGTTGGTCGAATCGGGAGCAAGAGTTGTCCAGTGCTGAGGTTCGACCTGGGGGTTCGACCAAGACCTAAGTGGTTCGACCTATCCAGAAGGTCGAACCTGTGCAGAATTCTTCCAGTAGTGGGGTTCGACCTGGGGTTCGACCTGTGGCTCGGGGTTCGACCTGCTTGACGTGGTCGAACCTGTGTGCGAGAACTTACCTTATCCGGATTTTTGAGGCCGAAACGCGTGAGATCACTTAGAAAGCTCATTCCAAGCCCTAGAGACGTGATTACAAGTATAAAAGGAGGCTCATACAGAGAATAAAGAGAGCTTTTGATCGTCAATCATAGGAGAGATAAGAGTAGAGGTGGTGATCCATTCGGAGGGCTGTGACAGAGGTTCGCTGAAGGTTCAAGTAAGAATGATTAATCTAACCATGATTGTT
Organism: Pogostemon cablin; assembly: GCA_023678885.1. Lineage (NCBI taxonomy): Eukaryota > Viridiplantae > Streptophyta > Magnoliopsida > Lamiales > Lamiaceae > Pogostemon > Pogostemon cablin. The sequence goes on from CM042979.1 coordinate 15,251,824, forward strand.
CCTAGATCAATCATGGGCTAGAACCACCTTGGTAGTTCTAGGGTTATGAAAGTTTCATGATGTAATTCGTGTTTCGTGTGTAAAACTCCGTACAACACTACCTGTGGTTTGTTTTATATAAGATTGCATATTTAATCCATACTCATAGTCGTTTTGTGCATCAATGATCGTTGTGTAGAGTCTGAATACATGACATGGTTATTGATTGAGTGCGTTCACTACTGAGCAGGGTTTATTGTTATAATTCTAAGTGAAGGGATTCCGAAGTATTATTAGAATTGTCTTATATGAATATTCATGAATTGAATTGAATTCGGGTTGATGAATAGGATGAAGAGTATAACTTTATAGTACCTAAAAAGGGAGATCAAATCGGGTTAGATTCTAGACGTAGAAGATAATGGATTATGATAGTACCTAGAAAGGGGGGTGAAGCATATCTCTTGCTCCGATGTTATTCACACGTGTCAAGCGCATATTTACTTGTGTCTATAGAGTAAACTTGCATGGTCTAGTGATGCGCCCACAAACCACAGGGCAGAGTCGGACACCATCATACAAAAATACGAATTGCTAGTGAAACTGGATGACCCAATGAACTACCTATCATTCTTATTGATCACAACTCACTTCTCTCTACTTTTGCTATTTCTTTTGTTAATTCGATTAGAAGTTACTATCCATTAAACCTTTACAATTACCAACATAGTCTAAAATATACTAGAAGATCACAAAATTGATATTTATCCGTCCCGTGGGTTCGATATTGTAACTTGGTCATCTTCGCGACTACAATTGATATCCTTATACTTGAGGATTAATTTGTGTGTTGAGAAAACCCCTATCAACCATTAAAAGCTCTCGCCTTAATATCCTTGTAAATGGATTTACTAGGTCATCATCCGATGCAATCTAGGCGACAACAACCTTCCCCTCATCATACGATTTCTCGTAACAGGTGGTACTTGCACTCCATGTGTTTAATTGCCTTATGGGCTCGTGATTCCTTCAAGTTTGCAACTGCACCAATATCATCAATATAAATTGTGATATCCTTGGGCAAACTTAGAAACACTTCGAAGTCCATCTTGAAGTTTCTAGAGTCATACAGATACTTTGGCTGCCTCATATGCTCCAATTTATCATCTTTCCATGATGGAGTCCGGAGTCTGAAATATATTTCTATATAACACTCCTCCACATTATGACTCAACTTCCTAAAATTAAACACATAACCTTGAGGTGGATTTACTGCCGTCCAATCTGACTAAAAAATCCGAATCTACGTAATCCACAAGAAGCAGTGAATTTGCCCAGTAAGCTTACATATAATTTCCAGTCCTCCTCAGGCACTTCATATATGTCTTACCACAGTTCATCATTCTTGTTCAGGGTTACGTTGATACCCACTGTTCATGCGTTCAGCAAAATAGATATCCATTCTCGCGCATAGCATTCCTAAGATTAAGCTTCCTTATTCGCCGAAGCATAAGGAACCGCTTTCATCACCTTTATCTTCCTTTTGTGTCTCAAGACATATTTTCTTAGATAAAGTCACTTTCTAAAACAAGTAAGGATCGTATCAATTCATGAAGCTTGAGACAAGCATAATATCCTTTCTTGTGATCCGTATTACCGTGATCAAAAGGATATTTTTGCTCTTCTTAAGTCCTTCATTTCATACCGCTTTATTATCCATACACATACGCCCGACAATACTCTTTCATTGTCTCCAATGAGCAATATATCATCTACGTATAGTACAAGAAATACCACCACGTTTCCATCATTCTTTTCAATACACAAGACCCATCCGATCATTGATTAGATCCATGTCACTGGATTACCTCATCAAAACGGATGTTTCATGATCTTGAAGCTTGTTTTAGTCCATTAATGGACACTTTTAAGCTCACTATCACAATGCTCTTAGCTCTTTGCAATGAATCACTCTGGTTGCTTCACATAGATGTTTCCCTTAAGACTTCCAATCAGGAAAGCTGTCTCGACATCTATTTGCTATCCCTCATATTTCATATGAGTAGCAACAAATAAAAGAGTTCGGATCAACTTAGGCATAGCTACCGGCGAACAGGTTTTCTCATAATCGAACCCTTTCTTTCTGAGTATACCTTTTCGCAACAAGCTTGCTTCCAAGGTTTTCACCTTATTCTATGATCCTCTTTTATTCTTGCATGCCCGCTTCCAATGTCTTTTACGCCATTTAGCGGTTCAACAAGCATCCAGACCTAATTTAAAATCGTTCTATTTTAATAATCATTGCACTTTGCTAGGATTAGGCATTTCTAACTTATAGTGCTTCGTCGTATCCTTGGGTCTATTTCATGTTTGCGAGGGACCAAGTCTCACGACTTTCCCAAAACATGTATCTTACAAGTTGTCGAAGAACCCTCCCACTACGACAAGGCACTACATGCAATTGTATATCAGACGTGACACGCGTTGCAGTTTACCTTGTGGTATATCCTCTTGTACACTTGGTACTTATACTTTGTGTTTTCCTCTCACTTCCTTTAGAACAACTTATACATGGGTATTTGATTTATTACATAGTCCTTTTTCCAAAAATCTAGTGTTTATGTTAACAATCACTCTTCGATCTTGTGGACTAAATAAATCATCCTTCATTTTTCTAGGATATCCCACAAATAGAAAAACATTCTTACGAATTACTGTTCCTAGGGCATATCCATAAAATGAATTTAGTAATTCCAAATAATTCATCATCTATCTAATCACTACCATAAGAGTGCTATTCCTTCTATTCGTCACACCATTAAGGTGGGAAATTCATTTCCGAAGGTACCTTTCTCTTACTAGATTAGAAGACTCATTATTAATTACTATTTGTCGCATCCAGTGGATAAACATGATTTAAGAGTGTACAAATTGTTCACTAACGTACCATAACAGATTACAACTCTATCATTCATTATAATGACCATGTCATTTAAATGAAATGGAGTATCCATCTATTAATGCATAGAAACCGAAATCAAATTCTTTCTATGAAAATGTACGTAAAGACAATTTCATAAAATCAAACGTCTACTCATATCATTAGATAAATAGACAACTCCCACTGCAATAGCCACTACTTTTGTAGTTTTACCCATGTCATAACAATCTTATCCTCACTTAGTAATAAACATTTAGTGATTCCAGTATCTACACACTTCGTGTCAGTAAATGCCATCACTAATCATGTTTTAAACAACTAGTGAATAAGATAAAAACTTGTTCACATTATGATGAAAATGGCTTTCCTTTGCCACATGTTTTGCCAGAAGTTTTCCACCATATGCATCCTATTGTAATTCAGGTGGAACTTACTCAAAAACATCTAGGCAATTCACAAAGAATTAAATTGATCTAGGTTTCCCTTCAATTTATACTCCATGCTTTCCCAATTCATTCATCAAATTAAATCATGATCTTCTGCCTTTTAACTTATATTTCTATGAACCTCTCATCTCTTCACTAGAGACTTTAATAGGCATCATGAGACGTCCATTGTGAGAACACACATGTATTTTCTTAAGCAGTAAAATTCAAAACCAAGATTCTTTTCTAATCATCTAATTTTGGACCAGTAAATATAATTTCTTTTAGTCAACCATAAGTGAAATAAAACTATTTGAAATTTAGAGAATCATAAATTAATTTACCGATCAAAACTTCGAATTTTATCCTTTTATATTGATTCCCTCAAAACAATATAAAAATAAAATTCACCGACATCTCAAGCACCGTGAGTCTGCAAGCCACGTTAGTGTGGACGTTTACAAACTCGAACATTTACAAGAGAAGGTTTTACCCATTAATTTCATTTGTCAACCTAACTTCATGACAAAATAATTAATAGTCGGTTCCTCTTTAGCCATGCAAATAATAGCAGTGACTCCGTTGGGGAGGATACTAATTATTTACATCTAAGTGTGCACCATTATTTGATTCCAAGTCCGCTGCCCAAGCTTATGTGCCTTACTGTTGGAGAAGTACACACGCGCTCAGATAACTTTCTACAACCATCAATTATATAAGTTTGTACTAGTGAACCGCATATAAGCTCATCCGTTAGGGAGAAAGGCACTATAGCCAATGCGCAAGTCCATATGCATCACATTACAAACAATAATTATTTAAAGAAGTTTGTACCAGTGATCCGTGAATAAACTCATCCGTTAGGGAGGAAGGCTCTATTGCCAACGCGCAAGTTTACCCACATCACTTACAAACCAATAATGGAGGCCGCGGGAATTAATTACCAATCCCCTCTCCCACTTAGTAATTTAACACCGAGGGTTTTTACATGCATATGATATTCAGAATAAAATACGCAACGCTAGCATGCTTCTATTACGGCACATAAGGCAGTAAATCACAGAGAGTCATGCATACATATATAACAATAATCAATAATTAAATCAATCATTAACAGTTATATATCAGCGAATTCGATTGTTCGCCACCAGGCACGAATATCAGCAAAGACTTCCAGACTATCAAATTTTCAAAATTTCCAGATTGTCCAATTTTTGAAACCATCGATATCGACCGTCGATGTCGTCCAGATTATCAAAATCATCGATATCGACTAGATTATCAAATATTCGAAAAACATCAAGATTATCAAAATTCCGAAACTATTGATATCGATCATCATATCGTCTAGATTATCAAAATCATCGATATCGACGAGCAACCATATATAACAATAATAGATAATTAAATCAATTATGTCAGTTATATATTAGGAATCAATTCAACATCCATATATAACAATAATAGACAATCAATTATAGCAGTTATATATTAGGAATTAATTCGACATTCATATATGACAATAATAGATTATTAAATCAATTATAGCAGTCATATATTAGGAATTAATTCGACATCCATATATAACAATAATATACAATCTATTATGGCAGTTATATATTAGGAATTAGTTTTCTTAAAATTGGATGTCTTATCCAACACTCTAGCAATACATGCATATAATATACCAAATATAATACGCAATCTAGCATGCTTCTATATAAGACAATAAATCATAGAGATCAGGCATCCATATATATATATAACAATAATAGACAATTAAATCAATTATGACAGTTATATATATTAGGAATAAAAACGCCTCTAAATTTTAATGTCTTGTCCGACACTCCTACTGTGGAATCGATGCCTTACGCAACAAGAAGGATTGCTTGTGCCCCAAGACGTCCATCGTCATATCCCACCGCCAATTATGTCAGGGAGCGCCCCAAGTACCTTGACGAGCGCCCCTCGCCCGGACTGTCGCTCGTCCAAGGGCCTACTTGCATGGAACCAAGTTCAGCCCAACGCGCAACACCAAACTACACCAACTGTCGTTCGTAGTTCGAAACAGAAAGAACCTCAGAATCCAATCTCCACCGTCCAGAATCTATTACTGTAAGTCGTGAACATTCTGTCCAAATTACAGATCGATCCAACGGTTATTTTATGAGAAACGGCTCTTTTCTCTTGACTGCGCAAAACAGAATCGCCCAAATATCTGCTTCTGTTTTCAGCGTACTCCCAGCAAGAAAAGGCTCCAAATTCGATCTCCACAGTTCAGAGTGTACATCCACAAGGTCTGAACGTGCTGCCAAATTACAGCTTGATCCAACGATTAGTTTGTCAAAAACGGCACTTTTCCCTCGACTGCGCAAAACAGAATCGCCCAAATATCTGCTTCTGTTTTCAGCGTACTCCCAGCACGAAAAGGTTCCAAATTCGATCTCCACCGTTCAGAATGTACATCCACAAGGTCTGAACGTGTTGACCAAATTACAGCTCGATCCAACGATTAGTTTGTCAGAAACGGCACTTTTCCCTCGACTGCGCAAAACAGAATCGCCCAAATATCTTCTTCTATTTTCAGCGTACTCCCAGCAAGAAAAAGCTCCAAATTCGATCTCCACCGTTCAGAATGTACATCCACAAGGTCTGAACGTGCTGACCAAATTACAGATCAATCCGATCGTTGAAACTCTGGTTATTGCCTCTGCAATATCACTACGCTGGATTTTCTCTGGATTTTCTCTCAAAAGCGTGATTCTATTTTTGCCCTCTCTTTCTTCCTTGCATGTGAAATTGACGAACAGTTTTCGTCGAATCCTCTCACACACAACCATGGACGAATAGATATGATATAGGGTATATATTACATAGGGATATTCATGGTTTGCGCAATAAAACCAAAACCCTAAACATGTGATCCTAATTCCGAAAAATTAATCACATAAACCCTAGCCTAACGTGTCACGCTTCACCACGAAACCGAAGCTCTGATACCAATTGTTGGCATTCGATCGTTTGGTTAACGTGACCCGTTAGGGTTCCATGTATTTCTAACAAGCACCGGAAGCAAGTAAACATGAAACGCATTACCTTTCACCAAGGGTTGATGTAGAGGTTGAATTCTCGCTGGCAGTCTGCGCAGTCCCACGAGAATAGCCATAAGTTCCTCTTCTGATGTCAGAATTGAGTGATCTTTGTGCTCAGACGATCCTCTCTTCGACGGATTTCCATCAGTATATAATACATAAAAATCGAAGAACTGTACGATTTTATATGAATTTTGGAACATGACGAACTGCAGCAGCAAACGACCTTCCGGTCTTCTGCTGTATGTCCCAAGTCCGATCTCGACGTCGTGTGGGCGACGATCTACGAGACCTACTCAATCTGCTCTCAACCCTCATCACACGTGAATAATGAATTAGATTAGGGTTCCAGATAAGCTGAGGTGACTTATATACATGGGCTACAGCAGGGACCAGGAGGAGAAATTGGGTTGGGCCTCCATTGGGCTTAAGTATCCAAGCTTAGCCCAAAGCTTATACTTAAGTCCAATAATAATAATATATTCCACTAAAATATTATTACTGCACTACCATACCAATCCCAAAATTACATTTTGGGCTCCTTCTTATTATGAGCCCGTTAGTCTCCCCATGTTTAAGATATACAATGTCCATTAATTAATTTAAGTTACTGACAACTCAATTAATTAATATCTCATCCAAGAGTAGTACCACTCAACCTCATTATCATGCCGGAATAAATTCCATCTGCAGGGTTTACATGATAATCCTTATGAGCTCCTCAAGGGGACATCATCAACCTATGACGGATACGGATTCCTTCTACAATCAACAGCACACCATATAGACAGCACTACTTCCCAACTCACCGAGTTTATTGATTTAATTGCATGTAAATCTCACCCATTGATGAATCAAAGAAATACATACTGCCCTATGTGTCGAGGTTATTGTATAGGGATTAAGAGCACGAACATCCATAATAACTGAGATCAAGTTCTCCTATAAGTCAGTATAAATCGAACGATCTCAAGCGGTCCTGCTCAATACACACAAGTGCACTAATGTGATTCTATAGCCAAGACAAGCTAATACCAAACCACACTACAACCATCCCGATAGAGAGTCCCCGTCTATCTCGATTGTGAGCATCTGTTTATACTTTATAAGGAAACCGATAATATGATCTTCCACGTGTTGTCGCACAACATATTATCTACAGTATAAAGTAAGTGGACTATTGCATCGAACATATAAATAAATTATAAGATGCAATCATTTGATCATATGATTCTCATTTCAAATTAATTGTTATAACATTGTTCATACAAAAATCTAGACTTTTAGTATACAATCCAACAAGTTCGACCAGGGCTCTCGCATTCGACCTGTATGTCTGGTTGAACTCGACCCCTGATGCTTCAAACTCGAAATTTCTTCATCCCCTACATACTCTAAGCTCAAAAACGAACATTAGTTACCAAAATAGATCAAAACTCGCTCGAAAATCAATCTTAAACTTGACATTTATGAGTAACTCCACATAACGTACTCAAAAACAACACCAAACACCACAAAACATTAGGCAAATTACAAAAAAATTGACACACCACAACCGATAAAAGTTTTGATATGCCGCAAAAAATCAACTCCCCTAACAAACGATACAAAGAAAAGATTATACTCTCAACGCTTCAATGAGGTAAGTACATCACATCCCCCCCAAACTTAGTAGAAACTATAGTGAAATTAAGTTTGTAAAGAGATGTAATTGCCGAGAAATAAGCATATCAAATATAAAAATTTCTTACTCACACGAAAGAAATAAAGCAATAAAACGGGAGGGAAAGCCCCCAACAGGCGCTCATGTTTAACGTGGAGAGTCACAATGGTACCAATCTAGTGCAAGGTATCCTCAAAGATGACAAAAACATCATCCGGCAACTTGTAATGCTTCAATCGATGCCCATTTGCCGCAATAATGTCTCCATCTTTGTCTATAAGCTCAAAACTCCCCCTCCACAGGTTCTATGGATAATGAACATCCCCGTCTACTTTGATTTTAATTTTCTTGTGAAAAGCTTCAAACGAGAGTTAAAAAGCAATACCTCATCACCTTTCTTGAACTCCTTGTAAGAGATCTTTGAATCGTGTCATTTCTTCATTCTCTCCTTGTAGATCTCCGAGTTCTTGTAAGCTCGATTCCTGAATTCATCCAATTGATTGATATGAGTCATCCTCAACTCCTTTTGCTCCTTCAAAAACAAGTTCAAACTCCTCAAAGCCCAAAAAGCTTTATGCTGAATCTCTACGGGTAAGTGGCACGGCTTTACATCGACGATTTGATAAGGTGACATATCCAACACCGTCTTGTAAGCAGTCCGGAACCCCTACAAAATATCATCAAGCTTTATAGCCCAATCCTTTCTATTGGTTCCTACTACCTTCTCCAAAATTTGCTTAACTTATCGGTTGGAAACTTCAGCTTGCCCATTTGCTTGAGGATGATAGGGTGTAGTGACCCTATGCTTAACTCCATAATCCTTAAGCACCTTCTCTAGAAGCTTGTTGACGAAGTGAGAACCTCCATCACTCACTAGTGCTCTAGGAACTCCATAGCAGGCAAAGTTATGTTTCTTCAAGAAAGATAAAACAGTCCTTTAATCATTCAGACGAGTGGGAATGGCTTCCACCTACTTAGAAACATAATCCACAGCTAAAAGGATGTAAAGAAATCCATTAGATGGGGGGAAAAGGTCCCATAAAATTGATCCCCCATACATCGAAGATCTCTACAACAATACTCGGCTGAAGTGGCATTTCATCACGTCGACTTATATTTCCCATTTTTTTACATCTATCGAATGTCGCCACATAGGATGCACAATCTTTAAACAAAGTCGATCAATAATTAGCAGATTGAAGTACCTTTGCTTCCATCTTTTGACCTCCGAAGAGCCCCCCGTTAGGTTGTGCATGGCAAAAATCGAGTACACTCTCCATCTCTATCTTGGGCACACACCTACGGACTACGGAATTTGTACATATCTTGTAGACAAACGGATCATATCATATAAAAGTCTCAACATCCCTCTTGAATTTCACAAGTTGATATCGGTTGAGATCTCTCGAAATTTCACCTACGGCAATGTAGTTCACATAATCCGCATACCATGGATCCATCCCTTGAGCAGCTACCACACATGCTCTTTCAGCTCCTTCAACAAGAACTGCCATAATCTTCTCATCAGGAAACATCTCTTCAATGTAATCGAAAAATCATCAAATGCTCCCTTGTCTACAACCTTGATAGGTGATCTGCCAAAACATTCTCAGTACCCTTCTTATTTCGGATCTCCATATCAAATTCCTACATAAGAAGAATCCATCTAATAATTCTGGGCTTTGTTTCCTTCTTCTCCATCAAGTACCGGATCACAGAATGATCCGTATACACTATCGTCTTCATGTCAACCAAATACTATCGAAACTTGTTGAATGCATACACCACAACTAAAAACTCCTTTTCAATCACAGTGTAGTTCTTTTGTGCAGCATCAAAAGTTTTACTAGCATAGTAAATAGTGCAGAACTTCTTTTCCCTCAACTGCCCAAGCACCACTCCAAGTGCTAGATCACTTGCATCACACATAAGTACAAATGGCTGAGTCCAATCCAGTGTGATCAAGATAGGTGCAGTAATAAGTGCCTTATTCAAAACCTGAAAAGCTGTTAGACACACTTCATCAAAAATAAAATGAACATCCTTTTCAAACAAATGAGATAAGGGCTTGGAGTATTTTGAGAAGTCTTTTATGAATCTTTTATAAAAATCGGTGTGTCCAAGAAAAGACCGCACTCCTCTTTCTTTAGTAGGTGGTGGAAGCTTCTCAATTGCCACACCTTTGCTCGATCCACCTGCAATCCCTTGGCCGAAATATGATGGCCAAGAACAATCCCATCCCTTACCATGAAGTGGCACTTCTCCCAATTCAAGACAAGATTAGTTTCTTGGCATCTCTTCAAAATAGTAGCAAGGTTAGATAAACAAATATCAAAGGAGGAACCTAACACAAAAAAAACATCCATAAACACCTCCATGATCTTTTCTATCAACCCATCAAATATGGCCATCATGCAACGCTGAAATGTAGTAGGCGCATTACATAATCCAAAAGGCATCTTCCTAAAGGCAAAAGTTCTATAAGGGCAAGTAAAAGTAGTCTTTTCTTGATCCTCGGGTACAATCATAATTTGATTATAACCCCAGTACCCATCCAAGAAATAATAAAACTCATACCCTGCAAGACGATCAAGCATTTGATCCATGAAAGGAAGGAAAAAATGGTCTTTGCATGTATTTTCATTCAATTTCCTATAATCCGTACGCACACGCCATCCCGTAGGAAACCTAGTTGCTAAAGCCTCACCATCTTCGGCTTTTACTATAGTCATGCATCCCTTCTTAGCAACTACATACAATGGACTCACATGGGGACTATCACTAATTGGATAAATTATTCCTGCATCTAACCACGTTAGGATTTGTTTCCGAATCACTTCTTGAATCGCGGGATTCACTCTCCGCTGATTCTGAATGCTACTCTTAGCCTCATCTAACAACCTAATTATATGCGTGTAATAGGAAGGACTAATACTCTTTAAATCATCAAGAGACCAACCAATCGTAGATTTATACTTTCTTAGCACATCCAATAATTCCTCAAGTTGATCATCATCAAGAGAATAAGATACAATTACCGGATATTTTTCATTGTCACCTAAGTAGGCATACTTCAAGTGCTCCGGTAACGGTTTCAACTCCTCTTTCTTCTCTTCTTGAGGTGCACTCTCTCGATCCAATGGCAAGTACTTCCTAGTCCACTTGACCTCCTCAACTTTGGTCCTTGTCGACTCATACCTATCATCACCCAAAGCAAGTAAGTTTTCAAGAAATTCAATACATACCTCATTGGAGAGATCATCAAGCTCCGTAGTGGGAAAAGTAAGAGACTCCATCAAGCATGTCTCAAGAGGATCCTTAGACAGAATCAAAGACATGTCTTCATTCACAATCTCCTCCACTATATTAATACTGTGACACTACATCTCCATTGGCATCTTCATTGCTTTATCAAGGTTGAATAAGACCTCTTTTTTATCCATCCTTAGCCTCAACTCACCCTTCTGCACATCGATCATGGCTCCCGCAATAGCAAGGAAAGGTCTTCCTAAGATAAGAGAGACATTATCCGTGTCATCTTCCATCTTCAGCACCAAAAAATCCACAGAAAAAACTAACTTCTCTACTTTGACAAGAACGTCTTCGATCACACCCTTCGGAAAAGTCATGGACCTATCCGCTAGTTGTAGAGCAACTGTCGTGGGAGTCAACTCCCCCAAACCAAGCCTTTGAAAGGTAGACAACAGCATCAAATTGATGCTTGCCCCAAGATCACACAAGGCTCGACGTGCCGGTCCCTTTCCAATTTCACATAAGATTGTGAAGCTTCCCGGATCCTTAAATTTAGCTGGCAGCTTCCTCTGAATGATCGAGCTGCAGTTTTCAGACAAATTCACCATTTAAATTCCGTTCAAGCTTCTCTTCTTCAAAAAAATATCCTTCAGAAAGTGGGCATAATACGGCATCTCCAAAATTGCTTCAGAAAAAATGAATGTTCAAGCTAATTTTGTTTATGATTTATGAAAACTTCTTGAACTTCTCTTCCAATCCCTTTTTTACTAGCTTGAGAGGAAAGGTCGCATGTATCTTTGTTTTGGGAATACCTCATTCATCACGTTTAGCTTTCTCCGCTTTATCCTTTTTGGCTCTCAATCTCTTAGCTCTTTCCCACTTCTTCTCTGCTATAATCTCTGTACTCTGCTCTTTGGAAGGCACTGGAGTAGTTTCAACATCATGCGGGGCATTCAGCATAGAAAATAGCGCAGAACAGGTGAGTTCGACCTGAGTTCGACCTGGGTAGGTGGTCGACTCGGTGAGTAATGGTCGAACTGCACACCTAAAAGTTCATTCTCCCTCGTACAGTCGGATTCAACCATGGTTCGACCAACAAGTTTGGTCAAACTGTGGTGATCGTGGTTGAATCGAGCATCAGACAAAATAGAGTGCTCTGGACAGTCGAGTTTGACCTCAGCTCGACCAGTGGTTCTGGTCGAACTCATCTAATTTTTGTCGAACTGACCTTCTAACTTCTCTGGACATCGCCCAGGTGCCGAGCTCGACCTCCCCTGTTGAGTTCGACCTGACTGTCTGGTCAAATTGGGGTCAAATTGGGTTCCTGATGCTTTAGACTTTGATTCTGGCTTCATCGGTCCCTCATACTGCGTTCTAGACCTCAATGTAATGGCGTGATAAGATTTTGGATTCTCAATACTCTGAGACGAAAACTTCCCTTTCTCTATAGTTTGAGTCAATTTATTCACATTTCCTGCCATCTCCCCCATTAACAACATAAGGTCCTTCACTTGTGTAGTCAAATCCTTATAATGATCATCAATCTTCTTCTCTAATTTGGCCTCAAGACGATCTACTCTTGCATCATTCCTTGTCATGTACCAATTCACAGTATCCTCAAAACCCAGCTTCCCTTCTTTTACTTTAGTTCCCGGATCAACGCCGATAGGAGGCTGCATCGCATTATTCGGATTGCTCAATGAAAACTCCGGTCTCCTTGGTTGTTGATAACCACCCGGGGGACCACGATTGTTGTAGTTCCCTTGATAGTTCCGGGTTCCTTGATTCGGGTACCTAGTTCCTTGAATACTCTGTCCCATGGCGTAATATACCTTCTCGATCTCCTCTTGGCTAACTCCTTCATAGCCACCATCCTGCTGCATCATGGGTACTCTCTGCGATAAATTCGTGACTTGCTTTTGTTGAGACTCTAGTAGCTTGCTAATGTTAGTCAAGCTAGAGACAATCTCATCATCTCTTCCCGACTTCACCATAGTATGCTCAACCTATGCTACTTTTCCAAGGACATAAGTGCCTCTCACTCTATCAGTCGGTCAATCTCTAGAATTCAATAAAATATCTTCAAAAAGCTTCTCGGCCTCATTGGGTGACTTCATCAGTAATGCTCCATTAGAAGAAGCATCAAGTAAAATGCGAGAATCACAGTCCAACCCATTGTAGAAAATACTGATATATTGAGCTTTAGATAGCCCATGTTGTAGACACTTCCATAGCATGTCCTTGAACCTATCCCAAGCTTCATGAAATTTCTCATTGCCATGGATAGAAAATTGATTGATTTCCTGCTTCATCTTGAACACCTTTGAAGGTGGCATGTATCGCTCCAGGAATTTCACTTTCAACTTCTCCCATGTATCATATTCAGCAGCATCAAGATTATCGTACCAATCTCTCGCTTTTTCTTTCAGCGAGAACTTGAACAGTATGATCTTCCTCGCATCCTCATGAGCTCCTGCATCTTTTTGTGTGCTTGTATAACCAAGAAACTTATTCAGATGTTGTTGAGGATCTTCAAACGTTCCCCCAGAGAAGGGACTCCTTTCAATTATGGTTATAAGATCAGGGTGTAGATCAAAATCAGCTCCAGTTCCTCTTGCTCCTAACAACCCAGCATTGCCTGTTCCGTTGTTCTTAAAGACTTCCCAAATGGCAAGTGTATTCGGGTCCGCTGCCATGTTGATCGCTTCTACTTCCAAATTAACTTCGGTTGCAGCTTCAATCATTTGCAGATTCAGCACGTCAACTTCAACTCCTAAATCAAGAGCTGTAGTTGGATCAACTTTCTTGTTCTTATCTTCTTCTTTTTCTTCCTCGACGATGCTCCGATCTATGGATTATATGGTTCTAATTCACATTTCTTTGATCTTGTGAGCATACACCTAAGAAAAATAAGTATTAGAAATCAAAACAAGAATAATAATCTCAATTAAATTAGATATAATCAAAAGATATTTAATGTCATCCCCGGCAACGGCGCCAGAAACTTGATGAGTATTTTCTCAACACACAAAATTAATCCTCAAGTATGAGGATATCAATTGTAGTTTCGAAAGGTCACAAAGTAATTATCGAATCCAAGGGACAGATTATTATCAATTCAATTATATTCTATTTAACTAAGATTATGTTGGCAAAATTGATTTGGTTTGTTTATTAAACTAAGTAACATAAATTGAAATAGCCAAGTAATTAAGCAAGCAATAGAGAAACTTCGGTGGTGATCAAGTAATTAATAGAGTAGTTCGTCAGGTAATCCAGTTTTACTTATTAATTTCATTTCCATGTGTTGTCCGACTCTGCCTTGTGGTTTATGGACGCATCACTAAATCATGCAAGCATACTCTATAGACACAAGTAAGCAAGCGTATGACACGTGTGAATATAGTTGGAGCAAGATGTATACTTTACCCCCCTTTCTAGGTACTATCATAATCAATTATCCCCGTGCACTTAGTACTCTACCCGATTTGATCTCCCTTTTTAGGTCCTATAAAGTTATACTCTTTATCCTACTTATTAACCTGAATATGATTCAATTAACAAGTATCTATATAAGATAGTTCTAATAAGACTTCGAAATCCCTTCACTTAGAATTATAACATACAATCCTGTTCAGCGGTGAACGCACTCAATCAATAACCAAGAGATGTATTTAGACTCTACATAATAGTTAAAGATGCACAAAACGACCGTGAGTATGATTAAAAAGGTACAATCTTATATAGAATAATGCACAATTTGAGTTGTACGGAGTTCACACATGGAAATTCAATTAACTCATAAAACTTTCATAACCCTAGAACTACCAGAGCGGTTCTAACCCATGATTGATCTAGGAACAATCATGGCTAGTTGGTATGATCTTACTTGACTCGCCAGATGAACCTCTCCTTAAAACTCCTTTAGATGATGGTAGGGCTTGGTGAATAATGGATGATGAATTCCTTCTTCTTTTCTCCTGCGAAAGCTCTTCTTTTATACTTGTAAACTCTCCTTACGGGCCTTGGATGGGCTTTTTGAGCAAACACACACACTGAAGGTGTAAAAATATGAATTTGGTAAGTTTCTGAACGTTGATTCGACCAAACACGTTGGTCGAACTCCTACCTGTTGGTCGAACCCCTGGTCGAATCCCTCTGTAACTTGGTTTCTGACTCCGGATTCGACCAGAGCATTGGTCGAACTGGATACTTCCTGGTCGAACTGGAACTGCTTCTGTTTAGGCTTCTAGTTCGACCACGGTTTGACCAAGTGGTTTGGTCGAACTCGGCTGTCATGGTCAAACTCGACTTTTCTGAGCTCAGTTCGATAAGAGGTGCTGGTCGAACTCTCCTCTTCTTGGTCGAACTCAACCCATGCGTGGTCGAATCCTCCCTTGTTTCTTCCTCTTTCTGAATCCGATCACTTCCAACTCATTTTCCATCGAAAATCAACTCAAATAGCCTTGTAAACTCCCGATTCATGACTTTCCACCAAGTATACCGATTTACATCGAATTATAATCATTAACTACACCATAAGTACACGAATACGGGCTCAAAACTAGTGAATTTACACACTCATCACGGATCTATACCGGAACTGTAGAAATTCCAGATTCATCAAATTGAAAGTCTTCCGGCATTTTCCTTAGCATCAGTATCTCAAATTTCCATCATATGGAGCATTTTGTAGAACGGATTGGACCACTTCTTCATTGTTCAATTTAAATATGAGCCATCCACTATCATGGGTGAAGATGGACACTTCCACTCCCCATTGATTAGTAATCTCTTTCAGTGCTTGAAATCCCGGGAAGCGTCCCGCAAAGTATCTGATTAGTGTATAGCTCCAATCTTCATCATTGTCATCCAGAATCTCAACAACTCCAGGCTATTGGGGTGGAATAAACTGAAGATTAAATTTGAGATTAGGACGGCGATTGTTGAAGTAGAGGGAGGAACCGAAGGGGTGGAGGGTGTGGGATTGGAAAGGTTGGGGTTGGGCGAGAGGCTGAGGTGGATGGAATAGAGGTGTTCAGGTGGAGGAGATGGGGAAGTGTCTGAGCTGGGGAAAGATAGAGGGTGGAGCAGTTTGGGTAATCGGGGTAGAAAGGAAGGTTGAGGCAGCGCATAAGCATCGGGGTTGGGATTAAACGGAGTAAGACCTGTCATCTTTTTTTTTTGAAGAAGCCATGGAATCCGGCTGTGGAACGATGGGGATAGAGACAGGGGAGAGAGAATGAGTAGGCAGCTGATATGATTAAGCACTCTTTGAGTGAGTGTCAACTCTAGAAAATAAGAAGAGAAGCAGAAAGGAAAGATGAGAGATGATATTGATTAAGAAAGCTCAAAATACAGATAAATTGAGGAAATTAGAAAATGAGAAGAGAAACAAGGTTCAACTATTAGTCTGCCTATCACATTTCTTAAGCATGCTATTTATATTTCTTCTGATCACTAGATGACAAAACACCATAACAATATTCTCTCTGCCATTGTTTATTGAGTAGTGCTCCTCCTTCATCTGACGTAATCTCTCAGCTTGGTAGGTGTTTTCTTCAAACGGTTATGTCCTTTGTTGATCGATGCTTGGGCTGGTATTTGTTGGGCTATTGGAAGTGGAGAGTTTGCCATAGTTGATTTGGCATTTGTTGGAGAGGTGTTCAGGATAATGGGCTGGATCGTATCACCTCTTCCGTCTTCAAAAAGTGCCTTGTCCTCAAGGCACAAATCTGGAAATGCATCTTTCAAGGCCTCTACATTCTCCCATGTTGAATTTTTTGGAGCTGTGTCCGACCACTGAACAAGTACTTGTTTTGTATGGTTTCCATTATGTAGGACAGAACGCTGGCCACAGATGGCAATAGGATGAAATAATGGGTGATTGTTAAAGCTTGTGTTCGGTAATGGAGAGTTACCTGATGGAGTGGAGCCACAAACTGGTTTGAGAAGAGAAACATGGAACACTGGGTGTATTTTACACTCTGGAGGTAAGTCAAGTTTATATGCCACAGTTCCAATTCGAGCCAACAAAGTGTAAGGACCGTAATATTTTTTGCCAATTTCTGAAATGATTTTCTTGTCACCAAGGATTGCCGATATGGTTGCAATCGTACCCATACTAAGTCACCAACAGAAAATTCCAGTTCACGATGGTGCATATTAGCTTTATGACTCATCCGATGATGGGCCTGATTTAAAGTATGTTTAAGAGTGCGCAGAAGTTCATCATGGATAGTCAACATCTCATCCAAAGCTTGAATCGGAGAGGAATGCGGCTGATAAGGAGGAATGGATGGGGGAAGACGACCATATAAGGCTTGAAAAGAAGTCATGTTGATTACCGAGTGATGACTGGAATTATAATTAAACTCAACCCAAGGAAGAAGATTAACCCATAAATGATGTTGATCCTGGACAAATGCTCGAAGGTATTGCTCAAGGCCTCGATTAACAACTTCAGATTGACCATCGGTTGATGATGGTAGGCAGTGTTATGCTTCAATGTTGTGCCGCTCAACTCAAATAATTTCTTCCAGAAGTTACTTAGAAATATTAGGTCTCGATCTGAAATAATCGTGCTCGAATATCCATGAAGCTTAACCACTATTTCAACAAATAACTCTGCTATTTTTGAAGCTGTGAAGTTGGTTGGGAGCACTCCAAAGTGCGCAAATTTTGTCAGCCGATCAACAACTACTAATATAACAGAAAATCCATGAGAAGGAGGAAGGCCAGTGATGAAATCCATTGTGAGAGCATCCCATACTAAAGAAGGAACAGGGAGTGGTTGTAGAAGTTCGGCAGGAGGTTGAGTGGAGGTTTTTATTTATTGACAAGAATGGCAAGAAGCAACAAAAGCAGCTACATCCTGCCGCATATGAGGCCGATAAAAGTGTTCTGCTAAGCTCATTAAAGTGTGTTTGATACCCCCATGACCTGCATATAGGGTAGAGTGAAATTCCTTTAGCAATTTCTGCTTCAATGGAGAGGTGCTTCCAATAACAAATCTATGACAAAAAATTAAAATCCCATCCTTGCTTGTGTAGTCCGAGGAAAGACTATTAGCCACGAGCTGCTCATGAAGAAGAATCAGATCTGGTTCTGATTTATTGGCCACCTGAAGGAGAGATATCAACTCTGAGATATTGGCAAGTAAATGAAGACATTGAGCAGTTGTCGGAGTAGTTGAACTTGTGACTGGAAGGTGGGAAAGGGCATCTGCCACAACATTAGCAGCCCCGGGTTTATACTCAATTCACATATCATAACCCAAGAGTTTTTGAATGTATCGTTGTTGTTCCAGTGTATGAATGACCTGGTGGAATAATTCCTTGATGCTACGTTGATCAGTGCGCACAATAAATGAATGACCAATAAGATAATGTCGTCATTTATGAACTACTTCAGTAATGGCTGATAGTTCTTTCGAATATGTTGAAGCCCCACGCATTCGAACACCAAATTTCTTACTGAAATAGAAGATCGGGTACCCATCTTGCATAAGAACTGCTCCTATACCATCATTTGAGGCATCAGTTTCAAGAATGAATTCTTTTGTGAAATCTGGTAAGTGCAGTACCGGAACTTGAACCATGGATTGTTTCAA
This sequence comes from Pogostemon cablin, assembly GCA_023678885.1. Taxonomy (NCBI): domain Eukaryota; kingdom Viridiplantae; phylum Streptophyta; class Magnoliopsida; order Lamiales; family Lamiaceae; genus Pogostemon; species Pogostemon cablin. The sequence continues at coordinate 15,270,791 of CM042979.1, forward strand.
GGCCTCAAAAGCTGACTGAGTGCTTTCATTACAAATGAAAGCATCCTTCTTAAGCAGGTCAATTTAGGGAGTAGCCAATGAAGCATAGTTTCTAACAAACCGACGATAATATCCCATAAGACCAAGGAAACCACGTAGTTGTTTCAAATTCAGGGAGAAGGCCAAATGAACCATTGCCTCAATTTTCTTGGGATCTGCTGATACAATTCCAGAAGATATAATATGCCCGAGTTATTCCACCAATTGTTGGCAAAAAGTACATTTTGAGAGCTTAATAAAAAACTCATGAGATTGCAAACAATCCAATACCTCAGTAAGATGTGAGACATGATCTTCTAAGGTAGGGCTATAAATAAGAATATCATCAAAAAAAACCACCACAAATTTACGTAGATACCTGCCAAGAATGCGATTTGTTATAGCTTGGAATGTCGATGGAGCATTAGTTAAGCCGAAAGGCAGAACAAGGAACTCATAGTGGCCATCTACAGTGCGAAATGTTGTTTTTGGGATTTCTCGAGGGTGCATTCTAATCTGGTGGTACCCCGAACGTAAGTCCAACTTCGTGAAAAAACTCGCAGCACCTAATTCATCCAGCAATTCATCAATGGTTGGGATGGAAAATGTATCATTGATCGTGATAGCATTGAGGGCCCTGTAGTCAATACAAAAATGATAGGTGACTTCTTTCTTTCGAACTAGCAACATTGGGAAAGAAAAAGGACTAGTACTAGGTTGTATGAGACCCTGTTCCAACATCTCCTGAACCATTTTTTCCATTTCTTGTTTGAGGAGGTAAGGGTAACGATAAGGACGAACTGAAATGAGTTTTAAATTTGGGTGAAAATGGATACGGTGATCGAAGAGACAATGAGGCGGTAACCCACTAGGTGTGTTGAAGATGGCAGAAAGGAGGTGTAAGACTTTTAATATGTCTGGTGGAATGTTCGTAGGAAATGAAGGCATTTCTGTGGTAGAAGAATGGATAGTGTTTGATGGTTCAAGTGGAGAAAAATAAATTTCATAAAGGGAATCAAATTCCTCACTCTGGATTATCGCTTGGAGTTGCAAATAAGAGATGGGATGGTGAATTGATTGAGTTTCTCCATTCAACATGATGGGTTTGCCTGATATTGAAAATTCCATTGACATGGCCGTATAATCATGAGAAATTTTGCCCAGTGTTTGAAGCCATTGGACACCAAGCACAACATCTGGTCCTTGGATAGGCAGCACATACAAATCAATGGTGAATTCAACTTTCTGTAGAGTTAACTTTACCTTCGAACACATTGAGCGGCAAAGATGGAAGTCATCATTACCAATGAAGACACGGAAAGGTGTGTGCTGCCACTGTCTATCAGGACTTGAAAGGGATGATCATCAACTGACCCCATTAAACGAAGAGATCGTGGCTCGGAAGAACTTGCCATTGATTGTAGACTTGAGACATCAGCCATAAGGGAGTCGTCGATTGTACTCGACTCGAGAATTGGAGTAACGACTTCCTCTAATTCGTCATCATCATCGGTACCAATGAGCAACAAAATTTTACTGCGGCATTTGTGATTAGGCCCATATTTTGAATCACAATTATAGCATAACCCTTTCTCTCTTTTTTCACGAAGCTCAGCCGGTGATAAACGACGGATAGATAGCTAGGGTAAAGGAAGTAATGGAGGTTGAGAATTTGTACGAGAAGAATTTGGTGATTGAGGTGAAGGAAAATGGGTATGCTCAGGTTTTGGGAAAAAGAGATGAGGGTTGTTGAGTAGTTTGGGCTGAAGGAATTATTTATGAAGGTTTGGGCCAAGTGGACTGGGTAGAGAATTTCATATCTGGGCTTTGCTGAGTTAAAGGGGTTGGGTTATATTTTTTTTTTGCCAAGAAGAAATAGCTGGTGTTTGGGCTTCAGCTAAGCGTGATTTATATGTGTAACAACAAATTTTATATTTATAATGAAATAAACACAAAATGAAGTACAAAGTTATTCCAGACAGATTTAATTAAAAAGATAATGTAAACAGGTTACAATCTCAATCAATCCTCTGGTTCTTCTCTCGAACCAATTTAGTCTTGACTTGACTTTGACTTTAACTTTGACTTTGACTTTGACTGTGTTGAGTCGGATCTTTGGTTGGAGCTTGTCCGAGCTCAGTTTTAAATATTTATAACGTAAATCTAGAGGCGTCAAGCCTTTATTTGGATTAAACATTATTCTTGAAGCTTTTCGAGAAGAACGCCGTTGAATTTGAAGAACGTCGTTGATTCTACGAAGAACGTTTGAAGAACTTGATGTGAAGAACACTTGATCTGAGGGGCTTAGCACCTTAATCCCAGATCGCAAGCCATTCTTGACTTGAAGCTTGCTTGAGTTGTTCTTCGCTTGAAGCTTGAAGATTTGAAGATTGCTTGAGCTGTTCTTCGACTCGAAGCTTGAAGATTTGAAGATTGCTTGAAGATCTTCAACTTGTTCTTCATTTGAAGCTTGAAGATCTTGAGGGAGCGTTGCTCGTGTTCTCAATCTCTTCAAGAGCGTCGTTGTCTTCGGGTGCTTGAATCTCTCCAGAATGAATAGAGGAGAGCCTCTTATATAGGTGAAGGATGAGGTGTTTTGACCTAATTTAGCGGGCTTGGGCCTCCAACTTGATTGGGCCGCAATCATACCTATTTTACTTGGGTCTGATTTAATTTGTGTGGGCTTGGACTTACAACTTGATTGGACTGGAATTAGGCATATTTTACTTGGGCCTGATTTAATTTGTGTGGGCTTGTTTGACTTGGATCAGGCCTCATTTGGCTTGGGTTTGTTTGACTTGGGTCAGACTTCATTTAATTTAAGCTCCATTTAATTTGTTGGGCTTGAATTAACTATTAATTATTTATTAATCTATTTTAGGAATTAATTTATTTAAATTCCAAAATAAATTAAAATTGATATTTAATCAAGAAAAATCCACATGTCGCCACTTAATTGGACCGTGAATTTTAGTTGCTTACAAATGCGCCCTTGCAATTTGTTCACGGACGTGGTGTCTTGTTGTGAAGGAATCGCAAAAAGTCTTCAATCTCAAAATTTTGCTTCAACATTTACAATGCAAGCTTTCTGGACAAGAAACTTATTTGTCCCAAACTTCATTTTTTTTTTAAAAAAACCCTACATATGTTCTATTTCTTAATGGTCCAGTTCAATTTTCACCATTCTAATTACCGAAGAGTGTACAACGTTGAGCCTTTTCTTGATAAACAAGTTTCTTGAAAAACAAGATTTCTCCTTTCTTGATAAACAAGTTCCTTGATGAACAAGATTTCTAAAAATATATGCCCATTCATCCCTATATAATAAGATCCATGTCCCCTTTTTTTTATACATCATCGGTATCAACAAGAGTTCTCAGTTTCTTTCTTCCTCTACTCAAATTCTTTTTTTTTTATGATGTGTAGTGAAACACATAACATATTCCCTTTTCTTGTAGGTTGTACGTTTGAAAAGAAGCTATCAACACTAGGCTTAAATTGCTGCAATTTCAACACAAGGCAATGTAATCCACTCATCCCCTTTCTTCTTATCTCTTGTTTAATCAATCTGCTTGCTTGTTTGTCTTATGTATGTGAAGCCCCAAACTTGTATCCCCTCGTCTCCTCTTTTTATACAACATGTATGCAGTATGCACATACCTTTGGCAACACGAACGGAGTTACCGGTGATGAAATGGGAAGTCGAGACTACGTTGCGCATTCCTGGCGACTAGGAATTTTATTCCAGTCGGAGGTCGTGGCGAGTCCGATGTTTGCCCCGAGTATCAAGCATAAGTTTCCAGCGTGGTGAGGTAGCATGAGCGGCGAGCAGCGACGGGCATCTTTAGAGATAGCAATGTGGCCGGCTCGGATCTTCATTGCTGGATGTTGGCGGCCAAATGGTGTGGTGCTTCCGGCGGTGGATCTGACCGGGCTCGGCTCGACAGCAGATCCGACCGGGCGGGCATACATCGTTTTAGCCATAGCTGTCGGCGGCGTTGGCCGTGAACGGGAGGTGGCTGGCGTTCATTCTCAGCAGCAGCAGCGCGACGGCGGCGTCTGTTTCCGGTGGTTCTCCGACGTTGGTGATGGAGAGATGGATTCCTTCAAGGAGGAAGAAGAATGGTATAAAGCAGTTCTCATTTTTCTTGAGGAAAGAAATCACCTGTGATATAGCTTTTGACTTTCAATACTCAATCACGTGATCTATTTTGCGAGGGAAGGAATTTTTTTTATTTTTTTTTTGGCAGCAGACATTCACGCCTTTGAGGAGAGAGAAAGCTTCCTTGGTTTGACAACCTTATTCACGTGATTGAGTTTCCTTTTGACTTGGTCAATTTGGACAACTTACTACTCCAATTTGGGTTCACTTTTAAGTGACAATTTTGGGCTCCAATCACAAACTCAAAGCTTCTTATTATTTTATAATAATTTGGGCTCCTACACTTGAAGGCTTAGCTCAATTTTAACTCGTGTATTTGGGTCTCATTTATCAAACTAATACATGAATTATTTTAATTACTCCAACCTTTTATTTTTTAAATGGCCCAATTAATTTACTAAGCCCAATCAACTTTTCCTGCTTAATTTCCAACATATGAAGAGACAGGAAATATGGCCGGGATTTATTTTTTTGTTGGCCAAAACTCATGAAAATCTCAAACGAAGTGCCGTAATCAGACAAGTTTTCTCAACTCTTTTGCCTTCATGCTTTTTTTCGCTCAACAACTTTAATGTGTATTTCCTTCTTGCATTTTTTCTTTTTTTTGTTTTTCTTTTCCTCTTTTTTTTTTTCACCACAACCTTTTGGATTTCCTTACCACAACAAGAATTTTGGAATTCTCCATCCAATTTTATGCTCAACCACTGTCTTCTCTTTATCAACTTTTGCTTTAAAACTTCTTCATATTTCAAATTTATTGCTTGCCTCACAAACTTGATGCGAATAGATCGATACATGACTGAACTTAGCAGAGTACTAAGCTGCCTATATACCTCTTTACAGAGGATCAAGTCATAACGTAGTTCAAATGGACATGATTTTATTTTGAATGGGGGGGTGTGTACACAGTTTATACTCGTGCGGGCCAGGAGTGACTATTCTTTAACCACTTTAGACAAAGTAGGGTATTTAATGCTTTAACCACTTAAAATACCTGAGTGGGGTGAATTAATAGTTTAACCACGTATAATTACATTTGGTGGGTGCGTACACAGTTTATACTCGTGCGGGTGCGTACACAGTTTATACTCGTGCGGACCAGGAGTCCCTCGTACACAGTTTATACTCATGCGGACCAGGAGTAACATGCAGTTTAGGCTCGTGCGTCATGGAGCAACATGCATGAATTTGTTTTACGCATAGTAGCGTTTCAAGAATTTCCCATTTATAGGGCCATGTTCACGCCATCTTTCGAGATCAACTTGTAGGCGCCGTTTGTGTAAACTTCTTTCACAACATGAGGGTCATCCTATTTTTGTAGAAATTTATTCCCAACACGATGAGTGACCATAATAGGCCTTCCCACAGCAAGCACCAAATCACCAACTTGAAAAGAATGTATTTTCACTTTCTTATTAAATGTTCTGAAAAGGCGAGATTGATAGCACTCCAGTCTTTGCTATGCTTCCAACCTCTTTTCAGTTAATGCTTCCAACTCCTGAAGACACAACTTTGCATTTTCCTCTTCTGTCAGGCCTTCTTGTATGGTCATCCTCAAAGACGGGATTTGCTTTTCAAGAGTTACAACAGCTTCAACACCATACACCAAAAATATGGAGTGGGTTGAGTAGGTGTTCTATAAGTGGTGCGATACGCCCATAAAGCTTCATTTATTCTTTCATGCCAATCTCTTTTTGACTTGGAGACAACTTTCTTCAGCAAACTGCATAAGGTTTTATTGAAGGCTTCAGCAAGACCATTGGCAGCTGCGTTGTACATGGATGACTTCCTTTGCTTGAAGTCGAACTTCTCACACAACTTATCAATCCAGCTGTTGTTGAACGGCTTTCCATTGTCAGTGATGATGTAGCGAGGAACCCCATATCTATAAATGATGTTGATCCGAATGAAATCAGTAATATTTTCTTTCTTTACTTCCCTCAGAGGCACAGCTTCGGTCCATTTAGAAAAATAATCGATGGCAGCAAGAATGTAGAGATGACCACCATAAGATTTTTTTAGAGGCCCCACCACATCTAAACCCCAAGCATCAAAAGGCCATGAAGCGACTGTCGGATGCAAAGGCTCAGGAAGTTGATGAATCAAATTTTCATGGAATTGGCAAGCTTGACATCTTTGTGCATAATCCATGCAATCTTTCACCATTGTTGGCCAATAATAGCCCATTCTTTTAATTCTGAAATGCAGCTTTGGCCTAGATTGATGAGCACCGCATATTCCGGAATGAGCTTCTTCCATTGCTTGAGTAGCTTCTTCCTTACTTAGGCATCTTAAGAAAACTTCATCAAATGATCTTCTATAAAGTGTACCCTTTTGAAGTAAATGAATCGAGGTGCTCGACGTCGAATATCAACCCTTTGGCGTGGATCGTTTGGCAATTTATCATACTTCAGATAATCTACGAGTGGTTGGCGCCAATCTCCTTCTTCAATTTCAAAAACTTCCACCGCATGATTTTTATCTTCTTCATAATCATCATCTCCGATGATTGGTGGTACCACCCAACTTTTACACACTGGTATCTGAATTTGCGCATTTGGCATAGCTATAGTTGATGCTAACTTAGCAAGGGCATCGGCTTGCTTATTCTCCCTTCTAGACAGATGCTTGAGGTCAATATCACCAAGCCAACCCATCAGCTTTTGAGCATACTTGTGGTATGGGAGCAACTCAGGCTTCTTCACTTCATACACTCTGAGTAGTTGGTTTATCACAAGTAGTGAATCACCATACACCCTAAGGTGTAATTGTTTTATATCAACGGCCATCTCTAAATCAAGTATGAGTGCTTGATACTCAGACACATTGTTAGAACAATTTTCCATTAAGGAAAATAGGAAGGGTAGAACTTCACCACTGAATGTTACAAACACAACTCCGGCGCCAGCTCCTTTTCTATGAGATGCTCCATAAAAATACATCTTCCAAGGAGAAGTTATCTCCACAGCAAAAGCATCTTCATCGGGTAGTTTATTAGATAGTTCCCACTCAGCGAGCATTGGATGATCAGCTAGAAAATCTGCCAATACTTGTCCTTTTACGGCCTTTTGAGGGACATAAACAATCTCAAACTATTGAAGTTAAAGATACCATCTTGCAAGCCGATCCGAGAGTACTGGCTTTAACATGACAACCTTTAGTGGGTTGGCTTTTGAAACTAGCCGAACTGTATGAGCTTGGAAGTAATGTTTCAACTTCTGAATTACAAAGATAAGAGCTAAGTAGATTTTCTCAATAGGTGAATATTTCAACTCATTTGGAGTCATGGTTCTACTCAAATAGTACAAAGTAGTTTCTTTGCCATCATCATTCTCTTGTGCAAGTAAAGCTCCCACAGAACGCTATTGAGCAGCTAGGTAGAGAATTAATGAACGCCCAGGTATTGGAGCACCCAACACTGGTGCCTTCATCAAGTATTCTTTAATGTTATTGAAAGCATTATTACAAGCTTCATCTCATTCGAATATGCTACCTTTCTTTGTGAGATGACTAAATGGTTGGCTTCGACCAGCCAAATTTGATATGAATCTTCTCAAGTATGCCAACTTTCCTTGCAGACTTTTGAGTTCATGTATGTTCCGAGGCACATGCATTTTCATAATTGCATCAATCTTTGCTTTCTCAATCTCGATCCCTCAACGGCGAACAATAAATCCAAGAAATTTTTTGGATGTAACTCCAAATGCACACTTGAGTGGATTCATTTTGAGTTGATGCTCTCTTAACCGTTCAAAAACTCGTCTTAGATCATGGAGATGATTTTTCTTTTCTTTTGATTTCACCACAATATCATCAACATAGCATTTAACGGTCTTGTGAAGCATGTCATCAAATATCTTTTGCATGGCTCGTTGATAAGTGGCTCCAGCATTCTTCAAGCCAAATGGCATGACATTGTAGCAATATATTCCTTTCGAAGTGCGAAAGGCTGTCTTCTCTTGATCCTCGGGAGCTATACTTATTTGATTGTAGCCAAATGACCCATCCATGAATGACATGAGTTTATGCCCCGTTGTTGCATCAATCATGAGTTCAGCAATTAGCAGTGAAAATTTGTCTTTTGGACATGCCAAGTTCAGATCACGGAAGTCAACACATATTCTGAGTTGCCCATTTGTCTTCCTCACCTGCACGATATTAGAAATCCATGTAGGATACTTGATTTCTCTTATCTTGCTTGCTTCAAGAAGCTTATTTACCTCGTCCTCAATCAATGGAATTAATTTTGGTTGAAATTGACGCTGCATTTGTTTAACTGGTCGAGTTCTCTTTTTAATAGGCAAATGGTGCACTGCGATTTTCGGATCCAAACCTGGTATTTCTTTATGTGACCATGCAAAGATGTCTCTGAATTCTCGCAACAGACTGATGTATTTTTCTTCTTTCTCAATATTTAGCAGAGCACTTACGTAGGTAGGACGTGGGTCATTTTTATCATCTAAGTTGATTTCTTTCAACTCATCAACAGTGGCTTTTACACCTTCTTTAAATTGTGGAGGGGCATCTTCAGCATCTACCTCCTCCATTTGAGGATCTTCAAGAGCAGTGGTATGATTGTTGGAAGCTACACTTTTCCTATCATCATCACTATCTTCTTTAGTAAAGATGATTGTCTGCATCTTAGCTTTCAACACTCTTCCACATGAGACAGTCAAGATATTTTTTCGCTTCATACGAGAGGGAATCCGACTTCAGAGTTTTTGAAAGTTAGGAGACTTGAGATTATTTTGCCTCATACACTTGTTCTTCTCAAATTGTCCAAGCCTTTCGAAGACAGTCCAAAGCCTTTCAAAGACAGCGATTCTCTTTATTTTCCTACCGCCTTCATCAAACATATCTTCTGTGGATGAAGCTTCTCCCTCGGTGATATAATTTGTAATTGCTCTTCTAATTGCAATGCGGACTGGCTTTTGAGGAACATATTCCAAACCTGGCTTAGCATTCTTGATAGTGTGGCCACTATTTTTTAATATTTTCTGAGTGGCGCTAAACCCATGTTCTGGTCGGTTGATGGTTTCTTGATACGACTTGCTCGTCATCGACTTTTCTTTTGGTTCATAAACGGCCTTCATGAGGAGTTTGAAAGCTTGTGGATATGCCTTGGCTATTTCTGTTTCAAACACTTCATCGTGTTCGATCTTTGCTCCTTTAACAGGACGCGTGAATCCTTTGAGTAGTGGAAGAGAAGATTTATTTGCATCAATTTTTGTTAAAGGCAATGTCAATTCTTCAGAGGTTTCAAGCTTTTCTTTGTTCTTCTTGAGAGTGACAGATGATGTGCTACCTTCATCTTTTATCTATTTACTGCCCCCATCATCTTGTGCTAGAGCCTCTTCATGTTTCACTTCCTTTGTATTCTTAAAAAAATATTTAGCATTTGTAAAGTAAGCTTCAGCTTCAATAAACGGCTTGTCATCACCGAATACCCTTTTCACATTGTTGCCTTCACTATATTTGAAGCATTGGTGTAATGTAGAAGGAATCACATCATTCTCATGCAGCGCCATGGGCGTCCCAAAAGCATGTTGTATGAAATTTTTGCATCAATGACATGGAAGAGCACTGTTGATTTCATCTCATCAATTAGCAAATCAAGAACTATTGTGCCGAGAGTTCTTTTCCCTTCATGGTTGAACCCTTGAATCATTAATCAACTATGACTGAGTTCATCCATCGGTATTTCTAACTTCTTCAACATCCTTAGAGACAGAATATTCACTGTTGAGCCTCCATCAACAAGTATGTGATTTACTCGCAGCCCCTGAGTATAACCGATTACAAATAGGGGTCAGTTGTGAGGTTGTGAACCTAACAACATATCTTCCTCTGTGAAGGTTACCTTCATGGAGTAGATTTTATCTTTAGCTTTAATTGGTTCACTTTCGTTGTTCTCTTCATTCACCACATAACATGAGCTTTCATCATGACTTTCTTTCGCAGAAGTGAAATTTGTGGCTGCTTCATCTTCCAACATAATTTTTCTTTCCTTGGTCAGCTGCATGATCTTTTCTTTAAAGATAAAACAATCATGAATAGGATGACCTACCAATCTATGGTACTTGCAATATTTTGGATCATTAGTTCAACCGGCTTCCTCTGGGCATTTCATCTCGGGGAGTTCGATGAGTTTATCTTTAATCAGATCATTAAATATGCCCGAAACATCGGAGTTCAAGAATGGATACTCCTTTCTTGCATCTCTTTTAGAGTTAATCTTCTTTGGCCCCATTCTTGGGTAACTTGTTTTCCTTTATCTTTCTTATCATCTCCATTCTTTTGAACCTTGACAGTAGTGGCATTTGTGGCCATTGATTCTTTGTTGGAGTTTTTGGCATAAGGCTTGCCCCCTTTATTAGGTTCTGGTCTATCTTTGGACTTGTAGGAGTCCGACACTAGTGAATGTTTGATTCCACTGGCAGCCATGCTCAATTCCATGTCATGAGCTCTTGTAGCCAACTCCTCAAAAGTCTTCGGCCGAATTCCTTGGAGTATGTAAAGTAGACTACATTCCATCCCTTGGATGCACATTTCAATGGCGGACTCTTCAGATAATCGGTCCTTGCAGTTTAAACTCAAATTTCTCCATCGATTGATATAATCAATAACAGGCTCTTCCTTTAATTGATGAGTGTTAGTTAACTCTATCATGCTAACGGTTCTCCTCGTACTGTAGAAACAGTTAAGAAATTCATGCTCCATTTGCCCCCAACTATCAATGGATTCGGCTTCCAAATCGATATACCAATCAAAGGTATTTTCTTTAAGAGAGCAGACGAACTGCCTCACCATATGATCTCCGTGAGTACCAGCGTCATTGCATGTCTCAATGAAGTGTGCTATGTGTTGCCTCGGGTTTCCCTTACCATCAAATTGTTGGAACTGCTAGCGCTTGGATCATTTGGTTAACGTGACCCGTTAGGGATTCATACGTTTCTATCACAGCGGAAGCAATAAATCATAGAAATGATTACCGTTCACCAAGGTATGTTGATGAAGATTGATTCTCGCAGGCAGCCTGTGCAGTCCCACGAGAATGGCCATAACTTCCTCGTCTGATGTCGGAATTGAGTGATCTTTGCGTTCAGACGATCCTCTCTTCGACGGCTTCTGATCTTCTACCGTATGTCCTAAGTCTGATCTCGACGTCATGTGGGCGATGATCTACGAGACCTCCTCAATCTGCTCTCAACCCTCATCATACGTGAATAATCAGTTAGATTAGATTAGATTAGATTAGATTAGGGTTCCAGATAAGGTGAGGTGACTTATATACATGGGCTACAGCAGGGACTAGGAGGAGAAATTGGGTTGGGCCTCCATTGGGCTTAAGTATCCAAGCTTAGCCCAAAGCTTATACTTAAGTCCAATAATAATAATATATTCCACTAAAATATTATTATTGCACTACCGTACCAATCCCAAAATTATGTTTTGGGCTCCTTCTTATTATGAGCCCGTTAGTCTCCCCATGTTTAAGATATACAATGTCCATTAATTAATTTAAGTTACTGACAACTCAATTAATTAATATCTCATCCAAGAGTAGTACCACTCAACCTCATTATCATGCCGGAATAAATTCCACCTGCAGGATTTACATGATAATCCTTATGAGCTCCTCAAGGGGACATCATCAACCTATGACGGACACGGATTCCTTCTACAATCAACAGCACACCATAGAGACAGCACTACTTCCCAACTCATCGAGTTTGTTGATTTAATAACATGTAAATCTCACTCATTGATGAATCAAAGAAATACATACTGCCCTACGTGTCGAGGTTATTGTATAGGGATTAAGAGCACGAACTTTCATAATAACTGAGATCAAGTTCTCCTATAAGTCAGTATAAGTCGAACGATCTCAAGCGGTCCTGCTCAATACACACAAGTGCACTAATGTGATTCTATAGCCAAGACAAGCTAATACCAAATCACACTACAACCATCCCGATAGAGAGTCCCCGTCTATCTCGGTTGTGAGCATCTGTTTATACTTTATAAGGAAAAACCGATAATATGATCTTCCGCGTGTTGTCGCACAACATATTATCTACAGTATAACGTAAGTGGACTATTGCATCGAACATATAAATAAATTATAAGATGCAATCATTTGATCATATGATTCTCATTTCAAATTAATTGTTATAACATTGTTCATACAAAAAGCTAGACTTTTAGTATACAATCCAACAATCTCCCACTTATACTAAAAGACTATGCTGTCATGTCTTCCGCCATACATCTGATTTCCACTCTCACTACACGACCATCAAAAGCTCTCGCCTTAAGGTCCTTGTAAATGGATTTACTAGGTTATCATCCGATGCAATCTAGGTGACAATAACCTTCCCCTCATCATACGATTTCTCGTAACAGGTGGTACTCGCGCTCCATGTGTTTAATTTCCTTATGGGCTCGTGATTCCTTCAAGTTTGCAACTGCACCAATATCATCAATATAAATTGTGATATCCTTGGGCAAACTTAGAAACACTTCGAAGTCCATCTTGAAGTTTCTAGAGTCATACAGATACTTTGGCTGCCTCATAGGCTCCAATTTATCATCTTTCCATGATGGAGTCCGGAGTCTGAAATATATTTCTATATAACACTCCTCCACATTATGACTCAACTTCCTTAAATTAAACGCATAACCTTTGAGGTGGATTTACTGCCGTCCCTATCTGATTTGAAAAATCTGAATCTATATAACCCATAAGAATCAGTGAATCTGTTCGGTAAGCCCACATATAGTTTCTAGTCCTTTTCAGGTACATAAGTATATGTCTTACCACAGTTCAACATTCTTATTTTGGGTTACCTTGATACCCACTGTTCATGCCATCGGCAAAACAGATATCCAATCTCGTGCATAGCATTCCTTAGATTAAGCTTCCTCATTTGCCGAAGCATAAGGAACCGCTTTCATCTTCTTTATCTACTTTTGTGTCACAAGACACATTCACTTAGATAAATTCACATGCTAAACGAGTAAGGATCGTATCATTATTTGAAACTTGAGATAAGCATAACATCTTTTCTTGTGATCCGTATTACCGTGATCAAAAGGATATTTTTGCTCTTCTTAAGTCCTTCATCTCATACCGCTTTATCAACCATACCCATACGCCCGACAATACTCTTTCATTGTCTCCAATGAGCAAGATACTATCTACGTATAGTACAAGAAATACCACCACGTTTCCATCACTCTTTTCAATACACAAGACCCATCCGATCATTGATTAGATCCATGTCACTGGATTACCTCATCAAAACGGATGTTTCATGATCTTGAAGCTTGCTTTAGTCCATGAATGGACACTTTTAAGCTTACTATCACAATGCTCTTAGCTTTTTGCAATGAATCACTCTGGTTGCTTCACATAGATGTTTTCCTTAAGACTTCTAATCAGGAAAGCTGTCTCGACATCTATTTGCTATCCCTCATATTTCATATGAGTAGCAACAAATAAAAGAGTCCGGATCAACTTAGGCATAACTACCGGCGAACAGGTTTTCTCATAATCAAACCCTTTCTTTCTGAGTATACCTTTTCGCAACAAGCTTGCTTCCTAGGTTTTCACCTTATTCTATGATCCTCTTTTATTCTTGCATGCCCGCTTCCAATGGCTTTTACGCCATTTAGCGATTCAACAAGCATCCAGACCTAATTTAAAATCCATCGATTCTATTTTAATATTCATTGCACTTTGCTAGGATTTGGCATTTCTAAGTTGTAGTGCTTCATCGTATCCATGGGTCCATTTCATGTTTGCGAGGGACCAAGTCTCACGACTTTCCCAAAACATGTATCTTACAAGTTGTCGAAGAACCCTCCCACTACGACAAGGCATTACATGCAATTGTGTATCAGACTTGACACGCGTTGCAGTTTACCTTGTGGTATATCCTCTTGTACACTTGGTACTTATACTTTGTGTTTTTCCCTCTCACTTCCTTTAGAACAATTTATACATGGGTTTATGATTTAATACATAGTCTCTTTCCAAAAATCTAGTGTTTGTGTTAACAATCACCCTTCGATCTTTTAGACTAAATAAATCACCTTCATTTTTATAGCATATCCCACAAACAGACAAACATTCAAATGAATTACTGTTTCTAGGGCTTATCCATAAAATGAATTAAGTAATTCCAAATAATTCATCATCTATCTAATCATTACCATAAGAGTCTTATTCCTTCTATCCACCACACCATTCAGCTGGGGCATGCCCGGTGTAGACCACTTGAGATTTAATCTCAACCTCTGATTAATAGCTCCTAATTATCCTAAGAGGTACTCGTAATGATGATTAAATCTTCATTTCTTGATATATTTTCCATGACGCTTCACTGTACCAGCCTTGCAATTCTTGAATTAATCAAAGAACTTAGACATGCAGTGCATCAAATAAATATATCGGTATCTAGAATAATCATCGATTGATGAATATTCATATCCACCTCTCATCCGGACAATCTTAGGACCACATAAATCATAATGAACTAATTCCAACATATACGTCTTTGGCTCTACTCCCCATTGCCTTGAAAAGCAATTAATCATTTTTACTTCCAAGTAAGACTCGCAAGTCCGATAGTTTCCACTTCAGATAAACCTTACGGTCCATCTGCTATCAACTTTTGAATCCTACTCAAGTAAAATGATCTAGTCTTAGACGCCAAATGCATGTTTAGTTCATCTCCGAAGGTTACTTTCTCTTACTAAGATCAGAAGTTGCATTATTAATTACTATTTGTTGCATCTGTGGAATATACATGATTTAAGAGTATACAAATTGTCCATCAACGTACCATAACAGATTACAACTCTATCCTTCATTATAATGACCATGCCATTTAAATGAAATGAGTATCCATCTATTAATGCATAGAAACCGAAATCAAATTCTTTCTATGAAAATGTACGTAAAGATAATTTCACAAAATCAAACGTCTACTCATATCATTAGAAAAATAAACAACTCCCACTGCAATAGCCACCACTCTTGTAGTTTTACCCATGTCTATAATAATCTTATCCTCACTTAGTAATAAACATTCAGTGATTCCAGTATCTACACACTTCGTGTCAGTAGATGCCATCACTAATCATTTTTAAACAACTAGCAAGTAAGATTCTATCCTTGTTCACTCCTTTTGTGAAATTGGATTTCTTTTACCACATGTTTTGTCAGAAGTTTCCCACCATATACAACCTCTTGTAATTCAGGAGAAACTTACTCAAAACATCTAGGCAATTATGAAGAATAAAATTGACTTAGGTTTCCCCTTCAACTTCTATTCCATGTATTTCCAATTCATTCATCAAATTCAATCATGACCTACCACCTTTTAACTTACTCAAGTATCCGAAGAGTTACATGAGACCATCATATTTCTATGAATCTCTTATCTCTTCACTAGAGACTTTAATATGCATCATGATAAGTCTTTTGTGAGAACACACATGTATTTCTTAAGCAGTAAAATTCAAAACCAAGATTCTTTTCTAATCATCTAATTTGGACGAGTAAATATAATTTCTTTTAGTTAATAATAAGTGAGATAAAACCATTTGAAAATCAGAGAATCATAAATTAATTTACCGATCAAAACTTTGAATTTTATCCTTTTATATTGATTCCCTCAAAACAATATAAAAATAAAATTCACCGACATCTCAAGCACCGTGAGTCTGCAAGCCACGTTAGTGTGGACGTTTACAAACCCGAACATTTACAAGAGAAGGTTTTACCCATTAATTTCATTTGTCAACCTAACTTCATGACAAAATAATTAATAGTCGGTTCCTCTTTAGCCATGCAAATAATAGCAGTGACTCCGTTGGGGAGGATACTAATTATTTACATCTAAGTGTGCACCATTATTTGATTCCAAGTCCGCTGCCCAAGCTTATGTGCCTTACTGTTGGAGAAGTACACACGCGCTCAGATAACTTTCTACAACCATCAATTATATAAGTTTGTACTAGTGAAGCGCATATAAGCTCATCCGTTAGGGAGGAAGGCACTATAGCCAACGTGCAAGTCCATATGCATCACATTACAAACAATAATTATTTAAAGAAGTTTGTACCAGTGATCCATGAATAAACTCATCCGTTAGGGAGGAAGGCTCTATTGCCAACGCGCAAGTTTACTCACATCACTTACAAACCAATAATGGAGGCCATGGGAATTTTTTACCAATCCCCTCTCCCACTTAGTTATTCAACACCGAGGGTTTTTACATGCATATAATATTTAAAAATAAAATACGCAACCTAGCATGCTCATACTTCCAAATATATAACAATAATTGACCAATAAAACAATTATAGCAATTATATATAAGGAAATAAATTGCCAAAAATAAGTTGACTTGATCAACACTCCAACATACATGCATATAATATACCAAATATAATACGCAATCTAGCATGCTTCTATTTAAGGCAATAAATCATAGAGAATCATGCATACATATATAACAATAATCAATTAATAAATCAATTATAACAGTTATATAACAGCGAATACGATTGTTCGCCACCAATCACGAATGCGGACAACTGCGATGGGGATCGACCTCCCCGCAGCCTGCTCCACCACTCCGACACCCTGCCCGATCATATTGTGAAGACTCACGCGGAATCTGATGCAGACCAGTCGAACTTGATGCAAACCCGCTCGAACCTAGTGCAGAGTCGATCGAACCTGATGCAGACCAATCGAACCTGATGTGAATCTGCTCGAACCTGGTGCATCATCGATCGAACTTGATGCAGACCAATCGAACCTGATGCAAATCCGCTCGAACCTAGTGCAGAGTCGATCGAACCTGATGCAGACCAATCGAACCTGATGTGAATCTGCTCGAACCTGGTGCAACATCGATCGAACCTGATGCAGACCAATCGAACCTGATGCAAATCCGCTCGAACCTAGTGCAGAGTCGATCGAACCTGATGCAGACCAATCGAACCTGATGTGAATCTGCTCGAACCTGGTGCATCATTGATCGAACCTGATGCAGACCAATCGAACCTGATGCAAATCCGCTCGAACCTGGTGCATCATCGATCGAACCTGATGCAGACCAATCGAACCTGATGCAAATCCGCTTGAACTGTCGCTCGTCCAAGGGCCTACTTGCACGGAACCAAGTTCAGCCCAACGCGCAACATCAAACTACACCAACTGTCGTTCAGGGTTCGCAACTGTAAGAACATGGGAATCCAATCTCCACCGTCCAGAATCTACGCCTGTGAGTTTTGAACATGCTGTCCAAATTACAGGTCGATCCAACGGTTAGATTGTGAGAAACAACTCTTTTCCCTCGACTGCGCAGAACAGAATCGCCCAAAAACTGCTTCTGTTTTAGGCGTATTCCCGACTAGACAAAGCTCCAAATACGATCTTCACTGTTCAGAATGTACATCCACAAAATCTGAACGTGCTGACCAAAAATCAGCCTGATCCGACGGTTGAAACTCCGGTTATTGCCTCTGCAATATCACTGCGCTGGATTTTCTCTCAATTTCTTCCTTCCATGTGAAATTGACGAACAGTTTTCGTCGAATCCTCTCTCACACAACCATCAACGAACAGATATGATATAGGGTATATTTCACATAGGGATATTCAAGGTTTGCGCAGTAAAACCAAAACCCTAAACATGCGATCCTAATTTCGAAAAATTAATCACATAAACCCTAGCCTAACGTGTCACGCTTCACCACAAAACCGAAGCTCTGATACCAATTGCTAGCGCTTGGATCATTTGGTTAACGTGACCCATTAGGGATTCATACGTTTCTATCACAGCGGAAGCAATAAATCATAGAAACGATTACCGTTCACCAAGGTATGTTGATGAAGATTGATTCTCGCAGGCAGCCTGTGCAGTCCCACGAGAATGGCCATAACTTCCTCGTCTGATGTCGGAATTGAGTGATCTTTGCGTTCAGACGATCCTCTCTTCGACGGCTTCTGATCTTCTACCGTATGTCCCAAGTCCGATCTCGACGTAGTGTGGGCGACGATCTACGAGACCTCCTCAATCTGCTCTCAACCCTCATCATACGTGAATAATCAGTTAGATTAGATTAGATTAGATTAGGGTTCCAGATAAGGTGAGGTGACTTATATACATGGGCTAAAGCAGGGACTAGGAGGAGAAATTGGGTTGGGCCTCCATTGGGCTTAAGTATCCAAGCTTAGCCCAAAGCTTATACTTAAGTCCAATAATAATAATATATTCCACTAAAATATTATTATTGCACTACCGTACCAATCCCAAAATTATGTTTTGGGCTCCTTCTTATTATGAGCCCGTTAGTCTCCCCATGTTTAAGATATACAATGTCCATTAATTAATTTAAGTTACTGACAACTCAATTAATTAATATCTCATCCAAGAGTAGTACCACTCAACCTCATTATCATGCCGGAATAAATTCCACCTGCAGGATTTACATGATAATCCTTATGAGCTCCTCAAGGGGACATCATCAACCTATGACGGACACGGATTCCTTCTACAATCAACAGCACACCATAGAGACAGCACTACTTCCCAACTCATCAAGTTTGTTGATTTAATAACATGTAAATCTCACTCATTGATAAATCAAAGAAATACATACTGCCCTACGTGTCGAGGTTATTGTATAGGGATTAAGAGCACGAACTTCCATAATAACTGAGATCAAGTTCTCCTATAAGTCAGTATAAGTCGAACGATCTCAAGCGGTCCTGCTCAATACACACAAGTGCACTAATGTGATTCTATAGCCAAGACAAGCTAATACCAAATCACACTACAACCATCCCGATAGAGAGTCCCCGTCTATCTCGGTTGTGAGCATCTGTTTATACTTTATAAGGAAAAACCGATAATATGATCTTCCGCGTGTTGTCGCACAACATATTATCTACAGTATAAAGTAAGTGGACTATTGCATCGAACATATAAATAAATTATAAGATGCAATCATTTGATCATATGATTCTCATTTCAAATTAATTGTTATAACATTGTTCATACAAAAAGCTAGACTTTTAGTATACAATCCAACAGGAACTTGGGAGGCTGATAGCCAGTTGGCAACTTCAAGTTGTCCACTCTTTTCGTGAATGGCTAGACATAAGTGAAGGTGGGCTTGGAAGTCTCTTCAAACCTTTCTTTTATTGTTCCAAGTATGATGTCCTTCAATTGATCAACTTGGAGCATTCTATCGGCCAAAAGTTGTAATCCCCCTTCAGTTTTCTCATTTTCAATAGTCTGGCGTCTTGTGATCTCTTCTCATTCACTATCGTCCACAACTCCTTTTCCGTTTGCACGGCTAGTCTCCCCGATGTTCCTTCCTTCCATTAGTTTGGAAATCTTTGAATCTTGAGGTTCTATGTGTTTCGTGAGCCCTTCAATAGCTTTCATCATGCTCGCTAACTATTCCTCAAGGGTCATAGCGTTTGTTGTCATCACTGGAGCTATAATTGAGCCAGATGATGAGCTCGAAGATGAATGAGGACGTGAGCAGATGGAATCTTCATCACTGTCTCTGTCAATGTGCAATTGTTTTCTCGAAGCTTCTTCAATCGAAGGGTTGGATCCAGGTGAGGCTTCCGACTGAGCTTTCTTTGACATGCTCCTTGTAACAACAGCAACATATTCCTTCAATGAATCAGATAAGTTAGAGGAAGCCATCCTTCCCACTGTGCTCTTGACAAGAGTCATTTTTATATTTTCAAGCTTGTAGAGAAAAGAGATGAGAGGTAGAGACTGTCCCACTGGACGTGCCAAAATTTATAACAACAAATTTTGTATTTATAATAAAATAAACACAAAATGAAGAACAAAATTATTCCAGACAGATTTAATTAAAAAGATAATGTAAAAAGATTACAATCTCAATCAATCCTCTGATTCTTCTCTCGAACCAATTTGGCCTTGACTTGACTTGTTGACTTGACTTTGACTTTGACTGTGTTGAGTCGGATCTTTGGTTGGAGCTTGTTCGAGCTCGGTTTTGAAGGTTTATAACGTAAATCCAGAGGCGTCACACCTTTATTTGGTATTATTCTTGAAGCTTTTCGCAAAGAACGCCGTTGAATTTGTAGAACGCCGTTGATTATACGAAGAACGTTTAAAGAACTTGATGTGAAGAACACTTGATCTAAGGGGCTTAGCACCTTAATCTCGGATCGCAGGCCATTCTTGACTTGAAGCATGCTTGAGCTGGTCTTCGCTTAAAGGTTGAAGATTTGAAGATTGCTTGAGCTGTTCTTCGACTCGAAGCTTGAAGATTGCTTGAAGATCTTCAACTTGATCTTCGTTTGAAGCTTGAAGATCTTGAGGGAGTGTTGCTCGTGTTCTCGATCTCTTCAGGAGTGTCATTGTCTTCGGGTGCTTGAATCTCTCCAGAATGAATAGATGAGAGCCCCTTATATAAGTGAATGATGAGGTGTTTTGACCTAATTTAGCGGGCTTAGGCTTCCAACTTGATTGGACCGCAATCAGGCCTATTTTACTTGGGCCTGATTTAATTTGTGTGGGCTTGGGCTTATAACTTGATTAGACTGGAATTAGACCTATTTTACTTGGGCCTGATTTAATTTGTGTGGGCTTGTTTGACTTGGGTCAGGCCTCATTTGGCTTGGGTTTGTTTGACTTGGGTCAGGCCTCATTTAATTTAAGCCCTATTTAATTTGTTGGACTTGAATTAACTATCAATTATTTATTAATCTATTTTAGAAATTAATTTATTTAAATTTCAAAATAAATTAAAATTGATATTTAATCAAGAAAAATCCACATGTCGCCACTTGATTGGACCGTGAATTTTAATTGCTTACAATATCCTCTGGCTAGGGTTAATGTTTCCATTAACGACGAAGGTCGAGAGAAAAGTAATTCATCTGGATGTGAGGTTTCAAACCAGGAATAAAGAAGCTTATCAGAAGGGGTTCTGAAATTCCAGCAACCTTATTCATCAACGTTTCGAACGCTGATTGAAATTCAGCCACCAATGTTGTTTGGGTTAGCTTGGAGAGGTCTCCCTGAGGGTCCTCAAAAACAGAAGCACCGAATCTGTGTTTTAATTGAACCAAAAAATCTTTCCAATTTGTAAGAAGATTATTTACCTTCATCCACTGGAACCAGGTTGCTGCCCTATCTTCCATATGGAATGAGACGATGAGGAGACGCATCTCATCAGGAGTACCATGAGAATAAAAAAATTCCTCGATATGAAAAATCCATCCTGCTGGGTCTGTTCCATCAAACTTGGGAATATCCATTTTCATAGATCGAAGGATTGGAGAAATATCTGAGGCTAAAGGAAGATTTGGGGGAGGAGTGTGTAGGAGTTGGGGGGTAGAGGAACTGGGTGTGTTTTGGACTTGTAAGCATAGTTCGTCAAGACGACTATCTACGGAAGAGATATAGTATTGGAGTAATTGGTGGAATGAGAGGGACTGGGTGTCAAGCTTGGTTTGAAAAGTTTTGGACTGATTTTCAAGAGTTTTGGACTGAATTTCAAGTTGGGCTTGAAGAGATTTGAGAGTTTGGAGAATATCGAAATCTGCCATGGATGTATAAGAAGAAAAATAAGAGATCAACGAAAGCACCAATGATACGATTTAAGCACTCTTTGAGTGAGTGTCAACTCCAGAAAATAAGAAGAGAAGCAGAAAGGAAAGATGAGAGATGATATTGATTAAGAAAGCTCAAAATACAGAGAAATGGAGGAAATTAGAAAATGAGAAGAGAAACAAGGTTCAACTACTAGTCTGCCTATCACATTTCTTAAGCATGCTATTTATATTTCTTCTGATCACTAGATGACAAAACACCATAACAATATTCTCTCTGCCATTGTTTATTGAGTAGTGCTCCTCCTTCATCTGACGTAATCTCTCAGCTTGGTGGGTGTTTTCTTCAAATGGTTATGTCCTTTGTTAATCGGTACTTGGGCTGGTATTTGTTGGGCTTTTGATAGTGGAGAGTTTGCCATAGTTGATTGGACTTTTGTTGGAGAGGTGTTTAGGAAAATAGGCTGGATCGTATCAGCAGCGGTCTCGAGGTTGGAGGGGAAGAACAAGAATTAGGTGTAGGGGATGAGAGAGAAGATTGGGTTCCCAATAATTTATCCTTAAAGGAGCAAGGGTTGGAAGGAGTGTTGTGCAAGTCAGGTTGGTAGTGCAACAACTTTTACAAATTGGTTATAGTAGTTTTAAAAAATAAAATTACTGCGCGAGATGTGAAGTTATAGTATTTTAAAAGAAAATTTTTATTAGTAAAATTTAAAGTTATGATAATTTTTAAAATCAAATTTAAATTAGAATTAGTCTTGTGTCCACGGATGCATAAGGTGTCTAAGGTATAACAATTTATTTAAGGGTATGTCTTGTATGAGACCCATGTAAGTCTTTATGTGAGATGGAAAAAGTTATAGCATTATTAACAAAAAGTGATACTCAATCGATGAAAAGTGAAAATTGTACAGTAAACTATTTTATGAACAATTTATAGTATAAATAAAAAGTAATACAATTTTATAACAAAAGTGATAATATTTTATAGCGACTTACGTGAGAAAAGAGTATACACTTTTACGTAATAAGGGTATGATTTTTTTATAAATAGATCGGTTGAAATATGATAATATATATATGTGTGTGTGTGTGTGTGTGTGAGATTAAAAAAATTAAATTATATTCTCTGAAAATCAAAGGTATAAGTTTTTATACTAAATGATAAATGATATAACATGTAATACAAATGGTACAACTTTCAAAAATATGTGGGATTTGGGAGCACGTTGAAGACACACAAGTTTTAGCCTTTAAATTAAATAAAATTTTAAAATATATAAAAAATAATAATGTAAGACAAAGACAAAGACTTGGGTGAAACCAAATCGACTCACGTAAAACGATCAGATTGTGATAACTTTTATACTGAAAAATAATATTATATTAATGAAAAGTGATAATATTATTTTATGAACCATTTATAATATAAATGAAAATTGATAACATTTTTATAGCGAAAGTGATAACATTTTATAGAAAAGTGATAATTATCTTAAAAAGTATAAAATGATCTCACGTGAGAAGCTCACGCAAGACCTCCCCAAAAATAAATTCAAAATAAAATATTTGATACGCATGTAGATTTTTGTGTATATATTATACATATAGGCCTCATTTGGTAGCCCATAATATGGGCTATCCATATACATTGTACATGCTTTTATGTAGTTTGGTAGGAATTCCTAGGTAAATGAGGGCCCAATAAAAAAGATAAGGCCCGTTGTTAATTACTATTGCCTTCACATAAAGAATACCGAGTAGGTCGTGTTATTAATATTACGGATCTAAACAGTAACCCATATAAAATGAGGAAAACCCATATCTACCCCTTTCATTACTTCTTCTCCAACTATTATATTCCAATTTAATTTTTACAGTCTAGGCTTTATGACCAATTAAATTGAGGAAGTTGTCCTCCAATTTTTTGCTATCGCCGACTGCTCACCACCACCATTGCTGACAACTCGACACCACCCATGGCTGACCATTCAACACCATCCGTCGTCGTCATTGCCTGAGTTGAAAACATAAACTTCACCTGAAATGAGAGGGTAAGCTGGTCCGCGCCACCATCCACGACAACGGAAGATACGGGCAGAGCCATATCAAGGGCATATAGTGCGTGAGAGTCGACGGCCTCGTCAACGCCGCCGGCAGCAAGTGCGTGGCATAATCAGAACTTCTTCTCCATATAGATGTTCAATCTGATACTTTATTTTTTCTATATTTAAATTTTGATTTTTAATTTTGAGAGCAATGGGTTGATTTTTCTATATTTGAATTGGGTTGATTTTTCTATATTTGAATTTCGATTTTTGATTTGATTTTATTGAGCTTGGATTTTTTGCAACTAGCGGAAATCTTGAATTTTTTTAAGGTCGCGACTATTCGCACACACCGTTTTACTTCCATACACCCATTTGAATTTAAAATTAATAAATATATATACTAAATTACTAAACTATCCCTTAGGCATACACACACTTATTACAATATTTATTTCTAAAATAATAAATACAAACATACACACCAAACACTTTAACGATAATAAATCACAAACACATAAATACACACACATTCACATCAAACATTTAAGCAAAAATCACATAAACAAAACACACACCCACTTCTTTTTCCTCCAATATTCACTAAACCTAGATTTTCTCTCCATCTATAAACACTTACATTCGCTCACAAGAGCATCATGTCGGAAGAAGAAACACTTAAGGACGTAAAAGTACGTATATTTCTGTGTTTACAATGATTAAAAAGTTTATTTTCGTATTTTTTTCCCATTGCTGCATTGTTCGATCACAAGTGGTTGAAATTTTTCAACATTTTCGACCACAGGCGGTCGAAATTTTCCAATATTTTCGACCATTGGTGGTTGAAATTTTTCAAAATTTTCGACCACCTACGGCTGATATTTTCCAAAAATTTTGACCACAACCCGTCGAACAGAGTGTATTTTTTCGGCAATATTTGGTCGACTCAAAACTTAGTTTCTAGTTTTAACCCATTTCTTTTGTACGTAGGGATCATTTTCTTCTACTAAACGTAGTTTTCCGTGTGTATGTTTGATGGAAGATCTTGGTAGTAGAAGTTGATCTTCTCTTCTTTCTTCTTCCTCCGTTCTCCTCCTCTTTCTCCCTTCCTTCTTCTCTTCTTTCCTCTTTTTTTTTTTTGTTTGTTTCAAATGTGCAAAGTGAAGTGGGTGCAAAGTGAAGTAGGTGTATGATTTAGTGTTTACATTAAATGTGAGACTTGTGGGAGGGAATAGATTGTGTATATGGGTGTATTTCATTAAGGATAATATAGTATTTTCCAAGAGTGTGTATATATCATTTTTGTGTATGTAGATATAATTGGGTGTATGAAATAAACGGTGTGTGCCTTTTTTTAATTAAGTTTTTGTTTGATTCTAATTTAATTTGGGTTTTCTAAATTTTGAAAAAATTTAAGTCAAATTAATGATAATTCTTCTTAATGAAGTATATTTTGGGAAGAATATTTGCGAAGAAGTGCCATTTTTTTTTCTTTTAATAATACACGGGAGATACAATTTAGAGACAGACAAAAATAAACAATAAAGATGATGATTATATTTTTTTTTATAATTTTAAAATATTTTTATTATAAATTTCACTATAAAAAATTATTTACTAAATAATTGTATTAAGCAAATTGTAATAATAAAAAGATCAATGAAAACGTAATATTAAATATGTATCAACATTTTAAATTCTGTTAAAAAACATTTTAAATTAAATTTTATTTATTTTATTATTACATATTATTTATTTGGTATAATTTAAATTTTAATTAAATATAATATAAAATAATTTAAATTATGTATATGAGGATATAAATGAAAATCTATAAAAAAAAATTAGGGTAAAAAGGTAATATTACATGTTACCAATAATATTAATAATAATTACCAAACACTCAAATAATATTAGTCTCAATTCTTATACATTCTATCAAACTAACTCCAAATTTTCATATTACCTACTTATCTTAACATACATAATACATATCTCCATAATATATATTTATCTTATATTATCTACCAAACGAGCCCATATTATATTATGTGGATATAATTAAAATCTTTATATATATATATAATATTTGTGTATTTAAGCTTTTAATCATATCCATATTACTAATATAAAGTGTCAATGTCTTTAAATGTTAAAGTTAAGACATGTCAATATATCTTATCCGAGACTAATAAGTCGAGTAAAGTGGTAACACATGCGCTACATCTGAACTTTAATAAATTGAAACTAAATAAAAATTGAAAAGGAGTCATGTGGTGTATTGCAAAACGGACGGTGGTGTATTGCAAAGCCTGGAAAAAAAAATCATTACAATATACCATTTATGATTATGTAACGAATATCAGATGATCATATTTATTACTATTTATTTCTGATCAGATATAACTTTTTGACCTCAGGAGCTGCACATATTCTTTCATTTATCAATCAAATAGAAATTCAGAACTTGCTAAGCATTTCCTGAAATTTCAATGAAAGATGAGAGCTTCTTTACTTATGTATTTGCTAAGCATTTCCTGAAATTTCAATGAAAGATGGAGCTTCTTTAGTTATGTATTTGGTAGGTGATGAGTGGTGTAGAGCAGAATTAATGCACAACAGTACTACAATATGAATCTTTTAGTATTTATATTAAAAAAAAAATTTCAATAATTATTTTTGTAATGATATAATTGGGAGATGAAATATTAATTAGATAAATAAAAGTTAATATAAACCTTTTTAATAAATATCAGATAAATATTTATAAATTGTATTTGGTTGATATGTGCACTATATATATATATATTTTTCTTTTTCTAAAAGAATGAAAATAATAAATAAATAAATATCAAATATATTAAAATTTTATATTTAATATTATAATATGATTTTTCTATGATATTAAAAAATAATTAAATTAAATTAATTATAATTTGATACATCAGCTTTTTTTTAAGTAAAATTTGATTCAGTATACTATAAAGTATCAAAGCAAAATTTGAATATATATTCCTTGTAAAAATCATATAGACAAAGAAAAAGAAAATAATAAATCAATAAATAAAACCCTCCCCTTAATATAGAGGTTCATTACAAAATTTTATATTGAATCAGTTGGACTTACGGATGGGGAAAAATACCGAAATTTCGGTATACCGCACTTACCATATCGAAAAATACCAAACTTACCGAAATTTTAGGTATACCAAAAGTTTTGGTAAGGTATGATACCGTATTGAATTTTTTGGTACGGTAAAAGTATACAAAATTTTAAAACTACGGTATTTTGGTATATACCGAAATACTGTAAATTATTTTAGTAAGGTATATGATGGGTGTTTTCTCAATACACAATTTTAATCCCCAAGTATGAAGGATACCAATTGTAGTTTCGAAGGTGATCAAGTTAAATATCGAATCCACAGGACGGATAAATATTACTTTAGTTGTTTTCTAGCAATTATGACTATGTTGAGAATTGTAATTGTTGGTTTGTAAACTAAGTAACAATTAAAATAGTAAATAAATAACAAGAACAAGAGAAGAGTTGTTGTGATCAAATAAGATGTTAGGTAGTTCGTCAGGCCATCCAGTTTCATTCGTTAATTCATACTTTCATGTGTCGATGTCCGACTCTACCTTGTGGAATATGAACGCATCGCTAGACCATGCAAATCTATTCTATAGACACAAATAGGTAAGCTTTTGACACGTGTGAGTATCCTCAGAGCAAGACGTATACTTTACCTCCCTTTCTAGATACTATCATAATTAATTATTTCTCGTGCACTTAGTACTCTAACCCGATTTGATCTCCCTTTTTAGGTACTATAAAGTTATACTATTAATCCTACTTGTTAACCCGAATTCAATTCAATTAACAAACATTCATATAAGACGGTTCTAATAAAATCTCGGAATCCCTTCACTTAGAATTATAACAATAAACCATGCTCATTAGTGAACGCACTCAATTAATAACCATGTTATGCATTCAGACTCTACACAACGATTATTGATGCACAAAACAACTATGAGTATAGATTAAAAACGCACAATCTTATATAAAATGAACCAGAAGTAGTGTTGTACGGAGTATACACACGAAATACAAATCAACTCATGAAACCTTCATAACCCTAGAACTACCGAAGTGGCTCTAGCCCATGATTGATCTAGGAACAATCATGGTTAGATGGACCAATCTTACTTGAATCTCCAGCGGACTCTAAAAGCTCTCTTGTATTGTGTTGTTGTATATTGTGTCCTTGGTGATGTCTTCCTTGACTGCATGAGCCTCCTTTTATACTTGTAATCACGTCTCTAGGGCTTGGAATGAGTTTTTCAAGTGATCCCACGTGTTTTGGCCTCGATAATCCGGATAAGGTAAGTTTCCGCATGACGGTTCGACCTCAGCAAACAGGTCGAACCACTGGCCGCAGGTCGAACCACTCGTCGAACCCACTTACTGGACAATTTCTGCACTTGGTTCGACTTCTTGTACAGGTCGAACCCCTCGAGTTTTGGTCGAACCACAAACGTCGTGGTCGATTCAACTTTCTCGCGAACTGGTTCGACCTAATAGACAGGTCGAACCCCTCGAGTCGTGGTCGAACCCCTCTCCTGCACTCTTTCAACGCTGGTTCGACCTATTAAAGAGGTCGAACCCTCCTCCAACAGGTCGAACCCATCTCTCTCCTTGGCGGTTCGCGTGGTCTCGACTTCGTCTCTTCGATTCTTGGCACTTCCACTCCGATTTTGCTATGAAAACCACTTAAATAGCTCCACTAATACCTTATTCATGCTAATTCACAATATATAGGTTTTCCACCTATTTCCACCTCAAAACTCTCCAAAACTAGTACAAAATATGATGTCAAACTTGTGAATTTACACACTCATCAAACTCTCAAACTTACATGTTGCTCGTCCCGAGGCAACCAAATCAAACCACAGGAGTCATGTATAATTCACCACACATATCACACATGCAACTTCATTAAATCAAACAAGTATTAATTGCTTTATATATATCACTCATGCAAAACCAATCCAATCACACACCATTCGGAGTACTAAGTAATCTAGCTCACAAGAAAAGTATTTATTATCTTTCACTCAAGTGCGTGAGGCACTATATAGGCTAATATAAACACTCATATCAATCCATATTCACGCGTAACCATAAGCTTGGCAAAGGTCTCGAAAATCAACTTATAATCAACTCTTCACTAGGATCACAAAGGACTTGTTTTTGGGTTGTAATGTTGGCTCTTTGAAAAAAGGTAGGAAAATTTAGGTAAAGTGACTTAAGACACTAGTAGAGAGTTACCTTGGAGGTTCTCGATTTCTTCTTCTTGCTGCAATATCTCCTCCAACTTCTCCTCTTCTTTTCATGGATTTTTCTTCTTTTTCCGTGCATCAACATCATCTCTTTAGACAATTCGGGTACCAGTTTTAGGCACTACCCTTCTTCACTTTATCAATCAGCTGCTCTTAAGCTTAAAACTTCATGTTATAATCAATCGAGGTACCAGTTTCAGGCACTACCCCTAAACAAGATTTAACCATATTCTTTTCATCCAACCATATTCTATCTTCCTTTTTCTTCTTGTAACACTTACTCACCTCAACTCTCTCTACCAATGAATAGGTTAATCAAGGCTCAAGTAAAGGTTTATAAGGTTATTTACTTTGGCTACCAAAGAAAAGGTTTTTTAACGGCTCAACGGGGCATCCAAAGGTTAATAAGATCATTAAAAAGGACAAAATTTGGCTAAGTAACTTAATCACAAAATAATGGCCTAAGATCATGTCCTAGCAATTTGTCAATCATAAGTCTCACACAAGACTCCAAACCAAGTTCTAGAATATGTTCATATGAATGATCCTCTCAAGAATAAAACAATCATGATCAAGCATGATTAACAAGGCTCAAATCCTCACATAGGTAAATAAAATCCTAAGTACTCCTCATAGCACATAATTAAGATCAATTCCACAAGAACTCTACATACTTATCAAATTATACATGCTTTTCATCAATAGAAATTAACACATGAACATATGAATGCACAAAATCAACAGCCCATAAATCGAATCAACCATACAAGTATCTCTACAGCCCAACTCATGCATCATAGAAGGACGGAATTAAGAACATACTTTCCTGGCTTGGTTCGACCTTGATTCGACTTGTGGAAGAGGTCGAATCAACTTCATCGTGGTCGAATCAATATTCTGAACACCTTCTCCTTCGGTTCGGCTTGGGTTCGACCTGCTGACCAGGTCGAAGCATATCGGCTTAAGTCGAACCACCCTTCTGTAAGTTTCATGTCACCAGTTCGACCTCGGTTCGACTTGCTGAACAGGTCGAACCAAGAACGTCGTGGTCGAACCGCACTTCTGGAATTCTGCTATCACTGGTTCGACCTGTTGATCTGGTCGAACCATCTTGCATGAGGTCGAACCACCTCTCTGGATAACTTTTGCACCACGGTTCAACTTCTTCAGCTGGGTTCGACCTCCTGGCACTGGTCGAACCTACCCCCTGGAAGCTCCAAAATGCGTGTTCTTCATTCCCTACACACTTCAAACTTCAAAACGAATCATTAAGTACCAATTAGAGCACAACTTCATCAAGAATTGGTTCTTTAAAAACTTATCAATCATGAGTAACTCCGCAATAAACTTATCAATCATGAGTAACTCCGCAATCACTCAAAATACGAAATAACAAAACACCACGAAATATTAGGCAAGTTACAAAAAATTGACACATACAAACCGGTTAAAGTTTTAAATATGCCGTAAAAAATTAACTCCCCTAACAAACGTCACAAAGAAAAGATTATACTATCGGTGCTTATCAAGGTAAGTACATCACACCCCCCCAAACTTAGTAGAAACTATAGTCGAAACTAATTTTGCAAAGAGATGTAATTACCGATAAGTAAGCACCTCAAATATAAAAATTTCTTACTCACACGAAAGAAATAAAGCATTAAAACAGGAGGGAAAGCCCCCAACAGGCGCTCATGTTTAACGTCGGAGAGTCACGACGGAATACCACTTAGAAGACTACTTGATCAGAGGATGATCATATCGCATCCTCACCTTTCAATACTTTCTCCCCCTCTTATCATCCACACTTTTCACCTTACCATTCTTATGCACCATACGATCAGTAGAATCTCCTTTCTCAAACTTTCTCTTCTCATTCCTGTCAATCTTCCACTCAATTTTGGAATAACTCCTATCTCCATCAAGATCAAAGTCAGGATAAGAACGAGAGTAAGGACTTTCAAATTTGTTGGTATCCGGTGGTAAGTTAGGAGGCTTCAAGTAGGCATCATCTTCTCTTCCTTTGTCTACAGTCAGCACGGCACCTTTCTCGCTCACAAAAATATGATCATTAGAATTACCTTTATCTCATGGCCGTGTAGATTCCTCCGGGTCAATCTTCCTCTTGAATTCCGAATCACCTGATGGATCTTTTTCATTGTCACCAAGATAAGCATACGACAAGTGTTCCGGTAACGGTTTTAACTCCTTTTTCTTCACTTCCATCAGAGAACTCTCGTTATCCAAAGGCAAGTACTTCCTAGTCCACTTGACTTCTTCCACCTTAGTTCTTTTCGATTCAAACCTGTCATCACCCAAAGCAAGTAAGTTTTCAAGAAATTCAATACATACCTCGTTGGAGAGTCCGTCAAGCTCCGTAGTGGGATAAGTAAGAGACCCCATCAAATATGTCTCAAGAGGATCCTTTGACAGGATCAGAGACATATCCTCCTTCACAATCTCCTCCACCACGTCAATACTATAACACTGCGACTCCATGGGCATCTTCATTGCTTTGTCCAAGTTGAAAAGAACTTCTTCATTGTCCATCTGCATTCTAAGCTCTCCTTTTTGAACATCAATCATAGCTCCAGCAGTAGCAAGGAAAGGTCTCCCCAAGATTAAAGGGATATTATCCTTGTCTTCTTCCATCTCTAGCACAAGAAAGTCCACAGGAAAGTCTAGCTTCTCCACTTTGACGAGAACGTCTTCAATTATACCTTTTGGAAATGTCATCGACCTGTTCGCCAATTGGAGAACCACTGTTGTAGAGGTCAACTCCCCCAAACCAAGCCTCTGAAAGATGGACAACATCATCAAATTGATGCTTGCCCCTAGATCGCACAAAGCTCGCCGTGCCGGCCCCTTTCCGATCTCACATAGAATAGTGAAGCTCCCCGCATCCTTCATCTTTTGCAGCAGCTTCCTTTGAATGATTGAGCTGCAATTCTCAGGTAAATTCACCGTTTCAATTCCGGTTAAGCTCCGCTTCTTCAACAATATGTCTTTAAGAAATCGGGCATAGTACGGCATCTCCATGATTGCCTCTGAGAAAGAAATGCTCAAGCTTATCTTGTTCATTATCTCTGAAAACTTCTTGAACTTCTCTTCCAATCCCTTCTTCACAAGCTTATAAGGAAACGGCAGAGGTATCTTTGTTTTGGGAATTCCCCATTCATCACGATCAACCTTCTCCGCTTTTTCCTTTTCGGCTCTCAATCGTTTGGCTCTCTCCCACTTTTTCTCAGTTATTATCTCTGTACTTTGCTCATTCCAAACCACTGGAGTAGCATCAATATCATCGAGAGTGTTCGAAGTAGCAACAGGTAACTTCTGGATGGGTTCGACCTGTGGAACAGGTCGAACCAGGCACGTAATGGTCGAACCGCTCTTCTAGACAACTGCTCCCTTTTTGAATTTGAGGTTTGACCTGGGTTCGACCTGTTGAGTAGGTCAAACCAAGGCTACCTAGGTCGAACTGACCTACTGTACTCCTTCCGCCCTCCGGTTCGACCAAGTTTCGACCTGTTTGATAGGTCGAACCATGTCTGTCGTGGTCGAACCGTTGCTGCGACAAAATAGAGTGCTCCAAGTTATGCAGTTCGACTTGGGTTCGACCTGTTGTATAGGTCGAACCATCATTGATTTGGTCGAACTGGTATTCTGGAAAAACAAAGTGCTCCGAATTGTCAGGTTCGACCATGGTTCGACCTGTATGCCTGGTTGAACCATTTGCATTTTGGTCGAACCGATGCTGCGATTCTTCCTGATTGTGTCCAGTGCGTTGGTTCGACTTCTGTATGGTTCGACCTTCAATGCTGGTCGAACCATAGTCGAATCTTGCCCTAGACATGTCCAAATTTGATTCCGGCCTCATAGGTCCCTCGTACTGCGTTCCCGACCTCAATGTGATGGCGTTGCAGGACCTTAGATTCTCAATACTTTGAGACGGAAACTTCCCCTTTTCAAGAGTTTGAGTAAGCTTGTTAACACTTCTTGCCATCTCTCCCATCAGCAATGTAAGGTCTTTCACCTGTTTAGATATAACCTCATGGTTTGCATCGATTTTCTTTTCAAGTTTAGCCTCAAGGCGGTTCACTCTTTCATCGTTCTTGGCCATATACCTGTTCACAGTATCCTCAAAACTCGGTTTCCCTTCTTCCACCTTAGCACCCGGATCAACACCCATCGGAGGTTGAATCGCATTATTCGGATTGCTCCATGAGAACTCCGGCCTCCTAGGCTGTTGATAACCACTCGGGGGACCACGATTATTAAAGTTTCCTCGATAGTTCCCTTGGTAGTTCCGGTTTTCTTGATCTGGATACCTAGTCCCTTGATTACTTTGACCCATGGCATAGTGTGCCTCTTCCAACTCCTCTTAGATTGGTCCATCATTCTTCAACTCCTGCTGCATGATTGGTACGCACTGAGATAATTCGCTGATTTGCTTCTGTTGGGATTCAAGTAGCTTGTTGATATTGGACATGTTAGAGACGATCTCATCCTCTCTACTTGTTTTCACCATTGCTTGTTCAACCTGAGCTACCTTCCCAAGGACATAAGTACCTCTAACTCTATCAGTTGGCCAATCCCTCGAATTCATCGAAATATCTTCAAACAACTTCTCGGCCTCTACGGATGACTTTGTAAGCAATGCTCCATTAGAAGAAGCATCCAATAACACTCGTGAATCACAGTCCAATCCATTGTAGAATATACTGATATATTGAGCTTTAGATAGCCCATGTTGAGGACACTTCCTAAGCATGTCCTTGATTCTATTCCATACTTCATGAAATTTCTCACCTCCACCGATAGCAAATTGGTTAATGTCTTGCTTCATCTTAAACACCTTTGAAGGTGGCATGTACCTCTCCAAGAACCTTAACTGCAGTTGCTCCCAAGTGGTGCACTCAGCTGCGTTGATAGTGTCGTACCAATCTCTCGCCTTTTCAGTAAGCGAGAATTTGAACAAGAGGATCTTCCTAGCATCTTCATGTTCTCCTGCCTCTTTTTGAGTACTTGCATAGCCCAAGAACTTGTTCAGATGCTACTGTGGATCCTCGAAAGTCCCTCCTGAAAAGGAGTTCCTTTCTATCATGCTAATAAGAGCGGGATGAAGATCGAAAGCTGAATTAGTTCCCCTCGCTCCTAGAAGCCCAGAATTTCCAGCCCCATTATTTCTGAAAACCTCTCGGATGGCTAGATTATTCAGATTCGCTGCCATGTTGACTGTCTCTACTCCCGAATTAACTTCAGTTGTAGCTTCAATCGTCTGCGAAATCTGCTCGTCAACTTCAACTCCAAAATTCAGAGCTTCAGTTGGATCAATAGTCTTTGCCTTGCTCTTCTTCTTCATCTTCTTTCTTGACGATGCTCCGATCTCAGGATTATAGGGTTCAAGTTCACCTTTCTTTGATCTCGTGAGCATACACCTAAAAAGAACTAGAATTAAAACAGCAAGACAAGATAAATAGCCCTAATAAACTAGAAATAACAAAAAGATATTTTAAGCCGTCCCCGGCAACGGCGCCAAAAACTTGATGGGTGTTTTCTCAACACACAATTTAAATCCCCAAGTATGAAGGATATCAATTTTAGTTTCGAAGGTGACCAAGTTAAATATCGAATCCACGAGACGGATAAATATTACTTTAGTTATTTTCTAGCAATTATGACTATGTTGAGAATTGTAATTGTTGGTTTGTAAACTACGTAACTGTTGGCGTTCTTGGATCATTTGGTTAATGTGAACCGTTAGCATACCATGCGTTTCTAACACAGCGGAAGCAATAAATCGTAGAAACGATTACCGTTCACCATGGTATGTTGATGAAGATTAATTCTCGCAGGCAGCCTGCGCAGTCCCACGAGAACGTCCATAACTTCCTCGTTTGATATCGGAATTGAGTGATCTTTGTGCTCAGACGATCCTCTCTTCGACGGCTTTCCATCAGTATATTGATCATTAAATTCTGAGCACTGTACGAATTTATAAAAATTTCGCAAGGTCGCGGACAGCAGCAGTAAACTACCTTCTGGTCTTCTGCTGTATGTCCCAA
Source organism: Pogostemon cablin (assembly GCA_023678885.1). Taxonomy (NCBI): domain Eukaryota; kingdom Viridiplantae; phylum Streptophyta; class Magnoliopsida; order Lamiales; family Lamiaceae; genus Pogostemon; species Pogostemon cablin. Next base: position 15,306,062 of record CM042979.1, read on the forward strand.
GTCCGATTTCGACGTCGTGTGGGCGACGATCTACGAGACCTCCTCAATCTGCTCTCAACCCTCATCACACGTGAATTATGAATTAGATTAAATTAGGGTTCCAGATAAGCTGAGGTGACTTATATACATGGGCTACAGCAGGGACCAGGAGGTGAAATTGGGTTGGGCCTCCATTGGGCTTAAGTATCCAAGCTTAGCCCAAAGCTTATACTTAAGTCCAATAATAATAATATATTCCACTAAAATATTATTACTGCACTGCCTTTCCAATCCCAAAATTACGTTTTGGGCTCCTTCTTATTATGAGCCCGTTAGTCTCCCCATGTTTAAGATATACAATGTCCATTAATTAATTTAAGTTACTGACAACTCAATTAATTAATATCTTATCCAAGAGTAGTACCACTCAACCTCATTATCATGTCGGAATAAATTCCACCTGCAGGGTTTACATGATAATCCTTATGAGCTCCTCAAGGGGACATCATCAACCTATGACGGACATGGATTCCTTCTACAATCAACAGCACACCATAGAAATAGCACTACTTCCCAACTCACCGAGTTTATTGATTTAATTACATGTAAATCTCACCCATTGATGAATCAAAGAAATACATACTGCCCTATGTGTCAAGGTTATCGCCGAACATCCATAATAACTGAGATCAAGTTCTCCTATAAGTCAGTATAAATCGAACGATCTCAAGCGGTCCTGCTCAATACACACAAGTGCACTAATGTGATTCTATAGCCAAGACAAGCTAATACCAAACCACACTACAACCATCCCGATAGAGAGTCCCCGTCTATCTCGGTTGTGAGCATCTATTTATACTTTATAAGGAAACCGATAATATGATCTTCCGCGTGTTGTCGCACAACATATTATCTACAGTATAAAGTAAGTGGACTATTGCATCGAACATATAAATAAATTATAAGATGCAATCATTTGATCATATGATTCTCATTTCAAATTAATTGTTATAACATTGTTCATACAAAAAGCTAGACTTTTAGTATACAATCCAACAATCTCCCACTTATACTAAATGACTATGCTGTCATGTCTTCTGTCATACATCTAATTTTCACTCCCACTACACGACCATCAAAAGCTCTCGCCTTAAGGTCCTTGTAAATAGATTTACTAGGTTATCATCCGATGCAATCTAGGTGACAACAATCTTCCCCTCATCATACGATTTCTCGTAACAGGTGGTACTCGCGCTCCATGTGTTTAATTTCCTTATGAACTTGTGATTCCTTCAAGTTTGCAACTGCACCAATATCATCAATGTAAATTGTGATAACCTTGGGCAAACTTAGAATCACACCAAAGTCCATCATGAAGTTTCTAGAGTCATACAGATACTTTGGCTGCCTCATGGCTCCAATTTATCATCTTTCCATGATGGAATCCGGAGTCTGAAATATATTTCTATATAACACTACTCCACATTATGACTCTACTTCCTAAAATTAAACGCATAACCTTTGAGGTGGATTTACTGTCGTCCATATCTGATTTGAAAAATCTGAATCTACGTAACCTATAAGAATCAGTGAATTTGTTCGGTAAGCCCACATATAGTTTCTAATCCTTTTCAGGTACATAAGTATATGTCTTACCACAGTTCAACATTCTTATTTTGGGTTACCTTGATACCCACTGTTCATGCCATCGGCAAAACAGATATCCAATCTCGTGCATAGCATTCCTTAGATTAAGCTTCCTCATTTGCCGAAGCATAAGGAACTGATTTCATCTTCTATATCTACTTTTGTGTCACAAGACACATTCACTTAGATAAATTCACATGCTAAATGAGTAAGGATCGTATCATTATATAAAACTTGAGATAAGCATAATATCCTTTCTTGTGATCCGTATTACCGTGATCAAAAGGATATTTTTGCTCTTCTTAAGTCCTTCATCTCATACCGCTTTATCAACCATACCCATACGCCCGACAATACTCTTTCATTGTCTCCAATGAGCAAGATACTATCTACGTATAGTACAAGAAATACCACCACGTTTCCATCACTCTTTTCAATACACAAGACCCATCCGATCATTGATTAGATCCATGTCACTGGATTACCTCATCAAAACGGATGTTTCATGATCTTGAAGCTTGCTTTAGTCCATGAATGGACACTTTTAAGCTTATTATCAAAATGCTATTGGTATTTTGCAATGAATCACTCTGGTTGCTTCACATAGATGTTTTCCTCAAGACTTCCAATCAGGAAAGCTGTCTTGACATCTATTTGCTATTCCTCATAGCAGCAATAAATAAAAGAATCCGGATCAATATAAGCACAGCTACCAGCGAACATGTTTCCTCATAATCGAACCATTTCTTTCTGAGTATACCTTTTCGCAACAAGCTTTGCTTCCAAGGATTTCACCTTTCCGTATGATCCTCTTTTATTTCCTATTGACCACTTGCAATAGCTTTTACACCATTTAGTGGTCATACAAGTTCCCGAACTTAATATAGAATCCGTAGATTCTATTTCAACATTCATTGCAACTTACTAAGATTCCGCATTTTAATCTTGTAGTGCTACGTCGTATCCGTGGGACAATACCATATTTATTAGGGATCAAGTCTCACGACTCTCCCAACACATATATTTTATGGGTTGTTAAACAACCCTCCCACTACGATAAAGTACTACATGTAATTGTGTATCAGACGTGACACGCGTTGCAGTTTACCTTGTGGCATATCCTCTTATACACTTGGTACTTTAACTTTGTGTTTTCCTCTCACTTTCTTTAGAACAACTCATACATGGGTTTGTGATTTATTACATAGTCCTTTTCCAAAAAATCCAGTGTTTGTGTTGACAATCACCCTTCGATCTTTTGGACTAAATAAATCACCCTCCATTTTTCTAGGATATCCCATATACAGACAAATGTTCCACGAATTACTGTATCTAGGGCATATCCATAAAATGAATTTAATTATTCCAAATAATTCATCATCTATCTAATCATAACCATAAGAGCCTTATTCCTTCTATCCACCACACCATTCAGCTGGGGCATGCCCGGTGTAGTCAACTTGAGATTTAATCTCAACTTCTGATTCATAGCTCCTAACTATCCTAAGAGGTATTCACCATCACGATTGAATCGTAATGATTTGATATATTTTCCATGACGCTTCACTGTACCAGCCTTGCAATTCTTGAATTAATCAAAGAACATAGACATGCAGTGCATCAAATAAATATATTGGTATCTAGAATAATCTTCAAATATTCATAACCACCTCTCGCCTGGATAATATTAGGTTCGCTTGAATCAGAATGAACTAATTCCAACATATATATCTTTGGCTCTACACCCCACAGCCTTGAAAAGGCAGTTTATCATTTTTACTTCTAAGCAAGACTCGCAAGTCTGATAGTTCCCATTTCAGATAAACCTTACGGTCTATCGGCTATCAACTTTTGAATCCTACTTAAGTAAAATGAACTAATCTTAGAAGCCAAATGTATATTTAGTTCATCTTTGAAGGTTCCTTTCTCTTACTAATATTAGAAGATGCATTATTAATTATTATCTGTTGCATCTGTGGGATGTACATGATTCAAGAGTATACATATTATCCACCAACGTACTTTAACAGATTACAACTCTATCATTCATTATAATGACCATGTCATTTAAATTAAATGGAGTATCCATCTATTAATGCATAGAAACCGAAATCAAATTCTTTCTATGAAAATGTACGTAAAGACAATTTCATAAAATCACATGTTTATTCATATCATAAGATAAATAAACAACTCCCACTGCAACAGCCACTACTCTCATAGTATTATCCATGTATAAAATAATCTTATCCTCACTTAGTAATAAACATTTAGTGATTCCGGTATCTACACAATGTATAAGTAGGTGCCATCACTAATCATGCTTCAACGACTAGCAAGTAAGATTCTATCCTTGTTCACTCCTTTTATGAAATTGGATTTTCTTTACCACATGTTTTGTCAGAAGTTTTCCACCATATACAACCTCTTGTAATTCAAGAGAAACTTACTCAAAACATCTGGGCAATTATGGAGAATAAAATTGACTTAGGTTTCCCCTTCAACTTCTATTCCATGTATCCAATTCATTCATCAAATTCAATCATGACCTACCACCTTTTAACTTACTCAAGTATCCGAAGAGTTACATGAGACCATCATATTTCTATGAACCTCTCACCTCTCCACTAGAGACTTTAATAGGCATCATGAACATCCTTAAGGGAGAACACATTTTTATTTTCTTAAGCAGTAAAATCAAAATCAAGATTCTTTTCTAATCATCTAATTTTGGACCAGTAAATATAATTTCTTTTAGTTAACAATAAACGAGATAAAATCATTTGAAATTACAGAGAATCATAAATAAATATACCGATCAAATCTTCGAATTTTATCCTTTTATATTGATTTCCTCAAAACAATATAAAATAAAATTCACCGACATCTCAAGCACTGTGAGTCTGCAAGCCACGTTAGTGTGGACGTTTATAAACCCAAATATTTACAAGAGAAGGTTTTACCCATTAATTTCATTTGTCAACCTAACTTTATGATAAAATAATTAATAGTCGGTTCCTCTTTAGCCATGCAAATAATAGCAGTGACTCCGTTGGGGAGGATACTAATTATTTACACCTAAGTGTACACCATTATTTGATCCCAAGTCCACTGCGCGAGCTTGTATGCCTTACAGTTGGAGAAGTACACACGCGCTCGGATAGCTTCCTACAATCATTAATTATAAGTTTGTACCAGTGAGCCCCACATAAACTCATCCGTTAGGGAGGAAGGCCTATTGCCAACATGCAAGTTCATGTACCACATTACAAACAATAATTATGTAATGAAGTCTGTACCAGTGATCCGTGAATAAACTCATCCGTTAGGGAGGAAGGCCTATTGCCAACACGCAAGTTTACTCACATCACTTACAAACCAATAATGGAGGCCGCGGGAATATTTACCAATCCCCTCTCCCACTTAGTAATTTAACACCGAGGGTTTTTACATGCATATGATATTCAGAATAAAATACGCAATGCTAGCATGCTTCTATTACGGCACATAAGGCAGTAAATCACAGAGAGTCATGCATACATATATAACAATAATCAATAATTAAATCAATCATTAACAGTTATATATCAGCGAATTCGATTATTTGCCACCAGGCACGAATATCAGCAAAGACTTCCAGATTATCAAATTTTCAAAATTTCCAGATTGTCCAATTTTCGAAACCATCGATATCGACCGTCGATGTCGTCTAGATTATCAAAATCATCGATATCGACTAGATTATCAAATATTCGAAAAACATCAAGATTATCAAAATTTCGAAACTATCGATAACGATCGTCATATCGTCTAGATTATCAAAATCATCGATATCGACGAGCAACCATATATAACAATAATAGATAATTAAATCAATTATGTCAGTTATATATTAGGAATCAATTCAACATCCATATATAACAATAATAGACAATCAATTATAGCAGTTATATATTAGGAATTAATTCGAAATTCATATATGACAATAATAGATTATTAAATCAATTATAGCAGTCATATATTAGGAATTAATTCGACATCCATATATAAGAATAATATACAATCTATTATGGCAGTTATATATTAGGAATTAGTTTTCCTAAAATTGGATGTCTTATCCAACACTCTAGCAATACATGCATATAATATACTAAATATAATACGCAATCTAGCATGCTTCTATATAAGACAATAAATCATACAGATCAGGCATCCATATATATATAACAATAATAGATAATTAAATCAATTATGACAGTTATATATATTAGGAATAAAAACGCCTCTAAATTTTAATGTCTTGTCCGACACTCCTACTGTGGAATCGATGCCTTACGCAACAAGCAGGATTGCTTGTACCCAAAGACGTCCATCGTCATATTCCACCGTCAGGGAGCGCCCCAAGTGCCTTGACGAGCGCCCCTTGCCCGGACTGTCGCTCGTCCAAGGGCCTACTTGCACGGAACCAAGTTCAGCCCAACGCGCAACATCAAACTACACCAACTGTCGTTCAGGGTTCGCAACTGTAAGAACCTGGGAATCCAATCTCCACCGTCCAAAATCTACACCTGTGAGTTTTAAACATGCTGTCCAAATTACAGGTCGATCCAACGGTTAGATTGTGAGAAACAGCTCTTTTCCCTCAACTGCGCAGAACAGAATCGCCCAAAAAACTGCTTCTGTTTTCGGCGTATTCCCGACAACACAAAGCTCCAAATACGATCTCCTCCGTTCAGAATGTACATCCACTTGGTTAATGTGAACCGTTAGCATACCATGCGTTTCTAACACATCGGAAGCAATAAATCATAGAAACGATTACCGTTCACCATGGTATGTTGATGAAGATTAATTCTCGCAGGCAGCCTGCGCAGTCCCACGAGAATGGCTATAACTTCCTCGTCTGATATTGGAATTGAGTGATTTTTGCGCTCAGACGATCCTCTCTTCGACAGCTTTCCTTCAGTATATTGATCATTAAATTCTGAGCACTGTACAAATTTATACAAATTTCGCAAGGTCGCGGACAGCAGCAGCAAACTACCTTCTGGTCTTCTGCTGTATGTCCCAAGTCCGATCTCGACGTCGTGTGGGCGACGATCTACGAGACCTCCTCAATCTGCTCTCAACCCTCATCACACGTGAATTATGAATTAGATTAAATTAGGGTTCCAGATAAGCTGAGGTGACTTATATACATGGGCTACAGCAGGGACCAGGAGGTGAAATTGGGTTGGGCCTCCATTGGGCTTAAGTATCCAAGCTTAGCCCAAAGCTTATACTTAAGTCCAATAATAATAATATATTCCACTAAAATATTATTACTGCACTGCCTTTCCAATCCCAAAATTACGTTTTGGGCTCCTTCTTATTATGAGCCCGTTAGTCTCCCCATGTTTAAGATATACTATGTCCATTAATTAATTTAAGTTACTGACAACTCAATTAATTAATATCTTATCCAAGAGTAGTACCACTCAACCTCATTATCATGTCGGAATAAATTCCACCTGCAGGGTTTACATGATAATCCTTATGAGCTCCTCAAGGGGATATCATCAACCTATGACGGACATGGATTCCTTCTACAATCAACAGCACACCATAGAAATAGCACTACTTCCCAACTCACCGAGTTTATTGATTTAATTACATGTAAATCTCACCCATTGATGAATCAAAGAAATACATACTGCCCTATGTGTCGAGGTTATTGTCGAACATCCATAATAACTGAGATCAAGTTCTCCTATAAGTCAGTATAAATCGAACGATCTCAAGCGGTCCTGCTCAATACACACAAGTGCACTAATGTGATTCTATAGCCAAGACAAGCTAATACCAAACCACACTACAACCATCCCGATAGAGAGTCCCCGTCTATCTCGGTTGTGAGCATCTATTTATACTTTATAAGGAAATCGATAATATGATCTTCCGCGTGTTGTCGCACAACATATTATCTACAGTATAAAGTAAGTGGACTATTGCATCGAACATATAAATAAATTATAAGATGCAATCATTTGATCATATGATTCTCATTTCAAATTAATTGTTATAACATTGTTCATACAAAAAGCTAGACTTTTAGTATACAATCCAACAGTAACAATTAAAATAGCAAATAAATAACAAGAACAAGAGAAGAGTTGTTGTGATCAAATAAAATATTAGGTAGTTCGTCAGGCCATCCAGTTTCATTCGTTAATTCATACTTTCATGTGTCGATGTCCGACTCTGCCTTGTGGAATATGGACGCATCGCTAGACCATGCAAATCTATTCTATAGTCACAAATAGATAAGCTTTTGACACGTGTGAGTATCCTCAGAGCAAGACGTATACTTTACCTCCCTTTCTAGGTACTATCATAATTAATTATTTCCCGTGCACTTAGTACTCTAACCCGATTTGATCTCCCTTTTTAGGTACTATAAAGTTATACTCTTAATCCTACTTGTTAACCCGAATTCAATTCAATTAACAAACATTCATATAAGACGGTTCTAATAAAACCTCGGAATCCCTTCACATAGAATTATAACAATAAACCCTGCTCATTAGTGAACGAACTCAATCAATAACCATGTTATGCATTCAGACTCTACACAACGATTATTGATGCACAAAACAACTATGAGTATTGATTAAAAACGCACAATCTTATATAAAATAAACCACAAATAGTGTTGTACGGAGTATACACACGAAATACAAATCAACTCATGAAACCTTCATAACCCTAGAACTACCGAAGTGGCTCTAGCCCATGATTGATCTAGGAACAATCATAGTTAGATGGACCAATCTTACTTGAATCTCCAGCGGACTCTAAAAGCTCTCTTGTATTGTGTTGTTGTATATTGTGTCCTTGGTGATGTCTTCCTTGACTGCATGAGCCTCCTTTTATACTTGTAATCACGTCTCTAGGGCTTGGAATGGGCTTTTCAAGTGATCCCACGCGTTTTGGCCTCAAAAATCCGGATAAGGTAAGTTTCCGCACGACGGTTCGACCTCAGCAAACAGGTCGAACCACTGGCCGCAGGTCAAACCACAGGTCGAACCCTCTTACTGGACAATTTCTGCACTTGGTTCGACTTCTTGTACAGGTCGAACCCCTCGAGTCTTGGTCGAACCACAAACGTCGTGGTCGAATCAACTTTCTCGCGAACTGGTTCGACCATGATTCGACCTGATAGACAGGTCGAACCCCTCGAGTCGTGGTCGAACCCTTCTCATGCACTCTTTCAACGCTAGTTCGACCTGCTAGAGCGGTCGAACCCTCCTCCAACAGGTCGAACCCACCTCTGTCCTTGGCAGTTCGCGTGGTCTCGACTTCGTCTCTTCGATTCTTGGCACTTCCACTCCGATTTTGCTATGAAAATCACTTAAATAGCTCCACTAATACCTGATTCATGCTAATTCACAATATATAGGTTTTCCACCTATTTCCACCTCAAAACTCTCCAAAACTAGTACAAAATATGATGTCAAACTTGTGAATTTACACACTCATCAAACCCCCAAACTTACATGTTGCTCGTCCCGAAGCAACCAAATCAAACCACAGGAGTCATGTATAATTCACCACACATATCACACATGCAACTTCATTAAATCAAACAACTATTAATTGTTTTATATATATCACTCATGCAAAACCAATCCAATCACACACCATTCGGAGTACTAAGTAATCTAGCTCACAAGAAAAGTATTTATTCTCTTCACTCAAGTGCGTGAGGTACTATATAGGCTAATATAAACACTCATATCAATCCATATTCACGCGTAACCATAAGCTTGGCAAAGGTCTCGAAAATCAACTTATAATCAACTCTTCACTAGGATCACAAAGGACTTATTTTTGGGTTGTAATGTTGGCTCTTTGAAAAAAGGTAGGAAAATTTAGGTAAAGTGACTTAAGACACTAGTAGAGAGTTACCTTGGAGGTTCTCGATTTCTTCTTCTTGCTGCAATATCTCCTCCAACTTCTCCTCTTCTTTTCATGGATTTTTCTTCTTTTTCTGTGCATCAACATCATCTCTTTAGACAATTCGGGTACCAGTTTTAGGCACTACCCTTCTTCACTTTATCAATCAGCTGCTCTTAAGCTTAAAACTTCATGTTATAATCAATCGAGGTACCAGTTTTAGGCACTACCCCTAAACAAGATTTAACCATTTTCTTTTCATCCAACCATATTCTATCTTCCTTTTTCTTCTTGCAACACTTACTCACCTCAACTCTCTCTACCAATGAATATGTTAATCAAGGCTCAAGTAAAGGTTTATAAGGTTATTTACTTTGGCTACCAAAGAAAAGGTTTTTTAACGGCTCAACGGGGCATCCAAAGGTTAATAAGATCATTAAAAAGGACAAAATTTGGCTAAGTAACTTAATCACAAAATAATGGCCTAAGATCATGTCCTAGCAATTTATCAATCATAAGTCTCACACAAGACTCCAAACCAAGTTCTAGAATATGTTCATATGAATGATCCTCTCAAGAATAAAACAATCATGATCAAGCATGATTAACAAGGCTCAAATCCTCACATAGATAAATAAAATCCTAAGTACTCCTCATAGCACATAATTAAGATCAATTCCACAAGAACTCTACATACTTATCAAATTATACATGCTTTTCATCAATAGAAATTAACACATGAACATATGAATGCACAAAATCAACAGCCCATAAATCGAATCAACCATACAAGTATCTCTACAGCCCAACTCATGCATCATAGAAGGACGGAATTAAGAACACACTTTCCTGGCTTGGTTCGACCTTGATTCGACTTGTGGAAGAGGTCGAATCAACTTCATCGTGGTCGAATCAATATTCTGAACACCTTCTCCTTCAGTTCGGCTTGGGTTCGACCTGCTGACCAGGTCGAAGCATATCGGCTTAAGTCGAACCACCCTTCTGTAAGTTTCATGTCACCAGTTCGACCTCGGTTCGACTTGCTGAACAAGTCGAACCAAGAACGTCGTGGTCGAACCGCACTTCTGAAATTCTGCTATCACTGGTTCGACCTTGGTTCGACCTGTTGATCTGGTCGAACCATCTTGCATAAGGTCGAACCACCTCTCTGGATAACTTTTGCACCACGGTTCAACTTCTTCAGCTGGGTTCGACCTCCTGGCACTGGTCGAACCTACCCCCTGGAAGCTCCAAAATGCGTGTTCTTCATTCCCTACACACTTCAAACTTCAAAACGAATCATTAAGTACCAACTAGAGCACAACTTCATCAAGAATTGGTTCTTTAAAAACTTATCAATCATGAGTAACTCCGCAATAAACTTATCAATCATGAGTAACTCCGCAATCACTCAAAATACGAAATAACAAAACACCACGGAATATTAGGCAAGTTACAAAAAATCGACACATACAAACCGGTTAAAGTTTTAAATATGCCGTAAAAAATTAACTCCCCTAACAAACGTCACAAAGAAAAGATTATACTATCGGTGCTTATCAAGGTAAGTACATCACACCCCCCCAAACTTAGTAGAAACTATAGTCGAAACTAATTTTGCAAAGAGATGTAATTACCGATAAGTAAGCACCTCAAATATAAAAATTTCTTACTCACACGAAAGAAATAAAGCATTAAAACAGGAGGGAAAGCCCCCAACAGGCGCTCATGTTTAACGTCGGAGAGTCACGACGGAATACCACTTAGAAGACTACTTGATCAGAGGATGATCATATCGCATCCTTACCTTTCAATACTTTCTCCCCCTCTTATCATCCACACTTTTCACCTTACCATTCTTATGCACCATACGATCAGTAGAATCTCCTTTCTCAAACTTTCTCTTTTCATTCCTGTCAATCTTCCACTCAATTTTAGAATAACTCCTATCTCCATCAAGATCAAAGTCAGGATAAGAACGAGAGTAAGGACTTTCAAATTTGTTGGTATCCGGTGGTAAGTTAGGAGGCTTCAAGTAGGCATCATCTTCTCTTCCTTTGTCTACAGTCAGCACGGCACCTTTCTCGCTCACAAAAATATGATCATTAGAATTACCTTTATCCCATGGCCGTGTAGACTCCTCCGGGTCAATCTTCCTCTTGAATTCCGAATCACCTGATGGATCTTTTTCATTGTCACCAAGATAAGCGTATGTCAAGTGTTCCGGTAACGGTCTTAACTCCTCTTTCCTCACTTCCATCAGAGAGCTCTCGTTATCCAAAGGCAAGTACTTCCTAGTCCACTTGACTTCTTCCACCTTAGTTCTTTTCGATTCAAACCTGTCATCACCCAAAGCAAGTAAGTTTTCAAGAAATTCAATACATACCTCGTTGGAGAGTCCGTCAAGCTCCGTAGTGGGATAAGTAAGAGACTCCATCAAACATGTCTCAAGAGGATCCTTTGCCAGGATCAGAGACATATCCTCCTTCACAATCTCCTCCACCACATCAATACTATAACACTGCGACTCCATGGGCATCTTCATTGCTTTGTCCAAGTTGAAAATAACTTCTTCATTGTCCATCTGCAATCTAAGCTCTCCTTTTTGAACATCAATCATAGCTCCAGAAGTAGCAAGGAAAGGTCTCCCCAAGATTAAAGGGATATTATCCTTGTCTTCTTCCATCTCTAGCACAAGAAAGTCCACAGGAAAGTCTAGCTTCTCCACTTTGACGAGAACGTCTTCAATTATACCTTTTGGAAACGTCATCGACCCGTTCGCCAATTGGAGAACCACTATTGTAGAGGTCAACTCCCCCAAACCAAGCCTCTGAAAGATGGACAACATCATCAAATTGATGCTTGCCCCTAGATCGCACAAAGCTTGCCGTGCCGGCCTCTTTCCGATCTCACATAGAATAGTGAAGCTCCCCGCATTCTTCATCTTTTGCAGCAGCTTCCTTTGAATGATTGAGCTGCAATTCTCAGGTAAATTCACCGTTTCAATTCCGGTTAAGCTCCGCTTCTTCAACAATATGTCTTTAAGAAATCGGGCATAGTACGGCATCTCCATGATTGCCTCTGAGAAAGGAATGCTCAAGCTTATCTTGTTCATTATCTCTGAAAACTTCTTGAACTTCTCTTCCAATCCCTTCTTCACAAGCTTATAAGGAAACGGCAGAGGTATCTTTGTTTTGGGAATCCCCCATTCATCACGATCAACCTTTTCCGCTTTCTCCTTTTCGGCTCTCAATCGCTTGGCTCTCTCCCACTTTTTCTCAATTATTATCTCTGTACTTTGCTCATTCCAAACCACTGGAGTAGCATCAATATCATCGAGAGTGTTCGAAGTAGCAACAGGTAACTTCTGGATGGGTTCGACCAAGGTTCGACCTATGGAACAGGTCGAACCAGGCACGTAATGGTCGAACCGCTCTTCTGGACAACTGCTCTCTTTTTGAATTTGAGATTTGACCTGGGTTCGACCTGTTGAGTAGGTCAAACCACGGCTACCTAGGTCGAACCGACCTACTGTACTCCTTCCGCCCTCCGGTTCGACCAAGATTCGACCTGTTTGATAGGTCAAACCATGTCTGTCATGGTCAAACCGTTGCTGCGATAAAATAGAGTGCTCCAAGTTGTGCAGTTCAACCTGGGTTCGACCTGTTGTATAGGTCGAACCATCATTGATTTGGTCGAACTGGTGTTCTGGAAAAACAGAGTGCTCCGAATTGTCAGGTTCGACCATGGTTCGACCTGTATACCTGGTTGAACCATTTGCATTTTGGTCGAACCGATGCTGCGATTCTTCCTGATTGTGTCCAGTGCATTGGTTCGACTTCTGTATGGTTCGACCTTCAATGCTGGTCGAACCATAGTCGAATCTTGCCCTAGACATGTCCAAATTTGATTCCGGCCTCATAGGTCCCTCGTACTGTGTTCCCGACCTCAATGTGATGGCGTTGCAGGACCTTGGATTCTCAATACTTTGAGACGGAAACTTCCCCTTTTCAAGAGTTTGAGTAAGCTTGTTAACACTTCTTGCCATCTCCCCCATCAGCAATGTAAGGTCATTCACCTGTTTAGATATAACCTCATGGTTTGCATCGATTTTCTTTTCAAGATTACCCTCAAGGCGGTTCACTCTTTCATAGTTCTAGGCCATATACCTGTTCACAGTATCCTCAAAACTCGGTTTCCCTTCTTCCACCTTAGCACCCGGATCAACACCCATCGGAGATTGAATCGCATTATTCGGATTGCTCCATGAGAACTCCGGCCTCCTAGGCTGTTGATAACCACCCGGGGGACCACGATTATTAAAGTTTCCTCGATAGTTCCCTTGGTAGTTCCGGTTTCCTTGATCTGGATACCTAGTCCCTTGAATACTTTGACCCATGGCATAGTGTGCCTCTTCCAACTCCTCTTGGATTGGTCCATCATTCTTCAACTCCTGCTGCATGATTGGTACGCACTGAGATAATTCGCTGATTTGCTTCTGTTGGGATTCAAGTAGCTTGTTGATATTGGACATGTTAGAGACGATCTCATCCTCTCTACTTGTTTTCACCATTGCTTGTTCAACCTGAGCTACCTTCCCAAGGACATAAGTACCTCTAACTCTATCAGTTGGCCAATCCCTCGAATTCATCGAAATATCTTCAAACAACTTCTCGGCCTCTACGGATGACTTTGTAAGCAATGCTCCATTAGAAGAAGCATCCAATAACACTCGTGAATCACAATCCAATCCATTGTAGAATATACTGATATATTGAGCTTTAGATAGCCCATGTTGAGGACACTTCCTAAGCATGTCCTTGATTCTATCCCATGCTTCATGAAATTTCTCACCTCCACCGATAGCAAATTGGTTAATGTCTTGCTTCATCTTAAACACCTTTGAAGGTGGCATGTACCTCTCCAAGAACCTTAACTGCAGTTGCTCCCAAGTGGTGCACTCAGCTGCGTTGATAGTGTCGTACCAATCTCTCGCCTTTTCAGTAAGCGAGAATTTGAACAAGAGGATCTTCCTAGCATCTTCATGTTCTCCTGCGTCTTTTTGAGTACTTGCATAGCCCAAGAGCTTGTTCAGATGCTGCTGCGGATCCTCGAAAGTCCCTCCTGAAAAGAAGTTCCTTTCTATCATGCTAATAAGAGCGGGATGAAGATCGAAAGCTGAATTAGTTCCCCTCGCTCCTAGAAGCCCAGAATTTCCAGCCCCATTATTTCTGAAAACCTCTCGGATGGCTAGATTATCCAGATTCACTGCCATGTTGACTCTCTCCACTCCCGAATTAACTTCAGTTGTAGCTTCAATCGTCTGCAAAATCTGCTCGTCAACTTCAACTCCAAAATTCAGAGCTTCAGTTGGATCAATAGTCTTTGCCTTGCTCTTCTTCTTCTTCTTCTTTCTAGACGATGCTCCGATCTCAGGATTATAGGGTTCAAGTTCACCTTTCTTTGATCTCGTGAGCATACACCTAAAAAGAACTAGAATTAAAACAGCAAGACAAGATAAATAGCCCTAATAAACTAGAAATAACAAAAAGATATTTTAAGCCGTCCCCGGCAACGGTGCCAAAAACTTGATGGGTGTTTTCTCAACACACAATTTAAATCCCCAAGTATGAAGGATATCAATTTTAGTTTCGAAGGTGACCAAGTTAAATATCGAATCCACGAGACGGATAAATATTACTTTAGTTATTTTTTAGCAATTATGACTATGTTGAGAATTGTAATTGTTGGTTTGTAAACTACGTAACAATTAAAATAGCAAATAAATAACAAGAACAAGAGAAGAGTTGTTGTGATCAAATAAAATATTAGGTAGTTCGTCAGGCCATCCAGTTTCATTCGTTAATTTATACTTTCGTGTGTCGATGTCCGACTCTGCCTTGTGGAATATGGACGCATCGCTAGACCATGCAAATCTATTCTATAGTCACAAATAGATAAGCTTTTGACACGTGTGAGTATCCTCAGAGCAAGACGTATACTTTACCTCCCTTTCTAGGTACTATCATAATTAATTATTTCCCGTGCACTTAGTACTCTAACCCGATTTGATCTCCCTTTTTAGGTACTATAAAGTTATACTCTTAATCCTACTTGTTAATCCGAATTCAATTCAATTAACAAACATTCATATAAGACGGTTCTAATAAAACCTCGGAATCCCTTCACATAGAATTATAACAATAAACCCTGCTCATTAGTGAACGCACTCAATCAATAACCATGTTATGCATTCAGACTCTACACAACGATTATTGATGCACAAAACAACTATGAGTATGGATTAAAAACGCACAATCTTATATAAAATAAACCACAAATAGTGTTGTACGGAGTATACACACGAAATACAAATCAATTCATGAAACCTTCATAACCCTAGAACTACAGAAGTGGCTCTAGCCCATGATTGATCTAGGAACAATCATGGTTAGATGGACCAATCTTACTTGAATCTCCAGCGGACTCTAAAAGCTCTCTTGTATTGTGTTGTTGTATATTGTGTCCTTGGTGATGTCTTCCTTGACTGCATGAGCCTCCTTTTATACTTGTAATCACGTCTCTAGGGCTTGGAATGGGCTTTTCAAGTGATCCCACGCGTTTTGGCCTCGAAAATCCGGATAAGGTAAGTTTCCGCACGACGGTTCGACCTCAGCAAACAGGTCGAACCACTGGCCGCAGGTCAAACCACAGGTCGAACCCTCTTACTGGACAATTTTTGCACTTGGTTCGACTTCTTGTACAGGTCGAACCCCTCGAGTCTTGGTCGAACCACAAACGTCGTGGTCGAATCAACTTTCTCGCGAACTGGTTCGACCATAGTTCGACCTGATAGACAGGTCGAACCCCTCGAGTCGTGGTCGAACCCTTCTCATGCACTCTTTCAACGCTAGTTCGACCTGCTAGAGCGGTCGAACCCTCCTCCAACAGGTCGAACCCACCTCTCTCCTTGGCGGTTCGCGTGGTCTCGACTTCGTCTCTTCGATTCTTGGCACTTCCACTCCGATTTTGCTATGAAAACCACTTAAATAGCTCCACTAATACCTGATTCATGCTAATTCACAATATATAGGTTTTCCACCTATTTTCACCTCAAAACTCTCCAAAACTAGCATAAAACATGATGTCAAACTTGTGAATTTAAACACTCATCAGTATAGTATATACTTAAAAGAAATTCTAATATATTAAAATTATTTACCCATCATTGAATTTAGTGTAATTTTGGAGAACATTCACGTAAGCAATATAGGATTTATTATTTTAAATTTAGAGCAAATTGTAATTATTTTTATTTTAATTTTAATATAAGAGTATGTATTAATTAGGGGTGGCAATTCCCGACACGACACGATAGCACGACACGATAATTGCGGGTTAGTGTTTGGCCTTATTAGGTTCGTGTCATTATCGTGTCAACCCAATAAGGACACAAAAATTTCGTGTCGTGTTCGTGTCGGGTTCGTGTCAACCCGTTAAGCACAATTAATATTAACAGATGACTCATTAACCCGTTAACAACCCAATAACCTGTTAACAATCAAATATAAATATAAAATTAGAAAAATATATGATAAAAATATTTAATAATAATTTTAAAATATATTAATTTAAAAAAATTATTTATTTTAATTAGTATTTTTTATTTTCTTATCGTATTGTTATCGTGTTGTATCGTGTCAATCCGTTATTTTTTGTGTTCGTATCTTGTTGGAACGAATTCTTATCGTGTCGTATTTGAGTTTGCCCTTATCGTATCGTGTCACTATCGTGTCGACACGAAACCCAACCCGTTAGCACGAATTGCCACCCCTAGTATTAATTATTAATTAATTTAGAACTTAATCATTATTAGAGATGGCAATGGGTAGGGTAGGGTACGGGTATGACAAATCCACATACTACCCTATACCCTACCCTCCCTACCCATACCCTACCCTTTTACCCTAAAGTAAAGCTTTGGGTAGGGTACGGGTATACCCATCGGGTATACGGGTAATCCGCGGGTAAACGAATACCCGCAATCTTAGTAGATTTTGCGGATAATCCGCGGATACCTGAATCCACCCGAACCTACCCGACCCGACACAATTTTTTTTAAACTATAATCCACCAAAAAATAATTATAATACATAAATGAATAACCTAAAATAAAATATGCAAATTAGAAAACAAAGTCAACAACAATAACGTTTAAGTCCGTTAACAAAAAAATATCATAAATTCATAGTTAATCAAATAAAATTATAAAACAAACATCATATTCCAACAATTACTTCAAAGTCATTGGTTTAAGTATGAAAACTTTAAAGTCTTGCATCTCCTTTTTGCCACCAAGATATCTTAATTCGAATATCATTTTTTTGTTAAAATATTAAAAAAATAATTATAATTCTTAAATATAATTATAAATAACACATAATATTATAACATAGAACAAGATTTATTATAATTCTTAAAAATTATTTATATTTATATCAGGACAAGAATATAAATTTTAATTAAAAATATTAAACATATTATAATAAATACATCATAAATTTTTCATCAACAATATTATTATACTAAAAGAAATATTAGATTTAGACATTTAATTAAATATATAATACTATTATTAAATATATATATATATATATATATATATATATATATATATATATATATATATATATATATATATACACATTCGGATAATTTTCGGGTCGGGTACGGGTAAATTATAAGGGAACCCGTACCCTACCCTTACCCGTACAGTTTTTCTTTGGGTTCGGGTACTACCCGACCCATTATCTGATTTTACCCGATTTTCTATACCCGCTATGCGGGTACCCGTCGGGTAACCCGACCCGACGGATAAAATTGTCATCCCTAATCATTATCAGGTACACCAATCACTCACTAAGATTAAACTCTTACTTTTATTATGTTTTATTAATGCTTTTAAATTTGAACATTTCAATGCTTACGTTTGCTTTTTGCACGTTGATTAATGAGTATAATATTTTAATAGACAGTTGGTAGAAAAATATAATATTTAATGTAAAGTTGGTAGGTGTATTAGTATTGGATATAGGTCCAATGTTGATATACTCCCTCCGTCCCAAGAATACATTCGCGTATTCTTGGGCACGGAGTTTAAGAAAAGTAACTTTTTGGTGGTGTGATATAAGAAAGAGAAGGGGTATTTTGGGTAATTGAGTAGAATAAAGTGTATGATATAGTTGACTTTGACTAAATTGTGTGTAAAAAGAAGGTGGCATTTTTGTAATATTGTAGTATTGTAAGGTTATTGATATTGTGTATTGTTTCCATTTTTAGGGGGCGAATGTATTCTTGGGACTAACCAAAATGGAAAGGGCGAATGTATTCTTGGGACGGAGGGAGTATTAATTATTTTAAGTGGGTCCCATATACCAAAAAGAGAAACATAAAGATTGAAATGGGACGCCCAAAATAAAAATATGTAAAGATTGAAATGGGACGGAGAGAGTACTTAAATATCGGTAAGCAAAAGGTATGCAATTTTCTTATACCAAAGTTTCGGTATACCAAACTATGGTATACCGAAACTTTCTGTATGATAAAGGTAAGACTTTTCTAATATCGATATTTTAGGTATGGTATACGGTATAGCTCAAAACTGAAAAAACATGTTAAACCGATCCAACCGATTTTGTAATTATTTTTTTATTTTTTTTATTTTATTTTTATATATAATATTTCATTTCTACTTTTGTATATATTACTCCCTCCGTCCGTCTGAAAGAGGGTCTTATTTCATTTTGGTCGTCCGCTTCAATGAGGGACATTTCATTTTTTACACACATGGGACCCACACGCACCTACTAATACAACTTAAATATGGGGTCCACACTCCCACTAATACAACTACCCACTACACATAGTAATACTCTTTAATTAACATGCATAAAAGTAAAAGATCCTCCTTCAGGTGGACGGAGGGAGTAGAACACAATATTTGAATTATAAATTATGATATTAAATGGACATACTTCAAACGTGGAAAGAATACTTTTGTATATTTTAAAACACGATATTTGAATTATAAATTATGGTACTAAATGGAAATACTTCAAACAATGTTGAAAGAACGAATTATGAACTATAAATATTTTTGTTTAAATTGATTTTTTAACTTTATAAAATAATTTTGATGGTTATATATTTTTTATAAATAGCGATTCTAATAAAATATATAATTAAAAATATGTTAAATTTAATTTTTCGGTTGAACCACGATTGAACTGGTAACCAGTCCGATCGGTTAACTTCGAACTGTTACTTCCACCAATTCGATCTTTGATCCGGTATAAAAACACTAGGCTATTATACCTTTATAAAAAGTTGCGTACGAAAAAATAAAGAGAGCCCTCTATTCTTAGGGTAAGTCTTGCGTGTACATTTTACGCTTTTTAAATTAGTTATCACTTTCGCTAGAGAAAATATCAATTTTAGTCCTTTATCTTTTACCAAATCCAATTTTAGTCCTGTAACTTTTAGTATTTTCAATTTTAGTCCTTTTAGTTTCAATTTTGGTCCTGTATCTTTTAAAATTTCAATTTTAGTCCTATAAGTTTCAAATTTAGTCATATATATTCAAAAGATACAGGACTAATTTTGATAACTCAAAAAGATATCTTTTGAAGATATAGGACTAAAATTGACACTTATAGGACTAAAATTGAAAATTTAAAAGTTATAGGACCAAAATTGAAACTAAAAGGACTAAAATTGAAAATACTAAAAGTTACAGGACTAAAATTGAATTTGGTAAAAGATATAGGACCAAAATTGATATTTTCTCCTTTCGCTATCAAATATTATCACTCTAATTATAAAATACTATAAAATGGAGTATTATTTTATTTATCTTACGTGGGACGGTCTCACATAATTCTCTTTACAATCCTTAAATATAGTTCATTACAAAATTATATTCATATCATAAATATGTGTAAAAAAAAATCCCTCTTTCCTTAAATATTGAAGTTCATTACAAAATAATCATCACATCAATGGCCCAATACACGTGGAACCTTTATGCTCTGATAATATTTATGCAACACTCCATCACGGGAGGGAAAAAAGAATAAATTCTAATGCCAAAAATCTATTTCCCTAAGGTTAATAATTTGATGATATGAGCTCATATCAGTGTGTCCTCAACAGCCACAAAGAATTAGTCTCAGCTGATAAAGAATCATAAGATTTGAAGCCCCTTTTCGGCTGCATCGATTCCTCATGGTTTTCGACCACCGTTGAGTTGAGGATCAGTTTGATAGTAGACGATGTCACCCGTGTCACTCACATAGTGATCCTTTTTCATACTTCTTAGGAGGACTCCCAACAAGTAGAAAGGAAGAGGACCCCTCGATTTCTCCGGCTCCTTGTAATATTTTCCTAGTACAGGCTTAGCTGCTTCGGTCTGAGATGGAAAAAGTTGGCATCAATTAGGCCTAAAATTGATGCAATACAACTTTGATTATTGAAGTTGGGTTGATGGAGCAAAATGGACACTTACAGCTTCTACCAAATGGTAGTGTGGGATTTGAGGGAAGAGATGATGTATAACATGGGTTCCTATGTCATGGTGGATGTTATTTATCCATCCGTAATCACGATCAAGTGTTGTAAGTCCGCCTCTCAGATAACTCCACTCCTACTCCCACACCAAAAACGAATCCGAGCAACTAAGCAATCTTATAATATGCTACTAAGAAATTGAGTACAACTTAAGTGAATCAAAAAACTTTGATGACAAGTTAAGTTCATGATGTTGTAAGTTATTATTTCTCATCATGATTGGTTTCCAAAGAAAGACTGCAGTTTTAAATTTGCTGGAATCTTTAAGTCTACAAGCGCATTAAATTTAGTTACCTTTCCACGGTACCAAGGGAGCTTATCTTCGTGACCATGGTGGTGCAAGTAGGTCACTAAGTCAAGCCACATTACGAAACCCTGCAACCAATTCAAATTCACCAATATGTTTAGAATTTTAAACCAAGTGTTTTATGCAAGGCATAAGTTTCATAAAGAAAAGTATTAGTAGAATCAAGGAACTAATGAATGACTAACCAAGTAGGGAATGCCATATAGTTTGAGCAATTGCATTGGACCCATAACGAACGACAAACCTACTAGCAATGCAGCCATAGCACTCCAACACAATGTTGATGTAATCACATCTTTCCTCTCATTTGGCACAAACAAATCACTATCTGGATTGAAATGAGAGCCTTTTTTTCCAGGACTTCTACCCCACTATAACGAACGAAGCACAAACGAACAATTAAACCGAGCAACACTTTCATGGATTAAACACAACAATTTGGTGCATTAAACAAGTATAACTAACTTACCAAATAGATAGGATATGCCAGCATAGGGAAAGGCAATGTGAACCTCAATAATTTAGTTACAGCATCCAAACTCTTGAAAGTCTTTTCAGGTAACTGCAATTAAAAAGTAACAAGAGTATTGAATCATGGCTTATTGCAACATCAGAGAATATATCAAGATTTAATCTTTCTATTTAAGAAGTAACTTACTGGATGCCAAGATTCATCATTTTCAACATGCCCATGGTTCTGATGATGTGTCCTATGACTAATTCTCCTACATCATTCAACAACAAAGGCAATAGAGTGAATTTTCACTTAGCTTCTGAACACAAAAATAAACATTCTGAAAATCAAAAAGATGTTGGAAAACATACCATCCATGGTAGGGTACAAGAATTGAAGAGTGAAGAAGATGGCCAACCACACTATTCAACTTGGGATCATTTGAAAAGCTTCCATGACCACTGCAGAAAAAACAAGAAAGCAAAACCAATAATTAGACTACTTTCTTGAAAATAAAATTGGGAAAAAAAAAAAGTTTACCAATCATGGCCAAGAACAAAGAGAGCCCAGAACATGGTGCTCTGAGCAAACCAATACAAAGGCCAAACCGCCCAATTGTTGAAATACGCCGCCGCCGCCGCCAATCCAAACAGCACCACCACATCCCTCGCCACATACCCCATCGACCTCCATGGATCCTTCACCCAACAATGTTTCGGAATGGCTGCTTTAATATCAGACAGCTTAAACGGAGGCGGCGCCGCCGGGTCGAATTCTTCGCCGCCGTGAATCTCTCTCTCTCCCCCCTTGAATTCCTCCACTTCAAATTCCTGAATTCTCAGCGGTGCGCTCACTTTCAACCCCCAATTCCTCCCATTACTCGACAAACGGAACGAAGAACCAAACCCCTGATCCGTCCTCGAGATTCTCAGCTTCGAGGGGGTAGAATTCAAGAGGGGTTGGCCGGCTGCAGGTTTGGGATAGATTCTCGGGAGTGGCTTCAAACCACATTCCGATAAAACACAACCAGCCATTCGAGAGAGAGACCCAATTCAGAATCCAACAAGATCTGTGGCTTTTAACCTAATGAGAGGGTATAATCGTGTGGACTGAAGAATCTTGTTGGTATGCGGCAAGTTGAGTCGATGGAAGATAACAGGGGAATTGGGTGTTCAATTCACAGCCGCAGAAGGCGATTTGGATGGGTGGTGGGAAGAATGTGGTGGATTTATATACAGAGACGCCAACACTAGTGCAGCGCCATTTCTTCCCTCTTTCCTTCCCCACTGCCACTGCTATTGCTACATCACCACCACAGACCACCTTTTAACGACTATTTAATGCTTTATTTGGACCATGTTTTTTTTCTTTTTTTTGAACCACCGTCCTCTCATCTCACGTTCTAATTGCCGGTTAGGGTTTGAATTTAGCGACAATACCTAAATCAGTAAATCTCACTTACGCGTCAGTTTGAAACAATTTCAACTCTCAACAAAATAAAATTATTTATAACTAGCTTTAATAGTGTTGACTAATTCTTACGTAACCTGGGTTATACATTACCAAACATGTAAGAACTGTTGGATTAAAAATCTCCATTAGATATAAAAGATATTATTACAAAAATAAATTGTCTTAACAAATAACAAGTCACTGCTATTTATTTTTTTAATCAAACAAACGTGGATTGTAATACTCCATTAATATATGACCCAAATAAAACCATCTAAAATAAATAATTATTTATTTATTATTTTTTTTTAATAAATTATAAATATTTTTCGAAATTTATAAGCATTTGAATTTTTATTTTTATTTTGACAGAATATAAAATCTTGGATTGATTACTGTGATACGATTTTTAATTTAAAAATAGATTTAATACTTTAAAGAAATTAAACTAGCACTAGCAATAATTTAAAATTAATTGCAATACTAATAGAATTAATTTAACATAAAAATGTTATTTTAATTTTTTTTTTTTCGAATTAAGGATTTAAAATGAGAATAAACTAACAGTTTTGGTCAAAGCAATAATTTAGGAGTCGCGGATATGAAGCGATAATTAGAAAAAAAAATAAATAAAAAAAATCGGTAACAACCAATAGAAAGTTGGGTAATAGATGACATGGATTACCCAAGTAATCCCCAATAGTGTTTATTCAATTAAAATTAATAGAATCGGAAGTTCTCATCCAGTGTTTTTTTTTATTTTTTATTTATTTTGTAAGAATGTCTTTCTAATATTATTGAGAGTTTTTCTTTCTTTATTTTTTAAGGATGTCTTTTTGGTTTTCTTATATTGCTAATTCTTTATGACAAAGTCTCTTGTGAGACGGGTTATTTAGTGAGACGGGTCGACCCATCACTAAAGTATGTTTATTGTATACATAAAGTATGTTTGATAGTTGTTAAAGTATATTTTTTAAAGTGTGTTGTATTATGCATTAAAGTATGATTTTAGAGTGTTATAATACGATTTATTGTTAACATACTTTAACTACAAATAAACATACTTTAACTCTACAATAAGCATACTATAGTGATGGGCCGACCCGTCTTATACCCGTCTCACAAATAACCCGTCTCACAAGAGAGTTACTCATTCTTTATTACGTAAGGATGTCTATCCGTTTCTCAAATATTGCTAATTTTACGCGTGTAGGGAACACGGACAATAAAAATTAGAGTTAGTCGTTAATGGTCAGTAACTCATTTGAATAGTCTAAAAAAATTGCATATATATCATAATTCTTATGGATGAATAGGTATGTTATTATTAAAATTGCATATGTATCATGAATCTTATGGATGAAGAGTGCTGGTGCTTAAATTTCGCCTAAAAAAAATACGTTAATTTCTCTTCAAAAAGAACTTAGAATGAATAACCAACTACTTCATATTTTTAAGGTAATGGGAAGTTGGATACTTAATGGAGAGGAATTAGCATGTCTCACTAAGTGCTGCATGAATGAAGAAACATAACCTGAGTCTATAAAATATGTCTACCCATTCATTTCAAGGGTGCCTCGTACACAAAATCCGTATCAGAAACAGGTGTCATTTTGGGTGTTGCATGAAGTGTTGCCACACTTCGAGCAGCATCCTGTCTACTCTTTTTTGGAGTGTTGAAGAGATGAACAATCTCTTCTCATATGCTAGAAGATTGTATTGTCGTTTTACAATTTTCATCTTTAGAGTGATTTTTAAATCTTGTTGTAGTATGTCTACTTTATGGATTTAAAAGGATAAATTCTAAAAATTGAATTTGATCCTTGAGAACTTTTATATTCAATATTTTTTTCAAGTTTAATGAATGTTTAGTCATGGGGCCGCCACAAAAGTAAGTTTATGGATGAGTTATGTTTATGTGTTTTTAAGTTTTTTCTAATCAATTACTGTTGTTGTAGCAAGTGTTGGTCCGAGTGTCGCAGCATCTTGACCAACACTTTACCAGAATGGACAGCAAACAGGCACCTGCGCTAACAAAGAGGTATGTTACTATTAAAATAAATTTCCTCCTAATTTTTATAGTGATGAATATAATTGGAATTAAGTTTAATTTGTTATATATATATATATATATATATATATATATAGTTGTATGTAAAAATCCAATCATACACATAAAAAATCTCTTTATTTTTAAATATTTACTAAAATATTTTTTTCATTTTTCAACAGCGTGTTTTGTGGATTTTTGTAATAGTGTAACCTAAACTTGAGAAAATAGTTCATCTTAAAATAAAAATAAAAATATTTTACCCTAATATGAGAATTAAGATATAATAATTTTATAATTAAATAAAATTAAAATGATAAATATCATAATTTCCTAAATAGATCAAGAGTTAGTTGCTCTAGTGGGCAGCCAATAGAGCTTTTCCATGTAATTTATGTAATATTAATATTTTGCGAATAATGTATAAATGAATTAAAAGGATGATATGGAATGATAAACAAAACATTGATTGAATTATAAATGCAAAAGGTTTACACAATAACTAAAATTAATTATATTGATAAACACATTTTTTTAGTTTGATCGACATTTGAAGATAAAATATTTTTAAAAATTAAATTAAATTATATAAATAAAAATTGACATAACAACTTACTCTTGTGACTATTTAGAAAATTTGTTTACTATGAGAGATTTTGATACCGCATATTATTTTATCTTTTCCTAATTGGTTATTATTTAAGTAGTTTAAAAAAAAAAAATGAAATTATTTTGAAATAATTCAATTATGTTATTTTTTAACTAATTATTAATTGGCTAAAACTTGTGTGTCCGGTATATTATGCCCCTAAATTCCATATTTTTCATAAGTTGTATCCTTTATTATTACATATTATACTATTTAGTAAAAGAACTTATAATAAAAAAATTAATTTTTAAATATTTATAGTATTCACGCTGGCTAAGGCTTATTTTTTTTAATTTGCGACAGTGGTCCCCCACCCCAATTTCAACCCAATTTTGTACATGCACGGTGCACCTTCCGCTTACATGCTGTTTGTTTCTTTTCTTTTCTTTTTTTTTTTTCCTTTTTTTTGTTTTGGTTTTTATTATTATTTTTTTTTTAAATTTAATTTTAGAGTTTAGGATATATTTTATTTCTAGAATTTAAGATATAATTGTAATTTTACTCTTGTGATTTATGGTATAATTTATTCCTAAGGTTTAGGGTTTAGGGTTTAATTGTAAGTTTACCTTTATGGTTTACGGTATACTTTATTCCTAGGGTTTATGATATAATTATAATTTTACCCTTATGGTTTAGGGTTCAATTTATCCCTAGGGTTTATGGTTCAATTTATCTCTAGGATTTAGGGTTTATGGTATAATTGTAATTTTACCCTTGTGGTTTAGGCTATAATTTATTCTTAGGGTTTATGGTATAATTGTAATTTTACCTTTGTGGTTTAGGGTATAATTTATCCCTAGGGTTTAGAGTTTAGGGTATAATTATAATACCCTTGTGGTTTAAAGTATAATTTATCCCTAAAATTTTAGGGTTTAGAGTATAATAGTCATTTAAGTATAATAAATTTAAAAATAAAATAAAAAAACAACATTAATGAAGGATGATGAATTAATTAAAAAGTGTGAAGACCACATGTTCTACTAATTCATTTGGTGGGACTGGTTCCACCCAAGTACCTTACATATTTTGTTGTGTACTTAAGACACAAGAGATTAACTCTTATTAATTATCAATAAAAATATTACTACTCATTATTTTGTTAAAGATATTATTTTTTTATTAATTCAATTAAACGATTATATATATTTTTAAATTAAATATAATTTTTATTAAATTGTTGTTATGACTTTCATTGATCACACAAATCCATTTAAGATTATTTAACAAATGTGTTTGCCCTTTAATTTATTATTATTATTATTATTATAACGACTTCTTCTCGACGGAATTTTTGTAACAACCTTACTCTTTCACGACGCAAGAACTTAGGACGGCAGGTCAGGTCATCATTAATGAAGCCAAAACTCGTAGTATTTGAATTTGAATATAAAAAAAGAGGAGGTCAATTCAATTATGATTAGGTCATATGTAAATCATGTCCAATTAATAAACATGGTATTACACTAAGACAATTTTACCCTCATTCCTAACTGACCCACCACATCCTCAATCGTGGATTTCCAGACCAATTTGATTAGAAGCACAGTTGAAAACTCAATTGAAAGGACCAATCACTAATTTACTGTACTCCTTCGTCCTTTTAAAGAGAATCTTTTTTTTTTTTTTTTGGCGTCCCACCCAAAAGTTTTTTTTTTTTTTTTAAATTTTTTATACATATGAAACTCACGAACACCCATAAAATTACACTTCATTTGGTAGGAGATATATAAAATAAAGGAAGATATATTAAGTAGTATTATTTATATTGAGATATGTATGTAATGTGTATGTAATTTGTATATGGGATTGTTGTTTGGTAAGATGTAGAGAAGATCATATTAATATTTTATTATATTTGGTAACGTGTAAATAAGTATCATATTATCAATACATTTACCAATTTGTCCTTGAAAGTATACCATCAAAATTCAAATAAATACCCAATTCTGTAATTTCAAATCTGTGTATGGGTTTACTGTGCAATCTGATATAATAATACCTCGACATCTGCGATATTAAGAATTCAAAAGGCAACAGTAGTTATCCGCCGAACAAGATTAATATACCGGGTCCCTTCAAAACATTTGTACGATGACTCTTTATTACACCTACCAAATGAAGTGTTAAAATATAAAACTCACACTCCCACTAATAAATACACACTACACATTAAATAATAATACTCCTTAATACACGTGTCAAAAAGTAAAAGACCTCTTGGTGAGGGATGGAGGGAGTATATTTGTGAGGTTCATTATTTAGCACCACATTACATTTCAAATTTTGACAAATTTTATTATGAGAGGTAGATGATCGGTAAGACGCGTTAAAATATGACTATTATATTAGTAGATTATTCTTATTGGTAGTTAAAATATTATTTTATTAAAATATGTTGAATGGTACATTAAAGTATGATTTTAAGATGTTATTATAATATGATTTACTACAAACATACCTCAAATATCAATAAGCATATTTTACATATATAATAAGTATATTTTAATAATGAGTCCACTCGTTCTTTAAATTTAATATTGTGAGGTAATTTTTTAGTGAGATTCTAATTTTTTTGGTTAATCATTTATCAAATTCCTTTAAAAGATATTATCATTTTCATCCATTTCACCTACTATACGTGGAATATTTTAATGAGAGGATTGACACTTTTTGTTATAAATTTTAATTGAAAATATTATTTCCTCCGTCCCGTTTCAATGTTTACGTTTCTATTTTGCATGTCCCATTTCAATGTTTAATTTTTTCCTTTTTGGAATATGGGACTCACCTAAAATAATTAAAATATCATCCAACACTAATACACCTACACACTTTACATTAAATATTATATTTTTCCACTCACTATCTATTAAAATATTATACTTCTTAATCAACGTGCAAAAACCAAACGTAAACATTGAAACGGGACGGAGGGAGTATCATTTCTTTATGTACTTCCTCCGTCCATGGTCAATCTATCAATTTTATCATTTTGGGCCGTCTATCCTTAATCTATCCATTTGTCCTTTTGGACTATGGACCCACACCTCCACTAATACAAATAAAATATGGGATTCACATTCTTTACTAATAAAACTACCTACTACACATAAAATAATAATACTTCTTAATCTACGTGCAAAAAACAAATGATTAATATATTGAGGATGGAGGGAGTATAAAATTATTTCATTCAAGTTTTGCCATAAAATTGTGAATATTTGAGAAAGGGTCATATATTATGAGATATTGGAGGTAATGGTTTTCATCTTTAAAAATCAGTTTTTAATTTTTAAAATCTACACACAAGTTTTAAAATTACTCTTTTATACATTTATTATACACCCCATTAATACCTAACCCACTCGCATTTATACATTTTCTCTTCTAATTAATACTTTCTCCGTCACAATTGTATTTTCTTGCTTTTTAATGGATTCTTTCATCTTTTAGATTTATGCTCTACTTGAGGTAAAGATCCGCATTAATTTGCACACATTGAACAAATCTTCTTCCATTTGCAAGCCTTGCAATAATTACATTATTATGAGCAGCAAGATCACGTCTTTCATTACAACTTTTTACATATATACTTAAAAAAATTACACAAAACTCTTATAAATCCAGTTTATATAGCTTAGTATGTGAACGCGAGTCTTTTCTTATTCTAAACCATATGGTCTCCTCTTCCAATTATATATATCATATATTGTTAGGGATTTAAATTAAAAAGAATTACAGAGTTTACACCGTAAACTCAATTCATAGGAGCCTAACCCAAAAAACTACTCGGTTAGCTATGACACCTCGCGCATAACACCCAATATGTCCCAAGTTCCTCCACCAAAACTGTGGTATGTGTGTTCATTGGGGCTTCTACTTCATTATAATTACTCTTTTTTCAAGGAACATAGGATTTAATGAGATCACATGTTTCAACTCTATATTTCATTTAATGTTTTATTCACCCCATACCACATTAAATTTCACGTTTTTATCTGTTCCATATTAAATGCAGCACCCAAAAGAGGAAACATCACATTAATTACTAACCTTAAAAGTTCATTTTAATTATAAATTTATCATTCACACCTAACACACATAACATACTTTATAAATTATTTATTACTTAAAAATACTGTATTACCTCTTAAAAATTAATAAAGTTGATCAAAAAATAATTTTTTTAAACTCCACATCTACATTGACCGCACAAGTAAATGCGAGACTAAAGGAGTATTTTTTAAATGGATGATATTTATCAAAATTACTACATTTTAAATTAATCTCATGTGTCCTAAAAATTTTAAAGTCATCTATATAGCATAGTATTTCGCACAAGTAAATGTGAGACTAAAGTAGTATTTTTTAAATGGATGATATTTATCAAAATTACATTTTAAATTAATCTCATGCATGTGTCCTAAAAATTTTAAAGTCATCTATATAGCATAGTATTTTGGGGCACTCTTATATATGAGACGTGTTGTGAAACATGTTGATCCATTATTAAAGTATGATTATTATATATACTATATAAAGTATGTTATTAATTGAACGGTTAAATTATAATTTTAATGTGTTATAATATGATAGACTATATGATAATTATAGTATAATTTAATGTACAATAATACTCTAGAATCATAATTTAATAATCATTCATCATACTTTAACTATCAATAATCATATTTTACCTATATAGTCACCCTCTTGAAACATACTCCTTATTTATTTTGCCATATTGATACTAATAAAGATGATCTCTCACCCCATAATAAAGTTCCAAGAAGTTATTCAAAATTATACCATATGTCATCACTTTTATTTAAAAGTAGTGGCTAAATGGTCAAATAACATCTAAGACCCACTCACTACATTAATAAATATTATATTCTTGAATCTACGTGAAAGAAACAAATATATATCTTGTAAGGGGACGGAAGGATAATAATAATATTTTAATAATAGATCGATCAATCTCACAACCCGTGTCACGGAAGAACTCGTCTCACAGACTGAGTATTTCACGTTATGAAATAACGATCATATATGAATTGTGGAACTTGGAATCCTAGTGGTCTTAAAACACCATTTTAACAACAGCGAACATTACGCAAATGTTCCTACAGCAAGAGCAATATTTTCAAATGCAATTAATATACATCTGTTTGTTTCTTTTAATTCTATCATGTGAATTAATTGACTTGAGAGAGAGAAGCATACAGTATTTATGAAGAGAAACATTAATATCTAGCAAGTAATTTGACGTTGTCATGGCTTATGATATGGTAACAAGAGTATGAACACACACACACATATATATATATATATATATATATATATATATATATATATATATATATATATATATATATACTTTATTGACACTAGATTTTGTGACGTGTGCTGCACGTTACAATCACGTCATACTTTTTGATACCTAAAGAAAAAAAATGAAAAAAAAGTTCTCAACAGATTGATACTCATAATATATCCCTATGTCTTATGTATCCATTTACTTTTTTTATATAATAAATTAAAAAATACTTCATATTTTATGTGCAGTGGATAGATTTTAAAAGTTATTTACATGACTGTCCTCGTCTTTTGGATTGAAGTGGTGACATATAGTGTAATTTTGAATAATATTTTGGAGTTTTGTTATAAGTCGACTAAAAGGGATATTGCACCTCTCCTTTTTTATCTTGCAAAGGAGGGAATGATGGATGCAAACTTAAATGAGACAGAGATAATATTTTATAATGAGAAGAAAAAAATAATAGTAAAATGAATAGGTTTCAATAGGTAAAAAAGTATCATAATAAATTATATTGAAAAATATAAACTTTCTTCTATTATAATTATATATTTTTTTCTTCTCGAGCATAATTATGAAATAGTCATTAATAATAAAAAAATTAATATTAATAATAATATTATTATTATCTATAATTATAATTACAATTATAATCGTAATAAAATATTTATGGGACGTGTATTAGTATGCGAAAGTATCACATATTATTCCATTCATCTAAATTGAGTTTCCACATTTAACGTTCCACATTATAAGGTAAGAAATATATATATATATATATATATTAACTTTACAAGGATTATATAAAAAAAAATTCCCCAGTACTTGGTGCAGTATCAATCTATACAATTAATTTTTAATTACACATTTAATTGTTAAAATTATATTTTTGTAAGTTTACATTTTTATATTTGTCATTCTTAGCCGTCAACTCATCAACTAAAAATAACATTCAAAGTTTTGTTATTTTTCTACTCATCAACTAAAAATAACATTCAAAGTTTTGTTATTTTTCTTTGTGTATATGTTGCCTTTGGTAAGGTTTTTCATCAAGATTGATTGAGCTAGTTTATGTATACAAAAGTGTCAAAGGATTGAAATACAATGTAGAGACAATAATTTTTTGAAAAAAAAAGAAGAAAAAGTAAAAAATAAGAATAGAATTAGATTTAATTATGACAATACCATTTATTTGCTCACCCCTTTCAACATTGACGGGACCCATTAACATTCTGTATACATATATGCATATACATAACCTTTAGATCTTTATCCTTTTCAACTATAATGCTCTACAATCCTATAAGAAACATATGTATACATATTTAATTTATGAGAGTGAATTAAGGGAGAGGGATGAAGAGACCAAGTATACAGTACATAAGAAAACAAACGAAGAGTTCATTAAACAATATGAAACAATTTTGCAAGATAGGTATGAGGAGGAAACAAAGGCATCTTCTGATACATGGAACAAACTGCAGCCTACTTTGAGGTCCGTCACCATTTGAGAAGCATGTAGCTGGGCTGTATACACATACTGTATTCAGGAAATTTCAAGTTGAGTGAATGGCTTGACAACCGTTTTAGTTAATTTATATAGGTGATGTATAGAAATTCAAAAGTTTGCATTAAATTCTACATCAATTGTATTAAGTTAGAAATGAAGAGTTGCATGAATTATAAATTCAAGATGTATTTGAAGATGTCATGGGATATGGCAGATAGATGATTGAATTAAGAAACCAAGTTGAAAACTAAACATGAAAGCATGAAGCCTAATTCTAAGTAAGAAGAAGAAACGAGAACACGAGAGTTTTTTAGAGTGGTTCAACTCACTAACGAGCCTACATCCACTATGGAGAGAGTATCTTATTGCTACATGATTGTGGAGGTGATTACAAGTGATTAAAGCTGTGAATACAACTTTATATACACAACTTAGTTGAAACGGGACCAACTTGCTAAACCGACTTTGAGCCTTCGGTTGGTGTATAAAACGGTTACCAAAATGAGTAAAACTACTCCCAACTAACGGCTGAGGTGTCAAGCTTTCCAGCCATATGCCCAACTGCCCCTAACTCATCCGTTTAGCCACCAAACATAATCCTCAAACTTCCCTGCTCACCTTATGCACCGGTTGTATCCTTATTTGCCTTTTCTTGATTATTATACCAACTGATGCATCTGTTTCTTCTATACATCATGTCCATATGTAATCTAAGATTTCTGCAAACTTACCTATGATTGAATAAGGTTTATTCTTCACAGAAGATTAAGTGAACATTGAATGATTAGTGAATAATAAATTAATAAAATTATAAATATAATTAATAATGTTAAAAGGGTTATTATCAAAATAAAAAAGGGATAAAATAGAAAAAAAAAATTCTCATACGCTAGGCACTTTTAATATTTTAATATATTAAGATAATTCAGTACTACAACGACATTAAAATATTCAAAACATATTATTGCATCATTTGTAAAAATATTGGTATCTGCTTAACAGATTATTGCATCATGATGTGATGATTATCGTATATCTTATTATGTCGATAAGAACACGACATGTCACTAATCAGCAATTTCCATCTCACATGTCTGTAATTGTCACACCTAGCTTTGACGAAAACATTAATTAAAATGATCTTATATTGCATCACATCACATAATAATACATTAATACTTCCTCCATCCAACGCTAGTGAAATCTCTATTGAGATGGAAGGGGTAATAAATAGATAAAATAGAAAATGGTAATGGCAATTAACGTATATGAAGCAAAATATCACCACATATAAAGACAAAAAAATCTGTAGACCATCTCATGAAATGAGCTCTTAAAATGGAAAAAAAAAGTGATAACATTTTTAATAAGAAATGATACTCGATTAATGCAAAATGATGATCGTCCAATTGAACAATTTCATGAATTATTCGTACGAAAAATGAAAAATGAAAACATCTTTAATAAAAAGTGATATTATAATAAAAAAGTAAAATGGTGAAACAGTCTCACACAAGACTTGCTCGCTAATATATGTTACATTAATTTAATTTCATGAACTATTCGTACGAAAGATGAAAAAGGATAACATCTTTAATGAAAAGTGATATTATAATAAAAAAGTGAAACAGTCTTATACAAGACTTGCTCTCTCATATACATAACATTTAATCTCCGCAGAGTACATGTAAACTTGGATATGGTATTATGTCTCTAATTCTTCAATAAGGTGAGGATAAAGAGATCCACACATGAAATAAGATGAAATAATGAACATGATCTCACATTCCAGCCACTCAATTGGGTAGCTGTAATAAACAAATAAATTACTAGCTAGTTAATATAATTATATAGTAAGTAGAGAGGTTATATCCGTACCGTTTGATAAAAGATAGAATCGTTTAGGAGATGGAGATGGAGATGGAGATGGAGATGGAGATGGAGATGGAGCATTATAAAGTCATATGTTCCACCATTTGCGTTTCTCCATGGCCTTAGCAAGCTCACTAGCCATGTCAGCGAAGTTCTGAGCACCACTTTGTAGCTCTTCAGTCCGCATGCTAAGTTTCTAGTAAGAAACATAATGAAATATTAATGCATCAGCAATACCTACCTTTACTTATGCTCATCTAATTAAAGCAGTAAAGTCAACACTCTGATAATCTATCTATCTATTTGGTAGATAACAAGACTATCCAGATTCATAATACACACAAATCGGCAAAGTGAGATTACCTCGAGTTTCTCTTGGCGTTCCATGAGTTTGTCCTTTGCTTGTGATGCTGCACTTGCTGCATCCTGAAACAAATAAAAGTCAGACTTCATCATATGCAAGCTACTTGAAGGAAAGAAAAGCTTACCCCTGTGTTCCTATATTTTGCAATGATTTCTTCACGGGTTCGAACCTTTGGTTTAGTGTCACTTGAACTACCTTCGAATAATCTGTCACGCTCACTTCCCATTTCTGGATTAGCAGAAAAAATAAAACATTGAACCGTCAGTAAGGTATTAAACCAATATACATCAACACAAGTTTGTAACACCAGCCTTTTATGTCATCACTGCTCTTTTGTGAAGATGATGCAGCAAATGGAACCGATTCTTCAACATCAATGTCATCTGCGGGTAATAAACACACTTAGCAGGAAAATTTCATATTTTATGTTTTCTGCTCTTTGCATATCAAATTGTGGCATGCTTTAAATTTACCTAACTGAAGGTTCATGTCTTCCAGATCATATTCATTTAAAGGGTCAGAAAATGGAAACCTTGAAAATATACTTTCTAAATGCGCAATCATCATATCACGAGCTTCTGGGTAGTTCATATTCTGTTCTTCCTTAACGCCCTTCAACCCCTTTATCATATTACTAACAAATCCAGGCATAGCACTCTGACCAAGGAAATAAAAGGATTTCTTCAAGGGTTCAGGAAGATAAACTAGGAAATAATCGTGATAATGACAACCTCTGCCTTCTTTTGGCTTTGGGAACAACTAACGTCAGCATCAGCAGCAGCAATGACTTTATCATAGAGAGAAGGTAACAGCCTGGGAAATTAAAATAATAATAATAAGAGTTTTATTGTCAGGATTTGTCAGAGAAAAACAGGAAGGGGCAGAAAATGAAGGAAGGGTAACCTGTTCTCATCTGCAATTGTCAAAAGAGATATGACAGCAAATTCACTCCCATTAACCTAGAAAAGTCAATCATTATAGGTGCAAGACACATAATTGATGATTGATAGGGATTAAAACTGTTCAATCATAATTCCATGTTCTCTACACTGGATCATTGAAAACACTGGCATTCCTGCCAATAGCATTCTACTACACACAAC
This sequence comes from Pogostemon cablin, assembly GCA_023678885.1. Taxonomy (NCBI): domain Eukaryota; kingdom Viridiplantae; phylum Streptophyta; class Magnoliopsida; order Lamiales; family Lamiaceae; genus Pogostemon; species Pogostemon cablin. Next base: position 15,342,329 of record CM042979.1, read on the forward strand.
AAGAAGGAATATAAAATTTAGTAAATAACACCATTCTGGGGGTCAAAAGGCGAAATGAAATAATGAAGTACCTAGCTGGAGGAGGATCCCGGAATTAAAGGTTAACCCTTACAATTTCTAGAAGAAAAGAAATTTGTTTAGCATGCCAATTTGAAGTATAAAAATTGCACAATCCCATTAAGATGCCAGGCTATTCTTTTTTCCAGCAACCAATGATTGAATATGAACAGAAAAAGATATACCTTACACAGTCCAGAACCAAATAGATATTGCTCACTGATTACAACGTTTAATGACTGCTCTCAAGATATTGAGTCATTGGAGAATATTCAACAATTGATTTCAATCAATCAGTTTAGAGCACTTTTAAAGAAATACTCATCAGAGACACGAGGTTTAAAAATTAGTTGCAAAGCATAGATAATGTTCTCTTCTGGTTGTGCAAGAAGCGTTAGTTCAGCTAAAAAGAAGATACTAAACTGTCCTTTTCACTATCTTCTTTTAGATGCATGCTATACAGAGAGAAAAAGTTTCACTGATTGTTGGTAAATAAAGCAAAGTTTAGGTGCAGATATTTCTCCATAAGGGAACAAACCAGGGTAATCTGCCCCTTTACGGAAGCGCTCAATGTCTTGACCATATTGTTCTTAAAGTTCCACCTTAGTATTGACATCATTGAAGTGTTGCCCAATGTCTCAAGTTCTGGTAAAGACCTAAAAGATACAAACAATTAATACACTTTCCTAGGCATCCATAAAAGTAAGACACAGTACAACAGCATTTCAGTCTATGCTATTGAAACCACGGTTCCAAGTCATGGAACACTAAATACGGTGGTACAGTTGCCAAGCAATGGAAATTATTCTCATCTTTCAACTGTAAGCATGAGATTGAAATCCAGCTAAAATACCAACAGAGTGGCCGAAAAATCTTTGGATTATATTTACAATAAAAGAATTGGCTAAGGAGCTTGTACATCTTTTGCACTTTCCCAACTACAATCAGGGTATGAACATCCACGCTTAAATAGATGAGATTGTTGTTATTTCCAGCCCATTTTTCAGGCTCATTAAAGGAAAACAACTGTGAGGTCTCCTGATAAGCAGAAATATGCTTTTCATTGACAAATATTGTTCTGATGAAATTAATAGGTTACCAATTGTAGTTGGCCACTTCACAATTTGCTCCAAGGGTAAACGAGTCTTGTTCGTACTTATATAGCTCAAGTTTTTTGATAACTATTTAAATAACATACATATATATTAAGGTCCATGACCACAAACAAATTTAGGTTTGCCCACGTCACATGGCTAGCACCACAAAAGTGGCTCTGAAACTATCAATAATGGCAGTTACACTCCTCATCCTACAATATTGTTGGAAACAGCCTGCAGCCACCTGATCCAAAATATTGCGCTGTGTTGAAAAGCAGCAGTTATCTACCACAATTCTTCCACAATATATGTAAGAACGGGGTATGGCTAACCAAGTTATATAATTCAGTAGTTTCTAGGTACTTCAATTCATACACTTCACACTCCTTTCTCTAACTCTCCGAGGAACTAATTAAGCCAAACAAGTAAGATATGACAAGCAATATTATTCTCCATAGAAAGCATCCACTATATAGACCAAGTCGTGATTGAAAATGATCAAAGAATTACTTTGCACAAGTACATGTGCATGTGACTAGTCAAATCAAGTCCTACCATTTTTCGTCTTTCAAGATTAATCTTTCATTGTTTCTTTCCAAATGACATACGCTTGATTTTATTTCATTTTTCATGAGGTTCAATGCAGGAAAAATAAACCTAAATATACTACAACCACATACTACACAAGTGATAGAAAATTAAACATTTTAAAAACTCTTTGCACAAAGATCTAAAGAAGCAACCTTTTCCAAGATTCATTGAGCAACTTAAACTAATTGTTCCAATATACGATGCATGCACTTCTTTTCGAATCTCATTATCACTTTATAAACCAACTAGTACTTTCTTTTCCGAACCAAAAAAATCCCATGGCATAACCACGCTTCTACACAGTTCTCCTGAGGCTGATGGTGAGAAACATAATTACGTCTTATCTATCTAAATGTGTTCATTGCAATTAAGTGAAAACAAAGCCAGATTGGTATGCAAGCACCTCCATGTAGCACAAATCTTAATCAAACATGAGTCAGGAGCCACCTAAGCAAGCGTTATCACAACTTAAAAGAAAATGTAGAAGAAAAAATAATTATTTACCTTATCTCAATATCTCCAGATTGAAACACTACAATGACTCCGTACTTTTCAGCATCTCTCTTGAAGATTGTAGTCCAAGAACATGGTTTCTCAAGTTCAAGTTTGTGAGCAAAGTTGTTATTCCCCTGATGTCAAGTATTTTTGTAAGGTGGAGCAAAGTTTAACTTAAATTGTGAACAAATTAAAACATGAGAGCACCTGAATGATAGACTCGAAAGGGTATAAGTACAAGGCTTTCTCACAACATAGTAGAATATCAGATTCCAACATCTTGTGCCCAAAATTTGGGGGATCCCTTTCTTTAACATTTGATAGAGCATTTTGCAAAGGCTGGGTCTCAGCTTCCGTGTGTTGGGAACTTGTAACTAAAACACTTTTGGATCCTTCAACAAGATGATGCTTGTCTTCTGCACTCCAACAGGTAAAAGAAGACGTACATGATTATGGAAATACTACATACAATTAATATAAACAAAAAGGAGTATACTTGCCTAGTAAATGTATGCTTATTGCCGTAGGTTCTTCTGTATGATGCATTGATTTTGAACTGATCATATTGCCAGTGGAGCTATCAAACAACACCATGTGAGCATCTTTAGTCAGCACAAAAACAACCTCTGGAGCAGATTTACTTTCAGCTCCATTATCAGATTTATCTACACTGTTCTGACATGTATCAGGACAAGTTTTAACAGCCATAGATATCACCGGAGACTTTGAGCTAGACACACAGTCGGTAACAAATAAAACTGAAGGTGAACTAGCATCAAGCACTGCAATCTGCAATAAGAAAATTATGATATTAGACTGAATTTTTATGTTTAAAAGATAATAATAAGTTAAAAAATTTAATAGTAAAAAGAGACTTACCTGTCCACTATCAAATCCAACAACAAGTCTCTCCCCAGAAGATGTGAATTTTAAGGCACGCACAGGTGAACTAAGTATCGAATACACGGCAGAACATTGATTTCTCTCTTCAGGTTGGTATTGGTGAACTGCAAATTGAGTACATAATGGTCATCATATATGGAATAGAACCCATCAGATAAACTAAGAGTGAGATAAGAAAATTTGTATAGTGAAGTGCAGATAAACTAAATGGTTATTGTTGAATGACCACCTCATCTAAAAGCTTAAGTCAATGAAGAAGAGTATCACTGTTTAATTAAAATCGGTATCATGCCGCATCACATAAAAGTGGGATATTTTGTAATAAAGCCTTGCATGTGGATATGCTTTTGATAAATGGCTGGTGATAGTGACTCTGATTCGATATCTAATAACCAACTCATCTAAAAGCTTAAGCAGACAGAGTGGAGTATCACTGAAATATACAATTAATATTTTCAGCAGTCATTACATTTAATACATAGCCACATATCATAAGTATTGAGGGCAGCTCTGGCAGATTTTTTATTAATTGATTCCCTTCCATTAACAACAAATCCAGTCACCTTAAAAACTAAGATTGATACAAGAAAATTCATACGCTTAATATCCATGCATGTTTTGAGAATTTAAATGGTTTTTGTAGACCAAAATATGAAACGTCGCATATGCGCTGAAAAACTATGTAGCTTTTTGATATAATGGCACAATTTATATCAGTTACACATCATAAGAACTGCATCAAAGAACTAGATAGGTTTGCTGTTTGGTTACTGCCTTAAGTTAATTCAGCAAGTAGATCTTAATAGTTGCTTTCATATAAAGGGCCAGAGATAGATTCCTGGCTTACCAAAGCAGCAAGAAAAAAAGAAAAAAAGAAAGAAAAAAATAAAAAACAAAAACAGGAATATTATTGAACTGGGAAATGGAACATTTGACATGAAGATCATTTTACAACCCTTAAGAGTACAAATAACGGTTACTTCTTTGATATTTAGAAACTCCATCAATAATATCTGAGATTAATGGAATGTTTATTATTGATTGATCATGCAATGTATACAAAGCGATTGAAAATAATATAATGTTCATTACTTGGATATTCTTATGTAAAACTTAAGGGCAGGTGAAGAAATCTTTGATATTACATTGAGCTACAGCTTCATAGATCCCAGCTCGAGATTTGATCCTAACTCAAACTTGATGCTACAGATAGTATAAGTAAATTATCATCACATACATTTTAATTAGTTTGTGTCAACCTGTGTCACTTCTCATCTTAAGGTCAATAATATAATAGATAATAAAGCAGGCACTAAACAAAAAGTTAGTTAGAATAATGATTAATGAAAAATCACATGAAATGGAAACCACACCTTCACGTTCGGTTTCAGTTACTATGGTAACTGTTGCTTGACTTGAGTTCCCTTGTAGCCTATAAAGGAAAATCTGTACAGAGAAAGCTTAGTAGTTCTATCCATCATCTCTGGTGAAGCCAGTAACAGAAAGAAGAATACTGTTCCTTACCAAACCAAATTCATTGCCAATAGCTAAAGTTAAGTTGGGAAAACTTAAATCCAAGGCTGATACTGGAGTACTAGCACCAGCAACTTCAATATCCTTTATCTACCATGTACGGAATATGAGTGCATGTAAGTCCATGATAAGTTAAGACTTTGCTTTTAATCAGTATATACAATATCATTAGCATGCTTAGGATTTAGAACTAGAATGCACAAACCTCAAATACTAAAAGAGAGACAAGCAACAGAACTGGCATTGTGGCATCCCAAATTCTAACAGTTCCATCTTGATACCCCCCTACATATATTCTCTCAATAGCATAACATTCTGTTGTAGGCATGTGATAAGGAACACCACCTGTCAGAGGCCAAATTTTACCCCCAATGGTCTGTGTGTCAAGTGGATGTTGCTTTGCAGGTGAAACTGCCTAATAAAACATTACTGATCATTAAATCAATAAAACAAAATTGAAAAGAGAAGTACTTGAAAATCATAGCTGAAGATATTCAGTACCTTCAAGAGTGTGCTGAAAATATTCCTTTCAGAACTTGTCATATAAAACTTTCCCACAGTCATATAAGGTTCCACAGTAGGTATAACAGAATGATATTGCATTGCTTGTTCAGAATGATTCTTTCCTCTTTTAGACTTCAAGATGGACAGAGACTCATATTCATAAAAGTGTAATTGCCCTGGATTGGTCAAAACAAAGAATGAGGTTCCACTACTGTTGTTTGCCTTATAACGATTTGATATAATATTTAGATCTGCAAAAGATCCATGTAGAGTAAGGTCAACACGCTCAATGCACTTCAACTTTGCTAATCCAAGAGACCAATCGAGGTCAAGGATCTGCAATCACCAAGTGAACTTCAATAAAAATGAAATATCCAGCACTAAAATAATAACACGTCTCAACATATTTTCAAGCTAATCATAATAAAGGTGGTTCAGAGGTCTGTTTTGACACAACCAAGTTGTTACCAAATGTAGTCAATTTACACAGACTTGAGTTACTTTGACCTGATTTGATGTCAAAACTTATCTAAAATATTTTTGTATCAAGATATGAAGGTAATCATAATACATCATGGAAGGACTTATTCAAACAGACCACCCTCAGCTCACGCGATAAGTATTTTTACAAGTGGAATAATACATTGTTTTTATACAATTAATTTATCACATAAAATGTGGGGATTTGCACACTTTACCATCTTTCGCATACATACTGCACATAAATGTGCCTCGCACATTATAAAATCATATAAAAAGTGGAGTGCTGATATGTATATTAGGTTGTTTGAGAGTAATAATGAACGGGCTACCTTTTAATTAATACATTAGCCACTGAACACAGAAGCATCAATCCATGTCCATTGAAAACTACTGAGCATCAACCTTATTACTCTGTGGCTCAAAATTGACTAGACTTAAATTTTCAGAAGAGCAGACCAACACAAATCTGCAGCATTGTAAGCTCAAGTTGCCTGGAAATATGGTGTTCTTATGCTGCTAATAGGAAAAGGCATCCATGCATGTGACATAAAGAATGTGAGAAGGTAAACTACATTCAAGGTTCATAGCATACCGTCAACACTTCTTCAGCTCCAATGTCGACACCACCATACGCAAAGAGTTGACCACGACCAACATTTTGAGCTTTATTGGAAGACCAGCGTAGAACAATGACAGGAAGCCTTCTATCTCCTGATGACAGCTGTATCTTAACAACATCATTGGGTAGTTTCAGAGATTTCTGGCAATTGCCTTGGTCAGAAACTGACAGGTCCCACAGCAAAATATCTCCGTCCACATAACCAACAGCTAATACTGACCCGTCAGGAGACACCCAACAAAGAGAGCTTATTTCTTTCTCTGCTTCATCAGTATCTAATGAATCATGCAAGTATGTGCAGTTCTCGTTATTTGAAAAACTCACAACCAAACCCCCTTTTAGTTGTAGATCCTCCAAGCGTTTAACATGAACAGCTCTATCTTCAGTAACATCCCACAGAATAATAAATCCATTATCATATGCAATCAGAACCCTACAAAATAGATGATCAGTGTTGAATCCATTTGCTACAAATGGTACTCTTCTAACATCTGCACTATGAATGGCCAATATGAGATGAAGGAAAAAATATTTGCAGCTTTTTTTAATCAATATACTGAAAGATACCCATCTTCTTTTTGAAAAATACAAGTGATAGAAAAAATATTAGTAGTTCAAAATTATTTCAGGGATATTGAAAGAGGGAGTACATACCTTTTAAAGGTTCCTATTTTGAGTCTACCAGAAAAAGGAAATGTAGCATTTTAAGACTAAATTACTGGTAATAATAGGAAAAAATCTAATTAATAGAACTTGGAAGTGACAAAAATGATTCCACATGTTTGTGGTGGGGGAGGAGATGTTTTCATACATTATCCTAGATATAATTATGTAATTTCCAAGAAATTTGAGCAAATTACAAGCACAGTTATTGCAGTCCAAGGTACACGGAGGTCCATAGGCTGCCTAAAATGCATTCATATAGATATCACCGTACTCAACCAGTGTCCTGAAAACTGTGTCAATTTGTGGGAGACATATGAAAGCTTGAAATCATATAGGTTGTCTCAGTCAAAGCTGTTAAGTTACATGCCAAAAATAAGATCTCACCATAGATTTGCAATCTTGATTAATAAACTAAAGAATATGTACTACTGTACTAAGTTACAGCATAGTAGTAGTTCCAGATTTGGCTGGCGAACGTGGTTACAAGAAATACAAGAATTATAGAGGAAAAATCACAGGAAGTAGTGGGATAGGATTAGGTTTATAGATTTTAAAACCTATTACCTATCTTATGTGAGATATTGGTAGAGGTAGGAGTTATGATCTTTTCTTGTAGTTCTATAAAAGGGATCCTTATCCCTTTAGCCATTTTCACCTTTATGAATAAAATTTCTGTTTCGTATGGAAAAAAACAAATAATTGCGACAAAAATTATCACACTTACCTAAATTGTTGACTAGTCCAAACCTAGAAATTTCGCAAACAAAGACACTACGTTAAATATGTGGCGCTTCTGGGCTAATGATCAAATTTCAAAGATACATGGAGAATGTGATAAGAGTCCAATTGCAAATCTAAAGAGAAGGTTGTGTACTTCGTGAGAAGGACAATCTTGTAGGCTAAAAATGGCAAATAATATTAAGAAGTAAAACTAAATTTGGGTTCAAAATTTAACATATATTAAAGGTTGTCTTTGTATGCCTAATTCCAAAAGTTCGGTATTTTTTCCTATTGAAGTATTGGTCATGCTTTGATTTGCAATTAACCCAAAAAAATGTATGCCGCTGTTATTATTAGTTGAGACTGTGTTAGTGGTCATTTCTCTCAGTTTTACGCTAGCCGCTACTTTTACACACTTCCCATGTCAAAATTACTTTTGCTAAAATTGGTAAAGGGATGACGAGGTATTACATAAAAAACAAAATGATTGGATACCAAAAGCTATAAAGAAGCATTTCACTATCATAAAGACAACATCAATATAATCCAACATCAGCAATAAAAATGAATTTATACCAATTATTTAAGTCAAGAGTAAACTCAAATTTTAATTTTCAAAGTCAATCGAATTAAGTTATACATAGGAGGCCTCACTAAAAACAGTTAAAACTGTTGGCTTGGATTTAAAAAAATCAGATTACAATCAGTAAATGATGCTTAGGCAGCTAAGGAAGCTTGCTATTAGCAGCAAGACGTCTCTTGGAAACAGTACGCAATCCACCATTAAAGCCTGAGAGAGGCAAAGTTTTAGGATGGAGTGTCACTACTGGCTCCTTTATTAAAAAAAATTTCCAAACATTTTGATTTAGAAAAAGAATCTATTAGCTCCTTCGGAGGGAGTGAGAAAAGATCAAAAGATATTAGACAGATAGATCTAAAAACACTTTTGTCCCTAACAGGTCAACCTTTAAGATTTGGATAACACAACAACACAACTGATCTAATTATCCAGAAGAGCTAGCTAGGCCTTTTCAAATCACTAGTATAAAACAAATATCAGATGACCAGTTGTAATGAAAAATACACAATACAACTTCCTGAGCCATTCAAGCATGCTTCCCAAGATGAAACATATGTACTACAATTTATGTGTTCTAATACCCATGAGAGGGAGTCTCATTTTATGTGTGTGTATATACGCACACACATGTTCATGCACTATGTATAAACTAATCTATCAAATTGATCACATTTTCACACATATTAAGAAAATTTATAAAGTACCCCAAACTAATATTTGGGAATTGCTGCAATTCGTGCATGCAAATTAATGGTTCGGGAATAATGTTGGAAGATTTTTTTAATTACTTAAATCTACAAAACACAACGTATTTTGCAAAAAAATAACACCTAAAGTATCAAATATAGTGAACTTGAAGGAACATATTTCATTTAGTTAACATATCTAAAGATGAACAAAAATCTTGAGTCTGATAATTTACTGGCTGAGTTAGTAAGTGTCAGCATCCATCATCTATCAGCTACCTTTTTCTACAAATAAGACATGACTAACTAGTAGCAACTTGCCTAGAAGAAATTATCAAGATTGGAAAACAAGGTCAAAGTACAACTTAAATTCATTTTTTGGATATCACAATCACAACTTCAAATATCTAAGGAGCTTTTTTTACCGTGTTGGTAAGTAGTACTCATTCTATTTAAAATAACTGGGAGGTCAAAAGAAAACAAATCCTCAAGCAAATATAACTACTGATAAGTTCAAAGGGAAGAACGGAACTTTGTCATGAATATATCAATATAGGATACTTGACCAACTAAAAGAGTCAGAGTAAAGAACTTCTGACGCAAAAGAGTAGTATGAATTGAGTAACAAAAGATGCCTCATGTAACCTAGAGCCAAACTGGAGGTAAAATGCAAGAAACTAAGGTGATGCACAAAAAGAAAATGGAGAAAATTAATAATTTTATTTTACCTGTTCCCACCTGAACAAGGTTGTGAGAGCACACCAACAATGGGTTGATGATCAGACAACGAAATCCCAGCTCCTTCTACAAAGCCAACAGCATTAGAAAGTTATTTTGGAAGATGCACTATAAAACTTGAGAAAACAAAAACAGCGAAGCTCACTTCGATTGAAGAAGGTTAAAGAGAAAATTGGTTAGAAGACATTAATACAAACATGCTTTCACAATTTTATTAATGTTAGGGACACGCTTTATATCTAATAAAGCTAATTTGCAGAGTTTTGAAGTGTCCACTAAATATGAGTTACAACAGTCTTGGTCTGATTAGCATATGGCCCTGAATACGTTAAGAGACATCACCAATATTTCAAACACACATGCATTACTTAAAAAGAAATCTAACATTCAGGTACCAGCTATAAGATTAGGTGGAACATAGTACGATAATTGAAGAATATTCTCCTCTGCAGCATCATACTTTATCACCGACAGAAATCCGTACTCATCCCCAAGATACCTGGAAGTCCCACAATAGCAATGAATAGTTAGGCCACATTTGATCATTTATATATATAATATAAATATATGTATGTACGTATGTATATGTATGCATGTGTGTGTGTGTAACAATTCAGAAGTGAGTTATTCAAATCTCGCAATTTCTTACATGAAATTGGTACCAGAGATGACAGAAAATGCAGTTATGTTGGATTCCCATTTTATGTTAGAAGCTATTCGTCTCTTTTCAAGATCCCAGACCTGTGAAAGTTATGCACCCATGGGAAAGAATGAAGGAAGTTGATTTGGTAAAGGAATGCAAAAAGATCATAAGTTATGTCAACCATATGATGAAAATGACCTTGGATGGGTTTCCAAGTTATCAATAAGTTCTGAAGAAATCAAGTGACTGAAAGGTTTCACGTGATGATGAGAAACAATAATACAACATACCTGGATTTCATTATCGTTGGAGACACTCACTAGAAACCCTTGATTTTGCAGGAACTGGAAAAAATAAATAAATAAATAAACAAAAAGATTTGATACAAGGTTTTACTTGATTATTCAGGAGCACAAAAAGCGAGGAAAGGAAAAACTGGTTTTCTCTAAATGCCAAGACTTCCCTTGTTTAATTCCAGAATATTATGAAATTATTTCATTGCGTAAGAATGGAAAAAGAGATGTAAAATCATGTCAACACCTCAATAATGTGAACAAAGGCAAATCATATGCAACAACAAAAATATTTTTTAGTGGAAAACTTTGTTCCTGAATTATTTTGACTAAACAAAATGTCTCCAAGGGGGAAGAACAAATAAGAATTAAAAGCATAGAGATGAACATAGACAATGGACGAGATGAAAATCATCAATCAACTTAAATGACAAACCTCCAGGTTCTTAAAGGGCGAAGATTTAGGAGACGTAAGAAGACCTTCAATATTGCCACCACCAACCACTTTAATTTTGCCATCCCTATATCCATTCAATAAAATAATGGAATCACTTATAGCACACGGTATACCATTTTAAAGGCCATGCTGTCCAATGTGAACCACATGCTTTATCACTGAACTATGTAAGAGCTATCTCCCTTCACATCTCATAACATGAAATGAGAGTTAAGTCATGTTACAGTGCATATTAACTTCAGATGACAAGATTTTTTCAGTGGGTCTACAAAATGATAGTATGATATGGTAACTACAAATTGTTAATAACAAGAGAATGCAGGTTATTATGTATAATAGAACATGCAATGCAATAGCAGAACTGCCTAAAATTTGTTTTTGGCAACAGTATTTTGCTTAGCCTTTAAAATACTGATAACTTACATCACGTGAGGGATTGCATGTACAAATTGTCTTAACTAATTTGTATAAATAATCAATTAACAGAAAATACTAGTGAAACAGAATCAAATATAGTAAACATCTACTATCCCATTTCATAAGAAACAGGAGAAATTCTATTAAATAAAGAAAGTATGTAATACAAGGGACAAGAAATCCTTTTCTAGTACAGAAAATAAAGATTCCTATAACATAACCCCAGTCTCATTTCATAACCCCAGTATTTTCTCCTGTTTCTATGAAATTCTAGACATATTTTAGTCGGGGATTTGAATCTAGTTTTTAAAATCGCCCATATATTCTTAATAACCTATTAATTCTCGTCCACCCATCCTCTTTAATTTGCTCTCTTCAATTTATACTCCATCCGTCCCACATTAAATTTCACACTTTCCGTTTTCGTCCATCCCACATTAAATTGCACCACCCAAAAATGGAAACATCACATCAATTTCTAACCTTAAAAGTACATCTTAATTACAAATTTACCATTCCCACCCAACACTCATAACATACTTTATAATTTATTTATTACCTAAAAAATACTACAATACCCTCCAAAAGTCAATAAAGTTGGTCAAAAAATAAATTTTCTTAAACTCCATATCTACAGTGCCGGTGCAAGTAAATGTGGGACAGAGGGAGTATTATTCACTCTTTCTCTCTCCTCTCTCATCTCTTATATCACATCAATTAATACTCTCCTACATATCATTACCCACCACTTACACATTGATGCTAACAAGTAAAATCACATCCTCAAAGAAATCAAAACAAATACCCCCTCTATCCCAGCAAGATAGGCTCGGTCAATTTTTCATACAAATTAAGAATACATATTAAATGTTATTGGTGCCGTAAATTTACCCAAAATCTTCCTATTTTATCCTAAATGCTAAAAAATTAAATGAATTTGTGTAAAAGAAGAAATATTGAATAAGTTCATTTTAGACAAATTACACTTAATTAATATATTAAAAGAGGAGACTAGCCTATATTATGTGATGGATGAAAAAGGAAAAGTGATCCTCTTTTTGGGTTGGGGGAAGTACATATTAAAACTATTTCCAAGAACCTATGTAAACCGCAAAAGAAAATTCCCTAACAATATCTGAAATAAAACATCCCTTATTACCCTTATAATTTGGAACCCACCAAGCATGCTTAAACTAAACTTTTTTCCCTACCATATTGAAGGTTTCCAATTGATTCTATTCCTACTCATGCTAAAAGAATATTGAACTTACAGAGTCCCCACTGCCAAGAGGCCTTGGATGGGATCAAAAGCAAGAACTGATGCAGTCGATGGGATGCCATAATGGACAGCAATTACCGGTGTTAAATCTGATGTTGCCATGCTTTCATGTGTAGTGTTCAGCAGCTGAAGAAGAATATAAACATCCGTACTCATGTAAGTAATATAGATTGTCCATAAATAGATAGAAGAAATTGGCGCTTACGCCCAACTACTCTTACAGAAATATGATAATTGCATGGAAATTCTACTACTGAGCAAAATTCAAGAAATTTACGGGTAATACAGCTCCAAACTAATTCCAAAATCAAATATAAAGAATTTTCAAATCATAGTTGGCAGATATGTTCTTATAAACTTGATTATGATCGCAATTAGAGTAATTAGGGTACAAGAGATAAGAATTCTAATACTGACGATGGAGTTAAGCATACCACCCAATTATAATAAATTTAATAAAACAAAATCACGGAATGAATCTGCCATAATTTACAGCAGTCCTTGGAGTTGAAATCAACCAGAAAGGGTAAAATGAATTGGAGACTCACCTGTGAAGATGTTGATGGTGGTTCGGGTTGAGTGGGTTTTTGGAATAATTTAGCGAACATAATGAATCAAATCTATGAACAGTTCTCTTGACGTGTGAAAATGATATACGTATGATTTTGTTCAATGTTTTCCCAGGAATTAAACGTTCGACGGTACTATAAAATCATCGAACATTAAGAAAAGTTACGGGTTCCTCACAATGAATGACCCGAGTTCGATTTTCATTGGAAACGAATTAGGAGGGGAGTTATAAGGAGGGCTTGGAGATATGGGTTATAAGGGTTCTTGGTGTAACAACTAACATTTACCGATAAAAAAAAACTTACATTTACTGGCCTAAATTTTAGAATTTCTGTGAGATTTAAAATTTATGTGAGATTTAAAATTCAACTAAATAGTAATAATATACTCCTTCGAACCTAAAAAAAAAGCTTATATTTACTGGCCTAAATTTTAGAATTTCTGTGAGATTTAAAATTCAACGGGTAGTTATAAGGAGGGCTTGGAGATAGGGGTTATAAGGGTTCTTGGTGTAACAACTAATATTTACCGAACATTTACCAATCAAAAAAAGCTTACATTTACTGACCTAAATTTTAGAATTTCTGTGAGATTTAAAATTCAACTAAATAGTAATAATATACTCCTCCAAACCTCAAAAAAAGCTTACATCTACTGGCCTAAATTTTAGAATTTCTGTGAGATTTAAAATTCAACTAAATAGTAATAATATACTCCTCCGAACCGTTTTAAATTTTACGATTCGCTTTTTGCAAGTAGATTAAGGAATGTAGTATTTTAATGTGTGGACCATGAGAGATAAATAATTAAGTTATGTGGGTTCCTTAAATCCTTTTACTAAAAAGAAAATGCTAAAAAAAAAGCTTACATTTACTGGCCTAAATTTTAGAATTTCTGTGAGATTTAAAATTCAACTAAATAGTAATACTCCCTCCGTCCCACGTATTTTTACCCACTTTCCATTTTGGGATGTCCCACGTATTTTTACCCATTCCATTTTTGGCAAAAATACATAATATTTTATTACCTACTTTTTATAATCCCAACAACTTTAATTACTTTTTTACACTTTATTCATCATTCCCAATAACTTTATTAATTTTTTCTTTTTAAATTACTAATTTATCCCTACTTTCTCTTACATTATATATTAAAAAAATAAAACGTCTTAATCTCCGTGCCCGTACAAACGGGTAAAAATACCCGGGACAGAGGGAGTAATATACTCCTCCGAACCGTTTTAAATTTTACGATTCGCTTTTTGCAAGTAGATTAAGGAATATAATATTTTAATGTGTGGGCCATGAGAGATAAATAATTAATTTATGTGGGTTCCTTAAATCCTTTTACTGAAAAGAAAATGTAAAGATTGAAATGAGACGCCCAAATTAAAAATATGTAAAAATTGAAATGAGACGGAATGAGTATTTATTTTGAATTTTTTAAAAGTAAAATTTTACTTTATGTTAAATTAATATATAAAAAATATTAATTTATGGAGTATAAAAAAAGAGATGAGAGAGAAAAGATAATAAAGAAAAAAAAAGTTAGTGGAGAGTTATAGGATTATGTCCTATGTATAATTTAATATTCATTTTTAGAATTTAGAATATTAAAGGGCATAGTTGTCTTTTAAATTTTTTAAAAAGAAAGAATTTAAGCGAAACATGGTTCAACTTGCTGAGATGTTATGTTGACTACTCCCTTCATCTCAACTTCACACTTTCCGTTTCGTTCACTCCCAAATTTAACTTTACACTTTTATAAAAGGAAAAAAAACAACTAACTAATATCCCTCTAACATACTTTAATTTCAAATTTGTCATCACCTTTTTAATACACATAACATACTTTATCATTATTTATTATTATACAAAAATGTCATACTACCCCAAAAGTAAGTCAAAAAGTGACTTTTCTTAAACTCCGTATCTACAGTAAACGTGAAGATAAATTTGGGACGGATAAGGGAATGAATGCGGATGTATCGAATTCTTAGTCATTTTATTTTTAAAATTTTACTGTTTCGGCTTGACACATCACACTCTCTCTTAGGCTATAACTATCCATAACCCACAACAACCCAACCCAATAATATAATATTCATTTCTCTCTCTGTCACATATACAACCTATAATCCAACCCAACCTCAATTTTTCTATACTCCATCAACAACTCAATTCAATCTACCTTTTTAATAAAATATTTATTTCTCTCTCATATATTATTAAATTATAGTATATTAGTATTATGAATTTCTTTAATAATTATATTTAAAATTAAAATAATCTTATATTTTAAAAATATTTAATTCTGTAATTATAGAAAAAAATATTTTAAAAACACATAAAAAGAACAACATAGAACACAATAACAAAATTAAAATTGCAATAATTATATAAAAATGACATAATTGAGGTACAAAAATGAAAAAAAAATGCATGAAATATAAAATCATAAAAATAAAAGATATAAATTATACAATCAACTGTCATTACCAAATTTTTGTCATATATGCTCAATCAAGTTATTTTTAAAAGCATTATGAACTTCTCTATTACGAAGTTGTGCCATATTAGTCATATAAGTAGACAAGCTCATAGACGGAGTCGGATTAGGGGGGCATTGGCCCCCCTGGAATTTTTTTATTTACTATATATATAATCTTTAATAATTTCAAGAAATATAGTTTGGTAGAGTGGTTAATATTGTCAAAACCAAGCATGTGGTTCAATGTTCAATTCTCTTCATAGCAATCAATGTTCTTTTATATTTTATAAAATATTATATATATTAATTCTTTTTTCTTTCCATGGATTAATATTCAATTATATATTTTTTCATATTATAATTTATTAATAAACCATAATGCATTTTAAAATTTCATTTTTACATAATTTATATTTCTTAAAGTTAGTAACTATATAGTTTATAATTTTCTAACTTAAGATCATGTTTTAAGAAATATAATAATTTAATGTGTAGTAGTTATGTTTTAATTGTTCTTTTATATTTTTATAGACAATTTTAGTTTGAATTTATAATAAACTGTAGAACTTTTATAGGTGAAAATTTTTAGGTTTGGTACCCTAAACTAAATAAGAAACCATAAAGCTTATTTTAAGACATTCAAAATGACAAAATGTAAGTTTTGAGTTGCGACAAAGGTAGTTTTGATATATATATCTCGCTCAAATTCTACAATCATATTATGCATGATGATACAAGCCATCATAATTTTACCCATTTGAAGTTTATCCCAAACAAGACATGGACGTCTAAGAAATGCAAAACGAGCTTGTAGAACTTCAAAAGCGTTCTCTACATATTTTCTCACCCGTCTCTTGGTGTTGAGCAAACAACTTATGCTTTTGGAGTTGTGGAGTAGAAATTAACTTAACAAATACAGCCCATGATGGATATATGTCATAAGTAAGATAATATGACCTATCAAATTCGTGACCATTCACAACATAATTAATCTTTGGTGATCGACCTTCCAACACATCATTAAAAACTGGAGAACGATGGAGTACATTAATCTCATTGCACGTACCTGGTATTCCAAAGAATGCATGTCATATCCATAAGTCATATGATGCATGTTGAGCATTTTTTTTACACATAATTAATCCTCAAGTATGAAGGATGTTATTGTAGTTTAGATAAACGACCAAGTTATTTATCGAACCCAAAGGACGGAATATTATTAATTTAATTATAAACTAATTAATTAAGACTTGATTTGGAAATAAAGTTTGATGAAATAATTATTAATAATCTAAATAAATAATTAAATAGCAAATAAAATTGAAAAACAATAGAGAATAACGTGAGTGGATCAAGTGAGAGAATAGACAGCTCTAGGATAATTTGATTTCACTAATTAATCTCCTTCTCATGTGTATTGTCCGACTCTACCTTGTGGAATATGGACGCATCACTAAGCCATGCATATCTACTCTAACGATACAAGTAAATACGCGTGTTACATGTGTGAATAACCTTGGAGCAATAGATATAATTTCACTCCCTTTCTAGGTACTATAAGTATCAATTATTTCCTCGGCCGTTTGGTACTCTAACCTGATATGATCACCCTTTATAGGTACTATAAAATTACCTTCTTTATCCTACTTAATAATCGGAATTAAATTCAATTAATAAGTATTCATATATGATAGTTCTAATGAAGCCTCGGAGTCCCCTCACTTAGAATCATAACATGAAATTCTGTTCAACAGTGAACGCACACAATCTAAAACCAAGATATATATTAAGACTCTATATAACAGTTGAAGATGCACAAAACGACCGTGAATATATATTAAAAATACACAATCATATATTAAATAATTTCACAAGTAGTGTTGTACAGAGGATACACACGAAAGTTCAATTAACTTGTAAAACCTTCATAAACCCTAGAACTACCAAAGCAGTTCTAGCCTATGATGTTGCAAAGAACAATCATGGTAGTTGGATAGATCTTACCCATATTCTGGAAAATTACAAGATAAATTAAGATACGAAGAAAACCCTAGATGCGGAAACCGTCGTGTCTTTCTCTGTATTGAATCTTCCTTTTAGTTCTCTACTTGATTCGGCAGACGAATCTCTACAGCTCCTCCAGATGAAGGTAGGGTTTGGATGTTGTGTAGAATGGATATGGTGTCTACGGTATCTCTCTTGGATATTAATTGTGTTCCTTTTATACTAGAGACTCTTCCAATGGACCTTTACTGAGCTTTTTCGACAAAACATGTAGATACACGCACTGAGGGTGCAAAACTGTACAGATCTGGAATTCCGCAACATCATTCGACCAGAGTGGACTTGGTCGAACAACTTGGCTCTAGTCGAACAATAAGCCTGTGCATTGAATCTCGATATCCCATCATTTGACCATTGTTCGACCAAAATGGTCTTGGTCGAACGGCTTTCCCTTGGTCGAATGAGACCTCAAATTTCGTGTCTTCCGATTATGAGCACTTCAATCCTATTTTCCTGCGAAATTATGCTCAAACGACCTCAGTAGCACCTGATTCATGACTTTTCCACACATATCCTGATTTGCCTCGATTAAAGACCAAAACGTAAACAATTATCACATAAATTAGAGCTCAAATTACGTGAATTTTCACTCTCAACAATGCAACAACTTCTAAAATGATTGTTGGCTTTCCACTTCTTCCAGCAAATTGTCCGGCCCATGCAATAGGACAATTTTTTAATTCCCAGTACATGCAATCAATACTGCCTATCATGCCTGGGAATCCATGTTGTTCCGTGACGTAGAGTAATCTAGTCAAATCTTGTTCAACAGGCTTTCTAAGATACTCATTGCAGAAACAAGAAATAACACCATCAACAAATCTTATGAGAGCATCCCCTTGTCACAGTTTCACTCATTCGCAAGTATTTATCAACAATATAAGTTGATGTGCCATATGCCAACACCCTCATAGCTCCAATACATTTCTATAATGCTGAAATCCCTTGTCTTCCTGTGGCATCAAGTCGTTGTTGGAAATACTCATCATTGGAAGCAACAACCTCCACTATGGCAGAAACAATAATTTTTTCATGCGAAACATGAATCGAAAAATCTCAGGAGGATATGTTGGTTTGTCGAAAAAATAGTCATTCATCAAAGGCTCCTCACCATGTTCACATTCTCTATCAATATATCATCGTCTAACTCTAGGAGTTTGATTTTCCACAATCATATTAGGATTGTTTAAGATCACATTCACAATCATCTTATCAATTTGATGCTTGCTTTGAATAACTCGATTTTTCCATTCATCAAATTCTGGAAATTTGATATAACCAGAACTTGAATTTGAATCTACATATGAATTTTCATTGAAAGACAGTTTTGCAGTTGAGTAAAAAAAAATTCTATGTAATTTATGAACAATTTTAACAAGTATATATAGAAAAATAATTCAAAGATAGCATGTGAAAGCTATCTTAAATTAATGAGCATGCATGTGCCTAAAGCTATCAGTGTAGGTTGAATAATGACATTTTAACAACCCACGTGAATAAAGTAAGAGATATGACAATTGAAATATAAAAGTGACAACTGGATGTGAATAAAGTAAGAAAAGGGACAAATGAAAGACAAAAGTTGACAACTCAATTACTTGATTACAATTACATGAAATTAATTAAAAAGCTTAAAATACATTTAAATTAAAAGACATTAATTAAAATGTGATACCTAAAATACATGATAATAAGATAGATCTACTGTCCAAATACAATTGCTATTAATTTGCGTTTTATTTCTTCATCTTCTGGTGATAAGTGATCTTTAGCTAGCAATATATTCAGCATAAGTTCTTTCATCCTCATTTTATTCCTCTGTAACTTCTCTCGTTCCAATTCAATTTTTTCTTTTTCCAAAATTTTTATTACTTCAACTTCATTGTCTCTAGTGAGCCTCAATGTACGAATTTCAGCAGCAACTTCATTCGTAGCAAAAGATTGTGATGCTTTACCTTTTTCTTTTTTTGCTTTATCTCTACCACTAGGACGAGCAATGGTTGAGCATCCACTACTTGGAGTCTCAGGATTGTTGGAACAGAATACTCCCAATCTTCACTCGTTTTGACTCTTTTAGAACTTCCATTACTTTCGTCATTGTCCTCCTCATCTTCAGGATGGAAATGTTTTTAGTCATGATCTAATTTCAACTCCCATTTTGGATGTTTACACATAACTTCATTAAATACAATTAAATTAGTAAACTTATTACCATTTGCTTCATAAATTGTATGAGCTTCTTTCTAGATATTTTCTGGCTCATTCTACTCATTTTTTGAGTATGTGCTTCCTTGCAAGCTGTAATCCACTTGTTTGCACTTTTTATTGAGTCGTTTGAAGAGACCTTTCAACATATCCACAATTCTTTCCTTCATATCTTTATGATTTTTTGTTCGAGTTTCATGAAACATCTTATGAACTTATCTCCATAGTGAAGTACCCTTTTGATTTTTTCCATGCACGCTATCTTCACTAACAAAACACCAAGATGACATAAGAGAAATATCTTCTTAATTTCACAAACCAGTTGCCCTTTAGGAATGGATTTGTTTGTTGAACATTATTGAATAAATTTTGAGAAATATTTTGTGATGCTTGAACTTATTCAGAAATTGAAGTTTGATTGAGATTTTGCGAAAATTGGGAGCTTTGACGGTATTGAGAGTTTTGGTAACTTCCAAAATTAATAAAATCATCAAAGTATGAAAAATTTTGCGAGTTTGGATAGCAATTTCGATTATTTGAATACATGAGAAATGATAAGAAAAAAAATTCAAAAGAAAAAAGAAAATATAATTTGAGATTGAGAGAAAATAGTGTTTTCTTTTTCTGGTTCATTGCATGTCAATATTATATTCTATTTATATAGGGGAAAAAAGAATTTTGATTATTATTTTTTTAAAAATAATTTAAATATAAATTATTGAAAACCTAAAATTTATCCTCAAAAATAAATTATACCCAAAGAAAATACGACAAATGTCACTTGCGGATGAAAGTTGATAGGTTGAGATAAAAGTAGGGGTTGGTTGTGTCAGAAAATATTCTCCAATCGGTTGGAGACATACATTTTTTTAATTTTTTTTTATTTTATTTATCGGGATGCGTATGACCTGTGATAATGGTTGCCGATGGGAATAGCCTTAGATGTGAGGCTTACATGGTAGAATCTTAATGGTTTGAGTCCTCATTATATATATATACATATATATATATATACATATATATATATATATAATAAAAAATTGAAAAATTTTCATGTAAGGATCCAATTTTTAAGTTAGGTTTCAATTTAGAAATGTCTCATTTCAAGGCCCAATTTTATCTTTTTTCTCAAATTAAGGCCTGTTAATTTTATTTTTTTCCAAATTCAATATATATTATAAAATATTAATAAAAATAACATATATTTAATTTTATGATTTAATTTGAAGGTGTATAATAATATTTTTAAATTATATTGTATGACTTGAAATGGAAATATAAATTTCATGGTAAGTCTTAAAATGTGAAAAAATAACAAATATAAAAATTCAGACCTTAATTTGAGAAAATAAACTGAATTTAAATCTTAATTTGAAACACTTATAAAATCGGGTCTTGTTTTGAGATCTAAACTCAAAATTGGGTCTTCATATGAAAATCTTTCTAAAAAAATTCAATAGGATGTCAGACGTGGGGGAGTAGTTGGAGGATCGACTTTGGGACGTTAAGATGAGGCAGTGGTGGGAAGGTCGGCTTTGGGGCGTCGAGATGAGGTAGTGGCGGTAGGGTCAGCTTGGGGCCGTCGAGATGAGACAGTGGCAGGAAGGTCGGCTTTGGGGCATCGAAGCGGGACAGTGGCGGGAAAGGATGAAAATATCGATACCTCAAATTTACGGATATATCGATGGATATATCAAATATCGATATCGATATTGATATCGGTAAAAGTTTAGAAAATAAAGAAAACTTGAAAAAAAAAGAAGAAAATTAATTAATTAACTTTTCAATATATTATAACTAATTTTATTATATAAATACACTTTAAAATCTCAATAAAACTCAAAACACATGATAAGCAAATCAATAACAACATATTTAAATAGTTTGGAGTTATACAATAATTACTACTTACTATTGTTTAATACATAATAACTATCAAAATGAGGATCTATGAGGCTCAAATGTAATACTTGTCATGCCGTCTAGATCTAAACAATATTGGTACCAGCTTATCGAATTAGAAAAATTCTGAACATAGTTCTGAATGTGCCAGTAGTACATCATTCTAACGAATTAATCAAACATAAAACAATCTCACCAAGAGATAGTTTCACGCAAGTGTTGCTTTATTTTATTTTTTTTTAAATTAAACATACTAATAATAAAAAAAGGTATTTGGTTAGGAAAAGTAAAACAAAGAATTATTTTATTTTTAAAAAAATTATAGATAATCTTTCGATATTTTCGATATATCCTCGATATTTTCTCGATATTTCCTCGATATATCTCGATATCTGGGAAAATTTGAACTGTGGCAAATCGACATTGATATTTTTATCGATATTTCTTGATATTTCTCGATATTTCCTCGATATCAGAAAAGAAATATATTTTTTCTCAATATCGATATCGATACTCTAAAAAATGGGTATATCGTGGTATATCGTGGAAATTTTAGGATATTTTCATCCTTGGTGGTGGGAGGTTCGAGTTTGGGGGTCGAGATGAGGCAGAGGCAGTGGCGGGAGGTTCGGCTTTGGGGCGTCGAGATGAGGCAGTGGCGGGAAGGTCAGCTTCGGGGCATTAAGGGTGGGGGGTGCTCCCATTGATCGGTTGATGATCAGCAGTAGCAGGATGGAGTGAGGCAGTAGAGTAGTCATGGTTGGGTTGATTTGTGTTGTGCATATACTGTGCCATGCCACCCTTTTTATAAACAACTTCAATATCTACTATCACACTAATAATGGAGAACCTCCTCAATATGTAGGGAAGCTTCCTCCAAAATATTAATGGAAAATTTTAGTCACGAGAGACCAAGGATAAAAATATCCCAAAATTTCCACGATATATCCACGATATATCTGTTTTTATAGAGTATCGATATCGATATTGGGAAAAAAGATATTTCTTTTCTGATATCGAGAAAATATCGATATCGATTTGCCACAGTTCAAATTTTCCCAGATATCGAGAAAATATCGATAAAATATCGATAAAATATCGAGGATATATTAAAAATATTGAAAGATTATCTATAATTTTTAAAAAATAAAATAAAATTTTATTTTACTTTTACTAACCAAATACATTTTTTAACTATTAGTATGTTTAATTTTTTTTTAAAAAAATAATAAAGCAACACTTGCGTGAAAACTATCTCTTGGTGAGATTGTTTTACGTTTGATTAATTCGTTAGAATGACGTACTACTGACACATTCAGAACTATGTTCAGAATTTCTCTAATTCGATGAGCTGATACCAATATTATTTAGATCTAGATGGCATGACAAATATTACATTTGAGCCTCATAGATCATCATTTTGATAGTTATTATGTATTAAACAATAGTAAGTCCTCGTAATTATTGTATAACTCCAAACTATTTAAATATGCTGTTATTGATTTGCTAATCATGTGTTATGAGTTTTATTGAGATTTTAAAGTGTATTTTTATATAATAAAATTAGTTATAATATATTGAAATTTTAATTATTATTTTTTTTTAAGTTTCCATTATTTTTTAAACTTTACCGATCTCGATATCAATATTCGATATATCCATCGATATATCCATAAATTTGAGGTATCGATATTTTTACCGATATCGATATTTTCATCCTTGCGAGAGACACGGGCACAGAGCAACTGTGGAATTGAGTGTTAAGGTCATAGTGCAGAAACGCTATAGGCCAAACACGCCATTTTTGTATCTATTAAAGTTTGACAAAAGACTTCTACTGTAATGGAAACTCTCTCAATTATCCCACTCGTGATATCTCATTATATGATTCATTCCACTGAGTTACTTCCTGGTTAATTTTGTCATCATTTGTTTAATTATTAAGTTTGTTGTATTGATTAATATTTCTTATTTATTATGGGTGTGAACTTATTTATATAACAAATTAATATAGCAAATGTAAAATTGGATGGAGTAGTGCTTCACATGTATCCTAGAGAAATTTAAATTAAATAGTGAGATATACAAAGAATACAAAAAGAGTCACGTGGTGCCAAAATCATTAAAATGAAAACATAATATAGAAAGAGGAAACGCGCTGTGCGATAATCCAACCTTCAACTCACTCACTCTTTCAACTGAAAATTTATTTCTCATAAAAGAAATTCGGAGGAAATTTTAAGAATTTCAGTGATGTATCCATTGTTTTTGCTTTAGTTGATTGCGCGGAGCTACATGTGCAATCCTATCATCAATCCATTCAAAGTGGAAACCATTTCATGGAAACTCAGGTAGTGATTCTTTTACATACAGTGTATTTTTGTGATTTCATGATCAGTTTCTTAAGGCTTTATTTTCTGCATTGCAATTTAGAGCATTTTTGTATAAAGGCTTTCTGACGGATGAAGAATGCAATCATTTGATTTCTGTGGTGAGTCTTTCCATTGGATTGATTTTTCTTATTCTTTTCCCTTAGCTAAGGTTGTGCACAAATTAATATTTGAATTATATATATATATATATATACATTATTTGTATTGACGTGTCATTTATTTCGGCTTGACACATCACACTCTCTCTCAGGCTATTCCAATCCATAACCTACAACAACCTAACCTAATAATATAATATTCATTTCTCTCTCTTCCACATATACAACATATAACCCAACCTCAATTTTTCTATACTCCATCAACAACCCAATTCAACCTACCTTTTTAATAAAATATTTATTTCTCTCTCATATATTATTAAATTATAAATTAGTATTATGAATTTTTTAATAATTATATTTAAAATTAAAATAATCTTATATTTTAAAATATTTAATTCCGTAATTATAGAAAAAATATTTTAAAAACACATATAAAGAATAATATAGAACACAATAACAAAATTAAAATTGCAATAATTATATAAAAATTACATAATTGAGGTACAAAAATGAAAAAAATGCATGAAATATAAAATCATAAAAATAAAAGATACAAATTATACACTCAACTGTCATTACCAAAATTTTGTCATATATGACCAATCAAATCATTTTTAAAAGTATTATGAGCTTCTCTATTGCGAAGTTGTGTCCTATTAGTCATATAAGTGGATAAGCTCATAGGCAGAGCCATACTAGGACTAGAGGGCATTGACCCCCTTTGGAATTTTTTTGTTTACTATATATATGATCTTTAATAATTTCAATAAATGTAGTTTGGTAGATTGGTTAATATTATCAAAACCAAGCATGTGGTTCAATGTTCGATTCTCTTCTTGTCAATCAATTTTCTTTTCATTTGATTTCATTTTCTTTTCCAATCACATTTAAATTATTTTTTCTTCCTTATTTTACATCAAATTATTTTATATTTTAATACTTTTTTCTTTCCATGGATTAATATTCAATTATATATTTTTATATATTATAATTTATTAATATTCCATAGTACATTATAAAATTACGGCAAAAACTCCTGCGCCCCCGGGACACGGAGGGATACTCTGTGTCCTCATGTGAACACAACCCTCCCCCTTCAATTCTATTTAAACTTATGTATTGCTAGGGATTTAAATTGCAAAGGGCACAGAAATTGTAAAGGCGCACGGAATGTGCTCCGTGCGCCCGGGTGCACAAGAGCTTCACTCTAAAATTACATGTTTACATAATTTATATATTTCTTAAAGTTAGTAACTACTCCCTCCGTCCCGGGAAGTATTTCGCGTATTGGTGTGCGCGGAGTTTAAGAAAATTTTGTATTTTATGTATAAAGTAAGAAAGAGAATATATATTTTAGTTGATTTAATGAAAAAGATGTGTAAAGTTATTGAGAGATGTGGAAAAAATGTGTAAAGTTTTTGGAAGATGTGAAAAAGTAAGTATTATATTGGGATATGTGTAAAAAGTGAGTATTAGTATAATGTATTTTTTACCAAATTTAGTAAAAGTAAAGTGTGAAATACTTTGAGGGACGGATGAAAAAGGAAAGTGTGAAATACTTTGGGGGACGGAGGGAGTATATAGTTTATAATTTTTTAAGTTAAGATCATGTTTATTTTTTATATAAAAATTAAGAAATATAATATTTTAATGTGTAGTAGCTATGTTTTAATTGTTCTTTTATATTTTTATAGTCAATTTTAGTTTGAATTTATAATAAATTGTAGAACTTTTATAGGTGTCAATTTTTAGGTTTGGTACCTTAAACTAAATAAGAGAACATAAATCTTATTTTAAGACATTCAAAATGACAAAATGTAAGTATTGAGTTGCGACAAATGTAGTACTCCCTCCGTCCCGGGTATTTTTACCCGTTTGTACGGGCACGGAGATTAAGACATTTTATTTTTTTAATATATAATGTAAGAGAAAGTAGGGATAAATTAGTAATTTAAAAAGAAAAAGTGAATAAAGTTATTGGGAATGATGAATAAAGTGTAAAAAAGTAATTAAAGTTGTTGGGATTGTAAAAAGTAGGTAATAAAATATTATGTATTTTTGCCAAAAATGGAATGGGTAAAAATACGTGGGACACCCCAAAATGGAAAGTGGGTAAAAATACGTGGGACGGAGGGAGTATTAAAATTGCCCCCCTCCCCCCCACCCCTGTATGAGATTTCTGGCCCTTGGGAAGGGATTTGTTTGTTGAATATTATTAAATAAATAAATTTCGAGAAATATTTTGTGATGCTTGAAATTGTTCGGAAATTAAAGTTTGTTTGAGATTTTGTGAAAATTGGGAGCTTTGATGGTATTGAGAGTTTTGGTAACTTCCAAAATTAATAAAATCATCAAAGTTTGATTTTCGAGTTTTGATAGCAATTTAGATTGTTTGGATACAATGAGAAATGATAAAAAAACTCAAAAGAAAGAAGATTATATAATTTGAGATTGAGAGAAAAGAGTGTTTTCTTTTTGTGGTTCATAGCATGTCAATATTATATTCTATTTATAAAGCAAAAAAATATGAATTTTGATTATTATTTTTTAAAAAATAATTTAAATTATAAATTATTGAAAATCTAAAATTTATCCTTAAAAATAAATTATACCCAATGAAATTGTAACAAATATCACTTGTGGATGAAAGTGGATAGGTTGAGATAAATGTGGGGGTTGGTTGTGTTAGAAAATATTCTCCAATCAGTTGGAGATATACATTTCTTTTCTAATTTTTTTATTTTATTTGTCGGGACGCGCACGATATGTGATAATGATTACCGATGGGGATAGCCTTAGATGTGAGGGTTACATGACAGAATCTTAATAGTTTGAGTCATTACTTATTTTATATATATATATATATATTTGGGGCCCTTGTCGGGGTGTGGCCCTTTGCGGCGGCACCTCCGGCACCACCCAGGGCCGCCTATGGTCATTATCATGCCCATGTCCACATTCTTTCAGATTTTGGTGTCTCTCATATAATTTCAAGAGATTTTAAGGTCTTAAAATAAATTTAAGAGAATCCTTTACTCAAACACTCAAACCCTAATCTCATTTGTGAGAACATTCACTTCTGTATCTTCTACGTCAACCAGGAGTCGATCTTAATTTAAGTATTTTTTGTTCACTTAGTTTTTTGTCATTATATATCTTTTTCTTCATCATTTTTCCTTTTCATCATCAAACTTTCAAATCTGCAAGTCCCCATTTAACAATCCCACTAATTAATTGCAGAATAATGGTGCCGGGAATGGTGACCGAACTCCTTGTAGCGGCCCATCTGTCAGACGCAATGAATGGTGCTGGGCTGTCGCTTACTGCTCGCTTTCTCTGTCATCATGTTTTTCTCTTTTCTATCTACTCTCATGTTTTCAGTCACAACTTTCCTTATTTATCAATTTCTAAAGTTGAAGCAAATTCTAATTATTGGAACACTTCTCATCAAATTAAACGCATGACATTGGTGTTAAGGGTTATAATAAAGCGGGCCGATTACCCACCCAAATCTTAAAAACATGCCTCTTTCGATGGAATTGGAGCTCATCACCGGCGAATCCCACTGTGATCGGATCGTACTGAGACCTAACAACTTGATGAACTAATCGTAGTGTTTTTTATAGACTTTATGGAGTACTTGGAGTACTTTAGATTATTATTGTTATGATTGCTTCGTTTATTCTTTCATATACTAGAAAAAGTCAAAATTCCTTTAACCCTTCATGTATTGCTCTTTATTATATCAAATTCACATAGTACATAAATGCAAGTTCTTTAAATTTAAAGGATTTGTTTCTCATAGGGATTTTTTTATTCGTTGTTTATTATAATTCTTTCGCATTCAAGAATGTTAGGTATGAAAGATCTAAGTCGGAAACATGCATCTTTATGATCCACTAGATGTTTGGTAATCGAAATTGTGCTCATTACTTCTTCTCATTCTTCGAATTTGAACCATGCGATCAATTGCCCCGATTAGAATTATTGATGAGATCAATTGTCAAAAATGGACGCCCTACAGATTCAGATTGCCTCTTTTCTCGGTAATAGTTTTACTCTTTCATTGCCGCTAACTCATTTATGTTCTGAATTTTATACTTGGAATCACAGAGTGGCTTACGAGTTGTTTAGATCTGCAAATTATTAGTTATTAGTAGGCCTTATTGAGAATAATGTTATATGTTATATGAAGAATTCAAAGCCTTGTGTTGCAATTGCATGCTGTGTATATGATGCATGATTGGGTCTAGAAGGTTTTAAGAAAATAGTCATGTCTTTGCACATGCTGAATGTAGCGAAAAATAAAATATTCCGACATATTATTTTCTAATTGTGAACTATCTTGCAATTTGATGAATATTACATCCCATGCAAGAATATATTTTTACACATCTATTTATCTTTGAATCAAGTTATATGACTTCAGTCTCATAAGCTGCATCTATGAATAAAATTTACACTATAATATTTTGAAATTGAAATGCGGCGGTGCTTAATGTGACTCTATTGTTTAACATTTGAACACTTATTTGTAATATACTGTTTGATAAAGAGTCCTACTACACTACACAGAAGCATTGTTTTCATAACCGGACCAGAGCCTAAACTGGTAGCTCCAACGGTTCGAGGTTCAACCGGTCGGACCGGCAGTTCAATCGAAAAAATAAAAATTACGTATTTTAATAATATTTCATTATTATATATATAATTTTATATTAACATATTCAATTTACATATAAAATAATACTACAAAATATCTAATATACAAAGTTTGCAATAAAATAAAATAAAATAACACTATTAAATTTTAAATAAATACATTTGATGTTAAATGACTTGGAATTTGAAGCGTAACAGTGAAAATAAGAGAGAAAAAGTGGGGTGAGAAGTTTGAATTCAATGCATGACCACTGTTTCTCGAGCCCACTAATCAATACTTTTGATAATTCTATTGTCAGAAGAGAGAGAGGTTAGTATGTCTTGAAAATGGGAATTATGTACT
This sequence comes from Pogostemon cablin, assembly GCA_023678885.1. Classification (NCBI taxonomy): domain Eukaryota; kingdom Viridiplantae; phylum Streptophyta; class Magnoliopsida; order Lamiales; family Lamiaceae; genus Pogostemon; species Pogostemon cablin. Next base: position 15,371,820 of record CM042979.1, read on the forward strand.
TGGCATTAAATTTAAAAAAAAAAATGTTAACCGGTGGTTTTTCCAGTCTGCCGGTTTTCCCAATTTTTATCGGTTCTAACCGGTTTTTACCGGTTCAACTCAAATTCTGGTTTTGGGTGTGTTTTGGACCAGTTTTCGGATCAGTTCCCGGTTGAACAGGCCAGTCCAGTCTGGTTCTGAAATCATTGCACAGAAGATTCAATAGAATGCAAATTATCATAGTAAATTTTCATTTAATCAAATCTTAAATTCATCCCGTTCTTGTGATCTTGAACTTAGTGGATACACATAAATGTAGTTAATAGAATAAATAGATGTAATTATGTTACACGAATGACACATATTCTCTATCAATCCTAAGTTTCATTTGCAGATTATCTTTTGTCTATAGTGTCAATCGTTTAAAAAATAAGTTGTCTCATGAAGACTTGAATTTCTAATAAATTAATGGTATGTGTTGTGCAAATGTTCTTTATACTATGTTGTGGAAGATTGTTAGGCAATGAGGAAGTCAAAGAATAAATAGAAGTTACCGAAGAAGTTGATAAGTCCTTGCATACTGAACAATAGTAAGTTGTGTTCAAATCATGCTCCTATTTTTTTATGTTTTTAATTTTTTTTCTATATGTATATTGTGAATAAGTTTATTATGCATCTCTATGTTGGTGGAAGTTGTTAAAGAAGAAATATGGAGGGTTGATGCCCAAAGCACCATCTCTCATATCTAAGGTAGCAACAATCTTTGTGCATTCTTTTATTTTTCATAAAGGATTATTTTTTAGAAGGTTTTGATGTGGTCAGGATCATTAGCGAGCCTATTTTGACTTTACTGGTTGAGCCTTGGGAAAGGTACTCGCCCAAAAAAATAATTAATTATATTTTTAATAATATTCCAATTAAGGGGGTGACTATTTGCACCCTAAATCTACTAAACGAACCCCAATTGTTAGATACATCCTACTAAAATTACAATAAATAAGTATCAATCACTAAACATGCTCCATGACCATTTTAAAATCTTATAATAAAATTCAAAATTCAATTAATTATGTTATTATGGGTTTGTCATAATACATTAACTTACATTCATTAAAATTCATTTAAAATCTTATAATAAAATTCAATGGTTTCCTAAATTGTTGTTTGTTTGAAATTAACTTAAAATTTCAAGAAATTAAAAATTAAAAATTGAATTAAAATTCATCAATAATGATATTTATGTGGGACAAAAAAATAATATTATACCACACAATTAAATTTTAACCTAAATTCATAATAATTACTTTCAATATTTTATAATAAATCTCTCAATAAACACATTCAAAACACCCTAAAAAACCAAAAAATAATTAAAGATATTTTTAATTATATTTCAATTAATTATGTTATTATGGGTCTTTCACAATACATTACCTTAAATTCATTAAAACTATGTTCAAAATCTTATAATAAATTAACGTTAAAATTTTAGAAATTCAAAATTCATAATTGTATTAAAATTTATCAGTAATAATATTTATGTGACCCCATACAACAATATTATACCTCAAATTTAAAATTACCTTAAATTCTTATCAATTATATTTAATATTTCATACTCCCTCCGTCCCGGGTATTTTTACCCGTTTGTACGGGCACATAAATTAAGACGTTTTATTTTTTTAATATATAATGTAAGAGAAAGTATGGATAAATTAGTAATTTAAAAAGAAAAAGTGAATAAAGTTATTGGGAATGATGAATAAAGTGTTAAAAAGTAATTAAAGTTGTTGGGATTGTAAAAAGCAGGTAATAAAATATTATGTATTTTTGCCAAAAATAGAATGGGTAAAAATACGTGGGACACCCCAAAATGGAAAGTGGGTAAAAATACGTGGGACAGATGGAGTAATATATTTGTCAATAAACACTATTTCAAAATCTTTGTTGTGAATCATTAAAAGCTACTAATTAAATATACCACAAATTTAAAATTTAAATATACAATTCTTTAATTAAAAAATTGTCCAATTAATAAATAATTATATTTTAATTCATTATGTTATTATGGATTCATTACTACTATCTATTATCTTAAATTCATTAAAATTAGATTAAAATTTTTATTATAAATTGACTTTATAACTCAAGAAATTGGAAATTCAAAAAGTATTTAAATTCATCAATAATAATATTTAAGTGACCCACCCCATAATTGTTCGCTGCTAACCCACCTCGGTGTGGATCTTTCCTTTCTAAGCTCGGTGTCGATTTTTATTACATTCCTTGCTGATTTTTCTTTCTGGTCATGAGTAACAGATCCGGCCATTTTTCTCGTGGAATGGTTCATCACTTGAGGTGCCCTCGTCTTGCCGGTTGGACTTCTTCGGCTGCAGTTTCCGGCTGCTTGTCCTACTTGCTGCCGGTTCCTTTTGTAGGCACCTGAATTTTATTGCCTATTAAATAAAATATGTGGCAAATTAATGAAATAATTATCAATTAATTATTTATTTATTAAGGAATTTAAATAAATTAATTCCTAAAATAAATGAGTAAATAATTGATAATTAAGCCTTATCCAGTCCAGCAGGCCTAATTAAAGGAAAAAAGCCCAACATATCTTTTAAAGGAGAAAATATCTCTCAAGTGTTTATTTTCTCTACATATAAATAAGGGCCTACAGTCCTCATTCCAGACACACCAAAAAACATCTGAAGACGCGCTTCTGAAGAGATCAAGAATACGAGCAGTGCTCCCTTGAGATCTTCAAGCATCTTCAAGTCAAGACTTAAGATCTTCAAGCATCTTCAAATCAAGACTTAAGATCTTCAAGCATCTTCAAGTCAAGAACGGTCTGCGATCAGAGATCAAGGTTCTAAACCCCTCCGATCCGGCGTTTTTCCATCCAACCGCCTCCGATCAGAGATCAAGATTCTAAGCCCCTCCGATCCGGCGTTCTTCATATCAAATTCATCCAGCAGTCTCCGTGAAGTCAACGTTCTACCAAATTGAACAGCATTCTTCACAACAAATCTTCAAGTCAACGTTTTATCCGAACAAAGGCTCGACGCCTCTGGATAAATATTTTAAAGCTTCAAGTCAACCCCGAGCACGGACAAGCTTCATCTGAAGATCCAGCTCAGAAAGTTGATAAAGTCAAAGAAGTCAACTCAAGAGAGGAATCAGAGGATATCTAGAAACTGTTTACTTAAATTCTCAAGTTTAATCCATCTCGGATTATCATTGTAATATCTTTTGTGTTTATTATTTTAATAAATACAAATTTTGTTGTTACAAATTTTGGCACGCCCAGTGGGACAGTTTCGACCTCTCATCTCTTCTCTTTAAAAGTTCAAAGATACAAAGTATGGCTCCTCTCAGAATTGCAATAAGAAGGTCTCCTGTCTTAAAGCCTTCAGAGCTGCAGACTGTGAAGATTCAAAGGACAACTCCAATCAAGATTGCAATAAGAAGATTTACTGCCTCAAAGCTTTCAGAGTTGCAGGCTAAAGATGTCAAAGTCGTTACAAGAAGTATATCTGAAGGCTCCTCTATGACAAACCTTGTGGAGGAGATCTTTCTCGATAAGCCAATGCACAACGACAAAGATAGTGAAGGTGACTCTAACATCCAAACTCTTCAATCCATAGAAAATTCAGCGTATGACTCACCCATAGCCTCTGCCATGGCAACAAATGCTTCGTCTGTCGAAGAACAACTGGCAAGTTTGACTCAGTCCGTTGTTGCACTCACTAAACAAAGCCAAGAACAAGGTCTGTTGATATCCAAACTGATGGAAAAGATGGAGATAGCACAGACAAGCCATGCAGATGATAAGCAAGTTGAAGGTAAAGACGAGGAGGAAGACTCTTCGAAACATCATCTTTCTGAAAAGAAGCCAGTTGAAGAACATATACAAATTTCTGCTGACGGAATGCTCCCTATGAACCAATTGAAGAGCATCGTACTAGAGACAATAAAAGACAAATTTAAAGAGAGCTCAAATTCTTCTGTTGCCTATAAAAAGCCATATACAAAGAGAGTTGACAGGTTGAAGATGCCAATTGACTACCAACCTCCTAACTTTCAACAATTCGATGGCAGAGGCAATCCAAGGCAACATATAGCGCATTTCGTCGAGACATGCAATAATGCTGGAACCTTTGATGATCACATGGTCAAACAATTTGTCCGCTCACTGAAAGGAAATGCTTTTGATTGGTATGTCGACTTGAAAGCTAACTCTATCGACAGCTGGGGGCAAATGGAAAAAGAATTCTTTAATCGCTTCTACAGCACTCGAAGAACTGTTAGTATGATCGAATTGACTAACACTTGCCAGTGGAGAGAAGAGCCAGTAATCAATTATATTAATCGATGGAGAAATCTAAGCTTGAATTGTAAAGATCAATTGTCCGAAGTCTCTGCCATCAACATGTGCATTCAAGGAATGCAATGGAGTCTGCGATACATCCTCCAAGGGATTCAACCAAAGACTTTTGAAGAACTAGCTACAAGAGCTCATGATATGGAGTTAAGTATGCCATCAAGTGACTTCGAATTTCCAAGCAACAACTCTTATGAATTTGAAGACATTTCATTTGATGAACCTCTCGAGGAGGAATCACAGTCAAAGAAGCCAGTGTCAATAAAGATTCAAAGAAATGAAGTTAAAGCAAGAGAAAGTAATGCACCCAATGATTGGGGGCAATGAACTATTAACAAAGTCAATGCTCCTTGACACGAGCTAAAACTGTCTGCATTACGCTCCTTGATACGAGCTTAAACTGTTCAAGTCAAATCAAATCTCCTTGAGAAGAGATAAAACTCTCTGCATGTTTTGCTCATTTGATACGAGTTTAAACTATCTAACTCAAATCAAATCTCCTTGAGAAGAGATAAAACTCTCTACATGTTATGCTCCTTTGATACGAGCCTAAACTATCAAACTCAAATCAAATCTCCTTGAGAAGAGACAAAACTCTCTACATGTTATGCTCATTTGATACGAGCCTAAACTATCAAACTCAAATCAAATCTCCTTGAGAAGAGACAAAACTCTCTACATGTTATGCTCCTAGATACGAGCTTAAACTATCTAACTCAAATCAAATCTCCTTGAGAAGAGACAAAACTCTCTACATGTTATGCTCCTAGATATGAGCTTAAACTATCTAACTCAAATCAAATCTCCTTGAGAAGAGACGAAACTCTCTATACTCCTTGATATGAGTATAAATTGTCAGCAAAATTCAAGCTCAAGACTCCTCTGGAAGAGTATAAACTGTCTACAAATTCAAATTGAAGACTCCTTGACATGAGTATAAATTGTCAGCAAGTTCAAGTTCAAAGCTCTTTAACGCACGAGCATAAACTGCATGTTACTCCTGGCCCGTATGAGTATAAACTGTGTACGGTATCCCCTATTCAAACCAAATCATATTCTTTTGAACTACGTTATGACTTGATTCTCTTTGAAGAGGTACGTAGCCGCTTAGCACTTCACTAAGTTCAGTCATAATTCAGGCTTTTCGTATCAAGTTGCTGAGACAAGCAATAAAATTCAGTCATGTTGATCAATAATGGAGTGTCGCAATTTGTTCACTTCAACACAAAGGCGTCCGTGAACAAAGTGCGAGGGGGCATTTGTAGGCACCTGAATTTTATTGCATATTAAATAAAATATGTGGCAAATTAATGAAATAATTATCAATTAATTATTTATTTATTAAGGAATTTAAATAAATTAATTCCTAAAATAAATGAGTAAATAATTGATAATTAAGCCTTATCCAGTCCAGCAGGCCTAATTAAAGGAAAAAATCCCAACATATCTTTTAAAGGAGAAAATATCTCTCAAGTGGTTATTTTCTCTACATATAAATAAGGGCATTCAATCCTCATTCCAGACACACCAAAAAATATCTGAAGACGCGCTTCTGAAGAGATCAAGAATACGAGCAGTGCTCCCTTGAGATCTTCAAGCATCTTCAAGTCAAGACTTAAGATCTTCAAGCATCTTCAAATCAAGACTTAAGATCTTCAAGCATCTTCAAGTCAAGAACGGTCTGTGATCAGAGATCAAGGTTCTAAACCCCTCCGATCCGGCGTTCTTCCATCCAACCACCTCCGATCAGAGATCAAGGTTCTAAGCCTCTCCGATCCGGCATTTTTCCATCCAACCGCCTCCGATCAGAGATCAAGATTCTAAGCCACTCCGATCCGGCGTTCTTCATATCAAATTCATCCAGCAGTCTCCGTGAAGTCAACGTTCTACCAAATTGAACAGCATTCTTCACAACAAATCTTCAAGTCAACGTTTTATCCGAACAAAGGCTCGACGCCTCAGGATAAATATTTTAAAGCTTCAAGTCAACCCCGAGTACGGACAAGCTTCATCCGAAGAACCAGCTCAGAAAGTTGATAAAGTCAAAGAAGTCAACTCAAGAGAGGAATCAGAGGATAGCTAGAAACTGTTTACTTAAATTCTCAAGTTTAATCCATCTCGGATTATCATTGTTTGTTGACTTCACGGAGACTGCTGGATGAATTTGATATGAAGAACGCCGGATTGGAGGGGCTTAGAATCTTGATCTCTGATCGGAGGCGGTTGGATGGAAAAATGCCGGATCGGAGGGGCTTAGAACCTTGATCTCTGATCGGAGGCGGTTGGATGGAAGAACGCCGGATCGGAGGGGTTTAGAACCTTGATCTCTGATCACAGACCGTTCTTGACTTGAAGATGCTTGAAGATCTTAAGTCTTGATTTGAAGATGCTTGAAGATCTTAAGTCTTGACTTGAAGATGCTTGAAGATCTCAAGGGAGCACTGCTCGTATTCTTGATCTCTTCAGAAGCGCGTCTTCAGATATTTTTTGGTGTGTCTGGAATGAGGACTGAATGCCCTTATTTATATGTAGAGAAAATAACCACTTGAGAGATATTTTCTCCTTTAAAAGATATGTTGGGATTTTTTCCTTTAATTAGGCCTGCTGGACTGGATAAGGCTTAATTATCAATTATTTACTCATTTATTTTAGGAATTAATTTATTTAAATTCCTTAATAAATAAATAATTAATTGATAATTATTTCATTAATTTGCCACATATTTTATTTAATAGGCAATAAAATTCAGGTGCCTACAAATGCCCCCTCGCACTTTGTTCACGGACGCCTTTGTGTTGAAGTGAACAAATTGCGACACTCCATTATTGATCAACATGACTGAATTTTATTGCTTGTCTCAGCAACTTGATACGAAAAGCCTGAATTATGACTGAACTTAGTGAAGTGCTAAGCGGCTACGTACCTCTTCACAGAGAATCAAGTCATAACGTAGTTCAAAAGAATATGATTTGGTTTGAATAGGGGATACCGTACACAGTTTATACTCATACGGGCCAGGAGTAACATGCAGTTTATGCTCGTGCGTTAAAGAGCTTTGAACTTGAACTTGCTGACAATTTATACTCATGTCAAGGAGTCTTCAATTTGAATTTGTAGACAGTTTATACTCTTCCCGAGGAGTCTTGAGCTTGAATTTTGCTGACAATTTATACTCATATCAAGGAGTATAGAGAGTTTCGTCTCTTCTCAAGGAGATTTGATTTGAGTTAGATAGTTTAAGCTCATATCTAGGAGCATAACATGTAGAGAGTTTTGTCTCTTCTCAAGGAGATTTGATTTGAGTTAGATAGTTTAAGCTCGTATCTAGGAGCATAACATGTAGAGAGTTTTGTCTCTTCTCAAGGAGATTTGATTTGAGTTTGATAGTTTAGGCTCGTATCAAATGAGCATAACATGTAGAGAGTTTTGTCTCTTCTCAAGGAGATTTGATTTGAGTTTGATAGTTTAGGCTCGTATCAAAGGAGCATAACATGTAGAGAGTTTTATCTCTTCTCAAGGAGATTTGATTTGAGTTAGATAGTTTAAACTCGTATCAAATGAGCAAAATATGCAGAGAGTTTTATCTCTTCTCAAGGAGATTTGATTTGACTTGAACAGTTTAAGCTCGTATCAAGGAGCGTAATGCAGACAGTTTTAGCTCGTGTCAAGGAGCATTGACTTTGTTAATAGTTCATTGCCCCCAATCATTGGGTGCATTACTTTCTCTTGCTTTAACTTCATTTCTTTGAATCTTTATTGACACTGGCTTCTTTGACTGTGATTCCTCCTCGAGAGGTTCATCAAATGAAATGTCTTCAAATTCATAAGAGTTGTTGCTTGGAAATTCGAAGTCACTTGATGGCATACTTAACTCCATATCATGAGCTCTTGTAGCTAGTTCTTCAAAAGTCTTTGGTTGAATCCCTTGGAGGATGTATCGCAGACTCCATTGCATTCCTTGAATGCACATGTTGATGGCAGAGACTTCGGACAATTGATCTTTACAATTCAAGCTTAGATTTCTCCATCGATTAATATAATTGATTATTGGCTCTTCTCTCCACTGGCAAGTGTTAGTCAATTCGATCATACTAACAGTTCTTCGAGTGCTGTAGAAGCGATTAAAGAATTCTTTTTCCATTTGCCCCCAGCTGTCGATAGAGTTAGCTTTCAAGTCGACATACCAATCAAAAGCATTTCCTTTCAGTGAGCGGACAAATTGTTTGACCATGTGATCATCAAAGGTTCCAGCATTATTGCATGTCTCGACGAAATGCGCTATATGTTGCCTTGGATTGCCTCTGCCATCGAATTGTTGAAAGTTAGGAGGTTGGTAGTCAATTGGCATCTTCAACCTGTCAACTCTCTTTGTATATGGCTTTTTATAGGCAACAGAAGAATTTGAGCTCTCTTTAAATTTGTCTTTTATTGTCTCTAGTACGATGCTCTTCAATTGGTTCATAGGGAGCATTCCGTCAGCAGAAATTTGTATATGTTCTTCAACTGGCTTCTTTTCAGAAAGATGATGTTTCGAAGAGTCTTCCTCCTCGTCTTTACCTTCAACTTGCTTATCATCTGCATGGCTTGTCTGTGCTATCTCCATCTTTTCCATCAGTTTGGATATCAACAGACCTTGTTCTTGGCTTTGTTTAGTGAGTGCAACAACGGACTGAGTCAAACTTGCCAGTTGTTCTTCGACAGACGAAGCATTTGTTGCCATGGCAGAGGCTATGGGTGAGTCATACGCTGAATTTTCTATGGATTGAAGAGTTTGGATGTTAGAGTCACCTTCACTATCTTTGTCGTTGTGCATTGGCTTATCGAGAAAGATCTCCTCCACAAGGTTTGTCATAGAGGAGCCTTCAGATATACTTCTTGTAACGACTTTGACATCTTTAGCCTGCAACTCTGAAAGCTTTGAGGCAGTAAATCTTCTTATTGCAATCTTGATTGGAGTTGTCCTTTGAATCTTCACAGTCTGCAGCTCTGAAGGCTTTAAGACAGGAGACCTTCTTATTGCAATTCTGAGAGGAGCCATACTTTGTATCTTTGAACTTTTAAAGAGAAGAGATGAGAGGTCGAAACTGTCCCACTGGGCGTGCCAAAATTTGTAACAACAAAATTTGTATTTATTAAAATAATAAACACAAAAGATATTACAATGATAATCCGAGATGGATTAAACTTGAGAATTTAAGTAAACAGTTTCTAGATATCCTCTGATTCCTCTCTTGAGTTGACTTCTTTGACTTTATCAACTTTCTGAGCCGGATCTTCAGATGAAGCTTGTCCGTGCTCGGGGTTGACTTGAAGCTTTAAAATATTTATCCAGAGGCGTCGAGCCTTTGTTCGAATAAAACGTTGACTTGAAGATTTGTTGTGAAGAATGCTGTTCAATTTGGTAGAACGTTGACTTCACGGAGACTGCTGGATGAATTTGATATGAAGAACGCCGGATCGGAGGGGCTTAGAATCTTGATCTCTGATCGGAGGCGGTTGGATGGAAAAACGCCGGATCGGAGGGGCTTAGAACCTTGATCTCTGATCGGAGGCGGTTGGATGGAAGAACGCCGGATCGGAGGGGTTTAGAACCTTGATCTCTGATCGCAGACCGTTCTTGACTTGAAGATGCTTGAAGATCTTAAGTCTTGATTTGAAGATGCTTGAAGATCTTAAGTCTTGACTTGAAGATGCTTGAAGATCTCAAGGGAGCACTGCTCGTATTCTTGATCTCTTCAGAAGCGCGTCTTCAGATGTTTTTTGGTGTGTCTGGAATGAGGACTGAAGGCCCTTATTTATATGTAGAGAAAATAACCACTTGAGAGATATTTTCTCCTTTAAAAGATATGTTGGGCTTTTTTCCTTTAATTAGGCCTGCTGGACTGGATAAGGCTTAATTATCAATTATTTACTCATTTATTTTAGGAATTAATTTATTTAAATTCCTTAATAAATAAATAATTAATTGGTAATTATTTCATTAATTTGCCACATATTTTATTTAATAGGCAATAAAATTCAGGTGCCTACACCTTTCATTATAGCATCTTTCGTCTATGTTGGGCCCGTTGGGCTTTTGGCCAAAATGTAAGATAATTATGGCCTAGTGCCATTAATAATAAATATATATAAGATATTTATTATGATCAAATATCTTAAATAATGATATGGTTTAAATAAATAATATATATGAGATAAATATATATATTTATGGATAACAATCACATTGATAGAATGTGATTTGATAAAGATTTAATATCCCGATCTGGTCCTCTCTCCACCTATTAAAGAGACACAGTTTTATTAATTCTCTATCACATTAAGTCTTACGTACTGTCCCATAAAGAAAGGGGTGAGGAGAGAGAAACTAGTTCCCGGCGTAATTGACAGGAACGTATCGTTGGAGGACCGCCATTAGTGGCGTCTCAAGGTAAGTCTTCTAATCGTGTTGATGTGGTGTGAAAATCATGAAGATCTAAGATCCATGACAATTAATAAATTAATTTTTTATGAAATTATGCTTACATGTGGTATCAGAGCATGGTTTTGGATCTCATGATTTTTCATCTATTAATGTTTTATGATTAAAGTCAATTATGATAAGTTATTTGTCAATAGTATTAAAATGATTAGACTGTTTAATTTCGTGCTATATCATAAGTGATGAACGTAGTGGAAAAACATGATTACGAATTGAACGGATTGATTTAATTATTAATTCAGCATAATGAAATAATCCATCAATCATATTTTATGCTTTATGTTAATAAATAGCATAAATACTTGTTCTACATGATGATTATAACTGCATTATGAATAATAAGTATATCAATATTTTTATAATTTAAATTCATGAGTATCGATCACGGAATTATAATATAATATATTAGATTCACTTACATAAATTTGAGTGCATGCAGTTATTTGATTGGCAAAATATGAATCTTATGTCATTAATGATTAAGTTTTATGGAAATAACTTAAATTAAATTTCATAATTATGTGCCTTTTAAATTCACACATTATTATCTATCATGTGAATATTATGTATGATAATATGCAATTATAAGAAATTGATTAATTTTCTCTTAAATTTATCATGTTATTTACGTGTCATGATAATAATTGACATGAATAATAAATTGATCTATTTATGTAAGATAACTTATATGAGATTCTCACATCTCTTAATTATGATATCACCTTAATAAGGGATCTAAAGAATCTTTATAATTGACCTATGATAATGTCAGTAATTAAAGTTATTTAATTAAAGTTATTTTGGGATATATACTAATTAATTGATATTAGAATATCTCATGACTGTTTATGATATAGGTATTATTAAGATGCCAAATATATACATGATATCTTTATTGTGATATTTATGGAATGTTATGTATATTTATAATGACAGCATTAAGATTTTAGTTAATGATATTGAATGTGATTTATTAATCTTTATGAAAAGATTTGATTATTACTCAACTATTGAGTATAATCTATAATGAGAACATAATCTTTGATAAGATTATAATGAATAATTTAATAAACGATTTATATTTATTTAATGTTGGTCTGTTAATCACCAAAGTGGTCTGACCTGAAGGATTATAAAAAAAAATCGTATAATTAAATTTTAATTTCCCATATTTATGTGATACTTGAATAAAGATAATTTATTATATGGGTTATTAAAAATTTCATAATTATAAGACTTTAAATTCACCCAAAGGTGATTGCTAGTCTTTATAATTCATGAATATGAGTGTAATAAATTGATAATTAATATATTATGACAAACTATTTTGTATGTCCAAAGATGACAAAATAGTTTAATGAAAATATTTAATTATCAAATTATGTTAAATTTCAAGTATCATTATGATCATAATTTTATATTGTTGTATCGCCCAAAGGAGAACTTCAATATGCATTTATTGCTTTCGATCCTGAATCTGTTATTAAATTACTCAAGGTATTTATAGGAATAAATTATATTATTCTTATTCTTAAAATTACTTATATTATTTAGTCTCTATTCGCATGATGCATCTGTTCCATTACAAAATGGATTAAAGTAATTTAAATAGTGTGGATAAATCTAATTTCACCAAAGTGTTTTGGATTTTATTTATCACTTCAAGATAAATTGCTCATTTGCTTTGTAATAGCAATAAAGCTAAGTAATCTGACTATAATACTCGGGTTAGATCAAACAGACTGGCATAATGTTTATGCGAATGAATGAGACTAATAAATTAAGTCTAACATACCTAAATTACTAATAAATCTCTTGATGAGATGCTAATGACTACTTTAACTACCATAAAGTTTGATGGTTCTCATGGCACACATGAACTCATCATTAAAGATAATAAATATTGCAACAAGATTAAAGCCTTCCATAATGAACGTAGTTTACAAATTCATTACCTTCTAAGTATGACATATTCCTAATAAACTATAACACCATGAAAGACAAATGGAATGTGAATTAAATTCATGTAATTTAATGATGGTTCAAAAGGAAAGAAGGTTTAAGAAACAATTTAAAATTTAAACATTATGTTCGTTTAAAAGTAATGAAGTTTGAACTAAACGTGGCTTTAATGTTTGGGGAAACTTTCCAAACGAATTATTCCAAAAAGATTAATTAAGAATAAAGCCTTTCATGAGATAGGCTTTTACTGATCTTGATATTTGTGTGAATTGCATTAAAGAAAAGCAAATAAAACACACAAAGAATAGAGTCACGATAACTACACAACTTCTTATAATAGTTTATACCGCTAAATGTGAATCTTATGATAATACCCTTCTTAAAGGAATAATAATATTCCATCATTTTTAATTTTAATTTTAATTTTTCACATTATGATTATATTTATCTTTGCAAGAAAATTCTCATTCTATAAATGCTCGATAAGCATTTATTAATGATGTTAAGAAAATTAGATAGAAAAGTGAAAATTACAAAGATTGGAAGAAGTGATGAATTTTATGGAAAGTGTGATGGATTATCATGCCCAATCACTTAATTACAGGAAAAACTGACATTTATACTAAATGTTGCACACCATAATAAATTGGTGTAGCAGAATGACATAATCGTACTTTAATAAATATGGTTATAAGTATGTTGAATGATTAATCTATACCCATATTTTGTGGATTTATGCACTTAAAATTGCCACTTACGTGATGGTCGAGTTTTTAGTAAAACAGTTTAAAAAAAAATCCTTATGAACTTGTAGAAAACTCGATCTTAGGCAGTTGCATGTTTTAAATTGCCCGGCAGGGATTATGATTTACATCCATATGAAAAGAAATTGGATATAAGAAAATTAAGTTATTTCCTTATAAATTATCCTTAAAGTCTAAAAGGTATGAATTTTATGGTCTTAACTATAGTACAAGAATTTTAAAACTAGAATGTCAAATTCATTAAGAATTGTAAAATCAGTGGGAGTATGAAACCATGAAATGTGGTTATTGAAGAAGTTGGGTGGAGAATTTGAAAATACATTTATCTAAACTTCTTCTAAAGTTGTTATATAGTTGTTAAATAGTCAAACAACTTTTAAGTACAACATTAAGTTATTCTACTCTCTTAAAGGATCCGATTTTACTAAATCAATTATCAATGAGCTTTCATTAAATATATCATATCAAATACCATTAAGAATATCTGAAGGACAATATATCCGCTATTTCTAACGATTGCATATGTGGTATAATAAAATGAGCTAAATTTGACATTATAATAAAAGCTAAAATTTCAGTTTTGGAATAAGTCATGGAAGTACTAATTCTATTAAATGAGTAAATTCAATGAAAGGCGAGTTGAAATCAATGGCTCATAATGAAATTTAATATCTTGTTAGAATTGCCAAAGAGTTATAAAAGAATTTGAAACGGATGTATCTTTATGATGGCGATTTCCAAAGATATAAAATTAGATTTGTTGCTAAAGATTTTACTCAAAAAGATGACATAATTATAAGGAGATATAACAAATTATTTCTTTACAAGACTCTATTAGAATTATCATGGCTTTGGTAACTCATTATGACTTAGAGTTGCACCAAATGAATGTTATGCCTACTTTTCTAAAAGGTGATTTGGTAGATGATCAAGTTATATGGATCAACTCAAGAGTTTTTCCATTAAAGGAAAATATCACATGGCGTGTAAACTTAAAGAATTAACATACAAACTTAAGCATGCTTTCCTATAAAGATATCTTTTGGATTTAAGAAAAACATCATAAACGGTGTACATATATATCTGAAAGTTAGTGGGAGCACATTATTTCTATACTTGATGATAAACTTGCTTGCAACTGATGATCTTGGTTTATTATGTGAAACCAATAAATTTCTCTCAAAGAACTTTAGAATAAAACATATGATGAGACAATTAAAGATATCTCTGTAAGTATATGTTAATAAAGTTCAATAGAGGTTATGGATGGAAAAGTGTTTGTAAAGAACGTTCCAATCCGGAAGGGAGATAAGTTTAACCTTATGTAATTTCCAATAATGAATTGGAACGTACTACAATATTCCTTATATGTATATTATTGGTAGCTTAAGATATACAAGATTGTATAAATACCAAATATCAGTCTTACTGTTAGAATGCTTGGTCATTATTGAAGTGATTCATAAATGAATGACCAGAATGTTGCATAAGGAAATATTATAAGGTATTCTAATGAACTAAAGCACTCGTGCTTACTTATCGAAAATTTAATTACTTAGATGTAATTAAATATAGATTCAGATTAAGATGATTATATGATGCAAAAAGGTTCACTTTGACTTTTACGTTTCTTAGTCGGGGATATTGTGTCATGAAATATTGTGAAGAAGTTTCTAAAAACTACATTCACTATTAAAGTTAACTTGTGGCATGATTTGAAGCTATAATTTAAGGACATTAAATGTGGAGTTTAATTTCAGGACTTGAAATAAGTTGACAATAATGTCAAGTCGCTGAAAACTTATTATGATAATTCCGCTGCATTGTTCTTATTTAAAACGATGGATATTCCAAAGTTGCTAAAACATATGGAATGAAAGTATTTATCATTAAGAAGAACTTTAGAAACAAAGATGTCAATTGAGCATAATGGCATCCAATGACACCAATCTTATGATTTCGGATCCGTTATGCAAATGATCTTCTCTAAAGATATTCATTGAATGTACATGAATATGAGATCATTGAAAAGTTGTAACAAACTTATTATGAACAATTGGCATTAAGAGCTCATTATGTTTTGTTTCTAATTGATATATCTTGTTTTGTCATTTTAGTATACATGAATGTTGACATTAATAAAACAAGATTTTATCTCAAATTTGGGATACTTATGTGGACCATTATTGATCCTTACGAGTTATGTTGAGTAGAAACCTAATATCATAGTACATGGAAGGAACTATGTCGAGTAAATGATATAGAACCGCTATGACTTGTGTTAATCTATACTCAATATTGACTTTATGAGTTGACCAGTTAATTTATCTTATGTCGCGCATATTATGTAAATTATTTAAACCTTTACGTTTAAAGTTTAATTCTGTCACTCGGCCAAGTGGGAGAATGTAAGATAATTATGGCCTAGTGCCATTAATAATAAATATATATAAGATATTTATTATGATCAAATATCTTAAATAATGATATGGTTTAAATAAATAATATATATGAGATAAATAAGGTCATATATATTTATGGATAACAATCACATTGATAGAATGTGATTTGATAAAGATTTAATATCCCGATCTGGTCCTCTCTCCACCTATTAAAGAGACACAGTTTTATTAATTCTCTATCACATTAAGTCTTACGTACTGTGCCATAAAGAAAGGGGTGAGGAGAGAGAAACTAGTTCCCGGCGTAATTGACAGGAACGTATCGTTGGAGGACCACCATTAGTGGCGTCTCAAGGTAAGTCTTCTAATCGTGTTGATGTGGTGTGAAAATCATGAAGATCTAAGATCCATGTCAATTAATAAATTAATTATTTATGAAATTATGCTTACACCAAATGCCGGTCTTCTTTCTCAAAGTATTGGGCGAAGTTTGTCTTGGCCCATAGCCTTACACTTGTGGCCTATTTAATCGCCTATTTGTGACCCTCTCGGGTAGAACGTGGATTTGAATTCTTGTGTGAGTTCAACGGGAATCTGAGCACTGTGGAGTTCATCCCTCGACCACCTTCTCCGGCGATGACGAACACGGACGAGATGACGAGGATCTATACCTAGCAGTGGTATCAGAGCGGGTTTCGTCGTCCGTCCATCTCCCGAAGCTGCTGTCCGTTAGCCACCGGTGGGAGATCGCCGCCGTCCGGCCGCCGCCGGATTTCCTCACTGGAATCACGATATGAGTCGCGATCTGACCGGAGCAGAGCCGCCGGGCTCTGAAGGACCGGATTCGTGACTTCTGCCGCCACTGGCTATTACAGCCCGCCCGCCGCCGCACCGCCGTCACTGTAGATCTGCTTCGATCTTCCCAGATCCGACGCCTGCCGCCGCTGGATCTAGTCGCCGAAAATGCGACGCCGTCGCGCTCATCATCCGGACCACCGCCGCTGCCCAGATCCATCCGTGCTTAGCACCGCCCGCCGGAATCACGTCGTGGATCTGCCTGGATCTGAAAGAGGGCGTCTTCGATCGGCCGACGCTCCTGTCCAGCCGCTAGGGTTCTGAGCGCCGCTGCTGTCCAGATCGCGCCGCAGTCCTGCTCGCCACTGAAGGTCTCCGTTGTTCCACCACCAGCCTGCTGCTCGTCAATGCCGCCCTCCTCGCTGTACACCGAAAACGCGACGAGGGGCAGTCGCTGTCAGACTAGTCGCCACCAGTTGGAAGCGGTTGCTGTTGTTCGACGACGCCAACGCTGCCAGAGCAAGGGCTTCAGACACCAGCCGCTAGGGTTCCGCCTGGAGCTGACCACCGGTGCTGTCTCATCCACCAGCAGTAGACCACCGCGACCTGTCCTCTAATCGCCGGTGACAGCCGCCCACTGCCGGAGCAAGGGTTCCGCGTGTCAGCCATTTGTGGTCAGTTCATCCAGCTGCTGACCACCGCCGACCGGAGCTGACCGCCGGATACTGTCGGATCAGTTGACCGCCGGAGCTGACCGCCGGATCTACTGACCGCCACCGTTGACCGCTGGAGTTGACCGCCAGCGTTAGGGTTCCGATCAAATTGGGCTCTCCACTTGGTGATAGGGGAGTTTCTCTCATCCTCTTTGTTATAGATTTGTTCTATTTTCTAACTTAGATATATCTTTGTGATACCCTGAGGCGGTTGGTCCTCCTTTGTGATGCTCTGAGATGGCTGGTCCTCTCTTTGTGAGATTTTTCTGTGATATTTGTTATCCTGCTTCCGTTGTGTGTACTCTTGATTGTCAGTTCATTTCTTCGTATGGTGTGGTTTGTGCTTTGTGCTTAAAGAATGGCTTATAATCCCTTTGGCATGACTCCTTTTGATGCTAAAACTGATTTCAAAATTTGGAAACAAAAAATGAAATGTGTTTTGGTTCAACAACGTGTCTATAAGGCCATTGATGGAACACATGCTGCCACTGTAACTGAAGAACAGAAATCTGATATGAATGAGCTTGCTTTGTCATCCATTACTTTAAATCTCTCTGACTCTGTGATAAGAAAGGTTGGTCAATTTGAGTCTGCTGAAAAAATGTGGAAAAAGTTGGATGAATTGTTCAATGTGTCATCTTTGCCTAGTAGGATGTTCTTGCTTGAAAAATTTTTCAGTTTCAAATTGGATTTGAATAAGGACATTGATGAAAACTTGGACATGTTTACAAAGCTCATTATTGATATTAAGCAATCTGGTGATAAGCACATTGATGAGTATTCCCCCATTGTCTTGTTAAATGCTATTCATGAATCTTATTGTGATGTCAAATCTGCTATTAAGTATGGTCGTGATGATGTTACTCTAGATGTGGTGGTTAATGCCTTAAAAAGCAAAGAGCATGATTTAAATCACAATGGGGGTGATAAGAATTCTGGGGGTGTTATGTTTGTTAAGGGAAGGCATAATAATAAGTTTAAGGCTAAGAAGCATAGATGCTATAATTGTAATGATCATGGCCATTATGCTAACAAATGTCCCCACCCCAAGAAGGATAAATCTAGTGAACAAGCCAATGTTGTGACTTTTATGTCTGTGTGACTGCGTGTGCTTGTTTCTCTTAGTGAGGTGGAGCATGTTGTGTGCATTAGAATGTGGTGTAACATTTGATTGTTGTTTGTCTGTGTGACTTTTATGTCTGTGTGACTGTATGCGTCTGTGTGACTTTTATGTCTGTGTGACTGTGTACGTCTGTGTGACTTTTATGTCTGTGTGACTGTGTGCGTCTGTGTGACTTTTATGTCTGTGTGACTGCGTGTGCTTGTTTTTCTTAGTGAGGTGGAGCATGTTGTGTGCATTCGAATGTGCAAAGAGCATGATTTAAATCACAATGGGGGTGATAAGAATTCTGGGGGTGTTATGTTTGTTAAGGGAAGGCATAATAATAAGTTTAAGGCTAAGAAGCATAGATGCTATAATTGTAATGAGCATGACCATTATGCTAACAAATGTCCCCACCCCAAGAAGGATAAATCTAGTGAACAAGCCAATGTTGTGACTTTTATGTCTGTGTGACTGCGTGTGCTTGTTTCTCTTAGTGAGGTGGAGCATGTTGTGTGCATTCGAATGTGGTGTAACATTTGATTGTTGTTTGTCTGTGTGACTTTTATGTCTGTGTGACTGTGTGCGTCTGTGTGACTTTTATGTCTGTGTGACTGTGTGCGTCTGTGTGACTTTTATGTCTGTGTGACTGCGTGTGCTTGTTTCTCTTAGTGATGTGGAGCATGTTGTGTGCATTCAAATGTGGTGTAACATTTGATTGTTGTTTGTCTGTGTGACTTTTTTGTTCTATGTGAACTGTTCGTGTGTCATGAGAACTGTGAGTTCTAATCTATGTGATTACATGACTATGTGAACTTTGTGTTTTCTTGAGCTTGTGTGCTCCATTTATTTTATCCTTGGGATAATTTAAACATTCTGTGACTGTGTGTCCGTGATCTTTGCTCCTGCTTAGATTTGTGTATCTTTTGTGATACCTTGACTTTGTGTCAAATTTCTGGATCTTGCATTTGACTTTGTATTTTTTCGTTTTGCAGGTGTCCGGGAAAAGTGCAATGATGAATTCCCATTTAGTTATACACAAGGGTAGATGATTTGGGCCAAGGTGGAGATTTGTTGGGCCCGTTGGGCTTTTGGCCCAAATGCCGGTCTTCTTTCTCAAAGTATTGGACCAAGTTTGTCTTGGCCCATAGCCTTACACTTGTGGCCTATTTAATCGCCCATTTGTGACCCTCTCGGGTAGAACGTGGATTTGAATTCTTGTGTGAGTTCAACGGGAATCTGAGCACTGTGGAGTTCATCCCTCGACCACCTTCTCCAGTGACGACGAACACGGACGAGATGACGAGGATCTATACCTAACAGTCTAAGGCAGAATTCGGCATCTCCTGCTCTATCGGTGCTATCTGCCAGCTACAGATAGATGGTCAGCTTGCTGCCGTTAATTCTGGATTTTTTCCAGTTTGGGCTAGCCTTCCATCAACTTTTCCAAGCTATCCCAATAACTTTCCACTTCTAGGGGCTTTAGCATTAATTGCTCCATTTTGTCTTCTCTTCCCACTCGTTTTCTTTTCGTTGTTTCATTGTAGGTGTGGTCCAAGTCCCCCTTCTTTTGAATCTTTTGCCACCTATTCCTTGTCTTTTATCTTCCTGGTTTTCTTGGCCGACTACAGTAGTACTGTTTCCTTTGATTCTTCATCCTTGGTGCTTACTGTTTCAGTTTAGGCATATTTTATTTTAGAGACTAAGCTTTGTTTTTTTTTTTTTATAATCTTTTTTAGTCTCTTTTGGGCGGTTTTTTATCGCATCTTTTTGCTTTCACTTGATTTCTCATCTCGTGCGCTAAAACAAAAAAAAGGGTCTTTTGATATAGTAGTTTTGGACTTAGTCATTGGCTCTATCTCTTGCTCTTTCATAGACTCACAAGGCCAACAATCCCTTCATGCCTTGGCCAGCTCTTATTGTACACCTTGACTAGCTCGATACAAGTGCAAACAGTGAACAAAGGAGGAGTTGGGCTCCTCACTCCAGCGCGGTGATGCGCGTTTTCTTTTCATGCAAAATTAATCCCCAAGTATTAAGGATATCAATTGCAGCTTAAGGGGATACTAACTGTTAGGTACAAAATGGATTCTATATTTACTATTAGATACAAGGCTAAATTTTAATTACTATGAGATACAAAATTGCACAATGGAATGCCCATATTGCCCTCTTAATTAATGACGTGTACAAGCTTAAAAATAGTATAGAATTTATTTCTCTTTCATCAATCCCTTAATATGTGGGATTTGCACAATATCTAATCTATCTTTACGTTACGGATTAGAATCACATGACCGTACAAAATACTATCAAATATATTTGAGAAACATGACCGTACAAGATACTATCAAATATATTTGAGAAAGATAAGACAACTTTCTGACCCAATTAATTTTAATGAGATGTTTACACAATATGTGACATTGTTGCACAATTTGTTACATTTTTGCACAATTTTTGAATATGGCTGCACAACCTGATGAGATGTTATTATGTGAATCACATTTCTTATAGATTTGCGCAACATAGTTGTTAAAAGTAAAATGATCAAAAGTAAATAATTCTATTGGACATAAAATTATATTTAGATGTTATTTGTTATAAATCATATTATTTTTCCGTATGTTAGATTGTAATGATTAATGCTATACAATCGATTACATAGTTGAACAACCATTTAATATGCTTGCACAATCTATTATATTGTTGCACGACGAGTGCATCGTTGGCATCCTTCCACACTTTCATCATCTTAATCCTATCGCCCCTGAAACTGAAGAAATACCCCCAACTGCGTAGCCTCCATGAGGCAGAGAATGAACAACTCCCTCAGTAACTTGCTGCTGCTTCAACCACTAGTCTGCAACATTAGACATTGATGCAACGTTAGACATTGACAGCATCCTCTCTTGATCCTGACCAATCTTGTGCGAAATCCACACATTCCCTTTCATCTTATACATGGCCAGACACAACATTCGTCGCGCCATTGCGGAGGAATTTCTCTCACCTAACAACCCTAGTGAAGCAAAAAAAAAAAGAACAAAAAAGAAAGTGATTTCTACGAAAATGAGATTTATGAAGAATTGGGAAGCCACTGAAGACTATGGGAAGCCGCTGAAGCTTTTCGTCGATCTCTTTCAAATCTGCAAATGTTTCTCTCTCACGCACAATATGGATGAGATAATTGAGAAATCTTTGAAATAAGGAAAATCAATTTGAGATAGTAAAGGAAATTGGATAATATTTTGAGATTTTATTGTGATTTGAATATTAAATTAAGGTTATAATAGACATAACATTATATTATTTTGCATCTATTAGTAATAATTCAAGTTGAATGTATTTAATAGTAATATTCTCAATTAACGTGTACTACACAATAATTATTCCCAGTTTAAACAAGCGACCAAGTTAAATATCGAACCCAAAGAACGGTGTATTATCAATTTAATTATAAACTAAATTAATTAAGACAAGTGACAATAAAGATTGAGGATTTTAATCTAATAACTAATATGTAAAAAATTAAATAATAATTAAAAATAAAATTGCACTGGAAGAATTCGAAGTAAAACCAAGTGTGTTGGCATACTCTGCCTTGTGGATTATGGGCGCATCACTAAACCATGTAAATATACTCTATAGACACAAGTAAATATGCATGTAGCACGTGTGAATAACCTCGAAGCAAGAGATATAATTTCACCACCCCTTTCTAGGTACTATCAGTATCAATTATTTTCCACGTCTGGTAACTAACCCGATATGATCTCCCTTTATAGGTACTACAAAATTACCATCTTTATCCTACTTACTAACCCGAATTCAATTTAATTAATAAGCATTCATATATGACAGTTATAATAAAGCTTCAGAATTCCCTCACTTAGAATCATAACGTAAAATCCTGTTCAGTAGCGAACGCACTCAATCAACAACCAAGATATATATTCAGACTCTATATAACATTTGAAGATGCACAAAATGACTGTGAATATGAATTAAAAATGCATAATCACATATGAAATAATTCCACAAGTAGTGTTGTACGGAGGACACACAAGAGAGTTTAATTAATTCATAAAACTTTCAAAACCCTAGACTACCAAAATGGTTCTAGCCCATGATGTTATGAAGAACAATCATGGGTATTGGATAGATCTTACACATATATCTGGAAAATATAAGATAAAATAGGAAATGAATAAAACCCTAGATGTGGGCATTGTTGCGTCCTTCTCCATCTTGAATCCTCCTCTTGGTTCTTCTCTTGATTCAACAAACGAATCTTCACAGTGATGGATGGATGGAAGAAGGGATGGATGTAGAGAATGTGTGGGGGTGATCTCCCCTTGTGAGGTGGTGTAGGATGCTTCAGGCCTCACATGAATAATGATGTAAAATATATATAGGTATGAGAAGAGAAAGAAATAAAGAAAGAAAAGATATGGATGAATCATGGAGGATTATTTGATATGGAGATTAATTGTGCTCCAAGAAATAGGAAAGATGGGCTAATTTTAGGAAATTTTCGAAAATTCCCGTCGGCAGCTGCGCGACCTCATGATTCTGAGCATAAATTCCTCGTCCGAATTCCAATTTGAGTGATTCCTGAGCCAAAACGATCCTCTCTTCCGTGACTTTTCAACCATGTATAACACCATCGGTAATGAGCTCTATACGAATATAGAAAAATTATGGAAGTTGAACGTGCATATTTCAGCATTCTTCTAACTTTGCACTTTTGATCCCTTTTTCCACCTAAAATACAATAAAACACCTCAAATGCATTTTTTTCTCAAATATATTGAATATAAGATACTTGTGATAATCTATTTTAATAGTTCTCATAAAAAAAGTGTTAAATTGGATATTAAAACACGCTTATTTTCACTTTCATCATCAATCCCCAAACTTACACGTTGCTCATCCCGAGGCAACAAAATAAAATAAAGAGAGAGTAAGAAAATTAGCGGGAAAATAAGGACTACGACCAATACCCCATTCAAATACAATTGTCCTCAACTTAGGTCATGCAACTCTCATTACATGTAATGATCAATTCATAGGATACAAGATAAGACAATCATCACCTATTCAAATGCTCCATTGACATGTTCTCACGGGAAGTATATATCACTCGCAATTAAGTGTAAAAGATGTACACTTATGGTTAAGGTGTTTACGCTCAAATTCAATTTAAGTGCAAGCGTAACAATAAGTTTGTCAAATAACTCAAACTCTCTACCACTAAAAGTATGATTCGACAATAGGATCAAAAATAACTTTTCTTTTGGATGTAATGTCGGCTCTTTGGTTAAGGTAGGAAATATATGGATAAGTGACTCAAAACTTGGATAAATCAAGCCTGCAGTCTCTCTCGATCTTTCATTCTTTCTCATCACTTCAATTAAGCAAAATATCCTCCTCAACTCATTCACTTTTTTTTCAAGCACAACATTTTTTTTTCTTTTTTTTTTCTTTCTTGAGGTACCAGTTTTAGACACTACCTCTCGCATCCTCCATAGGGTACTAGATTTGAGCACTACTCTAGGGAGTTTGACTCCATGGAGTACTAGATTTAAGCACTACTCCATGATTCTCCTTCGATGCAATTTCAAGCTCAATCACTGTTTCAACACCAATTTCATTCCTTTCCAAACTGTTATAAAGCTCTATATACTCACTTTGAAAAACCATTAATTCTCTTCATAATGGACAATCAAGGCTCAAAAAAATTCGGATACTCAAAGTGATTATTTTTCGTAGGCTGCCAAATAATGAGGTTTTAAGGCTCAACGAGGCTAACTACGGATAAACATCATTCGGTAGAAAATTATTTGGCTAAGTGAGTTATATATTCAAAGATGACCTTAAATCATCTCTATTATCAAACACACGTGTAGTTTCAAGTAAGACAATAGGCAAGTTCTAGAATACACGCACAAGAATGATACTCACCAGAAAAGAAATATCATGTGATTATGTAACATGAATAAGGCTCAAAATCTCATATGAATTTTTTTAAGAAGTAATAGAGCATTTTTCAAGGTAAGCAATATCCCACAAGTATACATAGAACTTTATATCACAATATAACTCAAGTACACTTCCTTCATCAATTTCAAAAGCATATGAATTTCAGGCACAATTTAAAAATATAAGCTAATGTGGATCACCAAAATAAAAAATTCAATCCTTCTACTCCCATGAATTAAAAGCACACATAAAAATAAGAATAAGGAAACGAGGGCACCTGATTTTCATCCTTGATCACGAGCTCCTCGAGTTGTTCAACTCGGTCAGGTCAAAGCCTCAGTGTAGAACACATCTTACCACTCTAGTATCCTTTTCTATCATCAAAACTCAAACACACTCATGACCACATGATTCATCAATAATAATAGGAGATACCAGAAAAAATCAAAAAGAAGAAAACTTAAAAACTCGACCACTAACACTAGGAAGCACACAAAAACAATACACAAAATATTAGAAATATTACAAAAAATCGACATGCCAACACCGGTTAAAATATTAATATGCCGTAAAAAATCAACCCCCTAACAAATAAACAACCAAAGAACGGAAAAAGTATACCTTAGAGCTCATAAGACGAGGTAAAGTACATCACTAATGAGTGATATTTTCACCTAGATATTAATGTCTTTTTATATATATTTTCATATTATTTTATCCGTATTTACGTGTTATTTAGTTGTATTTTGTGTTTTCATAGAAATGTGTGTGAATGAGCTTAAATGTATGATTTTCAGGTAAAAAGAGATTCTAGACGCAAAGAGGAAGACGTAGGAAAAAAATGGATCTCAGTTCAGAGTTGAAACAAGGGAGAACGAGCTAAAATGGAAGAAGGAAAAATAGGACTGCAAGGACATGGGCCATGTACCGAACACGGTCCGGTAAGAAGTGGCCCTGCTACATCGTCAGAAGCCCCTACACGGCCACCCCTGTGGTCGTATGGAGAAAATGGGTCGTGTGCAGGAACACGGGCCGTGTACCAAACACGGCCCTATAAGCAAAAGCCGTGTACTGACACTCAAAATACCTACACGGCCATCCCTGTGGCCGTGTACCGCACACGAGCCGTGTAGGTGCTGGAATCAGAAAAAAATCAGAATCCTTCTAGAAGCTTTCCAAGGGGTATAAATACCCAATACTTCAATTTTAGATGAGATTTTTCGTGGGTTTGAGGCTGCACACACACACACCATTTCTCCCATTTTACACCACCATCTTCATCCATTCACCATCCATTGGATCTACCTTTATCCCACTATCAAAAACTTCATCCAATTGAGGAAAAGAAGCAAGGAAGAGAGGAAGATTGCAAGGGGAAGAAGAAGATCACCATTGGAGGCATCCAAGAGAGTTTTCATCCAACTTTTGTATTGAATCCTATTATTTATCATGTTTTGTATGGATCTTAATGTCTATGTTAATGTTCTTATGAATATGGTAGGCTAATCTCTCTTGTGTGATTAGCATCATGAAAGTTGTTAGATAATTTTGGGGATTTGTGTATTTTAATTCATATGTTAATTGGGTAAATGGATTTTCTATCATTGATGTTTGAGATCTTGAGGTTTATGATGGTTTATGTGTTTAGTTGTTCTAAATATGTGATTAGATTGAGAAATCAATTATATGTTTAGGATAATTGAGTGAATCATTTCATCAAACACTTCATGTGCATTATAAATTGTAAAGAGATTGAGAAATCCTTTATAATTTAGAACCCTTTGATAGAACATGTGATTGGTTTGATCGAGAGGTTGATTAATTGTGTGAAGGGACTCTCATTTCTAGCTTAGTACCTAGTTGGAATTGTTTGAGTGAGAACCAATCCATTGAGCTATTCAATATTCATATCCTATCCATCTCGAGAGGGAGTTTAGGTGAATTTAGTGTTGGCCCTTAATTCTATATCCATGATACATATGAATTTGATACCTAATTCCTAGAATTATCACTTCTTGATTGTTGTTTTAATCTCACTTTTACTTAACTTGGAAATCCACCCTTCATCTATCTATCTTGTTTGTTGATCATTTCTTGCTTGCTTGCTTTGATTGATTTTATTTACTTGTTTCAACAACCTCCTTTGATGATTCGTCTCTACAAAATTACAAGAATTATGAGATCGCTTAAGCTCTAGTACCTACCTCCCTGTGGTTTGATAAATTATTTTAATTGGTCATTCCTACAACAAAATGGCGCCGTTGCCGGGGAGGCAACGGTTGCTAGTAGCTTGAAGAAGGATCATTTCGAGTAATCTTAATAGAGATATTTTTTTTTATTTACTTTTTGTTATTTGGTGCTTGAAATTTTTTGTTCTAACTTATTTTCTTTGTGAAGGTGTTTGCAAACGAGGTCAAGAGGGACACAATCGGAGCCCATTGACGTAGAATTCGAACAAACTTTTCGAAGAAGGAGAAGGGAGACCAAGAAGAGTGATAAGATGGAGAATTTTCAAGGTGATAATCATGTGGAAATAGAGCATGATGGGGAAGGAGGGCAACATGTGAACGTGCAAGACAACGCACCTCAATTCAATGGCAATCCTCCTCAACATGCCTATCAAAATATTGGAGTTATGAACAATCAAGCTTTGCTTCAACAAATGGTGCAACAAGTTCTAAGGCAACAAGGCTTTCTACAAGCTTTTGCTCCTCCTCAACAAGCATATGTGCCACCACCACCACCTCCGGTTCAACATGAAATTCATAATGATCAAAGGGTGATCCGAGATTTCTTTATGCCGAGGGCGATGCCACATATGATGGGTCCACCAATCAATGCCAACAACTTTGAAATTCAGGCGGGCTTGATTTCTATGGTGTGAGACCAACAATTTGGTGGAACTCCGAATGAGGATCCGAATGCACACTTAGCTCAATTCATTGAGATTGCCAATATGGTGAGATGAACGGAGTGAGTGGGAATTGTATAAGAATGAGGTTGTTTCCATTTTCATTGAGGGATAGAGCTCAAGCATGGCTATCTATCATTACTCCCGGTACGTGCAACACATGGGATGAGCTTGCACAAATATTTTTGAACAAGTATTTTTCACCTTTCAAGACGCTTCAAATGAAGAGCTTGATCACTCAATTCAAGCAAATGCCTCAAGAGAGTTTTTATGAAGCGTGGGAAAGGTTTAAGGATATGCTACGCAAGTGTCCACAACATGGATTCCCGGAGAACCAACAAGTTGGATTTTTCTACCAAGGTTTGATAAATGGGCAAAGAATGTATGTTGATACTTCGGCGGGGGGATCCGTACTTGGAGTGACTCCGAAAAGGGCTATACATATTTTTGATAAGATTGCTACAAACATATATCAATGGCCATCGGAGAGAGTAAGTGGATGCTATGGTTTTGAGAATTTTGATCAAGGGCAGCAATTTAGTGTGAAGAGTGTTAGTGTTGATCAAAGTACGCCAAGCATGGAAAAGATAGTGGCGGAGGTTATGAAACAAATGAGCTTGAACCAATGTGTGAATAATCAAGGAGCTAATATGGTTGAGGGGCTACAAGTTGATCAAGGTGTGATACCTCCGAATATTGTAAGTGAAGAACAATGGGCCAACTCTATGCCACGTGTGGAAATGTGTCATACATGCAAGGAAGAAACTACCAAGAGAATTACCAAAATAATTTTCAAGGTAGTTTCAACCAAGGTCAAGGGAATTATCCACCAAGGCAAGGAGGCGTTAGTGGTCAAAGTAGTGGAAGCTCATACCCACAACAACAACAAAGGCAAGGTAACTTCTCCTACTCTAATTCGAGCAATGCGGTTGCTTATCCTCAGAGATATCAACCGAGGGCAAAGGCATCGAACAATGAGGGAAGAGCATCAACCGATGAGCTACTTGAATAATTGATAGTATCAAGCAAACCTCGAGATGAAGCTTTGAAAAAGGTAGAAGAAGCAAATGAAAAGAGAGTAAAGGCTTTGGAGTATAATGTTGGACAAATTGCAAGTTCTTTGAGCGCTCAACAAAAAAAAAATTTCCGGCCACACCCGAGATTAATCCGAAGGCTCAATATTTGTTTGTTGATACGGATAAGGAACGAAAGGTTGAAGAAGGGTTAGTGGAAAGCAAGGGTGTTGGAGAAATGAAAGAAGAGAAGGGTCCTAAATGGATACCTAAGTGGAAGAGGGTGCAAGAGGAAAAAAAGTGGACGAGAAAATGAAAGAAGAGGAGTACAAACGTGATTCCCTACCCACAAATGTTTGTAAAGGAGGAGAAGAAAAAGGAATTTAAAGAGCATGTGAAGAATCTTAAGAAGTGTGAGGAAAAAAAGAAAGAAGAGCAATCCGAAACAAGTAAGTCGATACAAAAAGGGGGGCCTACAAAAGTTGGTGATCCGGGGAAGTTTAGAATTTCTTGTGATTTTGAGGGAAAGAGTACCCTTGATGCATTGTGTGACTTGGGGACAAGCGTCAACGTGATGTCTCATGCCACGTTTAAAGACCTTGAAGTTGGAGAGCGAAAGCCTACTACTATCCATCTTGAAGTAGTAAATGGAGAAGTTGTGAAGCCACTAGGAATTATTGAAGACATGGAGGTGAATGTGAAGGGGCTAGCTTTTCCGGTTGATTTCATTGTGTTAGAAGTGAAGGCGGACCCTCGAGTTCCACTCATTTTGGGAAGGTCATTTCTAGCTACGGGAAGAGCTAAAATTGATGTTGGGAGAGAAGAGCTTTCTTTGAGCTCAAAAGGAAAAAGTGTCACATTTTTGTGTAACAAAGAAAAAGGAGCCAAGTCTCATTTGAAGCCTCCGGATGATCTTATGGTTCATGATTCTCTTCTCTTTGATAATTTAAATTCATTTCTTTATAATTATATGAAATTATCAAATGCTAACTTGTCTTCTTGTGATGTTGATAGGAAGAAATCCCCGGACCTTGATTGGAAAATTGATAAAGGAGAAAGAGGAAGTCCACTAGATTCACTTCTTGATGATGATTTGATGCTTGTAAGCAAGAATGGTAAAGTGGAGCTAGTGGATAAGAAGAAGGCAAAGCAAATGTTTAAAGTGAGGATGCGAGGAGATAGTGTGGTGGACCATCCCTTGGTCCAGTGATCGTGAAATTTCATCCGGCTTGAAGACGTTAAACTTAGCGCTAAATGGTAGGCAACCCATTCTTTTTATCTTTTGATGCTTGTTTTGTTGTTTGGTCTTATAGGTGGATTGTGCTTGTGAGAAAATACACATTGAAGAAAAGAGAAGTGCTCCATGGATTCGACTAGGCATATCACATCACTTGTTGCAAACTTAATTCTCGACTCTTGTCTCGAGTGCTAGTGCATGGTAGACATAACTCAATTTGTTGGATGCATTTGCATCTCCACAAGAAGATCATCAATGGAAACTATAAGGGTAAGTCCCACCACTTTTTGCAAACTTAACTCGAAACTCTTGTTTCAATTTAAGTTTGGAGGGAGAGTGTGTGGTGTGACTCACCACTTGAGTGTGTGATTCTTGTAAAATTGACTCAATTTTAAAATTTTTCTCATGAGTTTGGTATGATTTTGGTATGATTGGTGGTGATTGAAGTGCATGATAGTCCATACTTTTAATGAAATTGTTGAGCTAATGGTCTTGTTGAGCATGTATGAAGGGTATTGGAAGCACGAATTGAGCTCGGAGCTAACAACTTCTACTACCAAATGCCTTTTAAGGGAGTTCATTGTATATCCTACCACTTCTATGTGTTTAGCATAATTTGATTTGATTTGGATTGATGTAATTAGCATGCTACTTCATGTGTTATGTTTTTGGGAAGTTTCCTTTTCAATCAAAGATGGGGATGTTTGTGAGCTTAATTATCATGGATGATATAGAATGTGTGTTTTATTGTCTAATGATGGATAATTTTGGTTTTGCATGTTATGTGTTTTTGTTTGTTTCTTGTTTGTTGGTATTTTTGATTTTGTGTGTTTTACTATTCTTGTTGAGGGTTGTTTGGTGGTTTATTCTTGGGATGTCGTGAGTCATTTTTGAATATGAGTGATGACATGTTGTGGTAGTAAGTGATGACAAGTTATGATTAAGAATCTCTACACTTTCGAATTGTGACATGTTCTACTTAACTTGTTCAATTTCGAGATGAATGTAGTGTAATAAGTTTCTTAAGGTCCAATGCATAAGTTTGTGAGCATTTGAGCCTCAACCATACGTACATGGTATTTTTCTTCATGAGTGGATTGGTTGTGTTTGATAAGCTAGAACTTGCTCAAAGACTATAGGAACGAGCCCGATTAGTGGAGATTAGTGATATGATCTAAGGCCATCCTTGTTATTATAGTCATTATCATATATTTCCCTATCATGAATATCATCCCTAGTCAACCACTTTGAGCCTATAAGCCTAATTTTTGTGAATTTAGCACATTACAAGCCATGATTACCCACTTAAACCTTACATATTTACTCCTTTTGTGTGAGTGATTGAGGAGATGGTGGCTAGAAAGGTTTGATAAGAACGCAAAAGAATAAAGGAAATGGTAAACAAGTAAGAAAAAGGATGAAATAGCACAAACAAGAGTGAACATGAAACCTCAAAACAAGAAAAATGAGCAAAGCAACAACAAGATGCTCAAGAAAATAAAAATTCAAAGAAGGAAGCATGATTTATAAAGAAGCTCAATTCAAGGAAGTTGATGATGGATGCTTGTGATTACCAAAGTTGAGAAGTGAGGAAAGATAAGTGAAAGTATGGAAGAAAGTAGCTACTTCTTTGATTACTTACACTTGATTAATCACTATTACCCATAATCTTCTTACCCTATCAAAGAGCCTATCATTACATCCTTAATGAAAAGACATTTTTGATCACTAATGAAAACTTTGGTGGTTTGTGAATATAGCCCACGAGAAAGCTTATAGCGAGTCGAGCCAATCGATTGATGAGTGTTGTTTTACCACTTTAAAGAGGGTTGAGTGACATTTATAACCTATGTGAGGCTTGAACTAAAAGGGACTATATTACACTATTATTCTCTTGTGATTGAAATTGTTATTATTATTTTTGCATGTTATGATTTTAATGTTGTACGATGACTTAGCATAAATTGTGTTTCTTATTGCTATTGATGTTTTATTGCTTATATTCATTTAGTCTTTTCCTAGGTGAAAATTACTCCTCTTGGTTTATCATTTTCGTTGTGCGAGGACGCACAACACTATAAGTTTGGGGGTGTGATGAGTGATATTTTCACCTACATTTTAGTGTCTTTTTATATGTATTTTCGTATTACTTTATCCGTATTTACGTGTTATTTGGTTGTATTTTGTGTTTTCATAGAAATGTGTGCGAATGAGCATAAATGTATGATTTTCAAGTAAAAAGAGATTCTAGAAGCAAAGAGAAAGACGTAGGAAAAGGCGGATCTCAGTTCGGAGTTAAAACGAGGGAGAACGGGCCAAAATGGAAGAAGGAAAAATAGGACTGCAAGGACACATGCCTTGTACCGAACACGGCCCTATAAGAAGTGGTCGTGCTCCGTCGTCAGAAGCCCTTACACTGCCACCCCTGTGGCCGTGTACAGAAAACGGGCCGTGTGCAGGAACACGGGCCATATACCAAACACGGCCCTGTAAGCGGAAGCCGTGTACTGACACTCGAAATACCTACACGTCCACCCCTGTGGCCGTGTACCGCACACGAGCCGTGTAGGTGCTGGAATCAGAAAAAAATCAGAATCCTTCTAGAAGCTTCCCAAGGGGTATAAATACCCAATACTTCAATTTTAGATGAGATTTTTCGTGGGTTTGAGGCTGCACACACACATCACACACCATTTCTCCCATTTTACACCACAATCTTCATCCATTCACCATCCATTGGATCTACCTTCATCCCACCATCAAAAACTTCATCCAATTGAGGAAAAGAAGCAAGAAAGAGAGGAAGATTGCAAGGGGAAGAAGAAGATCACCATTGGAGGCATCCAATGGAGTTTTCATCTAACTTTTGTATTGAATCCTATTATTTATCATGTTTTGTAAGGATCTTAATGTCTATGTTAATGTTCTTATGAATATGGTAGGCTAATCTCCCTTGTGAGATTAGCAACATGAGAGTTGTTGGATAATTTTAGGGATTTGTGTATTTTAATTCATATGTTGATTGGGTAAATGGATTTTCTATCATTGATGTTTGAGATCTTGAGATTTATGATGGTTTGTGTATTTTGTTGTTCTAAATATGTGATTAGATTGAGAAATCAATTATATGCTTAGGATAATTGAGTGAATCATTTCATCAAACACTTCATGTGCATTATAAATTGTAAAGAGATTGAGAAATCTTTTAGAATTTAGAACCCTTTGATAGAACATGTGATTGGTTTGATCGAGAGGTTGATTAATTGTGTGAAGGGACTCTCATTTCAAGCTTAGTACGTAGTTGAAATTGTTTGAGTGAGAACCAATCCGTTGAGCTATTCAATATTCATATCCTATCCATCTCGAGAGGGAGTTTAGGTGAATTTAGTGTTGGCTCTTAATTCTATATCCATGATACATATGAATTTGATACCTAATTCCTAGAATTACCACTTCTTGATTGTTGTTAATCTCACTTTTACTTAACTTGGAAATCCACCCTTCATCTATCTATCTTGTTTGTTGATCATTGCTTGCTTGCTTGCTTTGATTGATTTTATATACTTGTTTCAACAACCTCCTTTGATGATTCGTCTCTATAAAATTACAAGAAATGTGAGAACATTTATGCTCTAGTACCTACCTCCATGTGGTTCGATAAATTGTTTTAATTGGTCATCCCTGCTATAAAATGGTAATCAATCACACCCCCCAAATTTAGTAAAAATGTAAGTCGAAACTAAATTTGAAAAGAAATATAATTGCCTAGGCATGAATACCTTAAATATAATAACTCCTCACTCATACAAAAGAAACACGAAAGTAATAAAATAGAAGGGCAAGCCCCAAACAGGTGCTCATATTTAACGTCGGAGAGTCACAACGATATGCAGCAGGCTCATCGGAATGGCCATGGATATCTTTCACCTTGCCATCGTACTCTAATAGCTGTGTTTCTTCATCAATCTAATACTTATGGCAAGGGATGGCCTCATTAGCATTCTTAAAATTTATCTTGACTTTGCCAACCATATTTTGATCACATCTCATCAACCTCTTCATTCTACTCCACCACTTATTCCTTCTTCCGACAATAACACCCCCCTTTCTAGGTACTATCAGTATAAATTATTTTTCACGTCTAGTAACTAACCCGATATGATCTCCCTTTATAGATACTACAAAATTACCCTCTTTATCCTGCTTACTAACCCGAATTCAATTCAATTAATAAGCATTTATATATGACAGTTCTAATGAAGCTTCGAAGTCCCCTCACTTAGAATCATAACATAAAACCCTGTTCAGCAGTGAACGCGCTCAATCAACAACCAAGATATATATTTAGACTCTATATAACAATTAAAGATGCACAAAATGACTGTGAATATGAATTAAAAATGCATAATCATATATAAAATAATTCCACAAGTAGCGTTGTACGGAGGACACACAAGTGAGTTTAATTAATTTATAAAACTTTCCAAACCGTAGACTACCAAAACGGTTCTAGCCCATGATGTTACGAAGAATAATCATGGGTGTTGGATAGATCTTACCCACATGTCTGGAAAATATAAGATAAATTAGGAAATGAATAAAATCCTAGATGTGGGCATCATCGCGTCCTTCTCCATCTAGAATCTTCCTCTTAGTTCTCCTATTGATTCAACAAATGAATCTTCATAGTAATGGATGGATAAAAGAATAGATGGATGTAGAGAATGTGTGGGGGGGTGATCCCCCCTTGTGGGGTGGTGTAGGATGATTCAGGGCTCACATGAATAATGATGTAAAATATATATAGTGTGAGAAGTAAATGAAATAAGGAAAAAAAAGATATGGGTGAATTATGGAGTATTATGTGATAAGAAAATTAATTGTACTCCAATAAATAGGAAAGAGATGGGCTAATTTTTGAAAATTTTCGAAAATTCCCATCGGCAGCTGCGCGACCTCACGATTCTGAGCATAACTTCCTCGTTCGAATTCCAATTTGAGTGATTCTTGTGCTAAAACGATCCTCTCTTCCATGGCTTTTCAATCATATATCACACTATTAGTCATGTGCTCTATACAAATACAGAAAAATTATGGAAGTTGAACATGTGTATTTTAGCATTTTTCTAACTTTGCACTTTTGATCCCTTTTTCCACCTAAAACACAATAAAACACCTCAAATGCACCTTTTTCTCAAATATATTGAATATAAGATATTTGTGCTAATCTAATACAATAGTTCTCATAAAAACACTATAAAATTGGATACTAAAATACGCTTATTTTCACTCACATCACGCGGCATCCCTTTTCCTATGACACGCTTGTCATCTTAAGCCCGCTGCTGATCATGTAACCTTTGCTCGATTATGGCCAGGACCTTCAGCCCGAGATCAATCCTTCCACTTGCTCCATGCCGAAGTACAGAGTTTAGTTACAGTTCTTCTTCATGCCTCTCATTGGCACTTCTCATGATTATAGTCGAGCTCTACTGCTTCACCTTATTTTGTACTTTTAATTATGTTTTATTACCTATTGAGGCACTTGTTTAGGCTCTTTTTGACAGGCCGTTTGTTTGGGCTTTTAAATTTCGTTTTCCCATTCTTCCTTTCTCTTTATTCCCTCTCTTATTTTCATTTGTCTTTTTTATAATATTGCCTAGTTTAATATATATATATATATATATATATATATATATATATATATATATATATATATATATATATATATATATATATATATATTTCACATATTTGTTTGGTCTTTTTGTACATTTATACTTTTACTTGGTTATACCCTATAATCCCAATAGTTCTTACTAAGAGCATCTCCAGCACAGAGTTAAAAAACTAGTGTAGTGTCAATTCTCTCCTCCAGTAGTGCGCTAAAACAAGGCGTTAATTTAGATTGTGAACAATATTGTGCCACATGTGGCGCAAAATAATCTTGCGCTATCCTTCACGCTGATCTGTTATCTCTTTTTCTTTCTTTTATTTTTATTTTTTATTACATTTACAGATATCCACTATTTTTAAATATTATAAAATTAATATAAATCTAATTATTTTAATTTTATATTAATTATTATTATTATTATTATTATTATTATTTTAGTTTATTTAAAATTTTATATTACATACATACTAATTTTAATTTATTTATACTAATTTATTTATCTAAATTTTAATTTATATTAAATTACATTATTGATTAACTAAAATAAAAACGTTGCATACAATACTTAAAAAGATAAATTACAAAATACTTAAAATCATAAAAGCACACTAAATGACATGAAAGATTAAAATCCTAAAACATAGATAAATTTACTTCTAATAATCACCAAGATTACTTCCTGATCCTCTAGATCTTGAAAAAATCCATCGAACATGTTAAAAGCACTTGCTTGTGGTTGAAGTTATTCATTTTTTTCTTGTGCTTTTCGAAAATATTCACGTCGACGGGGATCTTCAATGGTTTTCAAATCTATCAGTAAATTTCTATTTTCCTCTGTCAATTTAGTTGCTTCTGCTAGTTGCATCTGTGATTCAACCATTTGTTTTTGTGATTCAGTTCTTTCTCTTTGCAACTCGATATCATGATCCCTTCGAGAACTGAGGCCATCATTAACTCTTGAAGTTTGGCATCGTCTTGTTGAATTGACTTGAGATATATATTTAGACATATTTTTATTTTTCATTCTTTTTATTTTAGTCTTCTTCATTCCGTCGGGTCTTCATGAAGAAGAAGAACCACAACTGGAATTTTCATCACTTAAATTAATAGAAAATGAAGATAATTTAGGATTTGATGGAAACAAAGATTTTTGTTCATCAACTGATATTGCACGGGCTTTCGTGGTTTGTCATCAAAATATGATTTTAGATTTTTTGTGATACGCCACACATGGCCAAACAGGAATGGCTCCTTACATTGATGTGCATATAATGTTCTTGCCATATTTAATTGCATGATAAACAAAAATATGTTATAAAAGAAAAACACATATCGCATAAGGAAAAAAATACACAAGTTTCTCACTATATCATTCTCAGAAGCTCCATTTGGGTGTTGTCTTTCGATTTGATCCACACACCCTTTGAATTTTTCAGAAGTATTTTTTGATTTTTTACATATGACATTGGATTGATCGTTGATTGCGATACGACATTATCAGACTTAGTTTGTTGTTGTTGTTATACTCTTTGATAACATGTTCCCAAAATTTGGATTTGCTTTGATGGTTGCCAATTTTTTTATCTTCAGATATTTCTATCCAGCATCTGATGGGATGTTCGTCCTCATCATCGGTGTAATTAGAACTTCTATTCTTGGGCATTGTAGAGGGATGTAGTAGGAAAATTTGTGTGTGTGTGTGTGTGTTTTTTTTTATTGAGATTGGATATCAATTGTGAAAACTTTATTTTCTACTATTGTATTTATAGATGAATCACACTGGAGGTTGAGTGGTTGAAAGTAGATAAATGTGATTGATTGTTGCATATGACTTTGAATGGTAGATACAGATGTGGTGGTTACATGTGACTTTGAATGGAGGATGCAGATGACTGGTGGTTGTAATTGACTTTGAATGGAGAATGCATGTGAGTGATGGTTGGTTGCATGTGACTTTGAATAGTGGATGCAGATGACTGGTAGTTGCATGTGACTTTGAATGGAGGATACAGGTGACTGGTGGTTGTATATGACTTTGAATGGAGGATGCATGTGACTGGTGGTTGGTTGTATGACTTTGAATGGTGGATGCAGATGACTGGTGATTGCATGGAACTTTGACTGGTTGGATGCATATGATAATTGAGTGGTAGATGCATGTGACATTTGTGGTTGATTGGTAGTTAAGAGTATGTGTATAAAATGATGTGTATCATTGTTATTTGATCGTATCAATCCTTTATTAGCCTTCTAATTTCATTTTATTTTTCCGTATAAAATCCAATTATTCTTGAAAAAATCCAATCATGATCCAATCATACTTAACCACAAGACTTCAGATGAGTATGAACAACTGATGGCAATTTATGATGCAGAAAAATGTTGAAGCTCAAAAAATCTACAATAATAATCTTGTAATAGCATACTTGCTTAACTAATCTAGTGAAAGCACCCATGGAGGCTCTGTTCCTGGTCGCAGAACAATCTATCATAATCGAGAAAAGGCAGATCAATGTCTAATTAACAATTAATACAAAATTTAATGAAATAATATTTCGTAGGCATTTTAGAATGTCTCGAATCTTATTTATTCGTATTGTTGATGTAGTAAAAGATTATGATAATTACTTTGTGCAGCGAACTAATGCAGTAAAAGATTATGATAATTACTTCAAAAGGCTCCTGCAGCATTTTGTATATTGGCATATGCTTTACCTACCGATGCGACTAATGAATAGTTGAGAGTCTACTGAAATTGAATGTGTGAAGAGATTTTGTCGTGCTATTGTGAAAATATTTGGAGACCACTATTTAAGATCGCCTAATACCAATGATATTGCTCGACTACTATACATTGGAAAACAACGTGGTTTTCCAGGAATGTTAGTCTAGATTGTATGCATTGGAAATGAAAAAAATTGTCCAATAGGCTGGGATGGACAATATTCAAGGCGTAGTGGGTCTCCAACTATTATTCTTGAAG
Organism: Pogostemon cablin; assembly: GCA_023678885.1. NCBI lineage: Eukaryota > Viridiplantae > Streptophyta > Magnoliopsida > Lamiales > Lamiaceae > Pogostemon > Pogostemon cablin. The sequence continues at coordinate 15,410,211 of CM042979.1, forward strand.
CCATAGCTGATTATGATCTTTGGATATGGAATGCATATTTTGGTATGCCCGGATCTAATAATAATATTAATATGTTGGAGAGGTCCCCTCTCTTTGCTAATCTTGCCAGAGGGATGATGAGAATGAAAATAAACGTATTTTAGTGTCCAATTTAAAATATTTTTTATGAGAATTATTGTTATATATTAGCACAAGTGTCTTATGTTCAATATATTTGAGAAAAAAGATGTGTTTGAGGTGTTTTATTGTGTTTTAGGTAGAAAAAGTGATCAAAAGTGCAAAGTTGGAGAAAATATGCAATTTGTGCAAGAATGCTGAAAAATACACGTCCAACTTGTGTAATTTTTTTGTATTCTTATGGAGCTCAAAACTAGAAGTATGATATATGGTTGGAAAACCACAGAAGAGATGATCATTTTGGCATAAGGAACACCTCAATTGGAGTCCAGACAAGAAAGTTATCATCAAAATGGTAACGTTACGCAAGCTGATCCTGTTCAGCACGATGGTGCCACTTTGCATGGATTGTTAAACCTTCAAATGTTAGAGTTTTTATAATTTCTCTACATGGATAGAAATCAAGGAAGAGAGGATCGCGTGAGCGTAAGAATCACTCAAATCAGAATTTAGATGTTGAAGTTATGCGTGAGACGGTAAGACTGCGCATGCAGTTCGATCGTAGCTCGACCAAGCCATTTTGGTCAAGCTACAACAGTCAAGTCTAACTGGACCAGAAGACGAAATTTTAGTTTACAGACATGCAGTTCGACCGTAGTTCGACCAAGGCCTATTTGGTTTGACCAAAACCACCTTGATCGAACTAGGTCGCGAATTTTTAGATCCGTGCGGTTTTTACACCCCAGTGAGTGTATTTTCATGTTTTCCAAGAAAAAGCCCATCCAAGGTCCATAAGGAGAGCTTACAAGTATAAAAGGAGATGCAGATCACACCAAGGGGGACCGCAATACAATCATCCTACACCCCACAAGGGGGGATCACCCCCCAACCATCATCCACATCCTTTCCTCCATCCATCCATCACTTTGAAGATTCATCTGTGGAACCAAGAGGAGAACCAAGAGGAGGATTCAAGACGGAGAAGGACGCGACAACACCCACATCTAGGGTTTTATTTGTTTCCTAATTTATCTTGTATTTTTCAGATATGTGGGTAAGATCTATCCAACCCCCATGATTGTTCTTCGAAATAACATGGGCTAGAACCGTTTTGGTAGATCTAGGGTTTTGAAGGTTTTTATGAATTAATTGAACTTTCGTGTGTATACTCCGTACAACCCTACTTGTGATTTATTTTATATAAGACTATGCTTTCTTAATTCATACTCAGAGTTGTTTTTTGTATCATTAACTGTTATAGAGTCTGAATATATATCTTGGTTATTGATTGAGTGCGTTCACTATTGAGCAGGATTTTATGTTATGATTCTAAGTGAGGGGACTCCGAAACTTCATTAGAACTATCTTATATAAATACTTATTAATTGAATTGTACTCGGGTTATTAAGTAGGATAAAGAGGGTAATTTCATAGTACCTATAAAAGGGAGATCATATCGGTTTAGATTACCAATTGGCCAGGAAAATAATTGATACTGATAGTACCTAGAAAGAGGGGTAAAATTATATCTCTTGTTCTAAGGTTATTCACATGTGTTACACGCATATTTACTTGTGTCTATCGAGTAGATTTGCACGGTTTAGTGATGCGTCCATATTCCATAAGGCAGAGTCGGACATTGATACACGAAAGGAAAATTAATGAGTGAAACCGAATTACCCTAGGGCTACCTATTCTCCATTATTGAGTCACATTCGTATTCTTCTAGTGCTTAATTTATTTTATTTATTATTTTAATTAATTATTTAGTAGTTGATAATTAAATCCCAACCTTAATTACCTTGTCTTAATTAATTACTAATTAATTAAATTGATAATAAGTCGTCCTTTGGGTTCGATATTTAATTTGGTCGCTTGCTTAAGCTGCAATTGATATCCTTAATACTTGGGGATTAATTTTGCTTGCAAAGAAAACGTTCATCAAGGGATTGCTCCTCCTGAACATTATGTCATCCAAGGAAAATAGTATAACATGGGTTATTATTTAGCTGATAATATTTACCCTAAATGATCAACTATTGTTCAAACTATTCGAGACCCCCACTCTGCAAAAAAGAGATATTTTGCAATGAAACAAGAAGCAAATTCGAAGGACGTAGAACGTGCTTTTGGTGTTCTTCAAAATCGATTCGCGATTGTGGCAAATCCAACTCGTTTTTGGGGTAAAGAAGATTTACAAAATATAATGAGTGCATGCATTATTATGCATAACATAATAATTGAGGATGAACGAAATCTTGATAGCCCAATTGAATCTGCAATGGAGGCACCGAATCCAAATATAGAGACTGTGGGTAACGAAAGCTTTAATTTTCAGGCATTTCTTGCTCAGTATAGATAAATTAAAGATAAAGATGCGTACCACGCACTTCGTAATGCATTGATCGACCATTTGTGGGAGGAATATTCTAATTTCAGAAAACTAAAACATTGCTGATGTTTTTAATTGCTATTTGTATTTGTGTTAAATTTTAATCTGTCATGATTTTTAATTATATTATCGTATCATTAATCCAAGTGTGCTTTTTATTTTTTATTTTAAATAATTTGTAATCTAAAATTTTAATAATAAATATATTATATTTATTAAAGAGTGAGGCTCTTGTGCCCTCGGGGGCACACCGTGCGCCTTTAGAATTTAGTGTTATGGGTAAGGATATATTATTTTGTTCTAAAGGGTATACACTTTAATTAATAAGGGTACACCATTTTTGTTGTAAAGGGGATACACTTTTCATTAATATTTTTTATTTTTCTTTAGAAAATACAGGGTAAACATCTTTATACTAAATAGTACACAATTTAACACGAAATTCTAAAGGAGCACGGAGTGTGGTCCGTGCGCCCGGGTACACACAAGTTTTTGCCTTTATTAAATTAATATAAATAAATATATAATTTATTTAATTTATTAAATCCTAAATTAATTTAATTAAAATATATAATTTATTAAATGAAAATATCATATAAATATTAATTTAAAATATCATATAAATTGAATATTCTTAGAATATTCCATATAGTGCGAAAATATAGTGCAAACCACTGGAACTGTATTTTAATTCTGCGCTAAATTAGTCTGAAATTTGCACTAAAATAGACTGAGCTGTTGGAGATGGCCTAATTAGATTGTTTCGATTCAAACATAAAATGACAACACGTTTCTCGAGCATTATTGATCTTAAACTTCAAGGTCAATGTGGACAATAACAACCTAATTGATATGATTGAATGGAATTATTTGAGAATGAAATGAATTCATAAATTGAATAAAGATGAGAATGGAATAATTAAGGAATGATAATTTTTATGATGGTATTGCCTAGTAATAATTTAAGTAATGAAAATGCATTCCTAAATCGATTTTAATTTCATGAATGGTATTTTATAAGTTAGTATTATATTATTTGATTTTAAATATTAAAATACCATTTAACATATATAGTTGTTCAAAAATTAATTTTGTTTATTTTTAATGTAAAATAAAAAATTATTATAATAATTAATTTTATAAGAGTAAAAATAAGAATTTTTAATCTATTTAATTATTTACTTTAATATACAATCACATATATTATGTATATATAAAAAAATAACAATAACAAATATTAACTCTTAATTATAAAACAAACGCTATATAGTTAAATTAGTTTTTAATTTTTATTTGATTAAATATAATTTAAAAAATTATATATTAAAAAAACACATACATTAATTTAATAATGATAAAATATAAAAAATTCATTAGTTAAAAAAGTTTTTCTCTAAAATTTTAAAATTATAACTATAAATATTTTAATTATTTCAAATAAAAAATTATAAATAATAAAAATATTATTATTATTATTATTATTATTATTATCTTCTTAAAAAATATACTACAACATAATTTATAAAATAAACTTTTTTTTTGTTTTTCATTATATTTAATATACGGGTGTATATTTAATTATTAATATATAAATATATTTTATATTTATTAAATAATGTTTGCAACCACGTATTTCTAGAGTTGGACGGTACGGTATACCGACGAATTTTACCGAATGCCAATACATACAAAAAAATACTGAAAAATATTGCTTCATACTAAAAAAAATAAAAAATAATACTAGCTACAATTATATTATCATTTGCCTAACAAACTGAGCATCCAACAACCACCTTTAGTAATACAATTCAAACAACACAAAATCAAACCCTAAACATAAATACAATAACAACCAATATATATATATATATATATATATATATATATATATATATAATTTTTTGTAATATATAATCATTTAAAAATTATTTAATTTAGGCAAAATTTGATATAGAGTTTAATAATTTGATAACACATCTAATGATTGACCAAAGCAAAGCTCAATCATGGAGGTTGAGTATTATACAAAAAAGATTTACACACTTTAATTTTTGGAATGACCTTGACTATGATTTCTCGCCTTTGAGATCCCCTTTACTGTGAATGAACTTGAATAGAGAAGAGATGTTTAGCAAGGAGGCTGGGGGCGGGGATGAAGAATGGAGAAGAAATTATTAGTCCCGGGAACCAAAATGGAGATTGGAGAAGAGATCCAGCGGTCATGGAAAATGTCGTAGAGAGAGAGAGGGTTGGGGAGGGCGGCTGCTAGAATTCCTTTTCGCTAGTCACCCCTTCGTTTCTGGATTCATCCTAATATTGAATGAGTAAGTAACTTATTTATTCAATGAGTTACAAAAAATTAATCCAAAACAGTCTGTGTCAATGAATTGTGGCACAAAAAAATTAATCCAAAATACCGTAAGGGTGGGGTTATCCGTCAATGAATTGTGGCACAAAAAATTAATCCAAAATAGTATGTGTCTATAAATGTAGTTCTAATGGATAACGAGTATCATTTTCTATTACAAAATATATTAACATTATTAGATTTGAGTTCTCTCAAGAATATACTGTAGTTATCATTTTTAAATATGTTAATACGTTGTCAATTATAGGGATCAAAGATAACTATTCTACGTAAAAGATTGCGACTGACCAATGTATTCGAATTTTAAAGGAGGATAACATTGTTAGTATCTCAAACTTTACTGTTGAATCACCTAAAAATAAGTTTTTCGCAACCAGACATTATTATAAGCTTGCCTTGCATTAACCTGTCCATGCACTTCGGTCATGATTCTTTCTCACGGGCTTGAGTTTGTTCCAGTTGAATCAATTATTCAAAATAAGATTAAGAGATCATTTTTGGTTGGTAAGTGTTTGGAAAAATTGGTTTGTGTAAGGATTATTAATCAAAATAGATTATTAAATCACCAAAATAATTGTGGATTGCATTTTTAATTTTGGAGGAATTAAATGGTACCGAATAATTCTACATTTCAAGTAGATAATATCATAGTGTATTATTACTCTAAGCCAATTTTTGGTGAGTGAGAAATTGATACACAAAGTCGAGTGTTTGATTTTGTGTACTAAAAGTTTCGTGATGGACTACCCTTGGGCTTAAACTCAATCAAGTTATAAAGCAGACAAAGCCAATACACTCAACTAGTACAAGTTCAATAAATCTAGACAACTTACATTCATTGATTCTGGACGCATTGTAACCTCTAGTCAAACTTTCCATAAGGGAGTTTCAATTAGGATCACTAATTGATGTCATGTTAGTAGGGCTCATCCCATGCTTTACAAATACACCAACACCGAAACACCAAAATCATCTGCATAGTTGCATTTGCACGCATCATTTTAGAACGATCTAGTCCAAATCGATCTGAAGTTTGCCGGAGCTCCAACACTTGTGGTGCAACTTATGTAGAAGAGGAAGCTGTTTTACCTTTGGGGACTTACGTCTAAACCGGAGCACTACCAGGATATATTTGACTTGCGGACAAAGATCTTACCTTGACTTGACTTAATTTGTTCTTAGTGTTCTAGACAAGAGCAGGTCCTAAAGTTATGGAGATTTTGAATCTGGATCATGAATGAGGACTACGGTTCTTGCAAGAAGATTCAAGTTTCTGCACAACTGGAGATTGAAGACTTTCTTTTATCAGAATTACAGTTCCAATTGTAATTATTTGCTTTCACATTATTTACTTAATTTCCAAATTATCTAATAATGATTGGTTGGTGTACAAAATTCCCAACATTCGCAAGACAAATACGTGTCCGATTGATGAACTGTGGCATCAATCTCAAGACTAATATCCGTGTCTGATTGATGATCTATGACATAAATCGCAAGACAAATAGACATGACTCGATTGATGAACTATGGCATCAATTGCAAGATGAGAAATCTAAATCTTTTCAATCACTAGAAATGTCCATCATGACAAGAATTGAATTTTTTGGGAATGAAAGTTAAACAGTAATAAAAATAAAAATCCCAAAGTTTATCCTCCATTCGGTATGCCTAAAGCATTTGTTGCTCTGACACTGGGGAGAAGCCCAAAATTTAACAGGAGTGGAGTTTAAAAGGTGACAATAGAAATTATTACCTAAAGTCGATAGGTAATGAACATCCATCGAGATGTTAAATATGACTCGTAAATGTTAATAAATCCATGGATAAAGTCTTTAATTTAAAATTAAAGTACTTTCTTTGTGACATGTAATAACCATGTAAATTATTACAAATTAATGTGTACAATTGGATTAAATCCAAAATATTAGGATTCAAAAGGGCACTTAAATATCCAAGTGGGGGGGGGGGGGGTGCCATTTTAAGTAAAGGTGTGTGACACTCCAAGTATGGGGGTGTTTAGGTGAAAGCGAACTCCGGCGAAGTATCTGGTCACTGCTGTTGGCTAGGGGCTCTCGAATCTATAACGAGGCTTTTTTTGATATATGTACACACACACATTTACTACCCAACCTTCCTCTTTTCTTTCTTTCTCTCATTTAATAGGGTATTTTTCTACTTGATCTTCTTTTGTGTTTATATATTGAAGGAATTTGTTTTATGTTAATATTATTACGTTAGTTATGATTTAGAATGATAATAATGCAGGTTACAGGCTTGGGTTCAATGGTATTGATGTCAATGATTGGGAAGTTATCTGATGCATATGGTCTGAAAATTTTTACGACAAATGAATTCCCATAATTCTTCCAATTATACCTTTAAGTGGGTGAATTATTAGTAATTACTTGGAGTATTGTATAAATAAAATACAAAAGGTAGCATTGGGCAAGCAACAATTTTTCTATTATGTCTTGCTCGCTATTTGGTACTTTCATGTATCTCTCATCAACTCATCTTTTTATTTTTATTATTTTTATATTCATTATTTTTTTAAAATTATGCTTCAAGTCTAATGTCTTAGATTAACACCTAATTATACCGATCAAATTCCTAAGATGTTTGTGTTATACGGAAATGTCCGAATGTATTACCCGAAAATTAGTGGATGAAAATTCAAGATGTACATAAGATTTCAGCAATTTCTGCTATTTAGTTAATCAAAGCTCTTTAAGACAGACGAATTAGGGTATTGTTGTTGTTGTTATTATTATTTTTTTTTATCATTTGGTGGAAACCTTCACCTTCTACTGTTACGATACCATAAAGTCATGCTCTTAAAGGAAATGATAGAAAGTTTCAAGGACTAATCAATAATGCTCCCAATATTGAAGAACATGTGGTTAAAACTGCAAGAAGATTCCCAAATAGAAATTTTCAGAGCACTCAAGAATGACATTTTCAAAGGAGATGTTTGACAAGTTTGACAATTCTTTAATTATTTTTTCTTTTATATTTTAGAAATTAGATTGATAAAAAAAATTATTTGACTAACTGTTGGGCTTTTAACAAATAAAAAATAAAATAAATATTGATGGTTCAATTACTAATTTATATGTCTTATTCTTGGGCTTTTAAAAAGCAAAAATATTGACATAAAATTATTTTCATAATTTTACTTTGAGAAACTCTTTTGTGAGACAGGTTTTTTGTGAGACGGGTTGACCCATTACTAAGTATGCTTATTATATAGGTAAAGTATATTTATTTATAGTTAAAGTATGTCGGTAATGAATCATATTATAACACCCTAAAATCATACTTAATTCATTATTTATCATATTTTATAAAACATACTTTAACAACTATTAAGCATACTTTATTTATATAATAGACATACTTTAACACGTCTTACAAACCGTCTCACATATATAATGTTTCACAAGAGAATTTGTCTTTTACTTTTTATATAAATATATTATGTACAATTTAAATTTAAAAACATTACTTTTATTATTTATTTGTTTACTTATATTTAGTTTTTAAGTTTAAATCTTCATTTTATAATTTCTAGTGTTTTTAATGAATTTATATTTTAATGACTTTTAATTTCACTCTTTATTAAAAAAAATGTCATGATCAATTGTATATTGATATTTGACAAAAACTCATCGTGAAGGGTAAATAATTTAGTTTGGGATCAAGACGATGATTACAATAGTTCAACTATAAATGTGAAATCTAAAATATAACTTAACTCAAGTAATTTGTCTTTATTACTTATACAAATTATCTAATATTTCAATCTAACTAATCAAAAAAATTTATTTTACTTACAAATTACTTTATATTTTACATTTATTATTTAATACTTTAATATGGTATTAATATATAAACTTTGAATTAGATATAATTATGTAAGTATTTAAATATTATCATATATATTATATATAAACATGTACAATAGTCAATATTAAAATAAATTAAATTAAAAAGTATTAATTATTACAATATTAATTCTTTTTATTTAACAGGTCATGCTCAGGAGAATTACTAGTGAATTATTAAATCACCAATTTAATTGAGGGTTACAAGTTTAATTTTGAAGGAATTAAATGGTACTGAATTATTACTCTACTTTAAACCAATTTTTGTTGAGTGAGAAATTGATACACAAAGCTGAGTAATTAATTTTGTGGGCTAAAAATTTCGTGGTGGGCTACACATTGGCTCAAACCCAATCAAGTTGTAAAGCCGACGAAGCCCAATACACTCGATGGGTACGATTTCAATCAATCTAGTTAGCTACATTCGTTGAATCTGGACACATTGTAATCTCTAGTCAAACTTTCCATAAGGGGGACTTCAACTAGTATCACTAATGATGGCAAGCATATCATAGCTGCCAAATTAATCCCCAATCATATCAATCAATCATATGATTAATTGCAATATTAATTTTGTAGAGGTGGTGGCGGTGTATATAATAGGGCACATCTTATGCATTTCAAACACACCGACACCGAAACACCACAATCATTTGCATAGTTGCATTTGCACGTAACATCTTAGAATAATCCAGTTTTAGTCGATCCGATGTTTGCCAAAGCTCCTACACTTGTGGTGCTACTTCTGTATGAGAGAAAGTTATTTACCTTTGGGGACATTACGTCTGAATTAGAGCACTACCGGGACGTATTTGTCTTGCGAGAAAAGGTTTGACCTTGCCTCGACCTAATTTGTTCCTAGTGTTCTAGTCAAGAGTAGGTTCTAAAGTTATAAAAATTTCAAGTCTGGATCAAAATCAAGGACTACAGAGCTTGCAAGAAGATTCAAGTTTCTGCACAATCGGAGATTGAAAACCTTCTTTATTGGAGTTATTGTTCCAATTGTAATTATTTCATTTTTCTTTATTCATTTTATTTTCCAATTTTTATATAATAGTGATTGGTTGGTGTACAAAATCTCTAACAGTAAGTAATGTTGAGAATTCATGCAATTATGTTTACCTTTCTCGCTTTTTAACTCTTCAGTATTTGTTTTATCGTTCTACATGATAAAAAAAATATGTATTTACTTCATCAACTCTTCACTTTTTAACTCAGGATATAATTGGAGAGGTTATAGGGGAGGGTGAGATTAACTATACTAAGTAACCTATCAAAATCTTTAGGTTAATGGACCAAAGGTATAATTTATTTCCCCCTTCTTGAATGTATTTGAAATAAACATTTATTACAGTTCTAATGTGTCTCTTCACATTTATTTATGGATGTTTATTTTGGGTTTAAGTTGATTTAATAAACTAATGAATATTGTCATTCTATGTTTGTTATGCTTGTTTTTTGTTTTAGCATGATAAATTTAAACTTTATATCAAATCAAGTATTAATTGAGGTGAGAGAGAAGATGAAAGAGAAAAGAAAAAAGAGAAAAAAAGAAAAAAAATTAGGAGAGATAATATGATAAGTGTTAATAGGGTTTGTAGGTATATATAGAGAAGATTTAAGGAAATTTATAAAATCTAAACCTGGAGCACTAAACCCAAGCCAAATATTGCTAATTGTCTTAGTGGCAATGTTATTGAATATTGTACACTTTGGTGATATTATATTGATCAATTGGAGGAATACAAGAAGACGGCACAACCCACTACTGTTATCATAGTATTGCAATTTGCAAGAATTTATGATTGGATTGGTTAGTGATATGAGTTTATAGTATTGTTGTTTCACAAATAAATTTTTACGTTTTTTCTTAACTATATATTAAACAATAATTTCTTACTTATTCATGTTTAATGTGGATCAGGTTTGGTGATGAAATCTAATTCTTATTATGCAAGTAGGCTCTTCATAAATGATGATATTGACGAGATCCGCAGTTTCAAAGTAATGTGAATATTTTAATATCTCATATTCACATTTGTTCGTAAAGATAATAAACGTTATTCAATATTTCAATTGCATACTTTGAATATTATTAGAATATATAAACTGAATATTGGTGTATAACTATGATCTCTATACAACATTTTTGGTGCTAAGAATAGCGACAACAATTGTTTATTGTCATTGTCATTTGGTAGCACCTCCAATGTAATCGGTGAATTTGAAAATTTGATCGATATGAAGTTTGTGGCTGAGCTAATCAAAATTCAAGAGGTATTAATTATTACTCTACCACCAAGATAAAAGATTCTTAATGAGTTGATTGTAATTTGATTAAACATTAGTCCATCTAATCTAACTTACCTTATGTTCCAGTATTTAAAATAATTAATGCTCAATAAATTAATGTACACTCACATTTGTAGCCATGTTTCTGTATTCTGTGTGCAAAAACAGCACAATTACAAACAGATAAAAATTAGTTAATTCCACTACGCTTGCAAGAAATGTTTCAGGAAGGTTATTGAGAAAAATAATGGATATAGATGTAATAAATGCAAGCAAACTATGAAATAAATTGTTTTAATTATGTTACATGAATGACACATATTCTCTACTAGTCCGAGTTTCCTTTGCAAACTATGTTTTATCTTTCTGTCAATCGTTTAAAAACTAAGTTGTCTCATGAAGGCTTGAATTACTGATGAAATTGATGGTCTATATTGTGCAGATGTTCTTTTTACGGTGGTTGTGGCAAATATATTAGGTATTGAGAAAGTCATAAAATAAACAGAAGTTGTTATGGAACAAAATGATAAATCCTTGCTTATGACACAACTGGAAGTTGGGTTCAAATCATGCTCCTTTTTTTTCTATATTTATGTTTTGAATAGACTTATTATGCCTCTTTTTGCAGGAGGGAGTTGTTAAGAAGACATGGGGGAGGGGGGGAGGGGGAGGGTTGATGCCCAAGAAACCATCTCATTTCTAAGGTGGCAATAATCTTTGCGCATACTTTTATTTTTCATCAAGGATTCTTTTTTAAAAGGTTTTTATCTGGTCAGAACATCAACGAGCCTATTTTGACTCTACTGATTGGTATTGGGAAAGGTACTCGCCCAAAAAGTAATTAAATATATTTTTAGTTATATTTCAATGAATTATGTTATTATGTGAATTTCACAATACATTACCTTAAATTCATTAAAATGACATTCAAAATCTTATAATAAAATTCTCCCATAACATGGATAATTTACAAGTCAACATGCTGAAATATAGAAGCATATTAATATTATAGTCAATGATTTCATAAACTATAATTTTAAAGAATTTGTTACTATAAGGTACACAACTTAAAATTTAAATAATCTTAAATACATGGAAAAAGAAATTATTATCCACTACATTAATATTAAAGAGACTAAATTATCCTTACTAAATAAAACAAATCACGTCCACTCCGCTCAACTACTCTTCTTTCCTACCCCACCCCACCTACCCCACCCATTATTCTTTGGGCAAAGGGTCATTTAAACCCTCCTCCTTATTACATGGGATCAAATAAGCCCTCAAACTTATTTTTTTGTTCATTCAACTCCTTATTCTTTCTTTATAGGGTCAAATAAGCCCTCATTCTCTTAAAAATCAAACCTCAAACAATTTCATCCCTTAATTCTTCTTGTTAAGTATAGATCATGCATGCACAAGCTTGCATGGTTGTTTTGTCATGGTTCGAACAAGGTTCGACCAGAAGGTATGGTCGAACCATGAGTGACGTGGTCGAACCGATGATAATCCAAAACATGGCACGGTTCGACCTAGGTTCGACCAGTAGGTATGATCGAACCATAAGTGTCGTGGTCGAACCAATGATAAACTGAAACATAATATTTCACTTGTTGCGGTTCGATCAGAGTTCGACTTGGCATCAGGTCGAATTAATATGCTGCAGCTGGAGTGATCTGTCATTATTTGACAGTTATTAATCAAGAGGTTGAAGTGCCTTTTGGTGATAAAGGTGCAACACATATGATCAGTTAAGAAGTTGAGCCATAAGATCAGTTAGTTTGAAGGTTGGTTGGCATAAGAAGTTGGATCAGTTGAAGGCAGTTACAAACTGATCATATGGTTGTTAGGTGTGTGCATGACAGTGAAGTATATATATATGATCATGTACAGCAAGTATATACATATAAGAGTGTGTAGATCATCATACAAGCTAGCATATAAGATTAGGGTTTTCAAGTTCAAGTTCATCATCATCTTCATATTGTAACCATGTTTCATCATATAGTGAATACTCTCCTTTAGAAAGTGGATGTAGATCAACATGATCGAACCACTATAATTCGTGTCTTCCTTCTTCATTTCCTTCAATTTTTGGTTTGATTCAATATACAATTAGATATTAGATTAGAGTGTGAGCAATTTGGTTGATCAAGCTTGCTGCATTCATAAGAATTGGCGCCGTCTGTGGGAAGCCAAAAACCAGAAGAAGACTCAGTGGAGAAGAAGAAGATCAAATGGTTACCACAAAGTTTGATATTGAGAAGTTCACAGAGAAGGCAGACTTCAGTCTGTGGAGGATGAAGATGGAGGCCATTTTGGTTCAACAAGGCTTATCAGATGCCATTAAACCATTGCCTGAAGGTCAGATTGCAGGAGTTGATGCTGTAGTTCTTGCAGCAGATCAAGATCAACAAACCAAGGCCATAAGTGCTCTTATCTTGTGTCTTGGAGATAAGGCTCTAAGGGAGATCTCAAAAGAAGTTACTGCAAGAGGAGTTTGGAAGAAATTGGAGGAGTTGTACATGGTTAAAAGTTTGGCCAACCGTTTGTACATGAAGCAAAAGCTGTACTCCTTCAAAGTATCAGAAGATAGGTCTATAATTGGTCAGTTAGATGAGTTTAACAAGATCTTTGATGACTTAGAAAACATTGATGTGGCCCTGTCAACTGAAGACAAGGCTGTCATTCTCATGTCAGCACTTCCAAAATCCTTTGAAGGTTTGAGAGACACTTTGTTGTTTGCTAATGCTGAATCAATCTCCCTAGAGCAAGTGTTGTTGGCAGTTAAGGCAAAGGTACTTCATAAGAATCTAGAACAACAAGCAAGTACAGAAGGATTGACAGTGAAGAAACAGAACTAGTGGAGCAAGAACAACAAGAATAATAAGAGTAATGTTGATAAAAGGAAGCCAGAGAAGAATTATAATGCACCAGCAGATGAAGAAGAAAACAAGAATTGCTTCTACTGCAATAAGCCTAGACATTACAAGAAGCAATGTTTCAAATGGAAAGCGATGATAGCAAAGAAGATAGCTGAAAAGGGAGGAAATAAGAGGCCTCATGCAAATCAGGTAACAACAAATCAAGTTGCTACAGATTCTGATTTCATTGAAGCAATGTCTGTGAGTTCTAGCTCAGTTTCAGAAGAATGGGTTATGGATTCTGGATGTACTTTTCATATGACTTCTAGGAAAGATTGGTTTACTGAATTGAAGTCACAAGATGAAGGATCAGTAATGCTAGGTGATGATCATACTTGCAAGATTGTTGGAATTGGTTCTGTCAAACTTAGAATGTTTGATGGAAAAGTCAGAATGTTAAATAATGTTAGATATGTACCAAGCTTAAGGAGAAATCTAATATCTCTTGGAATGTTAGTTTCTCAAGGATATGAGTGCCATTTGAAAGGAAATACACTTGCTGTCTTGAAAGGAAAGTTAGTAGTTTTTAAAGGATTCAAGAGATCTGATCTGTATTTTTTGGATGGTTCTGTAGTAACTTGACATATTAATACAACTAAGGATGATAGTAGTGTTAAGGTTTGGCATGGGAGGCTTGGTCATATAAATGAAAGAGGTTTACAAGAACTTGCAAAACAGAAGCTTCTTGAGATCAGCTCAACCTGTAAGTTGGATCAATGTGAAGCTTGTATATTAGGAAAGGCAAAGAGATTGCAGTTTGGTGCAGCTGAACATAATACCAAAGCTAGGTTAGAATATGCTCACTCAGATCTTTGGGGGCCTTCCAAGACTTCAACAATAGGAGGTGGGAAATACTTCATTTCATTCATTGATGATTATTCAAGAAAGGTATGGATTAAAATTCTGAAAACCAAGGATGAAGCACTGTCAGTTTTTAAAGTATGGTTGACAGAGGTAGAATTACAGACTGGAAACAAGGTCATGTGCTTAAGAACAGACAATGATCTTGAATTTGTGTCACATGAATTCAATATTTTTTGTCAAGAGAAGGGTATTAAGAGGAACAGGACAGTACCAGGTACTCCACAGCAGAATGGAGTGGCTGAGAGAATGAATCAGACACTTCTTGCAAGAGTTAGGTGTATGATGAGTAGTGGAGGTTTCTCAAAAGGTTTCTGGGGTGAGCTAGTATCTACTGCAGCTTACTTGATCAATTTGTCACCATGCACAACACTCAAGTTTAAACCACCTGAAGAAGTATGGTCTGGAAGGGTACCAGATTACAGTCATCTGAGGATTATTGGTTGTCTGGTGTATTCACATCAGAAACAAGATAAGTTAGATCCTAAAGCAATTAAGTGTGTGCTAGTAGGCTATCCTAAAGAGGTAAAAGGGTACAGACTATGGTGTTATGAGAATAACAAGTTCTTAGTTAGTAGAGATGTTACATTCAATGAAGAAAGGATGCCTTTGTTGGAGAGAGGGTCTGATAAGGTGATAACTGCTGATAAGTGTGAGTTTGAGATGGAGCATGATGATAAGATAATTGTACAGCATGGTCAAGATCATAGAGAGGATATGTACCTGAAGAAATAGCTGCTGAAGAGAGGTCTGAGTCATCTGGTTCAAATGAAAGAAGAACTCTACATAGCTATCAATTGGTTAGGGACAGATTGAGAAGGCAGATCAAAACACCTATAAGATACATAGAGGCAGACACTGTATCATATGCATTATATGTAGCATCAGATGTTGATGTCTATGAACCTAGGATATACTCAGAAGCAGTTTCAAGTAAGGAGAGTGTGCATTGGTTGGATGCTATGGAAGAATAGTTGCAATCTTTAAAAAGGAATAATACTTGGTTGATTGTTGACAGACCTGCTAACCAGAAACTTGTAGGTTGTAAATGGATATATAAGAAGAAACCAGTTACAAGCAAGGAAGGAGGAATAAGATATAAGGCAAGGCTTATAGCAAGAGGGTTTTCACAGCAAGAAGGTGTGGATTATAATGAAATCTTTTCACCAGTGGTTAAACACTGCTCAATAAGGATATTGTTGTCATTAGTTACTCAGTTGGATTTGGAATTACATCAGATGGATGTAACAACAGCTTTCTTGCATGGAAATTTAGATGAGAAGATTTACATGAAGATTCCTGAAGGTGTTAGTCTACAAGGAGCAGACTCAATGGCTTATTTATTACTTAAGTCATTATATGGTCTGAGCAAAGTCCAAGACAATGGTATCTCAGGTTTGATGAGTACATTACTTCTAATGGTTTTGTCAGAAGCATGTATGATAGCTGTGTGTACATAAGATGTGATAAGGGAAGCTACACTTATCTACTACTCTATGTAGATGATATACTGATAGCTTGCAGAGATATGGTAGGAATCAATTCAGTAAAGGATACTTTAAGGAAGGAGTTTGACATGAAAGATCTTGGTGAGGCAAGGATGATACTTGGAATGCAAATAGAAAGAAACAGGTCAGCTGGATTATTGAAATTGTTTCAAGAGTCATACTTGGATAAAGTGCTAAAGAGATATAATATGAATCTTTGTAAGAGTGCATCAGTACCAGTTAAGCAAGGGTTGAGTCTGTCATCTCTGCAA
This sequence comes from Pogostemon cablin, assembly GCA_023678885.1. Classification (NCBI taxonomy): domain Eukaryota; kingdom Viridiplantae; phylum Streptophyta; class Magnoliopsida; order Lamiales; family Lamiaceae; genus Pogostemon; species Pogostemon cablin. Next base: position 15,426,811 of record CM042979.1, read on the forward strand.
GGACCTCAAACAGATAAAGAAAGGTTTGAAATGAGTAAAATACCATATGCAAGTGCAGTGGGCAGTCTGATGTATGCTATGGTATGCTGTAGACCAGACTTAGCTTATGTGATGAGTGTGATCAGTAGGTTTATGAGTGATCCTGGTCTGGTTCATTGGGATGCAGTAAAGTGGGCATTAAGGTATGTTAGAGGAACTATGTCAGTTGGATTGAAGTTCCAGAAGCAAGATGTTTGGGATGAGGCTGTTGTTGGTTATGTGGATGCAGATTATGCAGCTAACCTTGATACAAGAAAGTCCATGACATGTTATGTGTTCAACTTATTTGGCACAACAATAAGTTGGAAGGCTACACATCAACACATTGTAGCACTTTCAACCACAGAGGCAGAATTTGTTGCTCTCACAGAAGCAATCAAGGAGGGTGTTTGGTTAGTTGAAATTTTGGGAGAGTTTGGTGTTCAGCAAGACACTATTGAAGTGTTTTGTGACAATCAAAGTGCTGTACACCTCTCAAAGCATCAAGGATATCATGAAAGGACTAAACACATTGATGTGAGACTCTATTTCATAAGAGATATGATAGAGGAGAAACTAGTTGCTGTCAAAAAGATTAAGACAGCTGAGAATCCTGCTGATATGTTTACTAAGGCTCTACCTATTCAAAAGTTTGAATTGTGTAAGAGTCTTATTGGTATTTCCTAAAGATGGAGGAAGAAAGGTGGGCCGCAGCCTGTAATTGCAGCAAGGTGGAGAGTATGTTATCATTTGTGATGATGCATGGTCTAAGGTGGAGAAGTGTATTACTTGTGGTGATGCATGGTCTAAGGTGGAGATTTGTTAAGTATAGATCATGCATGCACAAGCTTGCATGGTTGTTTTGGCATGATTCGACCAAGGTTCGACCAGAAGGTATGGTCGAACCATGAGTGACGTGGTCAAACCGATGATAATCCAAAACATGGCACGGTTCGACCTAGGTTCGACCAGTAGGTATGGTCGAACCATAAGTGTCGTGGTCGAACCAATGATAAACTGAAACAGAATGTTTCACTTGTTGCGGTTCGATCAGAGTTCGACTTGGCATCAGGTCGAATTAATATGCTACAGCTGGAGTGATCTGTCATTATTTGACAGTTATTAATCAAGAGGTTGAAGTGCCTTTTGGTGATAAAGGTGCAACACATATGATCAGTTAAGAAATTGAGCCATAAGATCAGTTAGTTTGAAGGTTGGTTGGCGTAAGAAGTTGGATCAGTTGAAGGCAGTTACAAACTGATCATATGGTTGTTAGGTGTGTGCATGACAGTGAAGTATACATATATGATAATGTACAGCAAGTATATACATATAAGAGTGTGTAGATCATCATACAAGCTAGCATATAAGATTAGGGTTTTCAAGTTCAAGTTCATCATCATCTTCATATTGTAACCATGTTTCATCATATAGTGAATACTCTCCTTTAGAAAGTGGATGTAGATCAACATGATCGAACCACTATAATTCGTGTCTTCCTTCTTCATTTCCTTCAATTTTTGGTTTGATTCAATATACAATTAGATATTAGATTAGAGTGTGAGCAATTTGGTTGATCAAGCTTGCTGCATTCATAAGACTTCTGATCGATTACTAAGCATTAAGAAACAACCTACAAATTTTATTTCTCATTTGCGAAGGGGAAGCATCAGCGGTTAGAATGGTTGTCGCATTTCCTCCTCCGGCTTCGGCGCTGACTGCAGCGACAAGTGAACACCAGCACTGTTGATTTTATTTGACAGTGGATGCTGAGGTTGAGCGAAGGATGGCGGAGGAGCAATGTCTTCCGTCGAGAGAGGCACTGTGAGGTTGTCCGAAATGATGAAAATCCCCTGCGAGATGCCGCTGGTGACGGTTAGCTTTCTGGTGGGAAAAAAAATAGAAAAGAATTGCTGATTGGGAAATTCCACCCCTTATTGATCCAAAGGGATTCCCCTACTACTAGGCATGGTATTATGTTACCACTCATTTCCTTCCTTCAAGCTCCTACAAGTTGTCCAATTGTGCAAACATGTTATTGTATGAGTATTAGATCTATGGTAGATTGTTGTATGAATATTAGATGTATGGAGATGATATTGTTTTTGCAAGGAAGGTGTTCGAGAAATTGTCTATAGAAAATTTAGTTTCATAAACTCAAGAGGATTGCAAATTTGCTTTTGGAAGAGATTACTGAGGACATGAGAAACTCCATTTTGGAACTGTACTGCATAACATTCCATATTTAACGTTGAAGAAGACGGAAAGAATGATCATATTTTGACATTGTTATATATATTCTTTTAGCAGAAAAGGTGGCATGTTAAATTTTCACAAAGGGGCTTATATGAACTGAATGAGAAAGCTAATGAATAAAAAAAATGAAAAAATTGGAGGGTTTATTTGTTCCCAGCTGCTAAAATGGAGGGCCTGAATGAACCTTTGCCCTTATTCTTTCTCTTACACGCCTATATTCTTCTGTATCGAATCGAGAATCTCGTTCGCCTGAAGTGGAAAACGTCAATGGAGTTGGCATGTGCGTTCAACATCATTGATCCGTTGAACTGGAGGATGACGGTAAAGGCACTCCGCCACAGCCACCTCAACGAAGTGAAGCGAATGGTGGAGGAATATCGGAAGCCGATGGTGTGGCTGGGTGGCGAGACGCTGACGATTGGATAGGTGGCAGCAGTTCCACACGCGAGGCAGCGGTGACAGTGGTCGGTGGCAAACGCGAAGGTTAATTTGTACATTTGTAATTTCATTGTGCTTATGTGGTTCAAACTTGATTAAATTTCAATCTATAATTATATATAAACTCAATAGTCCTTACTTTATGGATTGACTGCTGCATGCACAAAATAAATGAATGTTTGTTGTTCATAAGTTGAATCATTAATTTTTGCATATGATTTTCCTAATAATGAATGTCTACATCTTTTATAAGTCGTTTTTATATGGATAACTAGCAATTAACCTGCATGTTACGCAGGAATATAAAGTTACTGTTTTTAATAATTACTAAATATTTTATTTATTCATTTAAAATGTATTAATTTTATTATTTTAAATAATATCATAAAAAAATTATTAATAATGACATAGTAAAAGCTACATATTACATAATAAATATTATAATATATATGTTAATAAAAAAATGTATACTTAGTAACTGGGGTATTAATATAATAAAATTAAATTAAAAATTTGAATTGTATTGATAGAGTTTTGTCATGTTGATACTCTCTTGTTAAAGAAGTATATGTGAGACTGATCGGCCCATTATTAATTTATGATTATTATATAGGTAAAGCATCTATATTAATAGTTAAAGTATGTTTGTAATGAATCATACTATTACACTCTATAGTCAAATTTTAATTAATATTTTATCATACTTAAGAAAAAAAAACATATTTTAACTACCAATAAACATATTTTAACTATATGTAACAATTATATTTTAATAATGAGTTGACCAGTCTCACAAAACATCTCACATCGACATCGTCTCACAAGAGACTTATATAGATATGTAATAATATACAAATTATAGCCGTAAGATTAGAAAAAAACAACCGAAGTCTTTACAAAATAAATAATCGAATTAGAAGAGAAAAATAAATAAATACTTTTATCGAACAAAATCAATACATATTTCAATAAATTAATCACACTCATAGAATCAAGTATCACCAAGATATGGTCATGTAACAAAATATCACAATCCAAGAAGTAGAGGTATTAGCATCAATTTTTTGAAATACATATCAAAATGTCACATTTGAATACGACATTAAAGGTATTTTAGTTAAATAAATTAAAAAATAATTTTTAATTTATTATTTAAAAATTGTAACCATAATTTTAATAAAAAAATCATTTATATGACAAATAATTTATTTTACATTATATGAACCCATCTCTAATTTGTATTATATAATTAAAAAATCATAAATTTTATTATTAATAATTAATTAAATAATGAAAAGAAAATTTATAATTAGCATTTAAATCTTTAAAATGTATGTTACAAATGATAAATGCATAAATCTATTAAATTACACAAGTTAAGCACTAGGGATCTCTCCTTTGGAGTCTCCCCTTAGCTTTCTTTCCTTTTCATAGAGTTTCCAGTTTTTGCGCTGTCTTCATCATTTCTAATTGTTTTCCTCTTTTCTTTCTTTTTTTAATTTCAGGATCTTGTCCAACTGGTGCTGGCTTGGTATTGGTTTGTTCCGAGTTCTCCTTCGCTCTTCTCAGGTCTCTCCCCTTCTCCACCATGTCTGAATCTTTGGAAAAGCTCTGTGCCAATCTCTCTCTAAATTCTGATGAATTGGTCCCCATTATCATCCCTCCTAGTCTACCGTCTAGCCTGGATAAATCATTCAACTTGATTGGAAAATTTTTGGGTCCCAGAGCTTTGCCCAGTCGTGAAAATTGAGCAAATATTTCGTAATCTTTGGCAGCCGAAATTTTCGCTCTCTTGCAAGCTTTTGAAGGATAATGTCATGCTTTTCTCTTTTGAGTGTGAAACTGATATGCTTAAAGTTCAATATGGTGTTTTGATCGCTACCTCTTAATTCTTCAAAAAGTCGATGGAGGGTCCGTAGCAGCAAAAATAGAATTCAAATAGTCTCCTTTCTGGATTCAAATTTATGGGCTGCCTATCAGTTTAATGTCTATTGAGATAGCGACAACTATTGCAAACTAAAGCGATACTTTTTTAGAAGTCAATGGAGATTTAGAAGGTAATTTGATTGGAAGATATCTTCATATACGGGTCATATCGACATCACTAAACCTCTTCGGAGAGTCCTATGCCTATCCCATGGAGAATCGCCTCTAAGATGGCTTTTGAAATATGAACGGCTTCCAATCTTCTATTATTTCTGTGGCAGAGTCGGCCACACGGATCGGGAATGGGATATTCAACTCCATAATCCAAATCCAATTCTTGTTACTCTTCCCTATAGTTCCTGGTTACGTGACTCAATAGCTTCCCACTCCTCTAGTCCCCCTTCCCGAAACTCTTCACAACGACATCCTTCAAGGAATGCCTCCTCTCACGCTAAAGACCTCTCATCTCAATCCATTGTCCCTGACCCTACATCAAACAATCCTAAGCATGCTCCAGTTAATTCACAGCCCCCGCTGGATAGTGTCATTCTCAATCCTCAATCTTCGAAGCCTCATTCCCCAAAAAATCTTCAAGCTCTCATGATTATCCCCAACAATGATACTGATCCTCAAAATCATCATGTTTCTAGCCCCATTCCAGGTTCTTCATATCCCCTCATCATCCCTCACTCTCTCATCAATACCACTACTACATCATCTAATCACCTTCGTACTATAAATAATCCTCCAATTGACATAACCACTACCACAACCTCCTCTCACTTATTTGACGAGTTCTCTCTCACTTTCCCCAATATCCATGTTTCTGATTTACCTCCCCATCTACTCCAAATTATCCCTTCTCCAACCCCTATCTCAACTTGTGCTTCTATGGATCTTGATCCATCTTTTCTAGTTCTGTCCCAATCAAACAAGAGAAAAACATCAACAAAACTATCAAAAAATTTACCCGCATCCCTCGCTCATCTATCGATTCCTCTTAATCCCCTCCAACCACATCTCCTATTCCTAAAAGAAAATCCCTCGTTCTTGGTCCACCCTTAACCTCCACTGAACAACTTTCCAAAAAAAACCAAGCTCGACTCTCAACTTGCTTCCGATACACCTTCTTCAATGGTGGCGACTGACATTTTCCAGTCCCGCCATTAACCTCTATGAATGGGTTTCAGGACAGCGCATCAACTTTGATAAATTAATCATTGTCTTTAGTCCTGGTACTCCTCAGGTTGAGATAGAATCGATTTCCTCTATACTTGGCATGACACCTGCTACCTCTCATGGGAAATATTTGGGTTTGCCACCAGTGATGGGAAAAAACAAGGTAGAAATCTTTTCATCTATCCGGGATAGAATTTGGAAACACATTTTGGGATGGGAAGCAAAATCTTTGTCCAAAGCGGGCAAAGAAACTCTAATCAAGTCTGTTTTGCAGGCCATTCCCTCCTATGCTATGACATGTTTCAAACTTCCAGATAAACTTTTTGAAAAGATCTCTTCTATGTTGTCAGAATTTTGGTGGGGCAAGAATAGTGAAGCCAAGAGAAAGATATCTTGGGTGGCATGGACCAAACTTTCTACAAACAAAATGAGGGTGGACTAGGCTTCCGTGACATGAAAACCTTCAATATGGCACTTTTAAGCAAGCAAGGATGGTGACTCCTCACGCAACCAAACTCTCTTCTCTCTCGGTTTATGAAAGCCAAATATTATCCCAACGGTACATTTTTAGAAGCATCTTTGGGTAGCTCACCTTTGTGGGCATGGCATAACATCATGGAGGGCAGAAAAATCATTAATCTTGGTTGCAGGCACATAATCTTCTTGGCGTCTAATACTAAAATTCTCCAAGATAGATGGCTCCCCAGAGCTTCTAATTTCTGTGTTCGAAGGGTTCATCTCCCATGTACGGAAAATACTTCCGTAGACACTCTAACTGACCACTCTTCACACAGGTGGAAATCTAAGTTGGTTAGATAGATGTTTGATCCAGATGAAGCTGATCTTATCCTTTCTATTCCTCTCCGCAGTCTGTACTCTCCAGATCATTGGACATGGCACTTTACAGGAAATGAAAAATTCAACCTAAGTCGGCTTACCACAAGATCATGGAAACAGGTACTTTAAGCAACTTTAACGCTACTACTTTGGCTTCTTCAAGCTCAGGTTCTCATACAGTCTAGAAGCGTATTTGGAAGATTAAGATTCCTCCATTCATTTCACACTTTTCATGGAGATGTTGCACTAATACACTTCTTACCCCGAAAACCTCCAGCGACGTGGTGTTTCAGTTGACGCCTCTTGCACCCTATGTTCAAATGGCCCCTCTAATACTACATTTTCTTTGGATGCGAGTTTGCAAATAGTGTTTGGGATCAATGCGGTGTTCTCTCTTTTGTGAATCAATTCAACTAGTCATCTGCTGATCTCTGGTTCCGTGAGATTCTTCTTACTTTCGACAAGAACCTCATTGAATTATTTGCTGTCTTCGCGTATCCCCTATTATTTTCTCGGAATAAACAGTTGTTTGAAGGTGTTGCTTCTGTTCCTCAAGACATCATCTGTGCGGCCTCTCTACTTCTCTCTGATTTTAGACTTGCTAATGGGTGGCCTGAAAGACCCTCTCCTAGCCTCTCAACTATCCAACTACAGCCGCTAGGTAACAGCACTTTCATCTACTTTGATGGGGCAATTTCAAGATATCCTAATTGTGCAGGAGTTGGTGTTTTTGTGGAGAATGCAGATGGCTCCTTCTGTTATGGTCTTGCTATAGTATCACTGATCCAACTGTTGCGGAATTTCTTGCCCTTCGAGAAGCTCTCTCTCTTGCGGTCTCTCGTAATATTTCTAAATGCTCAATTATTGGAGATGCTCGCAATGTCATTCTCTGCGCCAAAGATATTGTTGAATGTCCATCAGCTGCTTCAGCTATCTTTTGTGACATCCAAACTCTTCTCTCCTCTGGAATTGGATTTGATTTGTGTTAGGTTAATCGCTCTTATAATGTAATAGACCACGAGCTTGCTTTCTTTGCTAAGAATAATGTCGTTTTAAAAAGCTCGTGGGAAACCCCTCCTGATTTTCTCTTGTCAATCTGTGCTGTCTGATTCCAGCTATTTAATCATGCTTTATGTTTTCAAAAAAAAATAAATTAAATCAAAATTCTAAGAAATTGGCACATAAGTCTAAACTCACTCATAAGAGGAACTATTCCATATTGTGAAAAAAAATGTTTATCTCTCTAGGGTTTTTTTCTCCCTTCTCTCTATAAAATGTTCTCGCCGTCCATGATAAATTTTATCTATGCCAACGCCACAACCATTCAAATTGGTCCACACAGTCAAAACCACGCCTCACTCAACAAGAATGGCTCTCAATTTCGGATGTCTAATCCTGAAAAAGGGTCTGCTGAAGCGACTACGATCGACTCCACACCTAGGGCGTCCTCCCCTCCTCCCAATCGGTCCTTCACTAAAGCCGTGCGATTAGGGAGATCTTCTCCGGTGGACGGCGGCTCTGCCAACATCTCCAAACTTCTGGAATCAACTCGCGACAAATCGAGTGTCAGAGATCTATTTCCCTCTTCCCGCTCAGGTGACACGGTGGTTATACCCATCGGTAAATCCTACTACCAGAACAGAGTTCATGCTTGTTCACCATTCATCATTATTCGGGTCTTGCTGAATTGGGGGCAACCACCAATATCTAACCCGAAATTGACACAGATTTTGGGAAAACTATGGAGCATTCCGGCTGTTCTTATTATTCCTCTTGATAGAGGATTCTACAATGTTTTGATTGAGGATGTTAATAGTAGACTTGCAATTTTGAGGAATTGAATTTTTGAGTTTGTTTCTGGAAAAATTAGAGCCCAAAAGTGGGCTACTGGTTTCAATCCTTACAAAATCAAATGCTCTGTGGTTTCAGTGTGGCTGCGTATCTTTGAGCTGCCTTTTGAACTCTGGATGGAGAAAGTTCTTTTGTCCATCGCTTCAGCTGTAGGAAATCCGTTACGAGTTGATGAGCGGACGATAAGGGAATACACAGGTCACTTTACCTGGGTTTTGGTGGACATTGATTTACAATATAAGCTTCTTGAAGGCCTGATACTGGACATAGAAGGTACTCCCATGGAAATCTCTCTAGGCTATGAACATGTCCCTGACTTTTACTTCTCTTTTCATACTTTGGGTCACTCTTCTGAGGACTGTAACAAGAAAGAAAAAAGGCAGAGAGTTGATGTTGGTACTGCCGGAAGCTTAAAGCAGCAGTGGAAGGTTAAAGAGACGACTGGTGAGAAGCATTTTGCTGTTGATCCAGCCGGTTCCTCTGAAACTCAAGAACATGAACAACCTGTTTCGGTTGATCAGGTTCCTTCGAACTCAAAACCCCAATGCAATGTGGAACTTGATAGTCATACGGAGGTTGAACAGGCAAGTAAGGATCAGTCTTCTCCAGCTGTGGCTACTTCCAATGACCCCCCGATTTTGTTTAATGGTAAGGGACAAATGACCTATGATTCTCTCCCTGTTGATACAGTCTCTGAGCCTTACTTCCATACACAAATACCAGCTCTGATCCCGGTGTCACCGAAGTCGGCTCCGCCTTCTGTGAGCCTATCTCTCGACTGGATATCTACAAATATGAGGAAGACCCAATTGGTTGACTTAGCAGCTTCCTCTGATACAATCAACGCAGCCCTACGAATTTTGACTTCTCATAAATCGTATTAAGATGTTCCACTCTCAAACAAGTTTAGTGCACTGAATGAGGATTCTCTCGATGATGTGGATGAAAATATGGATAGCCAAGAGACTTTTGTTAACACTAATCAGCATACTGTTGTTTCTCCAGTTGTGGAAAACCCAACAATTCCAGTGCCGCGCTCATTGGATCTTGAGTGGGTTCTTTCTACGGCACCGGTTATTGAGGAGGTTCATGATTACATGGATGAGCATACGACGTCTAAGACCTCTCCAGTCAGGGCATTCAGCGCAGACCCGCGTCTGTCGCCTATCATGACTATTAATCCTGGCGTTCAACGGACTCCAGGTATTATTCATGTGGAACCTGAGAGAATATACACAGACTACTCAGAGCTCCCTACCAAGGAGAACATGAAGGAATTCCCAACACTGGAAAGCAGTGTTAAACCTAAAAGAGATAGGCCTCAAGGCAAAAAGTTCTTCCAACCGATCACCTCTAAGCCTAATACCCGCCTACAGGCAAAGATCAATCCTCCAAATAAAAATCCGCAGGCCTCGGTTGATAAGATGCATCTGACTGCAATCATGGAACTAAAAAAGACAAGATGAAATTGGCTGATTCTATTCATAGGACTGTCTGTTTTGGTCCATTTTAAAGCCACCTGTTTGGCTATTTTACTGACGTTGTTATGCTGTTAAACATCTAGTATTTTCATTCCCCCTCCCCCCCCCTCTTATTTTCTTTTAAATTTTAATAAAATATCACTTATTGGCCTAAACTCACTCATAAGATGACACATAGGACAATTAAAACTCTCCTTTAGTTTACTAAGAAATATTGATATTAGGAATTGCACAGATGGAATGAATTGCAAAAAAGAAAGAAAAGGGCTTTACTTGCATCTGTTGCGTTAAAAAAATTGTATGTAAATCCATGCAATGTTGGTTGATTGAAGCAGACTATAAACCAGACGATTATGATTGATTGGAGTATAGCTCACCAAATTTGTCCTTAAAGACAAGGATGTTATTGAGAGAAGATGGAGATGTGTGGAATAAGTTGGAGTTAATTTTGTATTGAAGAAGCTATGGTGGGGCAAAACACACGACTAACATGTATCCTAAATAAAGAAATAAGAAAACCTAAACACTAAACTTACCAACGAACCACCAAGTTTCAATGGTAGTTTTGGGCATTTCCTTCTCGAAATAAAGAAACTCAGTCGCCGCGTATGCTTTTCAGTATTGTTTCCTTAGTATCCTTAGAATTAATTAAAATTAAAAAATATCAAACAAACAACATAATCCCAATAATCCCCTTCTTCATAAAACTTTTAAAAGAAAATTGAGATATAAATAAGAATATTACCTCAATTGTCGTCTCTATTCTCGTTACCTCAATTGTGCTTCCATTCTCGCAAAATTCCAATTTTTCAAAGATCAAACTCACCTTGTGCAATAAGTGTCGGCGTGTGTATATATATAAGATATATTAGGCTATTTTGCCCGGGTCAAAATAAATATAAATGGGGAGGAGCCCATTCTCACCCATACCAAGCCCATTAAAATAAATAAATACAAATGAAATTACCCATTCACACCCAAGCCCTGCTCAACTTTTCTTCTCAAGTAATTTTTTGCTCAAATGGAGGGCCAATTCTCGCACATGCTAAACTCTATCATATGTGCTCGGTCTACCCAGGCCTATGAATATATCTCAATCATCAAATTGTGTTAATTTGCACTTGTGTTTTTTGTTCGTATCTCATGTTATAGTAGTAATTTGGGTTGGGTCCAGTTTGAAATTAGGAGGTTCGACTTGATTCTATTATTGTACTGCATCTTGCAGGGTTTAAATTGCCAACTCTACTAACGCATTAGTCTTGAACTATGTGGTTGACAGGCGAAGGCCATTGGGGAAGCTGGGAGTAGGTTTATCCAAGAGGATCTGAAGATGGAGCATGACGAAGTTAAAAAATTATAAAGTACGGGTCCTACGTAAGTGGTAATCTTAAGTATACTATAACAGGAACTTTTTTTTTTTGCTGACATGTTGTCTCCAGAGCGCTCTAATGTGACGTGTAATTTTCTCAATTTTTTTAAATTTGTAATACTTGTTTTTAATAGTTTTCTTATTTACTTTTAATTAACTTCCTTATTTAATATTTTGGGATAACATATTTATTTGTCCACTAACTTTGCCAAATTCTGAATTTAGTCCATAGGTTTTCCACTTTTTGAAAATCGTCCATTATGTTTATAAAAATTTTGAAAATGGTCCATTATGTTCGAAAATTTTGAAAATCGTCAATAATGTTTGAAAATTTTGAAAATCATCCATTATGTCTACCAAGTTCAACAAAATCGTCCTATTACAGCATTTATATTTTTCAAAAAATAGCCCCAACTAATAATTTATATTATATTATTATTTAGCCAAATTTGCTTCGATATTCCGTATTTCAAAATGTTATCAGAGCCTTAGGTTTATTTATTTATGAATCGAAAAATTATTATATACTTATATCACTTAACGAGAGGAGAGTTTTAAAGATATATGAATTCGAACGAAAGTTCTACATCCGAGAGTGACAGGACTATTAGCCCTATTCAAAGCTGGAGCAACATGAACTTTTGGCCTGTTGGATATGATGAAACAAGTAGCTCTATACAACAATATTATAATGTGTTGTATAGACAATATACGGAAAAATAATACGAGGACGCCGATCGATTCTAGGATTGTCTCGATCGAAGATGGAAACTGGCGGATGCCCGTGCTAACTACACCAATGAGGAACATCTGGAGGAAGGCCGCCAAATGGAGATAAGATACTCCAAGGAAGTATCAAGAAACATAGTGGAACTTCAAAGTTTTACTGAGATCCATGGATGTATCCCCAAACACGAACAATGGAGAAGGTGACCAAACCAAGGTACAAGAGAGATCTGCAAGCCTATCACTTTTCATGGTGGTCAGGATGATGGAGTGGAAAGAAATCGTAGCAGATAACTCTAAGATGAACCAAGATCTTAGAGAATTACAGAAGACATTAAAATTCTTCGGAGAATATTTCCAAAATATGTCCAAGACGATATTTGAGATCAGCCTCAAAATGGATAAGGTGGAGACGTTGCAGAATAAACAACTCGACCTCATCCAGAAGTTGACCAAACAAGTAGAATCCCTGGAAACCAAGGTGATGGGAAGAAGGCCAGGAGGAAGGTTGCCACCAACCTTTAGAATAGAACCCCTTTTACACCAAAATGGAAAAACGACAGAGGTAAAAAGGCCAAAGTTGGAGAGTAAAAAGATGATCGCAATCCTTCGAGGAGAATATACATTCCCAAATGGAAAGATCGAATCTTGAAGATCTGCAAGATCTATATAAGTCCTTTAGGGGACTAACCATTGTAGATCTAAAGATGAATGTTGGAGAGACTTCAGGCTCTCAACAACAATCGCAGGCTCCTCAAACACAACGTGATCCGAGTCAAAATGAAGGAATTTCAGGATCACATGGAGTCCATGAAGTAAGACAAGAAGAGACATCCCAACAACAAGGAAACTTCAAGATGAAGGCGATGGGATTGTCAACAGGGGCAAGCCGAGTTCGAGGATCTACTTTGTACAATACCCCATATGGACAGTCTCACCTTGAACTGATAAATCCATACGGGTTGATCCTAAACCTTGATACTCTGGACTTTAAAAATAGAGAGACCCTGATCGACGAATGGACAAATGCAATGAAGATTATAGGAGGTGCATTAGAGCTGGATAAAGAATGGTTCATAAGATTCCTAACTATGAGACTAGAAGGATCAGTAAAATGCACCTGGGAGGAGCTCTCAGACGAAGTCAAGAAGGAGATCATGGAAGACAAAGACCTAGGTAATATTGTTGATCATATGGCTAAGATCTTCAAGATCCATTTTATTGGAGTAGGATACATCGAAAGAATGGAAGAAGAAAAGAAGAAGAAGTATATGAATGCCCTATACAGCCTGGAACTAGCTACTTGACATCTGTCACGTAGACGAGTACATCAAACTCTTCACAGAGTATAGATGGAAATCGAAGATCAAGAAAGAGAAAGTATTCCACCTGTTCTTTGCCAAGATACCAAGCCCATGGAGAGAAATGCTGATCAAAGAATATGAACCATGCAAGCTGGATTCAATAGCAAGGAGGATGTATTTTCTCAAAGCCAAGATTGCGGAGTTGTGTCATCAAGCATCACTACACAAGAACTGCAAGAGATTAAGGAAAATCAACAAGACAGTCCCCTAATGTTGCGAAAGCAATGATCTTCCAACTATCATTGGAAGAAACCCAAGAAAGCAGAAAAGGATGAAGAAACATCATCCTTACTTCCAAATGAGCAGAGGATGGAGGTCCAGAAGACCAAGATCCTTTTGGTCTAAACAGAAGGCCCGAAGCTATAAATTAAGGCAAAGATCTGGACCATCAAGATAGAGTTCAAGAAGTCAAGCGTCATCCTCAAGGTCAAACCAGAGGAGTACATGAAGAACTCGTATAAGAAAGACATTTCGGAGAGCAGCCACACGAGCCAATGAAAGATTCAAGAATTGTAACTGCTACACGTGTGGAGCCAGAGGGCATATCTCACCAGATTGCCCAGAGAATCAGAAGCGGGGAGTAAGACAGTTTGAAACCACTCCAGAAATTGAGGAAGCTGTTTACTTCCAAGACCTGGTACATGTATATTAGTTTGACGATATACCTTCAGATGAGAGCATCTACGAAGAAGAATACCTCAGTCTAGATGAATCTTCTGAAGATGAGTCGGAGTAAAGAAGAAGACTTCAGACAGGAGATGCAAGAGAACATGTCTGGATTCTTTTTCCAGACATTCATTTCTCATAGGACTCTTATGAGAATCATGAAGGAGGATCCAAGACTCAATCTATACGATGGATTTACCGTGGGACGAATAGAGCGGTTCCTCAGCTTCAAAAAGAGAAAGCATAACATCATATATAAGGTGACCGAAGGGGAAATTGACATCCCAATGGAGCTCACGAGTAATGTGATGGAAATGCAACTAGTCCCTGATGATAAAATCAAAAGGGATCTCAGTAAACTCAAAGAGGAAATGGCTAAGACTATGTCTTGGATTCATATCGGAGCAATTCGAATCCTCATCAAAGCGACTTTCAAGAATGCAAGAGAGGCATGCTTGGGAGGAATCTCAGGAAACCTGTACGCAGGCAAGGTGGCATCCTACATATACCCAAGGATTGCCTACAATCTGGAAGATAAAGACTTTAGTAGGACACTCATCCTTCATCAAGATTTCAAAAACAAAGATTTAATGAAAGAAGGGAATATGCATTACTCTATCACCTACAGTATCTCATATGCTATGTTCAATACACATCATTCAAATTTATTCCAAATGAAGGAGTATATTGAGATACAAGCAATATTTAAGAAAGTTGCATGCGCAACTCGGCCAGAAATAATGGAGTTACCACCAATCCACGACATGGATTTGCGAATCAGAGATAAGCCTGTATGGAGCAGACAAGACCACCTCAGTTTCGAGCAGAGAAGGATTTCTTTCCAAGAAGATAGGATGATTAGCGAAAAGTGGGAAAAGAAGCTGATCGTGGAGGTAGTCCATGAACCAGAAAAGTTCACAATTAAAGGCGAACTTAAATGCCCAGAAGGATGGAGAGGAGTTGAAGTAATATTTGACATTACTAAAAAGGAAAACTCTATTCTTTGTGATGTCATATATTACCTCCAACAGCCAACAACTGGGAGATATCAAGGACAACTCAAACTTGGTGATCTTGACCTGATAATAGAGGGAATTGCAAGAATATTCCCAGAACAACTAGTGCTGGGATTGGAGTTTCTTGAGGATCACAAACCTTGGGAACGATTACAAGATGGAATGGAGTTTACGGTCAAGGGAAAAAGATACAAGGTTTACTAAATAGAAGCTCAGGGTTATAAGCTCTAATCCACACATGGCCACAAGTCCATTCTCAATATATATTACTGTCGGGATGATATATAAGAAGCATCGTGCAGAATATTTTGCGGCATACATTGATTCAGGAGCCGGCATCTGCACAGCAAAGGAAGGGGCCTTTCCTAAAGGCTCAGGCGAAGAATTACCAATGGTATTAGGTAAAGATTTCTCTCAAAGGGTACTAATCCTTAACAGAGGAATCAAACAAGCAGAAATCATGATTGGAGGAGCGGATCGTACCCCATGGTACAAAGTGAAAACTTCACCAATATATTTTCATGACACTTGAGCAGATATTCTGTTAGGAAACAATTTCCTACAGACTTTCAAGCATTTTACCCAAGAAAACACGACAAAGAGGCTTATTTTCACAACCCTCTATGAACATAAGATAATCGCACCAAGACTGCGTAATGCATTTCAAAGAAAAATGCCAATCAGATTTCGCAGCAAGCGTTGTGATGAAAGAAAACTTAGCTATCCAAAGATGAATGATCGAAGAAGATATGGCGAAATAGTCTTTTAAATGAGAACCAAGACTAGAGGAGGATGGAAGATGGAGAAACTAAAGGAAGATACAATCCACCTTCTCAAAGCAAGCTTGGGAGAAAGCTTATAGAGAGACGTCACGATCGAAGAGCAGACATCTTTGGAAGACATCAAGAAAAAGATACAGAGGAACTTCAACGAGGATCCTCTAGCCTGGTGGGACAAAAATGAGCTCAAAGCCTCACTCAAAATAAAAGAAGGAAATGAGCATGAGTTCGTAAGATACAAACAAGCCTATCCTGATGAACCAAGAGGATCGGAAGGATATGCAGCAAATACTTAAGAAGCATTTAGACCTTAAGTTGATATCACTAGGAGTATCTCCATACAGTAGTCCAGGATTTCTAGTTTGAAATCATGGAGAAGTCAAGCAAGGAAAGCCGAGACTTGTGATCAACTACAAAGGGATCAACAACATTTTGGAATTCTATGGATACTACATACCAAGTAGGGAACACTTGGTCAACTGTATCAAGAATGCCAAGGTATTCTCAAAATTCGATTGCAAATCTGGGTTTTACCAGATCATGATGGAAGAAGGGAGCAAGAAGTTCACAGCCTTCTCCACACCACAAGGTCATTATATTTGGAATGTCATGCCTATGGGTTTGGCAAATGCACCCCAGATATACCAAAGAAAAATGGATAATCTTTTTAAAGATTATTTTTCATTTATGTTTGTCTATGTGGATGATATCCTCATAGCCTCAAATAACATGAAGGAGCATTTGGAGCATCTAAAAGTATTTTCAGAGGCATGTCACAAGGAGGGATTAGTGCTTTCTGAAAAGAAGGCAGTAATTGCAACAAGACAGATCGAGTTTCTTGGAGTAGAGATTTATGAGTCCAGAATTATTCTACAACCACACATTGTAGAGAAGGTTCAAGGATTTCCTGAAGATCTCAAGGATAAGAAGCAACTCCAATGCTTTCTAGGAGTTGTCAACTATGCTGGAATGTTCATCAACAATCTAGCACAATACAGAAAAGTGTTCAGTCCTCTACTAAAGAAAGATGTTGAATTCAAATGGGAGGAATCACACCGAGAAATAGTTAAACAACTAAAGGAGGTTTGCAAGAAGCTCCCAAAGTTAGCCATACCAAATGACGAGGATGAACTGGTACTTTATACAGATGCCAGTGACCATTGGTGGGCAGCGGTTCTAATTAAGTCCACACCAGAGGGAGAGGTGCCATGCAGATAATATAGCGAACTCTTTGCGGAGAACGAAGCAAAGAGATGGAACATCATTGAAAATGAGTTCTTTGCGGTTTGGAAGGCATTCAAAAAATGGCCGCTATTTCTTCTCGCGAAGAAATTTATCCTTAAAATTAATAACACGAGCATCAAAGCCTTTTTGAAAAATAAAATTGAATCTAAACCAGAAAATGCTAGACTTTTAAGATGACAAGCTGAATGTCAATATTATGATTTTAATATTGTCATTATTAAATCTGTTGATAATCTTTTGGCAAATTTCCTGGCGAGAGATGGAAGGAGCTGAAATAGACTCCACCCTGACTGTTTCAAAGCACGTAATGGACAACCTTGAGTTGCTCAAAAGGGAATTCGAGAATCTGGCACTCAATGCAAAGCGTGCTGGAAAATTACAAGAGAGTGATCAGACCAAAGTGTCTAATTGCATACGAGATTGTATTCGCAATAGCAATCAACAAAAGGAGAGTAGTTGAGAACGGGGATCTAAAATCGGAGCAAGTGATTCAAGTACCCTTAGCACGAGTCCTAGATTGGAACTTCCAAAAGAAGAACCGATCCAAGAAAAAATCGAGGCTCTAGAGTCATGATAGGGTTTTATTGCGCACTATAATTAAATCCTCAAGTATAAGGATGTCAATTGTAATAGCAAGCACCCAAGTTAAATTATCGATCCCGCTAAGACAGTTAATTATTTATTTTACTATTAATTACTAATTAATCAGAATTGAGTAACCAATATTCAGAGTATTGTAGTGAATTAATTATCTAAATTACTGAAATATTAAATAACTGAATTATTAAAAAAAGTAATAAAAATAAAAGCAAGTTTTTAATCAAGAGATGACGAACAGTTCTAAGGTATCAGGTAGAGACCAATTAATTTGGGTTATTAAACTTACGATTGTTAATTCATGCAGTTTCACTGAAAATACACCACATATCCCTGTTATCCCACCGAATATGATTCGATTCTAAGCTAACAGTATAATCTGGTTTAAATCCTAAGGTGCGCAAATATTACCAAGCCTTATTCCTAGATACTAATCAAAGCAAGCAACAATACCTCCGGATGGTAAGCCCGACTAACAAGATATTTTCTGGAATTACTACAAGGTTCTATTCACTTCCTACTTGATTGTCTAATTACATTGTTCCACTAAACTAATCAAGTATATGATTAACCAGTTCATGAAATTAAAGTGCTTATAGCGGAGCTACTCTAATCCCTAACAGATAGACAAAACCAATCATGAACGCACACAAGCTAACACAATAATCCAAGCATTATAGCGGATGTCATGAATATATTATGAAGACGTTACGAAGCAGAAAAGCATGTCTTAATAAAATAAGTAAAATCAAAAAGGTCAACTGCATAAAATCTCAATCTTTGGTCTAAATCTCCAAATCAATTAAATCAATCCATCAATCCCTAGAACTGTATATAAAATTAGCCCATGAGGTTACAAGCAATCCTCATGGCTAAGCAATTCATACAAAAATCAAAGTAAAAGGAAGGAAAAGAAAGGAATTATGAAACCCTAGTGTAGACGTAGTCTTTCGTTCCTTCTCCATATCTCCAATTGCTCGATTCTCCCTCAATTAGCACTTGGAACCCTCTTGAAAGTGGATGGATGGTGAAATCAGGTTGTAAATCTGATATGGAGGTGTTGGAGGTGTGAATTGATGATGGATTATGGATGGGTTCTCTCCAATTTGTGTCTCGATCTCCCTAATTGTTTCTAGGACTGATGCAGGGCTTTTTCGCGATCGAAACTGCTTCAGAATCGTGACTTGAGGGATATATACGCTGCTGCATCGAACAGGCCCCGACTGGGCTCGATTTTGGGCCGCTCGGCACCTAGCTCGAGCCGAGCTGATGGCCGAGCGGCCCCCAAACCTGCCGAGCAGCATATGGGTGACACCTGGACGTCGTTTAAGCTCTGTGGGACACCAGCTCGGCAGCCTTTGATCACGTGGAAGTGCCGCTCGCCGCTCGCTACCCGCCGAGCTGCAGAAACTGCACTGCGCGATCTCACCGTTTTGAGCATAACTTATTCATACGGACTCCAAATTGAATGATTTTTACGCTCACGCATTCCTCTTTTCCTTGGCTTTCTATCCCTTAAAGAATTATCAGAAACTCCAACATTTGAATATGTAAAAAGTCATGTAAAGTGGCTGCTCGGTACAGCTTGTGCGACGTTAGCACTTTGATATAACTTTCTCGTTTGGAATCCAATTGGGGTGTTCTTTACGTCAAAATGACCCTCTCTTCTGTGGCTTTCCAACCATATATCATATGATCAATTTGGACTTCTATAAGAATACAGAAATTTGTGCAACATGGACTGTATTTTTCAGCATTCCTTCTCACTTTCACTCCTCATTCCAACTTTGAACTTTTGATCATGTTTTACCCTTCAAAACTCAACAAAATACCTTAGTAGCATCTTAATTATGCAAGATATGAAAACCATGTCATTCTATACAAAATCATGGCCACATTCTATCAAAAACGGTGTAATGTGAGACCTAAAATACGTGAAATTCCACTCTCAACAAACCCCCAAACTTACCTGTTGCTCCTCCCGAGGCAACGACATATAAAACCAATAGAGTAATTGAGAGGAAATTTCACAACTTCACATCCAAGAAAATATAACAATTCAAAAATCATACTTCAAATACTAAGACAACCATCCATCTAAGAACATACAATTCAAATCAACTACTTCACTTTTTCGGAATGCTCATCCACCATTCTCACGGGTAGTATTTACGCTCATCGCTCAAGTGTGAGATATACACTTCAGGGTAAGGTGTTTACACTCAAAGTCAATTCAAACACACGCGTAACCATAAGCTTGACAATCATCTCAACTCTCGACTAAAGGGATAATTTCAACAATAGGATCACAAAGGTCTTGCATTAGGTTGTAATGTTGGCTCTTTGGTAAAGGTAGGGAGTATATGGATAAGGTGACTCAATCACTAGTAGAGAATCAAAGAAGACTTACAGCTTTTCAACAAACAGCTTTACTTTCTTCTTTCTTCTTCATCGCTCTTCAATGCTTCTTGCAATTTGATTCTTCCTTCTCTTTTGAACACCACATCCTTACTTGAAATTTTTTTCTTCTTCCCTCTTTTCTTTTCTTTTTTTTTCTTTTTCAAATAAGGGTACCAGTTTCAGGCACTACCCTTTTCATGGGGTACCAGTTTCGGACACTACCCCTTTATGCAACAATTTAACTACTCTTTTCAACAATTTTCATCACTTCCAACTTATTCTCCTTTTATGTTTCTTCTCAAGATACCAAATTGACTCCTTCAACTCTCTACTAGGTAGGGATTTTTAAAGGCTAACAAGGGATCAATTGGCTTATCACGTAGGCTTCCAACAAATATGACTTTTCAGGCTCAAAAGGGTTAACTACGGATAATTTCAATAGGTAGGATAATAATTTGGCTAGTGACTAATAAACAACAAAGATAGCCTAAGATCATCTCCTATTGTCTAATCGAACACGTAGCTTCAAGCAAGATATAGAGCCAAGTTCTAGAATACGTGTGTATGAACGATACTCACAAGAATAAACTGAATCATGCAATTTGTCATGATTTTAAAAGGCTCAAAATCTCACATGGCTATACGAATGAATGAGCAAACCTAATAAAGCTACATAGCTAATCTTCCTTGCACATAATCAAATTTCAAGCATCTCAATATCAAAGCACAATCTCAAATTGCTTCTCAACAATCACACATATAATCAAGTGCTAAGAAAAATCAGAAAATCATCATAGAGAACCAAAAATCAACTATACCAACACTAGGATTAACATAAAACAAAACACGAAACCTGAAAAATCGCAAAAAATCGAACCCTCAATATTCTCAAATAAATCAAAAATATTAAGAATCCACAAAAAATCGACTCTCCAAGCAACAACACAATGTAAAAATTCTATTTCGACACTGCAAGACAAGGTATGTACGTTACCCCCCCAAACTTAGATTAAACGAAGTGAGAAACTAAGTTTGCAAAGAAGTATATACCGTAGTCAAGCAATACCTAATAAAACTTCTACACCAACACAGACATATAAAAGCAATAAAACGGAAGGGACAGCCCCCAACAAGCGCTCATGTTTAACGTCGGAGAGTCACGACGGGATACCTCTTTTCAACTACTGGATCGGAGGATAGTCTTCTCTCATCTTTACTTTCAAGTACTTCCATCCTCTCTTATTTTCTGTACTAACCATCTCACCCTTCTTTGTCACTGAAATATGACTCTTTAAATTTTTTTTCTCCCAAGACTGGCTTGATTCCTTCTTGTCAATCTTCCATTCAATTGTAGGCTCAACCTGCGTAGCAAAATAAGGATCAAACAAGTTAGAATTTTTAACATCAATATAAGAATAAAAATCCGGAGGTATGTTCGGAGGCTTCAGATATGGATCATCCATCTTTACTGCAACTAAAAGATTATCAAATATCACATTAGAGTTAGTAGTAGGAAAAGTAAGAGATACGCCTGGTCCTGCGATCTCCTCTACCACTTCAATGCTTTGGCTCTTTTGCTTCTCTTCCTTGGCAGCAGGCTGCATCTCCTCTTTAACAGTGGACTTCTTATTCTGATTCACTATGTCAGCAGTAGTCTTTCTTATCTGATCATCCCTGGCATCACCTAATGCAAGTAACTTCTCAAGATAGTCAATACATTCATCGTTAGATAAACTCTCAAACTCTGCATCAGGCAGGGTGAAGTCCTCTACTACTTCCACAGACTTGCAGTGCTGCTGATCTGTAGGCCACTGCATCTCCTTATTCAAAGAAAAGACGATCTCCTTATCATTAGCCCTCAGCCTCAACTCTCCTTTGAACACATCTATTAGAGCTCTCCCAGTTGCAAGGAATGGACGCCCCAAGATCAGAGGCGCACCATCCTTTTCATCCTCCATGTCAAGTACAAGGAAATCCACAGAAAAAGTCAAATTCGACACCTTCACTAGCACATCTTCAATCACTCCCTCGGGTATGTCAACGATCGATCTGCTAACTGTAGGGCAACAGACGCAGGTTTCAACTCCCCCAAACCAAGCGTCTTGAACACTGATAAAGACATTAAATTTATACTGGCTCCTAAATCACACAGTGCTCTCCTAGATGGTCCTTTTCCAATCTCACAGGGAATGATGAAGCTCCCTGGATCCTTCAATTTTTCTGGAAGCTTTTTCTGAATAATAGAGCTGCAGTTCTCTGTCAAATTCACTGTCTCCATACTGTTAAGCTTCCTCTTTCTGGAGATAAGTTCCTTGATGAACCTTGAATAATGTGGCATCTCTTCCAATGCTTCCGAGAAAGGAATAGTGACTTGGACATCCCTCATAACATCAGCGAACTTACGAAACTTCTCATCAAGGCTCTTCGATAAGAATCTCTGAGGGAAAGGAATTGGTACCTTTGTTATCGGAAGTCCCAAACTATCTCTCTCGAATACCACTTCTGCTTCTCTCAGTTTCTTAGCTCTCTGCCACTTTTTATCAGCAATTGTCTGATCAGATTGGTTCTGTACGGAAGTTGGACGTGCAGGAAATCTCGGAGGATGGCTCGCCGGCTCGCTCGGCTCGAGCTGAGGGGCAACTGAGCCGAGCTGGGTTCCAGCTGAATCGGAGGGCCCTTCTGAACCGGCTGGCGGGCCACTCGGTGGTAATTGAGCCCGCTCGGCATCTAGCTCGCCGCAAGCGGGTGGCCGAGTGGCACCATCTTTGTTCTGCTCCACCCCTGTTTCGTCCTGCTTCTGTTCTGTATCATTCTGCATCAGTTCTGTGACGTCCTGCATTAGTTTCGTACCTTTACACTGCTTTGCAGATCTCAAAGTGATCGCATGGCACTCCTTCGGGTTGATTTCCGTATCCGAATGAAACTTCCCTTTCTGCAACAGCACTTGCTGCTGATTTACTGTAGTGGAGATCTGCCCTATGTTATATGACAAACTCTTCAACTGCTTGTTCACTTCTTCATGTTGCTTTGTCATATTTGAATCCATGAGAACAATGCAATTATTAATCTTGTCAATATCTCCATCAGTCTTCTTCATATACCTGGCCAACACATCATCAATACTAGACTTTCCTTCTTCAGTTTTAGCGCCATGATCAAAATTAGGAGGATATGGAACTGCATTATTCGGATTTGAATAAGAGAAGTTCTCATGCCTCTGATTATGCCAATTGCCTCCTTGATTATTAGGACCTCCCCCTTGGTTATTCCTTTGATTTTAATTACCTTGAGGGTACCTATTTCCTTGCCAATTCTGAGGAGCTCTCCAACCTTGAAGACTCTGCCCTATAGTCCAATTAGCATCCTCGACCTCTTGAAGGTTCATCACCACATCATCACTTGCAGGCCCTCGGTTGCCTCTCCCATTATTACCTGATATCAGAGTAATCAGGTTTTTATTCATCTGTTCCAATTGAGCGACAACCTTATCATTCTTATCAGCTTCAGAAAATTTCTCTTCAACCTTTGCAACTTTACCAAGTATATAAGTCCCTCGTATCCTCTCAAATGGTCAATCCCTTGAGTTCAAAGAGATATCATCAAACAATTTCTCTACTGCATTGGATGTCTTGCCAAAGATTGTTCCTCCAGCAGAAGCATAAACCAACACTCTCGATTCGTTGTCAAGGCCATTATAGAAGACACTGATAAGTTGAGACTTTTTGAATCCATGCTGAGGGCATCTTCTCAACGCATCAGTAAACCTTTCCCAGGCCTCTCCAAACGACTCATCTCTCCTCTGCTTAAATTGATTGATCTCCTGTTTCAATAAAAGAACCTTACCCGGTGGCATAAATCGATCTATAAATAACTGTTGCAACTCAGCCCAATTTGAGCAACTGTCTCCCTTCAGCTTATCATACCACTCCCTTGCCTTATCAACCAATGAAAACTGAAAAAGCCTCATCTTCCATCTATCATTAGTAGCATCAGCAGCTTTCATTGTATCCATGTAGCTGTTGAAACGCTTAAGATGGCCATAAGGCTCATCAAAAACGCCTCCGGCAAAGGGGTTTTTCTCCACCATATGAATCAGGGCTGGCCTTATGTCGTTCGTTTCATCAGCTTGAACGGCTCCAACTACGCCTGATCCTCCTAGATTGGTGGACTTAAAAGTTTCTCGGATGACGATGTCATCCTCATCGACTCTTTCTCCCATTGATGCTGTTTCAGGTTCTGTCTCAGATTCTGATTCAAACTCCGATTCAGCCTCTTCTAGGATAACCTGATTCTCAATCTGCACTTCTTCCTCCTCTAAAATTGCTTTAGGAGGTGCTTTGGTATTCTTTGATTTTACTCTTCTTTTCCTCGGAGAAGCTTCAATTTCCGGATCAAATTCAAGATCTTGTGCTCTCGTCTTTGACCTAGTTTGCATGCAACTTCAAGAAAAATCCAAAGTAAAACAATTAAATCCCAAAAAAAATATTCTAATTAACTAAGTAATAAAAGAAAATAAATTAATTACTAATTAATCAGAATTGAGTAACCAATATTCAGAGTATTGTAGTGAATTAATTATCTAAATTACTGAAATATTAAATAACTGAATTATTAAAAAAAGTAATAAAAATAAAAGCAAGTTTTTAATCAAGAGATGACGAACAGTTCTAAGGTATCAGGTAGAGACCAATTAATTTAGGTTATTAAACTTACGATTGTTCATTCATGCAGTTTCACTGAAAATACACCACATATCCCTGTTATCCCACCGAATATGATTCGATTCTAAGCTAACAGTATAATCTGGTTTAAATCCTAAGGTGCACAAATATTACCAAGCCTTATTCCTAGATACTAATCAAAGCAAGCAACAATACCTCCGGATGGTAAGCCCGACTAACAAGATATTTTCTGGAATTACTACAAGGTTCTATTCACTTCCTACTTGATTGTCTAATTGCATTGTTCCACTAAACTAATCAAGTATATGATTAACCAGTTCATGAAATTAAAGTGCTTATAGCGGAGCTACTCTAATCCCTAACAGATAGACAAAACCAATCATGAACGCACACAAGCTAACACAATAATCCAAGCATTATAGCGGATGTCATGAATATATTATGAAGACGTTACGAAGCAGAAAAGCATGTCTTAATAAAATAAGTAAAATCAAAAGATCAACTGCATAAAATCTCAATCTTTGGTCTAAATCCCCAAATCAATTAAATCAATCCATCAATCCCTAGAACTGTATATAAAATTGGCCCATGAGGTCACAAGCAATCCTCATGGCTAAGCAATTCATACAAAAATCAAAGTAAAAGGAAGGAAAAGAAAGGAATTATGAAATCCTAGTGTAGACGTAGTCTTTCGTTCCTTCTCTGTCTCTCCAATTGCTCGATTCTCCCTCAATTAGCACTTGGAATCCTCTTGAAAGTGGATGGATGGTGAAATCAGGTTGTAAATCTGATATGGAGGTGTTGGAGGTGTGAATTGATGATGGATTATGGATGGGTTCTCTCCAATTTGTGTCTCGATCTCCCTAATTGTTTCTAGGACTGATGCAGGGCTTTTTCGCGATCGAAACTGCTTCAGAATCGTGACTTGAGGGTATATATACGCTGCTGCATCGAACAGGCCCCGACTGGGCTCGATTTTGGGCCGCTCGGCACCTAGCTCGAGCAGAGCTGATGGCCGAGCGGCCCCCAAACCTGCTGAGCAGTATATGGGTGACACCTGGACGTCGTTTAAGCTCCGTGGGACACCAGCTCGGCAGCCTTTGATCACGTGAAAGTGCCGCTCGCCGCTCGCTACCCGCCGAGCTGCAGAAACTGCACTGCGCGATCTCACCGTTTTGAGCATAACTTATTCATACGGACTCCAAATTGAATGATTTTTACGCTCACGCGTTCCTATTTTCCTTGGCTTTCTATTCATTAAAGAACTCTCAGAAACTCCAACATTTGAATATGTAAAAAGTCATGTAAAATGGCTGCTCGGTACAGCATGTGCGACGTTAGCACTTTGATCATAACTTTCTCGTTTGGAATCCAATTGGGGTGTTCTTTACGTCAAAATGACCCTCTCTTCTGTGGCTTTCCAACCATATATCATATGATCAATTTAGACTTCTATAAGAATACAGAAATTTGTGCAACATGGACTGTATTTTTCAGCATTCCTTCTCACTTTCACTCCTCATTCCAACTTTGAACTTTTGATCATGTTTTACCCTTCAAAACTCAACAAAATACCTTAGTAGCATCTTAATTATGCAAGATATGAAAACCATGTCATTCTATACAAAATCATGGCCACATTCTATCAAAAACGGTGTAATGTGAGACCTAAAATACGTGAAATTCCACTCTCAACAAGTCACATCTAGAGTCGACGAGTCAACCCAGCCCCTCTGGGATCAAAGAGGGAGAGATCAACCTTAGGCCCATGACAGACACTTCTAAGGTTGGTATTAACTTAGCTGATTTCTCTTATTGGCAGGAATATCAGGCCAGCTGGGAGAAATTAAATATCAGACAAGAAATTCGACCGGAGAAATGCCGGGTGAATATATGTGGGAATATCCCCAAGTTTAGATGAGAGAGAGCTCAAGTCCGAACGATGTAAAGCAGTGGTATGATTTTGGGGCATTAGCCTCTATATATACTATTGCACCAAACTTCCCAAAACTTTCAAAACTGCCAGAATGGCTAAGAAAAGCGATTATGAAAGCATGGGAAAAATAATCCAACTCTATCTAGAGGAGATGTATTGGAGCTTTATTTCACCTGTGCGGCTCCAGAACCAGTCAGGAAAGGCTGCCATGAAGCCTTTATTATATCAAACTAAAAAGACCCGATGTCTCAGCCTCCAACAGAATCAAGGAGTCTTTTGGAAAGGAACCAGTTTTGGTTTCCACCTATTTTGAGGAGCAGATCTCTACGCGAAGAGCAAGGGGTTTGTATCTGCATTCAAGCAATGGACCAGGTGAAGTTCCCGTTCAAATTCGAACACAAAATAATGAACGGGTTCATCTTGTTAAACACCTTAACAGGAAGAAAAACAGGATTTGCGGAGGATGCTCTCGAAGAAAAGCAAGAGCTTCTTTGGAGAAACAAGATACCGGTGAGTAAACAAACTCATCGGAGATAATGTAACATGGCCCACTTTGGGCAATGGACAAACAAGGTATGCTCAAGCTGCTCTTACCAAACGGAACCAGAATTTGGGAAAGGAGTAAGACTGGGCATAGGAAGAACGAGAATTACTGAATCCCCTCCAGCAAAGGAGACACGAGAAAAGAAGAGGGTAAAATCTCTTCAAAATACCCAATAGCCGGGAGAATCTTCAGGCACCAAGGATGACAAATGACTCTTCAAAAAAGCAAGAGCCAGATAACTTTTCTGAAAGGGTAAGGTGCATGTGACCAATAGGAAGGGTGGCCCACAAGAAGGCATCCAAGGCAAAAAGAACCAAGCCAGCTGCTAAAGTTGGCATCCGATGCAGGTGATGTAAGTGCTGACCCAAATATGGTGACATAAGCAGTGACGTCACGAAGAATTAAGAGGCTTTAAAATTCAGATTTTAAATCCGAAAGCCTCTATAAATAAGAGTTTGGAGAAAGCAGAAGACATCGATCATTCCCCTCTGTTTTCTCTCTAAATAAACATTGTATTAGTCTTCTTTCTTTTCTTGTATGAGTGTTTCTATTTCAGCTACCATAGGTAGCTAGAGGAGTCTTCTCCTGTTGTTTAGGTAGTATGAGTGTGTAATAATATTTCCATTCAATAAATAAATAATCTTGGGCTTCTGCCCTCGTGTAACCTTCCATTTTCAGCAACCTTAAATCTTCATACTTTCCGATGATAAACAGTAGCAACATCCTGTACACCCGGCGTAGGAAATGAACCAGGATTGTGCTGAGGTCCGCTGAAGGAACGAGATTGAATCATCACACTGCGGGGCGCGTGGTTGGCTGTGAGGAGCAGCTGTAAAATCTCCCGGATACCCGGTGGATCGACGGTAAAAAAGGTACTGTTACTGTTAAAAGTTGGTTAAATACGAGATTAATGTTGTTTATTTAAGTATACGGAAGTATGCTGGGCCTGATATGGTCATAATAGACTATTTCTATTTTGAAAAATGTGAAAGGGAGATAAAAGTGGTTAAAGAAAAATATGGTATAAGTTAATTGGGGTGTAGGACCATAAAGTTGAGTTTTATAGAATTAGTGGACTTATTTCAAAACTGTTATAAAATTAGTGAACTAATTTCAAAATTGAAAAGTTAATGGACTAATTTCAAAACTGTTATAAAGTTAATGGACTAATTTCAAAATTGAAAAAGTTAATGAACTAATTTCAAAATAAGTGAAAGTTAGTGGACGAAAAATTCCATTTTCCCTAATATTTTCTTTTTTAAATAATGTGTTTTTTACTTTTAATAATGATTAAATTTTTAATATTTTATTTATTTATTTGGGTATCATCATTAATTAATTACTAAATCTTTTAATGCAATAAATTAATTAATTAATCTCAAATTAAATCATATATATAAAAGGAAAAAAAAATTCATATAATATTCTCTCTCACCCCACCTATAAATAAGACTTTTTGGTTATTCATTCTAAATACACACATTCGATTCTCCTAAAGGAATATAAGCTTTCTTCATGTTCCTCTAGAGAATTGATTTATGAAAGTATAAAAATTTATTTCGATAGAGAGAATCAAGTAGAGATTCGATCTACCTCTAAAAATTCGATTCAAGTATTCTTCAAGAGGAAGAGAATCGATTCAAGTATTCTTGAATATATTTACATCTTATAAATTGATTTGATTCTTCAAGAGAAAGAGAATCGATTCAAGTATTCTTGAATCGATTTACATCTTAAAAATTGATTTTTCAAGAATAAGATGATCGATTCAAGTATTCTTGAATCGATTTACATTTTAATAATCGATTCTTCAAGAGAAAAAAAATTACTTAAAGTATTACCTCTTAAGAATCGATTCAAGTATTCTTAAGATCTACCACTAAATTATTGATTCAAGTATTCTTCAAAAAGATCGACAAGTACTCTTGAATCGATTTACCTCTAAAGAATAAGTGTTGAAAAACTAATTCATGAAAAAAAGCAAGTCAAGAATATTCGATATAAATAAATTAATTAGTATTAAATCAAATCATGTATAGAAAAAAAGAATAAATTGAAATTCTTTTTTTATATATATAATTGATATTTATTTTACACAAACAATAAAATTAAGGATTTATTATTAGGAGGTACATACTTTAATCAAAATTGCACTTAAATATAATGAAAAAAATGAAATACTATCAACAACATAAATATAGAGGAAAGAGATAAAATTGTCCCTATGTGGTAGCACATTTTTTAGAGAGACGGAGGGAGTAATATATAGGAGTAGTTTTCAATTGTATTATGTTATAAGGTAACATTTAAAAAAATATAAGTCAAGATTCTTTCAAAAAATTAGAATATATGTAAATATATATTAACTTTTTACATGATTTAGTTATACGTCACATTATCAAAAGTTAAATATTATAATTTGTTGTAAATTCTTTATATTGATGAAAGAAATTGTCTAGCTATAAAAAAAATTTCCTAATTAATATTGTTTTATTACTATATGACAAGGATTTTATTTAATTATAAAAATAAGAATAATAATTAAATAATCTCGCGTAGTACACGTGTTTCATGCTAGTATATACTAATTATTATCATATATTTATATAAATTATATTGAAAAATTAAAGATATTATTTGTGTACTATTGGGTTTGAAAAATATGAGTAATTGATTATAATTTATTATTGATGTATATGCTTGAGGGAAGATTTTCTATTTATGATAGTTTTCAAAATATTTAAAAAATGAAATATGCATTTTTATTTTTATTTATTTATTTATTTCAAAACCATTGAACTTCACAATTTATTATGCTTTTACCATATTATTATTATCTAATGTGTTGAAGCGATACTTCTGGTTATATTCTATAACGACGAAAAATTATAATTCAGGAAAGTCATTTTGCTAAAAATAATAGCGTTATTAATTAAAGTGTATATATCATTTAAAATAAATAAATGATACTCTCTTGAACGTGCCCTAGATGCACTAGAGACCAAGTCTTCATTGATAAAATAATTTTTTATACATCAAAATGTAAACTCTTTAAAATAAAATATTATGTATTTAAACAACTTGTGTGACCGGATGCAAAAAAAACAACTCTCACAAAGTAAATATAGCATCTAATTAAAGGCCATCATGAGTTTCCAAAGACAATAAGTATTGAGTGAGGCTTGTGTGCCCGCGCGCACGGGAACACATTTCGTGCGCCTTTATAATTTAGTATTATGGGTAAGGGTATATTGTTTTGGTGTAAAGGGTATACACTTTATTAATATTTTTTATTTTTCTTCAGAAAATAAAGGGTACACATATTTATACTAAAAGATATACATTTTGACACAAAATTTCAAAGGCGCACGGAATATGTTCCCGTGCGCTCGGGCACACACAAGTTTTTGCCATGATACACACCTTTATACTAAAGGATACAAAATTTAACACAAAATTTTAAAGGCGCACGGAATGTGCTCCCGTGCACCCGGGCGTACACAAGTTTTTGCCATAAGTATTTGTAATGGAGACATCAACAAATTTGATTTAATTAAATTTCAACTCCTTTTGATTATACATACTCCCTCCGTCCCGTTTTAATGTTTACATTTCTATTTTGCGCGTCTCATTTCAATGTTTACGTTTTCCTTTTTGGAATATGGGACCTACCTAAAACAATTAATATATCATCCAACACTAATACACCTACCCATTTTGCATTAAATATTATATTTCTCCACCCACTATCTATTAAAATATTATACTCCTTAATTAACGTGCAAAAAATAAATGTAAACATTGAAACAGGACGGAAGAAGTACCATTTAGAGATGTTAATCTCTAACCTTTTAGAGTAGGACCAAGCTACTATTGAACTAAGTAACTAAATTAAAAAGAATAATTACTCTTAACTACACACTATATTTGTATATTACTTATAGATATAAGGTACATATAAAATTAGTAATAACTACAAAAATTAATGATAATCGTCCTATTGTATCCCTTATCTTGAATCTTACATAAAAAGATATAAATATTCATTATCTTCTTCTTTTTTTTTAAATATTACAATATATTTTTATTATATCATTAATTATTTTTAAGACAATCAAATTACCATGTCACCTTAAAGTAATTAAAGAAATAAAAAAAATTCCAACACATGTACGTGATAACGATACGAGACAGGAAAATTAGAATGAAAACGTACCCAAAATAGGTTAGTGAAAAAATATACATTAATTGTGCTGTAATATAACCTTGTCGTGCAATAATATAACCGTGACGTGCTGCAAACTAATTATACTCTTAAATATATTGTGCAACAATATAAGACGTATTGTGCAGAAATCTAATTATAATGATGCGTAGATTTATAAGAAATGAATTCTCATGACTTGATATTAAATTATGCAAATTGTTGTGCAATAATATAATTATATATTGTGAACAATTTCACTGTATTGTGCAAATTTATACATTTATTGTGCAGATATAATTCATATACAATTAAACGCTATCATTTTCTAATTATTTAATAGTTTAATACTATTAAGTTTAGGATAAATACGTGAGTTTATGATAAATACGTTAAATTATTATGCAGCAAAATTGATTTTTTATAAACATATTTTGTTTCCTAAAAAATAGCTTGGATAAGGGAACAAATCCTACTAATTAAGGGATTTATAAATTTAATTTTTGTAAACACGTATGTAATTGGGGCAAGAAGGGTATTATCTTTTATAATTTTGTATTTCATAGTAATTAAATTTTGGATTTGTACCTAACAGTAAATACTCCCTCCGTCCCAGCCTAAGCTCCTGCGCCCCCGGAGACACGGAGGAATACTCCGTGTCCTCATGTGAACACAACCCTTCCCCCTCCAATCCTATTTAAACATATGTATTGCTAGGGGCTTAAATTGCAAAGGGGCATGGAAATTGCAAAGGCGCACGGAATGTGCTCCGTGCGCCCGGGTGTACAGGAGCCTCATTCTTTTTCCATTTTGGTCGTCTCACCCAAAGAGTCCTCTTTCCTTTTTTACACACATTAGACCCACACACTCCCTCTAATACAATTAAAATATGGGACCCACACTCCCACTAATACAACTATCCACTACAAATTAAATAATAATACTCTTTAATTCATGTATAAAAAAGCAAATGACCCTCTTACGCCGGGACGGAGGGAGTATTATATTTTGTACTTGAGAATAAATATCCCAATTTTTAATTCTAAATCCTAAATTTAATATATCAAAGTAATAGATTTTTACAAACATTACTATTATTTAAACAATAGATCTTGATTATTGTCGTACAACATGTGCTCTAGCAAAATGTGTTATAGATGTCTAAAGTATAGAAAATGAGGCAGTAAACCAGAATAGTAATGCAAATATTTCTTTCACCTAAACCTTTGAAGCGTCAGCATAAATTGAAGGCCAAGTTACATATGCTTTGGAACTAAATTGCATCAAACTGAGGAAGGTGTATTCAAGTAGGGAATAATAGATTTAATTTCATGAAAATTCATCTCAAATCTACTATTGGTAGATTTGGAAGATTACCAACTCCTCTTGGTATTTATATGGAACGAATACTTCCAAGTGTTGCTATGTGGATATCTAGTTAGTGTAAAGGCCATCCAATTCATGACATCTCATATTTCATCTCATATTTTGATAACTTGTCAAATTTCCATGTACAAGCAAGCACATATATGTATTTGGATTAAGTCATTTTAAATTCAATGGATTTATTGGATTTGAAATGAGTGGATTATAAATTCCCTAAGGTGTGTTTGGATGGAAAGATTTGAGGATAGATTTATAAATCTTTCCCTCAAATCCCTCTTTTATGTT
This sequence comes from Pogostemon cablin, assembly GCA_023678885.1. Taxonomy (NCBI): domain Eukaryota; kingdom Viridiplantae; phylum Streptophyta; class Magnoliopsida; order Lamiales; family Lamiaceae; genus Pogostemon; species Pogostemon cablin. Next base: position 15,459,996 of record CM042979.1, read on the forward strand.
TGGATAACACTTGAAATCAATGGATTTATAAATCCATATTTTAAATCAATGGATTTCAAATCATGGATTTGATTTTTAATTTTTTTAGTTGTTTTTGAATGGATTTCAAATCCCCACTGAAATCATTCATTTGAAATCCTTCCGTTGTTGTGTAATTTATATATTAAGATATAAAATAGTAATATATAAAATTAATAAATTAATTAAATATATATATATATATATATATATATATTTATTTATTTATTTATTTTAAACTCTACCCTCTACCCACCCCCTTCCACCCCCCCTTCTCCATGCTCCCAAAAAAATTTTTTTTTTTATAAAATTTTAGATTTTTAATATTTGAATAATAAAAATATTACCACCCAACCCTACTCCCACCCACCAAAAAAATTTTTTTTAATAAAATTTTAAATTTCAATATTTAAATAATAAAAATATTATCACCCAACCTACCCCTACTCACCACCCCCACCCCCCACCCCCAAATTTTTTTAATAAAATTTTAAATTTTAATAATAAAAATATTACCACCAAACCCAACCCACCCACCCTCCACCACTCCCACCCCACCCAAAAAAAATTAAAATAAAAATTTAGATTTTATTTTTTAAATATTAAAATCTAATTTTTTTTTAAAAAATTTTGGTGGGTGGAGGGTGCCGGGGTGGTGAGTGGGAGTGGGGGTGGAGTGGGTGGATGGATAGGGTGGTAGAATTAGGTGGTAATATTTTTATTATTTAAATATTAAAATCTAAAATTTTATATAAATTTTTTTTGGGGGGTGGGTGAGTAAGGGGTAGGACTGGTGGTAATATTTTTTATTATTCAAATATTAAAAATCTAAAATTTAAAAAAAAAAAATTTTTTTGGGGGAGTGGATAGGGTGATAGGTTGGTGGTAGAGTTTTCTCCCAAAAAAATTATTTTTAATAAAATTTTAGATTTTAATATTTAATATTCCCTTCGTCCCACACTTATGTTCACACTTTTTATTTCGTCCGTCCCACACTTATGTTGACCATCTAAAAAAGGAAATTTTACATCAACCAACAATCTCAAAAGTTATCTTAATTTCAAAAATAGCACTCTTACCTAATACATATAACATACCTTATAATTTATTTATTACCTAAAATTACCACAATACCCCTAAAAGGTCAATAAAGTTTGTCAAAAAGTAAATTTTCTTAAACTCCGTATCTACAGTACTGGTGAACTTAAGTCCGGGACGGAGGGATTATAATAAAATTTTATTATTTTTATTTATTATATATAAAATTCTATTTAAAAATTAATTTTTGAATTATGGATATGAAATCCTTTCAAAGATCCATAATTTATCCAAACAGTGGAATTAAAATAATTGATTTAAAATCCAAGGAATTTAAAATCTACTCATTTTCAAATCCCTTGTATTTGAAATGACTCAATGCAAACACAACCTTGATTTTAAATCAATTCATTTGAATTCCACTGTTTGGATAAATTATGGATCTTTGAAAGGATTTCAAATCCATAATCCAAAAATTATTTTTAAAATAGAATTTTGTATATGGTAAATAAAAATAATAAAATTTTATTATATTAAATATTAAAATCTAAAATTTTATTAAAAATAATTTTTTTTAGGGAACTCTACTACCCAGCCTACCTTTACTCCACCCCCTACCCACCTTCCACCTCCCCCAAAACTTTTTTTTTTTAAAATAAAATTTTAGATTTTAATATTTAAATAATAAAAATATTACCACCCAACCCTACCCCGCCACCCACACCCACCCCAACTCATCCCTCAATTTTTTTTAACTTTAGATTTTAATATTTAAATAATAAAAATATTACCACCCAACCCATATTCTCTATCTACCCACCCAACTCCAACCCCAACCCCAACCCCATCCCACCCCCAATTTTTTTTTAAACTTTAGATTTTAATATTTTTATTATTTACATATTAAAATTTAAATTAAAAAAAATAGGAGGAGGGGGGTGATGGTGGGGTGGGTGTGTGGGTGGATAGGGAGAGCAGAGTTAGGTGGTAATATTTTCTTTATTTAAATAATAAAATCTAAAATTTTATTTAAAAACTTTTTTTTTGGGGTGTGGCCGTGTGGGGTGGTGGAGGGGGTGGGTATGAGGTTGGGTGGTAATATTTATTATTTAAATTTTAAAATCTAAAATAAAAAAAAAATTGCGGGTGGCCGAAGGGGTGGGATGGGATGTGGGTGGGTGGATAGGGGTAGAGTTGGATGTTAATATTTTTATTATTTAAATATTAAAATTTAAAGTTCTAAAAAAAAATTTTTTGGGTGAGGGGGTGGGGGTGGGTGGGGGTAGATGGGGGTGAGGGTGGGTAGGGATAGGTTGGGTGATAGAGTTTAAAATTTAAAAATATATATAAATATAAATTTTTTAATTAATTTATTAATTTTATATACTATTTTTATATATTAATATAATCAATTAAACAACAACGAAGAATTTCAAATGACAAGATTTGAGTAAGGATTTAAAATCCATTAAAAAATAATTAAAAAAAATTTAAAATTAAATCCATGATTTGAATCTTGGATTTATAAATCCGTTGATTTCAAGAGCTGCTTCAACTCAATATTCAAACTCTACCCTTAAATGTAAGTTGAATTTTCACATTTCTATTGTATATCATTGTTTTCGTGCTTCATCTCCTTATTTTTTTGTCCTTGATTTAAAATTTCATGGTGGCGAGCAAGTTTTAAGCTTCTTATCTCGCTCCCCTTGAATGTTGGTGGCTAGGCAATGATATCTGATAAATGTAGGTTATCTGTGAACTTACATTATTCTAACTTATTTGATTCCCCAAGTTGAGCACTAAATCATGGAGTTTTTCCTGCTAATTAATCGTATTTTGCCATTTTCCGTTGTCGGAGTCATAACAATTCAGGAAATTGGGGAATTTATCATGAATTTATTATTACAGATGATTGGAAATAGTTAATTGATTTGAATTTATTCTTGAATGATCCATTGGATAGTTAGTGATGGTTGTAGTAATTAAGAATCTGGTTCATTGTATCCTAAAGTTTATTAGCAATAGAAAGTATTCCTCAAATCAATATTCTTCAATGCTGCTATAAATTCGTATGTTCCAATCTAAATAGAAATCTCTTTCTCTCTCTCTCTCTCTCTCATCACCTTATCTGAGTTGGTAAATGTTGTTCTTTGTTTGATCAGTCTTTAGTATTAATAGGTGCACTCCACCTGTTTGTGAAAAGTTCTGTATTAAATCTTAATCCACTTGTAACTACACTGACCTCAAAATTTAGCCTCTCTTTATCCATTAGTAATTATTAGCTTATGTTAATATCTTTGGTCATGGATCATTAGTTGGATTAGTATATATGTTGTATACACATGCTATATGAATCATGACTTTTAGTGATCTAACTTTATCAAGGAATTAATAGTTAACTTTTGTATTGCAAGTAATAATTGCAAATTCATTTAATCGTTTATGCTATAATTAATATTCAGGAGTATAATGGTTCTAAAAAGTATAATGGTTGACATTGATGATGCTTATGTGTGCAATGATGGAATTGGCGATGAAAATGACATTGATGATTTTGATAAGGAAAGTTGTGATGATATTGAAACTGATGAGGATGATACCATGTAACTGGGAGTTTGGTTTCTTAGTTGTGTTTCCATTTATGAAATTTTATGATTAGTTTTTAGCATTTTATTTTAAATCCATTATGTATATTTGGAATAATTACCAGGGTACGAGGATTAAGTCCATGAACAGTGTTAAAAGTGTGATCAATGACAAATTAAATCAAAATAAAAGGATGAGTTAAGAGAAACAGAAGCAGGCTAAAAACAAGAAACATGATACTATTAAGACCACTTACATTGAGAGATTAGGTATCGGCTCTATTCTCTCTCTTTCTCTATTATGTCTTTGTTTGAAATTTTGTTAAAGAATCACTTGATCACTTGATTTTTACTTCACTGGTATTTTTTTATTAAAAACAGTTGCAGGTTTTAATCCATTGATTGATGCTACCATTTCTCATTCTACTAGTACGCCAACGGAATCTGCATCTAGTGAAATGGTTGAACCAACTCCTCATGCAACAACGGAATCTAATATTGGTGCAACGTCGGAATCTACCAATGCTTCTGCTAGCACTATTAATGCTGCAATTAGTAAATTACTAACCATTCATTTTTATACATAATTATTACTATGTCTATTCAAATATTTACTATTGTTAATATATGTATAGAGGACCAGGTTATTCAAAGGAGACATGGTCATAGAGGACCAAATAAGTGTCCTAATTTGCAAGGTAATGTTAAGACCATAGGTAAATGGATATGGACAACCTAATTGTAAGAATGCAAGGAAGCTCTCCTATCTTGGATTGGTTTCAAGAAACCCAAATAAAAGATTTGGTAAAGTTTTTGAGTGTGCAAACAGAGGAGACACTCTGGAAGATCATTTTGGTATTATTATTATAATATTTTATAATTCAATTTATTTTCATATGCATCCCTTATGATGGATAAAACTTATAAATTCTGTTTTTAACTTTTTAATTTTTTCATATCATAACTTAAAGACTAGGTTCACATTTGCGGGCCCAAAATCTCCAAGGGATTGGACGATGGATAAATTAGATCATTGTTTAAGATCTTGGAGAGTTAAACTTAAAATGAAATACTATAGAGTGCCAAAGTAAGCAAATGTCCCACTGGTTGAGATATTAAAGCAACCAACACCTAGGGTGGATCGTATTCAATGGATACAAATAGTGCACAAGTGGGAGTCAATAGAAGGGCAGGTATGTCCAAAAAAATGTATATGCTAAAAATTGTTTGTGTATCATACATCTATATATAATTAACATAACATTTGATAAGTGTATAATAATTTAGACTTGTAGTGAAAGGAATACAGATAATCAAAATAAGTCTGCAATGACACACTACTTGGAGATCAAGAGTTTTGCTAGACTGAGAGAAGATAGGAGGTAAAATCGTGTTCATGCTTAAAAATTACGCTTGTGTAAATAAGAATGGCTTATCTTATAGATCTTTTATTGTACACTGCAGACTGTGAATGGAATAGAACCATATGAGTTGGCACTATTTAAAATTGCTTATGGACAAAAGAAAGTTAAACATGTTCATCTACAATTTGCCCAAATACTTGTAAGGATGTATTCGAGCTTGTCATTCTCTTTATTCTTTTTTTTTTTTTTTTTGTCTTTTCCTAATTTTAAATAATTATGCTAAGATATTTATACATTGTAAGGATGTATTTGAGCTTGTCATTCTCTTTATTCTTTTTTTTTTCTTTTCCTAATTTTAAATAATTATGCTAAGATATTTATACATGCAGTAATCTCAAAATTGTATTTTGTTGGAAGAGATAGATCAGGAGTTAGAAAAACTAACGTGCATACAAAATAACCTTTGGAACTGGTGTGAAGAAACAATCTATTAGTACTTCAAAACATAAAGCAACATAAGCAGTATTGATGGTTGAAGCTGAAAGAGAATAAAGACAAGTAAGTTTTAGAAGATGAAATTGCAATTCAAGTTGAAAAATGAAAAGACTTGACGAAAAGTGAAAAAGAGAAGATAGAATCCTTAGAAAACAAAGTGCATATACTCACCAATATTGTTCTTAATATGCAAGCTAATTTCAATCGGGTATGACATACTTATATTTCACACAATCAATTTTTTTGTTTTTGTTTTTTTTTTTGTTTTTTTTTTTGTGTATTAATTGAACATTTTCATTATTGGTTTCTAGGAGAGTTAAACTTCTCGCAGTCATCACAACTTCACCTAATTCAAGCCTAATGATAAACTAGTGCTTCCAATGACTTAGGAATCGGAGTAGAAAATTTGTTGTGGGACAAATCCAAATAAACCAAACTCCTCAGAGCAGCAAAAGATTCATTTATTGGGCTATCCATTCTGTTATTTCCGAAAGAGAGATGTAATAGGTTCTGAAGTTCTGACAACGTAGTTGGAATTTCACTAGAACCTGATTTCCTGATAAATCCAAATTTGTTAGGCTCTTGATATCGCCAATTTCTTGAGACAAATATCCATGAAAGAGATTGTTTGACAAGTTCATTGTAATCCATTCATTAGACCAGAAACTGGATGGAATGATGGAATTGAATCCATTGTGAGTCAAATCGTTTTCTGTCATCTTAGAAAGACTTCATAAACACCCTAGGATCTGTCCGAAGAAACTATTCTCCCTTAAATCAACATGAAACAATTTTTCAAGCTTGCATAAGACATGATAAACGGACCCAACTCTAATGTCTGATGTCTTTGAGAAGTCCAGGATTATATCTTCTTCCATTTTCTTGGTTTTTCCGTATGTATTGATAGGAACCTACTCTCATACAGTTAAAATCACCAATCAAATAATGTGATGAATGATCTAGTCACTGACTTGAGGTGTGATTTAAGTACTGTCAAACTATGCAACATGATATTCTTTGCTTCTTCCTGTGACGTACTTCACATCATATTGTGATGTGCTTCATGCTGTCTAATGCAATATCTTTGCCTTTTTTTTTTTTTTAAATTGTATTATTTCTTATCTCTCCTTTATGTTATTGGCTTTACAAAAATGTTACAACAATCTGATTAAGCAGAGAAAGATAAACGTGAATTTTGTGAAAAAAGAGTGGCAAGTGATTAGGGGGAAAAGTATTGAGATTCTAGGAATCTAATCAGGTATATTTAAGTGGAATTCATGATTCCTACCTGATGAATTTATGTCAACCTATATTAGAAAATGAGAATATAAGGAACAATTCTTTTATGCAAGTATATAACAAAAGATGGAGTAGTTGCTCTTCATTAATTCCTTCTTTTACAATATATGCATTTCAAGCTTTAGTACACCAGTCAAATGATTCTTTTAACAGTTTTCTTAATGTAAACTCTCATTGTAGGTACTTTTGTTTCTATTCCTTGCGTCAAGAAATGGCACCAAGTATAATGGAGAATGCAAGTCATAAAGTACATTGTATTTGTTTCATAATTTGGATAGTGGGTTTTACAACATTTGCTTTGAACATCTTTTATATTCTTCATATTAGACTTTTGCAATTTTTTCTTGTAGATGTTGGTGAACAACTAATCTACTTGGCCGATGTAAAAATTGGTTTTCTGTCGATTGGAATTAGTTGTTTGAATAATTATGTTGTTGGTTGAGTACTATTTGTAATTATACAAAATAGGTTTTGGTAATACAAATTAGCTAGCATTTATTAGCACATTATATGCCTTTTAGTATCAGACATTATAGATATTATTGTATCAAATTTTCATTTTGTATATACTAATGGTATTTTTTATACTATTGTATACTCCCTCCGTCCCAACAAGTATTTCACGTTTTGGTGTGCGCGGAGTTTAAGAAATTTTTGTATTTTTATGTATAAAGTAAGAAAGAGAATATATATTTTAGTTGATTTAATGAAAAATATGTGTAAAGTTGTTGGAATGTGTGTAAAGTTGTTGGGAGATGTGAAAAAGTAAGTATTATATATGGATGTGTGTAAAAAGTGAGTATTGTTATAATCTATTTTTTACCAAATTTAATAAAAATAAAGTGTGAAATACTTTGAGGGACGGATGAAAAAGGAAAGTGTGAAATACTTTGGGGATGAAGGGAGTAATGAATTAGTACTAGTTATTTTTTATACAAACATTTGATGCTAGCCTATATCTTTGGTATCCGTTCATTTTTCTGGATGGCTTTAGCAACGTTGTATAATTATCGGAAGAGTTGCAGGGAAATTTTTGATACCAAAGGTCATTAGTATCACTTATTCTCCCCGTCTAGCGTTAATGTTTTCGTTTTCTATTTTGGGTTGTCCCAATAAAAGTTTACGTTTTTTTTTTGTTAAGTTAGGCCCACACAAAACAGTTAATTATTCCCTGTAGGGCCCACACTTATTCTCTCCGTCTAGCATTAATGTTTTCGTTTTCTATTTTGGGTTGTCCCAATAAAGGTTTACGTTTTTTTTGTTAAGTTGGGCCCACACAAAACAGTTAATTATTCCCTGTAGGGCCCACATACAACACTAATATAACTACCCACTTTACATTAAATATTATTTCTCTCACCTGACTATATCTTAAAATATTAGAGTTGATATTAGGTGCACCCGGGTGAAAGGGTGCACCTATATGTGTATAATTTTTTATTCTATTTTGTATACATGTTATTCAATTTTGTATATGTGTTTCTTAATACTTGTATACTTTTTTCACACTACGTTTTTCATTAAAAAATCTAGCATCCATATGTGTATAATACATATTTTTTAATAATTGTATATTATTTTACATTCAATTTTTCATTAAAAAAACTAACAATTAAATTGTACACATTTTTGTTCATAATTGTATATGTTTTTGTTTATATTTGTATACTCCCTCCGTCCGCTAGATAGGTCTACATTTTACCATTTTTGGCGTCCGCACTAAAGGTCTACATTTCCCTTTTTAAACACATGAGACCCACACACATCACTAATACAATACATGGGACCCATACACTCCACTAACACAACTACCAACTACACATTAAATAATAATACTCCTTAATCCATGTGCAAAAAACAAATGTTCACCTTTCGGACTGACGGAGGGAGTACGTTTTTTAAAATGGGTACATAGTATAATTAGCCAAAATATTATACCACTTAATCTATGTGAAAAAAAATAAACGTGAAGTTAACGTGGGACAAGGGAGTATATATTAGCTTTTAGTATAAAAAATCCTCGGACACTAATTTCTAGTATACTTTTTAATTTCAAAATCCTCATTACATTTTTAACCCATATAGCATACTTTTACATTTTTAGCACGTATATAGCATACTTTGGCAAGGGATCACTAGCCTATTTTAATTTTTGTATCTTATCTCTTATTATATTCTTTAACTGAATGACATGAGTCATTATTTTTTCTTAAATAATTATCACATATAAGGGTTTAATGTTATTTCCAAGTTATAGTTTTTTTTTTTTAATGAAATACTAATGAAATAGTATGTAACGTGGGAATTGAATTAAGAATTCCACGCGGTTGATTAGTATTTTTATTATAAAATATAATAAGTTTAAATGTGTGATTTTTATTAATTTTAGTGCATACCATATAAATTTGAAATCGGGATGGGGAAGTAAAAAAAAATTATTGACAACCCACACAACATTTCGTAAACAACTTAAAAAAAAAAAAAAAAAAAAAAAAAAAAAAAAACCCAGCAGCAAGGAGTTTGCCGTTTTAAACCATTGGTATTTACAGCAAAGGACAACACTACCCCTTATAAGAGCCAATTCAATTAAATTATAGTCTATACCAATTAAATTAATAAAAAAAAGTCTCATAGAAAATGATAGTTTATTAGATAAGTAGTTAGAAGCTGATGATCAGAAGCAGGCATTTGAGAAAGACAACCCTCCCTCCCCATCAACCTAATCGGTTTCTTCAAGAGTCTCCCATTTCACCAAATCCATCATTAATAAACTAATAAAAATATTACTCCCCATAACTAACAATTTCCTTCGTTTATTAAAACAAACACAATGATCAAAACATTGCTGATCTCATTTATTCATCTCTTGCACTCTTCTTCCTCCTCAGATCATCATCCTCTTTCCTTTCTCATTCTCACTCTCTCTCATGCAGCTCTCACTACGCCGCAAGTTCTCGCCGCGGCTCCTCTCGGCAGCCGCGGCCATGAAGCCGGCGGCCTCAGCTGGCCGAAGAGGCGGCAACCTCTCCATACTGGTTGTCGTCTTTTCCGTCTTCCTCTTTGGCCTTTTCATCTACAACGACGACGTGAAGGAGTTCCCATTCCGACGCCCCAAAGAGCAAGAAAACGTTGGAAACGTCGACTTTGGGAGCAAAACGACGACGGTTTCAGTGATCATGAATGCAAGAACTGTGGTGGAGACAGAAGTCATGGAGTCTGATCATGATGATCAAAGCCACATGGAGATCAAGAAAGTAGAAGAACAGAGAGAAGCAGAGGATTATGATTATGAAGAGATTGTAATCCCACCAGCAGATTGTGATCTGTTTACTGGAAAATGGGTTCTGGATAACTCCACTTACCCGATTTACAAAGAAGATGAATGTGAATTCTTGACAGCTCAAGTGACATGTTTGAGGAATGGAAGGAAAGATTCTCTGTATCAGTATTGGAGGTGGCAACCCAGAGAGTGTTCTTTGCCAAAGTAAGACATTATGATGTTATTAATCAATTGTGTTTTGTGATGGATGATTGATTGAATTAATTTTGTTTGAAATTGTAAGATTTAGAGCAAGATTACTGCTGGAGAAATTGAGGAACAAGAGGTTGATGTTTGTTGGGGATTCTCTGAATCGAAACCAATGGGAATCGATGATTTGCTTGGTGCAGTCAGTCATCCCACCTGGCAGGAAAAGCTTGATCAAGACTGGTTCTTTATCTGTCTTCACCATTCAGGTCTCTCTTCTCTCTCATTACTGCAAAACTTACTCTTGACTTTTTTTTTTTTAATAACTACTCCCTCCGTCCCATGCTAAGAGACTTAGGTTTCTGGTTATCTGGAACAGAGGGAGTAGTCAACTAGTATTAGAATAATTTCAATCATTTCATAATTTTCAATATATTTGAGAAAATGCTTGTTGTGAGATGTTATATTCGTGAGACTTTTTGCGAGATATATTAAAATATATTTATTATATAGATAAAATATGATTGGTTGTTAAAGTATGTAATTTAAAGTATGACAGATGATGAATTTTAGGGTGCTACAAAATGATTTATTATTGACATACTTTAACTACAAATAAGTATACTTTACCTATATAATAAGCATATTTTATTAATGAGTCGACTCGTCTCACATGAAAATGTCTCTATATTTGATATATATTCTTAAAAAAAAGAAATTAAAATTTCATTTTGATTCAAGAGCCTCTTAAATTGTGTTAATTTAGTTTAATTAATTTAAGAGTCACAGTCCACTTAGACAATCTTAATTATTAAGATTAATTTTAAATTTAATCTACCCATGAATAAGATAAAATAATTAATATTTTCTTTCAAAAAAAAACTACTTACTAATCCATTTTAAACTTATATAAACATTAACGTGCATAGGTGCACCACGAAATCACTCTTAATTTAATTGAAAATTATAAGGTTTATCAATATTGTACACGTGTCACTTTACCACATGACAGCGTATGAAATTCCTGAAAATATACAAATTCTAGGATAAAAATGGAACAAAATTGAAGTAATTTTGAAAGTAGTAGATCTATTTTTTAAAAAATGAAATTTTGATGGTTTGTTTGGGACGTATTTTGTTAAAATTAAATTCTCTTATAAATATTTAATTTTGCAAAACAAATTTCCAAAGTTTCAAAAGAGATAAAAAATGGTCCAAAATTTTAAAATACTTCCATTATTGGCACTCTAGTCAAATGACTAGTTATTACCAACCTAATGGGTTAATCTTGTTCTCAAAAAGATCTGAGAGAAAATATATTGGGCATCATTTAAGATTGATAAAGTGGAAAGTTAATCAAAATAAATATATACTTTTAGGACAACTAATTATATACAAGTCAAATTGATGAATTTTGTCCTTACTCTCTCATGAATTCTTCCAACCTTTAATTATTGCTAATTACAACCACTTCTTCTCCATCAGAATGATTATTATGTCCATTCGCTGCTTTATTTATTCTGTTTCGTTTATAGATATATTGTATTATGATACTTGATCAATTTATAATTTATATTATACTCATTTCAATGATTAGACAAATAAATAAACAGTTGTTTCAACCAATAATTAGGATCAAGAACTAATTGTTTAGATGATCATTACTTATTTTCTGTCAAGAACCTTTTTTGCCATATTCATTAAGGCCAAATATTTTGAAATACAGATGGTTAGTATGATTGTTGTATAAGTATAATTAATTGTTAAAATATATTTTCCTAATATATGATAAATAATGTATTAAAGTATTATTATATATTATGATTAATTAAATACATATTTTAACTACAATAAACATACTTTCCATATATAATGTCTCGACCCGATTCACGTATATCCGTGAAACAAGAGTAACATATTTGTTAATTACTTAAAGGTGCATGGCTATTATATAATTAAAATGCAAGTGTATTAATATTATAAGAATTGTAATTAACGTAAATTTTGAGAAAAAGATTATAAGGCGTGTAGTTAGGAAAATTGAATTAGTTGGACACTCATAAAATAAAAGTTAGACATGTGGTTAGGCTGTCAAATGAATTATGTCACGAGTTGAAAAATAGGACCACATGATTTTGATTTTTATAAATAAAGATGAAAGTCATAAGAAGTGGGTGGACATGTTGCTTAAAACACAAGTACCACCAAATACATATGTATGTAATGAGCCACCTAGTTTATCATACAATGTCGTATTACATTAATTTTTTTTTTTATTAAAGACGAATTGTGCATTAGGAAAATTTTGATTATTTTCTTTTTAAAGTTTATATCTTCCCTAAAGATTTTATTTCCCATGTTATTTATCCAAATAATTAAAATACGAGACGTAATATTAAAATATAATTTGATATTAGAAATTAATTTTTATTAAAAGTATTATTATGTGTTATCTATTCTATAAATTATTCGTAAATCAATTTCTCGTAATTAAATTATTTTTTATTTAAGATGTTATTATTTTCTTTTTAAATATTATTATTTTTTATTTATACTACTCCCTCCGTCCCATTCAAAGAGGGTATTTTTTCTATTTTGGTCGTCTCACCCAAAGGATCTCCTTTCATTTTTTACACATATGGACTCACACACCCCCTCTAATACAATTAAAATATGGGCCCACCCTCCCACTAATACAACTACCCACTACACATTAAATAATAATACTCCTTAATCTACGTGTAAAAAAGCAAAAGCCCCTCTTACGCCGGGACGGAGAGAGTATAAATTATTTACTCCCTCCGTCCATCTTCAATGTATCCATTTACTTTTTGCACATGGATTAAGGAGTATTATTATTTTATGTGTAGTAGGTAATTGTATTAGTGGAGGGTGTGAGTCGCATATTTTATTTGTATTAGTGGATGGTGTGAGTCCCATAATCCAAAAAGGGAAATTGATAGATTAAGGATGGACGACCCAAAATAGTAAAATTGATAGATTGACAGTGGACAGAGTGAGTATAAAATAGTTCACAACACCATTATTACTTTTCATTAATTATGTATATTACTTTTCAGTTTAAAAACTCTCACGTCTTATTCGTGTCACGAAAGTTATTCTATGAGACAATCTCACACGTGTTTTGCCCTTGAGTTTGATGAGAATATGTGATCAGGATTACAATGCGACCGTCGAGTTCTATTGGGCTCCATTCTTGGTGGAATCGAATTCGGATGATCCGACCATGCACAGCATCTTGAACCGTATCATCATGCCCGGATCCATTAAAAAGCACGGCAGGAATTGGAAGAACGTAGACTACCTCGTTTTTAATACGTACATTTGGTGGATGAACACTTTCTCCATGAAAGTTCTGTAGGTTTCTCTTTTTATTTTATTTTATTTAATTATTTCATAAATATATATATAATCAATAATTGATAGTTGAAGAAAATAAAACAGACGTGGATCGTTCGATAAAGGCGATACAGAGTACGAGGAAGTTGAAAGAGCAGTAGCATATGAGAAGGTGCTCACAACTTGGTCCAAATGGGTGGACAAAAACATCGACCCAAATAGAACTAAACTATTTTTCGTTAGCATGTCTCCACTTCATATCAAGTAATCCCTTCTTCCTTTCTAACTTATAAATACAGTCTTGCAAAATGGTTTTCATGGAACGGATAAAAAGTGACGTATGTATTTAATTGATAAACAGTGATAACCGTTAAAATGATCTATTTCGTGATCAATTCATAGCATAAATTAAAAATATTAACATCTTTAACGATAAACAACATTCCTCCATCCCAACTTATTTTTTACTGTTACTGTAAACACAGAGTTTAAAAAAAATATTTTTTTATTACATTTATTGACTTTTTGAGAGTAATGTTATATCTTTAGATAATAAATAATTATAAAGTATGTTATATAATGTTAGGTGGGAAAAATAAAATTGTAATTAATATATACTTTTAAATGTGGAGATCGATTGATGATATTTCATTTTTTGGATGGTAAAATTTAAACGGATGAAAACAGAAAGTGTGAAGCTTAACTTTAACTGGAGGTGTAATAATTTATTTACCGAAAAATGAGTAATAATAATTTTTATTTATTTTTTAATCTTTGTGACACAAGTGTTGCTCTATAAATAATACTCAAATTGTTCCCTTGTCCATGTATTCCAAAATGTAATCGATATTGCTAAGTTAAACCCTAATGAGTTGATTGTATCTGAAAATGAAGGAGCTTGGATTGGAACAACCCAGATGGCATAAAATGTGCAAAAGAAACAACCCCAATCCTCAACACATCAATGCCACTAAATGTGGGTACGGATGGAAGACTCCTTGTAATAGCAGCCAATGTCACCAAATCCATGAAACTGACGCTTCATTTCCTCAACATAACCAAACTCTCCGAGTACCGCAAGGACGCCCACACATCGGTTCACACCATCCGTCAGGGCAAAATGCTCACGCCCGACCAGCAGGCCGACCCGGCCACATATGCCGACTGCATCCACTGGTGCCTTCCGGGCCTGCCCGACACCTGGAACCACTTCCTCTATACTCGTATTATATCTCAATCTTGATCAAGGTGGCATGGCCGTGGGAGATTCTTTTTTTTTTTTTCCTCTTTAGTAGATCATTTTTTCCTTCATTTGTGATTTAGTAGGGGATTAAACATAATGTCCCTTAAGAGTTTTTTTTTCCTTTATTTTACTAAGCCTGTTGTAAGATTAAAGTGGTAGCTAGCAATGCTGATCAATTGTAAAATAAATTTCTGTAGAGAGAAAATAATGGAAGCGAAATTCAACTATATTAGTTTTCTAGACCTAATAACTTATTTCATAAATACTGCACGCTAATTTTGTCATTATTGGCTGGAAGATTCGTAATGAATTTAGAGGAGGAAGACTTCTATCATTGTTTCACTGTTAGGCATATCTAACCGTAAGATTTAAAATTTTTATTAAGAAACATTTCAAATCCATTTATTCAGGTGAAGATTAATAATTAAAAAAATGAGTGTAATTTGGGTGAAACCAATCCTAACAAATGAATTGGTGGAACTTGTGGTTGCGACCATTCTTAATTAATTCCTCCCCTTTATTAATGTTATTTTTTTTAATTTTATTATATTTAAATGATTATTATACACTAAACCCTAGAAATAAAATATACTCTAAACCATAAGGGTGGAATTATAATTATACGCTAACTCTTAAACCCTAGGGGTAATGTATACCCTAAATCACAAGGGTAAAATTACAATTATACCCTAACCCTTAAACTCTAGGGATAAAGTATACCCTAAATCACAAAGGTAAAATTACAATTATACCCTAAACCCTCCCTTAAAATTAATCATAAATCTTAAGAATAAATAATACATAAACCTTAGGGTAAAATATACTCTAAATTATAAGTTGGAATTAAAGTTATACCTCTAAAATTAGAATTGTTATTCGGTGCACCCGGGTGCAAGGGTGCACCCATATATGTATAACTTTTTATTCTATATTGTATATATAGTATTTCTTAATAATTGTATACTTTTTTACACTCAATTTTTCATTAAAAAAAACTAGTATCTGTGTATAACTTTTTATTCAATAGTGTATAAATGTTTTTTAATAATTGTATAATTTTTTACACTCAATTTTTCATTATAAAAACTAACAAAAATTTCACTAACAAAGTCATGTATATATTTTTGTTTATAATTGTATATATTTTTGAAAGTGGGTGCACCATATCATGGAGTGCACCAGGTGCACAATAGTATTAGCCCTAAAATTAATTAAAAAACAAAAAAAAAACAAAAAAAATGAAAAAAAAAAGACAAAAAAATAAAGAAAACAACAGCGACTGCTAGTGCTAACAAATGGGAGAAGTGGGGTGAGATTAAGGGGTGGACCAACATATTGTAAAATTTGAATTTGGTGAACTAATTCTACCTAATTATTGCCTTCATTATAATAAAATTTGATCAATTAGATGAAGACACTATTTTAAAATAAAAAATAAACTAAATAAATTAAATTAATATGGTATTTTAGAGTAAACTAGCATGTAATGAGTGGATAATTAAGTTATTGTTTTTACTAATTAAATATTTTATTTGTTCATTGAAGAGGTATTCATTATGTTATTTTTAAAAGAGTGTATATTAGGTGCATCCGGGTGCACCCTTGCACCCATATTTGTATAACTTTTTATTCTATTTTGTATACATGTTATTCTCTTTTGTATACGTGTTTTGTAATAATTGTATACTTTTTTCACATTAAATTTTTCATTAAAAAAACAAGCATTCATATGTGTATAACTTTTTATTCAATAGTGTATACATGTATTTTAATAATTGTACATTTTTTTACACTCAATTTTTTATTAAAAAAATTAACAATTAAATTGTATACATTTTTACTCATAATTGTATATGTTTATGCTTATATTTGTACGTGGGTGCACACGAAGCTTCGTGTGCACCCGGGTGCACACTATATTTAGCCTTTTTAAAATATCAAAAAAAAAGTTGTAAATAAGGAGTACTTAGTAAGCAAAACTATAATCATTATACAATAAATATTATATATCATAAAAAATTGATGTATTAAAATAAGGCAAAGAATGATACTTCATGGAATGACTTCCGTGAAATGCTTAAAAGTGCTAATAAAATATGAGTATATTAAAAATTTGACAAATTCTCTTATTAAATGGTAATTATGTTAGACGGGTTGATCATTAAAATATGATTGTTATATAAGTAAAGTATTTTAATTCATAGTTAAAGTATATTTTTTAAAGTATAATAATTAATAATGAATTAAAGTATGTTATTAAAGTGTTATATAGGTAAAGTATGTTTATTTGTAGTTAAAGTATGTCAATAATAAATTATATTATAACACCATAAAATATCATTTATCATACTTTAAAAAAAATATTTTAACAACTACTAAACATACTTTATATGTAGTACTCCATATAATAAGCATATTTTAACAGGTCTCATAAATCATGTCACATAAACAATGTCTCATAAAAAAACTTTGTCTTTATCTTTTGTTCCTAAATTTAATCTGAATGAAAGCAAATTTTATTTTGTTCCTAACTTTAATTTAAATGAAAGCCAAATTTAATATTGTTGTAGAACTTTCTTGAAAATATTGTTTTATATATAGGGTAAAAAATAAAATAAAAATATATACCTTAAAATAGAATAAATTAAAATGAAAAGGTTCATATTTTTATACTAGACAACATGAGAATTTATTATTCAAAATAGTTTTTTTTTTTTTAAATAAAAAGAATAGTATTTGACAGTTGACACAATAGTAACGTTAACTTTTTTACGAGAATGGAGTGTTATAAAAAATTTTTGTTAACTAATACTCCATTCCCTATATATTTCCCTTTCACTTTTTCCCTTTCACTTTTTTATAAAAGTTTCACATGATAAAGTCAAAATAATTAATTTTCTCTATACAACTCATTTTAAAAAGAATATATCATTTCGATCTGACACACCAAACATAATTTATTATTTAATTAATATTTAAAAAACTAAAATATTATTAGAGTAAAATTTTTGTAATCTACATAAAAAATAAATAAATAATAGATGTAAAACTGTGTTGATATAAAGAAAAAAAATTCTTAAATATACTATTCCAAAAAAAATTTGGGAGAATGTCTGTTTGTGTTTTAATAGGTTCTAATTAATTAAGGCAAAAACTTGCGTGCAACGGTGCACGGGCACACTTCGTGCATCTTTGGTATTTTGTGTTAAATGGTATATCCTTTAGTATAAGGATATGTATCCTTTATTTTCTGAAAAAAATAAAAAATATATTAATAAAAAGTATATACATTTTAGAACAAAATGGTGTACCCTTACTAATTAAAGTATATTATTGTATTATAGACATGCATGCATGCACTTGTTGTATGTGTTTTGTATGTTGTTGTGCAGCCAAGACAGGTGGAAGATGATGATTGGTGTTTAAGGTGTTGATAAGGATCAACAACAAAGAAGCTGCAGAAGTTGAAGCATGATTGAGAGGCTGTCAGATCAGATTACATCTCAACCATGTATTGAAGATGGAATCAAGTTGGTTAGGTTGTTAGTTAGTTGAGTTTGTTAGTTGGTTGAGCTAACAATCGAGCTTCCCACGTGAAATGTCAACCTGCAGCATAGCAGTTGGATTGCTGGTGTGCATATAAGCACGATGAACAGCCAGTGAATCCAATTCAAGTGAGCAACACATCAGTTTCAAGATTAGAGAGCACATTAGGGTTTATGTGCATAAGTTCATCATCATCTTCCTTAAGTGTATTTTGTAATCATCTTAGTGAGTGATCTTTCCTTTAAAGTGGATGTAGACTTACGCCGAACCACTATACATCTTCGTGTTGATCTCTTTCATTTCATTTTTCGTTCATCAATCGATTCGTGAGTGAAACGTGAGTGATCAAACGTCTAAGTGTGTGAGTTCTTGAGTGTTTCACCAAGTTCTTGCTTAAGTTTCACAAGAAGTGGTGCCGTCTGTGGGAAGAAGAAGAAACAGCCAGAAGGGAAGAATCATGGTTACAACCAAGTTTGATGTGGAGAAGTTTTCAGAGAAAGTTGATTTCAGTTTGTGGAGGATGAAGATGGAGGCCATACTGATCCAACAAGGATTGGCTGATGCCATCAAACCATTACCAGTAGATCAAGCAGCTGCTGTGGATGCAGTTGCATTAGCTGCAGATCAAGATCAACAATCAAAGGCTAGAAGTGCAATCATTCTATGCTTAGGTGATAAAGCTTTAAGGGAAGTTTCTAAAGAAGCATCTGCAAGGGATATGTGGAAGAAACTTGCTGATCTTTATATGGTGAAGACATTGGCAAACCGGCTGTACACAAAGCAGAAGCTCTACTCCTTCAAAGTATCAGAAGATAAGTCCATTCTAAGTTAACTAGATGATTTCAATAAGATCATTGATGATTTAGAGAATATTGATGTAGCACTGTCAAGTGAAGATAAGGCTGTCATATTGATGTCAGCTCTTCCTAAATCCTTTGAAGGATTGAGAGACACATTGTTATATGGGAATGTTGAATCAATCTCCCTGGAGCAAGTGATTCTTGCAATCAAAGCAAAGGTGCTCCATAAGACATCAGATAATGCAGTTGCTGGAGAAGGTCTTGTTGCTAACAAACAGAACAAGTGGAACAAGAATGATAAGAAGGCTGGTGTTGATAAGAAGAAACATGAAATGAGTAATCAAGGTACATCAGCAGATGAAGAAAACAATAACTGCTTCCACTGCAACAAGCCTGGTCATTTCAAGAAGCAATGTCATAAGTGAAAAGCAATTGTGGCCAGGAAGATTGCAGAAAAATGTGGAAATCAAAGAATCCATGCAAATCAGGTAACTGAAAATAAAGGTAACAAGGATCAAGATTACATTGAAGCTTTGGTTGTTGTTTCTGGTCAAGTGTCAAATCAGTGGGTGCTAGATTCAGGTTGCACCTTACATATGACATCAGTTAAGGATTGGTTTACTGATTTAAAACCATATCATGAGGGATCAGTCTTATTAGGCAATGATCAAGCCATCAAGATTTAAGGTATTGGTTCTGTCAAATTTAAAATGTTTGATGGTACCATTAAGCTGCTCACAAATGTGAGATATGTACCAGGATTAAGAAGAAACTTGATATCATTAGGAATGTTAGACTCCTTGGGATGTGAGTACTATGTGAAGAAAGGTGTACTCACCATCATAAAGGATAAGTCAGTTGTAATGAAGGGTGTTAAGAGTTCTGATATTTATTTTCTTGAAGGATAGTTGTTTCTGGAGAGTTGAACACTTCACAAGATCAAGAAGATGTTCATCTGTGGCATGGAAGACTAGCTCATGTAAGTGAGAGAGGGTTACAAGAGCTAGCAAGACAGAAGCTACTAGATATAAGCTCAACATGCAAGATGGACCAATGTGAAGATTGCATTCTAAGCAAGGCAAATAGGTTAAAATTTGGTTCAGGAGAACATACTTCATCAGAGAAGCTTCAGTATATTCATACAGACCTATGGGGACCATCAAGAAATCCAACTATTAGAGGAGGAAGATATTTTATATCCTTCATAGATGACTACTCTAGGAAGCTATGGGTTAAGATCCTTAAAACAAAGGATCAAGCATTCACTGTATTAAAGGAATGGCTTGCTGAGGTGGAGAATCAAATAGGAAAGAAGTTGAAATGTTTGAGATCAGATAATGGGCTTGAGTTTGTTTCAGAAGAGTTCAATGCTTTCTGCAGAGAAAAGGGAATTAAGAGGCACAAGACTACACCTGGAACTCCACAACAAAATGGTGTTGCAGAAAGGATGAATCAGACATTGTTAGAAAGAGTAAGGTGTATGCTAAGTAGTGGAGGATTTACAAAAGGGTTTTGGGGTGAATTTGTGACTACAGTAGCCTATCTGATCAATCTATGTCCATCAGCAGCTTTAAAATTCAAACCACCTGAAGAAATATGGTCTGGAAAGGCTCCTAGTTACAGTCATTTGAGAGTAATAGGATGTCAAGCTTACTCTCATGTGAAGCAAGATAAGTTGGAACCAAGAGCAGTAAAATATGTAATGGTTGGATACCCCAAAGAAGTAAAAGGATACAGACTGTGGTGTTATGAAGCTAACAAGTTTATTGTTAGCAGAGATGTCACATTCAGTGAAAAGAAGATGCCATTGGTTGAAAGAAATTCTATAGTATCTATTACTACAGACTTTGATGAGCCTCAGGTGGAGCAAGCAAGGAAGGAAGTACAACAATGTAATGAAGAGAATAACAGTACTGATCAGAATAAGGAAGATAACTCTCCTAGCTCATTGTTGAGAGTGAAAATAAGCGTGTTTTAGTGTCCAATTGAACACCTTTTTTATGAGTATTATTGTCATATATTAGCACAATGGTCTTATATTCATTATATGTGAGAATTATATGCACTTGAGGTGTTTTATTGTGTTTTAGGTGGAAAAAGGATGAAAAAGTGCAAAGTTGGAGAAAAGGTGCAATTTGTGCAAGAATGCTGAAAATGCACATCCAACTTTCATAATTATTATGTATTGTTGTGGAGCTTGAAACTATTAGTGTGATATATGATTGGAAAGCCACTGAAGAGATGGTCGTTTTGGCATAAAGAACACCATCATTGAATTCCGAACGAGGAAGTTATAAGCAAAGTGGTGACGCCGCGCGAGCTGTGCCGAACAGAATTGCAGTGCTACATTCCATGGCCTGTTATATATTCAATTCTTAGAATTTTTATGATTTCTTTATATGGATAGAAAGCCAAGGAAGAGAGAATCGTGTGAGCATAAAAATCACTCAATTCGGAGGTCGGATGTGAAAGTTATACGCGAAACGGAGAGACTGCGCAAATGGGTTCGACCTGCTTGAGGTCAAACCGAGGTCGAACCATGCACCTGGGACTTCCAGTAGGTGGGTTCGACCTGTGGTTCGACCTGAGGTCAATGGTTCGACCTGTTTGCTGAGGTCGAACCATCGTGCGGAAACTTACCAAATCCGTATTTTCGAGGCCTAAACGCGTGTGATCACTTGAAAAGCCCATTCAAAGCCTAGGAGACATGATTACAAGTATAAAAGGAGGTCTATACAGCCCCGAAAAGGGGAGGAACACAACACAATACAAGAGAGGAGAAGAGAGGCCACAACATACAACACCCCACAAGGGGGGATCATCCCCCAACCATCATCCTTTTCTCCATCCATCTATCACTTTGAAGATTCGTTTGTGGAATCAAGGGGAGAACTAAGAGGAGAATTCAAGAGCGAGAAGGATGCAATGACGCCACATCTAGGGTTTATTCGTTTCCTAATTTATCTTGTATTTTTTGGACATCCGGGTAAGATCTATCCAACACCCATGTGTGTTTCCTACAACACTATGGGCTAGAGTCTTTTTGGTAGAACTAGGGTTGTGAAGGTTTTATCTAGTTAATTGAACTTCCATGTGTATACTCCGTACAACACTACTTGTGGTTTATTTTATATATGATTGTGCCTTTTTAATCCATACTCATAGTAGTTTTGTACATCAATAATCGTTGTGTAGAGTCTGAATATATAACATGGTTATTGGTTGAGTGCGTTCACTGTTGAGCAGGGTTTTAAGTTATAATTCTAAGTGAAGGAATTCCGAAGTCTTATTAGAACTATCTTATATGAATACTTATTAATTGAATTGAATTCGGGTTAATAAGTAGGATAAAGAGGATAATTTTATAGTACCTATAAAGGGAGATCATATCGGGTTAGAGTACCAATCCTAGGGGAAAATAATTGATACTGATAGTACCTAGAAAGGGGGGTAAAATTACGTCTCTTGCTCCGAGGTTATTCACACGTGTTACACGCATGTTTACTTGTGTCTATAGAGTAGATATGCATGGTTTAGTGATGCGTCCATATTC
Organism: Pogostemon cablin; assembly: GCA_023678885.1. Lineage (NCBI taxonomy): Eukaryota > Viridiplantae > Streptophyta > Magnoliopsida > Lamiales > Lamiaceae > Pogostemon > Pogostemon cablin. The sequence continues at coordinate 15,482,763 of CM042979.1, forward strand.
CACAAGGCAGAGTCGGACATTGACACATGAAAGAGAAGTTAATTAGTGAAACTGGATTATCCTAGAGCTACCTATTCTCCTACTTGATCCACTTTCGTATCCTTCAAGTGATATTTATTTTATTTGTTATTTTAATTACTTGTTTATTAGTTTAATCATCCTAAACCTCAAACTTAATTGTCAACTTGTCTTAATTAATTTAGATAATAATTAAATTGATAATACGCCGTCCTTTGGGTTCGATATTCACTTGGTCGCTTGCTTAAGCTGCAATTGATATCCTTAATACTTGGGGATTAATTTTGCTTGCAAAGAAAATGCGCATCACTCATCCAGCTCAAGGTATGATTTAAGTTCCTATCAACTTGTAAGGGATAGGTTAAGAAGACAGATCAAAGCCCCAGTAAGATACATAGAAGCTGATATAGTATCCTATGCATTGTATGTTGCATCTGATATAGAAAATTATGAGCCAAGAACATATGATGAAGCTATATCAGGAACTGATAATAAAAAGTGGATAGTTGCTATGGAAGAAGAGCTGCTATCATTACATAAGAATAAGACTTGGCAGATTGTTGACAGACTAAAGAACGAGAAGTTAGTAAGCTGTAAATGAATTTACAAGAAGAAGCCTGTTACAAGCAAAGAATGAGGTGTTAGGTACAAGGGAAGGCTTGTAGCAAGAGGTTTCTCACAGAAAGAAGGTATTGATTATAATGAGATATTCTCACCTGTTGTTAAGCATTGTTCTATCAGAATTTTGTTGGCATTAGTGACTCAGTTTGATCTTGAGTTACATCAGATGGATGTCACTACAGCATTCTTGCATGGAAATCTAGAAGGGGATATTTACATGAAGATTCCTGATGGTGTAAGTGTTGAAGGTGCTGAGAATAAGGCTTACTTACTATTGAAGTCTTTGTATGGTTTGAAGCAGAGTCCAAGATAGTGGTATTTGAAGTTTGATGATTACATTACATTAAATGGATTCAGTAGGAGCTTACATGACAGTTGTGTCTATGTTAGGTTCAAGGAAGGGTGTTATACATACTTACATTTGTATGTAGATGATATCCTTATAGCTTGTAAGGATCAAGCTGGTATAAATGAAGTAAAGGAGATACTTAAGTAGGAGTTTGATATGAAGGATCTAGGAGAAGCAAAGGTAATTCTTGGTATGCAGATTGAGAGAAATAGGTCAGCTGGTGAGTTGAAGTTGTTCCAAGAATCATATTTAGACAAAGTGTTGAAGAGATACAATATGAATCTCAGCAAAACAGTAACAACACCAGCAAAGCAATGAGTGAGTCTGTCATTACTCCAAGCTCCTCAGACAGATCAAGAGAAAGTTGAGATGAGCAATATACCCTATGCTAGTGCTGTTGGCAGTTTGATGTATACAATGGTATGTTGCAGGCCAGATTTAGCTTATGTGATGAGCATGATTAGTAGATTTATGAGTAATCCAGGTCTGCTGCATTGGAGTTCAGTGAAGTGGGCTCTCAAGTATGTGAAAGGAACCATCACAACAGGTTTGAAGTTTCAGAAAATGGCAACATGGGATAAGGCAATAGTTGGATATGTTGATGCTGATTATGCAGCAAATCTTGATACTAGGAAGTCACTTACTGGTTATGTATTCAACTTGTTTGGAACTGCAGTAAGTTGGAAAGTAACTCATCAACATATAGTGGCTTTATCAACTACAGAGGCAGAATTTGTTGCACTCACAGAAGCAATCAAGGAGGGTGTATGGCTGACAGGTATAATGAGTGAGTTTGGGATTGAGCAAGATTTAGTTGAAGTGCATTGTGATAATCAGAGTGCTGTGTATCTCTCCAAGCATCAGGGGTACCATGAAAGGACCAAGCACATTGATGTAAGGTTATATTTCATAAAGGACATGATAGATACACAGAAAATTTAGAAGTACTGACATATTCCGCATGAAACATTAAAAATACTTGCAAACAACTTCAATATGTAAATAATAATGGAGAAGTGTTGTGCAAAATCGTTTCGGAATCTCATACCCTAAAAAGATTATTCATTAATTAAGTTATAATATAACAAATAAAAAATAAAGGAAAAAGCGGTCTTGGCCAGTCATCGTGCAAACTTCTCTTGCACATTCACAGACAATTTAAAATTATAATTTAAATAAAAAGTGATAATAATAGTAATTAATTGAGGGATCACTAATATTTTTTCATTTTCACAGACATTTTAAAATTAGTAAGTAGTACTTAAAATATAATAGGATTATTAACTAATTTTAAAGTGATGGTTGAAAATTCAAAAGTGATATTTATTACATATTAAAAAAATAAATACAAATGATGCATTTAATATTGAACTATTTCATGAAAATCAAAAACTGTTTTTACGGAATAATTTTTGTGACATCGATAAGAAATGATAATATATATATATATATATATATATATATATATATATATATATATATATATATATATATATATATATATATATATATATATATATATATATATATATATATATTGATTGTTGAAAATTCAAAAGTGATATTTATTACATATTAAAAAAATAAATACAAATGATGTATTTAATATTGAACTATTTCATAAAAGTCAAAAACTGTTTTACGGAATAATTTTTGTGACATTGATAAGAAATGATAATATATATATATATATATATATATATATATATATATATATATATATATATATATATATATATATATATATATATATATATATATATATATATATATATATATATATAAGCATACTTAATTGATGAAAAATGACGATGATTGAAATAACTTCTGTGACATTCATAAGAAGTGATAATATCTATAAATTAAAAAAAAGTGATACTTAATTGATGAAAGGTGATGATGGTACTGTAAACTATTTTATACTCTAATATTATAATATATAAGTGAAAGTTGATAATATTTTAAAACAAAATTAATAATATTTTTAACAAAAAGTAATAATTAGCGTGAATTTATTGTGAAACAGAATTTATTTTCAAAACCCATTTGTAGTGGTCATTAAATTAAGCGGGTCAAGGGCAGGGGCGGATCCAGGATTTTAAGTTAGGGGTACAACATGCAACTAAAAAAAATTACAATTAATAATTTGGGTAACAAACGATTGAGGAAAATTTGAATGATTTAATCTAACATGAATATTAATATGTTATATATGTAAATAAAGAAATGAAAAAACACCATGGTTAAAATAAAATAAAAAATATAAAAAGAAAAGAAAAGATTTAATATAACATTAAGAGAAATATGTTTGGTTTAAAAAATAAGATAATTAAAATAAAAATGCAGAGAAATAATACAAATATAAATAAAAAAAGGGATTAAAACCTAAACTAAATTATGAAAATAATATAAATATAAAATAAATAAATAAATAAAAGTATAAAAGGATCAAATAAGATAATCAAAATAAAAATGCAGAGAAATAATACAAATATAAATAAAGAAAATGATTTAAAGATAAACTAAAGAATGAAATGAAGAAACACCATGGTTAAAATAAAATAAAAAATATAAAAAAAAGAAAAGAAAAGATTTAATATAACATTAAGAGAAATATGTTTAGTTTATAAAATAAGATAACTAAAATAAATGCAGAGAAATAATACAAATATAAATAAAAAAAGGGATTAAAACCTAAACTAAATTATGAAAATAATATAAATATATAATAAATAAACAAATAAAAAGTTAAATATATAATAAATAAACAAATAAGATAATTAAAATAAAAATGTAGAGAAATAATACAAATATAAATAAAAAAATAATTTAAAGATAAACTAAAAAATAAAAATAAAATAAATATATAAATATATATAAAAGAGGATAAAAGAATCAACCATCAATGGTCGAACTCATGACCTCTCTGCTGTAGGATGTGCACCCCTTGTCCCTTACCACCAATCTACTGATAATTTGGAGTAATAAGTACTACTTATTTCCAATTTGGGTACAGTTGTACCCCATGTATCTTAACTAGATGAAAAATTTTCAAAAATGTCACTTTCAATATATTATTTTTAAAATATGCCACCCACCATAATTTTTTTTTTGAAATGTGCCACTTTTTAAATTTTTTTGACCTAAATACCCTTCAATCATTAAACTTCATTCTCTCTTCTCTATTGTTTATTTTGTCCTATTATCTCTTCTCACTCTATCATTCATTCTTCAAGGATTTTAAAGATTAGAGAAGACAACCACACAAGTGAAGTGACAATGGCATAACGCAACCCAATATGAATATAGGTTAATAAATATTTAAATTTGTTTTTCATAAACAAAATTTAGGGTTTTGTGAAAATTAGCATTTGAGTTATGTTGGGATGATGTTATTTTGGTGTTTGATTAGATTAATAAGAGTTTATACATCACCTGACATGTTTAGAATATTGATTAACAAACATATTGTGAATATTTTGGTAAAAATTTAAACTTTGAGGTATAGAAATTATAATTTGCGCAGAGTTGCATGACAGGTTGCTTGTAAGGTCACATGAATGGTTGCGTAGTTAGTCGCGTAGTTAGTTGCGTGGTTAGTCGCGTGAATGGTCACATGAATAGTCGTATGCATGGTTGCGTGATTAGTCGCGTAGTCGCGTAGTTAGTCGCATGGTTAGTCGCGTGCATGGTCGCATGAGTAGTCGCGTGCATGGTCGCTTTATTAGTCGCGTGAGTAGTCGCACGCATGCATGGTCGCTTGGTTAGTCACGTTCATGGTTGCATATATAGTAGTTTGCATAGTTGCTTGGTTATTCGTGTGAGTAGTCGAACGCGTGCATGATTGCAAATATTAGCATTTTTGTTGAGTTGTGTACTCAAATCATTGTAAATTTAGGTATTTTTGCTTGGACTATTAACTTTCTATGTATTCGAAGTTCCTTTAATAATTGTTTTTCAAGCTTTTAGATTGAGACTTGTAATATTTGTTCTTGTACTATATGTTTCAACTATATGATTATGGGCTTCTATTATAAGCAATTTGTCACATTTTTTGTTACACATATAGTTGCATGAACAATCATGCAAATGCTTATGAGACCATACGCAACCCTGCATGCAACCACATAAGCGACCTTACATGCGACTGTTTGTGCGACCTATTGTGTCATTATACGCTTCAAGTATAAGCAACTTCTTGTAAAACCAATTATGCAACTACTTACGAGACGACACACGCGACCATTAATGCGACCTTATGTGTGACCTTGCGTGTGACCTTTTGTGCGATCCTGCATGCGACACTTGTGCGATTATAGACAGAAATATATAGTCGCATATTTGATCATATAAACAGTAACAAGAAAGCTCGCACAATACCGTGAGACCCTGTACATGACCTTTTATGTGACCCTGTACGCAACCTTTTGTATGACTCTATACGCGACCTTTTGTGCGACCTTGTACGTGACCTTTTGTGTGACTTAGTGTGCGACCCTACATGCGATCTTTGTGCGACCAACTGTGTGATCTATTATGCGACTAACCTAAATTCATATTGGGTTGCGTTGTGCCGTTGTCGCTTCTCTCGTGTGGCTGCCTTCTCAAATCTTTGAAGAATGAATGATGGAGTGAGAAGAAAGAATGGGGAAAAATGAATAATAGAGAGAATGGTTTAATGAGTAAAGGGGTATTTGGGTCAAAAAATTAAAAAGTGACATATTTAAAAAAATTATCATGGGTGGCATTTTTAAAAAAAATGTATTAAAAGTAGCATTCTTGAAAATTTCCCTAATTAGATCCGCCCCTGGTCAAGGGTGATGAACGTCAAAATTTTTAATCAGGAAGCACACCTCCTGATTTAGGGAGAAGGTCACGTGTCGCTGCGGCGATCTACTCCACCACCTGATGCTGTAGTTCAACATCAATCTGGATCTGCTGTTCTTCGGCAAGAGACGGCGCGACAGAGCGTCCGTAAAGGACAGAGAAGTTCCAAGAACAGTAGTAGCGGGCAACGAGGTGGTGATTGAAGATGGTTTTGAAGTTTGGTTTATGGGATTTGTGAGATATGAGAAGGCTATCATTAATCTTAAAAAGGGTCATTTCTATGTTAAGGTAGATAGATATCTAATACTCTTAGCATAAAAGTTGCATTGTTTGGTGAGATGGAAATTTTTTTAAGGATTTTGATTAGTTATGATAATTAATGGGAAAATTTCAATTTTAATTCCATAAAAATTGTTGATTCACAAAGTCAATCCCATACCTATGGACTAGTATCAAAAGTCTCATTTTTAGTCTCATCCTTTAAAATTTAGACGGAAATCGTTAAATTGAAAAAGAATATATATATATATATATATATATATATATATATATATATATATATATATATATATATATATATATATATTCCAAACATTCCAGATTACCATCAACCTCAATCATTTTTTAAACACAAATTAATTCTAAAAAAAATGCGCCTATTCACATAAGCATCCTATGTATGACTATGAGGTGGAGAATTATCAGAGTCTATTCACCACGACTCCTTACAGCGTTGTCACTCAATTTACTGTCTCCCACCACCATTACGCAGCCACAAACTCCTTCCTCCGACCAATCTTCATCACCTTCCTGCCTTTCCTCTACTTCGCCACTGCCTATGCCACATTCTCCACCCTACGGCCAACCCCTCCACCTTCCAAAAGGGCACTTCCTTCAACCTCCTTCGGCAGTACCTGACAGACAAGGACATCCAAAAGGTGGACGAGAAGACGCGGCGCCTCCTGATAGCCCTCACCAGCAATGGCGCCGTGAAGCGCGGGTATGTATTCTTCTCAAAGGAGCACCTAAAAAGAATCGAAAAGCTGTGAATACGAAACAGCAAGGGCAGATTTGGGTACAGCGTGAAGAAAAAGATCTGGAAAAAGGCTAACAGAGATTGAAGAAGCTGGAGATCTAGATTTGTACGTTTGCAGGTCGTTTTTGATGGAATTCATTGTTGGAATTATTGGCGTTCGATCATTTGGTTAACGTGAACCGTTAGGGTTCCATAAGATTTTATATCAGCGGAAGCAAGAACATAAAATCATATTACCTTTCACTAGGGTATATTGAAGAAGAAGAAGAATTCTCGTCGGCAGCATGCGCAGCCTCATCAATTTAGGCATAACTCTCACATCCGATCTCCGATTTGAGTGATCTATGTGCCAAAATGATCCTCTCTTTCATAGATTTCTAGTGGTGTATCATTCATATAGTTTGGAGCTTCATACGATTTTAGAAAAATTGTAGAAGTTGATGAATAGTAGCAGCAAACGACCTCTTGATCTTATGTTGTATTCTCAAGTTCAATCTTGACGTCGTGTGGGTGACGATCCTCAAGATGTTATCAATATGCTATTCTCTTTCCCTCCTCACAGTGTTAGGCATGAATACTTAGGGTTTCCGGACAGTTGAGATGACTTATATATGGGCTACAGCAGGGACCAGGAGGAGAAATTAGAGTTGGGTCTCTATTGGGCTTAAGTATCCAAACTTAGCCCAAAGCTTATACTTAAGTCCAATAATAATAATATATACCACTAAAATATTATTACTGCACTACCGTTCTAATCCCATAATTACGTTATGGGCTCCTTGTTATGAGTCCGATAGTCTCCCCATGTTTAAGATATACAATGCCTATTAATTAATTAAGTTACTGACAACTCCATTAATTAATATCTCATCCGAGAGTAGTACCACTCAACCTTATTATCATGCCGGAATTAATCCACTTGCAAGATTTACATGATAATCCTTATGAGCTCCTCAAAGGGACATCATCAACCTATTTAATAGGACACAGATTCCTTCTACAATCAACAGCACATTATAGAGACAACACTACTTCCCAACTCACCGAGTTTATTAATTTAATTACATGTAAATCTCACCCATTGATGAATCAAAGAAATACATACTGCCTTACGTGTCGAGCTTATTGTATAGGGATTAAGAGCACAACATCCATAATAACTGAGATCAAGTTCTCCTATATAGTCAGTATAAGTTGAACGATCTCAAGCGGTCCTGCTCAATACACACAAAATGCACTAATGTAATTCTATAGTCAAGACAAACTAATACCAAATAATAGTACAACCACACCGATAGAGAGTCCCCGTCTATCTCGGTTGTAAGCATCTGTTTATACTTTATAAGAAAATCGATAATATGATCTTCCGTGTATTATCGCATAACATATTATCTACAGTATAAAGTAAGTGTACTATTGCATCGGACATATAAATAAATTATAAGACGCAATTATTTGATCAATGATTCTCATTTCAAATATTGTTATGATATTGTTCATACAAAAAATTAGACTTTTAGTATATACGTGCACGGAGAAGGGTGTGTTGGCTGGTGCTGGGGAGTGGTGGTTGGCATATGGAACGGCGGGTACTGATGAGTTATGTTTTCACCTAGATTTTAGTGTCTTTTTATGTGTGTTTTTGTATTATTTCATTCGTATTTATGTGTATTTTGATTGTATTATGTGTTTTTATGGAAATATATGAGAATGAGCTTAAATGTATGATTTTTAGTTAAAAATGGATTCTAGACGCGATAAGGAAGAAGTGAGAAAAAATGGAGCTCAATTCGGAGTTGAAACGAGGGAGAATGAGTCAAAGCAAAATGTTGAAAAACGCACCCCCAATTTGTATAATTTTTGTGTACTCTTGTAGAGTTGAAAACTAGAAGTATGATACACTTTTGGAAAGACACAGAAAAGAGGATCGTTTTGGTATAAGAAACACCTCAACCGGAGCCCAAACGAGAAAGTTATGATTAAAATGGTGACGTCGCACAAGCTGTTCCTACTCAGCACGATTGTGCTACTTTGCATGACTTGTTACACCTTCAAATGTTAGAATTTTTGTCAATTCTTTATATTCATAGAAAGCCACGGAAGAGAGGATCGCGTGAGCGCAAGAATCACCCGAATTGGATTTCGTATGAGAAAATTATATGCAAAACGGTGAGACTGCACTGCATCAACCCGAACTCAGCCCGAAGTCAATTTTATGATTAGAATGTGTTCTAGAAGGTTTCAAGGGGTACAAATGTCCATTTTGAGTGTAAAATAAGAGAAAGATCAGTAAGAATCAGCTCCACACACATTTTACACCACATTTTCACACATTAACTCTATTCCATCCATCTCCATACCCTTCATCCATCCAATCCACTTGATCCCCTCCATCAAATCCACCATCCAAGTGATCAAGGAAGCAAGGGAGAGTGAGATCACAAGAAGAAGAAGAAGATCTCCATTGAAGACCTTCAAAGGGGAATCTAATTCTAATTTTGTGACTTTCTTTATAGTTGATCATGGTTTGTAAGGATTTTAATGTCTATGTTGAATTTCTTGTGACTATGAAAGGCTAATCTCCTTTGTGAGATTAGCTCCATGATTGGTGTTGGATAATTTAGGTTTTATGCAAATTAATTTTAATCTTAATTGGGCATTTGTGTTATTTCTATCATTGATGTGAATTACTTGATGTATATGTATGATTTAGTGTAATTAATTGTCATGGGCATGTGATTAGATTGAGAAATCAATTATGTGTTTAGGATAGTTCATTGAATTATTTCATCATACACTTCATGTGCATTAATTTATAATGAGATAGAGATATCCTTCTAGATTTAGAACCTTTGATAGAACATTTGATTAACTTAATGGAGAGATTGATTGATTAGGTGAGGAGAACCAAGCCATTAGTGAATTCATAGTACCTTAAAAGGGAATATTACCTATGATTTAGTACCTCATTAGGGAACTCGTAGAGTAATTAGTACCTAGTGGGAGGTGTTCACTATGGTCTCGGTCCTAAGTGCTTTTGAGAGTCTTATTGAGGGCCTACATCCTATCCGTCTCGAGAGAGAGTTTAGGTGGAATTAGTGATCGCTTCTATATCTTGTCCAAGAGAGATTAGAATTAATTGCATAATTACTTAATTATCTATGCCATGATTGTTGTTAATCTCATCCTTGCATCACTTGGAACCCATTCATTTTGCATTTATTTTATCATTTATTTCTTGCATTAGTTTAATTGCATTTATTTGCATCTTATCCTCCCTTTTCGTCGTCCTTATAAATCACGATAAACTTGAGATCGCTTAAACTCTAGTACATACCTCCTTGTGGTTTGATAAATTCTTTAATTAGTCATCCCAACTACAAATGGCTAATCAAATGGCGTCGTTATCGGGGAGGTAATGGTTGCTAAAAGTTTGACGAAGGATTATTCAGATTGGTCTTAATAAGGATTTTTTTTATTATTTTTGCATCTTATTTTTGCTTTGGAAAATTTTGTTCAATTTTTTTTTCTTTAATAGGTGCATACCTTGAGAAGGAAGAAGAAGGAGAACAAGCCCAAAATATGAGCTCCACGGATATTCTTCGTGATTTGGTGAATAGAAGAGCTCATTCTGCTATGAACACACAAGGAAATTTTCAAGGATTTCAAATACCAAATTGTGAGCCTAATTTGCAACTGGATTTTAGAGTACAAGATATGCAATTCCAACAACAAAGTTATGAGAATTTTGGAGTCCCTCATCAAATGTATCAACAAGTATACCCCCAAGGTGTGGAAGATGTTTTTCAAGGAAATTTTTTTAGAAATTAAGAAGTAAATCAACCACAACTATGGGGAGATTTTCCAGACTCCAACACCTCTTATTCTACCCAATGTGACTACAAAGAGAAGTTTAGAGAAGAGTTGTTTGAAAAGATGATGGAACGTTTGGAAAATGGGATAGAGCACATGGAGAAGGAGAGGAAGTTTAATGAAGCGTGGATGGATCGAATGGGAAATTGGTGTGAAATGGTGATAAATGCAATCATAGTATTCGGTGCTAGATTGAATTCCATTGAACACCAAGTTAGTCAAGTTGTGCCCACCGTGGAGAGACTTCAAGAAGAGAACAACAAGCCTTCTACCTCCAAAACAACGAATCTATGCATGGCCATTAAAGATCGGAAAGAGGATAGTTTGGGGGTTGATGAGGTTATGAAGGAAAAGAGAGAAAGGGTGCCTAAGTGGGTGAAAGCTAAAGAGTTGAAGGAAGAGTTGAAAGGGGAATTCGATAGATTTGTCGAGTCTCTTGAAGAGATGGTAGAGAAAGTCAAGATTCAAAACTAAGAAGAGATTCATACCCTTATGGAAGAAAAGAAGCCTCCGGAAACTAATGTCATTGACGATACCCCACACAAGACAAAACCTTCTCATTCTATTGAAATTTCAAATTCTCTTAAGAATTTTCATGAATTCATTGATAAAAATTTGTTTGGTGATTGTAGAAAAAATGTTGCAAGAGGGCACCAACACTTGTCAATGCCCGAATTCTTACCTGGAGATGTGGTTGAAGTTTAAAATTCATGTAGAGCCCCATGGAAAAAGTGGAACAAGTGAAAAGGGCCATTCCTTGTGAAGAACGCCTTCGGAGAATAATTGCTTGAGCTATTTAATAAGAAGGGAAACGTTCTTGTGGTTGAACGGGAAAGCACAAGACACTACTTCAAGAAGAACCTATGATAGTGCCTAAGGACTATTCAAGCCCACCATGAGCTAAAGACTATCGTCCGGCTTGTTGACGTTAAACTTAGCGCTAGATGGGAGACAACTCATCATTATCTTTATTGTTTTATTTCTTGTTTAAATAAGGATTGTGGATTTGATTTTATTTTGCAAGTTTGGTATGTAGGTTGATTGTGCTCGTGAGGAGAATGCATATTAAAGATACGGGAAGTGCTTGATTTGAAATGTGTAAGTATGTCACACTACTTTTTGTAAACTTAACTCGAAACTCTTGTTTCAATTTAAGTTTGGGGGGATATGGCGTGGTGAGACATACTTTGTCTTGAAAGAATATACTTTTCGTGTTTTTGAGCTAATTTTAAAATTTTTCTCATGAGTTTGGTTTGATTTTGGTCCGTTTAATGGTGTTGAAGTGCATGATAGTCCATATTTTTAATAAAATTGTTGAGCTAATGGTTTTGTTGAGCATGTATGAAGGGTATTGGAAGAACGAATTGAGCTCGGAGCTAATAATTTCTACTACCAAATGCCTATTGAGGGAGTTCATTCTACACCCTACACTTTTATGTGCTTAGCATAATTTGATTTGATTTGGATTGATGTGATTAGCATGTTGCTTCATGTGTTATGTTTGTGGGAAGTTTACTTTCGTAATTTAGGATTTCCTTTTCAATCAAAGATGGGGATGTTTGTGAGCTTAATTGGCATGGATGATATAGAATGTGTGCTTCATTGTTTATGATGGGATTTTTATTCTTGCATGTTATGTGTTTTTGGTTGTTTCTTGTTTTTTGTGTCTTTATTTTATGTTTTGTGTATTTTTATTCTTATCTAGGGTTGTTTGATGGTTTGTTCTTGGGATGTCGTGAGTCATTTTTGAATATGAGTGATGACATGTTGTTGTGATAAGTGATGACAAATTATGATTAAGAATCTCTACACTTTCGAATTGTGACATGTTTTACTTAACTTGTTCAATTTTGAGATGAGTGTGGTGTAATAAGTTTCTTAAGGTCCAATGCATAGGCCTGTGAGAAGTTGAGCCTCAACCGTGCATACATGGTATTTTTCTTCATGAGTGAATCGATTATTTTTTATAAGCTAGAACTTGCTCAAGGACTATAGGAATGAGCCCGATTAGTGGAGATTAGTGATATGATCTAAGGCCATCCTTGTTATTTATAGTCATTGCCAAATATTTCCATACCATGAACATCATCCCTAGTCAACTACTTTGAGCCTATAAGCCTATTTTTTGTGAATTAAGCACATTACAAGCCGTGATTACCCACATGAGCCTTATATATGTACCCTTTTGTGTGAGTAATTGAGGAAATGGTAACTAGAAAGGTTTGATAAGAAAGAAAGAGAAGAAAGAAAATGGTAAATAAGTAAGAAAACGGATGAAATAGAGCACAAGAAAGAATGAACATGCAACCTTAAAACAAGAAAATGATCAAAGCAACAACATGCTCAAGAAATCAAAAATCCAAAGAAGGAGGCATGAATCAAAAGAAGCTCAATCCAAGGAAAATTGATTAATAGTACTTGTGATCAGTAAAGATAAAAAAAGGAAGAAAGAAAAGTAGAGGAATAGAAGAAAGTAGCTACCTCATTGATTACTTACACTTGATTAGTCACTTGTATCCATATTCTTCCTACCCTACCAAAGAGCCTATCATTACAACCTTAATGAAAGACCTTGTTGATCACTAATTAAAACTTTGGTGGTTTATGAATGTAGTCCACGAGCAAACTTATAGCGAGTTGAGTCAATCGATTGATGAGTGTTGATTTACCTCACTTCATAGAGTGTTGAGTGAAATTGATATCTATGTGAGGCTTGGACCAAAAAGGGACTTTTACACTTTATTCTCTTGAAATTGAACGTGTTAATTCTTCATGTTATAAGTTTAATGTTGTAGGATGACTTAGCATAGTTTGTAGTTCTTATTACTATTGATGTGTTACTATTTATGTTCGTTTAGTCTTTTTCTAGGTGAAAATCTCTCTCCTCTTATTTTATCATTTTTATTGTTCGGGAACGAACAACACTTTAAGTTTGGGGGTGTGATGAGTGATATTTTCACCTAGATTTTAGTGTCTTTTTATGTGTGTTTTCGTATTATTTCACTCGTATTTATATGTATTTTGGTTGTGTTATGTATTTTTATAGAAATGTGTGATAATAAGCTTAAACGATGATTTTCAGGTAAAAATAAATTCTAGACGCGATAAGAAAGATGTGGGAAAAAATGGAGCTCAATTTGTTGTTGAAACGAGGGAGAATGAGTTAAAGCAAAATTTTGAAAAATACACGCCCAAATTGTGTAATTTTTTGTACTCTTGTAGAGCTCAAAACTAGAAGTGTGATACATAGTTGTAAAGTCACAAAAAAGAGGATTGTTTTGGTATAAGAAATACCTCAACCGGAGCCCAAACGAGAAAGTTATGGTTAAAATGGTGACGTTGCGCAAGCTGTTCCTACTCAGCACGATTGTGCTACTTTGCATGAATTGTTACACCTTGAAATATTGAAAGTTTTGTCAATTGTTTATATGCATAGAAAGCCATGGAAGAGAGGATCGCGTGAGCGCAAGAATTACCCAAATTGGATTTCGTATGAGAAAGTTATATGCAAAACGGTGAGACTGCACTGCACCAATCCGAAATCAACCCGAACTCGGCCCGAAGTCAATTTATCATTAGAATGTGTTCTAGAATGTTCCAAGGGGTAAAAATATCCATTTTGAGTGTAAAATAAGAGAAGGATCAGTAAGGATCAGCTCCACACACATTTTACACCATATTTTCACACACTAACTCTATTCCATTCATCTCCATATTCTTCATCCATCCAATCCATTCGATCCCCTCCATCAAATCCATCATCCAAGTGATCACTGAAGTTAGGGAGAGTGAGATCACAAGAAGAAGAAGAAGATCTCCATTGAAGACCTTCAAAGGGGGAATCTAATTCTAATTTTGTGACTTTATAGTTGATCATGGTTTGTAAGGATTTTAATGTCTATGTTGAATTTCTTGTGACTATGAAAGGCTAATCTCCTTTGTGAGATTAGCTCCATGATTGGTGTTGGATAATTAAGGTTTTATGCAAATTGATTTTAATCTTAATTGGCATTTGTGTTATTTCTATCCTTGATGTGAATTGTTTGATGTATATGTATGATTTGTGTAATTAATTGCCATGGGCATGTGATTAGATTGAGAAATCAATTATGTGTTTAGGATAGTTCATTGAATCATTTCATCATACACTTCATGTGCATTAATTTAGAATGAGATATAGATATCCTTCTAGATTAGAACCCTTTGATAGAACATTTGATTAACTTAATGGAGAGATTGATTGATTAGGTGAGGAGAACCAAGCCATTAGTGAATTCATAGTACAATAAAAGGGAATATTGCCTATGATGTAGTACCTCATTAGGGAACTCGAAAAGTAATTAGTATCTAGCGGGAGGTGTTCGATATGGTCTCGATCCTAAGTGCTTTTGGAAGTCTTATTGAGGACATCCTATCCGTCTCGAGAGAGAGTTTAGGTGGAATTAGTGATCGATTCTATACTTTTTCCATGAGAGATTAGAATTAATTGCATAATTACTTAATTATCTATGTCAGGATTGTTGTTAATCTCATCCTTGCATCACTTGAAACCCATTCATTTTGCATTCATTTTATCATTTATTTCTTGCATTAGTTTAATTGCATTTATTTGCATCTTATCCTTCCTTTCTGTCGTCCTTATAAAATCACGATAAACTTGAGATCGCTTAAACTCTAGTACCTACCTTCCTGTGGTTCGATAAATTCTTTAATTAGTCATCCCGATAACAAATGGCTAATCAGGTATATAGTGCGGAAGCGTTGCTATGACGTGCACCATGGCAGCTCCATTGGTGCACAAATAGGGCTGCGGCACTGTAAAGTAAGTGCCGGGATGTCCAGCACTCTGCATGGAAATAGCAAATGCACAGCGCGTCGGCATGCAGCATCATCGATGGTCGGTAGAAACCATGGCGTAGAGCAGTGTGGCGGGCTCAGAAGTGAAGTGATGGCCAATCGATGAGGGGTGCTGGCGGTTATGACCGATCAGCAAACCTTGGAAGCGCTGGCCTGCCGGTCAAAAACGTGAAGGGTTCCAAGCAAGTCATGAAGGATTCGGGGCGGGTCGACGATCGTTCCGAGTGAGTTAAGACCAGGTTTGGAGTGGGTCTACAAGGATTTTTGGGCGAGTTGACGGTGGGTTCCGACCATGTCTTGCAGAATTCTGGGGCGGGTCTGTCTTTAATTCTGATCAAGTACATAGCCAAGCCTGGAAGCATGCGATGGTGGTTCTTCGCTGCTTGTCAAGAAGCATGGTTGCAGCGGCGGATGTGTGATTTTAACATGTTAATTCACGGATGTGTGAAGCACGATGGTGCTAGTCGGACGACAGTAGGTCGTTGACGACTAGCGGCTGTCTAGTGTGAGTCACGGTGGGAAGCGGTCGATGAAACTGGCCGACAAAGCATGGACAACGGCGTGGCTGTACCTAGGCGACGACACTGGAAGGCGGGCTGGAGATGTCCATCAGCGTGTACGTCGGCAAAAAAAGCTGTACCATAATAGTATTTGTGATGGACAATTTGCGTGCGGGTAACCATGGTAGGCCGGCGGAGCTGGGCAGTGGACTGCTTTAGTCTGACCAGCTGTTCCGTCTAACCGTCCAGGAGCATGGTTGCATGTAAGGAAGCTGGCCGACGAAAAGACTATTATGGCAGCACACGTCGTGCCAACGGTGGCTTAGCGAAGCTGATGGCGCTAATCCCTACAGATAGATGTTGGCAGCTAAGCAACAGCGGTTCCGGTGAATGGCAGTTCTCTGGCGGATAGTTGCAAGGCTGGAGCAGCCGGTGCAAGTGGCGGTCTCCGGGGATGCTGTGGGATCGTGAATAAGATGACTTAGGGCACAAGAACTCTTTCTTGTTGCGCAAGCCATTGGATAAATTGTTGAGTGTTGTTCAAGTCAACTTAATTTTGGTAATTTACTACCATATATATAACTGTTTATAATTGATTTAATTATATGATTATTGTTATTATGTATGAATGATACTCTGCCTTATGTTCCATAATAGGAGCATGCTAGATTGCGTATTTTATTACTAAGTGGGAGAGGGAATTGGTTAATAATTCTCGCGGCCTCCATTATTGGTTTGTAAGTGATGTGAGTAAATTTGCGTGTTGGCATAGACCTTCCTCCCCATCGGATGAGTTTATTCACGGATCATTGGTACAAACTTCATTAAATAATTATTATCTGTAATATGATGCACATGAACTTGCATATTGGCATAGACCTTCCTCCCCATCGGATGAGTTTATATGCGGTTCACTGGTACAAACTTATAATTGATGACTGCAGAAAGTTATCCGAGTACGTGTGTACTTCTCCATCTGTAAGGCACATAAGCTTGGGCCACAGACTTGGGTCAAATAATGGTGTACACTTAGATGCAAATAATAAGTATCCTCCCCATCGGAGTCACTGTTGTTATTTGCATGGCTAAAAAAGAACCGACTATTAATTATTTTGTCATGAGGTTAGGTTGACGAATGAAATTAATGGTTAAAACCTTCTCTTATAAATGTTCGGGTTTGTATACATCCACACTATCGTGGCATGCAGACTCACGGTGCTTGAGATGTCGGTGAATTTTATTTTATGTTATTTTGAGGGAACCAATATAAATGGATAAATTCAAAAATTTGATCAGTGTATTTATTTGTGATTCTCTGTATTTTCAAATAGTTTTATCTTGCTTATTGTTTACTAAAAGAAATCATATTTACTGGTCCAAAATTAGATGATTAGAAAATAATCTTGTTTTTGATTTTTATTGCTTAGGAAAATATATATGTTCTAACTAAGGATGTCCGTCTCTAGTGGAGAGGTGAGAGGCTCATAGAAATATGATGGTCTCATGCGACTCTTTGGATACTTGAGTAAGATTGAAAGGCAAGAGATCATGGTTGACTTGATGAAAGAATTGGAAATCCTTGGAGTAGAAATTGAAGGGGAAACCCAAGTCAATTTTATTCTTTATTATTCACCTAGATGTTTTGAGCAAGTTCTACCTGAAATACAAGAGGTTGTATGATGAGAGTGAAAATAAGCGTGTTTTAATATCCAATTTAACACCTTTTTGATTGATATTGTAGTCTTATATGAGCACAAGTGTCTTATATTCGATATATGTGAGAATTATGTGCACTTGAGGTATTTTGTTGTGTTTTAGGTAGAAAAAGGATCAAAAGAGCCAAGTTTGAGAAAAGGTGCAATTTGTGCAAGAATGCTGATAAACGCACGTCCTACTTGTGTAACTATTCTGTAATGATGTGGAGCTCTGAATTAGATTTGTGATATATGGTTGGAAAGCTACAGAAGAGAGGGTCGTTTTGGTGTAAAGAACATCCAAATCATATTCCGAACGAGAAAGTTATGAGCAAAGTGGTGACGTCGCGCGAGCTGAGCCGAATAGAACTAATGTGCTACTTTCCATGGCTTGTTACAGATTCAATTCTTGGAGTTTTGGTGGTATCTTTATATTCAGAGAAATCCAAGGAAAAGAGGATCATGTGAGCGTAAAAATCACTCAAATTGGAGGTCGGACGAGGAAGTTACCCTCAGAATCGTGAAGTCGCGCAGCTATTGGCGAGAATTTCTGAGAATTTCCGAAAACTACCTTATTTATCCGGATCTCTTTTACCAAATTTAACGCATGTCTCTTACCAAATTTGACATATGCATAAATTTGGGTCCTTTCCAAGATCTACAAGGAGAGCTCACAAGTATAAAAAGGGGTGTAGATCACATCATAAAAAAAAGAGGAGGAACACAACACAATACAAGAGAGGAGAAGAGAGGCCACAACATACAACACCCCACAAGGGGGGATCACCCCCCAACCATCATCCTTTTCTCCATCCATCCATCACTTTGAAGATTCGTTTGTGGAATCAAGGGGAGAAATAAGAGGAGAATTCAAGAGCGAGAAGGACGCGATGACGCCACATCTAGGGTTTATTCGTTTCCTAATTTATCTTGTATTTTCCGGACATCCGGGTACGATCTATCCAACACCCATGATTGTTCTTCGTAACATCATGAGCTAGAGCCTTTTTGGTAGAACTAGGGTTGTGAAGGTTTTACGAATTAATTGAACTTCCATGTGTACACTCCGTACAACACTACTTGTGGATTTATTTTATATATGATTGTGCTTTCTTAATCCATACTCACGGTCATTTTGTGCATCATTAACTGTTATGTAGAGTCTGAATACATATCTTGGTTATTGATTGAGTGCGTTCACTGCTGAGCAGGATTCCATGTTATGATTCTAAGTGAGGGGACTCCGAAGCTTCATTAGAACTATCATATATGAATACTTATTAATTGAATTGAATTCGGGTTATTAAGTAGGATAAAGAGGGTAATTTTATAGTACCTATAAAGGGAGATCATATCGGGTTAGAGTACCAATCCTAGGGGAAATAATTGATACTGATAGTACCTAGAGAGGGGGCTAAAATTACGTCTCTTGCTCCGAGGTTATTCACACGTGTTACACGCATGTTTACTTGTGTCTATAGAGTAGATATGCATGGTTTAGTGATGCGTCCATATTCCACAAGGCAGAGTCGGACATTGACACATGGAAGAGAAGTTAAGTAGTGAAACTGGATTATCCTAGAGCTACCTATTCTCCTACTTGATCCACTTTCGTATTCTTCAAGTGATATTTATTTTATTTGTTATTTTAATTACTTGTTTATTAGTTTAATCATCCTAAACTTCAAACTTAATTGCCAACTTGTCTTAATTAATTTAGATAATAATTAAATTGATAATACACCATCCTTTGGGTTCGATATTCACTTGGTCGCTTGCTTAAGCTGCAATTGATATCCTTAATACTTGGGGATTAATTTTGCGTGCAAAGAAAACGCGCATCAAGTTCTTGGTGCCGTTGCCGGGGACTGCTGTTATTATTGATTTTATTATTTCTAGTTTGATTAAGATATTTTTTTTCTTTTATTTGTGATTATTTATTTCTATCTAACCTTAAATTTTTCCGAGTTACTTGTGCGCTTGAAAAAAGGAGAGGAAGGAAAAGAAGGAATAACACATTGATCTAAACATGGCCAGAGCAAGGCAGAATCCGGATAATGTTTCCATTCGTGAAATTTTCACGAACTTTGGGAATGTCAACATGGGGTTGATAGGAGCAAGGGGGAAAGATGATGATTTTGAGATACATCCCGCTCTTATTAACATGGTAGAGAAGAATCCCTTTTATGGAGGTTGTTTTGAAGATCCATATCAGCATCTCCGAAAATTTTTGGTTATGCAAACACTCAGAAGGGCTGGAGCGAATGATAATGCTAGTCGGATCGCCTTATTCAAGTTCTCTTTGATTGATAAGGCGAAAGCTTGGTATGAGACTCTTGATGCCACAGATTGCACTACATGGGACCAACTGCAGCAGAAGTTCTTGGAGAGATACATGCCACCCTCAAGGATCTTAAGGATGAGGCAAGAGATCACCCGATTTGTTATGAATCAGGGTAAGAAATTTGATGAGGCGTGGGATAGGTTTAAAGACATGCTCAGGAGGTGTCCACAGCATGGAATGTCTAAGGCTGAATACATAAGCATCTTCTACTATGGATTGGATTGTGAGTCGCGTGTTTTTATTGATGCATCATCAGGAGGAGCGTTGTTATCAAAGACAGCACTTGAAGCGGAAAAGTTGTTTGAAGACATCTCTATGAATTCACGTGACTGGCAAAGAGAGAGATAGAGGATCATATGTACTTGGCTAGGTAGCGAAGGTTGAACATCACGTGGAGAAGCCGAATAGGGATAATGAGATCGTCTCTAGTCTAGCTAACATCAACAAGCTACTAGAGTCCCAGCAGAGGCAGATTACAGAGTTGACACTAAGGGGGCCTAGTATGAAGCAGCACGAAGTGAAGAGTGATGAAGATACCTTCAATCGATACGTGGCTGAGAACGATGCAAGGGTTGACCACATCGAAGCTAGAATGAATGTTGATCATGTAGATTTATCTAAGCAGATGAAGGAGCTTACTTTGATTATGGGGTAGATGACCGCGAACGTGAATCAATTGACACAAACATTGGAGAATAATGCCATCACATTGAGGTCTGGAACACAGTACGAAGGACCGATGAGGCCGAAATTAAAAACGGACATATCCAGGCAGCGATTCGACCAACCAGGCTCTGGTTCGACCTAGCCTACAGGTCGAACCATGGTCGAACCATACCATGCGGAGCACTCTGTTTTTCCAGATTATCGGTTCGACCAAAGCAAGGGTGGTTCGACCTATTCTGAAGGTCGAACCCACGTCGAACCTCAATGTCCAGAGCACCCTGTTTTGTCGCAACAACGATTCGACTACGACGGACATGGTTCAACCAAATCATCTGGTTGAACCTTGGTCGAACTGGGAGGCAGAAATAGTATAGTAAGCCGGTTCGACCTATCCTGAAGGTCGAACCAAGGTCGAACCACAACTTCAAAGTGAGAACAGCCTTCCAGAAGAGTGGTTCGACCACTACATGCCTGGTTTGACCTGTCGAACAGGTTGAACCCAGGTCGAACCCAAATTGCAAAGTGAGAATGAACTTCCAGGAGCTTGGTTCGACTACTATGTACCTGGTTCGACCAGTACCCCTGGTCGAACCCAGGTCGAACCAGTCCAGAATGTACCTATTTTTGCACCGAATGCTCCACATGATGTTGATGCTACTCCCATGCCATCCCAAGGACAGAATGCTGAGCTTACTATGGAGAAGAAGTGGGAAAGAGCAAAGAAGTTGAGAGCCGAGAAGCTTAGACTGCAGATGGATAATGCAGATGTGGTTTCCTCTTTTGATCATGCAATGAAGATGCCCATGGAGACTCAATCGTGCAAAATCATAGATGTGGTTTCTAACTTGTTTAATCTTGATTTTTTTAAGGCAGATGATTCTGAATTTAAGTGAAAGATTGACAAGGAGGTGTCTAGACCGCCATGGGAAGAAGGTAATTCCAAGGATCGTATACTTGTGACCAAGAAAGGTGAGGTGTTGAGTGTCGACAAGAAGAGGGAAAGAAAGTATTTGAAGGTGAGGATGCGAGAAGACCGTCCTCTACCGTCGTGACTCTACGACGTTAAACATGAGCGCCTGTTGGGGGCTTGCCCTTCCGTTTTATTATTTTATTTCTTTCGTGTGAGTAAGGAATTTTTATATTTAAGGTGCTTACTCATCGGCAATTACATCTTTGCAAACTTAGTTTCAACTTACGTTTTTACTAAGTTTGGGGGGGTGTGATGTACTTACCTCATTGAAGTATCAAGAATATAATATTTTCTTTGTAATGCTTGCTAGAGGAGTTGATTTTTTACGGTATATTGAAACTTTAATCGGTTTTGATGTGTCGATTTTTTACAATTTGTCTAGTGTTCAGTGGTGTTTCTAGTATGTGTGGAGTCGATTAGATAGTCAATTAATTCTTTCGTTTAGTTCTCCTATTTTATTATTGATGAATCCTGTGATGATGAGTATGCTTGAGCTTTGATGATAGAAAAGGGTAACTAGGTGGCAAGACGAGTTCTACATTGAGGTTTCGACTCGAGGAGCTCGTGCATTCGTTGAAAAAAAATCAGGTGCTTTCGTTCCCTTTTTCTAATTTTTATATGTGCTTTTAATTCATGGAGTGGAAGGATTGAGTTTTTGGTGGTGATCCATATGAGCTTATATTGTTTAAATTATGCCTAAAATTCATATGCTCTTGAAATTGATGAAGGAAGTGTACTTGAATTATATTGTGGTATGAAGTTCTATGTGTACTTGTGGGATATTGCTTACCATGAAGAGTGCTCTGTTACTTGTTAAAACCCATGTGAGATTTTGAACCTCGTTGATCATGTATATAATCACATGATATTTTCTTTTCTGGTGAGTATCATTCTTGTGTGTGTATTCTAGAACTTGCCTCTTGTCTTACTTGAAACTACATGTGTGTTAGATGATGGGAGATGATTTTAGGTCATCCTTGAATTTATGAGTCACTTAGCCAAATAATGTCCTACCAAATAATTATATATCCGTAGTTAACCCCGTTGAGCCTAAAAATTTTATTTCTTTGGTAACCTACGAAGATAGCCACTTTGATATCCTATTTGAGTCTTAAATTCCTATATTTAGTGCAGAATAAATGCTGTCAAAGTGTGTGAATTGATTTTCATGGAGTTTAGAAGGAATAAAATATTTGGAGCTGTCAAGTGATTATGAGCAAAAACAAAAATATGAGCTTAAAAATAAGTTGCTTAGGGGTAGTGCCCGAAACTGGTACCCCAAGATGTTAGAGGTAGTGCCCGAAACTGGTACCTCAAGAGAAAAAGGATGTGCTTGAAGAAAAGAAAAAGTACGTTGAGCTTGAAGGAAAGGAGAGAAAAGAAAATTAGAAGAGCATGAAGCTGGATAGCCTTGAAGTATAAAAATTTGCAGTACAAAAGATCTCCGATTTTAATTCTCTGCTAATTAATTCACTTTATCCATATGTTTCCTACCCTTATCAAAGAGCCAACATTACATTCAAAAGAAAAGTCCTTTTTGATCCCATTGCCGAATCATACTTTTAGTGGTGAAGAGCTTGAGACGTTTGGCAAACTTATGGTTACGCATGCACTTGAATTGAATTTGAGCGTAAATACTTTAACCCATAAGTGTACATATTTTACACTTGAGTGAGAGATCATATATATACTTCCCGTGAGAACATGTCAATGGAGCATTTGAATTGGTGGTGATTGTCTTAACTTGTATGCTTTGAATTGATTATTACACGTGATAAGAGTTGCATGACCTAAGTTGATGACAATTGTATTTTGAATGGGGTATTGGTCATAGTCCTTGTTTCCTTGCTAATTTTCTTACTCTTTCTCTTTATCTTTATTTTGTTGCCTCGGGACAAGCAACGGGTAAGTTTGGGGGATTGATGAGAGTGAAAATAAGCGTGTTTTAATATCCAATTTAACACCTTTTTGATTGATATTGTAGTCTTATATGAGCACAAGTGTCTTATATTCGATATATATGAGAATTATGTGCACTTGAGGTGTTTTTTTGTGTTTTAGGTAGAAAAAGGATCAAAAGAGCCAAGTTTGAGAAAAGGTGCAATTTGTGCAAGCATGCTGATAAACGCACGTCCAACTTGTGTAATTATTCTGTATTGATTTGGAGCTCTGAATTGAATTTGTGATAAATGGTTGGAAAGCTACAGAAGAGAGGGTCGTTTTGGTATAAAGAACATCCCAATCATATTCCGAACGAGAAAGTTATGAGCAAAGTGGTGACGTCGCGCGAGCTATGCCGAACAGAATTAATGTGCTACTTTCCATGGCTTGTTACAGATTCAATTCTTGGATTTTTGGTGATATCTTTATATTCTGAGAAAGCCAAGGAAAATAGGATCATGTGAGCACAAAAATCACTCAAATTGGAGATCGGACGAGGAAGTTATGCTCAGAATCGTGAAGTCGCGTAGCTATTAGCGAGAATTTCTAAGAATTTTCGAAAACTACCTTATTTATCTGGATCTCTTTTACCTAATTTAACGCATGTCTCTTACCAAATTTGACATATGCCTAAATTTGGGTCCTTTCCAAGACCTACAAGGAGAGCTCACAAGTATAAAAAGGGGTGTAGATCACATCATAAAAAAAAGAGGAGGAACACAACACAATACAAGAGAGGAGAAGAGAGGCCACAACATACAACACCCCACAAGGGGGGGATCACCCCCCAACCATCATCCTTTTCTCCATCCATCCATCACTTTGAAGATTCGTTTGTGGAATCAAGGGGAGAACTAAGAGGAGAATTCAAGAGCGAGAAGGACGCGATGACGCCACATCTAGGGTTTATTCGTTTCCTAATTTATCTTGTATTTTCCGGACATCCGGGTACGATCTATCCAACACCCATGATTGTTCTTCGTAACATCATGAGCTAGAGCCTTTTTGGTAGAACTAGGGTTGTGAAGGTTTTACGAATTAATTGAACTTCCATGTGTACACTCCGTACAACACTACTTGTGGATTTATTTTATATATGATTGTGCTTTCTTAATCCATACTCACGGTCATTTTATGCATCATTAACTGTTATGTAGAGTCTGAATACATATCTTGATTATTGATTGAGTGCGTTCACTGCTGAGCAGGATTCCATGTTATGATTCTAAGTGAGGGGACTCCGAAGCTTCATTAGAACTATCATATATGAATACTTATTAATTGAATTGAATTCGGGTTATTAAGTAGTATAAAGAGGATAATTTTATAGTACCTATAAAGGGAGATCATATCGGATTAGAGTACTAATCCTAGGGGGAAATAATTGATACTGATAGTACCTAGAGAGGGGGGTAAAATTACGTCTCTTGCTCCGAGGTTATTCACACGTGTTACACGCATGTTTACTTGTATCTATAGAGTAGATATGCATGGTTTAGTGATGCGTCCATATTCCACAAGGCAGAGTCGGACATTGACACATGGAAGAGAAGTTAAGTAGTGAAACTGGATTATCCTAGAGCTACCTATTCTCCTACTTGATCCACTTTCGTATTCTTCAAGTGATATTTATTTTATTTGTTATTTTAATTAATTGTTTATTAGTTTAATCATCCTAAACTTCAAACTTAATTGCCAACTTGTCTTAATTAATTTAGATAATAATTAAATTGATAATACACCGTCCTTTGGGTTCGATATTCACTTGGTCGCTTGCTTAAGCTGCAATTGATATCCTTAATACTTGGGGATTAATTTTGCGTGCAAAGAAAACACGCATCATTGTATTCGGTGGGAAACTTCTGACAAAACAAGTGGCAAGGAAATCAATTTTTATCAAGATGTGAACAAGGTTAGTATCTCATTCACTAGTCGTTGAAGCATGATTAGTGATGGCATCTACTGACACGTTGTGTAGATACCGAAATCACTAAAAGCCTGCAACTAAGTGATGATGAGATTATTGAGTACATGGATAAGCTACGAAAGTAGTGGTTGTTGCAGTGGGAGTTATTTATTTATCTTACGATATGAATAAACGTTTGATTTTGAGAAATTGTCTTTACGTACATTTTCATAGAAAGAATTTTATTTCGTTTTCTATGCATTTACGGATGAATACTCTATTTTATTTAAATAACACGGTCATAGTAATGAAAGATGGAGCTATAATCTATTATGGTACGTTGGTGATAATTTATACACTCTTAAATTTTTTTTATCCCACGGATGCAACAATTAGTAATTAATAACGCGTTTTCTAATCCTAATAAGTGAAATACTCTTATGGAATTGATTAGATAGATGATGAATTATTTGGAATTACTAAATTCATTTTATGGGTATACCCTAGAAACAGCATGTCGTATAATGTTTGTCTGTTTGTGGAATATCCTAGAAAAATGAAGGGTAGTTTATTTGTTAGTCCAAAAGATCAAAGGGTGATTGTTAACACAAATACTAGTTTTTTGGAAAAGGACTATGTAATAAATTAAAAACCTATGTATAAGTTGTTCTAAAGGAAGTGAGAGGGAAACATAAATAATAGTACCAATTGTACAAGATGATATAACACAAAGTAAACTGCATCGCGTGCCACATCTGATACACAATTGCATGTAGTGCCTTATCATAGTGGGAGGGTTGTTTTACAACCGAATAGATTTATGTTTTTTGAAAGTCGTGAGACTTGGTCCCTAGTAAACATGAAATTGACCCACGGATACGACGAAGCACTACAAGATAAAAATGCGATATCTTAGCAAGTTGCAATGATTTATAAAATAAAATCGATGGATTCTAAATTAAATTTGGGAGCTTGTAGGACCACTAAATGGTGTAAAAGTCGTTGGAAGTGGTCATACAAAATAAAAGAGAATGATACGGTAAGGTGAAAACTTTTGAAGCAAAGCTTGTTGCGAAAAGGTATACTCCAAAAGAAAGAGTTCGATTATGAGGAAACCTGTTCACCGATAGCTATGTTCAAGTTGATCCAGATTCTTTTATTTGTTGCTACTTATATTGAATAATGAGGTATAGCAGATAGATGTCAAGACAGCTTTCGTGATTGGAAGTCTTGAGGAAAATATTTATGAGAAGCAACCAGAGTGATTCATTGCAAAGAGCTAAGAGCATTTTGATAGTAAGATTTAAAGTGTCTATCGATGGATCTAAAGCAAGCTTCAAGATCATGGAGCATCCATTTTGATAAGAAAATCCAGTTATATGGATTTATTCAATGCGCAGATGTGTCTTGTGTATTGAAAAGAGTGACGGAAATATGGTAGTATTTCTTATACTGTACGTAGATGATATATTGCTCATTGGAGACAATGAAAGAGTATTGTCGGGCGTATGGGTATAGTTCATAAAGCTGTATGAAATGAAGGACTTAAGAGAAGCAAAATATATCCTTGCGATCATGGTGATCACAAGATATGATGTTATGCTTATCTCAAGCTTCATAAAATGATACAATCCTTACTCGTTTTAGCATGTGACTTTATCTAAGAAAATGTGTCTTATGACACAAAAGAAGATAAAGGAGATGAAGGCGGTTCCTTATGCTTTGGCGAATAATGAAGCTTAATCTAAGGAATGCTATACATGAGAATGGATATATGTATTGCCGATGACATGGTCAGTGAGTATCAAGGTAACCTGAAACAAGAATGATGAAATGTGGTAAGACATATACTTATGTACCTGAAAAGGACCATAAATTATATGTGGACTTACCGAACAGATTCACTGCTTCTTATGGGTTACATAGATTCAAATTTTTCAAATCAGATAGGGACGATAGTAAATCCACCTCAAAGGTTATATGTTTAATTTTAGGAAGTAGAGTCATAAAATTGAGGAGTATTATATAAAATATATTTCAGACTCCACCATGGAAAGATGATAAATTGGAGCCTCTGAGGCAGCCAAAGTATTTATATGACTCTAGAAACTTCATGATGGACTTCGAAGTGTTTCTAAGTTTGCCCAAGGTTATCACAATTTATTGTGATAATAATGGTGCAGTTACAATCTTGAAGGGATCACGAGCCCATAAGCAATTAAACACATGGAGCGCGAGTACCACCTGTTACGGAAAATCATATGATGAGGGGAAGGTTGTTGTCACCAAGATTGCATCGGATGATTACCTAGTCAATCCATTTACAAGGACCTTAAGGCGAGAGCTTTTGATGGTCGTGTAGTGGGAGTGTGAATCAAATGTATGGCAGAAGACATGATAGCATAGTCTTTTAGTATAAGTGGGAGATTGTTGGATTGTATACTAAAAGTCTAGCTTTAGTATGAACAATGTTTTAACAATTTATTTGAAATGAGAATCAATGATCAAATGATTGCGTCCTATAATTTATTTATATATCCGATGCAATAATCCACTTACTTTATACTGTAGATAATATGTTATACGACAACACACGGAAGATCATATTATCGGTTTTCTTATAAAGTATAAACAGATGCTCACAACCGAGATAGACGGGGACTCTCTATCGAGATGGTTCTAGTGTGATTTGGTATTAGTTTTTCTTGACTATAAAATCACATTAGTGCACTTTGTGTATTGAGCAGGATCGCTTGAGATCGTTTAACTTTTATTGACTATATATATAGGAGAACTTGATCTCAGTTATTATGGATGTTCGTGCTCTTAATTCCTATACAACAATCTCGAAACGTAAGACAGTATGTATTTCTTTGATTCATCAATGTGTGAGATTTACATGTAATTAAATCAACAAACTCGGTGAGCTAGAAAATAATGATGTCTCTATGGTGTGCTGTTGATTGTAGAAGGAATCTGTGTCCGCTATAGGTTGATGATGTCCTCTTGAGGAGCTCATAAGGATTATCATGTAAACCCTGCTGATAGATTTATTCCAGCATGATAATGAGGTTGAGTGGTACTACTCTCGGATGAGATATTAATTAATGGAGTTGTCAGTAACTTAATTAATTAATGGGCATTGTATATCTTAAACATGGGGAGACTAACGGGCTTATAATAAGAAGGAACACATAACGTAATTATGGGATTAGAACGGTAGTACAGTAATAATATTTTAGTGCTATATATTATTATTATTAGACTTAAGTATAAGCTTTGGGCTAAACTTGGATACTTAAGCCCAATGGAGGCCCAACTCTAATTTCTCCTCCTGGTCCCTGTTGTAGCTCATATATAAGTCATCTCAACTATCCGGAAATCCTAACTGATTATTCACACCTAACACTATGAGGAGGGAAAGAGAACAGCAGATTGAGAGGATCTCGAAGATCGTCGCCCACACGACATCGAGATTGGACTTGAGAATACATCAGAAGATCAAGAGGTTATTTGCTGCTGATGTTCGTCAACTTCCATAATTTTTCTAAAATTATGTGGAACTATAAACTAGACGTGTGATACACCATTCGAAAGCCACGAAAGAGAGGATCATTTTGGTGTATAGATCTCTCAAATCAGAGATCGGATGAGAGAGTTATGCCCAAAACGGTGAGGATGCGCATGCTGCCGGCGAAAATTCATGTTCTTCTTCAACATACCCTGGTGAAAGGTAATACATTTCTATGTTTCTTGCTTCCGCTAATTTAGAAATGCATGGAACCCTAACGGTTCACGTTAAACAAATAATTGCACGCTAACATTCATGAGGTAAATGGAGGAAGGGACGTCGGAGGGGCATCTCTGGTAAACGGAGGAAGGGATGTCGGTGGGGCATATGCCATTGATGATCGGAGCTGAGAAGAACTCTGATTCTGAACTGAATTCCAGTGTTTGAAGGAGGAAGAAGGTGCTGAAAATGATGAAGAAGAGACGAATATCAAGCCTTAGATTAATTGGGAGAGAAAAAAAGATTATGGGATCCAATCCAAGATTTTTGAAATAATAAACTCAATGACAGCCACCTAAATATCACGCGCTATATTCCCATTAGTTTTTGATGGAAAATAATTAAAATTTCTCATGGGATTTAAGTTATTTGAAAAAGGACCATTTTGGCAATGATTAATTCTCACGAAAGTAAAATTAAAATTTTTCGATAATTAATTTATACAAATTTAGCTGATTGAATCAGTTTTATGATGATTGTTTTAGACTTTGTTTAGATCATTAGCAATGTTTGAGTTGATGAAATATATACCATTTGTACAAGGTTCTTCATGATTAAGAAAAATGGAAGAATTTTCAATTATTTATATATTTTTTAATTTAAATCTCAATAAGAAACGGATGGTAAATTTTTTTCTTTCTAGTTTATTAATCATTAAGTTGAATGTTGATTTTAAAAGAGTGGTTAAGTAATCAGTTAATCACTTATAGTTTTTGCTTTGTGTTAGTTAACTTTAAAATATTAATTTGGTCTTGTATTGATAATTATGTTGTTGATTCACGATGTTACTCTTTTTTATTAATTACATGAAAAATCCCAACCTTTTCACTAATTGCGAATTAGTCCAAATTTTTAGATATTTATAAATAAGTACCCGACTATAATAAGGGATTGCAAATTGAACTACCGGTCAGATTTTGACCAATTTTTACTCTGCCCAAATCCAACGTGTAAAATAAAAAAAAAAGAAATTTATTTCTCATGCAACCTTGACGAGAGTGATAATTCGCGTGTTTTAAGCTCTGATTTACGTGGAAATTGGATACGATTTGGTCTATAATCAAGGCAAATCGGGTTGTTTATAGAAAAGTCGTGAATAAGATGCTACTGAGGTTGTTTGAACATATTTATACAGAAAAACATGTTAGAAGTGCTCAGAATCGAAAAATACGAATTTCTAGATGCCGCTCGATCAAAAAAGAGGCCGCTAGACCAAGACCATTTGGTCGACGGCAGAGATGGTCGAGCGGAGCCTTGTACAGAGTTTCAGCGAACATGGAGGCCGCTCGACTGCCACTCGACCTGGCCGAGCCCGTTCAACCTGAATTATCTTGGTCGAGCGGGGACACGAGAGTTTATTTTTGGTAATTCCGACTCTCCTGTGCGTGTTTTGGTGTATTCTCTAAGAAAAAGCCTAATAAAGGTCCATAAGGAGGGTTTACAAGTATGAAAAGGAAGCATGTCACATCAAGAGGAGAGTTAGATTTCACATCCATCTGATACTACATCCAAACCCTAACTCCATCGCAGGAGCTGTAGAGAGAGATTCGTGGAGCAAATCAAGTGAGAACCAAGTGAAGATTCAAGCGGAGCTAGAAGTGACGGCACCCACATCTAAGGTTTACTTTGCAACTTAATCTTTCTTGTAATTTTTAAGACGATGGGTAAGATCTATCCAAATACCATGAACGTTCTCCAAAATATCATGGGCTAGAACCGCTTTGGTAGTTCTAGGGTTATGAAAATTTTTATCTAGTTAATTAAACTTTCGTGTGTATACTCCGTACAACACTACTTGTGGATTTATTTTATATAAGACTATGCATTTTTAATTCATACTCAGAGTTGTTTTGTGCATCGTTAACTGTTATGTAGAGTCTGAATAAATATCTTGGTTATTGATTGAGTGCGTTACTATTGAGCAGGATTCTATGTTATGATTCTAAGTGAGGGGACTCCGAAGCTTCATTAGAACTATCTTATATGAATAATTATTAATTGAATTGTATTCGGGTTATTAAGTAGAATAAAGGAGATAATTTCATAGTACATATAAAGGAAAATCATATCGGGTTAGAGTACTTAGTGCACGGGAAATAATTTATATTGATAGTACCTAGAAAGGGGGTGAAGTTATATCTCTTGCTCCAAGGTTATTCGCACGTGTTATACGTTTATCTGTTTGTGTCTATAGAGTAGGTTAACATGGCTTAGTGATGCGTCCATAGTCCACAAGGCAGAGTCGGACATTGACATACAGAAGGAAGATTAATTAGTAAAATTGGATGACTCGAAAAACTACATATCTTCTCACTTTTTCAACTCTCGTTTATTTTCTACTATCCCTATTTATTTTTATTGTTATTTAATTATTTTGTTTACTAGATTAATAACCATTCTACAATCAAATTTCCAAACAATAGTTTCCTTTAATTTAGATAATAATAAATTGATAACCATCCGTCCTTTGGGTTCGATATATAACTTGTCGCTTATTTAAGCTACAATCACATCCTTCATACTTGGGGATTATTGTGCTTATCTAAGCTACAATCACATCCTTCATACTTGTGGATTATTGTGTGTTGAGAGAACTCCCATCAAACCCCCCTTCTCTCTCTCAATCTCCGGTCACATGCCAACGTCCAGCTCCTTCAATCGCCTGGAATCACGTAGCTGTCAAAGCTACCACCAGCAACCGCGATGGATCCGAATACCTTCACCATCATGCGCCGCCGCTCGCTGCCGGAAGCCCCGACAACTCTCCACCAGCAAAGGCCGAATCCACTTTCAATTTGAGAAGATGCGCCGCTCACCGCAGGAAGAAATTCAACACCGTCGATTGCCACCACCGTGTGGAGCCAGTCCCCGTTCCCTCAGTCCTGCTCTGATGAAGTGGGTCGGTAGTGGCGGCGAAAAGCTACAACGCCGTCTCGCCACAGAGATCCAAGAGGTAGTGAAGGAAAAAGGGGTGAGTCAGGCATCCCTCGGAAATAGCGCTAACAAAATCGATAGTGTACGAAGCTTTGAGAATGGAGCCGGTGGTGCCGTACCATTACAACAAAGCGAAGGAGAATTTTGAAATTCAGAACCACAAATCGTCGTTCCTGATCAAGAAAGAGGAGATGATGTTCGGATATGAGCCATTAGCGACGAAAGATCCGAAGGTGTTCAGGAATTCGAAAGAATTTATTTCGGATAGATACGTGGGGGAGGGATAGAAGATGATAAAGTATGGGAGGGAGACGGAAGATCCGAAGCCGGAAAACAAATAGTATCCGACGAAGAACACGGTGGTGCTGCTGTGCCGATTGATGCTGATGGAGTTCTTAATGGAAATACAACACTTTTGAGGTTGAAATTGGGAGGATGAACTTGATAGTTTATTTTTGGTGAGTGGTCAACATACTGTGATGATTCTGGGATTGCAAGATTGAGAAAAAACTGAAAAAATCTTTCTTTCATTCTTAAAATTGAAGACAGCAATGAAGAGAGAGAGAGAGCAGGAGGTGGGTTCATTTGGTCAGAAGAGTGAGTCAGCGTAGAGGAAGCCCGTGTGCAATCTTTATTTTTATAAAAAAAAATATTTCAGTGAGTCAGCGTGGAATCTGTATTTAAAAAAAATCTAGGTCAGTATTCGGGCAAATTAGAACTGACCGGTGCAATAATTTATTAAAGTTGGTATTTATTTATAAATATTCAAATATTTGGACTAATTCGCAATCGACGAAAAGGTTGAGACTTTTCATGTAATTAACCCTTAATTAATTTACTTTTATAATGAATTAAGTGTGATACATTCTCACTACTCATGTACCAATATAATTTAAATTTGTGGTTCGTGCAATTTTATAATTATGTGATAATTATGTGGTAAATGTCTTTACATTTTATTTATCTTTATATTTTTATTTGACACATCTTTGATAATAATGGTGATATTATATGGATATATATGTGCATAAATATTTACGGGCAATAATTTGGATATATAATTAAATTATCTCATGTGTATAAATACATTACTCCTTAATTACTAAGTATCACACGTATTCTCGTAATAATAATAATGGTGAGAAAATGTATCTGTATGTGTTCTAATTTGTAAATGTATCATATCTTAGTTATTAAGTATTGCATGTATATTCATAAGGGATAATAATAATAATAATAATAATAATAATAATAATAATATAAATAGAATTTACTATAAATAGTATAAATAGAAAGTTACTATAAATAGTATTAAGTGGACTATTTAGTATTAATGGTAAGTTGAGGGGCGGTGAGTTGCCGACTCAAACCCCAACTCATCTATATATTGAAATTTTGGGGTGAGAACCCCATTCATTTGGGATAACAGCGAAAAAAAAGAGAGAAAAGAAGAGAGGGAGGAAGGAAAAGAGAAAGAGGGAGAGGGGAAAAAGGTGCGTGTATGTCGGAACGGGAGATTGGTACTTACAGTTCTTCACGAGGTTTGTGGTGATATTATTGTCGGAGTCCAGGTAAGTAGAAGTCCAACTACAATGCATAAACATGTGTTGTGTGTGAATTATTTGTAATTAATATGTGATAATGATGTTATGAATTATTTGTGATTAGTTTAATTAGGTTATGAATTATTTGTGATAAATTTGTGATACAAGTTACGGATCTCAGTTATTTGAGATAATATTATTGTCCTATATAGATCTGTGTGATCGAAAATTATTGAATATAAATCTGTGAGATTTGAGAAGATATCATTTATAAGGATCTGTGTGATTCGAGGTGCAGTGGTTATTCAATAAATAGAGATGTGTGATTCGAGATGAAGTTGTTGTTCCAAAAGTGGATCCGTGTAATTTGAAATTTATTTATTGTTTTATTTTTATTAAATGATGATATTGGTATCATAAATTGTGAAGCATATGTAATTGCTCTTGCTGCATACCATGCATAATTATGAAAAGTGTTTTTCCCAAAATTAATAAGATACTAATGGTGTGTGCGGCCACTATACATGCATTCTATTCAGGGTTCGAAAAATCGTTCCCAACACTTTATTCAGGGTTCGGAAAAATCGTCTCTAATACTTTATTCAAGGATCGAAAAAATTGATCCGACACTTTGTGTTGTCTATTGAGCTCATTTGGGGTGCATATCATAAGTGTGTCGTGGGGATCCCGCAACGTGAACATTTTTAAAAATAAAAGAGACCAACTAGAAAGATTAGGAAATAGGTGATAGAAAAATAAATGTATTTTCATACACTGTCATGCATGATTTCTACTTACTGAGATTTTTGTCTCACTAGTTTACGTATCATAGGTGAACCTGTTGATGATTGAGTTATGTGGTGTGACAGTGCAAGCTATGGAGCTCCTATAGGGTTTTGAGCGGATGTACATAGATGACGACCTGTTGGGTTAGGCCGTAGGCTTATTTTATTTCCGCTAATATTTTATTAAGTAATATAATAAATATTGCCACAAGTTTGGGTGGTTTGAAGTGTTGTCAGAAACCAATTACGTATGTTGAACTGGTGTGATGGTTTTTGGTTATATATATGTTATGAGAAGAAAAAATATATATATGCAGGTTTTTATAATGATGATGTTTATGTAAGGTGAGTCGTGTCATTAAGTTACTATAAATAAGTTTTTTATTATACTTTATGTTAATTTGTTTATATATTATTTTATTAGGTCAACATCTTTTAGGCTGCTCTAATCTATTAATTGAGTTACTCTTTATAATGAATTGTGTTATTATGAGCAATCTTTTGAATTACCTTTTTATGTTGATTAGTTTATTTTCTATTCTTTTTGTCAACAAGATTACTTTTTTCTATTAATTGAATTACTCTTTATTATAATGAATTGGGTTACTATTTGATTTTTGAAATACTAATTTTCTGAAATGAAGTCATATATTGTGAAAAATTAAATTGTATACAATTTGTAAGTTGATAGATCATTTTGAAGAAATAATTAGGTTACTCTTTGAAATTAATTGGATTACCCTTTTCGATTAAATTATATGACATCCGTATGTTGATAGACCACTCTATAAAAAAATTAGGCTAGTCAGAGAAATTAATTGAATCGCTCTTTGTAATAAATAACATTACTTTTTATTTATAATATTAGTTACTTTTCATTGACAATAACTAATATGAATCATATGATTAGAGAATCATTAAAATGGGACTCCTCCACCATTGTCAACAAATCTTTATCAAGAACAACTCCACTGTTACTCCTCCAATCATGATGAGGAAAGACCTGTGGTCTTTCGAAGGATTACTTGTTGTAGGATCAAGGCTACGTTGTCAGGTAGAAGTAGGGGTTGATACCTTTTCCTTAATTTGTTGGACAAACCATCACTAAATGAAACTACATTTCTAGCACAGAGTTCTGATGTTTTATGCATAAGAAAACGATGCAAAACATTGGGATTTTAGAAATCAAGTGAAGCACACAAAGGGCAAGAGTCAATCCACGTTAAGAAGGAACACAGAAAACACAGAAGCTGTTAAATAGCACACTTTCAATTAGATATTAAGAAAAGTTAAATAGTTTAAATGATTTTTTCATATGCAAATACTAGACAATTGTGTAACATTTTGAATTAGATCAAAACATACCAAGGAAACAGTAATTAAGATTAATTACTTAACTTGACATTCAGATAAAATACTTGAATGATTCTTCATATGCAATTACTATTCAATTGTGGATTCAATCAAGACATAATGTTCCCTTTTTGCATGTTTAGATCAATTATTAGAATGCGCATTAACTAGCAAAACAAACAACTATTCCCTCCATCCTACAAATGTTTGCACTCCTCTTCCAATACGAATATTAATAAAAATGATAATTTTTTGGGGTATTATGGTATTTTTTTGATAATAAATAAATGATAAAGTATGTTAGGTGTGTTAGGTAGAACCATAAAAGTGATTTTTTTTTGTAATAAAGTGTATTGGGAGAAGAGAAGGGTGATTGTGTTTGACTTTTTGCTTATTTTAAGGAGGTACAAGCTTTTGTGGAAAACCCAACATAAAAAGTGTACACGGGAAGAGAGTATTTCCATTCTCGTATATATCAAAGAAATATAACTCATCCATTTCAATCCCATATCAGGAAAATAGGTATTTAAAAGGAAAAATAGGTTTCAGTCAAGTTATCCTATCAATCCCAACACTGCCTTAATTGAAAGTCAAACAAATAATACTATACTAATCCCACCAGCAACAACCCTGGGGATATTTGCACCGACGAAATTGGGTGCAGTGCCCAATCAGATATATTAAATTAGTTTTCTAACCCAATTTTAAGTGTATAAATTTTTATATACGAATTGACAAAATACTCTTTAATAGAATACATTAGAGTAAAATAATATTAGATTAATCCCACCAGTAACAACCTTGGGGATATTTGCACCTGATGAAATTGGGTGCAGTGCCAAATCAGATATATAAATTACTAGTTTTCTAACCCAATTTTATATGTATAACTTTTTATATCTAAATTGACAAAAATACTCTTTAATTGAATACATTCGAGTAATGTATTCGAGTAAAACAATAATAAAGTAAAAAAATTGAGTAATAAAAAACTTCGAGTAATGTAATTTTCGAGTAATATGAGTGAATAATGTAATTTTAGAGTAATGTGAATAATGTGAGTAAGTAATGTAATTTTGAGTGACATGAATGAGTGAGTAATGTAGTTTCGAGTAACATGAGTGAGTGAGTAATGTAATTTCGAGTAACATGAGTAAGTGAGTGAGTAATGTAGCTTTGAGTAACATGAGTAATGTAGTTTCGAATAACATGGGTGAGTGAATAATATAATTTTCGAGTAAAAGAATGAATTCTAGTAATGTATTCGAGTAATATAATCAAAAATTTGAGTAAAATGTGTCCCTCGAGTAATGTATTCGAGTAAAAGTGTTATATTCGAGTAATATATTTCGAGTAATATTTTTTTATGATTTTTTTATTTTTTTATTGCTTTACTCGAACACTTTACTCGAATATATATATTAATCGAATATTCGAGTAAATGGCATTTTGGTCAATTTGGGCATATAAAAATATACACTTTAAATTGGATTAGGAAAGTAATTTGATATTTTTGAATAGTCACGGTACATTTTCACCCTTTGCACCCATAGTACCCTTGAACAAAGATTTAAATGCATCCTCGATCTTCAAGATCTAAACGCATACAAGAGATTTTTAATTTATTGTATTATCGTAGTCATCATCATTCTCCTACGAACTCAGGTGAGCAATTATTTTTAAAAATCTCTTAAATCGCCTGAACCGTACCAAATTGCACCATCACTAATTATATAATTACATAAATCGCAGATTACTTATATTTAAGAAAATCGCACCGCCATAACGGTGCAATTTTGATTTTTTCCCTAAAGTTGTACCGCATCGCACCGCCTATATATATATATATATATAATGTACATGTATGTATATATGTATGTGATTTTAATTTATTTAAATGTTGGTATCTCAACTTATTATACATTTATAAACACTGGCTCATTGTCAAAATTATGATTGTTAAATTTTCTAACAAATGATGATAATTTTAAGAAAAACATTTATTACAACTAATTATTTAAACTTTGTAGAGACATTTAAATAATTATGATTAGATGAGGTACTATAAATTTAAAATAAAAAAATGAGTCCTTACTATTAAGAAATTGACATTTTAGACTAGTTTAGAATTATACATTTTGTAATTGTCATCATGTGTTACTAAAGTACATTTATTGAAACATGTATATTTATCTATATTTAAATTTCATATTATTTATATAGTTATTTCTATCTTATTATTAAAACTGCTAAATCGCCAAAATCGACCGCCAACCGCTAAAAATCAATCAATAAATTATAATTGAATCTCGATTTTAAACAAACGTAAAATCGAATCGTCTATAGCAAGAAAATTTAAATTTCGTCGAAAAATTGCCCAAATCACACCGTGATCACCCTTAACGAACAATATCAATGAGATACAAAGCAAAACCACCGAAAGGCGGAGATACAGAGCTGCCAAAGGGTGGAAGTGACGGTATTGGGTGGTGGGAGGTAGGGGATAGAGGGGTTTGTAGATAGTGACAGACCCATGATTTACTATCACGGAGGCCCAAATTTATAATAAGGGGAACACTTGTTTGTGATTTTTTTATATTTTCTTAAATAGTTACCAATTTTTATGTAATATATTATTCCCTCTGTCCCATCAAGAGGTTCTCATTTTACTATATTGGATGTCTCATTCAATTGTTTTTATTTTCCCATTTTAGTAAAAAGGCACCACATATGGTCCACCACTCACTACTAATACAATTACCCACTGTACTTAAACTAATAATACTCCTTAATCCACGTGCAAAAAGAAAATGGGTACAAGGTGATTTTTTTTTGTAATAAAGTGTATTGGGAGGGGGAAGGGTGATTGTGTTTGACTTTTTGCTTATTTTTGCATGTACATTAAAGAATGTAGTATTTTAATATATAGTGAGGCTAAATAAATAATATTTTAATGTAGAGTGATAGGTATATTAGGGTGATGTGTGGGCCAATGGAGAGAGAAATAATTAATTTATGTGGGTCTCATTTATTAAAAAGGAAAATGTAAAGATTGAAATAGACGCTCAAATTTAAAATAGGTAAAGATTAAAATGGGATAGTATATAATATATATATATATATATATATATATATATATATATATATATATATATATAATTTTTTTGCAAATTTTGCGGTTATTTTCTATTCATTCTAAGTCAAACCACAATAAGAATAACTAAAAAAAGCATGTATATTATATGGAAAATTAGTAAAGGTATAAATGATAAATTAAAAAACCGTTGAAGTTTGTTTAAACTACTTTGAAAAATTACCAATTATTCTTCTTTTAACTTTTTTTTAATTTGAAATTAATAAAAATACTTATTTTTAAAATAAAGAGGGATGTAATCATTTAACATTGTATTTTTAAATTTTACTATTTTATTTTTTTAAATTTTTTTTAAATGTAGAAAATTAGGGTTAGAGGGAATTTTTTAATATGAAAAGTGACATCAATACTTATATACTATAATATTTTTAAATTTTACTTTTTTATTTATTTATTATAATTTCAATACAGATTAGAGGAATTTTTTTATTTTTTTCAACATGAAAAGAATTAAAAAAAATCCCCCTAATCCAAATTTTCCACATTTAAAAAAATAAAAAATAAATAAAATTGTAAATTAAAAAATACAATGTTAAACACTTGGGTATTAATGTCATTTCCTTCCTCTTTATTTTAAAAAGGATTATTTTTATCAATGTTTAAAATAAATACAATTTAAAGGGGATAATTTATAATATTTCAAACCATATGATTTATTTGGTATTGGTAATTAATTTGGACAAACCTCGAGGGGAATTTGATTATTCGCACCCCAAAATTTACTAATTGTGCCCCAATTACTAGATATAGCCTAATATAATTTAAAAACCTATACTCCCACCGTCCCGCGTTAAGTTTACGTTTTTCATTTTGGGTTGTCCCAAGTTAAGGTTTACATTTTCTTTTTTGTCATGTTGGGCCCATATAAAATAATTAATTATTCCATGTAGAGCCCACACACAACACTAATACAACTACATACTTTACATTTAATATTATTTCTCTCACTTCAATACACATTAAAATATTATATCTCTTAATCTCCATTCAAAAAGCAAAGATCAACGTTAACGCAAGACAAAGAAAGTTTATATATTTTAATAAACTCACCCCATTTTTTTATCCTTACCCTTTCACTTAATACTCATTCTATAAATTTGGATAAAAGTATTTCTAGAGGAAACATATCATCTTCTTGTTACAGCTACTATATGATAATTTCTGCTAATCAGCAATGTACCTTTCTTGTTGTTGCAGGTATTTTTTTTAATGTTATCACTTTCCATTTATAATATAAAATATTCATTAAATAGTTTATATCGCCGTTGTCACTTCTCACTAATTGTGTATCACTTTTCCTTATAAAGGTTATCACTTCTTATCCTTCTCATGAAAGTCATTCATAAAACGAACTCACATAATTTAATCTTTTAAGATTATAAATTATTCATAATTCAAATAAAATTTTATCACTTTTATTTGATTAATATTTTTTATATTAAAAAAATGTCACTATTTCTTAAAATATTATCGCATTTTATAAATTTATAATTTTTAAATTAAAAAAGAAATTTTAAATTATTATATTTTTAAATAATAAAAATATAAAGTAAATAAAAAAACATAGAAAAATATATATACATGTAAAGCCTAATTAATTTTCCTATCATAATTATTTTAAAATTTTTAATTTAATATCAACCAAACAAGGTCCTTTAAATTTATTTAGTTCTAATTAAATTTCCTCTCTTTAACTAATTTTTTAAATTTCTAATTTTATGATAATCAAATATGGCCCTTTAAAATTATCTAATTGAGTTAGTGGGTGATCCGTCTCATATAAAGTGATTCGTGAGACGATCTCACCTAAATCTTTGCCTTAACAGTATAATTAGATTTTTTATTGAAATAAAAAATATTAGTTGGACGGTCAAGATTAAAATTGAATTAGGAATTATTAATATGTAAAATATATACTAAAATTATTAGCAAATACGAAGTATATATTTTATTATTACCAGGAACAAAAATAGGTGAGAAAAAGTCTCAACTACCCCTTTATGAATGTCGCTTAATACAATTGTATTGAATACACTATTTTACATGCTGACAACGCAACATCTAAATACCAGTGAAATTAAATCAATAGTTTTGAAATCACAATATCCAAATTCATGAATTCTGAATATTTATTTAAATAACAGATTTATTACTGTAATATAATTTGATACAAAAAATATATTTAAATATTTTGAATACTTAAATAAATATTTCTGAATACATGAGGCAGATTTCTTATCTTATATAATTTGAATATTTTTAAATATTCGGAATACTTATCTAATTATTTTTTAATACTGCAAATTTATTATCATTTTCTAATCGGGATACAAAATATATCTAAATATTCTGGATACTTATTTAAATATTTTTGAATACATACAGATTTCTTATCTAAATATTTTGAATAATTATTTAATTATTTATAAATACTGCAGATTTCTTATTGTAATCTATATGATACCAAATATATACTTATCTAAATATTTTTAAATACATCAAATTTCTTATCGTAAATAATCTGGATACCAGAATACATAAAAATTTTCTGACTACTTATCTAAATATTTTATGTAAATATTTTTTAATAGGATTTTTTATCGTAATATAATCTGGAGTCGTGGGATTTTTTTATTGTAATTTTAAGTGTACTATAGCAGAAAATTTTCTCGCTAACGTGTCGTCTTCAAAGCGCTCCGATGTGACGTGTAATTTTTCTAATTTTTTAAATTTTTTAATACTTTTTTTAATATTTTCTTTATTTATTTTTAATTAATTTCCTTATTTAATATTTTCTTAAAAATTTTAAATCATGTGTTTCTTATTTTTAATAATATTATATATATATATATATATATATATAATCATTAATTTTTTTAATGGAATGGAATTATTTATTTTAGTAATATTAAATTATCATTTTTTTTGTCTTTTTCAATTTTCTATTTTGAAAAATATATTTAAATATTAAAAAGTTTAATAATTTCAATTCTCCATTTTTAGTCTTATAACTTTTAGGAGAAGGACTTGGGTACAACCAGTCCCATAAAATTAAATTTACAACCGGATCTTATATAAGCTTAACGAGTCGATTACTAATTCACGGATTCTGTCTCTTCCAAACCGGATCTAAATATGCATCTCTCCCCTCTCTTCTCTTACTCTCTGCAGCTTCCATCGCTGCCCATTTCTAGCACTCTGATTCTCCAAAAACCGTCTCAGCTGCTGTTACACCACAGTCGGAGTACTTCAGGAACACATCGAAGTCACCCGGGCCCTATTCCTGTGGGCACCATCGGCGATTTGAACAAGATAGCGAATGGTGGCGGCGGATATAGTACTTGCAGAGCTACTTGAAATTAGGATTGTAGAAACTCAATCTCGGTGAGATCTAGAAAATGGAGTGGACTCGATTGGAAGATGAGATTGAGGTAACAATTTCAAATTTAGACCATAATTTGTATATAATCTGTGGTTGTATAGCACTATCTGAAATGGGTTGGAGCGGTGTAGATCTCGATGCTCGGGGATCTGAGTATGGATGTATTGCAGGAATCAGTTAGGGAGGAGCTCCGGAAAGTAGCTTGCCTCCTGATGATTGTCGATATGCTACTATGAAAAGTATTTGGCATCTTTATTAACAATTAATGGATGGATTTGTTGATTTTAATTATCTTACATTTTTTTTAGCTGAAGTATCAGAACTAGCGTGTTTTGCAGTTGTGGCTTGTATGAATAACGAATCATTTGTCTCCATTCTCATCTTGTTGTATCCTAGGATATCATATATTATACATGTAAGTATGCTAGTTTGTCTGGTTCTTAATTAGAGCGTAGATTGTGATGTGATGGCAAGATTATGCACTGGTTAAAGTTGGAATAAATATCTAATTACTCAGGTTTATCACTAAGATTGCAAACTGTCTGTACCCTTTTTTTCTACTAAAAATCAAATTGTTTCATCAGGTTTGGAATTGTGATTCTTGTTATCTAGTTGCATTCTTTTTAAATGTGGTGGTTTTGGGATGCTGCCA
Source organism: Pogostemon cablin (assembly GCA_023678885.1). Lineage (NCBI taxonomy): Eukaryota > Viridiplantae > Streptophyta > Magnoliopsida > Lamiales > Lamiaceae > Pogostemon > Pogostemon cablin. The sequence goes on from CM042979.1 coordinate 15,525,959, forward strand.
AATCCTGATTAAATGATGATTAGTTTAACTGAAGAGTTTGTTGCCTTCGCTCCTTCGAGTTCCGTAGAAAAGTTTTGCTCTCTCATTCTTTGTAGGGTGAAATTCATCATGTTCTGATGTAGCCAAACATGGTTTCGAGGATGTTAAGATCACATTGACATGGTACCGTAGGTTGTAATGAAACATAGTTTTTTCTTGGTTTGAACCATCTCAAAGTAAGAACCATACCAATCCTCTTTCTTGTTCTTTGATCCAATCGGTGTTGCCATCTCTACCTAACACAACATCACATTAATTTCACTCAGTATTTTAATACACCTACAAATAATATATACTCCACTGTATACGATAATATCATTAATGATCACTCTTATGAAACTAGAGCAAGAACTTGATGAAGCACTCAAGAACTCACACACTTGATTGGTTAATCACTCACGTTTCACTCCGAATTGATTGATAAACGAAAATGAAATGAAAATGATCAACACAAAGATGTATAGTGGTTCGGCGTAAGCCTACATCCACTTCCTAAGAGAAGAATTCACTATGATGATGATGAAGATTACAATACTTACAAGTACACTTATCAAACCGTAATTCTTAATGCTTGAAACTGATATGTGAAGATGGTGTGATGAAGATGATGATCTAACTGAACTAACTCCCTCCAACTTATACAATGTATAGATACCCTCTCAACCAATCAATCAACAAGCATGCCGAATAAGTTATAACTAGCTGATCCAACCAACAAACCGATGCTTCCAGCTGCTTCCCTCCAGCTGATTTCATTGTCATGTCATCAATCTGATCTCCTTGCTCACTAACCAATCCAACGGCTTGATTCTACCTCTGCATGCAATCCTTCTGCACCCTTAGTCGACCAATGCATAAACTCTACGTGGCATGTTGTTAATTCTCATGCAACACACACATATGCATGCAGGTCTACACCTTCACAAATCTCCACCTTAGACCTTGCATCACCATATTAGCTTCATCTTCTCCACCTTACTGCATTAAAAGGTTGCAGCCACCTTCATTTCTTACTTCAAATCAACTGAATCAATTGCTTACACAGTTCATACTTCTGAACTGGTAAGGCTTTAGTGAACATGTCAGCCGGATTTTCAGTAGTTTTGATCTTCTTGACACTAACTACTCCCTTATCTATCATGTCCCTTATGAAATATAACCTTACATCAATGTGCTTGGTCCTCTCATGATACCCCTGATGCTTGGAGAGATGTACTGCACTCTGATTGTCACAATACGCCTCAACTTAATCTTGCTGAACTCCAAACTCACACAGTATACCTGTCAGCCATACTCCCTCTTTGATTGCTTCAGTGAGTGCAACAAACTCTGCCTCTGTAGTTGATAAAGCCACTATATGTTGATGTGTTGCCTTCCAACTTACTGCAGTACCAAACAAGTTGAATACATATCTAGTAAGTGACTTCCTAGTATCAAGATTTGCTGCATAATCAGCATCAACATATCCAACTACTCCCTTATCCCATGTTGCCATTTTCTGAAATTTCAAACCTGTTGTGATGGTACCTTTCACATACCTGAGAGCCAACTTCACTGAATCCCAATGTAGTAGTCCTGGATTGCTCATAAATCTACTAATCATGCTCATCACATAAGCTAAATCTGGCCTGCAACATACCATTGCATACATCAAACTGCCAACAGCACTAGCATAGGGTATGTTGCTCATCTCAATTTTCTCTTGATCTGTCTAAGGAGCTTGGAGTAGTTACAGACTCACTCCTTGCTTTGCTAGTGTTGTTACTGATTTACTGAGATTCATATTGTATCTCCTCAACACTTTATCCAAGTATGATTCTTGGAATAACTTTAACTCACCAGCTAACCTATTTCTCTCAATCTGCATACCAAGAATCACCTTTGCTTCTCCTAGATCCTTCATATCAAACACTTGCTTAAGTAAAGCTTTTACTTCATCTATACCAGCTTGATCCTTACAAGCTATAAGGATATCATCTACATACAAAAGTAAGTATTTATAACACCCTTCCTTGAACCTAACATAGACACAACTGTCATGTAAGCTCCTGCTGAATCCATTTGATGTAATGTAATCATCAAACTTCAAATACTACTGTCTTGGACTCTGCTTCAAACCTTACAAAGACTTCAAGAGTAAACAAGCCTTACTGTCAGCACCTTTTACACTTACACCATTTGGAATTTTCATGTAAATGTCTTCTTTTAAGTCTCCATGTAAAAAAGTTGTAGTAACATCCATCTGATGTAACTCAAGGTCAAACTGAGTCACTAATCCCAAAAGGATTCTAATAGAACAGTGCTTAACAACAGGTAAGAATATTTCATTATAATCAACACCTTCTTTCTGTGAAAAATCTCTTGCCACAAGCCTTGCCTTGTACCTAACACCTCCTTCTTTGCTTGTAACTGGCTTCTTCTTGAAAATCCATTTACAACTTACTAACTTCTTGTTCTTTGGTCTCTCAATAATCTACCAAGTCTTGTTCTTATGCAATGATAGCAGCTCTTCTTCCATAGCAACTATCCACTTGTTATTCTCATTTCCTGATATAGCTTCATCATATGTTCTTGGCTCATAATTTTCTATATCAGATGCAATATACAATGCATATGATACTATATCAGCTTCCATGTATCTTACTGGGGCCTTGATCTGTCTTCTCAACCTATCCCTGACAAGTTGATAGGAACTTAAATCATACCTTGAGCTAGATGAACTAGGTGAGCTTTCTTTCTTATTATGATCAGCATTGTTATTCTGTTCATTATATTGCTGTACTTCCTTCCTTCCTTGCTCCACCTGAGGCTCATCAGAGTCTGTAGTGATAGATATTACAGAATTTCTTTCAACCAATGGCATCTTCTTTTCACTGAATGTGACATCCCTGCTAACAATAAACTTGTTAGCTTCATAACACCATAGCCTGTATCCTTTTACTTCTTTGGGGTATCCAACCATTACACATTTCACTGCTCTTGGTTTTAACTTATCTTGCTTCACATGAGAGTATACTTGATAGCCTATTACTCTTAAGTGACTGTAATCAGGAGCCCTTCCAGACCACACTTCTTCAGGTGGTTTGAATTTTAAAGCTGCTGATGGACATAGATTGATTAGATAGGCTGCTGTAGTCACAAGTTCACCCCAAAACCCTTTTGTAAATCTTCCACTACTCAGCATACATCTTACTCTCTCTAACAATGTTTGATTCATCATTTCTGCAACACCATTTTGTTGTGGAGTTCCAGGTGTAGTCTTGTGCCTCTTAATTCCCTTTTCTATGCAGAAGGTATTAAACTCTTCTGAAACAAACTCAAGTCCATTATCTGATCTCAAACATTTCAGCTTCTTTCCTGTTTGATTCTCCACCTCAGCAAGCCATTCCTTAAATGCAGTGAATGCTTGATCCTTTGATTTTAGGATTTTAACCCATAGCTTCCTAGCGTAATCATCTATGAAAGATATGAAATATCTTTCTCCTCCCATAGTTGGATTTCTTGATGGTCCCCATAGGTCTGTATGAACATACTGAAGCTTCTTAGATTAAGTATGTTCTCCTGAACCAAATTTTAACCTCTTTGCCTTACTTAGAATGCAATCTTCACATTGATCCATCTTGCAGGTAGAACTTATGTCTAGTAGCTTCTGTCTTGCTAGCTCTTGTAACCCTCTCTCACTTACATGAGCTAGTCTTCCATGCCATAGATGAACATCCTTGATCTTGTGAAGTATTCAACTGTCCAGAGACAACTGATCCTTCAAGGAAGTAAAGATCATAGCTCTTAACACCCCTCATTACTACAGACTTATCTTTCATGATGGTGAGTACACCTTTCTTCACATAGTACTCACATCCCAGAGAGTCTAACATTCCTAATGATATCAGGTTTCTTCTTAACCCTGGTCATATCTCACATTTGTGAGCAGCTTTATGGTACCATCAAACATTTTAAATTTGACAGAGCCAATAACCTCAATCTTGATGGCTTGATCATTGCCTAACAAGACTGATCCCTCATGGTATGGTTTTAATTCAGTAAACCAATCCTTAACTGATGTCATATGGAAGGTGCAACCTGAATCTAACACCCACTGATCTGATACTTGACCAGAAACAACAACCAAAGCTTCAATGTAATCTTGATCCTTATTACATTTACTTTCAGTTACCTGATTTGCATGGATTCTTTGATTTCCACCCTTTTCTGCAATCTTCCTAGCCGCCATAGCTTTCCACTTATGACATTGCTTCTTGAAATGACCAGGTTTGTTGCAGTGGAAGCAGTTATTGTTCTCTTCATCTGCTGGGGTACTTTGATTACCCCTTTTCTGTTTCTTCTTATCAATACCAGCCTTCTTATCATTCTTGTTCCACTTGTTCTATTTGTTGGCAACAAGTCCTTCCCCTGCAACTGTATTATCTGATGTCTTATGGAGCACCTTTGCTTTGATTGCAAGAATCACTTGCTCCAGGGAGATTGATTCAACATTCCCATATAACAGTGTATCTCTCAATTCTTCAAAAGATTTAGGAAGAGCTGGCATTAATATGACAGCCTTATCTTCACTTGACAGTGCTACATCAATATTTTCTAAATCATCAATGATCTTATTGAAATCATCTAGTTGACATAGAATAGACTTATCTTCTGATACTTTGAAGGAATAGAGCTTCTGCTTTGTATACAACCGATTTGCCAAAGTCTTCACCATGTAAAGATCAGCAAGCTTCTTCCACATATCCCTTGTAGATACTTCTTTTGAAACTTCCCTTAAAACTTTGTCACCTAAGCATAGAATTATTGCACTTCTGGCCTTTGATTGTTGATCTTGATCTGCAGCTTGTGCAACTGCATCCACAGCAGCTGCTTAATTTTCTGGAAGCGGTTTGATAGCATCAGCCAACCCTTGTTGGATCAATATGGCCTCCATCTTCATCCTCCACAAACTGAAATCAACTTTATCTGAAAACTTCTCCACATCAAACTTGGTTATAACCATGATTCTTCCCCTCTGATCTGATTACTTGTGGCTGTTTCTTCTTCCCATAGACGGTGCCACTTCTTATGAAACTAGAGCAAGAACTTGATGAAGCACTCAAGAGCTCACACACTTGATCGGTTAATCACTCACGTTTCACTCCGAATTGATTGATAAACGAAAATGAAATAAAAACGATCAACACAAAAATGTATAGTGGTTCGGCGTAAGCCTACATCCACTTTCCTAAGAGAAGAATTCACTATGATGATGATGAAGATTACAAAACTTACAAGCACACTTATCAAACCCTAATTCTTAATGCTTGAAACTGATATGTGAAGATGATGTGATGAAGATGATGATCTAACTGAACTAACTCCCTCCAACTTATACAATGTATAGATACCCTCTCAGCCAATCAATCAACAAGCATGCCGAATCAGTTATAACTAACTGATCCAACCAACAAACCGATGCTTCCAGCTGCTTCCCTCCAGCTGATTTCTTTGCCATATCATCAATCTGATCTCCTTGCTCACTAGCCAATCCAACGGCTTGATTCTACCTCTGCATGCAATCCTTCTGCACCCTTAGTCGACCAATGCATAAACTCCACGTGTCATGTTGTTAATTCTCATGCAACACACACACATGCAAGCAGGTCTACTCCTTCACAATCACAAATCGCACGGTCACATACTTTGCTCTGCGTTTGAGATGGTCACTATAAATGACATAATGAATGTCTTTATTGTTATCGAATGATTCTCTTATTATGAGATTCCTGATAGTTATTGTTAATGGAATTGTAATTATTATGATAAGTAAAAAATCTCCTTTATTCCAACGAGTGATCTAATTAATTTTAAAGAGTAATCTAATTATTTATATAAAGTTATTTATCAACTTATACATTGTATACAATTTAATTATTCACAATACATTATTTTATTTTAAAAACTTAGTTTCAAATCAAAGAGTGCTCCAATTTACAGTAATCTTATAATTCTAAAAGTGAACTATCAAGTTACAAATTGAATATAATTTAATACTTAAAAAAACAAGGCTTCATTTTCAGAAAATCAGAGTCTCAAATGAAGTAGTAACTCAATTAATTCTAAAGAGTGGTCTAGTTAATTTCAAAGAGTAATCTAATTATTTTTATAGAATAATCTATCAACTTATGGATTGTATACAATTTAATTCTTCACAATACATGATTTCATTTTCAGAAAATTAGAGTCTTAAATCAAAGAGTGACCCAATTAATTATAAAGAGTGATCCAATTTATTTGAGAGAGTAATCTAATTATTTCTACATAATGATATACTAATTGCATACAATTTAATTTTTCACAATATATAACTTTATTTTTTTTTAAAAATAGAATCTCAAATCAAATAGTAACCCAATTCCATATAAAGAGTAACCCAAATAATAGAAAAAAGTAACATTGTTGACCAACATAACGGAACATAAACTAATAAATATAAAGAGTAATCTATTTATAGTAACTCAAATCATTATAAAGAGTAATCAATTCATTGAAAATAGTAACCTAATAGATGCTGACCAAATAAAAAAATAATTCACCAAATAAAAATCCACCTCCAACTTCTTAAATTACCATCTTGCTCTATAAATTATTATCCACCAACTCCACCACCACCACCACCACCGTATTGAATTTTTTCTCCACATCCCTCACCAAATCTAAAAGCTTTATATTTCTCCCTCAAACACATTCTCCTCATTTTCAACAAATAAAAATAAAGTTACTCAAACTTGAGCCTCATTAATATTGTTGGATCTTCAAATTTCCATTACGGTAAAGTTACTTAGATAGAATCTATCCAGATAGAGTAGTTAAATGCTATTGGATAATTACTGTTTCACCCTTTTGATTTTTTAAAATTAATAATTAATGTTTTATTGCAATAATTAACTCTAACCCCTTTTCATTTACTATTTTTATCTCCTGTAATTACTCCATTATTACTAAATATCATTTTCAATAAATGAAATTGAATTTATGTATTTAAAAGGGGGAACGATACATACATATAAGTATGGGAGATAAGGATTAATTCAACATGATAAATATTAAATACACATAATATATGAAATATTATATAATATATATTTTAATATATATACTATATTTATTAGTTTTAAATAAATAAAATAAAATGATGAATAAAGATTAATTTTATTTAATCATTCTGCAATTAAATATTATGCATTTTAAAATTTTAAAATAATAGCAACATTCATTTTATTGAATAATTTATAACTAAATATATCATCTAGTAATACTTTAATAAAAAAACTTAAAATTTCCATGGCAGATTTAATAATTAATTGTAAATTTCAAATATTAATCGATTATTAAAAATTATAATATAGGTCGGAGTTGATTACATCGTGAACAAACCTGTTAGAATGTGCTAAAGGGCGGTCATAAGGGCATCAGCATCAGAAAATTATAATATAGGAGTAACTAATAATAATATATAACTAAATAAATAAATTAAATATTAGATACAATTAATGAACAAAATTCTATTGAGCTAGCATCTTAAAATTTGTTAAGTGATATATGAGTTGGTCTCTTATGTCCCGGAGTCCTCGGGTGCATAAAATGTGTAAGGGTATATTATTTTGTTTTAAATGACAGGACGTAATGACTCCCCCATCTAGGGTTTTATTCGTTTTCTAATTTATCTTATATTTTCCGAACATATGGGTAAGTTCTATCCAACCCCCATGATTGTTTTTCGAAACATCATGGGCTAGAACTATTTTGGTAGATCTAGGGTTTTGAAAGTTTTATGAATTAATTAAACTTTCGTGTGTATACTCCGTACAACACTACTTGTGGATTTATTTTATACAAGACTATGCATTTTTAATTCAATGAATTAATTAAACTTTCGTGTGTATACTCCGTACAACACTACTTGTGGATTTATTTTATACAAGACTATGCGTTTTTAATTCATACTCAGAGTTGTTTTGTGCATCATTAACTTTTATATATAGTCTGAATACATATCTTGGTTATTGATTGAGTGCGCTCACTGCTGAGTAGGATTCCATGTTATGATTCTAAGTGAGGGGATTACGAAGCTTCATTAGAACTATCTTATATGAATACTTATTAATTGAATTGAATTCGGGTTAGTAAGTAGAATAAAGAGGATAATTTTATAGTACCTATAAAGGGATATCATATCGGTTAGAGTCTTAATTGGCCAGAGAAATAATTGATATTGATAGTATCTAGAAAGGGAGTGAAATTATATCTCTTGCTCCAAGATTATTCACACGTGTTACATGCATATTTACTTGTGTCTATAGAGTAGATTTGCATGATTTAGTGATGCATCTATATTCCACAAGGTAGAGTCGGACATTGATACAAGAAAGAAAAATTAATGAGTAAAACCGGATTACCCTAGGGCTATCTATTCTCTTACTTGATTCACTTTCGTATTTTCCTAGTTTCTTATTTATTTTATTTATTATTTAAATTAATTGTTTAGTAGTTGATAATTAAAATCCCAACTTTTATTGCCATTCGTCTTAATTAATTAGTAAATAATTAAATTGATAATACGCCGTCCTTTGGGTTTGATATTTAACTTGGTCGTTCGCTTAAGCTGCAATTGATATCCTTAATACTTGGAAATTAATTTTGCATGCAAAAAAATGCGCATAAAGTTTTTGGCGCCGTTGCCGGGGACGACTGTTATTATTGATTTTATTATTTCTAGTTTGATAAAGACTTTTATTTGTGATTATTTATTTCTATCTAACCTTGAATTTTTCTGAGGTACTTGTGCGCTAGGAGAAGGAGAGGAAGGAAATGAAGGAATAACACACAGTTTTAAATATGGCCGGAGCAAGGCAGAATCCGGATAATGTTGCCATATGTGAAATTTTCACGTACAATGGTATTTGCAACATGGGGTAGATAGGAGCAAAGGGAGAAGATGATGATTTTGACATACATCCCGGTCTTAATAACATGGTAGAGAAGAATTCCTTTTCTGGAGGTTGTTTGGAAGATCCATATCAACACCTCAAAAGATTCCTTGGTTATGCAAACACTAAAAAAGGTGTTGGAGCTAATGATAATGCTAGACGGATCGCCCTATTCAAATTCTTTGATTGATAGGTCAGAAGAATGGTCTGAGACTCTTGATGCAGCAGGCTGCACTACATGGGACCAACTGCACAGAAGTTCTTGGAGAGATACATGCCACCCTCAAGGATCTTAAGAATGAGGCAAGACATCACCCTATTTGTCATGAATCAGGGTGAGAAATTTCATGAGGCGTGGGATAGGTTTAAAGACATGCTCAGAAGGTGTCCACAGCATGGAATGTCTAAAGCTCAGTGCATAAGCATCTTTTACTATGGATTGAATTGTAAGTCGTGTATTCTTATTGATGCATCATCAGAAGGAGCGATGTTATCAAAGACAACACTTGAAGCAGAAAAGTTATTTGAAGACATCTCTATGAATTCACGTGACTGGCCTACGGAAAGAGTAAGAGGATCATATGTACTTGGCATGGTAGCGCAGGTTGAACATCAATAGGTAAAGCCAAATAGGGATGATGAGATCGTCTCTAGTTTAGCTAACATCAACAAGCTACTAGAGTCCCTGTAGAAGCAGATTGCAGAGTTGACACAAAGGGAGCCTAGTATTCAGTAGCAAGAAGTGAAGAGTGCTGAAGATACCTTCAATCGATACATGGCTAAAAATGATGCAAGAGTTGATCGTCTTGAGGCTACTATGAATGCTAATCAATCAGATTTATTTAAGCAATTGAAGGACCTTACTTTGATTATGGGGCAGATGGCCAGGAACGTGAATCAATTGACACAAATGTTGGAGAAAGGAATATTCCCGTCTCAAGGCATAGCAAACCCGAAAGAATGCAAAGCCATCACATTGAGGTCAGGAATGCAGTATGAAGGTCAAATGTTGCTGGTGGGTGAAAACAGAGGCGGAGAACTTCTGCTCGATCACAGCTCGACCAAACCCAATGGTTAAGCGACGGTCGAGCGGCCACCTATAGAGCAGAACAGCAAAAATCAGAGTACAGAGAACTCGCTCGACCAAGAAGGCCCCGCTCGACCAGACCATTCATTTCAAGCAGAGGTCGAGCAGTCTCTTGTAGATCTGAACATCCAGAATTATATTACAAGTACCCTGCTCGACCATTTTCACCTTTCTCGACCAGACCAATCAGGTCGAGCGGAGGTCGAGCAGCGTAGTTCGACTCCGATTTCCATACAGAATATTATACCTGATATTCAGAACAGTCCAACACCATCAAATGCGCAAAATAATGAGATTATAGCTGAAAAGAAGTGGGAAAGAGCCAAGAGATTGAGATTCGAGAAGGATAAAGCAAAGGAGGTTGAGCGTGACGAATGGGGCATTCCAAAAACAAAGATCCCTCCTCTGTGTCCATTCTCTCTTGATAAAGCAATGAAGATGCCCATGGAGACTCAATCATGCAAGAGCATAGATGTGGTTTCTAACTTGTTTAATCTTGACCTTAATGAGACTGATGATTCTGAATTTGAGTGGAAGATTGATAAGGAGGAGTCTAGACAGCCATGTGAGGAAGGAAATTCTGAGGATTATATTTTTGTGACAAAAAAAGGTGAGGGTACTGATTGTAGACAAGAAGAGGGAAAGAAAGTACTTGAAGATGAGGATGCGAGAAAACAGTCATCTTATCCAGTAGTTCAAAAAAAGGGTATTCCGTCGTGACTCTCCAACGTTAAACATGAGCGCCTGTTGGGGCTTTCCCTTCTATTTTATTGCTTTATTATTTCTTTCGTGTGAGTGAGGATTTATTATAATTGAGGTGCTCACATTTCAAAAATTACATCTCTTTTCAAACTTAGTTTCGACTTACGTTTTTACTAAGTTTGGAGGGGTGTGATGTACTTACCTCGTCTTATGAGCACTAAGGGTATAATCTTTCCTTTTGTTGGTTGTTTGTTAGTTAGGGGATTGATTTTTTGCGACATATTAATATTTTAACCGATGTTGATATGTCGATTTTTTATAACTTACCTAATGTTTAGTGTGTTGTGTTGATGTTTCTAGTGTGTGGAGTCGATTAGATAGTCAATTGAGTCTTTTTTATAGTTCTCTTATATTATTATTGTGAATCCTGTGATGATAAGGTGCGTTAAGTTTTGATGATAGAAAAAGGTGGCAAGATGAGTTCTACGCTGAGGCTTTGACATGACCGAGTTGAACAACTCGAGAGTTCGTGCATACATTGAAGAAAAATCAGGTGCCCTCATTTCCTTATTCTAATTTTTTTATGTGCTTTTAATTAGTAGAGAGTGGAAGGATTGAGTTTTTAGTTTTGGTGATCCACATGAGCTTATATTTTTAAATTGTGCCTGAAATTCATATGTTCTTGAAATTGATGAAGGAAGTGTACTTGAGTTATATTGTGATATGAAGTTCTATTTGTACTTGTGGGATATTACTTACAATGAAAAGTACTCTGTTACTTGTTAAAAACCCATGTGAGATTTTGAGCCTCGTTGATCATGATACATAATCACATGATATTTCTTTTCTGGTGAGTATCGTTCTTGTGTGTGTATTCTAGAACTTGCCTCTTGTCTTACTTGAAACTACATGTGTGTTAGATGATGGGAGATGATTTTAGGCTATCCTTGAATTTATGAGTCATTTAGCCAAATAATTCCCTACCTAATGATGTTTATCCATAGTTAGCCCCGTTGAACCTAAAAACCTCATTCTTTGGCAGCCTACGAGAAACAACCACTTTGAGCATTTGAATTTTTTTGAGCCTTGATTGCCCTATCTAGTGGAGAATTAATGGCTTTTCAAAGTGGTTGATAGAGTTTGATAATAGCTTGGGAAGGAATGAAATTGGTGTTGAAAAAGTGATTGAAGCTTTAAAATGCATCTAAAGAAAATCAAGGAGTAGTGCTTAAATCTAGTACTCTATTTAACTAAACACCCTAGGGTAGTGCTTAAATCTAGTACCCTATGGAGGATGAGCGAGGTAGTGCCCGAAACTGGTACCTCGAGAGAAGAAAAAAAAAAGAGAAGAAAGAAAAAAAAGTTGTGCTTGAAGGTGAAAAAGAGGAATGAAAATCGTCTATATTGAAAAGAAGGAGAGAATGAAAGTTGAATTGATCAATCAGCTTTAGTTCTCCACTAAGTCACATTATCCAAATATTTCATACCTTAACCAAAGAGCCAACATTACATCCAAAAGAAAAGTATTTTTATCCCATTGTCGAAACATACTTTTAGTAGTGGAGAGTTTGAGACTTTTGGCAAGCTTATGGTTACGCATGCACTTGAATTGAATTTGAGCATAAACATCTTAACTCAAAAGTGTACATCTTTTACACTTGAGTGCGAGTGATATATACTACCGTGAGAACATGTGAATGGAGCATTTGAATTGGTGGTGATTGTCTTATCTTGTATGTTATGAATTGATTATTATATGTAATGAGAGTTGCATGATCTAAGTTGAGAACAATTGTATTTTGAAGGGGTATTGGTCATAGTCCTTGTTTCCCTGTTGATTTTCTTACTCTCTTTCTCTTTATTTTTATTTTGTTGCCTCAGGACAAGCAACGGGTAAGTTTGGGGGTTTGATGAGAGTAAAAATAAGCGTGTTTTAGTGTTCAATTTAACACCTTTTTTATAAGAATTGTTATCATATATAAGCACAAGTGTCTTATATTTGATATATGTGAGAAAAATGTGCGTTTGAGGTGTTTTATTGTATTATAGGTGGAAAAAGAATCAAAAAGTGCAAAGTTGGAGAAAAGGTGTAATTTATGCAAGAATGCTGAAAAACGCACGTCCAAATTGTATAATTTTTTTGTATTTATATGGAGCTCAAAATTAGAAGTATAATATATGGTTGGAAAGCTACAAAAGAGAGGATCGTTTTGGCATAAGTAACACCTCAATTGAAGTCCAAATGAGAAAGTTATGATCAAAATGGTAACGTCGCGCAAGCTGTTCCTACTCAGCATGACTGTTTCACTTTACATGACTTGTTACATCTTCAAATTTTGGAATTTTGGTGATGTCTTTATATGGATAGAAATCCAAGGAAAAGAAGATCGCGTGAGCGTAAGAATCACTAAAATCAGAGTTTGGACGAGGAAGTTATGCTCAAAATTGTGAGGTCTCGCAGCTGCCGGCGAGAATTTTTGAAAATTTTCGAAAATTACCTATTTCTTGGAGCACAATTAATCTCCTTATCACATAATCCTATATGATTCACCCATATCTTTTATTTCCTTATTTAATTCCCATCTCACACACCTCTATATATATACTCCCTCCGTCCCGCACCAAGAGTCTCTTTTTTCCATTTTGGTCGTCCCACCCAAAGGGTTCCCACTAATACAATTAAAATATGGGGTCCACACTCCCACTAATACGACTACCCACTACACATTAAATAATACTCCTTAATCTACGTGTAAAAAAGTAAAATGCACCCTTGGCGCGGGACGGGGGGAGTATATATATATACAGACACTAGTATGAAACCCGCGAACAACGCGGATCATTTATTTAATTATTCTTATTTTTTGTAAATAAATAATCTGTATTATATAATGTAACAACATTAATTAAGGAGATTTATTTTTTCAAATAGTTAGACAATTTCTTTCATCAGTGTAAAGAATTTGTAACAAATTATAACATTTGATTTTTGATAATGTAACGTATAACTAAATCATGTAAAAAGTTAATATATATGTACATATATTCTAATTATTTGAAAGAATCTTAACTTGTATTTTTTTAAATATTACTTTATAAAATAATACAATTGTAAACTATTTATTACTCTCTCGTCTCTCTAAAAAAATATGCTACTACATACGGATAATTTTGTCTGTTTACTGTATATTTATATAATTGTTAGTATTTCCTATTTTTCATTATATTTAAGTGCAATTATGATCAAAATATGTAACTCTCAGTAATAAATTTTAAGTTTACTATTTTTCTAAAATAAATATCAATTTTATTTAAAAAAATTCAATTTATACTTTTTTTCTCTATACATGATTTTATTTGATACTAATTAATTTATTTATATAGAATGATTTATTTATTGATTGCAATTAATGATACTAAAGTAAGGAAAAATAAATAAATAGTACTCCCTCAGTCCACCGTTAATCTATCAATTTTACCATTTTGGGTCGTCCATTTTTAATCTATCCATTTCCACTTTTAGACACATGGGATCCACCCACCCGCTAATACAATTAAAATATTGGACATACACACTCTACTAATACAACTACTCATTACATATTAAATAATAATATTCTTTAATCCACGCGCAAAAAGCAAACGGATAGATTGGGGATGGACGGAGGGAGTAAGACTATACGTGAAATAATCAAATGACAAAGAACTTTGCTATATTATATTTAATATATATATATATATATATATATATATTTTTTTTTTTTTAAATATACGTAATATTATTAATAATATTTAAATGGAGTATTACTTTTTTGTCATGATTATGGTTTAGAATTTCCTATAACTATATAATAATAATTTTATTTTCATTAATTGTTATTTTTAAGAAACTAATGATATATATATATAATAAATTAAAGTAATTTATATATAATATTCCTTTAAATATTCATAAATTGTAATGAATTTATTAATTTTATTTAATTTTATTAGTTTCAAATTATATAAACAATTAAAGAAAATAAATTTTATAATTCATATGTTATAATTGAATAATTAATATATATGTAAATAAATATTAATATACTAAATTAAAAAATCAACAAATATTTACAAACTCAATATTTAATGTTATTTGATATGAAATAATGATTTAACTTGAAGAACTTAAACTTTCGATTCTATACATGAATTAGTTTTTCAATATCTTATTCTCTAGAGTTAAATCGATTCAAGAGTACTTGAATCGTTGATGCTCTTTCACTTGAACAATACTTGAATCAATACTTTAGAGGTAGATCTTAAAGAATACTTGAATCAATTTGTAAGCAATTAAAATTTACGGTCCAATTAAATGGCGACATGTGGATTTTATTAATTAAATATTAATTTATTTTGGAATTTAAATAAATTAATTCCTAAAGTAAATTAATAAATAATTTGGGCCCAACAAATTAAATGGAGCTTAAATTAAATGAGGCCTGACCCAAGTCAAATAAGCCCCAAATTAAAGGAGGTCTGACTGAAGTCAAACAAGCCCATACAAATTAAATCAGGCCCAAATAAAATAGGCCTGATTACAGCCCAAACAAGTGGAGGCTCAAGCCCGCAGGATATGGTCCAAACAACTATGGACCAATCAGAATGCGGGACATTTATGAGGGGGTCTTCACCTCTCACCTATATAAAGGGGTCTCCTCCATTAATTCCAGACACACACTGAAGCATCTGAAGACACAGACACTCTGAAGAGATTGAAACACGAGCAACGCTTCTCAGGATCTTCAAGACAAGAACGACAAACGACCAGGGATTAAAGTGCTAAGCCCCCCAGATTGAGTGTTTTGCATACGTTAAGTCCCTCAGGATCTTCAAGACAAGAACGGCAAATGACCCGGGATTAAGGTGCTGAACCCACCCCCCAGATCGAGTGTTTTTCACATCAAATACGTTTAATCCAAGCAAAGGCTCGACGCCTCTGGATAAACGTTACAAAGTCCTAAATTCGAGCTCGGACAAGCTTCAATTGAAGATCCGACTCCACACACGCTATCAACACAGTCAGCGTACACTCCAGTCAACAAAGTCAAAGTCAGCGCAGTCAACACAGTCAGCACCGTCAACACAACCAGTCAAAGTCCAAGTTGGTTCGAGAGAAGAATCAGAGGATTGATAGAGATTGCTTCCTTAATATCAAGTTTAATCCTTCTGGATTATTATTGTAATTAATTTGTATTTATTTTATTATAAATACAAAATTTATTGTTATAAATTTTGGCACGCCCGGTGGGACCATCTCTACCTCTCATCTCTTCTCTCCACAAGTACAAAGAATGACTCCTCTCAGGATTGCAATAAGAAAACCTTCTACCTTGAAGCATTCAGAGTTGCAAACTGAAGAAATTCAAAAGATAACTCCACTCAAGATTGCGATACGAAGGCCTGCTGCATCAAAGCCTCAAGAATTGCAAGCTAAAAAGGTTGGAGTCGTTACAAGAAGTATTCCCGAAGGCTCCGTAGAGGCAAATTATATAGTGGGGATTACTCTCAACAAGCCATTGCACGGAGACAAGAGTGGTGAAAATGTTTCTGCTTGTTCAACTCCTCGTTCAACACCAAGCTCACCATCTGTCTTAGATGTAGCTGCAGTAATGACAACAAATGCTATGACCATTGAGGAACAACTCGCAAGTATGATGAGAGCCATTGATGGACTCAACAAGAATATGGAAGCTCAAGACGTAAAGATCTACATACTTATGAAAAAAATGGAGAATGTGGAGACAAGTCATACAAATGAGAAACAAGTTGAGGATGAGCGCGAGGAAGGAGACTCAGCGAAACACCATCCTTTTGAAAAGAAGCTAGTTGAAGAAAAAATACAAGTTTCAACTGACAAAATACTTCATGTGAACCAACTGAAGAACATCATTTTAGAAACGATAAAAGACAAGTTTGAAGGGAGCTCAAAATCCCTTGTTGCCTACAAGAAGCCATATACAAAGAGAATTGACAACTTGAGGATGCCAGCTGACTATCAACCTCCCATTTTTCAACAATTTGACGGCAAAGGCAACCCAAGACAACATGTGGCGCATTTCGTCGAGACATGCAATGATGCTGGGACCTACGGAGATCACATGGTGAAACAGTTTGTTCGCTCTCTTAAAGGAAATGCGTTCGATTGGTATATCAACTTAGAAGCCAACTCCATCGACAGTTGGGGGCAAATGGAAGAAGTGTTCCTCAACCGCTTCTACAGCACACGAAGAACTGTTAGCATGATGAAGCTAACAAATACTCGTCAAAGTGATGAAGAATATGCCATCGACTACATCAACAGATGGAGGAGCCTCAGCCTCAATTGCAAAGAGAAGCTGTCAGTAACTTCAGCTATTGAAATGTGCATTCAAGGGATGCCATGGAATCTTCGCTACATACTTCAAGGAATTCAGCCAAAGACTTTTGAAGAGTTGGCTACAAGAGCTCACGACATGGAGTTGAGCTTGATATCAAATGATATTGAATGACCATCTATTCAAGACTCCTACGAGTTTGAGGACATGCCTTCTGATGACCTCGTGGAAGACGAACCACAAACAAAGACTGCAGTTTCTATAAAGATTCATAGAAATGAAGTGGAAGCAAGAGAAAGCAATGCATCCCAGGATTGGGGGCAATGAACTGTTGATAAATCAAAGACAAAGCTCCTTGACATGAGCGAAAACTGTCCACATAATGCTCCTTGATACGAGCTTAAACTATCTAAAATCTCCCAAATCAAATTTTCAGCTCCTTGACACGAGCTAAAACTGTCCACATGACGCTCCTTGATATGAGCTAAAACTTTCCACATGTTGCTCCTTGATACGAGCCTAAACTATCTAACATAAATCAAATGCCACGCTCCTTGATATGAGCTAACACTGTCCACACAATACTCCTTGATATGAGTTTAAACTATCTAACACAAATAACACAATACTCCTTGACATGAGTGAAAACTGTCCACACAACGCTCCTTGATATGGGCTAAAACTGTCCACATGTTGCTCCTTGATACGAGCCTAAACTATCTAAAACAAATCAAATGCCACGCTCCTTGATATGAGCTAAAACTGTCCACACAATACTCCTTGATATGAGTTTAAACTATCTAACACAAATAACACAATACTCCTTGACATGAGTGAAAACTGTCCACACAACGCTCCTTGATATGAGCTAAAAATGTTCACATGATACTCCTTGATATGAGTTTAAACTATCTGACACAAATAATGCAAGGCTCCTTGACACGAGTATAAACTATGTACAAGTTCAAATAGTAGACTCATTGACACGAGTATAAATTGTCAGCAAATTCAAATTCAACGCTCCATGACGCACGAGCTTAAACTGCATGTTACTCCTGGTCCGCACGAGTATAAACTGTGTACGACATACTCCTGGTCCGCACGAGTATAAACTGTGTACGACACACTCCTGGCCCGCATGAGTATAAACTGTGTACGTCACTACCCCATATGAATAAGTTAAGAAGCAAAAGGTCAGCAAGGAAAATATGGTGATGGGACACAAATTTGGAAAAAAAATCAAGTTATTGAAGTGATCAAGAAAAGTTCAAATTCATTGGAGCTTTTGAAATAATTCAAAATTCTTGCGGCAGTGAAAGGAATGAAGGCAATGTAAGTTGAAGCCCTTATTGTTGAACAAGTGATTGTCCATGAACAAACAAAAATAAATCCTTCTGCTGTTGAGGCCCAATGCAAAATTGGATTAATAAATTCAAGTGAAAGGAAAAAGTTGGATGGCTTCAGAAAGGAAACTTACTTTCCCTCATTGTATAGTCACGTGAATGACTTCAAAAAAAATTTGATGCAAGTCACGTGAATTAATACCAATTTAGTGTAGTTAAATTTTAGCTCCACCTTCCAAATTTGAGAAAGAGAAATCTCCTCTTTCCTCCCATGTGAGGAAACGCGAATCAGCAGAGAAAAATGACGAACAGCAACTTCTCACATCTCCGGAAAATGTCTCTCGTCGCTGATCACCGCAGGAGAGGAATCTCCTCTTCGTCTAGCTGCTGCGTCACTACAGGAAGAGAACACCGCAACGTAACCAATCATGCCGCCGGCCACCAGTTTTCTTGGCAGAAATTGAGCCACTGTAGTCCGCTGCTGGATCTATCTTATCCCCACCTTTGCTCCGGCCAAGCTCAGCCACGCTTCTTGTCACCAGGGTGCTGCCGTCTTCAACTGATCCATGTCAGCCGCAGCTGCATCGGAAATGTTAAGCCACCACGAGTGGTCTTGTCCCCCCTCACCATAGGAGAGGAATCTCCTTTTCGCCGCGCTATTCCAGCATGCGAGGAACCTCTGCTTCTACTCACCACCATTGCTGATACTTCATCAAAATCGGCCGCCACTGTCCACCAAAAGTCTCCTCATGTTGACACCCACTGGCCGGAAGCCCCATCATCATCCGCTGCCCGAAGGAGCAGCCGCCGCTGTCCGTGACCACATCGCTGGAGCCCATGGCCGTTCTTCTCGACGGAATAGTTCCCGCAAGAATAAACACTCTTGCTTATCTTTTTGCTAACCGCCGCGTGCTGCCTACTACCACTGCGCACCGCTGCTGCCAGAAACCATGATGCCCCCATCGACTACTGGAATAGCGAACTCCACCCACGCTGCCCACTGCAAGTCGTGGACTGATGAGTGATATTTTCACCTAGATTTTAGTATCTTTTTATGTGAGTTTTCATATATTTTTATCCGTATTTGTATTCTATTTGGTTGTGTTTTGAGTTTTTATTTGATGCTAGATATGATAAGAAAGGCATAGGAAAAAGCGGATCTCAATTCGGAGTTGAAACGAGAAAGAACGAGCCAAAATAGTAAAGCAGACAGCACAACACGGCCAGCCGAGCCCGGAAACACGACCCGTGTCCAGTGCAGAAACACGGGCCGTGTACCAAACACGATCCTGTAACAAAAGCCATGCGCGGACACCAGATTACACAACACGGCCACCCCTGTGGCCGTGTGCAGAGCACGAGCCGTGTAGGTGTAAATTCTGTCAAAATCAGAATCCTTCTAGAAGCTTCCCAAGGGGGTATAAATACCCCTTTATTCAATATTTTACAGAGAGATCCGAATTCCAGCCCTGCACACACACCTCACACACCATTTCCTTCATTTTATACCTTTTCTTCATCCATTCATCATCTATCATTATCCTTTCATAAATCCACCATCATTTCATCTTCAAATCAAGTGAGGAAGCAAAGAAGAGGAGGATTTCACTCAAGGAAGGAAGGAGATTCAATTGGATTCAATCCAAGGGAGTTTTCATCTTAATTTAGTGTTAGACCTTTTAGTTTACAATGATTTGTAGGATTTCTAATGTCTATGTTTTGGATCTTGTGATGATTGTAGGCTAATCTCCTTTGTGAGATTAGCAACATGATAGGAGTTGAATAATTTGTGATATTCATGTACTTAAATTCATGTGTGGATTTGGTAATTGATTTTCTATCATTAATGTTTAATATCTTGAGGTTGATGATGTTTTGTGTGTTTAATTATTTTAAGCATGTGATTAGATTGAGAAGTCAATTGCATATTTAGGATAGTTAAGTGAATCATTTCATCAAACACTTCATGTGCATTATAGATTATTAGGAGATTGAAAAGTCCTTAATAGTTTAGAACCCTTTGATAGAACATATCATTTATTAGATTGAGAAGTCAATAGATTATATGAAGGGACTCTTAATTGAATCTAGTACCTAGTTGGAATGATTTAATTGAGAACTAACCATGGAACCTTTATAAGATCATATCCTACCCATTCCGAGAGGAAGCTTAGGTGACATTAGTGTTAGCCCTTAGTAAAGCCTTAAACCACATGAGTTTGAATGCATGAATATATGAATTACCACTCCTTGATTGTTGTTAATCTCACCCTTGCTTAATTTGAAAAACCACTCATCTAATCATTTAATCTTGTTTGCATTGATTGATTTAATTTTTTGTTTGATCACTCCTCCTTTGATATCCGTCTCTATAAAATTACAATGAACATGAGATCGCTTGAGCTCTAGTGCCATCCTCCCTGAGGTTCGATAATTTTTAGTTGGTCATACCACTAAACTATGACTAATCAAATGGCGCCGTTGCCGGGGAGGTAACGGTTGCTAGTAGTTTGACGAAGGATCGTTTTGAGTAATCTTAATAGAGATATTTTTTTTATTTTATTTGTTTACTTGTATTTGCTTTGTGAAACCTTGTTCTAACTTCTTTTGCTTTGGAGATGTATGCAAACAAGATCCAAGGGGAAACAAGTAGAACCTATCGATTGGGAGATTGAGCATACGTTGACAAGGAGAAGAAAGGAGAACAAAAATAGTGAGCGAATGGAGAACTTTCAAGAGGATAATCGTGTGGAGATAGAGCATGATGGGGAAGGAGGACACAATATGAACGTGCATGACAACGCACCTCAAGAAATATTCGATCGTTGTAGTAGTATATCCCAAGAAAAATTATCAATCCACAAAGGAGTTATATTCGGACTAGCAAAATACGTGAGCTCATGTTCATGTCATTTTTGTAAAGATGAAAGGGGGTTTTGAGATTGATTAACAACTAAAGCAAGTAGCAAGTAAATAAAAATAGCAAATAAGAGAAACGACAAGTGAAGATGAATGAAAATAAAAGAGGATAGGTGTTAAAGTTCAAGGATGAAAACATGGGATTAAAAAAATCCAAGCACACTCGATTCATATTATCATGCAAAAGGAATTCAACTCAATTGATGTAGACTAAGGGTGATCACGATTGTATCCTAAGCTCCCTTTCGGGTTACAAAGGTTGTTGATCCATTTTAGACTCCCAAAAGCACTTAAGATCAAAGCCCAACATTAACCCCTTCCATCTAGGTACTAGTTAGAGTAAACTCTCCCTTTTTGTGTACTAAGGCCAACGAATGGATTGGTTTCCCTCATCGAATTCAAATATCCTTTCGGTCAAACCCAAACTCGATGTCTAATCATACCTTCCTAATACTATAGAGGGTCGTTTCCGTCTCACTCCAAGCAATACATACATGAACATTATGATAGCATTTAATCACCATAAATTAATTCATTGATCAACAATCCATTAAACCAATAATCAATTATGAATAACAAACCATGCCATCACAACATCAAGACAATTAAACTCCATGAATAGAAATCAACATCAATTAAATCAAAAACCAATTTAATCCACATGATAATACAAATCTAATATGCTCTTCATGTTCCTAATCCCACTAGAGGGATTAGCCTAACATGATAAAGGTAACAAAACACATAAATGATTCATTACAAATACCCATAGTCTTAGATCCAAAAGAAAATCAAAAGAGATGTGAATCTTCCCTAGCAATTTCTTATAGAGAATCTTCAATACTCATGGATCTCCAACTCTAGCTCTTGATTTCTTGAGATCTTCAACACCCAAATGGAAGGGATAAAGAATGGATGAAGATGATGGAGATGATGAAGATGGATCAAGATGGATGAAGGTGATGGTGGAAAATGGAAGAAATGGTGTGTGAGGTGTGTGTAGAAGGGTGGAATTTCGGGATTATCTATCAAAATGTTGAAATGGGGTCTATTTATACCCATGTGGGCCTTCTAGAAGATTCCAGCAATTTTCTACGTTTTTGCACCAATACGGATCAAGCTCCGCTGCACGCCCCGTGTTCTAACACAGCGCACGAGTCGTGTTCCGTACTCGGCCACAGGGGTGGCCGTGTTGTGTAATCCGACGTCCTAACACGGCTTTCTGGACAGGCCCGTGCGAGGTGCACGGGCCGTGTATTTGTACTGAGCACGGGTCGTGTTCTGCACTCGGCCACTGGCGTGGCCGAGTTGGTGTTTCGAGTGTCAGCGCACGGCCATTCTGACAGGGTCGTGCGCTGCACACGGCCCGTGTTGTGCAGCTTCCATTTTTGGCCGTTCTCCCTCGTTTCAACTCCGAATTCAGATCCGCTTTTTTCTATGCCTTCCTTATCATATCTAGCATCCAATAAAAGTGAAAATCATAGGTTTAAGCTCATTCACACACATTTCCATAAAAACACAAAACACAATCAAATAACATACAAATACGGATAAAATAATATGAAAATACATATAAAAAGATACTAAAATCTAGGTGAAAATAGCGCCAATCAAACCCCCCAAACTTAAGGTATTGTTCGTCCCCGAACAACAAAAATGACAAATCAAAAGGAGAAATTTTCACCTAGAAAAAGACTAAACTAACATAAGCAATAACATATCGTTAGCAATAATAACTACAAACTATGCTAAGTCATCCTACAACATTAAAATCATAACATGAGAAATTAACAAGTTCAATCAAAAGAGAGTAATAGTGTAATATAGTCCCTTTTAGTCCAAGCCTCACAATGGATATCGATGTCTCTCAACACTCTTTTGAAATAGGATAAATCACACTCATTAATCGATTGGCTCGACTCGCTATAAGCTTGCTCGCGGACTATATTCACAAACTACCAAAGTTTCAATTAATGATCAAAAAGGTCTTTAATTAGGATGTAATGATAGGCTCTTTGGTATGGTAGGGAAGATATGGATAATAGTGACTCAACAAGTGTAAGTAATCAAAGAGATGACCAATTTCCTCAACTTCTCCACTTTTCTTTCTTCCTTTCTTATCTTTACAATCTCAAGCACTATTCATTAACTTTCCTTGGATTGAGCTTCTTTTGATGCATGCTTCCTATCTTTGAATTTTGTTTACTTGAGCATTTTGATGTTGATTTGTTCCTTTTCTAACTTTGAGGTTGCATGTGCCTTCTTGTTGTTGCACTTTTCATCCTTTTTCTTGCTTGTTTACCATGTCCTTTACTTCTTTTGATTATTCAATCAATCCTTTCTAGCCACCATCTCCTCAATTACTCACATAATGGATATATATATAAGGCTTAAGTGGGTAATCAAGGCTTGTAATGTGCTAAATTCACAAGAAATAAGCTTATAGGCTCAAAGTGGTTGACTAAGGATGGTGTTCAAGGTAGGAACATATATGGCAATGACTATAATAACAAGGATGGCCTTAGATCATTTCACTAATCTCCACTAATCGGGCTCGTTCCTATAGTCCTTGAGCAAGTTCTAACTTATCAAACACAACCGATCCACTCATGAAGAAATACCATGTATGCATGGTTGAGGCTCAAATGCTCACAAGCTTGTGCTCGGACCTTAAAGAACTTATTACACCACATTCATCTCAAAATTGAACAAGTTAAGTAAAACATGTGACTCACGACATCCCTAAACAAACCACCAAACATCCCAAGACAAGAATGAAAATACACACAACATACAAATAAGGACTCAACAAACAAGACACAACAAAAACACAAAACATGCAAAAACACAAAATACCATCATCCATAAGAAAATTAAGCACACATTCATCCCAACCTTTATTTAAAAGGAAATCCTAATATACGAAAGTAAACCTCCCACAAACATAACACATGAAGTAGCATGCTAGTCACAAATTAATTCATTTCAAGTAATAAAATGATAAGGTGTAGAGTACTCCCTCAATAGGCATTTGGTAAGGAAAGCGTTAGCTCCAAGCTCCATCATGCTTCCAATACCTCTCATTCATGCTCAAACACTCAACAAACACCATTAGTTCAACAATTTCATTATGAATATGGACTATCATGCACTTCAACACCACCAATCATACCAAAATCAAACCAATTCTCATGAGAAAAATTTTAAAATTTGCCCAATTTTACAAGAATATACTCAAGTGGTGAGTCACACCACACACTCTCCCCCCAAACTTAAATCGAAACAAGAGTTGAGACTTAAGTTTGTAAAAAGTGGTGAGACTTACCCTTGTAGTTTCCATTGATGATCTTCTTGTTGAAACGTAACCGCATCCACACGACTCAAGCTATGTCCACCACGCACTAGCACCCCCCAAACTTAACTCGAGACAAGAGTCACGAATTAAGTTTGCAACAAGTGGTGGAACATGTCAACTTGAATCCATGAAGCATTTCTCTTTTCTCAATGTGCATTTTTCTCCATGAGCACAATCAACCTACAAGTCCAAAATACAAAACAACAAAACCACAACCATTAATGAAAGCACTAAAATAAAGCAATAAAGATAGTGATGGGGTGCCTCCCATCGAGTGCTAAGTTTAACGTCTTCAAGCTAGACGAATGTAAGCTCTTAACAGTCGGAGAAATCCAAGACCCCATCGGGCCTCATCTTCACTTTGAGAAATTTCTTGGCTCTTTTCTTTTCCATCAACATGATTTCTCTATTCTTGCTTATAATTATCAAATCATCCGGAAGAATTTTGGATAGCAATGCTTCGTCTCCATAAGGCAGTTGAATTTCTCCCTTATCAACCTTCCATTCGATGTCCGAGTCCTCGTTCCTATAAATATCAAGCAAAGACAAGTTAAGATTAAAATCGTCAATATAATCATGGAAAAGAGAATTAGAAGATTTAAAAGAGTAAGAATTTTCAAATCCATGAAGATCATCCGGAGGTAGGATTGGAGGCTTGAGGTAAGAATCATCCTTCTTTCTTGCCTTGTTACATGAAAATGTAACACTCTCTGTATTTGAACTCAAAGAAAGTTCTTTTCTTTCCACATCAATATGAGCATTTCCCGTGGCTAAGAATGGTCTTCCCAAGATCATAGGTGTTTGAGGATCAACCTTCATCTCCAAGATAACAAAATCCACCGGAAAAGTCAACTTCTTCACTTCAACCACTACATCCTCCACCACCCATAAGGGCTTAATAGTTGATCCATCCGCCACTTGAAGGGATGTAGTGGAAGGCTTGAGCTCTCCAATATCCAATTCTTCAAAGAGAGAATGAGGCATAACATTCACACTAGCTCCCAAGTCACACAATGCATTCACCACCTTCTTTCCTTCAACTTCACAAGGGATAACAAACTTCCCCGGATCACCAACTTTCATAGAAGGCTCCTCATGCAATGATTCATTTGTTTCAACTAGCTTCGCTTTCTTTCTCTCATATTTCTTCTTCAAAGTTTCAACAAACTTTTGAAATTCCTTCATCTTTTCTTTTTTAACAAATCTTTGAGGATACGGTATTGGATAAGGAGTAATAGGAATTCCCCAATAATCACGTTCATATTCCTCTTCTTTTTCCCTTTTCTCCTTAGCCTTTTTCCACTTAGGTACGTGCTCTTCTTTCCATTTCTTCCTCTTTTCTTCTAACTCAATTTATATTCTCTTTGCTTCTTCTTTTTCTTCATCCACCGTGCAATCCACCAATCCTTCTTCAACCAAGCTATCCTCTTTCACCTTTATGCACATGCAATGCTCTTTTGGATTTATTTCCGTGGTAGATGGAAATTTTCCTTATTGGTGTTGTGATCCCACGGAAGAAGCAATTTGCCCCATTTGATACTCAAAAGATCTCATCCTATTGTCGGATTTCTTCTCATTCTCCTCTATTCTAGCCTCAAGCTGAGCATCTCTCTTTTCCATTTGAGCCCTTATATCTTTCATGAATGCTAGCAATGTCTCTTCCAATGATGACTTACCTTCTCCATTCAATGGCTTGGCACTTGGATCGAATCCCGGAGGAAATGCAACTGCGGCTTGAGGATTAGAGTAGGAAAGATTTTCATGCTTCCTCGGAGCTTGATAATTTCCACTTGATTGATTGAAATTGCTTCCCCGAGCTTGTCCTTGATATCCTCCTTGAAAATTACCTTGATTAGAAGGATAATTACCTTGGAAATTCCCTTGATGATGGAAATTCCCTTGGTAATTTCTCCTATCTAAATAGGCATCATCCTCTACACTTTGCATAACATTGCTCTCATCATTCACCATAGAACTTGTGCTTCCCCCTTGACTTACTCCTTGAGTGATCAAATTCAATTACTTTGTTAAAGCTTGGATACTCTCATTGAATTCTTTCAATCCTTCACTTTGGAACACATCACTCTTCACTTTGTTCACACTTTCCACTTGAGCTACTTTTTCAAATGCATAACCTCCCATTACTCTCTCGGAAGGCCATTGATAAGCATTCATTGAAATATCTTTAAAAATATCCATGACTTTCATAGCATCCACTCCAAATATAGACCCTCCGGATGAGGCATCTACATGCATCCGATGTTGTCCACTCAACCCTTGATAGAAGAAAGCCACTTGTTGATTCTCATGAAAATCATGTTGAGGACACTTTCGTAGCATCTCCTTGTAGCGTTCCCATGCTTCATAAAAACTTTCATCCGGAAGTTGCCTAAATTGAGTGATAAGGCTTTTCA
The DNA here is from genome assembly GCA_023678885.1 of Pogostemon cablin. Taxonomy (NCBI): domain Eukaryota; kingdom Viridiplantae; phylum Streptophyta; class Magnoliopsida; order Lamiales; family Lamiaceae; genus Pogostemon; species Pogostemon cablin. The sequence goes on from CM042979.1 coordinate 15,553,149, forward strand.
ATTGGAGAGTCTTCGAAGGAGGAAAGTACTTACTTAGGAACCTTTGCTCAAGATCTTCCCATGTATTACAACTTCCCAAAGGAATTGTATTATACCATGCTTTAGTCTTGTCTCTTAAAGAAAAAGAGAACAACCTCATTCGAATAGCATCTTCCGACACTCCTTTCATCTTGACGGTATTCGCAACCTCCAAGAAAATAGATAGATGAGTGTTCGGGTCTTCAAGAGGACCTCCCCCAAACTGATTTGCTTTGACCATGTTGATCAATTCGGTCTTAATTTCATAATCATTGGCTTGAATTGGGGAACCATATTGTGCACGGCTCTCGGTTGGAAGTAATCCCGAATTGCTCTAGGCCTTGGCCTCTCTTGAGGTATTTGTACATTTCCTTGCATAGCTTGGTTATTGAACATATTAACCATCTCTTGGACATTTCTACGAACATGTGGTTGTGCCTCTTGTTGTTGGAGTATCCTTTGAGCTTCTTGATTGGCAAGCAATTGCATATATTCTTGATTTTGAGCAATGAAATTCCTAAACATCTCCGCTTGATTCTCTTGCACTCCTTCTTGTACCCCCTTTGATCTTGTAATGGATCTTATGGTAGGTTATGATTAGCATTCTCTCCACGTTGATTCTCCATATTTGTTCCTTTTCTAGCTCTCCGTCTCTCTCGCTTCCTTTGTCGTACGGTCTTTTCTATCTCCAAATTCAAAGGAATGATCGATTGATTTCCCTTTGATCTTGTGCTCATAAAACACCTACGAAAAGGCAAAGAGTGAGACCACAAACACAAAAAGAAAATAAAATAAAATAAAATAAATCCTTATCAAGAACAACTAAAACAATAACACAGTACTCGACTAAAACATCAAACTCCCCTTTAGCAACGGCGCCATTTTCTTGTTTGCCTTTTTTTGTAGCACTCACGAGCAAGAATACTCGATCGTTGTAGTAGTATATCCCAAGAAAAATTATCAATCCACAAAGGAGTTATGTTCGGACTAGCAAAATACGTGAGCTCATGTTCATGTCGTTTTTGTAAAGATGAAAGGGGGTTTTGAGATTGATTAACAACTAAAGCAAGTAGCAAGTAAATAAAAATAGCAAATAAGAGAAACGACAAGTGAAGATGAATGAAAATAAAAGAGGATAGGTGTTAAAGTTCAAGGATGAAAAACATGGGATTAAAAAACATCCAAGCACACTCGATTCATATTATCATGCAAAAAGGAATTCAACTCATTTGATGTAGACTAAGGGTGATCACGATTGTATCCTAAGCTCCCTTTCGGGTTACAAAGGTTGTTGATCCATTTTAGACTCCCAAAAGCACTTAAGATCAAAGCCCAACATTAACCCCTTTCATCTAGGTACTAGTTAGAGTAAACTCTCCCTTTTTGTGTACTAAGGCCAACGAATGGATTGGTTCCCCTCATCGAATTCAAATATCCTTTCGGTCAAACCCAAACTCGATGTCTAATCATGCCTTCCTAATACTATAGAGGGTCATTTCCGTCTCACTCCAAGCAATACATACATGAACATTATGATAGCATTTAATCACCATAAATCAATTCATTGATCAACAATCCATTAAACCAATAATCAATTATGAATAACAAACCATGCCATCACAACATCAAGACAATTAAACTCCATGAATAGAAATCAACATCAATTAAATCAAAAACCAATTTAATCCACATGATAATACAAATCTAATATGCTCTTCATGTTCCTAATCCCACTAGAGGGATTAGCCTAACATGATAAAGGTAACAAAACACATAAATGATTCATTACAAATACTCATAGTCTTAGATCCAAAAGAAAATCAAAAGAGATGTGAATCTTCCCTAGCAATTTCTTGTAGAGAATCTTCAATACTCATGGATCTCCAACTCTAGCTCTTGATTTCTTGAGATCTTCAACACCCAAATGGAAGGGATAAAGAATGGATGAAGATGATGGAGATGATGAAGATGGATCAAGATGGATGAAGGTGATGGAGGAAAATGGAAGAAATGGTGTGTGAGGTGTGTGTAGAAGGGTGGAATTTCGGGATTATCTATCAAAATGTTGAAATGGGGTCTATTTATACCCCATGTGGGCCTTCTAGAAGATTCCAGCAATTTTCTGCATTTTTGCACCAACACGGCTCGAGCTCCGCCGCACGCCCCGTGTTCTAACACAGCGCACGAGTCGTGTTCCACACTCGGCCACAGGGGTGGCCGTGTTGTGTAATCCGACGTCCTAACATGGCTTTCTGGACAGGCCCGTGCGAGGTGCACGGGCCGTGTGTTTGTACTGAGCATGGGTCGTGTTCTGCACTCGGCCACAGGCGTGGCCGAGTTGGTGTTTCGAGTGTCAGCGCACGGCCATTCTGACAGGGTCGTGCGCTGCACACGGCCCGTGTTGTGCAACTTTCGTTTTTGCCCGTTCTCCCTCGTTTCAACTCTGAATTCAGATCCGCTTTTTCCTATGCCTTCCTTATCATATCTAGCATCCAATAAAAAGTAAAAATCATAGGTTTAAGCTCATTCACACACATTTCCATAAAAACACAAAACACAACCAAATAACATACAAATACGGATAAAATAATACGAAAACACATATAAAAAGACACTAAAATCTAGGTGAAAATAGCGCCAATCAACAACGCACCTCAATTCAATGCAAATCTTCCACAACAAGCCTATCAAAATCATGGAGCTATGAACAACCAAGCTTTGCTTCAACAAATGGTACAACAAGTTCTAAGGCAACAAGGCTTTCAACAAGCTTATGCTCCTCAGCAATAAGCATATGTACCACCACCACCACCTCCGGTGTAACATGGAATGCAAAATGATCAAAGGGTGATCCGGGATTTCTTTATGCCAAGAGCAATGCCACAAATGATGGGGCCACCAATCCATGCTAATAACTTTGAATTTAAGATGGGCTTGATTTCTATGGTGAGGGAGCAACAATTTAGTGGAACTCCGAATGAAGATCCTAATGCTTATCTAGCCCAATTTGTGGAGATTGCTAACACCGTGAAGATGAATGCGGTGAGTGAAGATTGTATCAAGATGAGGTTGTTTCCATTTTCGTTGAGGGATAGAGCTCGAACATGGCTCTCCACTCTTACTCCCGGTACGTGCAACACATGGGACGAGCTAGCATAAATATTCTTGAACAAATATTTCCCACCTTCTAAAACGCTTCAAATGAAAAGTTTGATTACTCAATTCAAGCAATTGCCTCAAGAAAGCTTTTACGAAGCGTGGAAAAGATTTAAGGAAATGCTACGTAAGTGTCCTCAACATGGATTCCCGGAGAATCAACAAGTGGGATTTTTCTACCAAGGTTTGGTAAATGGTCAAAGAGTGCTTGTTGATGCTTCGGCGGGTGGATCCGTACTTGGAGTGACTCCGGAAAGGCTATAAGGATTTTTGATGAAATTGCTACAAATATCTACCAATGGCCATCGGAGAGGGTTAGTGGATGCTACGGATTTGAGAGCTATAATCAAGGGCAACACTCGAGTGTGAAGAGTGTGAATGTTGAGCCACAAACGCCAAGCATAGAAATGATAGTAGCGGAGGTAATGAAGCAAATGAGTTTGAAACAAGGAGTGACTAATCAAGGAGTTAATATGGTTGATGGCCAAATGGATCAAAGTGTGCTTCCTCCAAATGGTGTTAGTGGGGAACAATGGGCTATGACAATGCCACGTGTGGAGGATGTGCAATACATGCAAGGAAGAAACTACCAAGGGAATTACCAAAATAATTTCCAAGGTAGTTTCAACCAAAGTAAAGGAAACTATCCACCAAGGCAAGGAGGTTTCAATGGTCAAAGTAGTGGAAGCTCATACCCACAACAACAACAAAGGCATGGTAACTTTTCCTACTCTAATCCGAGCAATGCGGTTGCGTATCCTCCGGGATATCAACCGGGGGCTAAGGCACCGAACAATGAGGGAAGAGCATCAACCGATGAGCTACTTGAACAATTGATTGCATCAAACAAAGCTAGAGAAGTATCGAAAAAAGCTAGAGATGAAGCTAATGAAAGAAGATTCAAAGCTATTGAGGAAAATAGTGATAGAAGATGCAAAGCTTTGGAGTACAATGTTGGACAAATGGCAAGTTCATTGAGTGCTCAACAAAGAGGAAAGTTTCCGGCCACAACCGAAGTTAATCCAAAGGCTCAATGTTTGTTGGTTGATATGAAAGAGGAACGAAAGGTTGAAGAATGGTTGGTGGAAAGCAAGGTTGTTGGAGAAATGGAAGAAGTATGTAAGAAAGAAGAGAAGGGGCCTAAATGGATACCCAAGTGGAAGAGGGTGCAAGAGAAAAAGAAAGTAAAGGAGAAGGTCAAAGAAGAAGAGTACAAACGTGACTATTGGGGTATCCCGATCACTCCATTCCCTATTTCCTATCCACAAATGTTTGTAAAGGAGGAGAAAAAGAAGGAATTTGAGGAGTTTGTCATGTCGCTCAAGAAGAAGTATGAAGAGAAAAAGAAAGAGGAGCAACCCGAAATGAATAAGTCGATGCAAAAAGGGGGACCTACGAAGGTTGGTGATCCGGGAAAGTTCATAATTCCTTGTGATTTTGAAGGAAAAAGCACCCTTGATGCATTGTGTGACTTGGGGGCAAGTGTCAACGTGATGTCTCATGCCACGTTTAAAGACCTTGAAATTGGAGATCTAAAGCCTACGACTATCCGTCTTGAAGTGGTAAATGGTGAAGATGTGAAGCCACTTGGGATTGTTGAAGACGTGAAGGTGAAAGTGAAGGGGCTAGCTTTCCCGGTTAATTTTATGGTGTTGGAAGTAAAGGCGGACCCTCGAGTTCCACTCATTTTGGGAAGACCATTTCTAGCCACCGGAAGAGCAAAGATTGATGTTGGGAGAGAAGCTTTCTTTGAGCTCAAATGGAGAGAATGTCACATTCTTGTGCAAGAAAGATAAAGGGATCAAGCCTCATCATACAAGGCCTCCGGATGATTTCGATGATCATGATTCTCTTCTCTTTGACAATTTAAATTCATTTCTTCATGATTATATGAAATTTTCAAATGCTAACTTATCTTCTTATGATGTTAATAGGATGAAAGAATCGGAGCTTGATTGAAAAATCGATAAAGGAGAAAAAGGAAGTCCACTAGAATCACTCCTTGATGAAGATTTGATGCTTGTAAGCAAGAATGGAGAAGTTGAATTAGTGGACAAAAAGAGGGCTAAGCTATTGTTCAAAGTGAGGATGCGAGGAGAAAGTGGGATAGACCATCCTTTGGTTCGATGAGCATGAAAATTCCGTCCGGCTTGAAGATGTTAAACTTAACGCTAAATGGGAGGCAACCCATTCTTTTTATATTTTGATGCTTTTTGTTGATTTTGGTCATGTAGGTGGATTGAGCTCGTGAGAAGAAAGCGTATTGAAGAAAAGAGAAGTGTTTCATGGCTTCTCCACAAGAAGACCATCAATGGAAACTACAAGGATAAGTCTCACCACTTTTTGCAAACTTAAGTCTCAACTTGTTTCGATTTAAGTTTGGGGGGAGAGTGTGTGGTGTGACTCACCAATTGAGTGTGCTTGATATGATGATATTTTGATAATGATAAGTCTTCTTATAAAAATTGGTCAATTTTAAAAATTTTCTCATGAGTTTTGGTTGGATTTTGGTATGATTGGTTGTGTTGAAGTTCATGATTGTCCATATTTTTATGAAATTGTTGAGCTAATGGTGTTTGTTAAGTCTTTGAGCATGAGTGAAAGGTATTGGAAGCATGAATGGAGCTTGGAGCTAACGCTTTCATTATCAAATGCCTATTGAGGGAGTACTCTACACCTTATCACTTCTAGTTGCTTGACATATTTTGATTTGGATTGATGGATTAACATGCTACTTTATGTGTTATGTCTTTGGGAGGTTTCCTTTTCAATCAAGGATGGGGATGATTGTGAGCTTACATTGTTATGGATGATTGAATATGTGCTTCATTTTCTAATGATGGTGATTGTTGTTTTTGCATGTTATGTGTTTTTGTTTTGTTTCTTGTTTGTTGAGTCTTTATTTTATGTTTTGTGTGTTTTCTTATTTTTGTCTTAGTATGTTTGGTGGTTTATTTTGGGATGTTGTGAGTCATTTTTGAACATGAGTGGTGATATGTTGTGGTAGTAAGTGATGACAAGTTATGATTAAGAATCTCTACACTTTCGAATTGTGACATGTTTTACTTAACTTGTTCAATTTTGAGATAAATGTGGTGTAATAAGTTTCTTAAGGTCCAATGCATAAGCTTGTGAGAATTTGAGCCTCAACCGTGCATACATGGTTTTTCTTCATGAGTGGATTGGTTGTGTTTGATAAGCTAGAACTTGCTCAAGGACTATAGGAACGAGCCCGATTTGTGGAGATTAGTGAAATGATCTTAGGCCATCCTTGTTATTCATAGCCATTGCCATATATTTTCCTACCATGTACATCATCCCTAGTTAACCATTTTGAGCATTTAAGCCTTTTTATTGTGAATATAGCACATTACAAGCCTTGATTACCTTCTTAAGCCATGTATATATACCCTTTGTGTGGGTGATTGAGGAGATGGTGGCTAGAAAGGTTTGATGAGGAAGAAAAAGAAGAAAAGAAAATGGTAAACAAATAAAAAAAAGGATGAAAATAGCACAAACAAGAGTGAACATGCAACCTCAAAACAAGAAAATGAGCAAAGAAACAATGAAATGCTCAAGTATTAAAAGTCAAAAGAAGGAAGCATGCATTGAAAGAAGCTAAAGAAATCCAAGGAAGTTGATGATTAGTGCTTGTGAGTAATAAAGAAAAGAAAGGAAGAAACGGAAAGTGGAGAAGTTGAGGAAATTGGCCATCTCTTCGATTACTTACACTTGTTTAGTCACTATTATCCACATTCTTCCTACCCTACCAAAGAGCCTATCATTACATCCCAATTAAAGACCTTTTTGATCATTAATTTAAACTTTGGTGGTTTGTGAATGTAGTCCACGAGCAAGCTTATAGCGAGTCGAGTTAATCGATTAATGAGTGATGATTTACCCTACTTTAAAGAGTGTTGAGTGACATTTATAACCTATGTGAGGTTTGGACCAAAAAGAGACTATATTACACTAATATTCTCTTGTGATTGAACTTGTTAATTCTTCATGTCATGAATCTAATGTTGTAGGATGACTTAGCATAAATTGTGATTCTTATTATTATTGATGTGTTGTTATTTATGTTCGTTTAGTCTTTTCCTAGGTGAAAATCACTCTCCTTGGTTTATCATTTTCGTTGTGCGGGGACGCACAACACTTTAAGTTTGGGGGTGTGATGAGTGATATTTTCACCTAGATTTTAGTATCTTTTTATGTGAGTTTTTGTATATTTTTATCCGTATTTGTATTCTATTTGGTTGTGTTTTGTGTTTTTATTTGATGCTAGATATGATAAAGAAGGCATAGGAAAAAGCAGATCTCAATTCGGAGTTGAAACGAGGAAGAACGAGCCAAAACAGTGAAGCAGACAGCACAACACGGCCAGCCGAGCCCGGAAACACGACCCGTGTCCAGTGCAGAAACACGGGCCGTGTACCAAACACGGTCCTGTAACGAAAGCCGTGCGCGGACACCAGATTACACAACACGGCCACCCCTGTGGCCGTGTGCAGAACACGAGCCGTGTAGGTGTAAATTCTGTCAAAATCAGAATCCTTCTAGAAGCTTCCCAAGGGGTATAAATACCCCCTTTATTCAATATTTTACAGAGAGATCTGAATTCCAGCCCTGCACATACACCTCACACACCATTTCCTTCATTTTACACCTTTTCTTCATCCATTCATCATCTATCATTATCCTTTCATAAATCCACCATCATTTCATCTTCAAATCAAGTGAGGAAGCAAAGAAGAGGAGGATTTCACTCAAGGAAGGAAGGAGATTCAATTGGATTCAATCCAAGGGAGTTTTCATCTTAATTTAGTGTTAGACCTTTTAGTTTACAATGATTTGTAGGATTTCTAATATCTATGTTTTGGATCTTGTGATGATTGTAGGCTAATCTACATTGTGAGATTAGCAACATGATAGGAGTTGAATAATTTGTGATATTCATGTACTTAAATTCATGTGTGGATTTGGTAATTGATTTTCTATCATTGATGTTTAATATCTTGAGGTTGATGATGTTTTATGTGTTTAATTATTTTAAGCATGTGATTAGATTGAGAAGTCAATTGCATATTTAGGATAGTTAAGTGAATCATTTCATCAAACACTTCATGTTCATTATAGATTATTAGGAGATTGAGAAGTCCTTAATAGTTTAGAACCCTTTGATAGAACATACTCCCTCCGTCCCCCAAAGTATTTCACACTTTCCTTTTTCATCCGTCCCTCAAAGTATTTCACACTTTACTTTTACTAAATTTGGTAAAAAATACATTATACTAATACTCACTTTTTACACATATCCCAATATAATACTTACTTTTTCACATCTCCCAAAAACTTTACACACTTTTTCCACATCTCTCAATAACTTTACACACCTTTTTCATTAAATCAACTAAAATATATATTCTCTTTCTTACTTTATACATAAAAATACAAAATTTTCTTAAACTCCGCGCACACCAATACGCGAAATACTTCCCGGGACGGAGGGAGTATCATTTATTAGATTGAGAAGTCAATAGATTATGTGAAGGGACTCTTAATTGAATCTAGTACCTAGTTGGAATGATTTAATTGAGAACTAACCATGGAACCTTTATAAGATCATATCCTACCCATTCCAAGAGGAAGCTTAGGTGACATTAGTGTTAGCCCTTAGTCAAGCCTTAAACCACATGAGTTTGAATGCATGAATATATGAATTACCACTCCTTGATTGTTGTTAATCTCACCCTTGCTTAATTTGGAAAACCACTCATCTAATCATTTAATCTTGTTTGCATTGATTGATTTAATTTTTTGTTTGATCACTCCTCCTTTGATATCCGTCTCTATAAAATTACAATGAACATGAGATCGCTTGAGCTCTAGTGCCATCCTCACTGAGGTTCGATAATTTTTAGTTGGTCATACCACTAAACTATGGCTAATCATGGACATAGCCAAAATCCACCATCACCTGTAGCAGCACCCTTGTCAAAGTTCTCTTCACGTCGAGATCAACCACCGCCGCGATCCGGAAGAACTCTCCACCGCAGCCAGTCGATTCCGCCACACGAAGCAACCGCCTGGAATCCTTCGCCAGCCAACACCACGTCGGATCCGCTCCACCTCTCGACTCTTTACTGCTGCCGCGTCACCACCTGCATAGCCGGAGTCGTCTTCCCCGCAATCACATGACTTCCGACAGCCACCGCTGGAAATTATGCTACCACCACCGGGATATACCGCGCTGGAGGATGAACCGAAGCTGACGTTGCCACTCCTCACAGTCAATCCACAGTCGAAAACATGACGCCATCGTTCAGCCGTCAGTAGCCGCTGTTTCTCGTCAGATGTGCTCCAGCCGCCATCCCGCTAGAGACGCGGATCTACCAAGTGTTGTCACAGGAAGTCGTGAGCCCTGTCATCTCTACGGATCAGCATGCTATCTAGCTACCGTCAACTGCTGCCAGCCTGCTAAGCGGTCGCCGCAACCAGTCGCTGCTCGATGTCACTAGAGGATTGTTCCATCCAAGCCACCGGTCTCACTCTCTTCGAACCCATCACCTGGGTTTATTGTTTTCTCTGTAGACCGCCCCCAAAAGGTCACAACAAGTCACCGCCTCGCTGCAAGAAGCTCTCGTCGAGGCACTGCCGTCTGCTGCTAGTTCCTCGGAGATGCCGCCGTCACCTCACGCCACAGTCTTGAATCGTTTGAACCCGTCGCATTACATCTATCCGTCGAGTCAGCTACTTCACCCTGGAGTTTCTTTCCCATGTTGACTCCATCATTCCCGTTGACCACTCGACCTCAACAAATCGTCGCCACCTTGCCACTATCAGCTCGCTTCCGCTGGGACCGTGCTGCCGCAGCAAGAGTCGCAAGGGCTGCCAACTGCAGGCCGATCATCACCCACCATTGATGTCGCCATCGTCGTAGGGATCCGCATTAGTTGCCACTCAATCTCCACCACCTGGCTGCTTGTTGTGCCACCAATCACGACCTGTTATTAGAGCCCATCGTGACTGCCCCTATGTCTTCGTGCCATCAATCCAAAGCGTCTTGATCACCCATGAAAAAAATCTAATCTGCGGAGACAAAAAAAAAATTGAAGAAAAGAAAAAGAAACAGGAATGTCAATTCTTACAATCTGCGGATGAAAAAAAATCAAATACACTGAACCTCCTATTATATAGTGAAGGGGCTGCAGTAAATTATGAAAGTTATTTGTATGATTGAAATCTCCCAAAATTTAAGAGATTTCTTTTATTACAAATAAAAGTTGATTGATTTGAATTCAATTTACAAAATCGTCCGGGAAGATAGATTGATTGAAATAAGATTTACAAAATCGCCTGGGTGAAGAAGAATCAAATCTTTCCATATTTCATGTTCTCCTGTAATCTTGGAATAAGGCAGGAAAGAAAGCTGATATGGGCTCAAGAAAATAAATTGGGCCACTTGAGAAATTAAAATTCAGGCAAAGAAAAATATTATTACTTTATTGATAAAGTAATTTCTCAAGCCCAAAATTACAAATGTAAAAGAAAGGAGGGGAACTTTTGCGATTCCTTCACATCAAGATATGGCGTCCGTGAACAAATCGCAAGGGGGCATTTGTAAGCAATTAAAATTTACGGTCCAATTAAATGGCGACATGTGGATTTTATTAATTAAATATTAATTTATTTTGGAATTTAAATAAATTAATTCCTAAAGTAAATTAATAAATAATTTGGGCCCAACAAATTAAATGGAGCTTAAATTAAATGAGGTCTGACCCAAGTCAAATAAGCCCCAAATTAAAGGAGGTTTGACTGAAGTCAAACAAGCCAATACAAATTAAATCAGGCCCAAATAAAATAGGTCTGATTACAGCCCAAACAAGTGGAGGCTCAAGCCCGCAGGATATGGCCCAAACAACTATGGACCAATCAGAATGCGGGACATTTATAAGGTGGTCTTCACCTCTCACCTATATAAAGGGGTCTCCTCCATTCATTCCAGACACACACTGAAGCATCTGAAGACACAGACACTCTGAAGAGATTGAAACACGAGCAACGCTCCTCAGGATCTTCAAGACAAGAACGGCAAACGACCCGGGATTAAAGTGCTAAGCCCCCCAGATCGAGTGTTTTGCATACGTTAAGTTCCTCAGGATCTTCAAGACAAGAACGGCAAACGACCCGGGATTAAGGTGCTGAGCCCCCAGATCGAGTGTTTTTCACATCAAATACGTTTAATCCAAGCAAAGGCTCGACGCCTTTGGATAAACGTTACAAAGTCCTAAATTCGAGCTCGGACAAGCTTCAATTGAAGATCCGACTCCACACACGCTGTCAACACAGTCAGCGTACACTCCAGTCAACAAAGTCAAAGTCAGCGCATTCAACACAGTCAGCGCCGTCAACACAACCAGTCAAAGTCAAAGTCCAAGTTGGTTCGAGAGAAGAATCAGAGGATTGATAGAGATTGCTTCCTTAATTATCAAGTTTAATCCTTCTGGATTATTATTGTAATTAATTTGTATTTATTTTATTATAAATACAAAATTTGTTGTTACACAATTGTTAAGAGGTAATACTTGAATTGATTTTTTTTCCTCTTGAAGAATCGATTCTTAGTAAATTGATTCAAGAATACTTGAATCGATCCTCTTACTCTTGAAAAATTGATTTTTAAGATGCATATCTATTCAATAATATTTTAATCGATTCTTAGTAAATTAATTCAAGAATACTTGAATCGATCCTCTTACTCTTGAAAATTTGATTTTTAAGATGCATATCTATTCAATAATATTTTAATCGATTCTCTTCCTTTTGAAGAATCGATTCTTAAGAGTTGAATCGATTCAAGAATACTTGAATCAATTCTCTTCCTCTTGAAGAATACTTGAATCAATTTTTTAGAGGTAGATCGAATCTCTATTTGATTTGCTTTTTTATTGAAATAAATTTTTCTACTTTCATAAATCAATTCTGTAGAGGAACTTGAACAAAGCTCATATTCATCTTGGAGAATCGAATGTGTGTACTTAGAATGAATAACCAAGAAGTCTTATTTATAGGTGGGGTGAGAGGGAATATTATATGGAATATTCTTTTTTCCCTTTATACATATGATTTAATTTGATATTAATTAATTAATTTATTTATTGCATTAAAAGATTTAGTAATTAATTAATGATACCCAAATAAATAAATAAAATATTAAAAATTTAATCATTATTAGAAATAAGAAAAAAATTATTTAAAAAAATATTAAATAAGAAAATTAATTAAAAGTAAATAATGTAATATATATATATAATATAAATAAAATTAATTTATACTCCCTCCGTCCCAACACAGTTTTCACATTTTCTCATTTGCCCATCTCAATACAGTTTTCAAACCCTAAAAAAGGAAAAAAAACATAACAAAAATATCCTAACATAATCTCTTATTTTCAAAAATGCCATCATATCTTTTATACATTTAAAATACTAATTATATACATAAACATATTTAACATATTTAAGTTAACAAAATTATCCTAACCCAACCCAAATACCCAACCCAACCCAACCCAACCCAACCCAAATCAAAATATTAAAAGCCAACAGATTCAACTGCTAATAATCATCTTCAAACTCAAGATCCACCTCTCTCTCTCTCTCCTTCACACGGCTCAGTATAATTTTCAAACTCTCTCTCTCCCCCTCACACTGCTCATTATCATCTTCAAACTCAAGATCCACCTCTCTCTCTCCCTCACACTTAGATCTCAACCCCATCACTCTCGCCAGATGACGAGCTGTCGGATCCGACTCCAGCCGCCATAATTCGTTGTCGTCTCTCCTCCACCACCCTCGCCGGATGCACCGTCGGATCCGCCATAACCGTCGTCGTTTCCCCCCACCACCCTCGTCGGATTCGCCGTCGGATCTGACTCTAGCCACCATCGATCAGATCTGCTTCAACTCTACCCACATCGGTCAGATATGCATCCGCTCTACCCACGCTGGTCAGTCATCCCTTACCATAGGAGTATTAGTGGTTGATAGTGATGATGGGCTGTTTCAATAATCAGATTGCATGTGAAATCTGGAAGAAGAAAGAGAAGGTAGGACTGGATCTGGATCTGGATGGAGTCGACCGTGGCATTTGAAGAATCCAAAGAATTTGGGACCATTTATATCTCTGTATGCTTTTGTATTCCCAGATTCCTCTCTTCTTTGTAAAATTTTCAGAACCATCGAGAGGTATTTGGTCAATTGTGGTTGCTTTGGTTCTTTGATTCGGTGTTTCTCATTTTCTTTTAAAATTAAATTACCTTTATTGAGTAAAGGTGTGGGAGGAGGGTTAGACAGACTGTAGTTGAGATTAATTTTAATTACTAAAGTTAATTCCTTTGCATATTATATCTGAATGTACAACTTTGCCCTTAAGAAAGTAAGCTTGACCAGTCAAAAATGTGAACATAAATTTTTTTTGTAACAGTATATGTGAAAGCTCCGTTGGGACGGAGGGAGTATATAATATTCTTTTAAATATTCTTAAATTTGTAATGAATTTATTAATTTTATTTTTTTATTTAATTTTATTAAATTCAAATTATATGAACCACTAAAGAAAATAAATTTTATAATTCACATGTCATAATTAAATAATTAAGATATATTTAAATAAATAAATATTAATGTACTAACTTTAAAAAATTAACAAATATTTACAAACTCAATTTTAATGTTATTTGAAATGAAATAATGATTTGACTTAAAGAATTTAAGCTTTCGATTCTATACATGAATTAGTTTTTCAACCTCTTATTCTCTAGAGGTAAATCGATTCAAAAGTACTTGAATCATCGATCCTCTTTCACTTGAAGAATACTTGAATTAATACTTTAGAGTTAGATCATAGAGACTTGAATCAATTCTTAAAAGGTAATACTTGAATCGATTTTTTTTCTCTTGAAGAATCAATTCTTAAAATGTAAATCGATTCCAGAATACTTGAATCGATCCTCTTACTCTTGAAAAATCAATTTTTAAGATGCAAATCTCTTCAAGAATACTTTAATTGATTCTCTTCCTTTTGAAGAATCGATTCTTAAGAGGTAAATCGATTCAAGAATACTTGAATCAATCATCTTCCTCTTGAAGAATACTTGAATCGATTTTTTAAAGGTAGATCGAATCTTTACTTGATTCGTTTTATCGAAATAAATTTTCATACTTTTATAAATCAATTATGTAGAGGAACTTGAAGAAATCTCATATTTCTCTTGGAGAATCGAATGTGTACTTAGAATAAATAATCAAAAAATCTTATTTATAGGTGGGGTGAGAGAAAATATTACATAGAATATTCTTTTTCCCTTTATATATATATATATGATTTAATTTGATATTAATTAATTAACTTATTGCAATAAAAGATTTAGTAATTAATTAATGATACCCAAATAAATAAATAAAATATTAAAATTTTAATCATTATTAAAAATAATAAATACATTATTTAATAAAGAAAATATTAAATAAGGAAGTTAATTAAAAGTAAATAAGAAAAATATTAAAAAAGTATTAAAAATCTAAAAAATTGAGAAAATTACACTTCACATTGGAACGCTCTAGAAACGACATGTCAGCAAGAAAAGTTTATGCTATAGTATACTTTATATATATATATATATATATATATATATATATATATATATATATATATATATATATATATATATATTACATCATTATTCATGTGAGGAGGCACGACAACACAATCATCCTACACCTCACAAGGGGGGATTACCCACAACCATCATCCACATCCTTTCCTCCATTCACCCATTACTTTGAAGATTCGTCTGCTGAATCAAGAGGAGAACCAAGAGGAGGATTCAAGATGGAGAAGGACGAGATGACTCCCGCATCTGGGATTTTATTCGTTTTCTAATTTATCTTATATTTTTCGGACATATGGGTAAGATCTATCCAACCCCCATGATTGTTCTTCGAAACATCATGGGCTAGAACTATTTTGGTAGATCTAGGTTTTTGAAAGTTTTATGAATTAATTAAACTTTCGTGTGTATACTTCGTACAACACTACTTGTGAATTTATTTTATATAAGACTACGCATTTTTAATTCATACTCAGAGTTGTTTTGTGCATCATTAACTGTTATGTAGAGTCTGAATACATATTTTGGTTATTGATTGAGTGCGTTCACTGCTGAGTAGGATTCCATGTTATGATTCTAAGTGAGGGGACTCCGAAACTTCATTAGAACTATCTTATATTAATACTTATTAATTGAATTGAATTCGGGTTAGTAAGTAGGATAAAGAGGATAATTTTATAGTACCTATAAAGGAAGATCATATCGGGTTAGAGTATCAGTTGGCCAGGAAAATAATTGATACTGATAGTTCAAGAAAGGGGGTTGAAATTATATCTCTTGCTCCAGAGTTATTAAAACGTGTTACGCGCATATTTACTTGTGCCTATAGAGCAGATTTGTATGGTTTAGTGATGCGTTCATATTCCACAAGGTAGAATCGGACATTGATACACGAAAGGGAAATTAATGAGTGAAATCGAATTACCCTAGAGCTACATATTCTCCTACTTGATTCACTTTCGTATTTTCCTAGTTTCTTATTTGTTTTATTTGTTATTTAAATTAATTGTTAAGTAGTTGATAATTAAAATCCCAACTTTTATTGCCATTCGTCTTAATTAATTAGTAAATAATTAAATTGATAATACGCTGTCCTTTGGGTTCGATATTTAACTTGGTCGCTTGTTTAAGCTGCAATTTATATCCTTAACACTTGGGAATTAATTTTGCGTGCAAAGAAAACGCGCATCAATGACCAAAATGGAAAAAATACCATCTTTAAATGGGATGGAGAGAGTATATAATCAGACATGTAGAACATAGCTGAGATTTTTTTTTTCTTCAGTTATTTCTGTTTTTGTCTTTCTGAATCAGTAATGATAATGTCAAAGGTAATTTTAATAAAATGTTACTATCTTTTTCTTTCCCCCTATATTGCCTAATGGTTAATAATTAGAGGTGATATGTAGGACCCATGAGTAGATTAATTGTTTTTATGTGGGTCTCATATATTAAAAAGGAAATGTGTCAACTTTAGTGGACAAACCAAAAAGAAAAATGTGTCAACTTCTATGGGATGGAGGGAGTATTTTTTAACCATTTTTAAAATTAAAGTCCAATATTAGATTTATTTTGTTGTATGACTTATTTTTTTAACTATGAAAGTTACTCTGTAATGAATACGTAATAAATAAATGAAAAAAAGTGACTTATCTATGAACCTATGGAATATAATGCACCTCGATTGGGTAGTAAAATTCATCAACTAAACATGCAATCAAAGCATCGGGTATGCAACTTTGGTATGACATCTCTTGTTCCACCCAATTGGATGAGTGAACGTATGTGACATCTCTTGTGCTATCCCCATTGGATGAGTGAACGTATGAGAGAAAAGTGAAACTAAACCCTATGTCAACCGGTAAACCCTAGGGTTAAGGGATTAGATTTCTCCACCCTGCCATGTGTCATTTCATATGGAGATGTTACAGGAAATGTCACATTAAAGTGTCACAGAACATCCAGTCCTATCAAATCATAGGGTATGTATGGCGAAAATTAAAGGTAAAACCAAGAATGAAGCTTATGAAGGCTTATAGACCGGTAGTCAACAGAGTAAATTTAACATTACAAAAAAACTATCAGTTTGTCGCACAAAATTTGAAGTAAGATCATCTGAACTGCCATTCTTTCCTGCTTTCATATGCAGGCGAGCGAAAGACTGCCTGCATAAGCCCATGAAAAAGTTTCAGTTGACCTCATATTGCCATCAACCTACAATTTTGCTCTAACTTACAAAAGCAATTGAATTTAAATCCAGTTATATAAACATAGTGTGAAATAGCTCATGCAACGGCCAACTATACATCAGCTTGTATGAGGATAACTCATAACAACTGCTGACAGACTTTCTTTGGCCTCGTTTCCATCATCCTAGCTAATTGAATGATCCAACCTTCTTATCATGCTTGGATAACTCTCTACGTTCTAAATCTTACTAAACAAAAGTACGACTAAGAATTCAGAGGCAGGTGTCTTCATCTTTATTCGGATAACATTCTACTTCTTACCATACAGATACGGTTAAAAATGCACATGCAAGACTATCTTTAACAACATGATATAGTTTGTTCTGATAATAGGATCAGGGTTTGGGTATTTTATGTTATGCAACACAGTCCCTGAAATTCAATATCGGGAGATTATGAATACTTAATAAGAATTCAGACCAAGTCCAATGATCATGATGGTAATGATAAAATTATTATTTGCGAAATCCATTTCTTTATCATCTCTAGACCGAGTATACATTACCTTAGACGCAACATACAACTTGCAATTAGAAATTTCATTGTCAGTATCATTTAATTTAATATAGATAATGTGTTTCAACCACATAATAAATACACAAAACTCGAGCTTCAGTGTGCTCGTACATGTTGGCGTGTAAAGGAGAAAACTGTCCAAAAGAAGTGAATAAAATGATGCAGGGCCAACAATAATATAACTAAGAATATCATGCCCATCATGCTAATGAACATGTAATCTATCTCTGATCCAACATTGCTACCACACACTATAGCAAAAACCACGGTTCTTTAGTCATTTTCGTACTCAACAAGTTTCAGCGGCCAAGAATGAAAAGCGACCATACCACAAAAACTATCATTTCATTAGGCTATTTTCAGAATTCCTTGTATACCACACTGTGATTAAAAAAAGTCACATTTCTGTAAGAATTGACTGTGATGTGCATATGCAAAGGAATTCTCAATAGACAGCAATTACTATCGGCCATATGACTGGCAGATCAAGAGCTTGAATAATTATGTGATAGAGCACCTATCTTGCTCTTATCCCTGGTAAAGGCAAGACAAGCGCTCAAAGAAAACAGAGCAATTATGGGTCCCTTTTTGCAATATAAAAGTTCAAATTTTGAATGTTAAGTACTGTATGAAGCACATAATGAAATAATACAGTCTCTCTGACCAGGGCAAAATTGCAATATTAAATATCCTCCACATATATTATGATCTTAATTCAGGGTAGATTCATCCAACAACTCCCCAATTCTAAGAGGTGGCCCTCGAAATCTAATTGACACAATGACATGATAATGCAATTACCCAAATACTAGCTAAAAGACATCATATTACAAACATTTTACTTAAAAAATGGAAACATCAGATCCTACACAGCTACACATTCCATTAACCATATATTGAGATCTATGCTAAGTTGCAAACTCAATCCAAAGAGGCCTCATTCTCTACATCTTAACTCAAGGGGGAGCCAGCGGTAAGGGTCAGATTGACCTTAGGCTTAATGCCCAAACGATATCACAACGTAATTAAAATTATCAACTTCTCTAGAATCATTTGATAGGAATATTAATGTAGAAAAAAAAAATACCATACAGCTATAACAACCGAAAATTCTGAACAATTCACTCCAATTATACAACTTTATTCGTCCACATTGTTTATAGCTCGATTTAAATCAATTCATTTACCCAAGAAGATATGTAAATAAAAAAATCGAACAAAGAAAACAGCGTACCAGATATTAAGAAGCGCCAACGATGATATTGTTAATAGGAATGAAAATTAACTTCACGAAGAATCCGACGAAACCCATCACGACAAATCCAATTGCAGTACGAGTCGCGACCTTAGTGAATTCTACAAAACACGAACATCATTAAAAAAATCAACATCACCGAAACTAGATTAAATAAATAAGCATCGATCTCTCTGTAAGAGAGGCTTTGCGGAGTAGTACCTTTGCGATCAGGCTTGTGGCAACGCTTGACAAGGCGAATACTATCCTTGGAGAAATCTCTAAGGGGATCGAAAACTGAATCCAAAGCATCCATTGCTATATTTCGAAATTAATTTCTCTTGGAGAAATTGATGCAGAGAATATGAAAAGAAGCTGATTTATATAGTTGAAAGAATGGAGAAAAGGTCAATGACGACACATAAATTACCGGAAGTAGCCCTGATGTGAAGAGCCTTTTACTGAGTACTCTATGAACACGTGCACACTCTTCATTATTTCATTTGAATTCGATGTAATTTACTCCCTATGTTCCAAATTTATTTTCACATCTACGTAGATACGAAGTTTGAGAAAGATTACTTTTTGACTTATTTTTTGTGTAGTATTATATTTTTAGATAATAAATAAATGATAAAGTATGTTAGGTATATTAAAAAGGTGATGACAAATTTGAAATTAAAGTATGTTGGAGGGATATTAATTAGTTGCTTTTTTCTTTTATGGAAGTGTGAAGTTGAATTTGGGATGGAGCTAAACGGAAAGTGTGAAGTTGGGATTAGGGGCGGGCGGTATGGTATACCAAATAATTTGAGCTATACCGTATACCATATCTAAAATATCGGTATTAGAAGGTTTATACCTTTACCATACCGAAAGTTTCGATATGCCAAAGTTCGGTATACCAAAATTTCGGTATAGAAAAATGGTATACATTTTGCTTACCGATATTTATGTAGTCCCTCCGTCCCGCCCATATTGCTACGTTTACTGTAGCTTTTGTGAGAGCTTTATGCAGTCAAACGATGCAGTTTGACCGGGACAGAGGGAGTATACATTATCATATTGATTACTTCGATAAATACCTTCTGTATTGGGCGTTCGATACATGTACTTATCTAATGTATCGTTGAAAAACATCATAATTTATATAAAACAATAATAAAATCCTAAATATACCACAATAAAATTGATTAGAACAAATATGTACATAATTCAACATTACAAATAATATGAGAAACAAATACAATTCAAATTTAGTAACATTAATAAAATATAGAAGTATTAATTTTAAGTCTAATCAAAGTGCATAGGTGTACCTGAGAACTTATAAAACTTAAACCACTACATTCTTGGTTAATAAATAATACATATTCTTACATTAAAATTTTCAATAGTATAAATACAATTATATCCTAAATTTATAACTATAAATCTTATATGTATTCGTGAACCGAATGTGCTCTAAAATTACCCTAAATTTAATAATTTGGTCAATATTCTCAAAACATTAGAGTTTATTATATATATACTCCCTCCGTCCCAAGGTAAGAGTCCCATTTATTTTTGGACACGTGGATTAAGGAGTATTATTATTTAATGTGTAGTGAGTAGTTGTATTAGTGGGTGTGTG
Source organism: Pogostemon cablin (assembly GCA_023678885.1). Lineage (NCBI taxonomy): Eukaryota > Viridiplantae > Streptophyta > Magnoliopsida > Lamiales > Lamiaceae > Pogostemon > Pogostemon cablin. Next base: position 15,573,632 of record CM042979.1, read on the forward strand.
TGCCCTATATTTTAATTGTATTAGTGGGTGTGGGTGGGTCCCATGTGTCCAAAAAAGGGAATGAGATTCTTTGGGTGGGATAACCAAAATGGTAAAATGAGACTCTTACCTTGGGACGGAGGGAGTATATATATATATATATATAAAATTAAAATCATTATATATAAATAAGGATTGTGAATAATATATATACTCCATATATTTTACTTCGGTATTTCGATATATACCAAAATACCGCGATTTTATAAATTTGCATACCTTTATCGTACCAAAATATTCAATACGGTATCATACCTTGCCAAAAATTTCGGTATACCTAAAATTTTGATAAATTCGGTATTTTTCAATATGATAAGTGCGGTATACCAAAATTTCGGTATTTTTCCCCAGCCCTAGTTGGGACCGAGAGAGTATTTCATTTCATGTACTAATTTATGATTATTCTGTAGTGCACCGGGTACACCGGTGCACCTATAATTTATAAGGTAGTTTTTTAAAAGGTAGTCATTTTTATTTTTTAAACTTTTAATTATTTTAATTAATCAAAGGTAGTTATTTATTTAGTTTTGATCTAGTGGTTCATATTAACTAGGTGGACCGGTGCCCCAATTGCACCCTAGTTAGACTCTAATAATTTAATAATTTTTTATGGAGATTATTTACTATAATTTGATGCATTATGCATTAAATATTATTTTACGATAATTGTAGTATGATTTATTAAAGTATCATATATTATTATACATTTAAGGCAGTTTTGGGTGAGACCGTCTTGCAATGAGATTATTTTATATTTTTTTAATTTATAGTATTATTATAAATTGTTTATGAAATAGTAGTTCATTGTAGCAATATTACTTATTATTAATTGTATATCACTTTTCGTTAAAATATTATCACTTCTAATTCGTTTCACGTAAATCATTCCGTAAGCCGATCTCATAAAAGTATTTGAAAATTTTAATGTGATATTAAATTTAACTGAATACACCATACATAATATTATTAAATATAAATATAAAAAAAATTATCTCCTTACAACACGAAGGTATGCTATTATCAAATTAAAAAAAGTGATACTCCCTCCGCCGCCCGCTTCTAAGGTGTCTATTTTTTATTTTTGGTGTCCGCTTCAAAAGTATCCATTTCCCCTATTTAGTAAAAAAAATACACAATATGGCCCACCACTTCCCTCTAATACAATTACCCACTTTACATATAATAATAATACTCCTTAATACATGTGCAATAAATAAACGGACATCTTAAAACCGAACGGAGGGAGTACATGATAAAGAAAAAAAATGATAATTGTTTAATTAAATTATTTTATTAACAATTGGTAGTGTTGAATAAAAAATAATTATATTTTTAATACAAAGTGATATCTGATCAAGAAAAAAAATTACAGTAATGTTTGTACTCCCTCCGTCTCGGACTTATGTTCGCCGACGCTGTAGATACGGAGTTTAAGAAAAGTTACTTTTTGACCAATTTTATTGATTTTTTAGGGGTATTGTGTTATTTTAGGTAATAAATAAATTACTATAAAGTATGTTATGTGTGTTAGGCAAATAGACGATGTAATATAAAGAGGAAAACAAAGAACATGAGTGTCAGGAGTAAAGGTGTGAAAAGAAAATAGCCACAAACGGCGAGGCTATGCAGAGCCAAAAAACTATCGAAATATAAAGTATTCGAAGTTCATATCATTGAACATCAGGTTGTGAACTAAATTTAGAGCTGAATTATGCCAGTCAAAGTCCCCTCCAATATCTGATAAAGCATTCGCAACTATGTTTCCTTCACGAAATATGTGTGATACATGGAAGTTCATGTTCGTAATGATATCCCTTGATCTCCTCCATCTCGCAAACAATCTCCAAGGGATCTTTGGTGTGGGGTCAGTTAGAGCATACAAGACATACATGGAATCCATTTCAAGCCATAGAGAATTCCATTCCTTACCATGAGCCAGCTCAATCGCTGTGAAAGCTGCTGCCATTTCTGCTTCAAAGGCAAAACAGGTGTCGTATCCACATGTGAAGGTGCCTCTCGCAAAGCCGTTGCTGTTTCTGAAGATGCCAGCCCCAGAAATAGTTCTAGGAGCCCCCGAAGCATGGCCATCTGTATTGACTTTGATCCATCCAGGCGGCGGGGGTTGCCAAGGTAGAGACATAATGCTCGGAGCTTTCTTGGGTACTCCTTTTACGCCAAAAAAATACAAAGTAGCTAAGTCTTGCATAGTGTTACTCATCGTTCCAATAGATAATCTTTCTGTTTCTTTGATGAGCGACATAAGGATCGCCTTCACTCCAGATATTCTCAAAAGGGGGCAATGCCCATCCGATTCCAACTCCATATTTAATCTATCATTTCTAGTACTCCAAATAACCCAAAAATAAGTAACAATTGCTACCCTCCATAAATTCATGATTTGTGTACTTCCCTTCATATTAATAGCTTGATGCAAGAAACCCACAAAGCCTTGATCCAAAGGGATGATACCTTCGAATCCAAAGCCTGCCAATACGTACCGAAGTATTTCAGAAGAAATCCTGCAATGAAGAAAAAGATGATCACCAGTTTCAACGTCAGATTCACACAAGTAGCAGCGTGAAGGGCCATGGAAACCCCTATTCACCAGGGCATCCCATGTGGTGAGTACACTCCTAATAACTTTCCAAAGGGTAAGAGACCTCCAGGGTGGAATAAAATCAGTCCATATCCTTGAACCCCAATTAGGAGCAATAAAAATAGCACGTGTATGCATGTATGCGATCTTAGATGCGACTTTTCCCTGCAGCGATTTTTCCAAAACCTGCGATCAATGAGATTAGGTGACATTCTAGTTGCAAGTATCAAATCAACAATGAGCGGGAAAGCATCAGTGAATTCCCGAGTAAAATGCCAGTCCCAATCGTACAGATAATCCCCAATAGTCTGATCATAGTGATGTATGTATTCCGTAGGGATTCCAACCAAGTCCGCTATCGATTTACCAATCCAATTGTCAAGCCAAAAATGGACTTTAGAATCATATCCAATCACCTAAACCTCCTTCTCTAAGAAACGACGAATGTGTGGCAAGCAAGCGGACCATACTGATGAAGGGATGTAAGAATCTTTCAGTTTACTCCCCTTATGCCAATGATTACGCAGAAGCTCAAGAGAGGGCTTGTTGAGTATGTGAATGTCCCACGAGAGTTTTATAAGGTAGGCATCATTGGCAGCAGCCATGGATCTGATGCTGAGGCCACCTTCCATAGTAGGGCAGCAAACGCGTTTCCATGCAACTGTGAAATAATGCTGCTTAGAAACATCCCCAGTCCAGATAAAGTTTCTGCATGCCTTCTCAATTCTTTTCAAATGATATCTTGGCCATATGTATATCATCATAGCATGTACAGAAGATGAGATAATAATGGAGTTCACAAGGCATATTATCCCCGCCATGGAAAGGGTATTCCCCTTCCATCTCTGGAATTTGGACAGGATGTTGTCCATTGCATCCCTAAAGTATATTCCTTTAGTAGCACCTCTGAAAATAGGGATGCCAAGATACTTGAATGGAAGGCTTCCTTCCGGAATAAGAAGCTCTTGCATGATTCTAGCCTTAATCCTTTCACTAGCATTTTTCCAAAGAAGACCCTCGACTTTGATGGATTGAAAGTCTGTCCTGAGATGTTGACATATCCTGTAAGAGCCTGCTGTAACCCATTGATGGAGGTATCATCTGCCTTACAAAATAACATAATATCATCAGCGTAAAACAGATAAGAATGTAAGAAGCATCCACGATTCCCTCTTGCTCTTGATATAAAACCCTCATTCAAAAGCTTAACCATCCAGAGCCCAAGAACCTCCTCTGCAATACAAAACAATAAGAGAGATAGAGGATCTCCTTGCCGAACTCCCTGTGCACAATCAAAAAACCCTTTAGGGCTGCGTTGATGAGAATGGATATCTTAGCAGAAGAAAAATAGCCTGGATCAAATTCATAAAATGCAAAGAAAATCCCATGCGCTTAAGAACTTCAATAAGAAAATCCCATCTGATTGTGTCGAATGCGTTTCAGATCTATCTTGTAAGCCACACTTCCATCAGGAGAATTATTGAAGAAAAAATTACAAAGATTAATTGGCCTGAAATATTCCACCTTCACAGCACCTTCAACCTTGGGGATAAGAACCACAAAATTGCAATTGATTCCGGAGGGTATAGTTGCATGAATGAAGAAATATTGAATAGCCTCACATAGGTTATTACCAATGATGTGCCAACACTTGTGATAAAAGCTACCACCGAAGCCATCAGGCCCCGGGGCACTATCCGCTGACAGCTCCATAATGGCTTTCTCAATTTTGTCAGTAAAAGGCATGCGGGTACGAAGTTGATTATCAAAATCATCCACTGTATGTCCAACAAAATCCAACACCCCCCAATCTGGTGCATCGTTTGGACGCTTGAATAGATTGGTGTAGTAGTTAACCACATGAGCACTAAAAGCCTCGATGTCGTCTGAACTGTTACCATCTATAAGCATTGTTTTGATACTTGCTCGTGTCTTCATAGTGCGTTGGTTTGGATGGAAAAAATAGAATTTTGATCTCCATCCTTGAGCCAAGCAGTCCTATGCTTCTGCGACTAAAATTGGTGTTGTTCCAAGAGTTTATCATTAAGCGAAAGATGAGCATCAACTTCCTCCAAGAAAAGCTCCCAACTATCGCCTTCTTGCTTAACTTGCCTCTGAATTGATTGAAAATGACAAAAGGTAGCCTCAACGCCATCAAAAATGTTGCCAAACTCACGAGAATTCTAATTTTTTATATCCAGTTTGAGCCGTCGAAGCTTAGCAGCGAATCTTGAGATAGGATTGGAAGAACTTAAAGATTTACACCAAGAAGTCGCAGCCATCACGAAGAACCCTATATCATTAAGCCACATAGCCTGAAACCTGAAGGGCCTCGATAAATAAGCGTTCATGCTGCAGCTTAATATGATCGGATTATGATCCGAGCTATGCCTTGCATAAGCTGTCAAAGCCACTGAATCCCAGGCATCCCATAGCTCATCAGTGACCAAAGCGCGATCAATCCTTGATGCCCTCATGTCTCTGGTTGTTGATCTGCTGACCCACGTGTATTTAGCACCATGTAACTGAAGATAATGCAGTCCCGTAACTTTCAAAAATTCTCTGAACTCCATAGAGCTAAGATTATCATGTCTGACCGCATTGAGCCTCTAATGCATACCCAAAGTAGTATTGAAATCTCCCATGATGATAGTATTCTGATTCATATAAGAGGAGATGTCAAACCAGAGCTCTCTTCGACTAATATGGTCATTACTAGCATGAACGAAACCACATTTGTAGTTCTTAGAGTTATAAGTATAATCATAAATATTAATTTGAGAAGAGTTAAACACTTCTCGAATGTTAATGATGTATCTCTTGTTGCAAAATATCCACAAGTTGGGTCTAAGACCTTTCCTGTTATTAGTACCAACAATAGATAGACGCAATCCACCCCAAAAATGAGCAGGGATAGAAGATATCAAGACCTTAGGTTCAGCAATGCCAAGCCATAGAGGGTTATGGCGTGAACAAAGCCTTTTAAGAGCCGATTGAGAATTATCATTCCCAATCCCCCTGATGTTCCAGAAGAGAGATTTCATTTTTTGCGGGTGGTCTTTCCGTGCTTCGGCGGATCTTTTTTCAAATCTTTCCAACCCTTAGTGGCTGTAGCTATCATGCTCTTTTGCTCCTTGGTTTTAGTTTCAACATGCTTAACCCCTGGAGCGCGTGATCTAGTCGTAGGTGCCTCCGGCCTGACAAAATGAGTTGCACTGTATTTGGTACCAATTACAGACGTAGGTTCCACGATAGTTGATAACGTCATGTCCCCACTCCTTGGAGGGCTGGAAACTGCAAGCGGAGTTGGCTCTTCCTCTCGGATGACTAATGCCATTCTATTTGCCTCCTCATCATCCAACTCGCTGTCATCAAAATTCTCTCGTTGAGAGCCTTCATTAACATCACTGATGCTTCTCTTATCATCAGTGGTGTCACTCTCCTTATCAGTATCATCGTCAACCTCCTCAGCCTTGGATTCCACATCCACTTCATCTTCCAATTCAGGTTTGTCAGCTTCAGTGTCACTGACATGCTTATCCCCAATGCCCTGTTCAACTTCAGTGTCACTAACATTCTTGTCCCCAGTGTCCCGCTATTCGTGTGGATCCTCGCCATCATCATCAGCTAGGTCTCGGAATGAATTAGATACATTCACTGGATTAAGTAAAGTATCTTTCTTTGTCCAGGTTTTCTTTGGGATAAAAAAATCATCGATTTTATCTCACTCTTTCGAGTTACCTGTTTCCTTCTTCGGTTATCTCTCTTGTCTTTCTTATTTGCACATGATTCCACATCATGGCCAAGTATATGACAGAACTTACAGTAATTAGGTATATATTCATATCCGAAAGAAATTCTAATGACTGTCTCTGAAGTGTCTATGCTCATCATCTTCGGGAGTTCTTCCAAGATGTCAGCCTCAACTAACACCCTAGCAAAATACCCTGTGGAGCCATTCATAGCTCTCTCATCAAGACGTATAGGAGCTCCAACCACCGAAGCAATTTTCTTAATAACTTCTTCATGCCAAAGCTCCATGGGGAGCTCATATATGGGCACCAGCGACAAATATTTACAAACTCAATATTTAATGTTATTTGATATGAAATAATAATTTAACTTGAAGAACTTAAACTTTCGATTCTATACATGAATTAGTTTTTCAACATCTTATTCTCTAGAGTTAAATCGATTCAAGAGTACTTGAATCGTCGATGCTCTTTCACTTGAACAATACTTGAATCAATACTTTAGAGGTAGATCTTAAAGAATACTTGAATCAATTGTTAAGAGATAATACTTGAGTTGATTTTTTTCCTCTTGAAGAATCGATTCTTAGTAAATTGATTCAAGAATACTTGAATCGATCCTCTTACTCTTAAAAAATTGATTTTTAAGATGCATATCTATTTATTTTAATCGATTCTCTTCCTTTTGAAGAATCGATTCTTAAGAGGTGAATCGATTCAAGAATACTTAAATCAATTCTCTTCCTCTTGAAGAATACTTGAATCAATTTTTTAGAGGTAGATCGAATCTCTACTTGATTTGCTTTTTTATTAAAATAAATTTTTATACTTTCATAAATCAATTCTGTAGAGGAACTTGAACAAAGCTCATATTCGTCTTGGAGAATCGAATGTGTGTTCATAGAATGAATAACCAAGAAGTCTTATTTATAGGTGGGGTGAGAGGAAATATTATATGGAATATTCTTTTTTCCCTTTATATATATGATTTAATTTGATATTAATTAATTAATTAATTTATTGCATTAAAAGATTTAGTAATTAATTAATGATACCCAAATAAATAAATAAAATATTAAAAATTTAATCATTATTAGAAATAAGAAAGAAATTATTTTAAAAAAATATTAAATAAGAAAATTAATTAAAAGTAAATAATATAATATAATATATATATATATATAATATAAATAAAATTAATTTATACTCCCTCCGTCCCAACACAGTTTTCACATTTCCTCATTTATCCGTCCCAACACAGTTTTCAAACCCTAAAAAAGGAAAAAAAAAACATAACAAAAATATCCTAACATAATCTCTTATTTTCAAAAATGCCATCATATCTTTTATACATTTAAAATACTAATTATATACATAAACATATTTAACATATTTAAGTTAACAAAATTACCCTAACCCAACCCAACCCAAATCAAAATATTAAAAGCCAACAGATTCAACTGCTAATAATCATCTTCAAACTCAAGATCCACCTCTCTCTCTCTCTCCTTCACACGGCTCATTATCATCTTCAAACTCCCTCTCTCCCCCTCACACTGCTCATTATCATCTTCAAACTCAAGATCCACCTCTCTCTCCCCCTCACACTTAGATCCCAACCCCATCACTCTCGTCGAACGACGAGCTGCCGGATCCGACTCCAGCCGCCATAATTCATCGTCGTCTCCCCTCCACCACCCTCGCCGGATGCATCATCAGATATGCCATAATCGTCATCGTTTCCCCCACCACCCTCACCGGATGCACCGTCGGATCTGACTCTAGCCGCCATCGATCAGATCTGCTTCAACTCTACCCACATCGGTCAGATATGCGTCCGCTCTACCCAGGCTGGTCAGTCATCCCTCACCATAGGAGTATTAGTGGTTGATAGTGATGATGGGCTGTTTCAATAATCAGATTGCATGTGAAATCTGAAAGAAGAAAGAGAAGATAGGACTGGATCTGGATGGAGTCGACCGTGGCATTTGAAGAATCCAAAGAATTTGGGACCATTTATATCTTTGTATGCTTTTGTATTCCCAAATTCCTCTCCTCTTTGTAAAATTTCCAAAACCATCGAGAGGTATTTGGTCAATGGTGGTTGCTTTGGTTCTTTGATTCGGTGTTTCTCATTTTCTTTTAAAATTAAATTATATTTATTGAGTAAAGGTGTGGGAGGAGGGTTAGGCAGACTGTAGTTGAGATTAATTTTAATTACTAAAGTTAGTTCCTTTGCATATTATATCTGAATGTACAACTTTACCCTTAAGAAAGTAAGCTTGACCAGTCAAAAATGTGAACAGAAATTTTTTTTGTAACAGTATATGTGAAAGCTCCGTTGGGACGGAGGGAGTATATAATATTCTTTTAAATATTCTTAAATTTGTAATGAATTTATTAATTTTATTTTTTTATTTAATTTTATTAAATCCAAATTATATAAACCACTAAAGAAAATAAATTTTATAATTCACATGTCATAATTAAATAATTAAGATATATTTAAATAAATACTCCCTCCGTCCCAAAATTGATTGCACTGTTATTGTAGATACGGAGTTTAAGAAATGTTGACTTTTTAGGGGTATTGTGGTATTTTTAGGTAATAAATAAATTATAAAGTATGTTATGTGTGTTAGGTGAGTGTGGTAAAGTTGTAATTAAAATGAACTTTTAGGGGTGGGGATTGATGTGATATTTCCTTTTTTGGAAAGGTGCAATCTATTTTGGGACTGATAAATATGGAAAGTGTGCAATCAATTTTGGGACGGAGGGAGTAAATATTAATGTACTAACTTTAAAAAATTAACAAATATTTACAAACTCAATTTTAATGTTATTTGATATGAAATAATGATTTGACTTAAAGAATTTAAGCTTTCGATTCTATACATGAATTAGTTTTTCAACCTTTTATTCTCTAGAGGTAAATCAATTCAAAAGTACTTGAATCATCGATCCTCTTTCACTTGAAGAATACTTGAATTAATACTTTAGAGTTAGATCATAGAGACTTGAATCAATTCTTAAAAGGTAATACTTGAATCGATTTTTTTCTCTTGAAGAATCGATTCTTAAGATGTAAATCGATTCCAGAATACTTGACTCGATCCTCTTACTCTTGAAAAATCAATTTTTAAGATGCAAATCTCTTCAAGAATACTTTAATCGATTCTCTTCCTTTGAAGAATCGATTCTTAAGAGGTAAATCGATTCAAGAATACTTGAATCAATCATCTTCCTCTTGAAGAATACTTGAATCAATTTTTTAAAGGTAGATCGAATCTCTACTTGATTCGCTTTATCGAAATATATTTTTATACTTTCATAAATCAATTATGTAGAGGAACTTGAAGAAATCTCATATTCCTCTTGGAGAATCGAATGTGTACTTAGAATAAATAACCAAAAAATCTTATTTATAGGTGGGGTGAGAGAAAATATTACATGTAATATTCTTTTCCCTTTATATATATATGATTTAATTTGATATTAATTAATTAACTTATTGCAATAAAAGATTTAGTAATTAATTAATGATCCCCAAATAAATAAATAAAATATTAAAAATTTAATCATTATTAAAAATAAGAAACACATTATTTAATAAAAAAATATTAAATAAGGAAGTTAATTAAAGGTAAATAAGGAAAATATTAAAAAAAGTATTAAAAATCTAAAAAATTGAGAAAATTACACTTCACATTAGAGCGCTCTAGAAACGACACGTCAGCAAGAAAACTTTCTGCTATAGTATACTTTATATATATATATATATATATATATATATATATATTACATCATTATTCTGTGAGGAGGCACGACAACACAATCATCCTACACCTTACAAGAGGGGATCACCCCCAACTATCATCCACATCCTTTCCTCCATTCATTCATTACTTTGAAGATTCGTCTGCTGAATCAAGAGGAAAACCAAGAGGAGGATTCAAGATGGAGAAGGACGCGATGACTCCCGCATCTGGGATTTTATTCGTTTCTTAATTTATTTTATATTTTCCGGACATATGGGTAAGATCTATCCAACCCCATGATTGTTCTTCGAAACATCATGGGCTAGAACTATTTTGGTAGATCTAGGTTTTTGAAAGTTTTATGAATTAATTAAACTTTCGTGTGTATACTTCGTACAACATTACTTGTGGATTTATTTTATATAAGACTATGCATTTTTAATTCATACTCAGAGTTGTTTTGTATATCATTAACTGTTATGTAGAGTCTGAAACATATCTTGGTTATTGATTGAGTGCGTTCACTACTGAGTAGGATTTCATGTTATGATTCTAAGTGAGGGGACTCCGAAATTTCATTAGAACTATCTTATATGAATACTTATTAATTGAATTGAATTCGGGTTAGTAAGTAGGATAAAGAGGATAATTTTATAGTACTTATAAAGGGAGATCATATTGGGTTAGAGTACCAGTTGGCCAGGAAAATAATTGATACTGATAATACCAAGAAAGGGGGTTGAAATTATATCTCTTGCTCCAAAATTATTCACACTTGTTACACTCATATTTACTTGTGTCTATAGAGCAGATTTGTATGGTTTAGTGATGCATCCATATTCCACAATGCATAGTCGGACATTGATACACGAAAGGGAAATTAATGAGTTAAACCGAATTACCCTAGGGCTACCTATTCTCCTACTTGATTCACTTTCGTATTTTCCTAGTTTCTTATTTATTTTATTTGTTATTTAAATTAATTGTTAAGTAGTTGATAATTAAAATCCCAACTTTTATTGTCATTCGTCTTAATTAATTAGTAAATAATTAAATTGATAATACGCCGTCCTTTGGGTTTGATATTTAACTTGATTGCTTGCTTAAGTTGCAATTGATATCCTTAATACTTGGGGATTAATTTTGCGTGTAAAGAAAACGCGCATCTATGACCAAAATGGAAAAAAAACCCTCTTTAAATGGGATGGATGGAGTATATAATCAGCATGTAGAACATAGCTGAGATTTTTTTTTTCTTTAGTTATTTCTGTTTTTGTCTTTCTGAATCAGTAATGATAATGTCAAAGGTAATTTTAATAAAATGTTACTATCTTTTTCTTTCCCCCTATATTGCCTAATGGTTAATAATTAGGTTACTCTTTTGGAATTTATTAGGTTACCCTTTAAAATGAATTGGATTACTCTTTGATTTGAGACTCCGATTTTTTAACAATAAAGTCTTTTTTATAATGACTTAATTGGATTATTCTATAAAAATAATTAGGTTTAATTGGATTATTCTATAAAAATAATTAGGTTACTCTTTGGAATTTATTAGATTATTTTTTATAATGAATTGAATTACTCCTTCATTTAAGATTCCAATTTTCTAACAATAAAATCTTTTTTATAATGAATTAATTGGACTACTCTATAAACATAATTAAATTACTCTTTGAATCAGGTTACTCTTTATAATGAATTGGATTATTCTCTCATTTGAGACTCCGATTTCCTAACAATAAAGTCTTTTTTATAATGAATTAATTGGACTACTCTATAAAAATAATTAGGTTACTCTTTAGAATTTATCAAGTTATTCTTATAATGAATTAGATTACTCTCTCATTTAAGACTCCGATTTCCTAACAATAAAGTCATTTTTATAATGAATTAATTGGACTATTAAAATCCAAATTTTGATGAAAACATCCAAGATTGTCAATTTTTTTTAATTCTTTAGGCCCAAGCGAACTTGGAGGAAACGGAACATCAGCAACGTCTTCTGACATTTTCACGTTTCATGTTGAGGGCCTGAGGCGAAAATTTTGAGGTAAAGACGAGCAAGCCGACGGGAGGGGCTGCGAACCCAAAACAACCAGCAACTAGGATCTGTACTTCTCTCAATCTTTGTAAAGCTTTTAAATTTTACAGATCAGCTTCAAATTGCTAACAAGAACACCAACAATTAAATGAAATTATTACAAGATTGAACAATAGATCATTTGAAAAGACATTTAACAAGGCAAGACTAATTCTCATTCTCCTTTTGAAAGCATTTATTCAGTGAAGACGAAGAATTACCTACTTTCTGAGACCAATTTAAAACTTATAAATGGAACAACACAGACGCATTAATTATTCCACTACATTCTGCGAAATCTTTAACCCCTTTTACCTGATGAACACGCTGAAAAAATTGAAAAGCAAACGGAAAAGGAGAAAAAAGTATGGAGAAGAAAATGGAGGAGATTAAGATATAGTATGTATGGTAGAAGATTTTTACTCCCCTGTTTTGCTTTCATGTTCAGAAAGACAAGAAGAGCATGGATAAGACGGCAGAAGACGATAAAGGCGTACGACGAGGCCGCACTGGTGCAGTCCCAGAGGGAAAGGAATTATTGTAGGAGCGCTTGTGGGAGGGAAAGAAGGAGATGGCAGTGCCAATGTTCGGGGATCAGCGATTTATTTGGGGGATCTTCTTGAGAAAGACCAAATTTCTCCATTTTAATCCTATGCAAAGATGTGAGATCTGGTTCCACCATGGTCGTAGCAGAGAGGGGAAGGAGTCGGAGTAGGAGCGCTTGTGGGAGGGAAAGACGGAGATGATGGCCGCGCAATTTGGGGATCTTCTTGAGAAAACCCAGATTTCTCTATTTTAATCCATGTGCTGAGATGTAAGATCCGATTCTACCAAATATTGGTAGGACCGGTTGCACTGTAGTCTCTCTCAAATATTATATATACTAATTAATTTTTTTCATAATTAATTATTCAATTTTTTAAATTAGTTGCAATTAGCAGGGCCTTAAAAAAACTTAAATTGATCAGTGGATAATCCGTCTCACGAATTAGGAGGCGCATTACTGGATGCTGGAATTTTGTGTGAGATTCATTGTATACAATCCGGTGCATTATCAGTCTTCAACTTAACCGGGGTGATATTCTGATCTTATATAGAAATGAAAACATAAATGTATGTAGTAACTTGTACGATAGTTCATAGAGGGCTTGGTTGAGTTGAGGAATATTTGATCAGAGCCAACCAACCCCAAGCCAGGGCCTTTTATTCATAATCATAGTATGTGGCTATCACTCCTACTTCTACTTCTCATTTGAGTATCACATTGTTGGCATCATATATGAAGTAGGTATGCGCTTTATCCGTAAGTCGATCTCACTTAAGTCCTTGCCTTAATTAATTTGGGTTTATGGATATCTTTAAAATTTGAGATATTAATAATTTAATAAGAATATTTATGTCATATTAATAAAATATTTTAGTTTTAATTGTTTATAGGATATTACTAATAAATTTGGAGGTGCAAATACCGCCCAAGTTTATAGTAATATTTATAACTATAAGACTGCTTTGCGGCTCTCTATTTTGAGTTAGTATCAGTCCCCTTCCATCCTATTTTACGTTTAAGTTAAAGAAATCATAACCACATAGTATGAAAAAGAAGGAAAAAAAAAAAGCCAAATTATGGTATGTCAATAACAAACATAACAAAAGATATACTAAAACAACATACTAGATAATTACATAGTGAAACTCAGTTTACCCAAGAATTGAACATCCTTGTCTCCTCCTCCCTCCGTTGGTTCCTTCAAAGATATAGTTCCTTTACTAAAAGGTACTACCTCCGTCCCAAAGAGAAATTCACAGTTACGGAATTTAAGAAAAGAGTGACGCTTGCGTGCGCCCGGTCGCACGGAAACACATTTCGTGCGCCTTTAGAAATTTAGTATTATGGGTAATGGTACATTGCTTTGGTCTAAAGGGTATACACTTTAATTAATAAAAGGTACATCATTTTGTTCTAAAGGGTATACTTTTCATTAATATTTTTTTTTTCTTTAGAAAATAAAGGGTACACATTTTTATACTAAAGGGTATACAATTTAACACAAAATTCTAAAGGCGCACGGAGTGTTGTCTATGCGCCCAGATACACACAATAATTTTCTTTAGAAAATAAAGGGTACACATTTGTATACTAAAGGGTATACAATTTAACACAAAATTTTAAAGGCGCACGGATGGTCCGTGCGCCCTGGTGCACAAGAGTTTTTGCCTTAAGAAAATGTTGCTTTTTGCTTTACTTTTAGGGGTAGTTTAGTATTTTTAGGTAATAAAAAATTATAAAGTAAGTTATGTGAGTTTTAAATGAGTGGCAATTTTTAAATTAAAGTGTGTTGTGGGGTTATTGATTTGTGTGAATTTTCTTATTTGGGGGTGTGAACTTGTTTATGGGACGGACAAAAATAGAAAATATGAATTTGTTTATGGGATGGGTGGAGTATAACTTTTAAGGCTAATTATCATGTACACTTGGGTGCACCATACACCCACTTTCAGAAATTTATACACTAATGAATAAAAAAAATATTTGTTAACGAATTTTTTGTTAGTTTTTTTAATTAAAAATTAAATGTAGAAAACCTATATAATTATTAAAAAAATATGTATACACTATAGAATAAAATAAAATAAAAGTTATATACATGGGTGCACGCTTGAACCCGGGGTGCACCGAATATCAAATTAACATTTAATACTAAATGTACAACTTTCGAAAAGTATGGGATTTGAGGACACGATATCAATGCACGCAAGTTCTAGCCATTACAAAATTATAAATATATCGGTAGCAGAGTTTAAACAAAGTTTAAAAAATTGTAAATATATCTATAGAAGAGTTTATAAACAAAATCTCTTGTGAGATGATAAACATGTGAAACGGGTCGACCAATTGTTAATGTATGCTTGATATATTAGTAAAATATGTTAATTCGTAGTTAAAGTATGTTTTTTAAAATATTATGAATAATGAATTAAAGTATGTTTTTAAAGTGATACTGTACGATTTATTACAAACATACATTAATTAACAATAAACATACTTTATCTATATAACAACTATACTTTAATAATAATTTATCTATATAACAACTATACTTTAATAATGAATCGACCATCTTATGATCTGTCTCACAAATACTCATCTCATAAGAAAATATCTCATTTTTGTTATTATTTTCATATATTAAAATTTTGTAAATATATCTATAGCAGACTTTATCCTAATTTAGCCAACCATTAATCCTATAATTAACTTTATATTACTCCCTCCGTCCGCCCGAAAGGTCCACATTTTGCCATTTTGGGCGTCCGCACCAAAGGTACACATTTCTCTTTTTAAACATATGAGACTCACACACATCACTAATACAATAAATTTATGGGACTCATTCACCACACTAATACAACTACCAACTACACCTTAAATAATAATACTCCTTAATCCACGTGCAAAAAGAAAATGTCCACCTTTGTGGTGGACGGAGGGAGTACAACTTAGGATGGCACTTTTTTGCCATTAATTAATCCTATAATTAACTTTAAATCACAACCGTAGACCCCACATACCAAGAGGTCGCTTTGATGCAGTATACCACGTAATACCACGTTTGTCTCGATGTATTCATAATATTTATGATCCAGTATTATTTTGACCCAGTATTAATAATACTTTTTTCTTGGTATTATGTATGTCACCTCAAGAGGTGGGATACACAATACCACAATTTAATACATAGGTATTAAATGTAATTTTACCATTATACCTTTATCCAATAATAATTAAAATTAATAATTAATTAATGATAATTAATAATAATATCAATAATAATAATAATTAATAATAATAATAATTAATAATTATTATTATTATTAATAAATAATAATAGTTAGTATTAATATTAATAATAATTAATAATAAATAATAATAATAATTATTAAAATAATAATAATTAATAAGTATTAATAATAATATTATTATTTAATAAAAATAATAATAATATTAATAATAATAAATAAATAAAAATAAAAATAACAACAACAACGACGACGACGACAACAACAACAACAATAATAAGGGAGTAAATATGTCAATTACTTATTATTCCATTTGTAATACTCAATAACAAACCTAAAATAACTAATACCTAGTTATCAACCATCTCATTTTTCCATAATAACAAACAATAATACAATTAATCACAAGTCAAACGAATCCCATTATACACAATCCCTATATATCACATACCCACCAGCAAACGACCTCCAAGAGTAAATTAAAAAATAAAAGTAGACAAAAATTGATGTTTTAAAAATTAGTCGGCCAAAAAATGATTAAGGTGTCAATAAGGGTGAGTTCCTCCTAATAATAAACAAATTTTAAAATTATAATACTCTCCGTCCCATTAAAGTTAGTATAATTTTTTTAGGCACGGAGATTAAGGAATATAATAATTTAATGTAAAGTGAAATAAAGTGAAGTGAGAGAAATAATATTTAATGGGTAGTTGGTAGTTGTATTAGAGGTGATATGTAGGACCCATGAGTAGAATAATTATTTTTATGTGGGTTCCATATATTAAAAAGGAAATGTGTCAACTTTAGTGGACAAACCAAAAAGAAAAATGTGTCAACTTCTATGGGACGGATGGAGTATTTTTTAACAATTTTTAAAATTAAAGTCCAATATTAGATTTATTTTGTTGTATGACTTATTTTTTTTACTGTGAAAGTTACTTTGTAATGAATACGTAATAAATAAATGAAAAAAAGTGACTTATCTATGAACCTATGGAATATAATGCACCTCGATTGGGTAGTAAAATTCATCAACTAAACATTCAATCAAAGCATCGGGTATGCAACTTTGGTGTGACATCTCTTGTTCTACCCAATTGGATGAGTGAACGTATGTGACATCTCTTGTGCCACCCAAAGTTGTGACATCTCTTGTTCTACCCAATTGGATGAGTGAACGTATGTGACATCTCTTGTGCCACCCCCATTGGATGAGTGAACGTATGAGAGAGAAGGGAAACTAAACCCTATGTCAACCGGTAAACCCGTTAAGGGATTAGATTTCTCCACCCTGCCATGTGTCATTTCATATGGAGATGTTACAGGAAATGTCACATTAAAGTGTCACAGAACATCCCGTCCTATCAAATCATAGGGTATGTATGGCGAAAATTAAAGGTAAAACCAAGAATGAAGCTTATGAAGGCTTATAGACCGGTAGTCAACAGAGTAAATTTAACATTACAAAAAACTATCAGTTTGTCGCACAAAATTTGAAGTAAGATCATCTGAACTGCCATTCTTTCCTGCTTTCATATGCAGGCGAGCGAAAGACTGCCTGCATAAGCCCATGAAAAAGTTTCAGTTGACCTCATATTGCCATCAACCTACAATTTTGCTCTAACTTACAAAAGCAATTGAATTTAAATCCAGTTATATAAACATAGTGTGAAATAGCTCATGCAACGGCCAACTATACATCAGCTTGTATGAGGATAACTCATAACTGCTGACAGACTTTCTTTGGCCTCGTTTCCATCATCCAAGCTAATTGAATGATCCAACCTTCTTATCATGCTTGGATAACTCTCTACGTTCTAAATCTTACTAAACAAAAGTACGACTAAGAATTCAGAGGCAGGTGTCTTCATTTTTATTCGGATAACATTCTACTTCTTACCATACAGATACGGTTAAAAATGCACATGCAGGACTATCTTTAACAACATGATATAGTTTGTTCTGATAATAGGATCAGGGTTTGGGTATTTTATGTTATGCAACACAGTCCCTGAAATTCATTATCGGGAGATTATGAATACTTAATAAGAATTCAGACCAAGTCCAATGATCATGATGGTAATGATAAAATTATTATTTGCGAAATCCATTTCTTTATTATCTCTAGACCTAGTATACATTACCTTAGACGCAACATACAACTTGCAATTAGAAATTTCATTGTCAGTATCATTTAATTTAATATAGATAATGTGTTTCAACCACATAATAAATACACAAAACTCGAGCTTCAGTGTGCTTGTACATGTTGGCGTGTAAAGGAGAAAATTATCCAAAAGAAGTGAATAAAATGATGCAGAGCCAACAATAATATAACTAAGAATATCATGCCCATCACGCTAATGAACATGTAATCTATCTCTGATCCAACATTGCTACCACACACTATAGCAAAAACCACGGTTCTTTAGTCATTTTCGTACTCAACAAGTTTCAGCGGCCAAGAATGAAAAGCGACCACACCACAAAAACTATCATTTCATTAGGCTATTTTCAGAATTCCTTGTATACCACACTGTGATTAAAAAAAGTCACATTTCTGTAAGAATTGACTCTGATGTGCATATGCAAAGGAATTCTCAATAGACAGCAATTACTATCGGCCATATGACTGGCAGATCAAGAGCTGAATAATTATGTGATAGAGCACCTATCTTGCTCTTATCCCTGGTAAAGGCAAGACAAGCGCTCAAAGAAAACAGAGCAATTATGGGTCCCTTTTTGCAATATAAAAGTTCAAATTTTGAATGTTAAGTACTGTATGAAGCACATAATCAAAGAATACAGTCTCTCTGACCAAGGCAAAATTGCAATATTAAATATCCTCCACATATATTATGATCTTAATTCAGGGTAGATTCATCCAACAACTCCCAATTCTAAGAGGTGGCCCTCGAAATCTAATTGACACAATGACATAAACAGGGCAAGATGATAATGCAATTACCCAAATACTAGCTAAAAGACATCATATTACAAACATTTTACTTAAAAAATGGAAACATCAGATCCTACACAGCTACACATTCCATTAACCATACATTGAGATCTATGCTAAGTTGCAAACTCAATCCAAAGAGGCCTCATTCTCTACATCTTAACTCAAGGGGGAGCCAGCGGTAAGGGTCAGATTGACCTTAGGCTTAATGCCCAAACGATATCACAACGTAATTAAAATTATCAACTTCTCTAGAATCATTTGATAGGAATATTAATGTAGAAAAAAAAAACAATACCATACAGCTATAACAACCGAAAATTCTGAACAATTCACTCCAATTATACAACTTTATTCGTCCACATTGTTTATAGCTCGATTTAAATCAATTCATTCACCCAAGAAGATATGTAAATAAAATAAAAAAATCGAACAAAGAAAACAGCGTACCAGATATTAAGAAGCGCCAACGATGATATTGTTAATAGGAATGAAAATTAACTTCACGAAGAATCCGACGAAACCCATCACGACAAATCCAATTGCAGTACGAGTCGCGACCTTAGTGAATTCTACAAAACACGAACATTATTAAAAAAATCAACATCACCGAAACTAGATTAAATAAATAAGCATCGATCTCTCTGTAAGAGAGGCTTTGCAGAGTAGTACCTTTGCGATCAGGCTTGTGGCAACGCTTGACAAGGCGAATACTATCCTTGGAGAAATCTCTAAGGGGATCGAAAACTGAATCCAAAGCATCCATTGCTATATTTCAAAATTAATTTCTCTTGGAGAAATTGATGCAGAGAATATGAAAAGAAGCTGATTTATATCGTTGAAAGAATGGAGAAAAGGTCAATAAGCGGTGACGACACATAAATTACCGGAAATAGCCCTGATGTGAAGAGCATTTTACTGAGTACTCTATGAACACGTGCACACTCTTCTCCATTATTTCATTTGAATTCGATGTAATTTACTCGTTCCAAATTCATTTTCACATCTACGCTAGATACGAAGTTTAAGAAAGATTACTTTTTAACTTATTTTTTGGGTAGTATTATATTTTTGGGTAATAAATAAATGATAAAGTATGTTAGGTATGTTAAAAAGATGATGACAAATTTGAAATTAAAGTATATTGGAGGGATACTAATTAGTTGTTTTTTTCTTTTATGGAAGAGTGAAGTTGAATTTGGGATGAAGCTAAATGGAAAGTGTGAAGTTGGGACTAGGGGTGGGCGGTATGGTATACCGAAGAATTTGAGCTATACTGTATACCATATCTAAAATATCGGTATTAGAAAGTTTATACCTTTACCATACCGAAAGTTTCGATATGCCAAAGTTCGGTATACCGAAATTTCGGTATAGAAAAATTGTATACATTTTGCTTACCGATATTTATGTAGTCCCTCCGTCCTGCCCATATTGCTACGTTTACTGTAGCTTTTGTGAGAACTTTATGCAGTCAAACGATGCAGTTTGACCGGGACAGAGGAAGTATACATTATCATATTGATTATTTCGGTAAATACCTTCTGTATTGGGCGTTCGATACATGTACTTATCTAATGTATCGTTGAAAAACATCATAATTTACATAAAACAATAATAAAATCCTAAATATACCACAATAAAATTGATTAGAACAAATATGTACATAATTCAACATTACAAATAATATGAGAAATAAATGCAATTCAAATTTAGTAACATTAATAAAATATAGAAGTATTAATTTTAAAGTCTAATCAAAGTGTATAGGTGTACCCGAGAACTTATAAAACTTAAACCACTACATTCTTGGTTAATAAATAATACATACTCTTACATTAAAATTTTCAATAGTATAAATACAATTATATCCTAAATTTATAACTATAAATCTTATATGTATTCGTGAACCGAATGTGCTCTAAAATTACCCTAAATTTAATAATTTGGTCAATATTCTCAAAATATTAGAGTTTATTATATATATACTCCCTCCTTCCCAAGGTAAGAGTCTCATTTGTTTTTGGACACGTGGACCTTTTTATTTAGTTTTGATCTAGTGGTTCATATTAACTAGGTGGACCGGTGCCCCAATTGCACCCTAGTTAGACTCTAATAATTTTTTATGGAGATTATTTACTATAATTTGATGCATTATGCATTAAATATTATTTTACGATAATTGTAGTATGATTTATCAAAGTATCATATATTATTATACATTAAAGGCAGTTTTGGATGAGATCGTCTTGCAATGAGATTATTTTATATTTTTTAATTTATAGTATTATTATAAATTGTTTATGAAATAGTAGTTCACTGTAGCAATATTATTTATCATTAATTGTATATCACTTTTCGTTAAAATGTTATCACTTATAATTCGTTTCACGTAAATCATTCCGTAAGCCGATCTCATAAAAGTATTTGAAAATTTTAATGTGATTTTAAATTTAACCGAATACACCATACATAATATTATTAAATATAAATATAAAAAAATTATCTCCTTACAACATGAAGGTATGCTATTACCAAATTAAAAAAATTGATACTCCCTCCGCCCGCTTCTAAGGTGTCTATTTTTTTATTTTTGACGTCCGCTTCAAAAGTATTAATTTCCCCTATTTAGTAAAAAAATACACAATATGGCCCACCACTTCCCTCTAATACACCTACCCACTTTACATATAATAATAATACTTCTTAATACACGTGCAATAAACAAACGGACATCTTAAAACCGGACGGAGGGAGTACATGATAAAGAAAAAAATTATAATTATTTAATTAAATTATTTTATTAACAATTGGTAGTGTTGAATAAAAAATAATTATATTTTTAATACAAAGTGATATCTGATCAAGAAAAAAATTACAGTAATGTTTGTACTCCCTCCGTCTCGGACTTATGTTCGCCGATGCTGTAGATACGGAGTTTAAGAAAAGTTACTTTTTGACCAACTTTGTTGACTTTTTAGGGGTATTGTGTTATTTTTAGGTAATAAATAAATTACTATAAAGTATGTTATGTGTGTTAGGCAAATAGATGATGTAATATAAAGAGGAAAACAAAGAACATCAGTGTCAGGAGTAAAGATGTGAAAAGAAAATAGCCACAAACGGCGAGGCTATGCAGAGCCAAAAAACTATCGAAATCTAAAGTATTCGAAGTTCATATCATTGAACATCAGGTTGTGAACTAAATTTGGAGCTGAATTATGCCAGTCAAAGTCCCCTCCAATATCTGATAAAGCATCCGCAACTGTGTTTCATTCACGAAATATGTGTGATACATGGAAGTTCATGTTCGTAATGATATTCCTTGTTCTCCTCCATCTCGCAAGGGATCTTTGGTGTGGGGTCAGTTAGAGCATACAAGACATACATGGAATCCATTTCAAGCCATAGAGAATTCCATTCCTTACCATGAGCCAGCGCAATCGCTGTGAAAGCTGCTGCCATTTCTGCTTCAAAGGCAAAACCGATGCCGTATCCACATGTGAAGGTGCCTCTCACAAAACCGTTGCTATTTCTGAAGATGCCAGCCCCAGAAATAGTTCCAAGAGCCCTCAAAGCATGGCCATCTGTATTAACTTTGATCCATCCAGGCGGCGGGGGTTGCCAACGTAGAAACGTAATGCTCGGAGCTTTCTTGGGTACTCCTTTTACGTCAAAAAATGCAATGTTTCTAAGTCTTGCTTAGTGTTACTCATCATTCCAATAGATAATCTTTCTGCTTCTTTGATGAGCGACATAAGGATCGCCTTCACTCCAAATATTCTCAAAGGGGGGCAATGCCCATCTGAGTCCAACTCCATATTTAATCTATCATTTCTAGTACTCCAAATAACCCAAAAATAAGTAACAATTGCCACCCTCCCTAAATTCATGATTTGTGTACTTCCCTTCATATTAATAGATTGATGCAAGAAACCCACAAAGCCTTGATCCAAAGGGATGATACCTTCAAATCCAAAGCCTGCCAATATGTGCCAAAGTATTTCAGAAGAAATCCTGCAATGAAGAAAGAGATAATCAACAGTTTCAACGTCAGATTCACACAAGTAGCAGCGTGAAGGGCCATGGAAACCCCTATTCACCAGGGCATCCCATGTGGTGAGTACGCCCCTAATAATTTTCCAAAGGGTAAGAGACCTCCAGGGTGGAATAAAATTTGCCCATATCCATGTACCCCAATTAGGAGCAATAAAAATATCACGTGTATACATGTATGCGATCTTAGATGTGACTTTTCCCTGTAGCGATTTTTTCAAAACCTGCGATCAATGAGATTAGGTGACATTCTAGTTGCAAGTATCAAATCAACAATGAATGGGAAAGCATCAGTGAATTCACGAGTAAAATGCCAGTCCCCATCATAAAGATAATCCCTAATAGTCTGATCATAGTGATGTCTGTATTCCGTAGGGATTCCAACCAAGTCCGCTACCGGTATACCAATCCAGTTGTCAAGCCAAAAACAGACTTTAGAATCATATCCAATCACCCAAACCTCCTCCTCTAAGAAACGACGAATGTGTGGCAAGCAAGCGGACCTTATCGAGGAAGGGATGTAAGAATCTTTCAGTTTACTCCCCTTATACCAATGATTACGCAAAAGCTCAAGAGAGGGCTCGTTGAGTATGTCAATGTCCCACGAGAGTTATGTCAATGTCCCACGAGAGTTTCATAAGGTAGGCATCATTAGCAGCAGCCATGGATCTGATGCCGAGGCCACCTTCCACAGTAGGGCAGCAAACGCGTTTCCATGCAACTGTGAAATAATACTGCTTAGAAAAATCCCTAATCCAGATAAAGTTTCTGCATGCCTTCTCAATTCTTTTCAAATGATATCTTGGCCATTTGTATATCATCATAGCATGTACAGAAGATGAGATAATAACAGAGTTCACAAGGCATATTCTCCCCGCCATGGAAAGGGTATTCTCCTTTCATCTCTGGAATTTGGACAGGATGTTGTCCGTTGCATCCATAAAGTATATTTCTTTAGGAGCACCTCTGAAAATAGGGATGCCAAGATACTTGAATGGAAGGCTTCCTTCCAGAATAAGAAGCTCCTGCTTGATTCTTGCCTTAATCCTTTCACTAGCATTTTTTCCAAAGAAGACCCTCGACTTTGATGGATTGAAAGTCTATCCTGAGATGTTGGCATATCCTGTAAAAGCCTGCTGTAACCCATTGATGGAGGTATCATCTGCCTTACAAAATAACATAATATCATCAGCGTAAAACATATAAGAAGGTAAGAAGCATCCACGATTCCCTCTTGCTCTTGATATAAGACTCTCATTCAAAAGCTTAACTATCCAGAACCCAAGAACCTCCTCTGCAATACAAAACAATAAGAGAGATAGAGGATCTCCTTGCCAAACTCCCTGTGCATAATCGAAAAACCCTTTAGGGCTGCCGTTGATGAGAATGGATATCTTAGCAGAAGAAAAAATAGCCTGGATCAAATTCACAAAATGCAAAGAAAATCCCATGCGCTTGAGAACTTCAATAAGAAAATCCCATCTGATTGTGTCGAATGCCTTTCAGATATCTATCTTGTAAGCCACACTTCCATCAGGAGAATTATTGAGACAATTAAAACTCTCAGAGGCTAAGGCAACACAGTGATGAATGCTCCGTTTGGGGATAAACCCGAACTGATATGGTCCTAAACGGTTATGCAATATAGGGCCAAGCCTGTTTGAGATAATCTTTGTAAAAATTTTAAAGAAAAAATTACAAAGATTAATTGGCCTGAAATCTTCCACCTTCACAGCACCTTCAACCTTGGGGATAAGAACCACAAAATTGCAATTGATTTCGGAGGGTATAGTTGCATGAATGAAGAAATATTGAACAACCTCACATAGGTCATTACCAATGATGTGCCAACACTTGTGATAAAAGCTACCACCGAAGCTATCAGGCCCCGGGGCACTATCCCCTGATAGCTCCATAATGGCTTTCTCAATTTCGTCAGTAAAAGGCATGCGGGTACGAAGTTGATTATCAAAATCATCCACTGTATGTCCAACAAAATCCAACACCCCCAATCTGGTGCATCGTTTGGACGCTTGAATAGATTGGTGTAGTAGTTAACCACATGAGCACTAATAGCCTCGATGTCGTCTGAACTGTTACTATCAATAAGCATTATTTTGATACTTGCTCGTGTCTTCATAGTGCGTTGGTTTCGATGGAAAAAATCAGAATTTTGATCTTCATCCTTGAGCCAAGCAGTCCTATGCTTTTGCGAATAAAATTGGTATTGTTCCAAGAGTTTGTCATTAAGCGAAAGATGAGCATCAACTTCCTCCAAGAAAAGCTCCCAACTATCGCCTTCTTGCTCAACTTGTCTCTGAATTGATTGAAGATGACAAAAGGTAGCCTCAATGCCATCAAAAATGTTACCAAACTCACGAGAATTCCAATTTTTTATATCCAGTTTGAGCTGTCGAAGCTTAGCAGCGAATCATGAGATAGGATTGGAAGAACTTAAAGATTTACACCAAGAAGTCGCAGCCATCACGAAGAACCCTGTATCATTAAGCCACATAGCCTGAAACCTGAAGGACCTCGGTAAATAAGCGTTCATGCTGCAGCTTAATATGATCGGATTATGATCCGAGCTATGCCTTGCATAAGCTGTCAAAACCACTGAATCCCAGGCATCCAATAGCTCATCAGTAACCAAAGCGCGATCAATCCTTGATGCCCTCATGTCTCAGGTTGTTGATCTGCTGACTCATGTGTATTTAGCACCATGTAACTGAAGATCATACAGTCCCGTAACTTCTAAAAATTCTCTGAACTCCATAGAGCTAAGATTATCATGTCTGACCGCATTGAGCCTCTCATGCATACCCAAAGTAGTATTGAAATCTCCCATGATGATAGTATTCTGATTCATATAAGAGGAGATGTCAAACCAGAGCTCACTTCGACTAATATGGTCATCACTAGCATGAACGAAACCACATCTGTAGTCCTTAGAGTTATAAGTATAATCATAAATATTAATTTGAGAAGAGCTAAACACTTCTCGAATGTTAGTGATGTATCTCTTGTTGCAAAATATCCACAAGTTGGGTCTAAGACCTTTCCTGTTATTAGTACCAACAATAGATAGATGCAATCCACCCCAAAAATGAGCAGGGATAGAAGATATCAAGACCTTAGGTTCAGCAATGCCAAGCCATAGAGGGTTATGGCGTGAACAAAGCCTTTTAAGAGCCGATTGAGAATTATCATTCCTAATCCCTCTGATGTTCCAGAATGGAGATTTCATTTTTTACGGGTGGTCCTTCTGTGCTTCGGCGGATCTTTTTTCAAATCTTTCCAACCCTTAGTGGCTGTAGCTGTCATGCTCTTTTGACGTTTGGTTTTAGTTTCAACATGCTTAACCCCTGGAGCGCGTGATCTAGTCATAGGTGCCTCCGGCCTGACAAAATGAGTTGCACTGTATTTCGTACTAATTACAGACGTAGGTTCCACGATAGTTGATAACGTCATGTCCTCACTCCTTGGAGGGCTGGCAACTGCAAGCGGAGTTGGCTCTTCCTCCCGGATGACTAATGCCATTCTATTTGCCTCCTCATCATCCAACCGGCTATCATCAAAATTCTCCCGTTGAGAGCCTTCACAACATCACTGATGCTTCTCTTATCATCAGTGGTGTCACTCTTCTTATCAGTATCATCGTCAACCTCCTCAGCCTTGGATTCCACATCCATTTCATCTTCTAATTCAGGTTTGTCAGCTTCAGTGTCACTGACATTCTTATCCCCAATGCCCTGTTCAACTTCAGTGTCACTAACATTCTTGTCCCAGTGTCCCGCTGTTTGTGTGGATCCTCGCCATCATCATCAGCTAGGTCTCGGAATGAATTAGATACATTCACTGGATTAAGTAGAGTATCTTTCTTGGTCCAGGATTTCTTTGGGACAGAAAAACCATCCGATCCAACTGGTTTTTTCTCACTATTTCGAGTTGCATGTTTCCTTCTTCGGTTATCTTTCTTGTCTTTCTTCTTTGCACATGCTTCCACATCATGGCCAAGTATATGACAGAACTTACAATAATCAGGTATATATTCATATCCGAAAGGAATTCTAATGATCGCATTTGAAGTGTCTATGTTCATCATCTTCGGGAGTTCTTCCAAGATGTCAGCCTCAACTAACACCCTAGCAAAATACCCTGTGGAGCCATTCATATCTCTCTCATCAAGATGTATAGGAGCTCCAACCACCGAAGCAATTTTCCTAATAAATTCTTCATGCCAAAGCTCCATCGGGAGCTCATATATGCGCACCCATATGGGCACCATCGACAATTTAATCTTGAAAGAATTAAACGTCAGTGTCCACTGCTGCACACGAAGCTGTGTATCCCCATTTTCAAAGAATCTCCTCTTCAAGATAGTAAACTTCATCTCATCATTGGGTATATAGACAGTATAATACCCTCTTCCGAGTGGGATAACAAAAACCTCTTTGAGCAAGAGAACCCTGCCAAGTAATAATTCAACATCCTTCTGCGTGAGCGGTTTCGAGCCTTTAGCATTGAGGACCCTGATAATGACAAATTGCGAGAACAGCTTTTTACGTTCTCATAAAATTCACTAGAGATACACAATATAGGGATATCACCTGTTTTATCGAGTGGCCTCGCCACGGGGCCAGAGACGGGCCCTTTGCATATGGCCATTTTAATTCTGAGAAACGGGAGGCATCACTGCCAACCCTTGAGGCATACGACTTGGGGTCGTTGCTATTTCTGATCAATAAGGGGCGATCAGATGGCCTTCCAGATGCGTGGTTCATATTGTTCTTGTCGGGAGGGGACCCATGCAGATTAGGATTTTTGGCAGATTGAGTATCCTGCAAGTTAGGGTTTGACGCAGCTCGCGTGTTGGGATTTCCAGGTGATACATCATGTCGCGTCGTATCTGATCATGATCCTAAATTCAGACGGTCAGGGCCATCACTGGTCGGTGGAGGGATATCGGCGTTGGCCCAATACGGTGAAGTAATTCATCAAACCATGGGATCGTCGAGAAGTCAGCTTGTTTTGGAGAACCGGCGAAGCAGGTGGCCGGAGGTGCCTTCGCCGAGCAGTGGCGCCTCCATGCCGGAAAAAACATGTATGTGATCAAAGAAAATTTTTAGAGAGAAGGTAGAGAGAAAAACCTAGAGAGAGAAACATCTTTTTTAGAAGCCTTATGTGTGTTAGGTGGGGGTGATATTTTTGAAATTGAGATAACTTTTGAGGTTGTTAGTTAATGTGAAATTTTTTTTTGTGGTGAAGATAAGTGTAGGACGGACGAAAACGGAAAGTGTGAACATAAGTGTGGGACGAAGGGAGTATTATTTAAAGGTTTGACATTGGACTATAGTTGATAATAAGAAGCTTGATTATATTTTTATCATCAATTATTCATTCAATCATATTTTTAAGGTATGGACATGAACCTGTTTTTTCAATGAACGGTTACTTTTTCTACTCTTACCCAATGATTTAGGGCATATTGTACCCCGAGAATTTAACATTTATCGGTAGAGAATAGTTTTTTTTTTTAATTTGTAAATCTATACCATCAAAATTTATAATAAATCAAGGAGTTTTAGGTCATTTTTTTAATTAATTTATTTTTTATTTTTTGCATAGTCTATCCATTGAAAATTTTTTAATTTGTAAATCTATACCATTAAAATTTATAATAAAAGCTTGAATAATACTTTATTTTATGTCCAATAATGTAATTCAATTGAGTATGATATATATACTCTAATAGTTAATTGCAGCTATTCCCTTAACCATTCTTTTTTATGGGTAATAGATTGAGATGTAAAAAAAAGTGTATTTTTTGTTATTGACATTTATATTTTTTATGCATTATTTATTTGAGTTTTATATGATCAATTGTAAGTCATTTTGTTAAGATCCATGAGAAAACCAGTTAGAATTATATTATTCTTAAATTTAATTCTTAAAAAATATATTTACCTCTACATATAAAAAAATTTAATACAATTTAAATTAGTATTATTATATTTGAATATATATTTTAAAAAAATTATAAATTACATTGTAAAAATTCACTTCCCGTTCAACGTGTCAAAAATATTATGACATAAATTTATTGCTCAGAAGTCTGTTGCTCTATCTTGAAATTATGATTTTACCACAGTGACTTTTGATTTTTACGTTTTTTATCAAAAGTCTGTTGCTCCATGAAAAATCACTTCAACTTAGTTTCTATTTGTAAGTATGCATGCTTATATAGGATGTTTTTTCATATTATTCAGTATTACGTTCAATATTATAGTATTATTCAAAGATAACACATATTTTATGTACGCAGATAAAATCAAGATTGTCTTTAAAAGAAAACTTCCTAAAATATATTATATCTTTGTAAGTATCAATGAATTTAATATAAGAAATGTGGACTCATTACATTAATGACCGTGTTTTGTTTATAAATATTATATTGTTCAAAAGATTAATACTTTTTGTTAATATATTATTTAATAAATTAAAGTTTTGGTTTATAATTTATAACTTCAGTCACCCCTTTTGTATTTAAAATTTATAAACATATAGGACATAGAAACATACAAGAAATACATAATTTATCAAATTAATATAAAACAAATTCGACAAATATAAGGAGATCAACACATATGAATAGCTTCATTCCAAAACTCAACGTCTTAAGGGTAAAATAAACAAATGTTCAAAGAAAAAGAAATAAAATTATAGTATGCAATCTTCAAATTTAGTTAATCAGCAAATTTTCACAATTATACATCTTTGTAAATCGGTCATTTAACTTTATTCGCCTTTAAATAATTAGTATCAAATATTAAAAAAATATTAAACACAATCCCGTGCAATGCACCGGTCAAAACGCTATTCATTATTAGCTTTGATTTGGTAGATATATGGATATTATTGAATCTTTATTGTAAGATTTATGTTAAGATTTATCTTTTCTAGGGATTATTTTCAATTATGCTTGACCAGTAACGCATAAAGTTGATGAAGTTTAATAAATGATTTTGAAGTCAGTATTTATCAATCAGTGATATTCACCTTCATCTATTCTGTTATCACGATTGTCGTGTTTAATAGATAGACTATGATAGTTGTGAATATCATTGTTATATTTACTCTATATTAACATTTTATGGAGTTTTCTACGTCAATTCACCTTTAAATTAATTTAATTAGAGTTTTTTTTTACTTTCACATTCCTACTTAATAGGAATTTCATTTACAGTGTCATGTAAACATGGTTTTCACACGATAAAACTCTTAATAATTAATTAATTCAACGAGTATCAAATTAATTGTCCGTACTCAAAATCGTTTTTGTACCCGTAGTCCTTCATAAATAAAATTCTCAATAAAAAACAATCATTCATTTTAAATCCTTTAAAATTACCACAAAAAATAATATTATTGTTATAACGTCTTCCCGTGCAACGCAAGGGTTAAACGCTAGTACATTATAATTATATTATATTTTTTACACTTTATTAGTTAATCTCTATAATTTTGTTTATATTTTTATTATGTATTTATTATTTTCAATAATTTTATTTATTAAATTCTCTTTAATTTATCAATATATCTCTCCTTTTTCTTATACTAGGTTATCAGTACCTTACTTCGTGAGGTGTTAGCCCGTGTTTTTGTAAAATGTAGTGTATCTATAATTGTAAATACAAGTATTGTCTTTGTGTGCCTTTTTTTATAAAAAAGTTACGCACAAAGATAACAGATTATATATGTTGTCTTTAAGCATCATTTTAATAAACTCTTTGTTAAATGACAACAAATTATATGTGTAGTCTTTGTGCAACTATATTCATAATTATTTTTTTAAATGACAACTGATTATATATAGTCTTATTTAGTTAAAATAATACATATATGTGTTGTCAAATTTATTAATTTTTTTATTGATTAATATATTTATTAACCTGTGGAATTGATAAAATTTAGAAAGAATTAAACGCATACTATATGAACCACAATACACAACATTAAATAACTATCTCAAATCCAAATATTGACAAAAGCCAAATACATCACATTAAGGAGTAAGGACATAAAGCAAATCATAATTGTTCAATAGAAGTACTTGGGAGTCAATACCCATGGACCACATACTGAATGAACAAACAGTAGAAACCAACAAGCGTAGAACTTTAACCAATCCAGAAATTGAGGCCTTCAAAATCAACGTCTACCTGACCAATAACAACAAATTAGCAAATCCACATAATTTGTAAAAAATTCGATTAAAAAATTCACAATAAGTTTACTCTAAGATACTATAACCAACTAAAATTTACAAGAAAGAATTCACATTAACTTACAGAAACATTTGATCCATACAAAAACCAACAAAACTAAATAGCAATAACCATTACAGAAATCAATAAAACCCAGAATTGATTCAAACCACAACTAATTAATAATTACCATCTTTCTCTTCACATAATAGCAACAAAAAGGACTCAAAGCAAACGCACTCAGGCTCGGAATTTATAGATTTTATTAGTAAGAAATCACTCAATTTTAGAACAGTTTAAAGTATACATAAGGTCACCTTTATTCCATTATATAAAGCTAAAAGAATTCTGCCCACTCTTTTCGAACTTCATCAATATCATATTTAGAGTATTTATCAATAGATGAAAATTGTGTTATATAAGAAAATATTCAGTAATAAAAATAAAAAAAGAATTCCAACTACAAAGAAAATATAAATGTATAATAAAATCCATTACCAATGATTGAATCAATTCCATGTCAACCGCTTCACCTATATTGATAATGCCTCTCATGTATCGTATGACGAAGAAGCCACATTGTTTTGCATCAAGTTGCTTAGGAGTCTATATATACGTAAATGATAAATATCGCCTAATTATAAGTAAATTATTTAAATTTAATTAAATGAAAATCAAGTACCTTAATTAATTTTCATAAAGTTCTTTTCCTTCCTTTGTTGAGCATTGGCTCCGCATTAAATATTTTCATTCCCCTTTAATTGTTCACTAATGTAATTATTCAAACTAGAGATGCAATTATCACACATGACAAACAAATTATAAAGAAAACTTACATTTCAACTACTTGTGTCTCAGATTCATTTTGAATCCGATTAGAAAGAGGATCCAACAAACAAACTTCATTATTGTGTGGGTCAATTACTATCAAGTTCCAATGATCACTACAAATGCACGTAAGTATAAATAAGATGTGATAGTCCATCAACCACTTGGGAATATAAAATTGAATTTAATATTTAATAATACTAAGACTTACCCAACATTACAAGGTACCAAATTTACTTGATGTTCTAATGTGCCATCCATTTCTTGTGCTAAAGCTTTTGCCCTCAATTCAATATGTGATCGTAAAGTATCAATATCTATACTAGTTGTACAAGTATGCCCTACACGATAGAGATCCACAAATTTGAACTTATCGAGCTTGTTATACAACTTCAACCTATTATGAATATGGCTCAAATGACAAAAATATAACATCAAAACAAATATTATGCCCGATAATACTAGTATAC
The DNA here is from genome assembly GCA_023678885.1 of Pogostemon cablin. Lineage (NCBI taxonomy): Eukaryota > Viridiplantae > Streptophyta > Magnoliopsida > Lamiales > Lamiaceae > Pogostemon > Pogostemon cablin. Next base: position 15,606,238 of record CM042979.1, read on the forward strand.
CAAATTCTATAGTTATCGAATATATGTCAAGTCTTACCCCATATTTGTAGCTTATAACAGTAGTATTCACAAGAGAGAGAGAGTCATTGCACGTGTAAAAAATTTTCGGAACTAGGGTTCCAAAATTTTGCTCTCAAACTTTTCCCGCAAGCAAACTCGCAGCTGTTGCCGCCTCTCGCCTTCAGTCTCGTTGATCATCCTTCAACGCCGTTCATCCTCCGTCCTCCTCCCTGTTGTCGGCGCTTCACATCGTCAACGACCGTTCTGATCACACCGCTCCCCACGGCGGTGTTAGAGAGGCATCCTTCGTTCATGCAATTCTTTTAGATTTCTCCTTTCATGGGAAAGAAATCGAGGAGTAAGACGCCTACCAAGACATTGATGGATGTGCGTGTAGGAGATGACTCGTTCAAATCGGTGAAGGATTGTGCAAAGGAGATTGAGAGAAAGAAAACTCGAAAGGAGGCAGTCTTGGTGGACAATCCATCGCTGGATGATGGCGCTGCTTTAGCACGGTCCATAGCGGCTGACCGGACGGAGATGGAGATAGAGGATAACGCGGATTCCATGGCTCTCGTGGTGGCGGATACTCCTGATGTTTCCGCGTCGGATAGCCCCACACGTGGTCTCCTGGATGCAGACATGGAGGAGTCAACCCCCGTTGTTCCTATTGTTTGAAACCCTAGTCTTAAGAAGAAAGTCTCGGTGGATAGGAAATGTAGCGCAACTCTGGGCGCTCGGCGCAGGCTTGATGTTGAGTCGCCTTCAACCTCACCTTCTTGGCAGCCTGGTGGAGACTCTCGGCGAGCTGGCACTGAGACTCGGCATGAAGATGGGCCTACCGATTCCTCTCGACAGATTAGTGTGGCTCTTAGAAACACTGATGGTTCTCGGTAGGCGGGTGTTGGCTCTCGGTAGGCGCAAGGAACTTCTCGGCAGGACGTCTCCGCATGTGTTTCTGGCTTCCCTGCTCGGCAGGCCACGCCAGGTGCGGGCGGTAGTACTCGACAGGCTTCGGGCGATGTTCTCATAAGCGAGGGCACGTCGGCAGGGCCCAGGCAGCTGGGCGGTAATCAACGATTCCAGCGCAAGGGGCAGGGTGATTCGGGAAAGGGTTCCACTCCCAAGGAACCGATTGACTACTCCAAGTTTGTCAACAAGAACAACATCGATCCAGATAGGAAACTCGAATACATCGCACCTGTGATGGAGTAGCCTATCTGGATCCAAAGAATGATTTTGATGCTTGGAAATTCACGCTGGTGGGGTACTTTTCGGGATGATTCCCAGGGATGCAGGCTCTCTATGCCATCTACCGCTCCTGGGGCGTTAAGTACACCATCGTCATGCATCAGTCTGGATGGATTATCTTCTATCTTTGCTCATAGGAGGATGTACGGAAGGTGCTGGATAAGGCTCCTCACTCTATCTGGGAATGATACTTCATGCTTGAAAGGCTCCCGAGAGCTTTTCAGTTTGATGACCGAGAAATCTCCCATGTGCCGGTCTGAATTCGTCTCTCATCATTTCCATTGGAGTTGTGGTCGAGGAACCACATCAGCAAGGTTGCTTCTCTGATCGATCAGCCCATTATGGTAGACAATACCTAGGTTAAAGCTGAAAAGGTATCGTTTGTTCGAGTGCGTGTTGATATTGATGTCTCACAGGAGCTCCCGAAAGAGGTCACCTTCAACTACCGCGGGGCAAACTATACCCAATCTATGCTTTACGAGCGCCTCCTAGCGTATTGTACCAAGTGCAGAAAGTTTGGCCACTTGGTAGGTGATTGTGACGTCGTGGATGGTGGAGATAAGGGGGAGAAAGAAATTCCACAAAAGTCCACACATGTGGATGAAGGAGTCGATGAAGAGGGTTTTCAGCAGGTTGGCTCGAAAAATAATAAAAAGAAGAAGGCGAGAAGTAGAAGCAGAAAGAAGAAAGAAATTATTCCTCCACCTACCAACGAACCGGTTGAGGCTGTTTTATCTGGGAAGTATAAAATCCTAGATGACCTGGATCCTGATGACTGGAGGATCAACAGGCATGATGGGAAACAGCCCGCTCAAGTTAACACTAAGAAAACTTGGGCGTCAGAAACATAAAAAGAAGATGAGGAGACCGTAGGACGATCAGGACGCTCCCCTCCTTCCAGCTTCCCGCTGAGGGCTTATGGATGCAAATGCGGACCTGGAATCACTATCCAGGAACCGCCGGATAAGGGAAATGGGCCAGGACAAGGCGGGGTCTCTTCCCCCAATGGTTGTCGATGAAGATCTTAACATGGAATGTACAAGGGCTTGCAGCCCCTCGTGCGCAGCGAGCAGCCCGCAGGTTAGTTCGCAAATATAAAGTGTGTTTAGTTGGGTTTCTTGAAACTAGATTATCTGCTGATAATGTGGTGGACATAGTGGTAGAATTGTTCCTAGTTGGAATATTGTGAATAATTTTGATGTTGTTGATGGTGGACGGATTGTGGTTGCGTGGGATTCCACTTTGATTTCTGTTAGTAATGTTGTGCTCCATGAGCAATGTATCTCTGGTTTGGTTCGTTGTTTGATTTCTCAATAGGAGTTCTACATCAGTGTTGTGTACGCCCGTAATAGCGTTGTTGATAGGCGTAGGCTATGGTGTCATCTCTCTTCGGTTGTCCTTGCAGTTAACTCTCTCTGGATGATCTTGGGAGACTTTAACTGCGTCAGGAAGCCGGAAGAGCATTCTGTAATTGGTCCATCTCATTGGAACTGGTGCAGGGTCGATTTTGAGGAGTTGTGTATTGAATTGGGGTTGGATGATGCTAAGTCTAAGGGGTGCTTCTTCACCTGGATGAATGGCAGGACATGGAGTCGAATTGATAGAGTGTTGGTGAATTCGAACTGGAATCCCAGTTCAGGTGTAGTGGAGTCCGAGTTCCTGCCCATGGGGGCCACCTCGGATCATTGCCCTGCACTAGCATCTGTGTTTCACACCGAGCACTCGAAGGATAGACCGTTCAGATATGTGAACATGTGGAGGACTAGCAATGGTTACCTAGATACTGTGCATGAGGTATGGGACTCACACATTTGGGGTACTGCTCAATTCAGTGTATGCCGCAGGCTGAAACTTCTCAAGCCAATGTTACGTCTTCTTAGCAAGAGGGATTTCGGCCACATTGCTGAGAGAGCAGAGAGAGCTAGAACGGAGCTTGACAGCCTTCAGCTGGAGAGCCATGCTGATCCAGGTAACACTGAGAAATGGGAAAGAGTTCGTGAGGTGGCAAAGAAGGTTGACTTCCTTTGCCACGCCGAGCATCTATTCTTTTCTCAGATGGCCAGGGCAGAATATTTTATCAATCAGGATAAACCTACAAAGTTTTTCTACAAGAAGATTAAGTCCAATAGCATAGGGAATGTCATCCCCTCCATACGTACCGAATCCCGGCACACTTCCTCCCGAGATAAAGTCGTTGGAGAATTTCTCACGTTTTATAAGGACTTACTGGGCACTGCAGGTGATTTGACGAGATTGATGATGGTGTGTTTGAGTGGGGTGATTTGCTGAGTGATCAGCAAGCGCAGGAACTTGTAGCGCCTATTATGGCCGAGGAGATTAAGGGTGAGGTGTGGAGAATGAATGGTGATAAGGCTCCAGGATGGATGGATATACGGCCTCCTTCTTCCGGGATGCATGGGACGTAGTAGGATCAGATGTTGTGATCGCTGTCTAGGAATTCTTTCAATCCGGGCAGTTGCTGCGACAGATAAATGCTACGTTTATTACACTCATCCTGAAAAGGAAGCACGATCCCACTGTATGAGATTTCCATCCAATCTCGTGCTGCAATGTACTTTATAAGATTATTTCTAGAGCATAGTGGAACGCCTGACGGATCTTATGGATGGGCTGGTGGCTGAAAAACACTTTGGATTTATAAAAAATCGAAGGATGAGAGACTGCGTGATGCTTGCTCTAGAAATCGTGAAAAATTATAGATGGGCAAGACATCATATGTGGAGAAGAATGGCAATCAATTTTGACATCAAGAAGGCTTATGATTCAGTGGATTGGAGATTTTTGCGTGGAGTTCTTACTGTTGGATTGTATACTAAAAGTCTAGCTTTAGTATGAACAATGTCATAACAATATTTGAAATGAGAATCATTGATCAAATGATTGCATCTTATAATTTATTTTATATGCATGATGCAATAGTCCATTTACTTTATACTGTAGATAATATGTTGTGCGACAACACGCAGAAGATCATATTATCGGTTTCCTTATAAAGTATAAACAGATGCTCACAACTGAGATAGACGGGGACTCTCTATCGGTATGGTTGTAGTGTGGTTTGGTATTAGCTTGTCTTGGCTATAGAATCACATTAGTGCACTTGTGTGTATTGAGCAGGACCGCCTGAGATCGTTCTTCTTATACTGACTATATAGTAGAACTTGATCTCTGTTATTATGGAAGTTCGTGCTCTTAATCCCTATACAATAACCTCGACACGTAGGGCAGTATGTATTTCTTTGATTCATCAATGGGTGAGATTTATAAGTATTAAATCAACAAACTCGGTGAGTTGGGAAGTAGTGCTGTATCTATGGTGTGCTGTTGATTGTAGAAGGAATCCATGTCCGTCATAGGTTGATGATGTCCCCTTGAGGAGCTCATAAGGTTTATCATGTAAATCTTGCAAGTGGATTAATTTCCGGCATGATAATAAGGTTGAGTGGTACTACTCTCGGATGAGATATTAATTAATTTGAGTTGTCAGTAACTTAATTAATTAATGGGCATTGTATATCTTAAACATGGGGAGACTATCGGGCTTATAATAAGAAGGAGTCCAGAACATAATTTTGGGATTGGACGGGTAGTGCAGTAATAATATTTTAGTGGACTATATTATTATTATTGGATTTAATTAAAAGCTTTGGGCTAAGCTTGGTTAATTAAATTCAATTGAGGCCCAGCCCAATTTCTCCTCCTGGTCCCTGCTGTAGCCCAATATATAAGTGAACTCAGCTTCCTGGAACCCTCAGATTATTCCTGCGCCTCTTTTGGTGAGAGAAGGGAAGAGAAGCAGATTGAGAGATCCTGCAGACTGTTGCCCACACAACAGCAGGATCACACTTGGGACATACAGTAGAAGATCAGAGGTAGTTCTCTGCAGTTCATCCTCTACACCAACCCAGAAGTACGGTAAACACGTTAATTGCTTCCGCTGATTTGTTTGCCTGAAATCCTAAATGGATCACGTTTGAACCACAAGATCCAATTGCCAACAATTAGTATCAGAGCGTTGGTTTCGTGGTGAGACGTGAGACGTTGGTTAGGGTTTTTGAGATTATATGATTATTTGTAATGATCTGGATGTAATCGGTTGTTGTTGTATGTTCTCATGTTTCAATTATCATCGTGAATTTCTGAACATGATGTGCGGGATTGAATATGTGTGGATTATACATAATTCCTATGAACTTTTGTCGTTGAAATTGTGTGATTATTGTAATTGGACAAACTATACACACACGTGAACGCCACCTCCAAACCATCTTTTTCCCTTTTCTCTCTCTGTTCACGGACGTAAACGGCACTGTACGTTGGGATAAGCGACTGGCGACTGCACAGTAGAGATGATGTCGTACATCTCGTCTGCAATGGGCGCTGGGACTGGTGGTCAAGACAGCGTCTGATCGGAGAAGATGACAGCGGTGCGTGAAAGGCTAAGCAGTGATATCGAAGCGGCGGCTTCACGCGACACTGTTAAATTCGACGGTGAGGACTGCTGACTGGACAAGTCCGACAGGGCAATTCGAGGAGTTCTTGGCGGTGTCGAATGGAGCGGTGAAAATCCGGCGATGGATTGAGATTGTGGATGTTCAGATCAAGTCGTCGTACCTGGACAGTGTGCTTCCGAACGATTTTGACAGATCGGGTCTGGAGTTTGAACGCGTGAGTCGACTCGTCGGTTCCGAGAGGCGTGGCTGCAGGCGCTGACGGGTAGTTGCGGCGGATGCGTGCGGTGCGGGCTCCAGCAAACACCTCGACCTGCTGGTTCGTCGGAGATGGGCCGATGGCGGAGGCCTGCCTCGTCGAGTATGCGGCTGCTTGATGGCGTGAGTTCTCCTGGCGGCTTCATCGTGGAAAAGACAGCGCACGGCATCGACGGGCGCTACTGGAACGTCGAGGCTTGATGGCGCCGGAGGACTCCGGCCGGCGAGCAACAGCGGCATGGCATCGAGGAAGAAGCAGGCGGCTGGTGAAGTCGATTAGGGCAGCGATGTGTTTGCTACCTGCTGGGCCTTCTTTTTAGATTGTTTTGGGCCTTGTCTTCTCTTGTTGGGCTTTTTATTTATTTATGGATTGTTGGCCCAATCATTCTTGTAGGGGCTGCCTGATGGGCTCATTTTTAATTTGGTTATGGGCTGTTGGGCCCATATTTAATTAAAATGGTAATGGGCTATGGTTTCAAGGCTGCTCATTTTTTTAATCTGGTTTTGGGCTGTTGGGCCCAAATTTTATTAAAATGGTAATGGGCTGCTGGGCAATTTTAATTGCTGGATTTAATTAATTGTGGGAAATGGGCCAAGCATGATAAATTAATTTTAATAAGCTAATTTTGTGCTTGTGGGCTTGGTGGAATTAATTTGGTTTTGGGCTAAGATTATGGGCCATAGATAATGAGCATGATTAATTAATTAATCTGCCGCTCATTTTGTGCTTATTTGTTTCTCTTGGGCTCAAATTGATTGATCCACTATTTATGCAATTAATTATGTTATATAACTGATTTAATTGTTTTAACTTGACAATTAATTGTTATATATGAGAGGCATGTTCTATGTGATTTATTTATTTAAATTACTGTTAATAGAAGCATGCTAAGTTGTATATTTTATTCAGGAATATTATATGCATGTTATAAACCCTCGGTGATTAAATAACTAAGTGGGAGAGGGGATTGGTAATAAATTCCCGCGGCCTCCATTATTGGTTTGTAAGTGATGTGAGTAAACTTGCGTGTTGGCAAAAGGCCTTCCTCCCTAACGGATGAGTTTATTCACGGATCACTGGTACAGACTTCATTAAATAATTATTGTTTGTAATGTGGCACACAAACTTGCGTGTTGGCAATGGCCTTCCTCCCTAACGGATGAGTTTGTGTGCGGTTCACTAGTACAAACTAATAATAGATGATTGTAGGAAGCTATCCGAGCGCGTGTGTACTTCTCCAACTGTAAGGCACACAAGCTCGCGCAGTGGACTTGGGATCAAATAATGGTGTACACTTAGGTGTAAATAATTAGTATCCTCCCCAACGGAGTCACTGCTATTATTTGCATGGCTAAAAAGGAACCGACTATTAATTATTTTGTCATAAAGTTAGGTTGACAAATGAAATTAATGGGTAAAACCTTCTCTTGTAAATGTTCGGGTTTGTAAACGTCCACCCTAACGTGGCTTGCAGACTCACGGTGCTTGAGATGTCGGTGAATTTAATTTTTATATTGTTTTGAGGGAAACAATATAAAAGGATAAAATTCGAAGATTTGATCAGAATATTTATTTGTGATTCTCTGAATTTCGAATGGTTTTATTTCACTAATTGTTAACTAAAAGACATTACATTTACTTGTCCATATTAAATGATTAGAAAGAATATTGGTTTTGATAATTACTGCTTAAGAAAATACATGTGTATTCTCACAAAGGACGTCTCATGATGCCTATTAAAGTCTCTAGTGAAGAGATGAGAGGTTCATAGAAATATGATGGTCTCATGTAACTCTTCGGATACTTGAGTAAATTAAAAGGCAGAAGATCATGGTTCAATTGATGAATGAATTGGAAAAGCTTGGAATAGAAATTGAAAGGGAAACCTAAATCAATTTATTCTTCACAATTTGCCTGGATGTTTTGAGCAAGTTCTACCTGAAATACGAGAGATTGTATATGGTGGGAAATTTCTAACAAAACATGTGGCAAAAGAAAGCCATTTTTCATCATGATGTGAACAAATTTAATATCTTATTTACTAATGGTTTGAACATGATTAGTGATGACATCTACTGATACGAAGTATGTAGATACTGGAATCACTAAATGTTTATCACTGAGTAAGGATAAGATTGTTAATAACATGGGTAAAACTACAAAGGTAGTTGCTATTGCAGTGGGAGTTGTTTATTTATCTCATGATAAGAATAAACGATTGATTATAAGAAATTGTCTTTACGTACGTTTCATAGAAAGAATTTAATTTCGGTTTCTATGCATTAACGGATGGATACTTCATTTCATTTAAATGACATGCTCATAGTAATGAGGAATGAGGCTATAATCCGTTAAAGTACGTTGGAGGATAATAAGTATACTCTTGAATCATGTACATCCCACAGATGCAATAAATAGTAATTAAATAATGCATCTTCTAATATAAGTAAGAGAAAGGAACCTTCGGAGATGAACTAAACATACATTTGGCGTCTAAGGCTAATTCATTTTACTTGAGTAGGATTCAAAAGTTGATAGCCGATAGACCATAAGGTTTATCTGAAGTGGAAACTATCGGACTTGCGAGTCTTGCTTGGAAGTAAAAATGATTAACTGCCTTTTTCAAAGCTGTGGGGTGTAGAGCCAAAGATATATATGTTGGAATTAGTTCATTCTGATTCAAGCGAACCTAACAATATCCAGGCGAGAGGTGGTTATGAATATTCAAAGATTATTCTGGGAACCGATATATTTATTTGATGCACTGCATGTCTAAGTTCTTGGATTAATTCAAGAATTGTAAGGCTGGTACAGTGAGCATCATGGAAAATATATCATATCATTACGATTCAATCGTGATGATGAATACCTCTTGGGATAGTTAGGAGCTATTGATCAGAAGTTGAGATTAAATCTCAAGTTGACTACACCGGGCATGCCCCAGCTGAATGGTGTGGTGGGTAGAAGGTATTAGGCTCTTATGGTTATGATTAGATAGATGATGAATTATTTGAAATAATTAAATTCATTTTATGGATATGCCCTAGATACAGAAATTCGTGAAACGTTTGTCTGTATATGGGATATCCTAGAAAAATGAAGGGTGATTTATTTAGTCCAAAAGATCGAAGGATAATTGTTAACTCAATAACTAGATTTTTGGAAAAGAACTATGTAATAAATCACAAACCCATGTATAAGTTGTTCTAAAGGAAGTGAGAGGAAAACACTAAGTATAAGTACCAAGTGTACAAGAGGATATACCACAAGGTAAACTGCAACGCGTGTCACGTCTGATACACAATTACATGTAGTGCCTTGTCGTAGTGGTAGGGTTGTATGACAACCCATAAATATATGTTTTGGGAGAGTCGTGAGACTTGATCCCTAGTGAACATGGTATTGTCCCACGGATACGACGTAGCACTACAAGATGAAAATACGGAATCTTAGTAAGTTGCAACGCAGAATCTACGGATTCTATATTAAGTCTGGGAACTTGTATGACCACTAAATGGTGTAAAAGCCATTGCAAGGGTCAAAGGAAATAAAAGAGGATCATATGGAAAGGTGAAAACCTTAGAAGCAAAGCTTGTTGCGAAAAGATGTACTCAGAAAGAAATGGTTCGATTATGAGGGAACATATTCGCTGGTAGCTATGCTTAAATTGATCCGGATTCTTTTATTTATTGCTGCTCATATTAAATTATGAGGGACAGCAAATAGATGTCAAGACAGCTTTCCTGATTGGAAGTCTTGAGGAAAACATCTATGTGAAGCAACCAGAGTGATTCATTGCAAAATACTAATAGCATTTTAATAGTAAGCTTAATATTGTCCAGCGATGGACTAAAGCAAGTTTTAAGATCATGAAGCATCTCTTTTGATTAGGTAATCCAGTGGCATGGATTTAAATCAATGAGCGGATGAGTCTTGTGTGTTGTAAAGAGTGACGGAAACGTGGTGGTGTTTCTTGTACTATACGTAGATAGTATCTTGCTCATTGGAGACAATGAAAGAGTATTATCGGGCGTATGGGTACGGTTAATATAGCGGTAGTGATGAAGGACTTAAGAAAGGCAAAATACATCCTTTTGATCACGGTAATACGGATCACAAGAAAGGATGTTATGCTTATCTCAAGTTTCATATAATGATACAGTCCATACTCGTTTAGCATGTAAATTTATCTAAGTGAATGTGTCTTTGAGACACAAGAAGAAGATAAAGAGGATGAAAGCGGTTCCTTATGCTTCGGCGAATAAGGAAGCTTAATCTAAAGAATGCTATGAACGAAGTTGGATATCTGTGTTGCTGAACGCATGAACAGAAGGTATCAACGTAACCCGGAACAAGAATGATGAACTGCAGTAAGACATATATAAAGTGTCTGAGAAGGACTGGAAATTATATGTGGATTTACTAAACAGATTCACTGCTTCTTGTGGATTACGTAGATTCAGATTTTTTAGTCAGATTGGACGGCAGTAAATTCTCCTCAAAGGTTATGTGTTTAATCTTAGGAAGTAGAGTCATAATGTGGAGGAGTGTTATATAGAAATATATTTCAGACTCCGGACTCCATCATGGAAAGATGATGAATTGGAGCCTATGAGGCAGCCAAAGTATCTATATGACTCTAGAGACTTCATGATGGACTTTGAAGTATTTCTAAGTTTGCCCAAGGTAATCACAATTTACATTGATGATATTGGTGCAGTTGCAAACTTGAAGAAATCACAAGTCCATAAGGCAATTAAACACATGGAGCGCGAGTACCACCTGTTACGAGAAATCGTATGATGAGGGGAAGGTTGTTGTCTCCTAGATTGCATCGGATGATGACCTAGTAAACCATTTACAAGGACCTTAAGGCGAGAGCTTTTAATGATCGTGTAAGTGGGAGTAGGAATCAGATGTATGGCAGAAGACATGACAGCATAGTCTTTTAGTATAAGTGGGAGATTGTTGGATTGTATACTAAAAGTCTAGCTTTAGTATGAACAATGTCATAACAATATTTGAAATGAGAATCATTGATCAAATGATTGCATCTTATAATTTATTTTATATGCATGATGCAATAGTCCATTTACTTTATACTGTAGATAATATGTTGTGCGACAACACGCATAAGATCATATTATCGGTTTCCTTATAAAGTATAAACAGATGCTCACAACTGAGATAGACGGGGACTCTCTATCGGTATGGTTGTAGTGTGGTTTGGTATTAGCTTGTCTTGGCTATAGAATCACATTAGTGCACTTGTGTGTATTGAGCAGGACCGCCTGAGATCGTTCTTCTTATACTGACTATATAGTAGAACTTGATCTCTGTTATTATGGAAGTTCGTGCTCTTAATCCCTATACAATAACCTCGACACGTAGGGCAGTATGTATTTCTTTGATTCATCAATGGGTGAGATTTATAAGTATTAAATCAACAAACTCGGTGAGTTGGGAAGTAGTGCTGTATCTATGGTGTGCTGTTGATTGTAGAAGGAATCCATGTCCGTCATAGGTTGATGATGTCCCCTTGAGGAGCTCATAAGGTTTATCATGTAAATCTTGCAAGTGGATTAATTTCCGGCATGATAATAAGGTTGAGTGGTACTACTCTCGGATGAGATATTAATTAATTTGAGTTGTCAGTAACTTAATTAATTAATGGGCATTGTATATCTTAAACATGGGGAGACTATCGGGCTTATAATAAGAAGGAGCCCAGAACATAATTTTGGGATTGGACGGGTAGTGCAGTAATAATATTTTAGTGGACTATATTATTATTATTGGATTTAATTAAAAGCTTTGGGCTAAGCTTGGTTAATTAAATTCAATTGAGGCCCAGCCCAATTTCTCCTCCTGGTCCCTGCTGTAGCCCAATATATAAGTGAACTCAGCTTCCTGGAACCCTCAGATTATTCCTGCGCCTCTTTTGGTGAGAGAAGGGAAGAGAAGCAGATTGAGAGATCCTGCAGACTGTTGCCCACACAACAGCAGGATCACACTTGGGACATACAATAGAAGATCAGAGGTAGTTCTCAGCAGTTCATCCTCTACACCAACCCAGAAGTACGGTAAACACGTTAATTGCTTCCGCTGATTTGTTTGCCTGAAATCCTAAACGGATCACGTTTGAACCACAAGATCCAATTGCCAACACTTACAGGGTTGAGGTTTCCCCAGCGTATGATAGGATGGATCATGGAGTGCGTCACCACCACCTCATTCTCTATCCTTGTCAACGGCACTCCAGAGGGATACTTCGATGGTAAGAGGGGCTTGCGTCAAGGGGACCCTCTGTCATCCCTACTTTTTGTTTTCTGCATAGATTACTTCTCTCGTCTCTTCAGGAGACTTACTGTGAGAGAGAACTACAAGCACCACTCTCGGCATTGTGCTAAAGTAGGCATTACTCACCTGGCATTCGCTGACGACCTGATCATCTTTGTCTATGGCAACCGCTCCTCTGCAGAAGTTGTTGCTAAGGCTCTAGATCTTTATGCTAGAATGTCAGGCTTGGAAGTAAGCATGGATAAATCTCACTTGTTTATGGCAGGTGTTCTGGAGGCTGAAGAACAGGGGATTCGTGAAGTATTGCCTTTTCAGGAAGGCACCTTTCCCGTGCGCTATTTGGGAGTACCGCTACAGAGAAGCAAACTTCGGGAGTCTGCCTTCGAGCCTCTCATCACTCAGATATCCAATTTGATCAGGGGATGGTCCACACATTTGCTCTTCTATGCAGGCCGATTGGAGCTCATTCGATCGGTAGTGTATGGGGTGATGAACTTCTAGATTTCTATGGTGAAGATCCCCAAGGGAATTGTTGATAGAGTTGAGCGTATGATCCGAAAATTCCTTTAGGGATCCACGAGGGGTGCAGTTCGTTGGGAGGAGGTGCTCCTTCCTAAGGAACAGGGCGGCTTGGGACTTAGGGGCTTTGATATCCTGAACGATGTAGCCCTCTGCGGAGTATTGTGGGATGTACATCTGGAGAAGAAGTCTCTTTGGATTAAGTGGATTAATGCCATTTATCTTCAGATCTCTTCGTGCTGGGATGTTGAGGTTAATTACAGCACCTCAATAGTGTGGAAGGATATTCTTCATGCGAGGGATAGAGTTCGAGCACGGATCGGAGGTGACATTGTCACCTTATTTGCATCATGTTCGGAAATGGGAAAGCTTCTTGTAGGCAAACTGTACTGGCTTGCTGCCACCACTGCACTAGTACAGTTTATCTACAAGAAGCTGTGGAGTCCGTGGGTTCCTCAGAAATATTCGTTCAGGATGTGGATTGCCCTGAGGAATCGTCTGCTTACCATGGATAGATGGAGGCAATATGAAGGCCTGGTGAAATGCGTGCTTTGTATTGGTGCCCCTGAGACGAGAGATCACCTCTTCTTCAGCTGCCCATTCACGAAGTATGTCTGGAACTGGGTTAGAAATAAAGTGGAATGGAGGAGACAAGTTACCACTTTGAAGGCCGGCTTCAAGTGGCTCATCAAGGACCGGCGTGTGCATGTTCGAGATAGGAGGAGGTGGACACTCGCCCTTTACGGTAGTGTTTTCCTCATTTGGAAGGCCCGGAACAAAGCGCTCTTTGAGGGTGCCCGACTTTTTCCGGATAGCTTGATTAATTCCATTGTTATGCATGTAATTAGATTTGAGCATTTGTTATCTAGATAGGTGGTATCTTTTGTATTTTGGTTGCTCCTTTTGGAGTTGTAATTAAAAAATTTTGTGACTCTGGCTTCGGCCTACTGTTTTTGAATAATTAACATATCCATTCACAACAGTAGTATTCACAACAAGATATTATTGTCCTATCGTTACTCTGTATTTGGGCACCTACAAACCAAGAGTTTAAATTTAATGTACCGTAAAAGAGCTAAAGGGGAAAAATACCTACACTAAGGGGCAAAACATATTTGAAAAATTACCTTGGTTTTCTGATAGTATTAATTCCTCTACATTTACATAGTTGTGGATATCATGGATATGTTCACCATGGCATGTTGTATTGGGAGACTTCTCTTTAGGTATTGGTTTAATTTTTTAATATCACGATGCCAACCAGGCTCCCCATTGGGGAATATTAAAGAATATTGTATAGGATCATAACAACTAAAGTAATGCTTAATAATTTGTGGTTGGGTGCTAATTGGATAAACTTGAATGTGTGGCTTGTGCATTGGTTATTGTTGTTTGTTTCAAGCCATATTCCAACAACTTGAGACGCGGAAGGTTTATTGAAAATATTTTGGTTAGATAAGGGGTCAGCTTGTAAAGGGTGCGAAAGAAATTTGCATATGGATTTACTCGTAAGATTTGTAACAAACTTTCGACAAGATTCTCTCTAAATTTTGAACTAATATAATATGCGGTTCAAAATTTCATGCTCTGTATCATAGAAGTACAATTGCAAGTTTTGTGGGTTTTTATTGTCTGATGGTATTAATAAGCCTAAGAAATAATAAAGATGCCCTTGCACTTAAAACGTATAGATTCCAGCATTTCTTTTAGAAAATAATTTGTTAGTATGCACACCTAATGAAGTGAACGCAAACATGTTATTGTAACTAAGGATATAGTTACAAAATTCATTGGCAAGGTCATCATTGCCAAGGTACAAATGTACCAACTCCGTAGGCATTTCAGTTTGTGATAAGGGGTCAGCTTGTAAAGGTTCAAAGAAATGCTACGCAAGTGTCCACAACATGGTTTCCCAGAGAATCAACAAGTGGGATTTTTCTATCAAGGACTTGTGAATGGGCAAAGAGTGCTTGTTGATGCCTCGGCAGGAGGATCCGTACTAGGAGTAACTCCGGAAAGGGCTATTCGAATTTTTGATGAGATTGCTACAAATGTTTATCAATGGCCATCGGAGAGAGTTAGTGGAAGCTATGGTTTTGAGAACTATGATAAAGGACAACAGTTTAGTGTGAAGAGTGTAAGTGTTGAACCAAGTATGCGAAGCATGGAAAAGATAGTGGCGGAAGTTGTTAAACAAATGAGCTTGAATCAAAGTGTGAACAATCAAGGAGCAAATATGGTGGAGGGGCTACAAGTCGAGCAAGGTGTGCTACCTCCGAATGCTGTGAATGGTGAACAATGGACCAACTCTATACCACGTGTTGAGGATGTGTCTTATATGCAAGGAAGAAATTACCAAGGTAATTATCAAAACAATTACCAAGGTAATTTCAATCAAAATCAAGGAAGTTATCCACAAAGGCAAGGAGGATTCAATGCTCAAAGTAGTAGAAGTTCACACTCACAACAACAACCAAGGCAAGGAGGCTTCACTAGCCAAGGAAGTGGAAGTTCTTATCCACAACAACAAAGGAGGCAAGATAATTTTTCTTATGCAAACCCAAGTAATGCGGTTGCTTATCCTCCGGGGTATCATCCGGGAGCTAAAGCGCCAAATAATGAAGGGAAGGCGACTACCGAAGAACTTCTTGAAAAATTGATTGCTTCCAACAAAAATCAAGAGGAAGTAATTGAAAGAAAATTCAAGGCTTTTGAGGAAGTAAATGAAAGACGATTAAAAGCCATGGAGGAAAACAATGATAGAAGACTCAAAGCCTTGGAGTATTCATTTGGTCAAATGGCGAGCTCAATGAGTGCTAATGAGAAAGGGAAATTTCCTTCCACTACCATTGTAAATCCAAAGGAACAATGCAAGGCAATTACCTTGAGGAGTGGAACAAATTATGATGGACCATCTATGCCATTGGAAGATGATAAGGTGGAAGAGAAGGAGATGGAGAAAACCTTGGTTGAAGAAGAAGTCGATGTTGAAAGTGAAGTTGAGGATAAATTGAATGAGGAACCGGAATTGATTGATAACAAGGTTGTTGAAAAGAAATGGGAAAGAACCAAGGCAATGAAAAAGAAAGAGGAGGAAATTGAAGTGGAAAGGAATAGTTGGGGAATTCCAAAAACACAAGTACCTATTCCTTTTCCACATCGATTTTTGAAGAAAGGCTTGGATGAAAAGTTTGAAAAGTTTTTGGAAATTTTCAATAAAATCCACATTAATATACCCTTTGCGGATGCTTTGAAACAAATGCCTCACTATGCAAAGTTTTTGAAGGACATCATGTCAAGGAAGAGGAGCTTGATAGAGAATGAGACCGTCAACTTGACGGAGGAGTGTAGTGCAATAATTCAAAGGAAGTTGCCTCCAAAGCTCAAAGATCCGGGGAGTTCTGTTATTACATGTGAAATGGGCAAGAGTGAGGTTCATAAAGCTCTTTGCGATCTTGGGGCAAGTATCAACTTGATGCCTATGTCCATTTTCAAGAAACTTGGTATAGGGGAAGTGAAACCTACATCCGTTACATTGCAACTAGCGGATAGGTCTTTAACCTACCCTAGAGGAATAGTGGAGGATGTGTTAGTCAAGGTTGGAAAGTTTATATTCCCGGTTGATTTTGTAGTGCTTGATATGGATGAGGATGCAAATGTTCCATTGATATTGGGGCGTCCATTTTTAGCAACGGGAAGAGCTTTAATTGATGTACAAAAAGGGGAGTTGAAGTTGAGAGTAAATGAGGAAGAGGTGGTTTTCTCGTTGAAGAGTGCTATGAGATATCCAAATGAGAAAGAAGAATGTAGAAGGATCGACATGATTGATGAAGTTGTTGAAGAGAACCTACCATTCATCTTCGCTAAAGATCCTCTTGAAATGAGCATAAGCCATTCTCTTACTTTATCTTTAAACTCTAATCATTCTTTTAATTGTTTAGAAGATGAAGATATTAATGATTGTTTACATGAATTGAATGCTTGTAGGGAAATACAAGAGGATGAAGCAAAGTTGGAATACTATGGAAAGAGGGAATATCTTCCATTAGAGATAGAGAATGAAGAGTCAAAGGTTGATAAAGGAAAGGAAGAATTGAAGCCTCTACCCGATCACCTTAGGTATGCATATTTGGGGGACGAGAAGACATTTCCGGTAATTGTATCATCATCCCTTTCTCCTTTAGAACTTGATAAATTGTTGAGAGTACTTAGAGATCATAAGAGTGTTATAGGGTGGAGTTTGGATGATTTGAAGGGAATTAGTCCCACAATTTGCATGCATCACATAAGGTTGATTGATGAGAACAAATCATGTATACAACCTCAAAGGCGTTTGAATCCTATTATGCAAGAAGTTGTTAGAAAAGAAGTTTTAAAGTGGTTGGATGCTAAAATTGTTTATGCCATTAGTGATAGTCCTCATGTAAGTCCTTTGCATGTTGTGGCTAAGAAAGGAGGGTTAACCATTGTTAAAACGGAATTTGATGAAGAACTTGCAACAAGGGTGAAAATGGGGTGGAGAGTTTGTTGTGATTATAGAAAACTTAATGACAATACTCATAAGGATCATTTCCCTTTGCCTTTTATTGATCAAATGCTTGATAGGTTGGCGGGATACAAGTATTATTGTTTTCTAGATGGTTACTCGGGGTATAACCAAATCATGATAGCCCCCGAGGATCAAGAGAAAACAACTTTTACTTGTCCGTATGGCACATTCGCTTTTTATAAATTGCCTTTTGGGTTATGCAATGCACCCGCCACCTTTCAACGTTGTATGATGGCTATTTTTGGAGGATTGATTGAAAATGTGATGGAAGTTTTTATGGATGATTTCTCCGTGTTCGGATCTTCATTTGATATATGCTTAGCTAATTTGTCCATGGTCTTGCAGCGATGTCAAGATACGAACCTCGTCTTGAATTGGGAAAAATATCACTTTATGGTTCAAGAGGGTATCGTACTTGGTCATCATATCTCCGAGAAAGGTTTGAGAGTTGATAGAGCGAAGGTTGTAGCCATTGAACATCTTCCCCCTCCTAAAAATGAAAAAGGGGTTAGATCGTTTCTTGGTCACGCCGGATTCTATCGACGTTTTATAAAGAATTTTTCTAATATTGCCAAACCTTTGTGTAAATTGCTTGAGAAAGATACTCCATTTGAATTTAATGATGAATGTCTTGATGCTTTTAGGGTGTTAAAGGAAGCTTTGATTTCTTCACCAATCCTTGTCTCTCCCGATTGGAGCAAGCCCTTTGAACTCCATTGTGATGCAAGTGATAATGCCTTGGGAGTAGTGCTTGGACAAGTGCGAGAGAGGAAATTTCGAGTTATCTATTATGCATCAAAGACGTTCAATGCCAATCAAAAGAATTACACCACAACGGAAAAGGAGTTTCTTTCCGTAGTCTATGCTTTTGAAAAATTTCGTCCATACTTAGTTGGCACGAAAACCATTGTCTACACGGATCATGCTGCCATTAGTTATTTGATGAGTAAAAAGGATGCTAAACCAAGACTAATTCGTTGGGTTCTTTTGTTGCAGGAGTTTGATGTTGAGATACGTGATAAGAAGGGAGTCGAAAATGTCATTGCCGACCACTTGTCATGATTGGAGAATGTTGATGAAAAAGGAACCATGGAGCTCATAAATGATATGTTCCCGGATGAAGAGATACTTCAAGTGGATTTTCATCGGATGTACACTTTGTGTGAGACCGTAAGACCATGGTACGCGGATTTGGTAAACTACCTAGCGTGTCGTATCAAGCCGGACCATCTCACCGAATCAAAAAGGAAAAAGTTCTACCATGATGTTAAAGAATATTTGTGGGATGATCCTTTGTTGTTTAAGAATTGTCTGGATGGTATCATACGGAGGTGTATTCCGGAGGAAGAAAAAGTAAGTGTCATGGAGATGTGCCATAGTTTACCATGTGGAGGACACTTTGGGTTTCAAAAGACGGGAGCTAAGATCTTACAGTCGGGATTGTTTTGGCCAACATTGTTCAAGGATTGCAAAGAATACGTTAAGGAGTGTGATAGATGCCAAAGAATTGGAAGTATTGGACAAAGAGATGAGATGCCTATGAAGAACATCTTTGAAGTTGAAGTGTTTGACGTTTGGGGGATGGACTTCATGGGACCATTTCCGCCTTCCAATGGTTTTCTTTACATTTTGCTTGCGGTAGACTATGTGTCTAAATGGGTAGAAGCAATTCCCACAAGAACGAATGATGCTCTAGTTGCCAAGGCTTTCTTGAAGAAGAACATTTTTGCAAGGTTTGGAGTACCAAAAGCGATCATTAGCGATCAAGGGACTCATTTCATCAACAAGATCATTGAGAAGCTTTTGATAGGCTATGGAGTGAAGCACAAGGTGTCAACACCTTATCATCCGCAAACAAATGGTTTGGCGGAAGTATCAAATAGGCAAATGAAGCTTGTACTTGAGAAGACAGTCAAGGGGAATAGGAAGGATTGGTCTTCTAAGCTAGATGATGCGCTTTGGGCTTATCGAACGG
This sequence comes from Pogostemon cablin, assembly GCA_023678885.1. Classification (NCBI taxonomy): domain Eukaryota; kingdom Viridiplantae; phylum Streptophyta; class Magnoliopsida; order Lamiales; family Lamiaceae; genus Pogostemon; species Pogostemon cablin. The sequence goes on from CM042979.1 coordinate 15,625,563, forward strand.
CGTACAAGACCGCTCTTGGTTTTTCTCCGTATAAACTTGTCTATGGGAAAGCATGTCATCTTCCGGTTGAAATAGAACACAAGGCTTTATGGGCATTGAGGAAGTTGAATCTTGAGGAGAAAGAATCGGGAAAGAAAAGATGTCTTCAATTGATTGAGCTTGAAGAATTTCGTGAGGAAGCATATTCAAACTCACGAATTGTGAAGGAGAAGCTTAAACGATGGCATGATGAAAGAATTAAAGCAAAGGAGTTTATACCGGGGGAAAAGGTACTTTTATTCAATTCTAGATTGAAACTGTTTCCCGTAAAGCTTCGTTCAAAATGGACCGGTCCATATGAGGTGATTGAAGTTAGAGAAAATGGATCTTTAATGCTTGAAGGATCGGATGGGAATTCTTTTATTGTCATAGGGTTAAGCATTACCATTCTCCCTCTCAAAGGGAGTTGGTATATGTTGACACCTTCTCTTCTTGAGATCCGTATCCTTTTAATAGTTTAGGTTTGTAAATATTTCTTTTCTTGTTTTGCTTTATTTTGGTCTTGTAGGTGGATTGTGCTTATGAGGAGAAGAACGGTATATCGTACCAATTTTTGCAAACTTTCTTTGAAACTCTTGTTTCAATTCAAGTTTGGGGGGATATGATGTGATACGATATGTTATATTCTATGTTGACATGCATTCGTGTGTTTTTGAGCCAAATTTGAAATTTTCTCATAAGTTCGGTTTAGTTTTGGTTCGTTTTGGTGGTGTTGAAGTTGATAGTCCTTTTGTTTTTGATATTAAGATTGAACTAATGATGTTGATGAAGTGTGAGCATGAATAGGGAGTTTTGGAAGCATGGAAACAAGGAAAGACAAGAGTTGAAGATGAAAAGTGGAAAATTCAGGGGAGCAGTGACACGCCTCGTGTCGCCGACATGGCCCTGTAAGCTTTGGCCGGGCCGTGTCGGCGACATCAGTTTGCCCAACATGAGTAGATTTTGGTCGTGTTGCGTGACACGGGTCGTGTCCAAGCGCGAGACTCGAGTCGTGTAGCCGACACGGCCCTAAACGTTTTGGCCGTGCGGGAGCATCAGAACACGCAACACGGGCACCTTATGGCCGTGTTGCGTGACACGACTCGTGTCGGGTCCGATGAAACGTTTTAAAAAGCAGAATTCTGGACACGGCTCAAAGGATTAAAACACATTCCCAACGTGAATCCATTCGGAAATTCCACAATTCATCTTCTAAACACCAAAGAGTGGTAAGATTATGGCTGAAAGAAGAGTAAGGAAACGCAATGAGGACTTCATTTTTATTGAGTCAGATATGGAACTATCTAACCTTGATGCCAAACTGCTAATGAAAGACCAACACCCTGAGAATTTCGGAGTAGAGTTCATGGAATGGGAGAAGTACGCATTGAGATGGGAGTATATAATCCCAAAGATTAGGGCAACTCGATTCCAAGATCAAGCAACCATGGAGGGCCTTGGAATAGAAGGTGATCTGAGGACTCTATTCCGTCGAGTGGAAATGGAGGAGTTTTTCGATAAGAGACCTCCCACTTATCTCCATCTTACAGCCGAGTTCATGAGCACCTTGGAGGTTCACAGAGATAGGAACAAGTTTCCTATTGCTATCACATTCCAGTTGAATAATGAGATGTGGGAGAAGATACCTGTGAATGAGCTGAATAGATTCTTTGGGTGCCCAATCATGAGAGGTCATCAGAACTTCCTACCACAAGGGGGTTTCAATCAACAGACGTGATGGAGAAAATTGGTTGAGGATGGGACTGAGCCTCCAGAGTACATTCCAAGTTCGTCTAAAGGGACAGCCATAAGGAACCCAGTCATGAGGTACCTTGAGAAGATAGTATCAAATACTATTCTAGGTCGGTTCGAGAGTGGATCTGTTGGAGAGAAACAGTTGTACATCATGTACAATATGTTCAAGGAGTTCACAGTTAACATTGCAGCTCACTTCATTCAGCATGTTGAGAGAGTGGCGAAGAGAGAGAACACTAGAGGGATTATGATTGGAGGAATGGTGACAATGATTGCTCAAGGGTTAGGCATCGATCTCAGAGGGATGCAACACTCGATGATTAGTGAAGGGCTCACTTATAATCAACTCATAAGGATGGAGTTCCTATCATTCATAGGAAATATGTATTGCTTGAAGCAAGATAAGGGAGCTCCATTTCCTCTACCTGTTCCTGAGCTCACCACACTACAAGGACGAAAAAAGCATCAGAATCTAGCAATGGCGAGTCCTAACCACTCAGCAGTCGTGAGAGCTTTCTACAGAGAGAATAGAGATGGAGTGGAAGCAGTGCTCCAGCAGATGAGAGTAGATGAGAATCCTGAGCTAAGGAATCTGAGAGCTGAGCCGGTGGACATGGATGTAGGGGAGGAAGAGCAACATCATCAAGTGGAATTTGAAGAGCATGCACCAGAGCCTCCAGCATTTGAGCAAGAAGGAGAAGAACAAGAGGAAGGAGATGGACCAAGAGAGGGGAATGCCAGATGGAATCTTCTGGAGAACGAACTCAGGGAGATCAGGGAGACGCAGCAGGCGCTTGGAGATGAGATGAGAGAGTTCCGGGAGGAGCAGCAGAGACAGGGTGCGATGATCAGGGAGATCCATGAAGGGCAGCGTCGTAGGGAGTACTACGAAGAGAATACACGATCACGCTCAAACAACATGGAGGAGATGATCACAAGGATGTTCAATTTCCAATTCCCTACCACACCTCGTGCTTATACTCCTTGGGGATCATGGCATAATCAACACCCTCCGCCTCCGGATAACTAAGGGAGTACTTTTGGTGCTCGACACTTCATTAGTTCATCTACTTTAGTGATTTAATTTGTGTTGGATTTGAGACTTCGTATTGTTTTGTTTTGGGATGTTTAATTTCGTATTTTTCTTTCAATTAAGGATTGAGATGATTTTTGATATGTATTGATCATGGATGGGGTGATTTTTATTTGTGACTTTTCTTTTAATTTTGTCTTTGTGTTGTCTTTGGTTTATTTGTGTTTGTGTATAGTTGTTTTCATTTTTCGTGGTTAGGTTTGATTTGGTGGTTTGTTTGGAAGGTTGTGAGTCGTTTTGAATATGAGTGAAGATGCATTATGGTGATAAGTGAGGTCGAATTATGATTAAGGAACTCTACGCTTTCGAATTGTGATAAGTTTTATTTAACTAATTCAATTAAAAGATGAATAAGTTGTAATAAGTCCTTTTAAGTCGAGCATAAACTTGTGAGAATTTGAGCCTCGACCATGTATACATGGTATCTTTTCATGAGTGGATTGGTTGAGTTTTGATAAACTAAATACTTGCTCAAAGACTTTAGGAATGAATCCGATTAATGGAGATCAATGAAATGATTTAAGGCCATCCTTGTCATGTATAGCCATTGCCAAATATTTCCTTACCTTTAAAATCATCCCTAGTCAACCACTTTGAGCCTATAAGCCTATTTATTATGAAGATAGCACATTACAAGCTTTAATTACCCACTTGAGCCTAAGATATATACCTTTTGTGTGAGTAATAAAGAAGATGGTGGCTAGAAAGGTGTGATGAGATAACAAAAGTGAAAGAGGAAATGGTAAATAAGTAAGAAAAATGATGAAAAGAGCATAAGAAAGAATGGACATGCAACTTCAAAACAAGAAAACGAGCAAAACAACAATAATATGCTCAAGTACTTAAGAGTCAAAGAAAAGAGGCATGAATCTATAAGAAGCTCAAGAAATCCAAGAAAGTGATGATTAGTGCTTATGATCAATAAAGAAAAGAAAGGAAGAAAAAGAATGTGAAGGGATGGAAGAAAGTAGCTACCTCTTCGATTACTTACACTCGTTTAGTCACTCTTATCTAAATTATTCATACCCTACCAAAGAGCCTATCATTACATCCTTAATTAAAGACCTTTTTGATCATTGATTAAAATTTTGGTGGTTTGTGAATAGAGTCTACGAGCAAGTGTATGGTGAGTCGAGCCAATTGATTGATGAGTGTTGGTTTACCTTATTTAAAGAGTGTCGAGTGCAATTGATAAACTTATGTGAGGCTTAGACTAAAAGGACTATATTGCTCTTTATTCTCTTTTGATTGAACTTGTTAATTTCTCTTATCATAAATCTAATGTTGTAGGTTAGCTTAGCATAATTTGAAATTTTTGTTGCTAATGATGTGTTATTACTTGTGTTCGTTTAGTTTTTTTACTAGGTGAAAACTTCTCCCTCGGTCTATCATTTTCATTGTTTGGGGACGAACAATACTTTAAGTTTGGGGGTGTGATTGTCGTTATTTTCACCTAGATTTTAGTGTCTTTTTGTGTGTATTTTTCGTATTGTTTTATCCGTATTTTTGTGTATTTTGGTGGTATTATGTGTTTTCATGGGAATGTGTGAGAATGATCTTAAACATATGTATAACAGGTGAAAATGGAGTAAAAATGAAGACGGGAGATCAAACAAGGAAGAAGAAACAAAGGTGCAAGAACACGGCCGGCCGTGCTGGCAACACGGCTCGTGTCGCAGCAAACGGCCCGTGTACCAGACATGGGCCTGTCCAGAATGGTCGTGCGGCGACATCTATTTATCCAACACGATCACCACTTGGTCGTGTTGCGGAGCACGACCCGTGTTGCGGAGCACGACCCGTGTACCAGACACGGGCCTGTAAGCGGAGGCCGTGCGACGACGTCTAGACATTCAACACGGCCACCCTTTGGCCGTGCGGCGTAGAACGACTCGTGTGCCGTTTGCCCTGACACGACACGACCCGTGCTACGTAGCACGACTCGTGTCGGCACCAGAACAGGATATTTTTTATAATTCTTTTAGAAGGTCTCCATGGGGTATAAATACCAATCCATTCAACATTTTGAAGGGAGATCCGATTTGCTACTGTTCCCACACACCTCACACACCATTCCTTTGATTTCACACCATATTCTCCATCCCATTCATCCATTTTGAGATCTATATCATCTCTCCATAATTTCCTCCATCCAAATCAAGTGAAGAAGCAAGGAAGCTTGGGTGATCACCAAAGGAAGAAGGGAGATTCAATTGGATCCATTTCCAAGGGAGTTTTCATTCCAATTTTGTGTTAATCCTTTAGTTTATCATGATTTGTAAGAATTATAATGTCTATGTTATGGATCTTATGAAGATTGAAGGCTAATCTCCCTTGTGAGATTAGCAACATGAAGGTTGTTGGTTAATTTGTGGATCTATGTAATTAAATTCATATGTTGATGGGGATATTTGATTTTCTATCATTGGTGCTTATATATCTTGAGATCTATGATGTTTTGTGTGTTTGATTGTTCTAATTATATGATTAGATTGAGAAATCAATTATGTGCTTAGGATAGTCAAGTGAATCATTTCATCAAACACCTCATGTGCATTATAAATGGTAAAGTGATTGAGAAGTCCTTTATTATTTAGAACCCTTTGATAGAACATGTGATTAGTTAGATTGAGAAGTCAATTGATTATATGAAGGGATTCTTAAATTGAACTTACTACCTAGTTGGAATAGTTTAATTTAGAACCAACCTTTGAGCTATTTTGAGATTGTGCAAATGATCTACATCCTATTCATTTCGAGAGGAAGTTTAGGTGGTATATGTGTTGGCCCTTAGTCTTAACCCTTGATATATATGAGTTTAATGCATGAATCCATAAGTTACCACTTCAATAGTGTTGTTAATCTCACTTCTACTCAATTTGGAAAACCATTCATTCATCATTTTTATCTTGTCATTTGGTTATTGCTTGTCTACTTTCATTTAATTACTTGTTAACCAAACCAACCATCTATGATTCGTATCTATAAAATCGTGATAAACGTGATATCGCTTAAGTGCTAGCATCGACCTCCCTGTGGTTCGATAAATTCTTGAATTGGTCATCCCGACTACAAGTTATGGCTAATCTTTGCCACGCCGAGCATCTATTATTTTCTCAGATGGCCAGGGCAGAGTATTTGATCAATCAGGATAAACCTACAAAGTTTTTCTACAAGAAGATTAAGTCCAATAGCGTAAGGAATGCCATCCCCTCCATACGTACCGAATCCGGGCACACTTCCTCCCGAGATAAAGTCGTTGGAGAATTTCTCACGTTTTACAAGGACTTACTGGGCACTGTAGGTGATTGTGACAAGATTGATGATGGTGTGTTCGAGTGGGGTGCTTTGCTGAGTGATCAACAAGCGCAGGAACTTGTAGCGCCTATTATGGCCGAGGAGATTAAGGGTGTGGTGTGGAGAATGAATGGTGACAAGGCTCCTGGATGGATGGATACACGACCTTCTTCTCCGGGATGCGTGGGACGTAGTAGGATCAGATGTTGTGATCGCTGTCCAGGAATTCTTTCAATCTGGGCAGTTGTTGCGACAGATGAATGTTACGTTTATTACACTCATCCCGAAAAGTAAGCACGAACCCACTGTACGAGATTTCCACCCAATCTCGTGCTGCAATGTACTTTATAAGATTATTTCTAGAGTCATAGTAGGACGCCTGACGGATCTCATGGATGGGCTGGTGGTTGAAAATCACTTTGGATTTGTAAAAAATCAAAGGATAAGAGACTGCGTGATGCTTGCTCAGGAAATTGTGAAAAATTATGGATGGGCAAGACATCGTATGTGGAGAAGAATGGCAATCAAAGTTGACATCAAGAAGGCTTATGATTCAGTGGATTAAGGATTTTTGGGTGGAGTTCTTACAGGGTTGAGGTTTCCCCAGCGTATGATAGGATGGATCATGGAGTGCGTCACCACCACCTCATTCTCTATCCTTGTCAACGGCACCCCAGAGGGATACTTCGATGGTAAGAGGGGCTTGCGTCAAGGGGATCCTCTGTCGTCCCTACTTTTTGTTCTCTGCATGGATTACTTCTCTCGTCTCTTCAGGAGATTTACTGTGAGAGAGAACTACAAGCACCACTCTCGGTATTGTGCTAAAGTAGGCATTACTCACCTGGCATTCGATGACGACCTGATCATCTTTGCCTACGGAAACTGCTCCTCTGCAGAAGTTGTTGCTAAGGCTCTGGATCTTTTTGCTAGAATGTCAGGCTTGGAAGTAAGCACGGATAAATCTCACTTATTTATGGCAGGTGTTACGGAGGCTGAAGAACAAGGGATCCTTGAAGTATTGCTTTTTCAGGAAGGCACCTTTCCCGTGCGCTATTTGGGAGTACCGCTACAGGAAAGCAAACTTCGGCTGCCTTCTAGCCTCTCATCACTCAGATATCCAATTTGATCAGGGGTTGGTCCACGTATTTGCTCTCCTATGCAGGCCGACTGGAGCTCATTCGGTCGGTAGTGTATGGGGTGATAACTTCTGGATTTCTATGGTGAAGATCCCCAAGGGAATTTTTGACAGAGTTGAGCGTATGATCTGAAAATTCCTTTGGGGATCCACGACGAGTGCAGTTCGTTGGGAGGAGGTGCTCCTTCCTAAGGAACAGGGCGGCCTGGGACTTAGGGGCTTTGATCTCCTGAACGATGTAGCCCTCTGCGGAGTGTTGTAGGATGTACATCTGGAGAAGAAGTCTCTTTGGATTAAGTGGATTAATGCCATTTATCTTCAGACCTCTTCGTGCTGGGATGTTGAGGTTAATTACAGCGCCTCAATAGTGTGGAAGGATATTCTTTGTGCGAGGGATAGAGTTCGAGCACGGATCGGAGGGGACATTGTCACCTCATTTGCGTCGTGTTCGGAAATGGGGAAGCTTCTTGTAGGCAAACTGTACTGGCTTGCTGCCACCACTGCACCAGTACAGTTTATCTACAAGAAGCTGTGGAGTTCGTGGGTTCCTCAGAAATATTCGTTCAGGATGTGGATTGCCCTGAGGAATCGTCTGCTTACCATGGATAGATGGAGGCAATATGATAGGAGGAGGTGGACACTCGCCCTTTACGGTAGTGTTTTCCTCATTTGGAAGGCCCAGAACAAAGCGCTCTTTGAGGGTGCCCGACCTTCCCCGGATAGCTTGATTAATTCCATTGTTATGCATGTAATTAGATTCAAGTATTTGTTATCTAGATAGGTGGTATCTTTCGTATTTTGGTTGCTCCTTTTGGAGTTGTAATTAAAATTTTTTGTGACTCTGGCTTCGGCCTACTGCTTTTGAAGAATTAACATATCATTCACACCAGTAGTATTCACAACAAGATATTATTGTCCTATCGTTACTCTGTATTTAGGCACCTACAAACCAAGAGTTTAAATTTAATGTACCGTAAAAGAGCTAAAGGGGAAAAATACCTACACTAAGGGGCAAAACATATTTGAAAAATTACCTTGGTTTTCGGATAGTATTAATTCCTCTACATTTACATAGTTGTGGATATCATGGATATGTTCACCATGGCATGTTGTATTGGGAGACTTCTCTTTATGGTGTTGGTTTAATTTTTTAATATCACGATACCAGCCAGGCTCCCCATTGGGGAATATTAAAGGATATTGCATAGGATCATAACAACTAAAGTAATGCTTAATAATTTGTGGTTGGGTGCTAATTGGATAAACTTGAATGTGTGGGCTTGTGCATTGGTTATTGTTGTTTGTTTCAAGCCATATTCCAGTAACTTGAGACGCGGAAGGTTTATTGAAAATATTTTGGTTAGATAAGGGGTCAGCTTGTAAAGGGTGTGGAAGAAATTTGCATATGGATTTACTCGTAAGATTTGTAACAAACTTTCGACAAGATTCTCTCTAAATTTTGAACTAATATAATATGCGGTTCAAAATTTCATGCTCTGTATCATAGAAGTACAATTGCAAGTTTTGTAGGTTTTTATTGTCTGATGGTATTAATAAGCCTAAGAAATGATAAAGATGCCCTTGCACTCGAAACGTATAGATTCCAGCATTTCTTTTAGAAAATGTTTTGTTAGTATGCACACCTAATGAAGTGAACGCAAACATGTTATTGTAACTAAGGATATAGTTACAAAATTCATTGGCAAGGTCATCATTGCCAAGGTACAAATGCACCAACTCCGTAGGCATTTCAGTTTGTGATAATTTTATATCTCCTAATGAGCAGCAAAATATTGGTGGTTCCATGTAAATACGTTTCGCATTACAAAATTTACAGTTTGGTACATTAGGTAGCAAATCCGGAGATTCAACCAAACATTTTAAAGGGTCAATGTTTATAGGCAACATGGTAGATGTTGTTCCATGCAAGTTAGCATATTGTTCTTTTCGACGGGTATTCTTAGCTAATCGTTGGTCTTCCAAGCAAGTGTATTTTCTTTTGAAAGAACTTTTTATTGACGTGATGTAGGTATTGAAGTTCCTTTTCTTGGCATTATGAATTTGAGGAGCAACCGACCCAAATAAAGAAAGATGTACAAATATTTTTGAGGTTGTAAATATTATAAAAGCGTAATGCAGTATATTACACACAAGGAAAGTTATAAAATATAAAATTATAAACACCAAGTAAGTTATAATGACGTGGTGGCGTGTGCATCGAGAACGGCATCGATTGCAGTATGGTGGAAAACAAAAACATAAATATTGTTGCTGTTAATGATAGAAAATGATGAGATTCAATATACGGAGATGTAAGTCAAAATAACATTCATGAGAAGTTATTAAGAAACAATAACCACCGAGGAAATTAGGGAGGAAAAAATAAAGGGAAAAATGACATATATTACATAAAAGAATGGGAGAAATATTGGTTAGGTATGTGTGAAACAGTATAATTGTCCTATTTCACATGTGTCCAGGGAATGAAAAACAAATTTGAATCAATTCGGAGGGTATTTAGTTGTCAATGTTTGTAAATAGAGTTTCAACTTTAGTTAGTAAATATTTACAGGCCTAACTCACAGTCCTAGTCCATTTATACAGTTGTTATACTACAATAAAGTCGGATGAAATATCTTACTTAAATGATGTGCATCAAACTGGTATGCAATAGCCACAGGTCAGCATACAAGGTATACTATTTGTGCTATACAAATAAGTGGTGGAAGTTATCATAACATAACACTAAAGTAACAACTTATATAAAATCAATGCATGTAAATTCAACAGGTTCTGAACTTATAAAATTCGAGGTTTCTTATTTTTTACCCCCACCAAATTAAGTGTTAGCTGTTTCAGTATCTAAAGAGGATTTAATGAATACATTAACACTTCCATTTTTCAAGGTTCAAACATAGCCAGAGTCTCTATGTACTCTCTCTGTAAAATTACAGAAATAGTTTGTCATCTTTACAGTAGTAATAGGTAAAAAAAGGTTCAAATTTAGGTGTTATTGATCAACTATGGCTGCCATTTATTTCACAAACTCTTCATTAGCGTATACTTTCTCAGCATGCAAACGACATTATATTGCCTACACAAATAACTGGTGGAAATTATTGTAACAAAAGACTAAAGTCGTAGCTTATATGAAAACAATGCAAATAAATTCATTGGGTTCTCAGCTCATAAACTTCCACATCTCATTGTTGGTTTTTTTTTTCGACCAAATTAACCTATACCTATGTTAAAATCCAAAGAGGGTTTAATCAATATATTATTCATGAACATTTTCATTTGTTAAGGTGCCACTAAAAGTTAAGCGTACTTTCATACAGGAGGAAGAAATTAATTTAAACTCTAATCACAAGAATATACGTAGAATATTCAAGATAGAATCCTTTATGAAGATGTAAAAGAAATATTATGCAAAGTACTAATCATCTACATAAACGTAAGAGTAACATTAGGGGGCAACGTCGCTGCTCGCGTAAGATGGTTCTAATTACAATGGAAACAGAGCACGTCTATGCTATTAAAGATCGATAATGATAAAATAGGGGGAAACAGAGCAGCTTTATTCTCTGAATCTCTCCTTGGTGTGACATGCTGACCTCCGGCAGTTTAATTCCCTCTACTGAATGGTGTAGATTGACAGACTTATCCTATTATATGTTTATGTATATATATAATGTAATGACTTATTTATTTTAGGAATCTTTTCGATTTAAGGCCCGAAATATATGTTTACTATCGATATGGGGCCTGAAATACTTATTTTATCGATCCGGCACCTGAAAAATACAAAACTATCAATTTAAGACTCCAAATACTAACACCTTCAACTTGATATTTAACAGAATACGATGTTTGACTTTAATTGCCACATTATTTCATACATGACACCTAATTTTAAAATATATAAATTAAATATTAGAAAATAGAAGGGCAAACGCGCCATAATAAACTCTTGTGTTATATTTCATATTCTCTTCTTCTGTCAGCGTGTCTTAAGATTAAGATACTTCAAGGTTTTCATTTCTCCAATCTCTTCTCACTAGATTTTAAATTCAACTTTCGTATTTTCTAATTTTTTATTTCACTACCACGTTAAAGTATGCACATTTCTTTATTATAATATCAGTATAAATTTCATTATGTTCTGAGTATATCTTCAATGAAATTGTTTGTTATAAATTAAAATTTCATTATTATTTCTCATATTAACAAGAGAAAGACATTTATTTTTTTTATCAAAACAAAATATTTTCGTGATGCACTATTTTGTTATTTTTTTAGACGTACTCAATTATGTTTTTATTTGTTTTTAAGAATAAAATTTATCTTACGTTGTTTTATTGATGTCTAAAGAGTTACCGATGTCTAGAGAGTTGGGTGAATGGAATATTGATGAGAATTTTAGTGATGATGATAATTTTGGTGATTCTTGCGCAATTGGTGATTGATACAATCTAGATGGTGTGATCGATGAAGATTCTGCATTCATGGTTCTGATTCATCAACTATATTAAGGATGAAATTGATTCCACACATTCTCAAGCTAGCGAAGGATCAGTAAATTTTAGGATTGGGATGTTGTACACATCAATTGAAGATTTTTATAATGATGTTAAAAGTTATGGCATTCGCAATATGTATGTATTTGAGTTTTTTAGAAAAGATAAAACAGGATGTAAAGTGAAGTGTGTGATGCATGCCATCACTTATATATTGTTCAAAAGTTGAAAATTTGAAAACATAGAAAGTAAAAACTTTCATAGATAGTCGTAGCTGCCAGAAAAAAGAAACTAAAGAAAAGTTTGTTAATATTAGGTGGTTAGGTAAAATTAAGTAGTGGTTAGGTGACATGGAAATTGGGCACTTCATAAAGCACCCTGATCAATGAGGAGTTGAAAGCTTTAATAGCTGAAAATTCGATGTCACCAACAGTATTGCAAAGGCATATCGAGTGAAAATAATGTGCACTCAAGTCACTTGATGGCAATGTTATTCAAAAGTATTCTAAGTTAGCTGATTATATATTGCGAGGAATTAATTGTGACTAATCGTGGATCTAGTACTGTAGAATTATTACTTCGAATAGTAAAGATAGCACTTCAAACTTTGATAAAATATTATGGTAAAGATGGCACTTCAAAGTTTGATAGCACATTTTATAATACACTCATAAGGTACAATCTGTTGGAATATTATAGGATCGAGAGTTGGGAAAGTGAATACTTTTATTAAAATTAGCTCACACAATATTTTATAATACACTCACAACATACTCAAGACTAACATCCTATTTCTCTGAGCCACAACTCTGTTTTTCACTATTTCCACTCACTTATATCTCAAGCTGCTATGTTCTCTCTCTTATATTACCAACTTACATTATGGACATTAAGACCCTATTTGTAGAAATAAGATGATGTATCTAGAATGGTAGTATTAGCTTTTACTTAGATAATTCTAACTTAATGTAATCCACAGCTAAGACCCTATTTATAGAAATAAGATGATCTATCTAGAATGTTGGTATTAGCTTTTATCCAGATAATTCTACCTTAATGTAATCCACCGCCCATTATCATCTAGCATAACACCACCAACTTCAACATAATCAGATGTTTATCCAGAACCATCACTACCCAAATTCATGGCTCTGTAATTATCTACATCTTTCTATAAAGATCGGTGCTCAATAATACAACTTCAAATAGCTAGGATACTAAGAAATGTGATACCTTGTCTTTTAGAAATTGAATTATTTTGTTATTTTATTGCTTTGACTACTGTTTGGTTATTTCCACATGGGAGAGTTGGATCATTTCATGAAATATACAATCAGACATTTCATCAAACATGTTATAGGCATAAATTAGAATATAAATTGCATACACATTTTACAACAATAACAATGACACTTTTTTTCCAAATCAACCATCATTCTTCCCAACAACATTTAAGTCAATTTAGACTTGAATAAATTAATAATTGTAAGGAAAAAAATCTTGTTGGAATTGCTTCCATTTTAGCATTGTTGTAGCTTCAATTACATCACAAACTCATTAAACCCATAAGCATGATGGATGTATTGCTAACGACGGCTATTCTGCTCTTTAGGAGTTTCTTTGTCCAGAAACATAAAATCTTACATTACTTTCTTGCCCTAATACAAAATTAGAGATTATTGTCTTCGAAGACCATGAAGAAGAAATTGAGAATTCACACACTGCTTTCTTGTCCCAGCCCTAACCTTGCTTTCGCTTCTTGCATTGCACAATAAAGAGATTCGTTTTGATCGCTGTTCATATCTTTCCCCAACCTCCTTTATGCTCTTATCGTAGTTTTCTTTTTATCTTTGTTATGGGTGTTTATACCCCATATAAAGCGTGACTTATACGGGCGGTCCAACCCGGGAGATAAGTTTTGAGGCTAAGGACAAGAGTGAGATTTGAACACACGCTGATGGGGCAAAAGGCAGAAGGACCCGACTACCGAGGATAAGACCTCGGCTGACTGGGCAGAAGGCAGAAGACGGAAGAAGCCGACACCGAGGAAAGGTCTCGGCCTCGGCGCTAATCATCAGGCCATCAGCTATCTGCTCATCAACCCATTAGTATTATGGCCGACCATAGGAAGACACGGATTCTGCATGGAGATAGTTTGTCAGGATCTTATCGTACCTTCTTACAGACAAGATTCCCTTGGAGGGACACGTGGCAACATTTGGCAAATCAAGGGGGGACCATCCACCAAAATATCTCATATAAGATAACGCATCTGTAGCAGACATAGACACGCTACTTCGTGGGCAAGGGACTCCATCTTCATCTTCTCTATTATACTTTATCTCTCTAGAAACCTACATGTATTTCTCTCACTACTGTGTAATATTCCTTCATGGAACTTGGAATATCAATATCAATAATAAAAGAAAGGGGCGACAGAGAAAATTACTTGTTTGATGTGTCCATTTTAGTGTTCGGTTATTTGATAATCTTAGTCTAACCCGCTAAAAACGACCATCAACAATCTTCATTTTGGTAACTTCCCAAATAGTATATGTTACAAGCCCATGAAGAATAAATCAATTACTCCCTCCGTCCCAGAGCAAGGGTTTCTTTTTGCCATTTTGGTCGTCCCACCCAAAGGGTCATCTTTCATTTTTTACACACATGGGACCCACACACCCCCTCTAATACATTCAAAATATGGGACCCATACTCCCACTAATACAACTACCCACTACACATTAAATAATAATACTCCTTAATCCACGTGCCAAAAAGCAAACACTACCCTTTGCCCGGGACGGAGGGAGTATATTTATTTAATTTAAAATATATTTAAAACACCTATGAAAATGAGGTGGCTATTAAACTTACATGTGAGATTCCATTTGAGAGTAAGTGAACGGCAATGCTTCATAGTTTAGATTGATAGTTTTGAATTATTCAGGTCCGGATCGATAAAATAAATATTTCAGGTCCCATATTGATAGTAAACATATATTTTGAGCCCTTAATTGAAAAAATTTCTTTATTTTAAGTACATAATTATTGTTAAAAATAATGAGTGCAAATTTTGTAAAACTGGTGCTCTGCGTCTGCGTTTTGACTTTCTTGAGTTCAAGGGTAATAGCCCTTGTATTCCATTTTCCTAATTCCAACATCACAACTACCTTAACATTGTCTTTATTTATGGTTTTAACTGTGTGTTGAGTTTTCACTTATTATAAATGTTTAATCATATAAATCTAATTTTCTACTATCTACAGCCAATTCTTAGAAATTGCAACTGATAAATTTCATGGAATAGTACATAATAAGATCTCTTTTTTTTTGTTCAGCCTAAATGAAGATGGGGAATCACAGTTCAATGAAATTCGTCAAGGCAACAATTGTATGAGTAATAATAAATTGTGATACGCGTTCATAGCAGTGAAGACAACATAATTCAACAAAATAAGATGACCAACATGAAATCAATTGAGTGGTTGTTAGGCGTATTTTGCGCACTCCAATTAAAATCCTCAAGTGTAAGGATGTCAATTCTAACAGCAAGTACCCAAGTTAAATTATCGATCCCAAAAAGACAGTTAATTATTTATCTTCTAAATATTACTAGCTTAATTAGAAGAGGGTAACCAATTTCCAAGTACTTTTAAATTAATTATCTAGATAACGAAATATTAAATAATTGAATTAATTAAAAGTAATAAAAATGATCAAGTTCTAATCAAGAGATAAGCAATAGTTCTAAGGTATCAGGTATAGATCAATTAATTTGGGTTTCTAAACTTCCAATTGTTCATTCATGCAGCGCCAATGAAAATGCACCACTTAATCCTGTTAACCCACCAGATATGATCCGATTTTAAGCTAATAGTATATTCTGATTTATTCCCTAAGGTGTGTGAATGTTACCAAGCGTTATTCCTAGATACTAATCAAAGCAAACAACAATACCTCCGGATGGTAAGTTCGACTAACAAGATATTCTCTGGAATTACTACAAGGTTCTATCCACTTCCTACTTGAATGTCTAATTGCATTGTTCCACTAAACAATTCAAGTATATGATTTACCAGTTCATGGAATTAAAGTGTTTATAGAGGAACTAATTCAACCCCTAACAAATTAGACAATATCAATCATGAATGCACACAAGCTAACATAATAATTCAAGTATTATAGCGGATGTCATGAAATTACTATGAAGACGTTACGAAACAGATAAGCAAGTCTGATTAAATAAAATAAATTCAGAATATCAACTGCATAAAATCCCAAGTTTGGTCTAGGTTCCCAAATCAATTCAATCTAACCATCAAACCCTAAAACTGTATAAGAAATTAGCCCATGAGGTTACAAACAACACTCATGGCTATGCAATTCATACCACAAATCAAGACAAAAGAAAATAAAAGAAAGGAATAGAAAAACCCTAGTGTCGGCGTTATTCCGCTTTCCTTCTCTGTCTCTCCGATTGACTGATTTTCCTCTTGAATAGTCCTTGAATCTCCTTCGTTGTGAATGGATGATGGGATGGATATGGATGATGGTAGATGATGGATAGCGGGTGATCCCCTTGTGGAGGGTTGTGTCTCTTATGAATAATGATGTGAAATATATATATGTATGAGAAGGGAATGAGATAATTAAGGAAATTAATTGTGCTCCAATAAATAGGAAAGATGGGCTAATTTTCGAAAATTTTCGAAAATTCCCGTCGGCAGCTGCGCGACCTCACCGTTTCGAGCATAACTTCCTCATACGGACTCCGATTTGAGTAATTTTTACACCAAAATGATCCTCTCTTCCGTGGCATTTCAACCATTTATCACACTAGCATTTTTGAGTTCCAACTGAATACAGAAAAATTACACAATGTGAGCATGCATTTTTCAGCATTCTTCTAACTTTCTCTCTTCATTCCAACTTTGAACTTTTGATCCTTTTTCCACCTAAAACTCAACAAAACACCTTAGTAGCATCTTAATTACGCAAGATATGAAAACCACGCAATCTTACACAAAATTATGGTCACATTCTATAAAAAATGGTGTAATGTGAGACCTAAAATACGTGAAATTCCACTCTCAACAAACCCTCAAACTTACTTGTTGCTCGTCCCGAGGCAACGACATAGAAATCCAGTAGGATAATTGAGAGAAAATTTCACTTCCCAACACTGATCAGATAATATAACAATTCAAAAATCATACTTCAAATACTAAATAACAATCCATCTAAGAACATACAATTTAAATCAACTACTTCACCTTTTTGGAATGCTCATCCACTCATTATCACGGGTAGTATTTACGCTCATCGCTCAAGTGTGAGATATACACTTTAGGTAAGGTGTTTACACTCATAATCAATTCAAACACACGCGTAACCATAAGCTTGGCAATCATTTCAACTCTTGACTAAAGGAATAATTTCGACAATAGGATCACAAAGGTCTTGCATTAGGGTGTAACATTGGCTATTTGGTAAATGTAGGAAATATATGAATTAAGTGACTCAATCACTAGTAGAGAATCAAAGAAGACTTACAGCTTTTCAACAAACAGCTTCACTTTCTTCTTTCTCCTTCAATACTCTTTAACTTATCTTGCAATTCGAATTCATCCTTCACTTTCAAGCTCAACTTCCTTACTTGAATTTTTCTCTCTCTATATTTTTTTTCAAATAAGGGTACCAGTTTCAGGTACTACCCTTTTCATGGGTACCAGTTTCGGGCACTACCCCTTCATGCAAAATTTAACCATTTTCTCCAATAATTTTCATCACTTCCAAATTTTTCCTCCTCTTGTATTCTTCTTCACAAGACACCAACTTGACTCCTTCAACTCTCTACTAGGTAGGAAATTTTTAAGGCTGGCGAAGGGATCAATTGGCTAATTACGTAGACTTCCAACAAATAAGGCTTTTAGGCTCAAAAGGGTTAACTACTGATAATTTCAGTAGGCAGGATAATAATTTGGCTAGTGACTAATAAACAATAAAGATGGCCTAAGATCATTTCCTATTGTCTAATCAAACACGTAGTTTCAAGCAAGATATAAAGCCAAGTTCTAGAATACGTGTGTATGAACGACACTCTCAAGAATAAACTTAATCATGCAACTTGTCATTATTTCAAAAGGCTCAAATCTTACATGGCTGTAGAAATGAACGAGCAATGCTAATAAAGCTACATAGCTAATCATCCATGCATATAATTAAACTTCAAGTATCTCAATATCAAAGCACAATATCAAATTTCTTCTCAAACATAATCACACATATAATACCATCAAGTGTTAAGGAAAATCAGAAAATCATCTTAGAGAACCAAAAATCAACTAGACCGACAGTAGGATCAACACACAGTAAATAAACACTAACAAAACACCTGGAAATCGTAAAAAATCGAAAAATCAACATTCGAATAAATCGAAAACATCAACTAATCGCAAAAGATCAACCCTCCAAGCAAATAAAATAAAATAATGTAGAATTTTTACTTTAGTGCAGCAAGACAAGGTAGGTACGTAATCCCCCCAAACTTAGATCAAGCAAAGTGAGAGACTAAGTTTGTAAAGAAGTATATACTGTAGTCGAGCAACACCTAATAAAATTTCTACACCACACAAACACATAAAAGCAATTAAAACAGGAGGGACAGCCCCCAACAAGCGCTCATGTTTTACGTCGGAGAGTCACAACGAAATACCTCAAGCTCATCGAAATGGCCATGAATATCTTTCATCATTGCCATCGTATTCTAATCGTTATGCTTCTTTATCAATCCAATACTTATGGCAAGGGATGGCCTCGTTGGCATTCTTAAAATTTATATTGACCTTGCCAACCATGTTAAGATCAAATTTCATCAACCTCTTCATTCTACTCCACGACTTATTCCTTCTTTTGACGAAAATTCCCAACTTCTCTTCTAACTCCTTTTTATCCCTAAAAATATGTGAACAATCATTAGGTGAAACAAAGTACACAGAAACAATATCATCAAATTCAATACAACTTAAAGAGTTTAAAGGTTTAGAAATGCTCATTTCATTCTTCAAGTCCTCTTCGGTTGCTTCTTGACTTTGCTCTTCTTCTTTCTTTTCTTCTTCAACATCCTCAAATTCTTCATCAATCTCTTCTTTTGCCTCAAAAATTATCTTCAGTTGATAACTCAATTCGAGTGGAGCCACTTGACTTAAGCTAGTGGACTCCTCTTCGACTTTTCTTCCTCAAACGACAACATACGACCTTCAAACTGCATTCCAGTGTGCAATGGAACAACAATATCTTCCTCAAACCCTTCTTCATCCATTCTTTCCTCTTGTTGAAGTTGAGCATTTAAACTTGCAGCTATATTCGCAAGATTTTGAATTCTTTTCATGATTTCTTTCCTCTCCTTCGACCTCTCCTGCGCTTCAACTTTCATCTTTATTTCAAGAGCTTCCATAATTTCCATGGTTTCTTCATGCTTCTTAATGGATGACTCAAATGCGCCTTGCAATCTTTGGGAAACTCTGGTCGAACCAGAATAAGTGTTCTCTTAATAAGGTTGATATGAATTTTCATTGTAAGCACAAGACCATTCATATTCATATCTGACTTGATTGTAGTACTGAGAAGGACTTTGATTCACTAGAGAATAATAACCATAATTCCTCTCATCCATGTAATATGGAGAAGGAACCATAACATTCTGATTCTCTTAGTGTTTCAATATTTCATCTATGCATGGAGAAGGATCCATAACATTTTGATTTTCATAGCGTTTCAATATTTCGTCCATCTCATGTACCTCAAAATAATTTATAGTTAGAATATATCCAAAATAAATAAAAATAAAGTAATAAAAAGTCCTAATTAATCTAGCAATAAAAGAAAAATAAACAATTAAACTGTCCCCGACACAACGGCTCCAAAAACTTGTTAGGCGTATTTTGCACACTCCAATTAAAATCCTCAAGTATAAGGATGTCAATTGTAGCAGCAAGTACCCAAGTTAAACTATCGATCCCAAAAAGACAGTCAATTATTTATTTTCTAAATATTACTAGTTTAATCAAAAGAGGGTAACCAATTTTCAAGTGTTTTTAAATTAATTATCTAAATAACAAAATATTAAATAATTGAATTAATTAAAAATAATAAAAATAATCAAGTTCTAATTAAGAGATAAGCAACAGTTCTAAGGTATCAGGTATAGATCAATTAATTTGGGTTTCTAAACTTCCAATTGTTCATTCATGCAGCGTCAATGAAAGTACACCACTTAATCCTGTTAACCCACCAGATATGATCCGATTTTAAGCTAATAATATATTCTGATTTATTCCCTAAGGTGCGTGAATGTTGCCAAGCCTTATTCCTAGATATTAATCAAAGCAAACAACAATACCTCCGGATGGTAAGTTCGACTAACAAGATATTCTCTGGAATTACTACAAGGTTCTATCCACTTCCTACTTGAATGTCTAATTGCATTGTTCCACTAAACAATTCAAGTATATGATTTACCAGTTCATGGAATTAAAGTGTTTATAGAGGAACTAATTCAACCCCTAACAAATTAGACAATATCAATCATGAATGCACACAAGCTAACATAATAATTCAAGTATTATAGCGGATGTCATGAAATTACTATGAAGACGTTACGAAACAGATAAGCAAGTCTGATTAAATAAAATAAATTCAGAATATCAACTGCATAAAATTTCAATTTTGGTCTAGGTTCCCAAATCAATTCAATCTAACCATCAAACCCTACAACTGTATAAGAAATTAGCCCACGAGGTTACAAACAACACTCATGACTATGCAATTCATACCACAAATCAAGACAAAAGAAAATAAAAGAAAGGAATAGAAAAACCCTAGTGTCGGTGTTATTCCGCTTTCCTTCTCCGTCTCTCCGATTGACTGATCTCTCTCTTGAATAGTCCTTGAAATTCCTTCGGTGTGAATGGATGATGGGATGGATATGGATGATGGTAGATTATGGATGGGGGGTGATCCCCTTGTGGAGGATGGTAGGTATGAGAAGGGAATGAGATAATTAAGGAAATTAATTGTGCTCCAAGAAATAGGAAAGATGGGCTAATTTTCGGAAATTTTCGAAAATTCCCATCGACAGCTGCGCGACCTCACCTTTTTGAGCATAACTTCCTCATACAGACTCCGATTTGAGTGATTTTTACACCAAAACGATCCTCTCTTCCGTGGCATTTCAACCATGTATCACACTAGCAGTTTTGAGTTCCAAATGAATACAGAAAAATTACACAATGTGAGCATGCATTTTTCAGCATTCTTCTAACTTTCACTCTTCATTCCAACTTTGAACTCTTGATCATTTTTCCACCTAAAACTCAACAAAACACCTTAGTAGCATCTTAATTACGCAAGATATGAAAACCACGCAATCTTACACAAAATCATGGTCACATTCTATCAAAAACGGTGTAATGTGAGACCTAAAATACGTGAAATTCCACTCTCAATAGTGGTCAAAGTGGTAGGAAATACTTACAGATGCTAAAAATCAAAGGCAATCAATGAGGAACTCAAGCCATCCAAAGGCAATCAGTGAGGAACTCAAGCCGTACGGCCTGCGTGGATGAAGGGAAGAAATAAGGGTTTCGCATGGTAGGTGTTTTTGCGACAAAATGAAAAGAAACATAGTGTAGTCAGAGTTATTATCTTAAAATTAAGAATCAAAATCGTGCTTGTACAAAATTAAATCAGGAAGAATACTTACCAAGAAGGAGAAGCTCGAACGCTGAAGAAATCCCTTAAGCAGAACACAAACATGACGGCAACGTGAAAAAGTTTTACCAAACGTAGAAAATTTCTAGGTAATTATAAGGAGATTCGAAAAACTTACTAAATTGAATTATAAAAAAAGAAGACGGAAAGAAGAAGGCGGACAGTGGAAGTGAGAAGTGAGATAGATAAACAGGGATGAACGCACGGAAGAAGATTACAGATGGGAGTGGGCGGAGAATGAAGATAAACTCTGGTGGAATGTGAGGTGAGTCGTAGTTCTGCTATTTGGACACGTAGAGCACGAGGAAGTGAAAAAATGATAACCGGCAATAGGGGAGATACTGGCCGAAAATGATAGATTCCCGCATTATATATAGTATGGATATGGATTAAATATTAAAAAGGCAACCGTGTCCAATTTATATTTTAAATTTACCAATACTTTTTCTCTTTAATTAATTTTCTTTTATCATAAATTTGTTTTATGAGGTTTCTTCCGCCAAGCCCAAATTATTTTTTAATTTATTTTTATGGTAGGGATAGTTTACACATTTAATTTAAAAAGTGAGTAAAAAATTACATATAATAGTGCGAAAAAGATGACCACTTTTTATTGTTGGACATCCTTTGTGTTTTGTCTCTTTCTTTTTAGGAAAAAAGTGAAAATACAGAAAATATGATTTACTAATATTTTATGTTTTATAATTTAATGTACTTATTAAATAACCTAACCTCCATTATATTCATTATATTTTCATCTTCTCATTTATATACATATATGAAAATTAAAAATATACCTTTTTAAGAGTAATATGGTATTTTTAATAAAAAAATAAATGATTTGGTCTCCTGTGCCCCAGGAACACACCGTGTCTTACTTTAAAATTAAAGTGTGCTTTTTTTAGAGTTGTTAGACGAGCCAGCTGCAACCCATTAAAGTGTGACTTTGGGTTAAACGAGTTTTGAGATATATATTAATCCAAGACCTGAAAAATGGGTAAACTATCAATTTGGGACATGAATTTTTTTTCTATTAATTTGAGGCATGAAATATGTAAAATTGTCAATCCAGGGTCTGAATTTATCAGATATTATCTCCTATTTTATCAATTTAGGGCCTAAATTCAGGCCCCAAATTGATAGTTACACATATTTCAAGCTCCGAATTGATAAAAAAAATAATTCAGGTTATGAATTGATAGTTTACCCATTTTTCAAGCCTTAAATTGATAAGACCATTTTACACTTTTTAAATTAGTTATCATTTTCTCTATAAAATGTTATCACTTTTATTTATACTATAAATTATACATGAAATAACATTATCACTTTTCATTAATTGAGTATCACTTTTTTATTATAAAAGTTATCACTTTTATTCGTCCGTGCTCTAACGTGTGACGATCTCACACAAGTTTTTGTTGATATAAAAAATTAGATATTTATTAAAAAATCATATATATTATTAAATTATAATTAATACTATTATTAAACTACGCAATATTATTAAAGAGAAAAGAAAATAAAGAGAAAAGGGAACAAATGATAAAGATGTTGAGGGAATAACAAAAGCAAGAGAAAAAAAAACCAAACAGACGGCCCAATAAAAAGCCCTAGCTATTTTTTTTTCGTAAGCCTGCTCCAATCTTGTTTGGATGCGACATCCCAAATATCCGGAGGCTCAAGCTGAGATTGTTTTGCTGTATCAGAACGGGTAACCGGTTTTGAAGCCGGAATGTAAGTAATGCCTTTTCTTTTTTATTTCCCTCCTTTTAGCTTTTTGGCATCGAGTGTAGGAAAGTTTTCATCCTTTGAGTTGGTAATTGTGTCGCCCAAATCCTTTGGATTTTCACTTGAATTATTCAGTGCAGTCACGACCTCAGAGTGCATGTCAACCTGACCCGTGTCAAGCTCACTTGATACCTTGGCAATAGCATTTATGGCTGCTGTAATAAAATCCGTAGGGGTTGTTTGGTCAGCCCTGGAGAGGGCTGAGTTTCATGAGTGGAAGCCCCAACAGGAAATTGTGAAATGGTGTCACCATGAGGAACCGACATGATATCCTTCCCTTTTGCTTCAGCCGTGTGAGTAGAGATACCATGGTACCAAAAATGACTGTATGCTGGTTGGAAGGAGACTCCTATCCAGCATCCTCCATATTCCCCCCTGTCGTGGCAAATAGATGCACAGAATATGAGAAAATATCAATTTTAGTCCGGTATCTTTTTCAAAATCCAATTTTAGTCCTGTAACTTTTAGTATTTTCAATTTTAGTCATTTTAGTTTCAATTTTAATCCTGTAACTTTTAAATTTTCAATTTTAGTCCTATAAATTTCAAATTTAGTCTTGTATCTTTTTAAATTATCAAAATTAGTCCTATATCTTTTTGAAATATGATATAATTTATAATAGGACAAATTTTGAAAATTCAAAAGATATAGGACTAAATTTGAAACTTATAGGACTAAAATTGAAATTTTAAAAGTTACAGGACCAAAATTGAAACTAAAAGGACTAAAATTGAAAATATTAAAAGTTATAGGACTAAAATTGAATTTCGTAAAAGATACAGGACCAAAATTATATTTTCTCCACAGAATATTAACTCTACTTGAACCATAAAAATGATATTATAATTATTTTTTAAAAATTAACACTCCAAAAATAAATATTGTCAGCATAGGAGTTATTGTCAATTCGTTTTGTTTGATTAATTGAATTAGGGAAAAGTGGATAAGATGGATATTTTTTCCCTTAATATATATATAAACATTAGAATTGAAATTTATTTAATTGATTAGCAATTTTTTAAAAATAGAAATGCTGTTAGATTTTTAATATATTAATTGTACGGTTGAATATAAAAAAATATACCCCATTTATTAAGAAAATTAATACAGTTTGCTAGAAGAATAAGTGCATAAAATTAAATATGTGCCTCGGTGCACGTAATAATATCAAATCATCTTAATTTTATTAAAAACTAGGTATCTCGCACCTCATTGCTGAGGTGCTAGCCCGAACTATAGCAATAAACAGGATGAGAATGATTCATTATACGTACATTATATATTTGAGCTACATGTACTTGAAGCCAAATGTTCCAAGCAAAATCTGCACATAGTGACTTTGTACATTACATATATTTACCATGAGATATTCTCAAGAGGATCGATGACCATTTGAACGTGTAGTTGCCGATATACATTGTAAGCAAAATCTGCACATAGTGACTACGTGCATTATGTATATTTACCGTTAGATATTCTAAGGAGGACTGACGTAATTGCATGTGGCGCACCCAAAGGGTGACTTGAAAAATGTGTGGATTTTTGTTCATTCTTGTTTGAAAAGGGGGGTGAACAGTGTTAGATCTTCATTCATTCTTGTTTCACGTGCTTCAGGTTGCCATGGCTCTTGTGTGATTCTGGATTTGCAATTCTTTTACCTGAATTTCCCTGTTTGTGTGTTGCTGAATTTGGTGCTTATGTGGTTTGAGATGTTGATGTCTCCATTGGCAGGCATGTGTCATGACTGTGTAGCATCTGCTCTTTTTTCCTGGTTGTCCATATGGTGTTGCTTTTATGTGGTGCAGTAGGGGCATAGATCTGTATTTCTTATTTACTTGGTAGACATTTACCTTGTTTCCCTAGTTTTCATAGAAATCATGGAGATGGTGAGTTAATTAGTAACCTAGGAATGAAATGTATAAAGGAACATGTGATTTCATGGACTGCACACAATGTAAGAAGAGTATTTATATTGTTTTGAAGTCGTGCATTATCTATAATTTCTTGGTCAGTGGTGGTAGAAGCATTTAAGCAATAGTTCATTACTGTCTTAGCATGTATGTCAAGTTTTTCTAACCTGATTGAATCTAAGTTTCCTTCTTGGTCAGTGGTTAATTCAGTCCACATTAATCAGATTAACAGCATACATACCAAGCATGCTTGAATCTCAATCTATAGCAATGCAAACTTATGCAAGTTCTACATAAACTTATGTGTGCATCATTTGTAAGATTTAGTAGGTGAGAGCAGTTTAGTAAGAATCGAAAGAGACAATTCAGCAAGGTCTACGCACAAGCATGGAAAACAAGGTCAAATTTAGAGATGTAATATGAAATCAAGTGGGTAAGTTGTGGAAGGAACAATGGCAGGTTAGCATATTCAACTATGTTAGGCTGATCCTAAACCTGGGTAAAATGAGGAGGACCACAGACAGGAAAAGGGAACAAGTCTCATGCAGAGGAAAAAATAGGATGTGATGCAATGCAGCAAGGTGGCTAAAGTAACATAAATAAAATCATATGTTGATACCTGGCAGCCTAAGTTGACGCAGTTGTGTTGGGATGCAGGTAAGAGAATGGGGGAGCAACTGTAAAAGATGAATGGGCAAGCAACCTGAAACAAAGACAAGACAATGGTGATTCAGAATGGTCAAATAAGGAAGTAATCAAAATGCAGTCTATTATTCTGGTAGATCTAATTGTTTACACTGTTTACTATTGTAGGATATGGTGTTAACAAGTAGTACAGAATACCTAATGGGCATATGGTGATAGCCCCTAAAGAATAGAAATCGTTTTGAGAATAAGAATAATATCTAGCAAATGTTAATGGCCTTCAGTAAGGGAAACCATGAGATAACATTTTCAGAAGAAAATTAGGAGGTGAAATTCTGTTGTACATTGAGATTTTCTAGAATATATTTTATAGATAGATCTTCTGTTGTTGTTGTTGAACAAGTTTCATTTTACAGCTGTAAGTATTCTAATAAATTTTTCATGTCTTATAAGTACGGTGAAAATATGATTTGATGTACCCTGCAGTTTATGCTTTATTTTTGTTTTACTCTATATATTAATAGCCAAGCAGCAGAACATAATCCTGTTGGTTTCTATAGCATTGTGAAGTTCGTGATCTACCACATGTGACAAAGCCCTAATGTATAATTATAATAAAAACTAGTAATTGGGATTACCTCATCATCTTCAGAAAGACTACTCACGACTGGCACATTTAAACTCCAAGACCACGTGTCAAGAGATCCTTCCATGCTCCAAAGACTACCAAGTTCAGATTCTGCAACTTTTTGCCATTGCAACTCCTTATCAGGCAGATCTGTCATAATTTCACGAGACAATACATTACCTAGAGCCAAGGCAACATTGGGGAAGCCAGTTTTATACATGGTTTTAATCCACTTCTCAGTGAAAATGAACAAGAGTTATCGGACCCAAGAGCCACGTGATAAGATGGTTCAGTGGCATGTGCAGAAGGAGTATCACATAAACTAATCTCTTTATTAAGCGCAAACATATCAGAATCATGAACCTGCAAGGAGGGTAGAAAGATGTTAGACAATTGATACACTTTTTCCAGGTGAAGCACATTAGGGATCATTTAATTATATGATTGAAAAATTTATAGGTTAGCAAGAGAGAGAGGAAGAGTTGACCAAGTCACACTTGCCATATTTTTCAGTTTTGAAGTGTTCAAAGAATCAACCTTCCCCAAATAAACAACAGGGATTTGATGTTGAACACCATCTGAATCAGTATGCTGAAGACACATAAAAGGTAGATGCCCATCTCCAAGCTCTTCAAGCATAGGTTTTAAGGAAAAAATTCTCTCAAGTTCCATCCTCCTCCGAAGGTCAGTACAAATACGCTTTTCTGCCTGAGTAGGAAAGACAAAATTATTTTATTTTCCTTATGCAGAATAATGATATATTATGCATTACATTCATAATCCCCGCAGTCTTCAATTTAGAAAGAACAGTCACCTTAATTCTTCTTGCAGATCAACTATCTCCTTGTAAACAGTAAGTGATAAAAATTTCCTACTCTTCTTAAGTTCTTATCAATAGCTTCATCAGTAATTTCTGAAGCCAGCATCTGTATCTCGGTGTGTATCTTAGATAGCTCCTCTGCAGCAAGCATGACATTGCTTCCTAAAAAATTTCCAAAACTTTGTTCAACCAACTTCCTTGCTTCTTACAGAGTCCGTCCAGATCGTGGGGCATTAGAATCATTTGAATCAGGTGAGCTTCTTGTAACTTTGGCTCACTGCATAAGATGATGTAAGATCTAAATATTGATGATCACTATACTGAAAAGAAATATCATGAGCATACCCCAAGTAGATTAAGCACCATCCCATATAAAGCTGTGAACTGTGACACAAGAGGTTGAAGTCCATAAAAGAGTATTTTGCAGCACTCTTCAGCTCCTTCATATGGTGTCTGCACAAGAACAACATGAACCCTTTCATCAATGCCTCTGCGGCCAGCACGTCCTGCCATTTGAAGCAGTTCGTTGGAGTTTAAAAGCATACGCCCACTTTCAATCCTTTTGCTTAGAGATGAAATAACAGCTGTTCTAGCAGGCATGTTGATTCCAGCAGCAAGAGTCTCTGAGGCAAAAACCACCTTTACAAGCCCTTTTTGTAAAAGCTCTTCAATGAATGATTTCCAGAGGGGAAGACAACCAGCTTGATGAGCAGCAATACCTTGAAGAAGTCCTTTTACAGAGGATTCCCTGACAACATCAGGATGCCGAACACGAAACCTCTTCAGGGCAAGCTCTACTTCGGTTATCTCGCATTCATCCAAAAGGGTACACTCTTGAACATACTGAACCGCAGCATCATAACCTTTTCTGCTGAAGATGAACCAGACTGCTGGAAGCATATCCCTGGCCTCAAGATGCCATAGTGTATCTATAACTTGAGGGACCTAATTAAATCAACAAACTAAAATGAAAACCTACCTGAATTACAAGTATAAGTTTCAAGTGAATATAATATAAACTAAGGATTAGGATACCTGTGAAGGACAAAGATAGTTCGTGTCATTCTTTGAAAGTGGAGGCACATCAACATGATATTTTTTTTATTTCCTTCGTCTGGAACCCTCACCATTGTATAAATTAGTTCTTGATGAGTCAAGCTGTAACTGGTTAAGAGTCAAACTCCTGTTTAAGTCCAAATAGATTATAGAAAGTTGTGAGCGCAAAAATGACCACAAAAACTCACCCTAGGACATTGACTTATATTGACTTGACTTCCTCAACAAATGAAAAAGGGACAAACAATAGGCTATTCTTGAAATTTTATTTAGCATACTGTGTGGACTGGAATGAATTGAAACGCTATATTTTGCTTATTTGTACCATAATCTGGATTTCCAAGCCTTATGGAACAATAGATCACATAAAAATTACTATGCTCCCAATAATGTAGCCGTTGTAAGAACATCAGAAAATGAAATGGAAAAAAAAGTTTCCTAGCTGTCGGTACAAAGCATGTAGCTCATTTTACATCCAGGAAGCTTTTAATCTCACTCCCTTTGATGGTGAAGGGAACAATGAACCAAGAGCATTAATCAACAAAAGATTTGACCATACAATGCAACAGCCATGAGGATTGGCCCCATGGTCTGTACCATCTGTACCACTAAAATGTGGTTCCGTGCTAATGCACACGATAACTGCCTTAAAGCCTACAAGTATAAAAGTTTAAAAAAAAAAAAAAAAAAGTTGAGCATATGATAGAGGTTCACCCATTCATGCCAGCCCCTTTCTCATCAAGAAGTGGTAATAATGCTGTCTTCGTTGAAAAGTGCCAAGTCAATGGGAACGGATGCTTAGGTTATGTTACCAACTCAGTTTTGTCATGAATCTTGAAGCATAACAAAAGAACCAAAGCATTAGTACAAAAAAAGAAAAGAATATAAGATAAAGTAAAAGAAAGGAAGCAAGAACAAATACCTGTTTGTCCATTGAATCATTCATGATAACCCGAATTGCAGAGAAGTAATGAAATGGAGTGTCAGAAGTTCCCATTTAGATAAGTCACGGCGACCTTCTCTTGTCTTATGCAATGAAAATGAAATTGTGGGTTCTAGTTCAAGAGTACATGGTGATATTATCTTTAACTAAAAATATATTAATGAGAACCAGAGAGAATATTAGTTATCCAGAGATATAAATCTTCTTTCAATTTCTTAGAGACCACCAAAGACACATTAATACACACAGATGAACAAGATAGCATAAAGATATATGCAAATTTCAATCAAATTTAATACTTAAAAGAACACATTCTTCTGGAGTAGTGAAGAAATTAAATTTAGATATTCTCTAGTACTCATCGTATCAATTACAAACCTGCTCACTATGGCCTTGAGGAAAGTACACAACTCGGCTTCCAATATGGGGAAGCGAGACCAAGGAGCCATCACATGCATGCCACAGCTCCGAATTCAATCATTTATCTCACCTAAACACATATGGGGAATTCATTTTTGAAAATAATTAAATAGACCATTCGTCGAACACCTCATGTTCACAAATTAAGCTCAATTGCAGACATAAAGTACTTGTGTCAATTCTCTCATAAGTTTGCCCAACTCTATCACCTAAATAGGACAATTAGCCAAAGAAATTGACACAATCAAAAAGAAGATAGCAACCCATTTCAGCAAAGCACTCACCATTAAGGGGATGAGGGTTTCTCTTCAGGTACAGAGTTCCAAGTTGCATTTTGTTAAATAGGACATGTCGTGACAGAAAAATAGAGCATAAGAAAGATGGGATATTACCTATGCCGTTGCAGCTGCAACGACGATGAGAGAAAATAACCTGTGGAAGGAAACCAAAGAAAGGCAGCAAAATAGATTGGGATTAGAATTGGCCATGATTACCCAGCTAGACAAATGCATGCTGCTTGAAATCAAAATCGAGTACAAATCATACAATAAAAATGTCTACAGTGTTTATTTTCTTTAGAACAATTTATCGAACACCTAATGGATGACACTTCAAAAACTAACACCTAACATAAGAGAGAGATAACGTAAACACATAGGAGTATAACTGAGAGAGAAGAAGATATCTTAATGCCGTCGTCTTCTACTCGAAAGTGGAGGAAGGCTAGGAGTTGTAAGCACCAGAAACGCCTAAAACGAGCGAAGACAGCAGGCCAGGAACGAAAAATTGAGACGAAGAAATAAAACTGGGGCTGGGTACAGAAAAACCGAAAGGAAGAAGAAAGAGTATAGCGGTCGGTGGAGAGGAGAGGGGCTTCCACGTGGATAACAGGTCATGGGATATTTACCGGCAACTTGCTGGAAACTGGCCACCATAACAATTTGCGCTTTTTATAAATAGTTAAGGATGTAGCCCCAAACATTTGTAAATTCTATATACCTTATTTATTTATTTCTATCACAAAATCTTTTACACCTTGAAACAGAAATATCCAATCAAATTCAATTACGTTATAATATACTTTAATCTTAAAATTTTCATCTCCACTCAACACCCATTAATAACTTTCGAATCCTCTTTAAAATCACTCCGAATGATCACAACACGAAGGTAAAGAGACTAAAAAAAATTCAGTAATGATAAATTTGACTCTATCCATGATTCCGTGCAAACAATTTAATAATGATGACTGATATATATATATATATATATATATATATATATATATATATATATATATATATATTTTTATTTATTTATTTATTTATTTTGATTGATGAGATTTATATAGAGTAGGGGTGGCAATTCGTGTTAATGGGTTGGGTTTCGTGTCGACACGATAGTGACACGATACGATAAGGGCAAACCCAAACACGACACGATAAGAATTCATTCCAACACGACACGAACACGAAAAATAACGGGTTGACACGACACGACACGATAACAACGCGATAAGAAAATAAAAAATAAAAAAATAAAAAAATAATAATTAAAATAAATAAAAAATTTAAATTAATATATTTTTAAATTATTAATAGGTATTTTTATCATATATTTTTCTAATTTTATATTTATATTGGGTTGTTAACATGTTATTGGGTTGTTAATGGGTTAATGGGTCATCTGTTAATATTAATCGTGTTTAACGGGTTGACACGAACCCGACACGAACACGCACGAAATTTTCGTGTCCTTATTGGGTTGACACGATAATGACACGAACCCAATAAGGCCAAACACTAACCCGCAATTATCGTGTCGTGCTCGTGTCGTGCTATCGTGTCGTGTCGGGAATTGCCACCCCAGAGCTCGATTAGTATTTCATTTACGCAATAATAATAATTAGAGTAATTGATCCCACTTTATAATTAGTACAATTTGCCAAATTAAAGGATTGATTTAGTGAATCCCATAACTTAACAATGATTTCCCACCCCCAAATCAATTTTTAGCTGACATTTTTATATGTATTTATTCTAATATTTTATTCTCTTAAATTATTATCCATATATGTTATGTACTCTTTTCTACATTAATAAAAAAGAAATAAAAATTTGATTTTTTTTTAAATATTTTTTTTAGATAATATTATTATAATGTTGTTTTGACAATAATCAATAAATAGTGGATGAAAAACTTAACATGGATAGATTTATAATTTTATTATTATAATGTAATTTTTATTCGAAAATCATGTGGTGCTAAAATTTTAAAAAATAGAAAAATTTGAATTATCTATTCTATTAACTATAATAATACGGCTGGCTTGAAGTGGTTTGTGGCCAGTTTCAAGCAGGTAGCAAGTAAAAGTTAAACGCTACGTGTCCACATACTTGTAATTCTCTGGTCTGGGTATATGGAGTATACAGTAATCGTCTCTCTCCCTCACCTAACCCTCTGAATTGTGATGGCGGTCGCTTCCACAACCATTTCTCCTCCGTCGCCTCCTTATTGTTAATCACTTATTCAGTTTAATTCTAGGGCTTTCAGCGGTGTTTCTTTCCTATTCTCCTTCGCTCTTGCCCCTCTCATGAGTCTCACTCACTTTAGATACTCTCACCCTCATTCGCTATAGTCCAGAGAATTTCACTTAAAATTTTCCACCGCCACTGCTCATGCATGCTCCTTTTTCCGAATTGCCGGCAATTGAGTTTTCTGTACATTTGATATATTAGATAGGTGTTGATGTTCTTGATCTTGACGTCAACCGCAGTTTCAGTTAGATCTCTGATTACAGACTTCATTTTGTGAGCTTCGTTGTATTTGTGATTGGAGACATTTAATTGTTCAATGGGTTGGTAAATCTCACTCATTGTGATGATTTATAATGAAGGTTGAGCATCTGTCAGTGAACTAGAACTCGAGGATGAATTTTATGCTTTCAGAGTCATAAGAAGGTAAAATATTGCTAAATGGTACTTTCTGTTAATTCGTAGCTTAATTGTATATGTTTTTACCTGAAGTGGCGTATACGGTGGGGTTGTAGTGGAGATTTTTGTAATGAAATTGGCGGCGAGTTTTTTATGTATTTAAAAATTTCATTTTCGGAGATATATATGTGCAGGGATAAACTGTTTTTCTTGCCCCCTTGTCTCCCTGGAGATCAACACCTGCCAAGAATTTGGTGATTCTTCACCGGGAAATGAGGCATACGTCGTGCTCTTCGTCTATTTCAGCTCCGTGTCTCGGTAGATCGATGTTGATAACCAGATCGCTGATAGTCTCCTTAAACAGGTCCGTAATTGCTTATAGCATTATTTTGACTCGTGCATTAATTCATTTGGTCGATTGAAATCAAATATTGATGAACTGTCGTGCGAAGAGTCTTGGTTTAATAACCTAACTAATTCAGCTTATTGTCTTGTTGATTAAGTTTTTAAGTTTGTTGAAGTTGCTTTGTGCATCTAGATGATATGATATGAGGGTGCTAATTGCTGATTAGATCATACGAGTGTGCTAATTTAATCCTTATTGGTTTGACCTCTATTTTAATGCTCAGTATACCCTGTTTTCTGCTTCTTTTGAGCTGATTTACTTTTTCAATCCTTATTCTTAACCTTAAACATTGGATTTGGCTCAAACAACAATAGAGGAGTTGCACGAAGGACTACCATATGCAAGACATACCAGAGAACTATTCTTACACCTATTCATCATGTTGAACAACTTTGGAGGACTATGAGAATTTTCAGAATTCAGTTAGCCGGGCCTGGGTAGTAATTTGCTTATATTTTCTGTTTATTTGTTAAATTATATTTTCCTGGTGTAAAGTTGTAACTAAACAACCTACCAAACTAGGTCTGAGTTATATTTGGAATGAAATTTTGAATCTCTACACTTTAGTCAGAATTTGCTTTAGGTTTCCTGTGATTTTCTTTAGACTTTTTTTTTGTCCACTTTAAGTATAGCTATTGTGATTTTTTGTCTTAATAGATGGTTACGGTGCTATCTCATTAGACAGTTATCTTGTAGGATTTTTAATCTAATTATTAATGTATGGTTTAGGCAAAAGAGCTGGTGGATGAAGATCAACCAAAGTGTAACAGTGCGAAGGCCGTTTACTAGGAGCGTAAGAAGTATATTGATGAAATTGATTGGAATATGACTGTTGTTCCTCCTTTAGATTCTCCTAAGGTATTCTTTTGATCAAATCCTTATTTCACACTTAAGAAACTTAGATGTTACTACTTTTTTCATTCTTAATTGTAAGCATGAATCATTTTGAACTTTTGATATGTATACATAAGTTAGCACAAAACTATGTTTTACCAAATACCCTTACATGAGTATTTTGGATTGGGTATATTTACTTGGTGGTAATTTTCAGTTTGAATCATTAGACACTTCTTTGGGTTTTCTTGTTTAGAAGTTAGTTACTATCTGACTACAAGTATTTCTTTAGGAAGAAATGCAATGGATGCATGGAAAAAGTTATTAACCTTCGAAAAGTAGGTATCTTCCATCACTTTATGTATAATCTTTATTGAGTGAAGAGTGTAATTAAATTTCAATCTTGATAGTCAAAAGTGGAACTTTAAGGCCAAGTTTGATAAATTTCTTTGAAGTAGTGGTGTAGTCAGATGCAATGGTACTTAGACAATCTTACTGCCTACTGGGTCCTGTTTCCTAAATGTTGGAGCCTTCTCTGACATTCTAGCATATGGGGCTCCACTGATGAAAAATTCGAAGAATTTATATCCAAATATCATAAAAGAACAAAAATAATAGAGAAGATGTCGATTATACTTTTAAATCTATTATAACAATAATCAAAATAGTGACAACAACAATAATATTAGTGACCTCCTTTTTTATTTTGCTTTGCGTTTTCATATATTTAATCTTACTTCCTATCATAAGATTTTTTTTTTAATGTGTGTGTCCGCATATGTGATTGTTTTTCTTTCCACTAGCTTTTGTAACTTATGATTGATACTTTGATTGAAATTGTAGTTATCATATGCCGCTGCATGCAAATGTGAATTATATTTGTGTCATTTCATGTCACTCCACTTGGTCTTAGTGTTTTTTGTACTCTATATTGTCAGTACAATTCATCTTAGTTAACAACCTGTGTTATCCTCTTTGTAGAAGCAACCTCAGAGAGTTGACAATACTCTTATCAAACAAAAGGATTGTGTTTGCTTATGAGCAGGTACTGAAGGCATATATATTAAGCAAATTGAATTTTTTTAGCCTTCAGTCGACGTGTCTGTGAAAATCTAGAAGGGTACGATCCTAAAGGTATAATTTCATTTGTGCCTTCTGATGCATATATGATTAGTGTAGCATGAACTTATTTTTTGGTTCATTGCGTCTCTAGTGGCTTCTGATGTTTTGCTAATTGTGTCAGCATATATTTTTTCTAATGAAAATGTGTAAATCAAAGTTTAGTTTTCATTTTCTTATGTTTACTATTTCTTATCCTTCGAACTTGAGGGTGGGGAGTAATACATCATATAAGCATTTGGATTTTTTCTAATTCTCATATGCAGTGATTTAAGGATTTAATCAAGCCTCTTGCTATGTAACGAACTTGTTTTATTCCTAATAAAAAAATTCAGAAATGCAAAATATATGATTTATTAAGTGCTCGACTAAGTTGACTATTTTTGTGCCTGACCATGTCATTCTCCTACCAGAGACAATTAACTTTTTCCTTTTTGTTTTCCTTGAACTCATCTTTCAATTTATGGTAATCATGGTTGTTTGTTCATCTAAATGCAGGCTTTCTTCCTAATTCTGTTTTGAGGTGTTGTAATTAGGATTTGGCAGGTTGTTAGAGATTTAGGGTAGATATACTGAAGGGTGCTTTGATTTTACAGTTGAGTAAAAAATAAAACGGGAAGCATAAATCATGGCCAGCATGGAGCAGGTGCGCAACCACCAAAACAGGATGAATTCGCATCCAGTTAAAGATCAGCTCCCTGGAGTTTCTTACTGCATTACTATCCTCCTTCATGGTGTAAGTCTTTAATTCCTTCCGTGTTCTTCCATATTAGTTGTCTGATTTCTACAATTATATGAATTTTATATATCACACATGTTTGATTAAATTCGAGTGTTTATGTTTGAATATTTTTTTATTAATGTTGAAGCTGAGGCGATACTGCTTGGCACA
Source organism: Pogostemon cablin (assembly GCA_023678885.1). Taxonomy (NCBI): domain Eukaryota; kingdom Viridiplantae; phylum Streptophyta; class Magnoliopsida; order Lamiales; family Lamiaceae; genus Pogostemon; species Pogostemon cablin. The sequence continues at coordinate 15,661,549 of CM042979.1, forward strand.
AGTGTTCTTACACCGTCCTTTTTTGGTTTTACATGTGACATGGAGAAGTAAGGATATATCACTATATGAATTTTCTGATGAATTTCAAAGCATTAGAATGATTTTAATTGATTGTGACTGATTGCTGGTGTTAGGAAGAGAAAGCTCTGATGATTCAACCACTGCGATTTGTTGCTGGTTTGAATACATTAACTCATAGACATTATTTGGCACTCGATTGCCTGCTGTGATTGGAGGTTCTTACATGTTCTTCCTAGCTATGTTGTCCATCATCTTGGCTGGTCCATATGGTGATGTTCTGGATCCTCAAGAGATGATTAATGAGTCCTAATGATATCATGTTTATAAGATTGTTTAATTATTTTGATTGCTAGAATTCTTTCCATATACAGAAATTCAGGAAGATTATGAGGGGAATTCAAGGGGCTATGATTGTAGCTTCCACTCTTCAGATTGTCATCGGCTTCAATGGTTGTCCAAGCAAGAACATGCAACGGTAAAAGATGACTTAAACCGACTACATCATTCTAAATCTCAGGTTTCTGAGTCCACTGTCAACACTCAACAGTTCCATTGGTAGCTCCAAGGGGATTAGGACTATACGGATTGGGCTTTCCTCTGGGAGCACTTGCATGAATCTTTCATTTTTAGTACAATATCATTACACTTCTTTCGCATAACTAATAATCAGCTAAAGAGAAGATGTCCTAATCCTGCTCTACTAATGCACTTCTGCAGTACTTGCAACATTTCAACAGTAATGTTAGACAAATAGAAAAATGTTAGACAACCTCTTGTGTAATAATGTGGAAGTCTTAAATGTGCTTACAGTTTAAGATATTATTCTTAATGTTTTTTTTCTAATATTGAATCAATTTGTTAATCAAATTTAATAAGTGCATTTAGATAACCGGGCTCTCATCTCATATGATGAGATGATGCTTCTTACCTAGTATATTCTAAATATATTAAAAAATAAAAAAATGTAACGTGTTATCTCCATGATCATCACATAATAATCTTTTATTAATTTAATTATTTAAATATATTAAAAAATAAAATATTTTGAATTATCATATTTCAAAATATTCAATTAAAAAATATGTTTGTACCGTATTATTTTATTGAATATTTTTTTTCATTTTTTATTCCATTTTTATCTATTTATTTTTATCTTTTTAAATTTATGTATTATCTATAAACATTAATTAATCAGCAAATACATGTGTAAGATATGTATATGACATTAATTAATTAAAAGATTTTTTATTATTATTTATTATTATTATTTTATGTTTATTTATGGTGTACCCAACCATTAGGGCCCCACCGCCCTACCCTGTGGATTGGTAGAGGAGGTAAATCGCAGGATGTGCCTCAAGTGATGTATTTATGTATTATATGACAAAGACATGTGTAAGACCGTCTCACGTAAGGGCTTATGTGAGACGATCCCAAAGTGATAATTTTTATAATGAAAGTGATAATGTTATTTCATAAATTTAGTATAAATGAAAAGTAATACTTCCTCCGTCCCAAGAATACATTCGCACTTTCCATTATGGTCCGTCCCAAGAATACATTCACCCCCTAAAAATGGAAACAATACACAATATCAATAACCTTACAGTACTACAGTATTACAAAAATGTCACCTTCTTTTTACACACAATCTAGTCAATGTCAATTATATCATACACTTTATTCTACTCAATTACCCAAAATACCCCTCTCTTTCTTACATCACAATAACAAAAAAATTACTTTTCTTAAACTCCGTGTCAGAGAATATGCGAATGTATTCCTGGGACGGAGGGAGTAACATTTTATAAGGAAAATGATAACTATTTTAAGAAAATGTAAAATAATCTCATATGAGACGGTCCCACATAACACATATCCTAAATATATAAAAAGTAATCGCTCCTTATATTAACACTCCATAATATTGCATTATTATTTTAAGAGTTAATTGCGTTAAAAGTCATCACCTTTATTTTTATTACAATTTTGTCCCAACGTTTAGAATTTGGCAAAGAAAACATCAATCTTTTCATTGTTTGGCAAATCCTCTCTCTGCAATTTTCTGCACCATAACGCATCATCCAAAATTTCCGAAGAGGCATAGTTCACCACCCCACCCCGTCCGACAATCATCTCACTTCCGGTTAGAATTTTAGTTCTCGCGAACCAAAATTGGCATGGGCGAGCCGATGACGGAGCATCCGGAGATGCCTGAAAGCATCACTCGAGGCTGGCAACAGCGTCGCCATCAACCACTAAAGAAGGCAGTGCTCTGATATGAAAAAAATCTTGTGCGACCTACCGGCGACCACCAACGATGCTAGTCAACAGTAAAGGATTGTGGTGAGCAGTAAGAGCTTGGATGCTAAGATTTTAGTCTTAGGGGTCTGCGCAAGGGGCATAATCGGCATAATTTAGAACATCTTCTTAATTCGAATTCCATTTCTTTTGCAAAAGAATTTTTTTTTTGAATTTTCACTCTCTAATCAAAGCCCATTTCCTATAAATTGCACTGCCATTATAATAGTGTAGTTATTTTCAATCGCCATGTTTTTAAGGTAAAAAAAACAGAAGAAAAAATCATCGACGCCGCTGTAGCCTTTGTTGGTAGCAGGGCTGATGGGATTAGACGACGTCGGAGCCGCCGTTAAACTCCGATGGATGGATGGAATCTGACCCACGCACCGCCCCGTCCTCCGCCGCCGTCACCCTCGTTGGTGGCGAGGCTGGGATTAGAGGACATCGGAGCCGCTGCCCCTCCTCCATCTCCGGTGCTGCTTCTACGGCCGCCGAGTTATTTTAGAGATCTCTCAGAAACTGCAAAGAGGAGAGAGAAGGTGTTTTAATAATATCCAAAATTAAATTTTATCGAAAAAATTGCCATGTCATCTATTTGGGCAGCAAGAAGCTGCCCAGGGGTGCGATTTGCCAAACAATGGAAAGGTTATTTTTTTCGCCAAATTCAAAACGTTGGGACAAAATTGCAGTCAAAGCAAAGGTGAGGATTTATTATGCAATTAACCCTTATTTTAATACAACTTGACATAAGTAATTTATTGGGTCATTTACTATGGGATACATAAATAATGCATAATTGTTATAAACTACATGACTCAAAGAACTAATACTCATAACTGCACAATATAGATTGTAATACCATAAATACCCGTATGCGTTTGCACATTTTGTTTTGCACAAATTTATTTTGCACAGTTTGTTTGCCCATTTTTTATTAAATTGTGCAAAATTGATTTTTACACAATGAACCTTAGTCGTCTTTTACACGTATCCCGACTCCACATAAAAAATTGTGCAAAATTGATTTTTGTACAATGATTTTACACATTTCTTAACATAAGTCTTCTTTTACACGTATCCCGATTTCACACAGAAAATTGTGCAAAATTGATAAAATTGTGCAAAATTGATTTTTGCACAAGAATTTTGCACATTTCTTAACCTAAGTCGTTTTACACGTATTCCGACTCCACGTAGAAAATTGTGCAAAATTGATAATGGTTTTGCACATTTCTACAAAAATAAAAAACAAGGCAGTGTGCAAAATAATAAAAAAAACTTGGCAGTGTGCCCACATTTACAAATGAAAGTGTTGTGTTGTGGAAATGCCATGGAAGTATGTCAACTCCTACAAAATAAAAAACAAGGCAGTGTATTTTATGTTACAACTGAAGTCTTTGCAAGACAAATAATATTTCACCATCAACATCTCACTGCATAGCTTCTTAGGTACTTGTTACAATGCTTTACCATCTTGCCATGCTTGCCCCACCATCACTACTGAATGTATATCACAACTTTGTCATTAAATGGCCATGGATGTTTTTGCTGAAAGCAAGTAAAGGAGCCCACTGTCAATTAATTAACATATATCAACTACTTGGTTGGACAAGTTAAGAGTTGTACATCAAACATCAGCTTCTTAGCTTCATTGAACCTTCCACAAGCACAAAAACCTTCCATCAACAAAGCATAGCTCACTGCATTTCCTCGCCTCCCTTTACTCCTCATTTCCTCAAACAGTTTTTTGGCTTCATCCACCTCGCTCTTTTTACATAAAAACCCAATCTGTGAATTGTAAGTCACAACCGTGGGTTCCCCCTCTCTTTCAAGCATTACATCGAACACCTTCCTCGCATCATCCCACTTTCCACTCTTCAACCACATTTTGATCATAACATTATACGAAACTGAATTCAACTTGAATCCCATCTACGACCCTCCCTAAACAACTCATAGCATCATAAATTCTTTCATTATCAACTAAAATATTCAGGATCGTGTTGAACGATTGGGTAGTTCGCACACAATTGAACGACTTTCCCATCTCACGGAAAACCTCAACGGCTTTATCCACCAACCGGGCCTTCCCGTAGTACTGCCAAATCAATCCGATGAACATAGGCTCCCCGCATTTTATATCATGGGATTGAAGGAAATCCAAAACGGATTCAATCTCATCGAATCTTCTAGAGCAAGCAAGCTTGTAAATGAGCGAAGCCTAAGAAGGGTAGTGGGAGCGATGGCGGTGGATACGGTGCCCTAGGAAGCGAAATTAGAAGCAGCAACCGTGACCGGGCCTACGAGGGCCTCGTGAGCGACGGCTGGTGTGCTCGACGGTGGCGGGTCGTCGCTAGATCCGCAACCAGTTCATCCTGCCGGTGGAAGAGGAAACCCACTTGCAATGGAAATCCGTTGAACATTCAGCCATAAGCGGCCTCTGTAAGGGGTATTTTAGGGAGATTAAAGTGAATTTATGTATCTGGGAGTTCTTTCTATTTTTTATTATTGTATTGGGATGCAATTAACCGCAAAAGTGTGTATCCCCCAATAATAAATCCTAATTATTTAATGTCAAATAAATTATTTTTTAAGAATTATAATCAAACACTCATACTACTTAGTACATAATAAATATTTGAATTTAAAAATTAATTTTTATTGTTTTTTTAATAAAATTTAAATATTTATAAATTTATAAGGAATATTTTTTCCTTCACTATAAAAATAAAAATAAAATACCAACAAATTAATACCAATAAAAGTTATATTTATATTTTAGTAACAAAATGCCCACGGATTAATACTAATATAATATGGTAGTATTATTTACTACGATTACTAATTAAATTATTTTATAAATTGTCAACTAAATTATTAACAATGAAATTATCAAATATTTATTAATGAAATTGAATTTTTTTTGCTAAGAAAATATCAACCATTACTTTTTCAATAAAAATTTACCAACAAAATTTATTATTAATTTATTGACAAACCAATTTAACAATGTGATTGAGGCTTTTATCAATGTAATATTTCATTAATAAAAAAAGTTAAACTTATTAAAGTGGTTTGAAGGTATACTTTGAATAATAAATTTAATTAAAATATATTATATAATTATTAAATTTCATTTATTATTTTAATTTAAAATTATTACTTCTTAATTGTTTATTTATTTATTAACTCGTGAGATGGATAAAAAGTGATAATATCGTTGACGAAAAATGATATTCAATGGATGAAAATTAATAATAATACAGTGAACTGTTTCATAAACAATTTATAGTATTAATAAAAAGTAATAATATTTTATAGCAAAAATGATGTCATTTTATAACGAAAAGTGATAATATTATAACTTTTTATTCGTCTCACGTAAGGACTTACGAGATAGTCTCACACACGTCTTTGCTTATAAATTTATAAATTGTAATTTTAGATGATGTGATCGATTAACACAAACACTTGTGTAAACCTGATTCATAAACCCTGTGGTCCCCCTTCCAATCCGATATATCCTATGTATTGCTAGTTAGGGTGTTTAAATTAAGAGGGGGTCACAGAGTTTATAAGGGTTTATGATGTAACCTCGATTTACGAGAGATTAACTCATTCATTAATTATGTATTATTCATTGGACTGAATATACTAATTTCCTATTATGTCTTTTTTTAAATATTTTTTTGTATGAATTGATAAAAATAATTATTTATATGTATGTACATCTAGTAATATAAGGATAGAGTGATATGTATAATTATTAAATTCATATATATATATATATATATATATATATATATATATATATATATATATATATATATGTGTGTGTGTAATATTGAATTTTAAACTTCATTGAGCATAAAATCAATTATAATAAATTTATATGTTAGAGGATGAATTGATTAATAAATTTTAATTAATAGATTATAAATATTAAATATAATATAATATAATAATTAAAATTCATATTTTAATTAATTTAAATAATATTTTCATTTAAGGGAATGAGAAAATATAAATGAGTAAAAAATAAATTGATAATAAAAAGTAATGATGAATAGGGAAAACAGGTATTTGTAAGAGGAAAAATTGAAGAATATTACGTAAAGAAAGAGATAATGAGGGAGTTTTAATGCACGAGACATGAGAGAGAAGGGTTGGTTTAGTATTAATGGAGGAAAGATGAGAGAGAATGCTGGTTTAAATGGAAAATTGTGTCATGTTTTTATTATTTTATATTTTAATGCAGAGTACTTATTAATTAGGTAACTGGTAAATGAATAAAATATAGATAAATGATCTAATGATTTAAAATTCAAGATGATTAGATTGAAAATGTTTTGGGTCACCTATGAACTCAGATAAGCTAAGTAAGTCCCTTAATTAACTCATATATTTCCAACTAATCAAACTATGGTGATCAAGAGACCTTTAAAAGGGATATGATTCACCTCACTTTATAATGGAAAAAAAATATTCAATTATCAATTAATCAAATTATCGTTCTTCAAACTACTATAAATTGGGGGTATTATCTCATGTCTATACGTACGTAAAAATGTCCAAGTTGTGCGTCATTTTAGCCTTTGGCATATCACTTGTTCTTGTTGTTCAAAATGGTGCATCCACAGACTTTGGAACTGCATTAACGAAGTCATTTTAGCCTTTGGCATATCACTTGTTCTTGTTGTTCAAAATGGTGCATCCACAGACTATGGAACTGCATTAACGAAGTCTTTATTATTCTACGAAGTACAACGATCTGAGAAGTTGCCTTCTAAACAAAGGGTACAATAGAGAGGCAATTCTGGCTTCAACGACGGCAAAAATGTTGGGGTAACATTTTATTTATATACATCATGAATTTATTATTCTACGAAGTACTTGCCTTCTAATCAGAGGGTAAAATAGAGAGGCGATTCTGGCCTTACCGACGGCAAAAACATTGGGGTAACATTTTATTTATATACATTATGAACGTTTAGTTTTTTACAGCCCGACAATCCATGTTGTTAAGGTTTATCCCACTGTTCTTATTAGAACTATATGGAGTAGTACACTCTATGGAAGAGAAAAAAAAAATATTTAGACATTTAATTTGTAAGATAAAAAATGTACTTTTGGTTCATTAGAAGATATTCCTTTAAAAAAATCCATATTTCAAAAATTTGTATTTCTCAAAAGTTACATTTTCCCCCCCAAAATCGCTTGGTGGACCAAATTATAATGCAACTTTTTCATCCAAAATTTGAGGAAAATGCATTTATGGTATTGTAGGAACGAAATAATTCTTAAAATTTTCTCATAGTTTCAAATTGGCCGTAAAAGTTGCATTTTTTATCTATTGGAATCATTTTTGGTCATATATTTTTTTTATTTTGGGACAAAAATGCAATTCTTAGAATCATTTTGAAAATACGATACTCTACAATTAAACTAATTATTTTGTAAAAATTAACACTCTAAAAATAAATATTGTCACGCATAGGAGTTATTGTCAATTCGTTTTGTTTGATTGAAAGGGGAAACGGGATGAGATGGATATTTTTTTTCTTTAAATTAAAGTATCACAAACAGTTATATAAATTGAGTTCACGGTGTAAACCTTGTGTAAACCCGGTTTATAAGAGATTAACACTTATAAGTATACTCCCCCTGTCACATCAAAGAGTCTTTTTTTTTTTTTTTTTCATTTTGAGCGTCTCATTCAAGGAATTTCATTTCATTTTTTATCCAGATAGACCTAAACACACCCACTAATACAATTATTAAAATATGGGCCCACGTTCCAACTACACATCAAATAATAATATTCCTTTTAATCAAAAAACAACCCTTTGGACAAAGAGTAATAGAATATCATAATTGTCTGCATTCACATTCCATTTATATACATTTATTAATAACTCATATACATTAAAATTTAAAAAAATTTAAAATAGATTTACTTTTAGATTTTAATAAAATAATTGAACATTTGAATATAAAAAATATATATTTATTAAGAAAATTTATACAATTTGCTGTGGAAAAGAAAATTGCAAAAAATTAAATCTGTGCCTCGGTGCACGTAATAATATCAAATCATCTTAATTTTATTAAAAAAAAGTGTAAATTTTTATACTTTCTTTTTTTGTTTTGTTAATCTTACAAAATCTTTTACACTTTAAAATAGAAGTGTCCAATCAAATTCAATAACATTATAATATACTTTAATTTTAAGGCAAAAACTCCTGTGCGCCCGGGGACACGGAAAGATGCTCCGTGTCCCCATGTGAACACAACCCTCCCCTCCAATCCTATTTAAACCTATGTATTGCTAGGGGTTTAAATTGTAAAGGGGCATGAAAATTGTAAAGGCGCACGGAATGTGTTTCGTGCGCCCGGGTGCACAAGAGCCTCACTCTAATTTTAAAATTTTCATTTTCACTTAACACTCATTAATAATTTTCTTTTCAATTTATCTATTATCTAAAAATATTGTATCAAAATCGATAAAGATAGTAAAAAGAATTAGTAAAAGGAATTCTTAAACAATATGAAACAAACAGAGGAAATATTGGTACTAATATTGCGTGAGATGGTTTTAAGAAATGAAAGATTTTATTTCATTATTATTTATGATTATATTTTTGGATTTCAAATCCTCTTTAAAATCACTCTAAATGATCATAATACAAAGGTAAAGAGACTAAAAAAATTCAGTAATGACAAAATTTACTCTATCCATGCAAACAATTAATAATAATGATGACTGAGATAATATATTTTAAATTTATAACTCAAATCTACACTATATATGTAGATATTGATTGATGAGATATATATAGAACTGGATTAGTATTCCATTTACGCAATAATAATTAGGGGTAAATTGATCACACTTTATAATTAGTACAATTTGCCAAATTAATTAAAGGATTGATTAAGTGAATCCCATTATATTTGGTGTAATTCAAATATAGTCTCCAAGTTTGCTAAATTTGTAATTTTAATTTTTTGGTGTTAGATTTTAATTATTTTTGTCCAAATTTAATTCTTTTATCAAATTTAGTTCTATTTTTTTTGTCCAAATTTAGTAGAACTGAATTTGATAAAATAATTAAATTTGGATAAAAGGTACCAAAATCGAACACAAGAGAATCAAAAATTACGAATTTAACGCAAAATATGAATTTTGATATTTCCCTTTCCCACCCCCAAATCAACTTTAATTAACTCATATATTTCCAACTAATCAAACTATGGTGATCACGAGGGAGGGATTGTCACCTCATTTATAATGGGAATAAATATTCAATAATCAATTAAGTAATCAAATTATGCTTAGTTATCGTTCCTCCAACTACTATAAATTGGGGTATTATCTCATCAACTTTGCATAGATATCTAGACGTACGTAATAATGTACAACTTGTGCATCATTTTAGCCTTTGGCATATCATCACTTCTTCTTGTTCAAATTGGTGCGTCCACAGACTATGGAACTGCATTAACTAAGTCTTTATTGTTCTACGAAGCACAAAGATCCGGAAAGTTGCCTTTTAATCAGAGAGTACAATGGAGAGGTGATTCTGGCCTCACCGACGGCAAAAACGTTGGGGTAACAATTTATTTATATACATATGAACTTTTAATTAGTTTTTTACGGCCCTACAATCCATATGGTTAAGGTTTATCCCACTGTTCTTATTAGAAATTTATGGTGTAGTACACCCTAAGAAAAAAAAAATATATATATATATATATTTAGACTTTTTATTTGTATAAGGAAAATGTACTTTTGGTTCATTAGAAGATACTCCGTCCGTCCCCTCGATGCATATCCATTTTTTCATTTTGGTCCGTCTCATTACAAAGTATTAATTTCCCTTTTTGAATTGATGTGATCTACAACCACTACACATAACCCCACACCCAACACTAATATAATTACCCACTACACATTAAAATATTATTTTCTCACCTTACTATACATTAAATTATTATACTTCTTAATCCACGTGCAAAAAATCAACGGATACCTTTTAAGGGGACGGAGGGAGTATTCCTTAAAAAATATCCATATTTCAAATTGGTATGTCTCAAAAGTTACAATTTTTTGTCGCAAAAATCGCTTGTTATAATTATAATGCAACTTTTTTCATCCAAAATTTGAGGATAATGTATTTATTGTATTGTAAAAACGAAATAATTCCAGAAAATATATGTCTCATAGTTTCAAATTGGTCATTTATCTATTGGAATCATTTTTGGTCATATATTTTTTATTGGGAAAATTTCAATTCTAGTCCCATGAGAATAGTTGGATTACAAAAATAGTCTCATACCTATAAATAAGTCCTAAAAGTTGCACTTTCAGTCTCATACGTTAATTTATGCAATTCGATTCCACTATTCCACAATGGTGTTTCACTCCCTATTTCATAACTTGTTTCCATAAAAATATTATACCCTAGTTAATGACCAATAAACCCTTGGGGCATGTGATTGTATTTTAGGTCTTAGATTAATACACATGGCAAAAATCTAATAAATGAAACAGGAGATGAAATAGGGAAGTGGAATAGGTGATCCCAATTGTAATTTATGGACCTCAGTTCCTTAAATAAAGATTAATTGCACCTCAGTTCCTTAAAAAGCCAAATCTGTTTAACATCTTTTCCGATTTCAATCGAGAGCCGCAGACTAATACAGTGTAACAACTTTCCCGATTTCAATGTCGTTCAATACCGAAACCCGTGGCAGCGGAAGCAATTGTAAGAGGAAAAGCATTGGCTGATTTAAGGTTGCAGATGGAGGGCATTTACATCCTCCGCTCACCTTCTTCATGCACGACATACTTGGCGGCAGTTAGCCCTCCGCGATCGCCGTTGACTCACGGGCATGTCGCCAACCCAGCCATCCGCCATCGCCGTCATCAGCAAGAACAACGTCCCATTCCTGACGGGGCTCAGCGGGTTCACATAGAATATCGTCCAGAGCAACGACTACGGCATCATTAGAGGAGCCGCCGGATTCCCTGTTCTGAACAGCGCAGATTACTCATCCGGCACCACGCAGAATACAAAATTTAATTCCTTTCACTTTCTCTATTACAACAACTCTCTCTCTCTTAATCTAAATACAAATTTAATTCCTTTATCTTTCTCCGTTTATCTCATCGACCTACGAGACCCTACCCGTTGTCACCGGAATCATGAATGTCGAGCCATACCTGCTGTCAGAATTAGTGACGTCGTTGCCACCGTTGTTCAGCAGCACGCCGCCATCATTGTTCGTTCTTTGCGAATAACAGATGTTGCGAGCGAACCGCCGCTGCCTCGTAAATGCCGTTGAGCGAGCCTGACGCGCTCCAGCCGCCGTCGACTGCCCCTCCACCTCTTCCTCTACTACGACAGCTACCTCAAGCTCACCCACCTCGAGTTCGATCTCCTCCGCGCCCACGCCGCCACCACCTCGTGCCGCGTCGCCTTCATCGGCTCCGTCCCCCTCCCTCTCACCTCCATCGTGCCGCGTCGCCTTCATCGCTCTTTAAGTAGAAATGCAGTTAATTGTGGGATCAATTTGAAATTATGGTACTTTTTAAATAACCTCTTATCTATATTGCTTTGACACAGCAATCATTCATGTAAGAAAAAAAGTGTGAGTGTTATACTAGTTGAATTCATTTTGGAACAGATCGATCTGGTGGGAGGATATTACGATGCTGGAGACAACGTAAAATTCGGGCTCCCAATGGCCTTCACTGTGACAATGCTTGCATGGAGCGTCGTTGAATTCGGGCCGCAACTGAAGGCCCGAAATGAGTTGGACAACGCGTTGGCGTCTATCAAATGGGGAACAGATTATCTTATCAACGCCCATTCCGAGCCCGACGTGCTGTACGGCGAAGTCGGAGATGGCGGGTCGGACCACTCGTGCTGGCAGAGGCCCGAAGATATGACCACGCCCAGGACTGCTTACAGGATTGATGCGCAGCACCCGGGGTCCGACCTTGCCGGTGAAACGGCAGCCGCTTTGGCGGCTGCCGCCGTGGCTTTCAAGCAATCAAATCCAAGTTATTCAGCTGAGCTGATCAACCATGCAAAGCAGGCAATTGCTTACTTATTTAATAATTTATAAATAATATTAATAGCCCAAAAAAAATGTATATATATGTATTGATGATGATGAGATGTGCAGTTATTTGAGTTTGCAAGACAACACATTGGTGTGTACCAAAATAGCATCTCAGTTGCTGGACAGTTCTATTCAAGCAGTGGGTATGAGGTACTACGTACGGCTAAAATAATTAGTATATTTAAGTAAAAAAATCATACACATGAATATGTTATATGTGTCTACTTATATTAGTTAATAAACAAATTATGCTTGTATGTGATTGGGGTTACTCTTTTCTTTTAGTATGATTTAGATTACCCTTGTGAATAATGCAATATTTCTATTGTGCATGAAATTATTGGATCAAGACATTCTAATTAATAAAGTGGTTGTAATGAAATAAGGATGAAGTTTTATGGGCTGGTGTGTGGCTAAAACGAGCAACGAATGATAATACATACTTGGAATTCATCAAAGCAGCAAACCCTGGAAGCGTGAGAACGATGTTCTCCTGGGACGACAAGTACGCCGGTGCTCAACTCCTCATTGCTCAGGTAATCTTACACTCATTTTCATCTATATAACCTCACCAATCATCTACGTACAATTTATGGGTGATTCTTGTGTGTCACCCGTGACGTGGTCACATAAGTGGCCCTCACAATTTATATTACAAAGAAAATACATGACTTTGCATTATTTTTTCCAACTCTCCATAACTTTTCTCCAAGTAGAAAGTTTTGTACCCAACTCTTTGTATCTGTGCCCACACAATGTTATTGTAACTCAACTTTAGGTATAAAATGTTCCAACTAAAATTTGTACCACGTTTGTATCTCCTTCCTAAATCCATTAAAATGGTAATAAGAAATGAGATTGAAATTGTAATAAAATTTTATAATATACATGTACTTTGGTAATATCCAGGAAATTTTACGAGGGACAATTCCTGAGACTGGAAATTTACAAGTATTGAAGAACAACGCAGAGCAATTTATATGCAACATCATCCAGAAGGGAAACAACAATGCAAAATTGACAAAAGGAGGGGTTCTTTGGTTTCTTGAATGGAGCAATCTTCAGTACGTCACCAGCGCTTCCTTTCTACTCTCTGCCTATGCCCACACTCTCTCCACCACCCGGACCACCCTCCACTGCCCTGCCGCCGTCGTCCAACCTCGTCACCTCATCACTTTTGCTCAATCTCAGGTAATCATATCCACTTCAGAGAAAATACTTATTTCCTATCAAGCTAAACATAGAAATTCAATCACTGCTAAATAGGTAATAGGGAGTGTGAAAAAGAATTCTCTTTTGTGGGAATATAGAGAGTAAGACTTCACTATAATAAGACTTCGTTATAACTATATATGAATAGGGTGAAATTCCTTATATTATTCTAAATTAAATATAATGAGAAAAGTTGGTTTTTCCTCTGTCTTCTCATCAGAACAAAAAAAAGAAATATTTGTTCTCTCCTAGAAATCATTTTTTTTTGTAAAATATCGTCTAATAACTAACTAATAATAAGTAAGAAATTAAGTATGATCCATTCCAATTTTAGTAATTTTTCATTTTTATTTTTTATTGTCAAATTTTAGTTCTTTTCTAAAATTTAGTCAATTTTTTAATCCAAATTTATTTTTGTATGTTCACAAATGTCTTAAATTGGTCCGAAAATGTTTAAATTTTGGATTAAAAGTGGACAAAAAAGACAAAATTTATAAAAATGTTCAAAAATTGAAAAATAAAACTAAAATTAGAAGAAATAGAGAATTGGAATAAAGAAAATGATTAAAATTGAAATTCGTCATACTAATTTTAATATTTCCCTCCATATTTCACACCACATATTTGACCCGAATCTCAATAGGTGGATTACATACTGGGTTCCAACCCGAATAAGATGAGTTACATGGTGGGTTTCGGGTCGAACTATCCGAAACAAGTTCATCACAGAGGAGCCTCCATAGTATCCATAAAGAAAAGCCCGAGCGCAGTTGGTTGTCAAGAAGGCTTCACTCAGTGGTTCCACAAGAATGCTGACAACCCGAATGTTCTCGATGGGGCGATCGTTGGCGGGCCGGATCAGAGTGACCAGTATAGAGATTCAAGGGAAAACTACCAGCAGGCTGAACCTGCTACCGCAAATAATGCACCTCTAGTTGGGACCTTAGCTTTCCTAACTGCTCCAGCTAATTAGTTACTCCATATCATGTGTATTGTTTTAACGTACAGCTTTGATTAACTAACAATATTATTGCATTCTAGTCATCATAGTATCGTTAAATCGTTACTATTCATTCTAGGAAAAAACTTCCCGAGTTCCTTGCTTATTAGACTTTGTTTGCCTCTTGTTTATTCCAAATTTCTCTCTTTCTATGGCTTCCATGAACAACGATATCTTCCCTCGACACACATCGCCACTGTTATTTCAGAAATACCTAGATTTATGGATGCAAAATGCATGAGATTCATATACTTATCGATATGAATGAGACAATGTTGTGTAACTTTGTAATCCAAAACTAACATGATGAAAAGATGAATTTTGTAACCTCTACAGAGCAGCAACCAAGGCAGCTTCGTATAATTGTTCGCTAGATCAGCCAAAAACGAAGCCTTGGGTAAGAGATGTGACTAGTTTGCAGATAAGACACGTCTTCTTCAATAGGGCTCCTTTAGATGTATAGTCCTCTTCGTCAGCTTCTTTCACTTAGAATCTAAGCTAAAAACAAATGGTGTTATGTATGAGAAAGAAATAGTGTTAGATATGATAATCAAAAAGGTTATAATTGTCATATATGGAGTATGTATGGCAGATGCTTCATCATTTTTTAATTTTTCTTGAAATATATTTAGTAAGAGTTAGTCTCATGTAAACCAGGTTTCCCCTTTAATTTAAACCATTAGCATATCCGGGTTCATATAATAAACTATGTAAACCGGGTGTATAAGAATGCTTGTGATATAACAAATGATACATTGTACAATTTAAGGGCATAAATAGTCACCCCCATAAATCAATTCCATAAAACAAATGTATTTGCAAACTCACACCAACTAATTTCAATATTAACTGCCTCAATCAAGAAAGTTTGATTTTTTTGGTAAGCAAGACAGGGAGTTGTACATGGAAGAGAGTCTAAACTTTTACAATCGTTTAAATTATGCGACTTTTCAGAAAGAAAAAGGTGGAAATTTCTTCACTTATATTCACACATTCAACTCATGAGGTCTGAAGTCTAGATGGGGCCCAAGGATAAGTTTCAAGAAATTAACATTGTTAGCTTACTCTATATTTGCTGTGCTGAAAGTCAATTTCTTATCTTTTACCTCAGAAACAATTTCCCATTGGCAATCTGATTTGCAAATGATGAACTTCCATTTCACTTCAATTTTGTTTGTACTGCTTCTTCACATTAAATTTGTGAAATCATCCTTGGTAGTGGACACACTTTTACCAAACCAACCTATTTCTATTGGCCAAACTCTAATACTCAGGCATATGGTTCAAAAACACCCCACATGTTGTGGTTTGGGTTGCCAATAGAAGCGATCCTATCTCTGATCCTCAAGGGGTGACTTTTTCTGTTTCTGGTAAAGGAGCTCTTGTGATAAGTAAACCTGGAAGGATTTTCTGGTCTACTAATCCATCAGGGGCAGTATCAAATCCAGTTTTACAGCTCCTGGATACTGGAAACTTGGTTCTTGTAAGCCGAACGACGGAAGATTCTTCTCGGAGGTACATATGGCAGAGTTTTGACAATCCAACAGACACCCTTTTACCAGCAGGAGGAACAGAATTGGTTAATGACAGGGATTCTGGTTTGCAGCCATGGAGAAGTTGGGATGATCCTTCTCCAGGAGATTATGTTCTCAGTATTGAAAATGATGGGTTGCCTGAAGTGGTAGTTTACATAGGGGAAAGGAAAATGCACAGATCAGGAAGGTGGAATGGGCTTTACTTCAGTGGATATCCACTGCCTCACAATCCCATATTCAGTACCAAATATGTTTTCAGACAAGAGAGATTGATATCTCTTGTAGGGCGTTCTGACAGCTCACTAGTCACAAGAGCTACACTCGACCCCTCTGGCTCAACCCATCGTTATGTTATGAACGCACGAAAGGATCATTGGAATCTATTGATCACATTTCCAAGAGATCTATGTGACAAATATGGTCTGTGTGGTCCTAATGGTGTTTGCACATTTGAAAAGGCAATGTTATGCGAGTGTTTAAAAGGATTTGCTCCTAAGTTCCCTAAGGATTGGGGTGTTCAGGATTGGTCGGGTGGATGCAGTAGAATCACACCGTTGAAGTGTGGGAGTGGAGATGGTTTGTTAGAGGTTAGAGGGGTTAAATATCCGGATATGTTGTCGTATTGGTTGAACACTAGCATGAGCCTCAAGGAATGCCAAGCCATGTGCTTGAAAAACTGTAACTGCACCGCTTGTGCTAGTCCGTACATTACTAATGGAGGACATGGCTGCGTCTTGTGGTTCGGGGATCTTGTAGACATAAGACATCATATTACTGGAGATAGTAAAGAGATCATCTATGTTCGCTTGCCAATTTCATAACTTGTTGATTGTAAGTATAATATTATAAAATCTAGTACACTGTTAGTCTCATATGTTTTTTTTTTCTTTTTTTAAATGTTAGAGCTACTTTGAACTTATAACCAATCTCCACGTAAGAAATGAACTTATATCATTGTCTTTGTAGATCATAGCATTGACATACAAACAGAGAAGAAGAAATGGCCCAGGCTAATACTTATGTCAGTTGCTTCTGGAGTTATCGTCTCAGTCTTCATCAATGGTGGTGTTTTTATGATGACGAGACGAAAGAGACAAGGTAACTATATTCTAAACTATTACAATTGATTATAAGAATCTATGTTTTTCTTTTTTTTTGTAAACAAGCATCAAAGCAGAGGACAAGGCAATTTTTTTGTTATTGCTTTTGCATCAACCGAAGGGTCTAATGAGGGTTTAGAATTACCTTTATTCAAGTTCGCAAATATTTTCGCCGCAACAAATAACTTCTCCACAGAAAACCTGATTGGAGAAGGTGGTTTTGGTCGAGTTTACAAGGTATCATACCAGACTACACGAGAGTGCTTAAAGTATATAAGTACACTTTCTGACACTTCAATTGATGAACATAAGCAGGGTGTTTTGTTATCAGGAGAAGATATAGCTATTAAAAGATTGTCTACAACCTCAAGACAGGGTCTTGAAGAGTTCAAAAATGAGGTCAATTTGATTGCTAAACTTCGACACACAAACCTTGTTAGACTGTTGGGATGTTGCACTGACGGAGAAGAAAGGATCTTGATCTATGAATACCTACATAATAAAAGCCTTGATTATTTTATTTTTGGTACATTTTTAATATCATCTTTCATTTTTATGTAGAGTTTGGTAAACTGAATTTCAATCTTCAAATCATGTATATGCAGATCAAAATCGAAAGAAACATTTATCATGGCCCGACCGCCTCAACATTGTCATGGGAATTGCTAGAGGATTGCTCTACCTCCATCATGATTCAAGATTAAAGATCATTCATTGGGATCTCAAAACAAGCAATATTTTACTAGATGGAAATTTTAATCCTAAGATTTCAGACTTTGGCTTAGCAAGAACTTTTGGAGAGCATCAACCTGTGGTAAGAACAAGGAGAGTTGCTGGGACATAGTAAGCTTCTACATGTTATTTTCTGCACTTCGATTTTTTTTTTATAAATCACTATTCTATGGCAATATGACTTACAAGTTATGTTAATAATTTTATGCAGTGGATACATGCCTCCAGAATACGCAATTGCAGGAAACTATTCGGTAAAGTCGGACTTCTTTAGCATGGGAGTGGTATTGCTAGAGACAGTGAGCGGGAAAAAGAACAGGGGCTTAGAAAGCAGAGGCGATCACTATCATAGCCTCTTAGGCCATGTAAGCTACAAGTTTTGTTTAGTTCAATTAATAATAAGTGTAACAACCGATGAATTTTCTACAGGCGTGGATGCTATGGAAAGAAAATAAGGCTGTAGAGATAATGGATGAATGCTTGAAGGATAGCTTTGTGGAATCAGAAGTGAAAAGATGCATCCATGTTGGATTATTATGCGTTCAGAAATCAGCTGAAGACCGGCCAGTAATGTCGTCTCTACTTTTCATGTTAGGAACTAATGGTGCCATCCTGCCCGAGCCCAAAGAGCCTGGATTTTTCATTGGAACTACTTCGACTCAAGAAAGAAACTGCACACCACCAATTCAGATAACTGAAAGAAACACCATCACAATTAGTGATTTTGAGGCCAGATAAAAGGTTTCATCAATACACCACCTATTTGCAACCAATCAAAAAACTAAGGGATATACTTACCTTGCATTTTTTGCCTTGACATCATAAAAATGCCACTATTAATAAAACCTGAGATAATAACTCCTAAAGTATTTATTTGGTGTCTTACATAAACTAACACCAATTAATCAGCCTAACTACAAAAACAACTCAAAGGTATCTCCCATACACTAACCTTCAAATTCTAATCGCCTTGATTTGACGGTTCTTCTCCCCATCTCAATTGGAAACGAACTCTTTGCCCATTTTATAATCTAGGTGAACTGTATATCACTATCCTCCAAGGCAGAGGCCTCCACTCTGCAAAACTCTCTTCAAAAAGTTCTTTATTTACTTCCTTGATCGTTATTAATTAACTACCAACATATTCGTCACTATATATTTCAAATTAATTATACTTCTTGATCGTTAATTCTGCAACATGATTTACATGATGCATACACATGCAAACTATTGTTACACATGAATGATTATAAAGTGTTACTGTATATAAACAATATGTATATAGTAACACTTAATGGTTAGATAGAAATATATCTAATCAAGTTTGGAGTAAGATTATGAGTGGTTAGGTGTCGAAATGATGGCTCGTCCAAATCTTATAATCCACCTCCTACTCCGGGGTGGAGATAATATTTATGCTTCGATGATTTGGATTTGTACAAATTGAGTGATTTGGAATCACAGAAACAGTAACCTTCATTGGCAAAGTCATAAGTTATTACTTATTATGATAAAAATGATCAATGATATCAGGGCCGGTCCGAGGCCCTGTGCAAAAAATTTTTTGAGGCATTTTATTTTTCTAAAAGACATAAAATAAATAAAATTTAAATATGAATATAATTATACTTATTAAATACTTAAAGAAATTAGGTGTATAATAATAATAAAAAAGTCACATTAATTAAATATGATTAAGATACTAATCAAATAAAAATAATAATACTACTACTTAATAAAAATTTAATAGAAATGTAATTTAAAAAAATAAAAGAAGAATGATAGAAGAAGAAAAATGGTATAAAAAGGTAAAAGAAGTATTTTTTTTTAATTAACGTATCAAATAAAAAGAAGTTAAATATTTATGTTAAAATTTTACAATTTCTATTCAAAAACTATAAAAGATTAATTTTTTTGCTTTAAAAAATAAATTGTAAGAAAATGGAAAATGAAGACCAAACTGTTACAGGACATCCCATGCCTGCCAACAAAATTTGAATTCATGTGAATGCCAAAAAAGATAATAAAGTGATTCCAACTAAAAATTATACATCTATATTTATAAATAAAATATGTATAAGATAAAAAAAAATCGGGGTCCTCGTCGGGGTGGGGCCCTGTGCGGCGGCACCTCTGACACCACCCAGGGCCGTCCCTGAATGATATATATATTAAGGCCCGCACATGGAATTAGATTTCAGCAAAATCAAATAGTATTCTTTAAGATCATAATTTTTCAGGATGGTGGACAAATTCGGAGTTGCATTTCATTACAAACCAAGAAAATTTAGGTTTGGAGATATATACAAATGTGTGAATATTAAAATCTGATGATTGCATGATTGAAATGGAAGCAGACCCAATGCTGGTATAAGTGGCTAAGGATTCAACTGTATTTTAATTAGAAAGAAGAGCTTGATATTGTTAAGAGTTTTATGATGATTTTACTGTAATATAAAACCGATTATAAGGGATTGTTGGCAAGAACTTTATATAAGAGAGGATAATCCTGTATGGAGAAAAAAGAAAGTTGTTGCCAACTAATTTACTTATACTATTTATGACCAATAATTATATGCACCTGCTGGAAATTATTGAGTAAAATTGGACATCTTTAGCGTGGGAGTTATATTGTTAGAGATAGTGAGTCTTAAATGAAAAGATGCATCCATGTAGGTTTTTCATGTTAAGTGATGGAGCTATTCTACCCAACTCCAAAGAGCCTGGTTTTTTTTACTGGAACAACACATCCAACTTAGTAAACCAGCTGAACAACACATCAAACTTAGTAAACATAGTCTGAAAGAAGTTCCATGTCTCAGATTCGTGTGTCTGAGAGAAATACCATCACAATTACTGATTTGGAGGCCACAAGAAAGCTTTTGAAATTTAATAAATGGAACACACACATTCATCCTTAAGGTAAAACTATACCATGAAATATATATGATTCCGTTAATTCCGTGATTCCATTAGTCCCTCTATGAAATTTATGATTCTCTGAGATCTGATATATATGTTTGATTTAAATATATGCATTACGTGAGATTATATATTTAGATGTAAATTAAGGTTGAGTTTAATCATTAAAGTCTTCGATTACACTTAATGATTAATTTTTGCGGATTTTTTTTGGAGATGAATATGTGTTCATATAATCATAATCAAATATGAGTGTATATCTCCTTCAATTTGGACTGTGTGCTGCCATTAATTTTTGATAATAATCCCCTCCTGCCATCAAAAGGTAAATTGGGTATGATTTTGAGGAGTCACTAATTTTATTCGTATTGCTGCTTAATTAAAATATGAGTATAAAATTTGCCATGTATGCAGAGTATACGATTGATTGATAGATAGAAGTAAATTGGCAATTTTTAAATCAATTAACGTGACTTAATGGGTTTAAGCAGTTGAGTTATTGTTTCACGTAAATTCATTTATGTGGCTATTCAATAAGTTGAATCCTCTGGGAAATCATTTTTTTTTTAAATTCTGGATATATATTATCTTGCGAATTGAATCATTTATGTGGTTAATTAAATCTATGTCACATAAGATATTCATACGGTAATTAATTGCATTTTATTAATCAAGTTATTTCGGTATGATTGATAGAATTAATATTCTTATTATTATGGAAAGGGATATTTGTCTAATTTATTTAATTTTAAATTTGAATTCGGAATCCCTAATTAAGTTAAGAAATCTTTCAATATTTTTAAATTTGGGTGAATCATCTAATATTCCCATTTCGTAGTGGAATTTAATTAAATTAAAATTGGGAAGACATTTTTAATGTCGTTCAATTAAACATAACTATTTATTTTAAGTATTTGTTTAATTGGTCTAGTAATTTTTCAATCTAGTCAATCAAAGCCTCATGTTGCCATATCAGCCTCTGTGTGTGGAGTGCGACTTTATTGAAATTACATAGATGAGTGTGTAATTATTTATATGTTCTGTGTTCGGCCCATAGGTAGGCACAGTTTGGCAGAATAATAACGCACATGTGATAATAAGTATGTGATAATTATTTTTAATTGTTCATGTGAACATCAGTCGGTCCATAGATAGACTTTTGTTTGACAGAACTTATTATCAGTACTTGATTATTACACAAAGATTTTCCCTGCAGTTAATTTTTGTCCATAGACGAGGTTAATATTGCACAAGGTGTCTTGTGATGGGTCCCCAATTAATAATGTTGTGCGAGTGTATCTTCATGCGGGTATTGATCGGCCCAAAAGTAGATTAATATTTGACCCGAAATACACAAGCACCTGTGGTGGTGAATACGTGATAGTTATTTGGTTTGACATGTGAGTAATAAGTTGGCCCAAAGGAAGACTATTGTTTGATAATTTTATTATCAGTATTTGAATGCTACGCTGAAGGTGTCAATTACAAGTTGGTATTGTTGTCATTGGACTTGATACTAATGTTGTGCTCGAATCCTCAAGATGATTCTAATTTATTTAAATTTTGAAAGATTATAAAGTTTAGTGCAATTTTGATAATCATTTTGGATTAATTCTCTGTATAATCAAGAAGTCTGCTAATTAAGTTTAACCGATATCAACAACAAAATCATACATGATGAGAACTTCAACAATAAAGATGAGACTAGTAGGCTTCAAGAAAATTTAGTCTCAATAAAGTATAAGGGCAATAAAAGACAACCCATTAAGAAAGCTGCTAAAGACAAAACTAAAGTATAACCTTTTGTTTTCTCCTAAAGGCCTGTGGAATTATTTTATAATACACCACATTAAGATTACTTAGCATGAATAGTGTTGTGGTGTAGTTAAAAGACAAAAATATTACTCCACAACATATGACTACTAATTGGAAAAATACTAAAGATTGCAGCTTATGCTCTCAATAAAATTCCAACCAAAGTAGTTGTGAGAAACTCTTTGAGTTTCACATATGGTGATGTCCAACTAAGGCTAGATCATTGGGATCTACTAAAAAAATTGGACTCAAATAAATACAAGCTACTTTATTGATTATGAATAAAGATAAAAATTTATGATCCAATTAATCGGATAATATTTGAGACGGGTAATACTGTATTCTTTGAGGATGTTGAGTTTTGGTGGAAGAATGATATTACAGACATTGTCCCTAAGGGGGAGTTGATTCATCCCCCTACTTGTGCTTTTAAGAATCTGTAAATACAGTTATTGTTAGGACATTGTGAATAATATTTAAGGAATACAAACTCAACAATCTCAAGACATAATGTCACTAAGGAAACCACTATAGTTGGGAGAAAGACAATTTGGATGATTATGTAGTTTCTCCTAAATAATGAGGACAATACGGAATTAATAGTAGAACATTCCAACAATGTTCATCAAGCCATGCAAGGTCCAAATACTCGAAAGTGGGTTAATGCTATTTTATGAGTTTAAATCAATACAAGATGATTTGGTCCGCATCTTGATAAAAAATTATACTATAAAGAGAAAGAAGGCATTATTTTAAGGAACTTTCTATCTAGTTATTAAGAAAGGTTCTTTTAAGATAATTGTGACATTAATAGTA
The DNA here is from genome assembly GCA_023678885.1 of Pogostemon cablin. Classification (NCBI taxonomy): domain Eukaryota; kingdom Viridiplantae; phylum Streptophyta; class Magnoliopsida; order Lamiales; family Lamiaceae; genus Pogostemon; species Pogostemon cablin. The sequence continues at coordinate 15,685,134 of CM042979.1, forward strand.
CATTTTGATCTTGAATCATATATTAGATGGATGTAAAGATAAATTTCTTGATAGTAACATTGATGACACAATCTTAAGAGTTTAAGAACTAAAAGGAAATCCATCTATGCATTCAAGAAAGCTTTTCCATAAATGAATCACAAGAATCATCATGAAGTAATTGTCTCATTTGATTTTGAGACAAATGTAGATGATTATGTGGTTCAGTGGGAGAAGATTTAAAGTTAAACTAGGGAGACAAGTGCAGTCTCAATCAAGTGCCCTAAAATAAAACTAAAGATTTAAGAAATGTAGAAATATTCTATATGTTTTGATTGTTTGAAGTTGTTGTATGATGAGGTCTGCACAAGACCTAATTTGGCTTCTGTTGTTGGTATATTAAGTATACATTTAAGTAACTCTAGTATGGATCTTTATAAAGTATATTTACAGAGAATTAATGATAACATGCTTGCACATCAGAGATCATATTTATTAGAGATCATGAGGAATTCTGATTCTGAGTTTGTTGGATGCCAATATAGTATAAGATCCACTTCAGGCTACATCTTCTGTCAGTTTTGAAAGCTATATTTGTAAAAGTGTTAAGCAAACACTTGTAGCTCATTAACCATGACAATAGAAATAGTAGCACACTAAGGGGCATCCAATCATAAAATAAAGTTTGCGAAGCTTTGTCATATAAAGTTGATTGTGATAGTTAGTTCGCAGTAAAGTATTAACGACAAGAGTACTTATAAGTCAAACATATTGACATAGAATTCTTGATTGTTTAAGAAAGTGTTCTTATGGATAAATTTTGGTAGAGCATATTATGATAGACTCTAAATACGGATCCGCTAATCATGTATTCAACGCCGTGTAATTTTATGAGCTAGCTACTCATGTGGGTGTTATATGGTTTTATAATACATTGGTTTAGTGGGAGTCTATATTTATTGCTCATTAAAAATTTTAAAGCACTTTGATTTGGTAATTCAGTTTTCTGCAGAATAAAGTTGATGACTTTGAATTCATTGTGAATTCACTAATGTAATAATTTCATTTTGTAATATTTTACATTTTGGATTGATCTCACTAAATATTAAAGTAGTACCTGTTGAAAATAGACATGATGTTGATCACATTTTACATGTAATTTCCATGTTACTCACCATATTTGATCTATGTCATTAAGTATACTAGTATGGTGATTGTCGAGATTTAGCCACGATTTGTAATGTGGTGAATGCCGCGGTAGTTCCATATTACTATATGAGATGGACCAGATTGTTAAGTATAGCCTGAAGAGGAATAGCATTAAGTTGCGCAACTAAGGACTCTTGATATAATTGCTTTGGGAATAATATATAGCCCAAGTGGGAGATTGTTGAAAACTTTTAATTTCCATTATAATCTAATTGTGGGTAATATATTATTATGCAATTATATTAGCTATTTAATTATTTTATGGACTTAATTAAGTGATTCAATTAAGGTTAAAAGTCAATGGGCTATAATAATATTTTGATAAGGGCCAATTGAGTAGATACTCAATACTACATGACTGTGTGATAATTGGTGGCCCAGTTGTGTAGTATATAAAGGCTCACAGGTTATGGTTCCCAACACACTAAGCTGCACATGGTCTTCCCTTCTCCACATTGGGAGGGATTACTACGGTCCCCATAAGGAATAAGTAGGCTTAGTTGAGGAAGGCCATAATACCTATCAATCGTGTTCCGCCTAATTTTGGATTAAGGTACGCTTCCGCATTACAGTTTGATCTCAGTTTATCATAATGGGGTTAAGGTTTTAAGGATTTATTTCCTACAAGTAACCCAACCTAACCTGACCATATATGCTTCAACACTTGAATATGTTCGGAGTATGATGTGACTTTATAAGTAGAAACTGTTTGGGCTATTTGGATTTTCAGAAATAATTATTTATTCAATGGAGAAGTTTCTAACTCGCCTAGGACATCGTATATAATATAAAAACAAGAGTATGGTCATGGCTTGTAGCAAAAGGAAATATTAAGGAGAATGCCCTTTTTCAACTTGGTTATTCCTTCCTAAATACAGTATGTACTTTGATAGGGAATGAAATTATATACTCCTTCCTAACTCGTAAATAACAAATATAATGCATAGATTCTTACTCGATTTAGAAGAAAGGCATGACCATTGGTTGTTTTTTCACGTGGATTAAGAAGTACTATTATTTAATGTATAGTGGATAATTGTATTAATGAATGTGTGGATCCCATTTTTAATTGTATTACTGGGCGTGTGTGGATTTTATAAGTGTAAAAAAAATAAATGAGACTTTTTGGGTGGAAGCCCAAAATAAAAAAAAAAGGGACGGATGGAGTAGGAGTTTTATTTGTAAAAAAACCTAAATTCTCTATATATAGTTGGGTTGAAGTATCCCTTTGTATTATACTCTCTTCGTCCCCATCAAAGAGGGTATTTTTTCCACTTTGGACGTCCCACCCAAAGTGTCTCATTTCTTTTTTTTACATATATGGGACCCACACACACCCACTAATACAATTAAATATGGGGCCCACACTCCTACTAATACAACTATCCACTACACATTAAATAATAATACTGCTTAATCCACGTGCAAAAAGCAAAACACCCTCTTACTATGGGACGGAGGGAGCAAGTTTTAATAAACATAATTTTTCCTTTGAAAAGAAAAAATCGGTACTCTATACTATTGGACGGGGAGTAAGTATTAATAAACATAATTTTTTCTTTGAAAAATAAAAAAATTTAAAAAAATCAGTACTCTAGAGGGGAAGGTAGAGATTTTCCTACCTAAGTATGCGCCTCTCGTCTAACGCGCATAATAGGAAACAATAAATTTTTAAGTTGCTAGATAAAGCATTTTTTTAGGTTGTGAAGGATTTAGTGAAACAAATAAATGAAAAAAGTGTGAAGACTTATGTGATACAGAGAAATATTAATTTTCTTTTTAGTCCACATCCCTGGTTACTTTGTTAATTTTCTTTTTAGTCCACATCCCTAGTTACTTTAATTTTTATTGGTTACAATTGATGAAAAAATTGATATCTTGTGCACTTAGTTCACTGTAACATTTAGTTTTTCATTAAAAAAACTAATAGAAATTCACTAACAAATTGTATACATTTTTGTTCATTAATGTATATATATATATATATATATATATATATATATATATTTATTTATTTATCGGACAATATTAGTTGTTAGTCCAGTTAGTAGTTAGTTCACCAAGTCTCCATATACCCTTATTTCTTCAAACCTCCTTATGATTCCCCCCTATTCGTTCCCAAAGAGAATCGAACATGGGTCTCTCACCTTAGTTTTTAACTCACCCCCATTTTTTTTGTTTATTAATGTATATATTTTTATTCATAAGTGTATACATATTTTTAAATGTTAGTATATATGTATACATTTTTATTTATTAGTGTAGTATATTTTTATTCATAAGTATATATATTTTTAAATATAAATATATAATATTATTCATAAATGTGTGTCTTTTTAATGTGAGTGCACAATGCACCGAGTGCACGGATTATTAGCCATGATGAAATATTATAATATCCTTATGACTTGAATTTAAAAAAAAAAAAACTTTCCTCATTCTAAAGAATTTATAATCAATTAATATCCCAATCTATTAGTTATGATTTTTCTTGAAAATTAAATCATTTCGTCGTGTGATATAACTAGAACCCATAAATATAGAGCAGTATATTTTATACATAAAAAAATTATTAACTTATTACCGCCCATAATGATCCCAGTTAATGTTATTAAAAGCATCCCAAAAGATTTTGTATAATTTGAAGAGAATTTTAACTAATATAAAGAATTTTTAAATTTTAGAATGCTATATTTTTATTCACCTCCAACAATTAAATTTTTATTACATTTGTTTTTTTCGCATATTTAAAGAGCATCAAATCAAAGTGAAAGAACAAGTACTCCATAAATATAAAATAATAAATAATCAATTGAAAATATCAATAAATTAAAGTGTTAAAAGTTCTGAAAATTTCAATTATTTAATTTAATTTTAAAAAGTTGGTTTGGATCTCCAAATTAAAAAAAGGCAAAACCATTATGTAAAAAAAATTATTATTTTAAAGAAGCTATTGGAGATATATTTATATGTATGGTTCTTTAAATTTTACTTCCTCCATCCCACCAAAAGGTTCCCATTTTAATATATTGAGCGTCTCATTCAAAGGTTCCTATTTTTTCCTTTTAGTAAAAAGGGTCAATCACTACCCATCATATCCCTCTAATACAATTACCCAATAAATATAAAATAATAACACTTCTTAATCCACGTGCAAAAAGTAAACGACCACCTTTATCGGATCGAAGGAGTACATTATTGTAACACCCCCAATCTAAAATAGGGTTTTATTAAATATAGGGATATTATTTTATAGGAATTAATGTTCCATGTCATAGAAATTTTAATTTTGATGGTGATCAAAGAATTTCTATAATATTTATAGATTTAATGTTATAGTAGGAGGTCATAAGAATATCCTTTTGCAAGACATATATCACCATTAAAACATGAATCAAATACACTTCAATAATTATCATACAATTGACACTCGATAACATATTTATAATATGATTGAAGAACACTTGATTAATAATATAAAATATTTTTTGGAATCATTTCAGTACCGGAATTAAATCGAAATTCCACTCGTTCCTACACTATTGAATATTTTGAAACATGCATAAATGCATGTTAAAATCAATATGATACATATCACAATATATATTCCATCACTAATAAGGCAATTAAACTCTATACCTACATATATTAGAGATATAATACACTTTATAATCAAATCAAGTGTATGAATACACACAAAAATCTACACATACATAACCTAAAGAATGTGATCTCATAATGAGATCCATTTCTAGAATACTACATGTTAGGATCCCATCATGAAGATTCATCCACTAAATGACAATAAGAAAAATGACAAATGGAAGATAGCAAATAAGAAGGGACAACAAGGTAAGACCAAAAAGAAAAATCCAATAAAGAACTCTCTACTCATTTACAATAAAGGTGAGATTCATACAACATATTTGCTCTCTTCCATACTAAGAAATTTGGATCTTCTTTCATCAATGAGCTCACCAACACACTCCTTCACAATCTCCATCCCCTCCAAAGATGTTTGAGCTACTATTCAAACACCAGCAAAAAAGAATTTCCTCTAAACCTCACACAAACAAGGTAAGTAAAAGTTTGATAATCATGTTAATTTTCACATCATCTAATAGTCTTAAATCAACATTCATTCCTTACTTCAATTTTTTTTATCTCTTAATATACATGAAACTACTACCAAGTGGAGGGGGTGAAGTCATCCTTCCAACACCATCAAAACCACCACAAGTTCTAAACTTTTCTAAGTTTTCAAGGTAATCTTCTCACACCATTTCTTATATGTATGATATTTATGTAAATGAGAAGGAGGAGGGGCTAATGCATGATGGTTTTGTGGATTTTTTGTGTATGTTATGTGAAATGGGAGGTTGTTAAATGTAAGAAATGATATTTTAACTCACACGCTAAAATATGGCTCAAGTTCTAGCAAATGCAACTAAACTTCAAAATTTCTAGAATCTGACCCTGTTTTTCAAGTAAGAAATAGACCTTTTTATATTAGGATTTTGGTTACCCACAAAGAACAAAAAATATTTATTATGAGTTAAATAACTATCTGTAAAATTTCATAATAAAATATTCATCCAAATGAAAGTTATGAGCGTTTTACTAAATTGTGACAGAATGCATGCGAAAAACACAAAGTTAAACTTGATCTCTTTATTTCACACATATAATGAACAAATTACAGAAAACCACTAGAGATAAAAATTGTTCATCTATGAGTCCTTTATTTTCATGTAAAATATCTTTGAAATCCATTCATTATATTAAGAGATATTGTTGATTTACTAAACTGCTGCCACACTCTTTCTCACAAACACTGCTGAAATTTTACAAGTCTTTTACACTAATAAGATATATGATTTTTAGTAGGAAAATATATAGAAATGCTCATATATGTGTATAGTTTATGTATGAAAAATATATTTTAAGTTCATGAAGTATTTCGAGAGATATAAATATTTTATAAATCTATGGCAGCATGATATTTAGAAAAGCATTTCATGAACTTTATGCATTTTATGATCACTTGACTACCATGATCTTTCACCTACATTCCAAGTAAAAATATGTTCATTTAAATGTTTTCTAAACTCATTTGAAGAGGTTACATTGATTTATTTTCTTGTAAAAATTAAGTTTAAAAAGATAGAGATTTCTTAAATAATTCTTATAAAGCTATTTTTATTTATGAAATAATTTTTACTTAAGTTGTTTTAACTCATTTTCAGAAATTTATTTGCAACACAAACTTACAGCCTTGAAGTCATTTTTCAAATTTAATTTGAATAATTCTTAATGCTAGTTAACCAAAGAAATTATGTTCATCTATAAAGGATGACATTACATTACATGATATTATATCACTCAAAGATCAATTCTTAACCATAATTCATGACATGAGATCTCACTTCAACTAATTAAACTTTGAATATATCAATTAAAAATATTCTTAATATTAAAATCCCTAAAGGAAAAACAATTATCAAGGTTAGGACATTATATTATAGGCCATCTTATATTTTTACCATAGAAGCTAAGGTTGTAACTTCTTATGATACATTTATTTTAGGAATGCTAAGTAGGGATTCAATTTGTGAAGGTATCAAGGATTTCAAGGAAATATAGCAACAATATTACTCATTTTTATCATCATTATCATCATCATCACTTGTTACGTATCATTGCCTTCACTGCTACAAGGTGGGCTTACTGCTACGATTTCTATATTGAATTTGACTACATTGATTGATGTTATAGATGTGCATGCACAAATTACCTAAGACCGGTGGACCGAAAACCTGTACGTATAGTTGGCACTATTGCCAATAAGGAAAGACGGACGCGTTCGCATAACTTTGATCATGGGTTAATTCCTTTACTTTTAAAGTACATGATGTTCATTTCTTATGATATGAAGTTATTTTCAATTGTGCAATCCGACAGTAAATCCCCAACTGAGTACACCCCACGTGTGCTCACTCCACATTTTTTCTCTTACAGATAAAATGCATAGTTGGAAGCGGCGAAGATTGATTCGAGGGAAGCCTTCAAGAAAAATTTATTATAAATAATTTAACTAAAATAATTTAGGCTAATAGATGGTATTATTGAAGAAGTGAAATGAAAAGTACAAGAGAATTACAAAGATGATAAAAGAAAACTATTTGAATCTAAAGTAGTCCATTTTCATGTCAGTGAATAAAATTCGAGACATTGATAAATTAGGAGAATTATGCCACACCAATGCGCCTCCCATTTGGACAAAGAATCTGCAGCTGAATTCCCCTTTCTGTAAATATGGGATATATAGAACACCATCTGCGATATGATGTTCTTTGCCTTCCACCATCTAGATAACCATCGCCATGGTATAATAGGTTTTGCCATAGTGAAGGCATGCATTACGTACATGGAGTCGGTCTCCAACCACAATCTTGTCCATCCCCTCTCAAACCCCAATTCTGCTTCAAATGCAAACCCCTGCTCATAACCACAGCTAAACCCTCCCATGAAAAACCCTCTGTAGTTTCTAAATAGCCCTCCTCCAGAGATACTTCCAGGTGAACCCTTTGCATGACCATTCACATTAGCCTTAACCCAGCCCGCAGCCGGAGGATGCCAGCAAACTGTAACCACAGTAGGAGCTCTTCTCGGATTACCCTTGATGCCAAAGTACTTAAGAGTGTAAAGGTCCTCAATAGTGTTGTTCATCACTCCTAGATTAAAGGTGTCACCTTCTTTGATCAAGGAGAATAATGCTACCAAAATATCCGAAGTTCTGACCATTTTGTCTTTGCCATCTTCATTATAACCATCATTCATCATTTTGTTTCTTTCCTGTCAAATAATCCACAAGTATGAGACAATAGAAAGTCTCCATAGAGACATGATTTGCTTGCTATCAACAATGTCGATCGCCTGTAAAATGAAACCAATAAAAGACTGGTCAGTATGTAGAGTTTTGCCAAAGGCAAACCCAACAAGAAGCCTCTTTAAGACTGTGAAAGATATTGGACAGCTTAAGAACAAGTGCTCCATTGTTTCCTCCCCATTTTTGCAAATAACATCGAGAAGGATGCTTGTATCCCCTGTGAACCAGCAGATCCCAAGTAGTTAAGATGCCATGAATCGCCTTTCAAGTCGTGATAGATCTTCTAGGAGGTATAAATGGTGCCCAAATCCATGACTCCCAATTAGTATTCAAATGTGTAGCCCGTAAATTGGTGTAGGCTGCCTTTGAGGTGACCCTGTCTTATAATGACTTACTCCAAAATCTACAATCCTCTGAGTATATAAGTATAGAGAGAATTGCTTCCACAATGTGTGGAAATATTGCAGTGAAGCTTTCAGTGAAGTGTCAGTTTCCATCATGCAGATAATCTCCAACCTTGTCATCAAAATTTTGTCTATACCCCAGAGGAATATCCACTAAATCTGCAATGGTTAACTAAAATAATTTAGTGCGTACATTATATTTTTATAAACTAATAGCACACGAGTTACATTCTTATTTTCCGCTGCAAGTAACTTTGATATTTAGTATGATTAATTATATATTAAATTTTTAATTGAATAATTAATTTCTAAACTTTAAATAAGTTTTGACTTAAAATTTTTACCCTTCTTTTTATAATTAATTCGACTATTTAAATAAACCAAGTTTAAATTTAGTTAAGTAAAACTAAGGGGTTTCCCAAACTTTATGATTCCTTTAATGAATATTTACTAAGTTTATTTTTATATTACTTTACTAAAGCATGCTTTCTTCCATTAAGTATTTGATTAACTATTCTCTTAAAATTTAAATTATTTGAGTGCTCAAATATCTTTCCTTATTTTTTCGATTTCAATAAAATTCTAAAGGTTTTCAAGTGCTATTAAAAATAAAAATTTATTAAAGAAAATTTTAATCTCGCCCTCATTTATAAATTAAAGGTTTATTTATCCAATGATTACTATAATATTCTCCAATGAACGCGAGTTCCTGACAATTATTTGTCATTTGGAGAGCCTTTTGGAGTTGCTCGAAATAGTAAATCTTCACCAAATCTTTATTGCTGCTGTGTTTTCATAGATATTAAGAAAAGGAATCGATCAACTGAGCAACATTTTAAGGGCTTGTGGAAATAAAAAAAAAAATGAGGCTCCTAATTTTTCTAAATTTCCATAATCTACAAGGTTAACTATCACAATTAATTAAATATAAAAAGGCTAATTATACTGTACACCTGGGTGCACCCTAAGATAGGGTGCACCCACTTTCAAAAACGTATACAAATATAAACAAAAACATATATAATTATGAAAAAAATGTATACAATTTAATTGTTAGTTTTTTTAATAAAAAATTGAGTGTAAAAAAATACAATTATTAAAAAATATGTATACACTATTGAATAAAAAGTTATACACATATAGATGCTAGTTTTTTTAATAAAAAATTTAGTGTGAAAAAATTATACAATTATTAAGAAACACGTATACAAAATAAAATAATATGTATACAAAATAGAATAAAAAGTTATATACATATGGGTGTACCTTTTCACCTGGGTGCACCTAATATCAATTCATATAAAAATTCCTAATCTGCATGTATTTAAGAAAATTTATACAATTCACATTTTAAAATGAAAAAAAAATAAAAATAAAAATCCATATGAAAAAGGCTTGGGTCGGGCTTGACAATCAGTTGTAATTATGGTAAGGGCAAGTGTTTCCTAAAATAATTATATCCCAATTTATTCCTCATATAAAGCTCGTGTTCCATTGTAAGTTAGAATACTAATACTTTGAGAGAGAGATAAAGAAGAATCAGGAGCAATAGCATATTGGCTTTTTGGAGTAGACATGTAAGATTATTATGGCCTAGTGCCATTAATAATTAAATATATAAGATATTTATTATGATCATATTTCTTAAATAAAGATATGGTTTAAATAAATAATATATATGAGATAAATAAGGTCATATGTATTTATGGATAACAATCACATTGATAGAATGTGTTGATTTGATAAAGATTTAATATCCCGATCTGGTCATCTCTCCACTTATAAAAGAGACACAGTTTTATGAATTCTCTCACATAAAGTTTCACGTACTGTGCCCTAAAGAAATGGGTGAGGAGGGAGAAAACAGTTCCCGTCGTAATTTATAGTAACGTATCAAAGGAGGACCGCCATTAATGGCATCTCAAGGTAAGTCTTCTAATTATGGTTGATAAGATCTAAGAATCATGATGATCTAAGATCCTTGTCAATTAATGAATTAATTATTTACGAATTTATACTTACATGGTTTTGGATCTCATGATTTTTCATCAATTAATATTTTATGAATCTTGTATATGATTGAATAAATCCACCTATCATATGCCTAATTAAATGATATTATAAAAAAAAACATACATATATGTTTTTTGCTGTATGAAAAAATTATGATCAATTGATCTCAATTAATTTATTGATTTTTGGGACTTATGTATGAAAAAATTATGATAAATTGATCTCAATTAATTTATTGATTTTTGAGACTTACTTAAATTATAATTACTCAAAGCATGCAGTTGTTATTAATTTGATTGGCACAATACGTATCTCATGTCATTAATTTGATTGGCACAATACGTATCTCATGTCATTAATGATTAAGCTTTATGGAAATAACTTAAATTAAATTTCATGAATGTGTGCTTATTAAATTCACACTTTACTATCTATGCGTGAATATTAACGACGATGAATATATGTGAATATTACGTATGATGATGTATTGCGAATTCAAGTGACATGCATATGCTTAGTAATTATAAGAAATTGGTTAATTTCCACTTAAATTTATCATGTTAATGACATGTCATGATAACAATTGACATGAATTATGAATTGATCTATTTATGTTCGATGGCTTATGTGAGATTCTCATAGATTTTAATTGTAATATCACGTTACTTAAAGGATCTAAAGAATTATGATTGACTTATGATAATTTATGTTAATTTACACTTATAATTGACATTCAATTATGATAAAATTTTAAGCTATAATTGATGATATTAATTGCATTATTCTATTATGAAGGATTAAATTGTACAATGATTGAAATGTGTACTTTGTACTTTTATGTCTATATTCATACATTATAACGTAATTTATGAAAACTTATGTAATAATTATTGATTATATTCATCTTACCCTTGAACATAATCTATTGAATCTTTAATAAGATTATAATGGATGATTTTATGATTAAAATTTATTTAATGTTGGTCTGTTAATCACCAAAGTTGTCTGACCTGAAAGAATAATAAAGATAAATCGTATAATTATATTTTAATTTCCCATATTTATGTGATGCTTGAATAAGGAATTATTATATAGGCTATTAAAAAATTTCATAATTATAAGACTTTAAATTCACCCAAAGGTGTTGACTAGTCTTTATAATTCATGAATATGAATGTGATATTTAATTATATTATGTCAAACTATTTTGTATGTCCAAAAATGACAAAATAGTTTTAATGGATACATTTAATTTTCAAATTATGTTAAATTTGCAAGTATCATTATGATTATGATTGTATATTGTTGTATCTCTCAGAGGAGAACTTCGATATACATTTATTACCTTCGATTATGAATCTGTTATTAAATTACTCAAGGTATTTATGGAATAAATTATATTATTCTTATTCTTTAAATACCTATAATCATTAGTCTCTACTCGCATGCTGCGTCTGTTCCATTACAAAAAGGATTAAAGTAATTTAAATAGTGCGAATAAATCTAATTTCACCAAAGTATTTTGAATTTTATTTTTCACTTAAAGATAAATTGTTCCTTTACTTATACTAGCAAGAAAGCTAAGTAATCTGACTATAATGCTTGAGTTAGATCAAACAGACTGAGTATAATGTTTATGTGAATAAATGTGACTAATAAATTAAGTATATCATACCTAAATTACTAATAAATCTCTTGATGAGATATTAATGGCTACTTTAACCACCATAAAATTTGATGGTTCTCATGGCATACATGAACTTATCATTAAAGATAACAAATATTGCAACAAGATTTAAACCTTCCATAATGAATTTGATTAAAAACTTATTAGTGCAGTTTACAAACTACCTTATAAGTATGACATATTTGAATGAACCATAAGAAAGACGAATGGAATGTGAATTAAATTCACATAATGTTGAAATTAATGTTGGTTCAAAAGGAAAGGTTTAAGAAAGAATTTAAATATTATGTTCGTTTAAAAGAAATAATAATGAAGTTGATACCAAACGTGATATTAATGTTTGGGGTAACCTTCTAAAATATTTATTCTAAAGATTAATTAAAATAAAGCCTTTCATGATATAGGCTCTTACTGATCTTGATATTTGTGTGAATTTCACTAATTAAAGAAAAGCAAATTAAACACATAAAGAATAGAGTCACGATAACTACACAGGTTCTTATAATAGTTTACACTGCTAATTGTGAGTCTTATGATAATCCTTTCGAAAAGAAATAAAGATATTTCATGATGTTCAATCTTAAATTTAAATTTTCATATTATGGTTATATCTATCTTTGAAAGAAATTTCTCATTCTATAAATGTTCAATAAGCATTTATTAGTGAAGTTGAGAAAATTAGATAGAAAAGTGAAAATTTTAAAGTTGGGAAGAAGTGATGAATTTCATAGAAAGTATGATGAATTATCATGCTCAATTACTAAATCACAGAAAAGATTGCATTTATGCTTAATGCAAAATGTCTCGCACACCACAATTAAATTGGTGTTGCAGAATGACGTAATCGTACTTTATTGATTATGGTTAGAAGCATATTAAATAATTAATCTATACCTATATTTCGTGGATATATGTACTTAAAACTGTTACTTACTTGATGGTCGAGTTTCTAATAAAGTTATTTTTTCAAAATACCTTATGAACTGTGAATGGGTAGAAAACTCGTTCTTAGGCAGTTGCATATTTTAAATTGCCAGGTAGTGATAATATTTACATCCACATGAAAGAAATTGGATAAAAGAAATTTAACTAATTTTATAGTCCTAACCATAGTATGAGAATTTTAAAACTGGAATGTCAAATTCATTATAAATTGTAAAATCAATGGGAGTATAAAACTATAAAATGTGGTTATTGAAGAAGTTTGGTGGAGAATTTGAAAATACATTTATCTAAAACTTCTTCTAAAGTTGTTATATAGTTGTCGAATATTCAAACAACTTTCAAGGACAATATATAAGCTGTTCTACTCTCTTAATGAATATGATTTTACTAAATCAATTGTTAGTAAGCTTTCATTAGATATATCACATCAAATAGCATTAAGAATGTCTTAAGGACAATATATCCGCTATTTCTAACGATTGCATATGTGGTATAATAAAATGAGCTAAAATTTGACATTATAATAAATGATAAAATTCCAGGTTTGGAATAAGTCGTGGAAAATACTAATTCTATTAAATGAGTAAATGCTATGAAAGACGAGTTGAAATCAATGGCTCATAATGAAGTTTATACCTTGTAAGAATTGCCAGAAAGTTATAAAAGAATTGGATACATATGTATCTTTATGATCAAGAGTGAACAGATGGCAATATCAAAGATATAAAACTAGAGCTGTTGCTAAAGATTTACTCAAAAAGATGGCATAATTGTATAGAGATATAATAAGTTATTTCTATATAGGACTCCATTAGAATTATCATGGCTTTGATAATCCATTATGACTTAGAGTTGCACCAAATGAATGTTATGACAACTTTTCTAAATTGTGATTTGGTAGAAGATCAAGTTAAATGGATAAACACAAGAATTTTTCAATTGAAAGAAAATATCACATGGCGTGTAAACTTAAAGAATTAACTTACAAACTTAAGCATGCTTTCCTTTCATGATATTTTTTGGATTTAAAAAAAACATCGTAAATCGGTATACATATCTGAAAGTCAGTGGGAGCACATTAATTCTATATGTTGATGATAAACTTGTTTGCAACTGATGATCTTGGTTTATTATGTGAAACCAATAAATTATTTCCCTTAAAGAACTTTAGAATGAAATATATGAAGAGACAACTTATGTGATTGAGATGTAAATGTGTTTGTAAAGCACGTTCCAATCTGAAAAGGAGATTATAAGTTCAACTTTATGTAATATCCAAGAATGAATTGGAACGTACTTTAATATTCCCATAATTGACTTAATTGTCTATTATTGTCATATATGGATGTGGAATTAATTCCTTATATATAACTGTCATAATTGATTTAATTATCTATTATTATTATATATGGTTGGATGTCGATATCGATGATTTCGATAATCTAGATGATATCGACGGTCGATATTGATAGTTTCTAAAATTTGATAATCTGAACATTTTTGAAATTTTGATAATCTGGTCGATATCGATGATTTTAAAAATATGGACGATATCGATGGTCGATATCGATGGGTTCAAAAATTTGATAATCTAGATAATTTTGAAAATTTGATAATCAGGAGGTCTTTGCCGACATTTCGTGATTGGTGGCGAACAATCAAATTCGTTGTTATATAACTGCATTAATTGATTTAATTATCTAATTATTATTATATATGTATGCATGATTCTCTGTTATTTACAGCCTTATGTGCCGTAATAGGAGCATGCTAGGTTGTGTTTTTATTCTGAATATTATATGCATGTAAAAACCCTCGGTGTTAAATAACTAAGTGGGAGAGGGATTGGTAATTAATTCCCGTGGCCTTCATTATTGGTTTGTAAAGTGATGTGAATAAACTTGCGCGTCGGTTATAGTGCTTTCCTCCCTAACAGATGAGTTTATTCACGGATCACTGGTACAGACTTCTTTAAATAATTATTATTTGTAATGTGATGCATATGAACTTGCGCATTGGCTATAGTGCCTTCCTCCCTAACGGATGAGTTTATATGTGGTTCACTGGTACAAACTTATATAATTGATGGTTGTAGAAAGTTATCTGAGCACGTGTGTACTTCTCCAACAGTAAGGCACATAAGCTTGGCAATAGACTTGGGATCAAATAATGGTGTACACTTAGGTGCAAATAAAAAGTATCCTCCCCAACGGAGTCACTGCTATTATTTGCATGACTAAAAAGGAATCGACTATTAATTATTTTGTCATGAGGTTAGGTTGACGAATGAAATTAATGGTTAAAACCTTCTCTTGTAAATGTTCAGGTCTGTAAATGTCCACACTAACGTGGTTTGCAGACTCACAGTGCTTGAGATATCAGTGAATTTTATTTTTATATTGTTTTGAGAGAATCAATATAAATGGATAAATTCGAAGATTTGATCGGTGTATTTATTTATGTTTCTCTGTAATTTCAAATGGTTTTATTTTACTTATTGTTAACTAAAAAAAAATTATATTTACTGGTCCAAAATTAGATAATTAGAAAAGAATCTTGGTTTTAGTTCTTACTGCTTAGAAAATAAAAATGTATTCTCACTAAGAATGTTCTGTGATGCCTATCAAAGTATTTAGTGGAGAAATGAGAGGTTCATAGAAATATGATGGTCTCATGCGACTCTTCAGATACTTGAGTAAGTAAGAAAGACAAGAGGTTATGAATAAGTTGATGAATGTATTGGGAATGCTTGGAGTAGAAATTGAAAGGGAAACCTAGATCAATTTATTCTTCATAATTTGCCTGGATGTTTTGAGTAAGTTCTACCTGAAATACAAGAGGTTGTATATGGTGGGAAACTTATGATAAAACATGTGGCGAAGGAAATCCAATTTCATCAAGATGTGAACAAGGTTAGTATCTCATTCACTAGTTGTTGAAGCATGATTGGTGATGGCATCTACTGACACGTTGTGTGTAGATATCGGAATTACTAAAAGTGTGTAACTAAGTGATGGTGAGATTTTTATGAACATGTGTAAAACTATGAAAGTAGTGACTGTTACAGTGGGAGTTGTTTATTTATCTTACGATATGAATAGACGTTTGATTTTGAGAAATTATCTTTACGTACGTTTTCGTAGAAAGAATTTTATTTCAATTTCTATGCTTTTATGGATGGATACTCCATTTCATTTAAATGACTTGTCATTATAATGAAGGATGGAGCTATAATCTGTTGTTGTACGTTTAGTGATAATTTGTATACTCTTAAATCATGTTTATCCCACGGATGCAATAAATAGAAATTAATAACGCATCTTCTAATCCTAATAAGAGAGAGACTCTTATGGAAATGGTTAGATAGATGATGAGTTATTTGAAATTATTAAATTCATTTTATGGGTATACCCTAGAAACAGTAATTGGTATGAATGTTTGTCTGTTTGTGGGATATGCTAGAAAAATGAATGGTGATAATTTATTTAGTCCAAAAGATCGAAGGGTGATTGTTAATACAAACACTAGACTTTTGAAAAAGGACTATGTATTAATCATAAACCCATGTATAAATTGTTCTAAAGGAAGTGAGAGGGAAAACACAAAGTATTAGTACCAAGTGTACAAGAGGATATACCACAAGATAAACTACAACGCGTGTCACGTTTGATACACAATTACATGTAGTGCCTTGTCATAGTGGGAGGGTTGTTCGACAATCGGTAAGATATATATTTTGGGAGAGTCGTGAGACTTGGTCCCTAGTAAACATGGAGTTGACCCACAGATACGACGAAGCACATGCAATATCTTAGCAAGTGCAATGATGTTGAAATAGAATCGATGAATTCTAAATCAGATATGGCTGCTTGTAGAACCACGGATGGTGTGAAAGCCATTGGAAGTGGCTCTGTAAAATAAAAGAGAATTATAGGATAAGGTGAAAACCTTAGAAGTAAAACTTGTTGCAAAAAGGTATACTCAGAAAGAAAGGCTTCGATTATGAGAAAACATGTTCGCCGGTAGCTATGTCTATATTGATCTGGACTCTTTTATCTGTTGCTACTCATGAAATATGAGGGATAGCAAATAGATGTCAAGACAGCTTTCCTGATTGAAAGTCTTGAGGAAAACATCTATGTGAAGCAACCAGAGTGATTCATTGCAAAGGGCTAAGAGCATTGTGATAGTAAACTTAAAAGTGTCCATCGATGGACTAAAGCAAGCTTCAAGATCATGAAATATCCATTTTGATGAGGAAATCCAGGCATATGGATTTATTCAATGCGCAGATGTGTCTTGTGTATTGAGAAAAGTGCTCAAAATGTGGTGATATTTCTTGTACAGTACGTAGATGATATATTGCTCATTAGAGACAATGAAAGAGTATTGTCGGGCGTATGGGTATGGTTGATAAAGCGGTATGAAATGAAGGACTTAAGAAAAGCAAAATACATCCTTTTGATCATGGTAATACATATCACAACAAAGGATGTTATGCTTGTCTCAAGCTTCATGATATGATACAGTCCTTACTCATTTTATTATGTAACTTTATCTAAAGAAATGTGTCTTGACACAAAAGAAGATAAAGGAGATGAAAGCGGTTCCTTATGCTTCGGCGAATAAGGAAGCTTAATTTAAGGAATGCTATGCACGAGAATGGATATCTGTTTTGCCGAAGGCATGAACAGTGGGTATCAAGGTAACTCGAAATAAAAATATTGAACTGTAGTAACACATAATTTTGAAGTACCTGAAAAGGACTAGAAACTATATGTGGGCTTATCGGACATATTCACTGCTTCTTAGAGGTTATATAGATTCAGATTTTTTAAATCAGATAGGGACGACAGTAAATCCTCCTCAAAGATTATGTGTTTAATTTTAGGAAGTAGAGCCATAATGTGGAGGAGTGTTATATGGAAATATATTTTAGACTCCGGACTCCATCATAGAAAGATTATAAATTAGA
Source organism: Pogostemon cablin (assembly GCA_023678885.1). Taxonomy (NCBI): domain Eukaryota; kingdom Viridiplantae; phylum Streptophyta; class Magnoliopsida; order Lamiales; family Lamiaceae; genus Pogostemon; species Pogostemon cablin. The sequence continues at coordinate 15,703,235 of CM042979.1, forward strand.
GCCTATGAGGCAGCCAAAGTATCTATATGACTCTAGAAACTTTATGATGGACTTCAAAGTGATTCTAAGTTTGCCCAAGGTTATCACAATTTATTTTGATGATAATGGTGCAGTTGCAAACTTGAAAGAATCACGAGCCCATAAGGCAATTAAACACATGGAGCGCAAGTACCACCTGTTACGAGAAATCGTATGATGAGGGGAATGTTGTTATCGCCTAGATTGCATTGGATGATAACCTAGTAAATCCATTTACAAGAAGATTAAGGCGAGAGCTTTTGATGGTCATGAGTGGGAGTGAGAATTAGATGTATGGCAGAAGACATGACAACATAGTCTTTTAGTATAAGTGGGAGAATATTGGATTGTATACTAAAAGTCTAGTTTTAGTATGAATAATGTTATAACAATTATTTAAAATAAGAATCATATGATCAAATGATTGCGTCTTATAATTTATTTATATGTCGATGCAATAGTCCACTTACTTTATACTGTAGATAATATGTTGTGCGACAACACACGGAAGATCATATTATCAATTTCTTTATAAAGTATAAACAGATGCTCACAACTGAGATAGACGGGGACTCTCTATTGGGATGGTTATAGTGTGATTTGATATTAGTTTGTCTTGAATATAGAATCACATTAGTGTACTTGTGTGTAAAGTTCTAATATGTTTCTTATACATCACTTTAGTTGTGCCTTGCATTCTCTTTGCAGAGACATTTAAATTCCCATTAACTATCAAGTTTAAGTATGGAATGTCTTTTTTATACTAATATCAATCAACTCTTATAGTTTGGATGTTATAAATTGTAAAGTCTTTATATATTGAGTACCGATACATATTTTATTATGCTAATTATTCGAGTTTTAAAATGATGAAGGACAAAAATTCAAAGAATTTGAAAAAATGCAAGTTATAAAGAGGTTTTGCAAATTGTTGGATATCAAAAGTAATTCATGCTCATTTTGCAAAAGCACTAATAATTTTTTAGCTCCTCTCTTGCTATTCTCTATGAATTTCCACATAACCTGTCTATCTTATTTTTGTGCAGAGGTGCAAAGAGTGAATCAGAACAGGTGAATACAACATAAATCATATTGGTAAGAGTTATTTTCTTAAATCTTCTCATGATTTATGGATATTATTTTAAAGTATACCTACACACACTCAAACATACATATATGTGTGCATATCTCAATTTTCTTGAAAATGAATTTTGGCCTTATATATTTTGACAACAAAATTGTGATAAATTTGTTTCAAATTGACCTTATATATTCTACATGCAGCAATCTTCAAGGGAACTAATTTTCTAGATGGATTCTTGCAGATATTGGGCAATGGGTCAATTTGCAAAAGTAGTATGTTTTAGAGTTTATTCTAGAAAATTAGTTCGAAAACCTATAATTCTATTGTAATTTCCATTGCAGATAGTGGGATTTTATTATTCTATTGTAATTTTCTCCTTTTAGATGGGTAGAGAATGCAGTAGATCACACACGGCAACAAATAGTAAAATAAGTTTCATTGTTGTGGAATAAAAGTGAAAATGAGACTGGAATTTAATCTTCTATTTCTTTTAGTTTAACCATTTTTAAAATTTATTTCATATTTGCATGATACACACCTCTACTATTAAATGAAATTGTGATATCTGTTTATGAATATCTTTTTTCTGTAGACAATGTATAGAAACTCATTATGCAAGAAATCCGTGGAATTATTCTGCTGGTCGGTTTTCAACGCACAAAGAAGTGATGTTGTTGAATTTGGGAGATAATTTATCAAAAACTATAACTAATGATATCTTTTTTTGGTGTTGATTAGAGTGCTTTTAATGTTTCAATGCTTTTTTTTTCCTTTTCAAATTTCTTTTATGCACAAAAATTCAAAATTATTATGCAAGGAAGTCAAAGAGCTTATAACTTACACTTTTTAGGAAAATATAATTGAATTACCTTGCAGCGACACATGGGTAAGTCTTTAAATGCAACCGTATAAATTGAATAACCTTATGTATTATGTGCAATTGTATAAATTGAATAACCTTATATCTTATGTTAATACTCTTTTACTGTTATGTTTCATAAAATTAACACATGAAATGTATGACTTTGATTTCGGGATTTATTACCAAAATATCCTAGTCACTGTGTTCTTCAGCAGTCTATGAAAACTCAAGCACATCGTCAAGTTCCATCAATATTCACTGAAGTTTAAGGTCCATGCTAAATTGGGAAAGCTCTCAAATAATACCGTGATCGAGAAGCGTTATTTCGACTTGAATCTTTTTCCTGCCAACGACGATTATTATTAGTATTTATGATATATGATTTGCTTATATTGTTAAAAATATTAATGTTTTTCTTAATATATATCATTTAACATTTATAAACATATATGATATAGAAACATACAATATTTAAATAATTTTTTAAATTTATAAAAAAATAAATTCTAGAAATATAAGGAGATCAACAAATTTGAATAGTTTTGTTGTCATAACTCAACATCTTAATGATAAAAAAATTAAAAAAAAAGTCCGTTTATAGTATGCAATATACAATTTTAGTATATTGGCAAATATTTACCTTTATGCAACTTTGTAAATCAGTCCTATAATTTTTTTCATCTTTAAATAATTAGAATTAAAGTAAAATAATTATATTATTAAATACAATCCCATGTAGCGCACGGGTAAAAAAACTAGTTTAATTATTGGTGGACCCAATTATCATTTATGGAGGAGAAAGGCTTTCATGCAACCATTGCAGGGAATTGAAAAATTATTTTAATTGGCAACTTAGTTGGGCCCATATGGAATTGCTATTACACCTAATTTCCAAGCCCAATTGGACATACTCCCTGATACACGTGAAGATACAAAAGCCGTGAATAAAAACAGAACAGAAGACCATCACGAGCGACAGAACAGAACATGAAACACGCTGCTGTCCAAGCGCGATCGCGCCCTTCTACCATTCACCCATTTCATCAAATTCAACCATCCATCATCCCGCGTGTGTCAAGTGCAGTTGAGAGAGCCAATTCAATCGGAGAGATGGAGGGAGAACGTAAATCACGTGACACTAGGGTTTTGTATCTTTCTCTTTAATCTTCTTTGTTGATCTTTGATAGGACATTCGATTGGTTTGATCGAGAGGTTGATTGATTGTGTGAGGGGATTCTCATTTAAGCTTAGTACCTAGATGGAATTGTTTGAGTGAGAACCAATCCATTGAGCTATTTTGGGATTCTTATTTGGATTCACATTCTATTCATTTCGAGAGAAAGTATAGAAGAAACTAGTGTTGGCCCTTAATCATTTATCCATGATGCATGTGAGTTAGGTATATAATTCCTAGAGTTATCACTTCTTAATTGTTGTTAATCTCACATTTGTTTAACTTGGAAAACCAATCACTCATTTCATATTTGTTTACTTGATCATTGCTTATTTACTTGCATTGAATGATTTTAATCACTTGTTTGATCGCCAAAACTTTGATGCTTCGTCTCTATAAAATTACAAGAAATGTGAGATTGCTCAAGCACTAGTGCCTACCTCCTTGTGGTTCGATAAATTCTTGAATTGTTAACCCAACTATAAGTTATGGCTAATCAAATGGCGCCGTTGTCGGGGAGGCAACGGTTGCTAGTAGCTTGAAGAAGGAACATTTTGAGTAATCTTACTAGAGACATTATTTTATTTTGTTTATTTGTATTTGCTTTTGAAAATCTTGTTCTAACTTCTTTTATTTTGAAGGTGTATGCAAACAAGGTCAAAAGGGAAACTAGTTTAACCTATTGATTTAGAGATTGAACACACTTTTCAGAAAAGGAGAAATGAGAACAAAATCAAAAAGAGTAATCCAATGGAGAACAATCAAGATGAACATGTTGACGTTGAGCATGATAGAGATGGAGTACAAAATGTGCAAGACAACGCACAAGCAGCCCAAGTCAATGCTAATCCGCCTCAACAAGCTAATCAAAATTAAGGAGGGCTTAACAATCAAGCTTTGCTTCAACAAATAGTGCAACAAGCCATGCTTCAACAAGGTTTTCAAAATGCCTATGCACCTCCACAACAAGCTTATGTGCCACAACCACCACCTCCGGTGCATCGAGGGCCTCATGTTGATCCAAGGGTGATCCGAGATTTCTTTATGCCAAGGGCAATGCCACAAATGATGGGCCCACCAATCAATGCCAATAATTTTGAGATTAAGGCGGGCCTAATCAACATGGTGAGAGATGATAGGGGTTTTCTCAACACACAAATTAATCCTCAAGTATAAGGATATCAATTGTAGTCGCGAAGATGACCAAGTTACAATATCGAACCCACGGGATGGATAAATATCAATTTTGTGATCTTCTAGTATATTTTAGACTATGTTGGTAATTGTAAAGGTTTAATGGATAGTAATTTCTAATCGAATTAACAAAAGAAATAGCAAAAGTAGAGAGAAGTGAGTTGTGATCAATAAGAATGATAGGTAGTTCTAGCCCATGATTGATCTAGGAACAATCATGGTTAGATTAATCATTCTTACTTGAACCTTCAGCGAACCTCTGTCACAGCCCTCCGGATGGATCACCACCTCTACTCTTGTCTCTCCTACGATTGACGATCAAAAGCTCTCTTTATTCTCTGTATGAGTCTCCTTTTATACTTGTAATCACGTCTCTAGGGCTTGGAATGGGCTTTCTAAGTGATCTCACGCGTTTCGGCCTCAAAAATCCGGATAAAGTAAGTTCTCGCACACAGGTTCAACCACGTCAAGCAGGTCGAACCCCGAGCCACAGGTCGAACCCCAGGTCGAACCCCACTACTGGAAGAATTCTGCACAGGTTCGACCTTCTGGACAGGTCGAACCACTTAGGCCTTGGTCGAATCCCAGGTCGAACCTCAGCACTGGACAACTCTTGCTCCCGATTCGACCAACTGGCAAGTCGAACCCCAATGTCGTGGTCGAATCCTCCTTCTTGCAAACTGGTTCGACCATGGTTCGACCTGATGGCCAGGTCGAACCAACTGAGTCGTGGTCGAACCCATCTCTGTATGTCCAGCAACGTTGGTTCGACCTGCTGGAGAGGTCAAACCCTCCTCCAGCCAGGTCGAACCCACCTACTTCTTGGGCGGTTCGCGTGGCTTCGACTCCGTCTCTTCGATTCTTGGCTCTTTCACTCCGTTTTTGCTAAGAAAACACTCAAATAGCTCCACTAACACCTGATTCATGCTATTTCACAATATATATAGGTTTTCCACCTATTTCCACATCAAAACTCTCCAAAACTAGCGCCAAACTTGTGAATTTACACACTCATCAAACCCCCAAACTTACATGTTGCTCGTCCCGAGGCAACCAATTTAAACCACAGGAGTCGTGTATAATTCAACAAGATCAAGTACAACACATATTACACATGCCACTTCATTGAATCAAACAAGAATTACTTGCATCAAATATGTCACTCATGTAAAATCAATCCAACCACACATCATTCGGAGCATTAAGTAATCTCACTGACAAGATAAGTCTTTACTCTCTTTCGCTCGTGCGTGAGGCACTATAGGCTGTATAAACACTCATATCAATTCATATTCACGCGTAACCATAAGCTTGGCAAAGGTCTCAGAAATCAACTTACACTCGATTAATACTAGGATCACAAAGGACTTGTTTCTAGGTAGTAATGTTGGCTCTTTGGAAAGGGTAGGAAAATTTGGTCATAGTAACTTAATACACTAGTAGAGAGTTACCTTGGAGGTTCTTGATTTCTCATTCGGCTTCATATTCTCCTCCAATTCTTCTCTTGCACTTGCAATTATCAATTTTCCTTCTCTTCCTTGCATCAACATCATTCTTCTTTTAATTGCTCGGGTACCAGTTATAGGCACTACCCTTCTCGAACATCGTTCGGCTATTTCTTAGAAACTTCAAGCCCATGTATAAGCAATTCGGGGTACCAATTTTAGGCACTATCCCTAACAAGATTTAACCATGCACTTTTTACTGAACCTCATTCCATCTTCCCTTTGTTTCTTCCACACTTATTCACCTTATTCTCTCTACCAATGGATAGGGTATTTTCAAAGCTCAAATAAGGTAATTAAAGCTCTCATAATTGGCTTGCCAAAGAAAAAGCTTTTAAAAGGCTCAAACAGGGCTACCAAAGATTTATAAGATCATTAGGAAAGGTGAAATTTGACTAAGTGACTCAATTAACCAAAAATGGCCTAAGATCATATCCTAATATTTCATCAATTGTAAGTTTCACACAAGACTCCAAGCCAAGTTCTAGAATACGTTCATACGAATGATTCTCTCAAGAATAAACTATCATGATTAATCATGATAAAGGCTCAAATCCTCACATAGGTAATCAATTCCTAATACTCCTCATAGCACATAATCAAAATCAATTCCTCATGAATTCCATATACTTAACAAATTATTCATGCTCTTTCCAAATGAAAATAAACACGTAAACATATGAATGCACATAATCAATAACCCATATACAGAGCAACGATACAAGATCAACTATATCAAGTACATGCCACTCACACATGAATCACACCCCAATCTGTAAAAATAAAAGAAGAATGGGAGATAAGATGAATCGGAGAAGCCAAAAGAAACCTAAAACTACTCCCTAGGAGCATCATCATCCTCATCATCATCGTCATCCTCATCCATTCTATTTTCCACAGCTCGGCACAGACTGGTAATGTGTTTATCCATCATATCCACTCGACTACTCACTCTACCAACACGCTCATTCAAGGCAGAGTACCTTTCGTTCAGTGTGGCGTAGTTGGCGTTAGCAAGCGCGAGTTGCCTGTTCGTCTCTTGCTGTGCAGCTACCACCGCGATCAGCTGCTCATGAATCAAGCGAAGCTGCTCCCGAGTACCTGGAACTGCTCGCCGCTGCTGCGGTCCTGGAGCATGCTGAGGCGCGTCATGCTGCTCTCCTTCCGGAATCTCCATCTCCGGCTACTCCCCTACCTGATCCTCCTCTTCAGACTGCTGTGGCTGAGGTGGACGGAACTCTCCTCGATCAACAATCTGCTGTAACTCAGCCATCCTTCCCTCAGCACACATCTGTGCTACCGCTCTCCAATCACCACCCGACTTCGCTGCCACGGATAAAGCAGTGTGTCCTAGAGAATTCATTAGCCTATTCCTTGCTTCCCGAATAGTTGTCAAGTTGCTCACGTCGAAGGGGAACATAAATTCGAAAGGCTTGAGACCTCTCGTGAAAAACCAATCTCCATTTCTAAAATGGCCAAACCCTCCCTTCGCGCACGTGCTCATAATCAAATCGGGTTCTCCTTCTACTGGTGTAATGCCGGTGAGGTCCAAGTTGTAATGCTCAGCCAAAATCGTCAATAACCCTCCAATATTCACCTTTTGAAAACCAATGGTCTTGAATCGATTCAGCTGCGCAATAAAATAAGCTCCAACGTTGAACTTCACTCCATTCAACATACACCACAAGGCATATAACTCTCCTCTAGACACAACACTGCCCTCCGAGCGGGCGAACAACGTGTTGCTCAGGATGCGGTCCATGTACCTCAAGACAGGGTTCTTTATTGCGGAAGCACGAGCCTGTCTAGTCTTGTAATCATGAATCTCCCCCGTGATCTCCCTCCAAAATCGCTTTACACTGTATGCAGCACTTTCTAAACGAGGGATCTCCAAAGGTGTCTCAAACAGCTCATTGAAATCCTCAGACGTCCATCTCCTACTCACTCCACCAAGCTGAAACGTACACCGATAGGGGTATCCAAGTGGGTCCTTCTCCATCTCAAACGAACAAACCACTTCCGCTGTAACATGGAAGTACGTCGGCCTCTTCAACTCCATGAATCTTCGGATCCCTACTTGATCAAACATCCAAAATATATCATCCCCTATTCTCATTATCCTCATCGCTTCATCATCTTGGTATCGAGTGCGAGCTATCTTGTCTGAAACTTCTTCCCACTTCTCTTTAATCTCATCCCAACCTTGCATCCTAATCTTGAAGTTATCAGGTAAACGGTCTTGTAGCCTCAGTTTTCTTGTCACTTTGTCCAAGTTTGAAGGCCTGTCATGCCTCTTCTTTGATCTCTCCTCCTCTGCTTTTCCTTTTCCTTTACTTGATACTTGTCCCTTTCCTGAAAACAAATACTTCAATCCAACCAACAAGACAAGAAAGCAAGCATTATACTAGCACATCACATACTCTACTCAAGACTTCAAGCATCAATGCATATTCATACAAACTATCATCTCAACACCACTTGCTTATTCAACATTCTCAAAACATCTTCAATTATACCTTCTTTAATCATCAAAACATAACCAACAAGCATGCATTAAGCAATTCAAGCAATTCAATCAAAAATTCAACATGCTTTCCTCCATGAGCTACTTCAATTTCATCAATTTCAAACCAAATCAACATGCTCATTCTATGGTATATTCTATATCCTTGATTAATCCACATAAAAATCCAAGTTCTATCAATAATCAATCAACCAAAATCCCAGAAATAAGAATTCATATGAAACCAATCAAAATATCAACATTCACCATGAAATTCAACCATACTCAACATCAATTCTCTATTTCACATCAAATTTCTTACCTAAACCTTCAATCCTAGAGTAATTGAGTTGGAAAAAACGTACCTTGTGACTTGCCCATGGTGAAAAACCGATCGAAAACACAAAACACCCAAAAATGCGATTTCAGCCCTAACTCGCGACGAAATCCGCCCAAATCCGCGACCAAATCGATAATTCAAGGTGTAATATTGTGTAATTGGTGTGAAATCAAGTTTAATTGAAGAATTTGTGCAAGGGTGTAGAGGTTCGAAGAGGGTTCGAGGTTTGTGTTTCGAAAAAATGATCGAACCCCTCTGAAAATTCGAACTTAAATCGCGTACCTGGCTTGGTTCGACCTCGGGTTCGACCACCTGGACTGGTCGAACCATTGATGGTGAGGTCGAACCTCTCTTCTAGACAAACGATCTTCTTGGTTCGACCAGGGGTTCGACTTGCTAAACAGGTCGAACCTTTCTTGAATTGGTCGAACCCCTCTTCTGGAAAACAGAGTGCTTCCGACTGACAGGTTCGACCATAGGTTCGACCTCATGATCAGGTCGAACCACTATAGCTTTGGTCGAACCTCCTCTCTGGACAACTTTCAACGCCAGGTTCGACCATAGGTTCGACCTCCTGATCAGGTCGAACCACTATAGCTTTGGTCGAACCTCCTCTCTGGACAACTTTCAACGTCGGTTCGACTTCCTCTGCCTTTGTTCGACCTCCGGCTCTGGTCGAACCACTCCTAGACTTGGTCGAACCTACCTCCTGATTTCCAAAACTGAGTGTTCTTCATTCACTACATACTTCAAGCTTCAACACAACCTCATTAGGTACAATCTAGAGCACAACTTCAGAAATTGTTCCACATAATATCATTCATGAGTATCTCCGTATAAGAAAACACAACCAAAAACCACTGAACATTAGGCAAATTGTAAAAAATTGTCACATCAAAATCGATTAAAATTTCAACATGGCCGCAAAAACCAACTCCCCTAACAAACAATACAAAGAAAAGATTATACTCATAATGCTTCAATGAGGTAATAACATCACACCCCCCCAAACTTAGTAAAAATGTAAGTCGAAACTAAGTTTGAAAAGAGATGTAATTGCCGATTAGTAAGCATCTTAAATATAAAAATTTCTTACTCACACAAAAGAAATAAAGCAATAAAACGGAAGAGTAATCTCTCAACAAGCGCTCATGTTTAACGTCGTAGAGTCACGACGGTACCAAATCAGAACAAGGTATCATCAAAAATGACACACGCATCATCCGGCGACCTATAATGCTTCAATCGATGCCCATTCGCCATGATAACATCACCATCTTTGTCAATAAGCTCATAACTCCCCCTCCTAAGGCTCGATGAATCATGAACGGTCCCGTCCACTTAGACTTCAACTTGCCTGCAAAAAGCTTCAAACGAGAGTTAAAAAGTAGTACCTCATCTCCTTGCTTGAACTCCTTGTACAAAATTTTAGAATCATGCCACCTCTTCATTCTTTCCTTATAAATCTCCGAATTCTTGAAAGCACGATTCCTAAACTCATCCAATTGATTCATGTGAGTTAGCCTCAACTCCTTTACATCCCTAAGGGTCAAGTTCAAGCGACGCAAAGCCCAAAACGCTTTGTGTTGGATTTCTACTGGTAAGTGGCACGGCTTCCCATAGACAATTTGATACGGTGACATATCTAACACCGTCTTGTAAGCGGTCCGGAACCCCCATAACACATCATCAAGCTTCATAGCCCAATCTTTTCTATTAGTTCCTACCACTTTCTCCAGAATCTGCTTTACTTGACGGTTGGAGACCTCTGCCTGCCCATTTGCTTGCGGATGATAGGGTGTAGTGACCCTATGCCTAACACCATAATCCTTAAGCACCTTCTCCAGAAATTTATTGACGAAGTGGGAACCTCCATCACTAACTAATGCTCTCGGAACTCCATAACGGGCAAAAATATGTTTCTTTAGGAAAGATAAAACAACTTTCGAATCATTAATACGAGTAGGAATTGCTTCCACCCACTTCGAAACATAATCCACCGCAAGAAGAATGTAGAGAAACCCATTCGACGGGGGAAAAGGCCCCATAAAATCGATCCCCCATACATCAAATATCTCCACGACTATGCTAGGCTGCAATGGCATCTCATCTCTCCTACCTATATTATCCATGCACTGGCATCTATCGCAAGATGCCACATAGCTCTCACTATCTTTAAACAAAGTAGGCCAATAAAGAGCGGATTGAAGTACCTTAGCTGCAGTCTTTTGCGCTCCGAAATGCCCACCATTCGGTTGTGCATGGCAGAACTCCAGCACACTTTCCATTTCCATCTCGGGTACACATCTTCGGACAATAGAATCTGTACAAATCTTATACACAAACGGATCATACCATATAAATGTCTCAACATCCCTACGAAATTTCGCAAGTTGATATCGGTTGAGATCCCTTGGAATTTCACCAATGAAAATGTAATTAACATAATCCGCGTACCATGGATCCATACCTTGCGCTGCAACCACACATGCTCGCTCGGCACCTTCAACAGCCACAGCCATGATCTTCTCATCAGGGAACATCTCTTCAATATACTCGAAAGAATTATCACAATGCTCCCTAGTCTCCAACCTTGACAAGTGATCAGCCAACACATTTTCTGTTCCTTTCTTATCCCGAATCTCCAAGTCAAACTCCTGCAGTAGTAGAATCCATCTTATGATCCTAGGCTTCGTCTCCTTCTTCTCCATCAAATAACGAATCGCTGAGTGATCCGTATACACAATCATCTTCATGCCAACCAAATACTGACGAAACTTATCGAATGCATACACAACAGCCAAAAACTCCTTTTCAGTTACCGTGTAATTCTTCTGTGCCGCATTGAAAGTCTTACTCGCGTAGTAAATGGCGCAAAACTTCTTCTCCCTTAGCTGCCCAAGCACCACACCCAATGCTACATCACTTGCATCACACATAAGTACAAACGGTTGCGTCCAGTCCGGTGTGATCAAGATAGGGGCAGTAATAAGCGCCTCCTTCAAAACTTGAAAAGCTGTTAAACACTCATCATTAAACACAAAAAGAATATCCTTTTCAAGTAAATGAGATAAGGGCTTAGAGTATTTTGAGAAGTCCTTAATGAATCTCCTGTAAAAACCGGCGTGTCCAAGGAAGGACCGCACTCCTCTTTCATTGGTCGGTGGTGGAAGCTTCTCAATTGCCACCTAGCACGGTCTACCTGTAATCCCTTGGCGGAAACATGATGCCCAAGAACAATCCCATCTTTCACCATGAAATGGCACTTCTCCCAATTCAAGACAAGATTAGTTTCTTGACACATTTTCAAAACAACAGCAAGGTTAGACAAACACATATCAAAAGAAGAACCAAAGACTGAAAAATCGTCCATGAATACTTCCATGATCTTCTCTATCAAACCATCAAAAATCGCCATCATGCATCTCTGAAAAGTAGCAGGTGCATTACACAATCCAAACGGCATTTTCCTAAAAGCAAAGGTCCCGTAGGGGCAAGTAAAAGTGGTCTTTTCTTGATCCTCGGGAGCAATCATGATTTGATTATACCCCGAGTATCCATCCAAGAAACAATAAAACTCATACCCTGCAAGACGATCCAACATTTGATCCATAAATGGAAGAGGGAAATGGTCCTTACACGTGTTCTCATTCAATTTCCTGTAATCCACACATGTACGCCATCCCGTAGGAATTCTCGTGGCTATAGCTTCTCCATCCTCAGCTTTCACTATAGTCATACCCCCCTTCTTAGCAACTACATGCAATGGACTCACATGGGGACTATCACTAATAGGATATATAATTCCAGCATCCAACCACGTAAGAATTTGCTTCCTTATCACCTCTTGAATTGCGGGATTCACCCTACGCTGATTCTGAACACTAGCTTTGGCTTCATCCAACAACCTAATCCGATGCATACAATACGAAGGACTAATACCTTTCAAATCATCAAGTGACCACCCTATTGCAGACTGGTACTTCCTCAAAACATCTAATAACTCCTCAAGTTGATCATCATTAAGGGAAGAAGATACAATTACCGGATATTGTGCATTATCACCAAGAAAAGCATACTTCAAGTGATCCGGCAATGGTTTCAACTCCTCTTTTCTTTTCTCCACTGGAGTGTTTTCATTATCCAAAGGCAAGTACTTCCTGGTCCATTTGACTTCTTCCACTTTATTTCTCTCCAATGCAAACCTGTCATCACCCAAAGCAAGTAAGTTTTCAAGAAATTCAATACATACCTCATTAGAAAGTTCGTCAAGCTCCGTAGTGGGATAAGTAAGAGATTCCATCAAATATGTCTCAAGAGGATCCTTTGACAAGATCAAAGACATATCCTCCTTCACAATCTCCTCCACCACGTCAATACTATAACATTGGGACTCCATTGGCATTTTCATTGCTTTGTCCAAGTTGAAAAGTACTTCTTCTTTGTCCATTCTCAACTTCAGTTCTCCCTTCCGAACATCTATCATAGCTCCAGCTGTAGCAAGGAATGGCCTCCCCAAGATTAAAGGAACATTATCCTTGTCATCATCCATTTCTAATACAAGGAAATCCACAGGAAAAACTAGCTTCTCCACCTTTACTAGAACATCTTCAACTATTCCTTTCGGAAACGTCATTGATCTATCTACCAATTTGAGAGCAACAGTTGTCGGGGTCATCTCCCCCAAACCAAGCTTCTGAAAGATGGACAACGGCATCAAATTGATGCTTGCCCCAAGATCGCATAAAGCTCGCCGTGCTGGCCCCTTCCCGATCTCACATAGAATAGTAAAGCTCCCCGGATCTTTCATCTTTGGTGGCAACTTCTTTTGAATAATTGAGCTACAATTCTCCGATAAGTTTACCGTTTCAACTCCGGTTAAGCTTCGCTTCTTCATCAATATATCTTTAAGGAATCGAGAATAATATGGCATCTCCATGATTGCCTCTGAAAAAGGGATGTTCAAGCTTATCTTGTTCATTATCTCTGAAAACTTCTTGAACTTCTCTTCCAACCCCTTCTTCACTAGCTTGTAGGGAAACGGTGGAGGTATCTTTGTTTTGGGAATCCCCCATTCATCACGATCAACCTTTTCCGCTTTCTCCTTTTCGGCTCTTAATCGCTTAGCTGTTTCCCATTTTTTTTCAGCTATCATGTCTGTACTTTGCTCATTCCGTTCCACTGGAGTTGCATCAACGTCAAAAGGAACAACAGGTGCATCAAACAAAACATCTCGGCAAGGTTCGACTGGGGTTCGACCAGGCTGAGAGGTCGAACCAGGACTGTATTGGTCGAACCTCTCTCCTGGAAGACTGATCTCATTCTGCTCCGGAGGTTCGACTTGGGTTCGACCAACATTAGAGGTCGAACCACTGCCCCTTTGGTCGAACCACTTCACTGTATAATCTCCATCCTTTGGTTCGACCTGGGTTCGACCTGAAGAGTTGGTCGAACCCTCGTGATCGTGGTCAAACCATTTCTGCGTCGAAACAGAGTGCTCTGGCCGATGAGGTTCGACCTGGGTTCGACCTGTAAAGTTGGTCGAACCCTCCGCGTGTTGGTCGAACCGCTCCTGCGTCAAAATAGAGTGCTCTGGCCGATGAGGTTCGACCTGGGTTCGACCTGAAAAGTTGGTCGAACCCTCTGCGTGTTGGTCGAACCGCTCCTGCGTCAAAATAGAGTGCTCTGGCCGATGAGGTTCGACCTGGGTTCGACCTGAAAAGTTGGTCGAACCCTCTGCGTGTTGGTCGAACCGAGGCTTAGAAAATTCCAACTTCGATTCCGGCCTCATCGGTCCCTCGTACTGTATTTCTGACCTCAGTGTGATGGCATTACACGACTTCGGATTCTCTATACTCTGAGACGGAAACTTACCTTTTCCTACAGTTTGAGTCAATGTGTTCACATTCTCTGCAATTGTACCCATCAATAATGTGAGATCTTTCACTTGAGTGGACAAATCTCTGTGGTGATCATCAATCTTTTTCTCAAGCTTTGCCTCAAGGCGATTCACTCTTTCATCATTCTTTACCATGTACCGGTTCACAGTATCCTCAAACCCAGGCTTTCCTTCTTCCACATTTTCTCCCGGATCAACACCCATAGGAAGTTGCACTGCATTGTTCGTATTGCTCCATGAAAATTCAGGCCTCCTTGGTTGCTGTTGATAACTACCAGATGGACCACGATTATTAAAGTTCCCTCGATAGTTCCCTTGGTAGTTCCGGTTTCCTTGATTTGGGTACCTCGTTCCTTGGATACTTTGACCCATGGCATAATTTGCTTCCTCCAATTCGTCTTGGATGGTTCCATTATTCATCATCTCTTGCTGCATGATTGGCACTCGTTGGGATATCTCGCTGTTCTGCTTCTGTTGAGCCTCAAGTAGCTTGTTGATATTGGACAAGCTCGAAACGATCTCATCCTCTCTCTTAGTCTTCACCATTGCTTGTTCAACCTGAGCTACCTTTCCAAGAACATACGTACCTCTAACTCTATCAGTGGGCCAATCCCTCGAATTCATTGATATGTCTTCAAACAATCTCTCGGCCTCAACGGATGACTTTGTAAGCAATGCTCCATTAGAAAAAGCATCAAGTAGCACTCTTGATTCACAGTCCAATCCGTTATAAAATATACTGATATATTGGGCTTTAGATAACCCATGTTGAGGACACTTCCTGAGCATGTCCTTGAATCTATCCCACGCTTCATGAAATTTCTCACCTCCACTGATAGCAAATTGGTTAATATCTTGCTTCATCTTAAACACCTTCGAAGGTGGCATATACCTCTCCAAGAATCTTAACTTCAATTGCTCCCACGTGGTGCACTCAGCTGCATTAATAGTATCGTACCAATCCCTCGCTTTTTCAGTAAGCGAGAATTTGAACAAAAGGATCTTCCTAGCATCTTCATGTTCTCCTACGTCTTTTTGAGTACTTGCATAACCCAAGAACTTGTTCAGATGCTGCTGCGGATCCTCGAAAGACCCTCCTGAAAAGGAGTTCCTCTTTATCATGCTAATAAGAGCGGAATGAAGATCGAATGCTGTGTTAGTTCCCCTTGCTCCTAAAAGCTTATAATTTCCAGCCCCATTATTTCTGAAAACCTCACGGATGGCTAGATTATCCGGATTCGCTGCCATGTTGACTGTTACTACTTCCAAATTAACTTCAGTTGTAGCCTCAATCGCTTGCGAAATCTGCTCGTCAACCTCAACTCCAAAATTCAGAGCTTCAGTTGAGTCTATTGCCTTTGCCTTGCTCTTCTTCTTCTTCTTCTTTCTTGATGATGCTCCAATCTCAGGATTATACGGTTCAAGATTACCTTTCTTTGATCTTGTGAGCATATACCTAAAACGAATAAGAAAGAAAACAATAAAATAAGGTAAATAGTCCTAATAAACTAGAAATAATACAAAAAAAGATAGTTTACGCCGTCCCCGGCAACGGCGCCAAGAACTTGATAGGGGTTTTCTCAACACACAAATTAATCCTCAAGTATAAGGATATCAATTGTAGTCGCGAAGATGACCAAGTTACAATATCGAACCCACAGGATGGATAAATATCAATTTTGTGATCTTCTAGTATATTTTAGACTATGTTGGTAATTGTAAAGGTTTAATGGATAGTAATTTCTAATCGAATTAACAAAAGAAATAGCAAAAGTAGAGAGAAGTGAGTTGTGATCAATAAGAATGATAGGTAGTTCTAGCCCATGATTGATCTAGGAACAATCATGGTTAGATTAATCATTCTTACTTGAACCTTCAGCGAACCTCTGTCACAGCCCTCCAGATGGATCACCACCTCTACTCTTGTCTCTCCTACGATTGACGATCAAAAGCTCTCTTTATTCTCTGTATGAGCCTCCTTTTATACTTGTAATCACGTCTCTAGGGCTTGGAATGGGCTTTCTAAGTGATCTCACGCTTTTCGGCCTCGAAAATCCGGATAAGATAAGTTCTCGTACACAGGTTCGACCACGTCAAGTAGGTCGAACCCCGAGCCACAGGTCGAACCCCAGGTCGAACCCCACTACTGGAAGAATTCTGCACAGGTTCGACCTTCTGGACAGGTCGAACCACTTAGGCCTTGGTCGAACCCCAGGTCAAACCTCAGCACTGGACAACTCTTGCTCCCGATTCGACCAACTGGCAAGTCGAACCCCAATGTCGTGGTCGAATCCTCCTTCTTGCAAACTGGTTCGACCATGGTTCGACCTGATGGCCAGGTCGAACCAACTGAGTCGTGGTCGAACCCATCTCTGTATGTCCAGCAACGTTGGTTCGACCTGCTGGAGAGGTCGAACCCTCCTCCAGCCAGGTCGAACCCACCTACTTCTTGGGCGGTTCGCGTGGCTTCGACCCGTCTCTTCGATTCTTGGCTCTTTCACTCCGTTTTTGCTAAGAAAACACTCAAATAGCTCCACTAACACCTGATTCATGCTATTTCACAATATATATAGGTTTTCCACCTATTTCCACATCAAAACTCTCTAAAACTAGCACAAAACATAGCGCCAAACTTGTGAATTTACACACTCATCAAGAGACCAACAATTTGGAGGGTTACCAAATGAGGATCCTAATGCACATCTAGCTCAATTTATTGAGATTGCCAATACCGTGAAGATGAACGGGGTGAGCAATGATTGTCTAAAGATGAGGTTGTTCTTGTTTTCCTTGAAAGATCGTGCTAGAACATGGCTCTCCACTATTACACCGAGTACGTGCAACACATGGGATGAACTTGCCCAAATATTCTTGAACAAGTATTTTTCGCCTTCCAAGACACTTCAAATAAAGAGCTTGATCACTCAATTCAAGAAAATACCTCAAGAGAGCTTTTATGAAGTGTGGGAATGATTTAAGGATATGCTACGCAAGTGTCCAAAACATGGTTTTCCAGAAAATCAACAAGTGGGGTTTTTCTACCAAGGTTTGGTAAATGGTCAAAGAGTACTTGTTGATGCTTCGGCCGGTGGATCTGTACTTGGAGTGACTCCGGAAAGGGCTATAAGGATTTTTGATGAGATTGATACTATTGTCTATCAATGGCCATCAGAGAGAATTAGTGGATGCTATGGATTTGAGAGCTTCGATCAAGGGCAACAGTTTAGTGTGAAGAGTGCTAGTGTGGAACCAAGTATGCCAAGTGTTGAGATGATAGTGGCAGAGGTAATGAGACAAATGAGTTTGAATCAAGGTGTGATTAATCAAGGAGTTAATATGGTTGAAGGCCAAATTGATCAAGGTGTGCTTCCTCCGAATAGTGTTAGTGGGGAACAATGGGCTATGACAATGCCACATGTGGAAGATGTGCAATACATGCAAGGAAGGAATTACCAAGGTAACTATCAAATCAATTACCATGGTAATTTCAACCACAACCTAGGAAACTATCCACCATGGTAAGGAGACTTCAATAGTCAAGCGAGTGGAAGTTCATACCCACAACAATAAAGGAGGCAAGATAACTTCTCTTATTCAAACCTAAACAATGCAGTTTCTTATCCTCCGGGGTATCAACCGAGGGCTAAAGCACTAAATAATGAAGGGAAAGCAACCACCGAAGAACTCATTGAAAAGTTGATTGCATCGAACAAAGCTCAAGATGAGACAAGAAGAAAGATTGATGAAGCTAATGATATAAGGTTCAAAGCCTTGGAGCACTCGGTTGGTCATATTGCTAGTTCGTTGAGTGCGAATGAGAAAGGAAAATTTCCTTCTACCACCGTTGTAAATCCAAAAGAGCAATGCAAGACAATCACTTTGAGGAGTGGAAAAAACTATGAGGGACCTTCTATGCCTATGGAAAATGAGAAGTTAGAAGAGAAAGAGGTTGAGGAAAACTTAGTTGAGGAAAATTTTGTGGAAGAAAGTGAAGTTGAAATAAAAGCAAATGATGAAACGGATGTGGTTGAGTCGGAAGTTGTTGAGAAGAAATGGGAAAGAACAAAAGCGTTGAAAAAGAAAGAGGAAGAACTTGAAGTAGAAAGGGATAGTTGGGGGATACCAAAAACTCAAGTGCCCATCCCTTTTCCACATAGATTTTTGAAGAAGGGCCTTGATAAAAAATTTGCAAAGTTTTTGGAGATCTTCAAGAAAATCCACATCAATATACCCTTGCGGATGCTTTGAGATAAATGCCTCATTATGCCAAGTTTTTAAAAGACATCATGGCAAGAAAAAGGAGCTTAGTGGAGAATGAGATCGTCAACTTGACGAAGGAGTGTAGTGCCATAATTCAAAAGAAGTTGCCTTCAAAGCTCAAAGATCCGGGGAGTTTTGTGATACCATGTGAGATGGGTAAAAGTGAAGTGCACACAGCTCTTTGTGATCTTGGGGCTAGTACCAATTTGATGCCTATGTCTATATTCAAGAAACTTGGTATAGGGGAAGTAAAGCCTACGTCCATTACATTGCAACTTGCAGATAGGTCTTTGACTTATCCTAAGGGAGTAGTTGAGGATGTGTTAATTAAAGTTAGAAAGATTATATTCCCGGTGAATTTCATAGTGCTTGATATGGACGAGGATGCTAATGCTCCATTGATTTTGGGTCGTTCATTCTTGGCAACGGGAAGAGCTTTAATTGATGTGCACAAAGGAGAGTTGACTTTGAGAGTAAATGAAGAAGTGGTGTTTTCATTATGAAATACTATGAGGCATCCGGATGAGAAAGAGGAGTGTAGAAGGATTGAATTGATTGATGAGATTGTTCAAAAGAACTTGTCATTTCTCTTATCTATGGATCCTCTTGAGACAAGCATAAGCCATTCTCTTACTTTATCTTTAAGTTCTACTTCTTCTTTATATTATTTAGAAGATGATGATATAAATTATTGTTTACATTAATTGAATGCTTGTAGGGAAATGCAAGAAGATGAAGTCAAATTGATGTACTATGGAAAGAGAGAGTATCTTCCATTGGAAGTTGAAGGTGAAGAGTCCAAAGTGGAAAAAGGGAAAGAGGAATTGAAGCCTTTACTCGATCACCTTATGTATGCATATTTGGGGGACAACAAGATCTTTTCAGTAATTGTACCATCATCCTTTTCACCTCTAGAGCTTGATAAATTATTGAGGGTGCTTAGAGATCATAAAAGTGATATAGGGTGGAGTCTTGATGATTTGAAAGGTATAAGTCACACTATTTGTATGCATCACATTAGGTTGATTGATGAGAGTAAAACATGCATACTACCTCAACGTCATTCGAACCCCATTATGAAAGAGGTTGTTAGGAAAGAAGTTTTGAAATTGTTAGATGCTAATATTGTTTATGCCATAAGTGATAGTCCGCATATGAGTCCTTTGCATGTTGTGGCTAAGAAAGGGGGATTGACCATTGTTAAAATGGAATTTGATGAAGAACTTGCTACAAGGGTAAAAACGGGATGGAGAGTGTGTTGTGATTATAGGAAGCTTAATAAAAACACTCATAAAGATAATTTCCCTTTACCTTTTATTGATCAAATGCTTGATAGGTTGGCGGGATACAAGTATTATTGTTTCCTAGATAGTTACTCGAGATACAACCAAATCATGATAGCCCCCGAGGATCAAGAGAAAACAACTTTTACTTTTCCATATGACACGTTTTCTTTTTACAAATTACCTTTTGGGTTATGCAATGCCCCCGCCACCTTTCAACGTTGCATGATGGCCATCTCTGGGGGATTGATTGAAAATATAATGGAGGTATTTATGGATGACTTTTCCATCTTTGGGTCTTCATTTGATACATTCTTGGCTAATCTTTCTATGGTGTTGCAGCAATGTTAAGATACGAACCTAGTCTTGAATTGGGAAAAATGCCATTTTATAGTTCAAGAGGGTATCGTACATGGGCATCATATATTGGATAAAGGTTTGAGAGTTGATAGGGCGAAGGTTGTAGCCATTGAACATCTTCCCCCACCAAAGAATGAAAAAGGGGTTAGATCGTTCCTTGGCCATGCCTGGTTCTATCGACGCTTTATAAAGGATTTTTCTAATATAGCCAAACTTTTTTATAAATTACTTGAAAAAGATGCTCCGTTTGAGTTTAGTGATGAATGTCTTGATGCTTTTAGAGTGCTCAAGGAAGCCTTAATTTCATTCCAATCCTCGTCTCTCCCAATTGGAGTATGCCTTTTGAGCTCTATTGTGATGCGAGTGACAATGCATTAGGAGTGGTGTTTGGTCAAGTGAGGGAGAAGAAGTTTCGAGCAATCTACTATGCATCAAAGACGTTCAATGCAAATCAGGAGAATTACACAACAACAGAAAAAGAATTTTATCCGTGGTTTATGCTTTTGAAAAATTTTGTCCATACCTAGTTGGCACAAAAATGATTATTTATACGGATCATGCCGCCATTAGGTATTTGATGAGTAAGAAAGATGCTAAACCTAGACTAATTCATTGGGTTCTTTTGTTGTTGGAGTTTGATGTGGAGATACGTGATAAAAAGGGAGTAAAAAATGTCATAGCCGACCACTTGTCACGTTTGGAAAATGTTGATAAAGAGGGAACCATGGAGTTCATTGAGGATGTATTTTCGAATGAAGAGATCCTTCAAGTTGATTTTCAAAGGATGTACACTTTGTGTGAGACTGGGAGGCCGTGGTATTGATTAGAGCTATTTTCACCTACATTTTAGTGTCTTTTTATATATGTTTTCGTATTATTTTATCCGTATTTTATATGTTATTTGGTTGTGTTTTGTGTTTTTATAGAAATGTGTGTGAATGAGCTTAAACCTATGATTTTTACTTTTTATTTGATGCTAAACATGATAAGAAAGATGTAGGAAAAAGCGAATCTCAATTCGAAGTTGTAACGAGGGAGAACGAGCCAAAACAATGAAAGAGGAAGCAGGGTAGCAAGAACATGGGCCGTGTACAGCGCACGACCCTGTAAGAAGTGGCCGTGCGCTGACATTCGAAACACCAACTCGGCCACGCCTGTGGCCGAGTACAGAACACGACTCGTGCCCAGTACAAACACACGGCCCGTGCACCACGCACGGGCCTGTCCAGAAAGCCATGCGACAACATCAGAAAATACAACACGGCCACCCCTGTGGCCGTGTGCTACGCACGAGTCGTGCGCTGTGTTAGAACACGGGGCGTGCGGCGGAGCTCGAGCCATGTTGGTGCAAAAACGCAGGAAATTGCTGGAATCTTCTAGAAGGCCCACATGGGGTATAAATAGACCTCATTTCAACACTTTGTAGATAAGATCCGAAATTCCCATCCTCTACACACACATCACACACCATTTCTTCCATTTTCCACCATCATCTTCATCCACCTTCATCCATCTTGATCCATCTCCATCATCTCCATTAATTCTCCATAAAAACTTCATCCCTTCCATTGGGTGTGAGAGATCTCAAGAAATCAAGAGCTAGAGAAGAAGATCCATGAGTATTGAAGATCTCCTACAAGAAATTGTTGGGGAAGATTTACATCTCTCTTGATTTTCTTTTGGATTTAGACTATGGATATTTGTAATGAATCATTTATTTGTTTTGTTACTTTTATCATGATAGGCTAATCCCTCTAGTGGGGTTAGGAACATGAAGAGCATATTAGATTTGTATTATCATGTGGATTAAATTGGTTTTTGATTTAATTAATGTTGATTTCTATTCATGGAGTTTAATTGTCTTGATGTTGTGATGGCATGGTTTGTTATTCATGAATGTTTATTGGTTTAATGGATTGTTGATCAATGGATTATTTGTGGTAATTAAATGCTATCATGATGTTCATGTATGTATTGCTTGGAGTGAGACAGAAACGACCCTCTATAGTATTAGGAAGGCATTAATAGACATTGAGTTTGGGTTTGACCGAAAGGATATTTGAATTCAATGAGGGGAACCAATCCATTCGTTGGCCTTAGTACACAAAAAGGGAGAGTTTACTCTAACTAGTACCTAGATGGAAGGGGTTAATGTTGGGCTTTGATCTTAAGTGCTTTTGGGAGTCTAAAATGGATCAACAACCTTTGTAACCCGAAAGGGAGCTTAGGATACAATCGTGATCACCCTTAGTCTACATCAATTGAGTTGAATTCCTTTTGCATGATAATATGAATCGAGTGTGCTTGGATGTTTCTAATCCCATGTTTTCCATACTTGAACTTTAGCACCCATTTTCTTTACTTGTCATTTCTCTTATTTGCTATTCTTATTTACTTGCTCCTTGCTTTAGTTGTTAATCATCTCAAAACCCCCCGATCATCTTTACAAAAATGACATGAACATGAGCTCACGTATTTTGCTAGTCCGAACATAACTCCTTTGTGGATTGATAATTTTTCTTGGGATATACTACTACAACGATCGAGTATTCTTGCTCGTGAGTGCTACAAAATTAGGCAAACAAGAAAATGGCGCCGTTGCCAAAGGGGAGTTTGACGGACTAGTCGAGTACTGTGTTATTGTTTTAGTTGTTCTTGATAAAGATACTTTTTATTTTATTTTTACTTTGTTTATTATTGTTGTTTGTGGTCTCACTCTTTGAATTTTCGTAGGTGTTTTGTGATCACAAGATCAAAGGGAAATCAATCGATCATTCCTTTGAATTTGAAGATTGAAAGGACCACACGACAAAGGAAGCGAGAGAGGCGTAAAGCTAGAAAAGGAACAAAAATGAAAAATCAACGGGGAGACAATGCTAATTATAACCCATCCCAAGATCCTTTACAAGATCAAAGGGGGGTACAAGAAGGAGTGCAAGAGAATCAAGCGGAGATAATGAGGAATTTCTTCGCTCAAAATCAAGAGTATATGCAATTGCTTGCCAATCAAGAAGCTCAAAGGATATTTCAACAACAAGAGTTGCCAAGGCCTAGAGCAATTCGGGATTACTTCCAACCGAGAGCCGTGCATAATATGGTTCCTCCGGTTCAAGCCAATGATTATGAAATTAAGACCGGATTGATCAACATGGTCAAAGCAAATCAGTTTGGGGGAGGTCCTCTTGAAGACCCGAACACTCATCTATCTACTTTCTTGGAGGTTGCAAATACCGTCAAGATGAAGGGAGTGTCGGAGGATGCTATTCGAATGAGGTTGTTCTCTTTTTCTTTAAGAGACAAGGCTAAAGCATGGTACAATACAATTCCTTTGGGAAGTTGTAATACATGGGAAGATCTTGAGCAAAGGTTCTTAAACAAGTACTTTCCTCCTTCAAAGACTCTCCAATTGAAAAGCCTTATCACTCAATTTAGGCAACTTCCGGATGAAAATTTTTATGAAGCATGGGAACGCTACAAAGAGATGCTCCGAAAGTGTCCTCAACATGATTTTCATGAGAATCAACAAGTGGCTTTCTTTTATCAAGGGTTGAATCAACAAAATCGGATGCATGTAGATGCCTCATCCGGAGGGTCTATATTTGGAGTGGATGCTATGAAAGCAATGAAAATTTTTTAAGATATTGCAATGAATGCTTATCAATGGCCTTCCGAGCGAGTAATGGGAAGTTGTACATTTGGAACGGTAACTCAAGTGGAAAGTGTGCATAAAGTGAAGAGCGATGTGTTTCAAAGCCAAGGCATGAAAGAATTTAATGAGAGCATCAATACTTTAACTAAGCAATTGAATTTGATCGCTCAAGGAGTGAGTCAAGGGGAAAGTACGAGTACTACCTTGAACGAGAAGAGTAATGTTATGCAAAGTGTAGAGGATGTTGCCTATTTAGATAGGAGAAATTACCAAGGGAATTTCCATCATCAAGGGAATTTCCAAGGTAATTATCCTCTAATCAAGGTAATTTTCAAAGAGGATATCAAGGACAAGCTCGGGGAAGCAATTTCAATCAATCAAGTGGAAATTATCAAGCTCCGAGGAAGCATGAAAATCTTTCTTACTCTAATCCTCAAGCCGCCGTGTCATTTCCTCCGGGATTCGATCCGAGTGCTAAGCCGCCAAATGGAGAGGGTAAAGCATCGGTGGAAGAGACATTGCTAGAACTCATGAAAAAGATGGAGGCTAGAATGGAGGAAAATGAGAAAAAATCCAACAATAGGATGAGAGCTTTTGAGTATCAAATGGGTCAAATTGCTTCTTCCGTGGGATCTCAACACCAACAAGGAAAGTTTCCATCTACCACGGTAACTAATCCTAAAGAAGATTGCAAAGCTATCACTCTTAGAAGTGGAAAAGAGTATGAGGAACCTCCTATGCCTAAAGAAGATAGTATTGTCATTGAAAGGGAAGTGGAAAGCAAGGTTGAAGAAGGGTTGGTGCAAGAAGAGATTGAAATGGAGGAAGTAAGCAAGAAAAAAGAAATTGTTGAGCAAAAGAAAGATGAAGAGAAGATAGAGAGAATTCCAAAGTGGAAGAAGGCAAAGGAGTTAAGGGAAAAGGAAGTTGAAGTTGAAAGAGATAGTTGGGGAATACCCAAGACTCAAGTACCGGTTCCTTTTCCTCAAAGGTTCTTGAAGAAGGGTTTGGATGAGAGGTTCAAAAAGTTTCTTGAAATCTTCAAGAAGATTCAAATCAATGTCCCTTTCGCCGATGCTTTGGATCAAATGCCTCATTATGCTCGTTTCTTGAAGGACATCATGGGAAAGAAAAGAAGTCTTGTGGACAATGAAACAGTTAATCTAACCGAAGAGTGTAGTGTCATTCTTCAACGGAAACTTTCTCAAAAATTGAAGGATCCGGGTAGTTTCATTATACCATGTGAAATTGGAAAGAACAAGAAGAACAAGGCTCTTTGAACTTTGCTTGAGCAATTCTCTATCTCTTTCTAATATTTCTACTACTTCTCTTGATTTAAATGAAGAATTGATTAATTGTTTGCTTGATCTAGGTGATTGTAGTGAAGCTCAAGAGGTTGCAGCCGCCATCTCAAGGGGAAATGAAAAGTTCTTACCACTTAGAGATCCACTCGAGCAAGAAGAGAAAAAGGAAAAGAAGGTGGAGTTGAAGCCTCTACCCGATCATCTTACTTATGCCTACCTTGGTGAAAGTGAGACATATCCGGTAATTGTATCATCATCTCTAACCTCTAGTCAACTTGATAAATTTCTTAATGTCCTTAAAGAGCATAAGTCGGCTATTGGTTGGTGTATTGATGATTTGAAGGGGATTAGTCCAACAATTTGCATGCATAAGATAAGGCTTGAGGATGAAGGGAAAGCTTGTGTTCAAAACCAAAGAAGACTTAATCCTATCATGCAAGAAGTGGTAAAAAAAGAGGTTCTTAAGTGGTTAGACTCCGATATGATTTTTCCTATTAGTGATAGCCCTTATGTGAGCCCGTTGCATGTAGTATCTAAAAAAGGGGGTATGACTATAGTGAAGACCGAGAAAGATGAGACCATAGCCACTAGGACGGTGACGGGGTGGCGTGTGTGTGTTGATTATAGGAAGCTTAATGAAAACACACATAAAGATCACTTTCCCTTACCTTTCTTGGATCAAATGTTGGATAGGTTGGCCGAGTATGAGTTTTATTGCTTTCTTGATGGGTATTCTGGGTATAACCAAATTCTCATAGCACCCGAAGACCAAGAAAAGACCGCTTTCACTTGTCCTTATGGAATATTTGCTTTTCGAAGATTGCCATTCGGACTTTACAATGCACCGGCCACCTTTCAAAGGTGTATGATGGCAATCTTTGAAGGATTAATTGAGAATATAATGGAAGTGTTCATGGATGACTTTTCGGTGTTTGGTTCTTCTTTTGATATTTGTTTGTCTAACCTTGCTATTGTTTTGAAGCGATGTCAAGACACTAATTTAGTGTTGAATTGGGAGAAGTGCCACTTCATGGTAAATGATGGCATTGTACTTGGACATCACATCTCTTCAAAGGGATTGCAAGTTGACCGAGCCAAAGTTGTTGCTATAGAGAAGCTTCTACCGCCAACCAATGAGAAGGGAGTACGATCGTTCCTTGGTCATGCCGGGTTCTATCGTAGATTCATCAAGGATTTTTCTTCATTTTCTAAACCTCTATCTCATCTCCTTGAAAAAGATGTGCCATTTAAGTTTGATGATAATTGTTTAAATACTTTTCAGGTGCTAAAGGAAGTTTTGATTTCATCACCCATCTTGATCACCCCCGATTGGAAGGAGCCATTTATATTGATGTGTGATGCAAGTGATGTAGCTCTTGGAGTGGTTTTGGGGCAACTAAGAGAGAAAAAATTCCGAGCCATTTACTATGCAAGCAAGACATTTGATGCGGCTCAAAGGAACTACACTACTACCGAAAAAGAGTTCTTGGCGGTAGTATACGCATTTGATAAGTTTCGTCCTTATTTGGTAGGAACGAAGACTATTGTATACACCGACCATGCCGCTATCAAGTATCTCATGGCAAAGAAGGATGCAAAACCAAGGGTGATAAGATGGGTACTACTTCTTCAAGAATTTGATATTGAAGTGAGAGATAAGAAGGGCACGGAGAATGTGATAGCCGACCATCTTTCAAGGTTAGAGTCGAGGGAGCATTGTGAAAGTACTTATGAGTTAATCAAGGAGGTTTTTCCCAATGAAGAAATTTTGGAGTGTGATTGCTATCAAATTGAGGCTTTAGTGGAGCAAGAAGGAAGCCCGTGGTATGCGGACTATGTGAATTACTTGGATAGTGGAAGGAGGCCTTATGAGCTTAATAAGTATCAATCCAAGAAGTTCTTTCATGATGTTAAAAGTTACTTGTGGGATGATCCATTCTTATACAAGATGTGTAATGATTCTCTTGTGCGAAGATGTGTGCCCGAGGAAGAATGGAATAGTGTGTTGGAGTTTTGCCACTTTCCACCTAGTGGAGGCCATTTTGGAGCTCAAAAGACCGCTGCAAAAGTCTTACAATCGGGGTTGTATTGGCCATTTTTGTTCAAGAGTTGTAAGAAATTTGTAGAGGGTTGTGATCGGTGTCAAAGGATGGGAGGAATCTCCAAGTGGGATGAAATGCCCCTTAAGAGCTTTCAAGAAGTGGAGATATTTGATGTGTGGGGCATCGATTTCATGGGACCATTTCCTCAATCTAATGGATTCCTATACATCCTATTGGCGGTCGACTATGTCTCGAAATTGGTTGAGGCCATACCTTCAAGAACAAGTGATGCTAGAGTGGTCATGGGATTTCTAAAGAAGCATATCTTCACAAGATTTGGAGTACCTAGAGTGTTGGTAAGTGATGGGGGTAGTCACTTCATAAATAAGCTCATGGAGAACATTCTCAAGACTTATGGAGTGAAGCATCGAGTGTCTACTCCGTATCACCCTCAAACGAATGGTCAAGCTGAAATTTCTAATCGACAAATCAAACAAGTCTTGGAGAAAACAGTGAGTGTGAGTAGAAAGGATTGGTCAAATAAACTTGATGATGCATTGTGGGCCTTTCGAACCGCATTCAAGACCACTCTTGGTATGTCTCCTTTTCAAATTGTCTATGGCATGTCTTGTCATCTTCCCGTGGAGTTAGAGCATAAAGCTTATTGGGCCATTAAGAAGTTGAATTTTGACATGAAAGCTTCGAAGAAGGTAAGATTCTTACAATTGAATGAGCTTGAGGAATTTAGAGAAAATGCTTATGAAAACTCAAGGATTTTTAAGGAGAAAACCAAGAGGTGGCATGATACTCGTTTGAGGAAAAAGAGCTTTGAAAAGGGTGAAAAGGTGTTGGTATTTAATTCTCGACTAAGACTTTTCCCGGGCAAGTTGAAGTCCAAATGGAGAGGACCTTATGTGGTAAAGGAAATACTTGATGGGGGAGCTCTAAAGGTTATGGATGAGAACCGGGGAGAATTCTTGGTTAATGGTCATCGTGTGAAGCACTATGTGGATCCATCACAAAGGGAGACCCTCTTTGTGGATACTCTATTTGAAAGATGATCTCAAAATTCGTCTAGCTTGAAGACGTTAAACTTAGTGCTTGATGGGAGGCACCCCATCACTATCTTTATTGCTTTACTTTTACTGTTATTTTGTATTTTGGGACTTGTAGGTTGATTGTGCTCATGGAGAAAAATGCTCATTGAAGAAAAGAGAAATGCTTCATGGATTCAAGTTGACATGTTCCACCGTTTGTTGCAAACTTAATTCGTGACTCTTGTCTCGAGTTAAGTTTGGGGGTGCTAGTGCGTGGTGGACATAGCTTGAGTCGTGTGGATGCGGTTACTTCTCAACAAGAAGATCATCAATGGAAACTACAAGGGTAAGTCTCACCACTTTTTGCAAACTTAAGTCTCAACTCTTGTTTCGATTTAAGTTTGGGGGGAGAGTGTGTGGTGTGACTCACCACTTGAGTATGATTCTTGTAAAATTGGGTCAATTTTAAAATTTTTCTCATGAGTTTGGGTTTGATTTTGGTATGATTGGTGGTGTTGAAGTGCATGATAGTCCATATTTATAATGAAATTGTTGAACTAATGGTGTTTGTTGAGTGTTTGAGCATGAATGAGAGGTATTGGAAGCATGATGGAGCTTGAAGCTAACGCTTTTCTTACCAAATGCCTATTGGGGGAGTACTCTACACCTTATCATTTTATTACTTGAAATGAATTGAGTTTGATTTGGATTGTTGTGACTAGCATGATACTTCATTTGTTATGTTTGTGGGAGGTTTACTTTCTAATTTAGGATTTCCTTTTAAATAAAGGTTGGGATGAATGTGTGCTTAATTTTCTTATGGATGATGGTATTTTGTGTTTTTGCATGTTTTGTGTTTTTGTTGTGTCTTGTTTGTTGAGTCCTTATTTTTATGTTGTGTGTATTTTCATTTTTGTCTTGGGATGTTTGGTGGTTTGTTTAGGGATGTCGTGAGTCATTTTTGAACGTGAGTGATGATATGTTGTGGTGATAAGTGATGACAAATTATGATTAAGAATCTCTACACTTTCAAATTGTGACATGTTTTACTTAACTTGTTCAATTTTGAGATGAATGTGGTGTAATAAGTTCCTTAAGGTCCGAGCACAAGCTTGTGAGCATTTGAGCCTCAACCATGCACACATGGTATTTCTTCATGAGTGGATCGGTTGTGTTTGATAAGCTAGAACTTACTCAAGGACTATAGGAAAGAGCCCAATTAGTGGAGATTAGTGAAATGATCTAAGGCCATCCTTGTTATTATAGTCATTGCCATATATTTCCCTACCATGAACATCATCCCTAGTTAACCATTTTGAGCCTTTAAGCCTATTTCTTGTGAATTTAGCACATTACAAACCTTGATTACCCACTTAAGCTGTATATATATACCTTTGTGTGGGTGATTGAGGAGATGGTAACTAGAAAGGATTGATTGATTAGCAAAAGAAGAAAAGGGAATGGTAAACAAGCAAGAAAAAGGATGAAAAGAGCAAAAGTAAGAAATGGACATGCAACCTCAAAGCAAGAGAAAGAGTAAAGCAACATCAAAATGCTCAAGTAAACAAAATTCAAAGATAGGAAGCATGCATCAAAAGAAGCTCAATCCAAGGAAAGTTAATGAATAGTGCTTTAGATTGTAAAGATAAGAAAGGAAGAAAGAAAAGTGGAGAAGTTAAGGAAATTGGTCATCTCTTTGATTACTTACACTTGTTGAGTCACTATTATCCATATCTTCCCTACCATACCAAAGAGCCTATCATTACATCCTAATTAAAGACCTTTTTGATCATTAATTGAAACTTTGGTGGTTTGTGAATATAGTCCACGAGCAAGCTTATAGCGAGTCGAGCCAATCGATTAATGAGTGTGATTTACCCTATTTCAAAAGAGTGTTGAGAGACATCAATATCCATTGTGAGGCTTGGACTTAAAAGGAACTATATTACACTTTATTCTCTTTTGATTGAACTTGTTAATTTCTCATGTCATGATTTTAATGTTGTAGGATGACTTAGCATAGTTTGTTGTTATTATTGCTAACAATGTGTTATTGCTTATATTCGTTTAGTCTTTTCTACGTGAAAATTTCTCCTTTTGATTTGTCATTTTCGTTGCTCGAGGACGAGCAACAACTTAAGTTTGGGGGATTGATTAGAGCTATTTTCACCTATATTTTAGTGTCTTTTTATATGTATTTTCGTATTATTTTATCCGTATTTTATATGTTATTTGGTTGTGTTTTGTGTTTTTATAGAAATGTGTGTAAATGAGCTTAAACCTGTGATTTTCACTTTTTATTTGATGCTAAACATGATAAGAAAGATGTAGGAAAAAGCGGATCTCAATTCGGAGTTGAAACGAGGGAGAACGAGCCAAAACAATGAAAGAGGAAGCAGGGCAGCAAGAACACGGGCCGTGTACAGCGCACGGCCCTGTAAGAAGTGGCCTTGCGCTGACATTCGAAACACCAACTCGGCCACGCCTGTGGCCGAGTGCAGAACACGACCCGTGCCCAGTACAAATACATGGCCCGTGCACCGCGCACGGGCCTGTCCAGAAAGCCATGCGACAACGTCAGAAAACACAACACGGCCACCCCTGTGGCCGTGTGCTGCGCACGAGTCGTGCGCTGTGTTAGAACACGGGGCGTGCGGCGGAGCTCGAGCCGTGTTGGTGCAAAAACGCAGGAAATTGCTGGAATCTTCTAGAAGGCCCACATGGGGTATAAATAGACCTCATTTCAATACTTTGTAGATAAGATCCGAAATTCCCATCCTCTACACACACATCACACACCATTTCTTCCATTTTCCACCATCATCTTCATCCACCTTCATCCATCTTGATCCATCTCCATCATCTCCATTAATTCTCCATAAAAACTTCATCTCTTCCATTAGGTGTGAGAGATCTCAAGAAATCAAGAGCTAGAGAAGAAGATCCATGAGTATTGAAGATCTCCTACAAGAAATTGTTGGGGAAGATTTACATCTCTCTTGATTTTCTTTTGGATTTAGACTATGGATATTTGTAATGAATCATTTACTTGTTTTGTTACTTTTATCATGATAGGCTAATCCCTCTAGTGGGGTTAGGAACATGAAGAGCATATTAGATTTGTATTATCATGTGGATTAAATTGGTTTTTGATTTAATTGATGTTGATTTCTATTCATGGAGTTTAATTGTCTTGATGTTGTGATGGCATGGTTTGTTATTCATGAATGTTTATTGGTTTGATGGATTGTTGATCAATGGATTATTTGTGGTAATTAAATGCTATCATGATGTTCATCTATGTATTGCTTGGAGTGAGACGGAAACGACCCTCTATAGTATTAGGAAGGCATTAATAGACATTGAGTTTGGGTTTGACCGAAAGGATATTTGAATTCAATGAGGGGAACCAATCCATTCGTTGGCCTTAGTACACAAAAAGGGAGAGTTTAATCTAACTAGTACCTAGATGGAAGGGGTTAATGTTGGGCTTTGATCTTAAGTGCTTTTGGGAGTCTAAAATGGATCAACAACCTTTGTAACCCGAAAGGGAGCTTAGGATACAATCGTGATCACCCTTAGTCTACATCAATTGAGTTGAATTCCTTTTGCATGATAATATGAATCGAGTGTGCTTGGATGTTTCTAATCCCATGTTTTCCATACTTAAACTTTAGCACCCATTTTCTTTACTTGTCATTTCTCTTATTTGCTATTCTTATTTACTTGCTCCTTGCTTTAGTTGTTAATCATCTTAAAACCCCCCGATCATCTTTACAAAAACGACATGAACATGAGCTCACGTATTTTGCTAGTCGGAACATAACTCCTTTGTGGATTGATAATTTTTCTTGGGATATACTACTACAACGATCGAGTATTCTTGCTCGTGAGTACTACAAAATTAGGCAAACAGGCATGCTGATTTCATGAATTATTTAGCTTGTGCCCTCAAGCCGGATCATCTCACTGAATCTCAAAGGAAGAAGTTCTATCATGATGTCAAGGAGTACTTATGGGATGATCCTCTTTTGTTTAAGAATTTTCCGGATGGGATCATAAGGAGGTGTATCCCGGAGGAGGAGAAGTTAAGTGTCATGGAGATGTACCATAGTTCACCTTATGGAGGACATTTTGGATTTCAAAAGACGGGAGCAAAGATCCTACAATCGGGGTTGTTTTGGCCAACTTTGTTCAAAGATTGTAAGGAGTACATCAAGGGTTGTGATAGGTGCCAAAGAATTGGAAGTATAGGGCAACATGATGAAATGCCCATGAGGAACATTTTTGAAGTTGAGGTGTTCGATGTATGGGGGATGGACTTCATGGTCTCATTTCCGCCTTCCAATGGTTACCTTTACATATTGCTTACGATAGATTATGTGTTTAAATGGGTGGAAGCAATCCAGACAAGGACAAATGATGCTCTAGTGGTCATGGGTTTCTTAAAAAAGAACATCTTTGCTAGATTTGGGGTGCCAAAGGCCATGATTAGTGGTGGGGGATCTCACTTCATCAACAAGCTTATTGAGAAGCTCTTGAATGGCTATGGAGTGAAGCATAAGGTTTCTACACCTTACCATCCTCAAACAAATAGCTTGGTGGAGGTGTCAAATAGGCAAGTAAAGCTTGTACTTGAGAAGACAGTCAATAGAAATCGAAAGGATTTGTCTTTTAAGCTTGACGATGCCCTTTGGGCTTATCGAACGGCCTACAAGACTGCCCTACGTTTTTCTCCGTACAAGCTTGTTTATGGGAAGGCATGCCATTTACTCGTGGAGTTGGAGCATAAGGCACTATGGGCCCTTCGGAAGTTGAACTTCGATGAGAAAGAATTCGGAACGAAAAGGTGTCTCCAATTGGTTGAATTAGAAGAGTTTAGAGAAGAAGCTTATTCAAGCTCAAGGATTTTGAAGGAGAAGCTCAAAAGATGGCACGATTAAAGGATCAAAATGAGGGAGTTTATTTCGGGGGATAAGGTTCTATTGTTCAATTCAAGACTTAAATTATTCCCCGGAAAACTTTTTTTGAAATGGACCGGTCCGTACTTAGTAATTGAGGTTAGAGATGATGGCTCGATAAAACTTGAAGGATCGGATGGAAATACTTTTGTGGTTAATGGTCATAGGGTGAAACATTACCATTCTCCCTCTCAAAAGGAGTTGGTATATGTTGACACTTTCACCTCTTAAAACTTGTATCCTTTTAGTAGTTTAGGTTTGTAAATATTTCTTTTTCTTATTTTGTATTTTTGGTCTTGTAGATGGATTGTGCTTGTGCGAAGAAGATGCATTGAAGATACAAGGAGTGCTTCATTGATGTGTAACGGTATATCTTACCACTTTTTGCAAATTTACTTCGAAACTCTTGTTTCAATTTAAGTTTGGGGGATATGGTGTGGTATGATATGTTATAATCTATGTTGGCATGTATTCTTGTGTTTTTGAGTCAAATTTGAAAATTTTCTCATGAGTTCGGTGTGATTTTGGTCTATTTTGGTGGTGTGGAAGTTGATAATCCTTTTTTTTTTATACCAATTGTTGAGCTAATGTGTGAATGAGTTTTTGAGCATAAATAAGGAGCATTGGAAGCAAATAAACAGGGGAAGGCAAGGTTCGAAGTTGAAAAATTGAAGAAAACAAGGCACAACTACACGGCCCGTGTACAGTACACCGCCCTGTAAGGGTTGGCCGTGTACTGTCGTCAGAAATTACCACATGCCCAGATCGAGGGCAAGTTCCAGACACGAGCCATGTCCAGTGCAGCTACACGAGCCGTGTACCACGCACGGCCCTATAGGAATTGGCCGCGTGCGGTCATCAAAAATCCAAACATGAGCCCTGAGAGGTCGTGTACCAGACACAGACTGTATCGCGTCTGAAGTCAGAAGTTAAAAGACCGACCCCCGAACACGCCCCCTTACTCCCATTCGCCCTCATACCCTTCATTTCATCTGTACCCCCTCCGAAACCATCAAATCATCAGTGAACATCCAAGAGTGGTAAGGTTGTGAGATTTAAGGTGATATTTTTCACTTCTTCAAGCCAAATTCACTCCATTCTTATAAAAAAATTCAAGGTATGAAATTCTTTCCCTAGTTCTCAATTGAAGGTTGAACTTCGAAATTTTTGTATGGATTTTGAATGAGAGTATGTTTAACACATGCTTTGGATGATAGGATACAAATTTGCAAGTTTTGATTGATGATTTCATTTGAGGATGCAACAATTAGGGTTCATGTGGTTTGAATTTGGGGATTTTTGAATTTTGATGAAATTAGGTGCATATGATGAGATAAATTGATTGATGATGCTTATATGATGATTGTATTGTTATGAAATAGCTTAGGTATTGAGGATTTGAACATAAGGGTATTTGATATTCTTTTGAAAATTGCTTTGAAAACTGTTGCATGCCAAGTGTTCGATGAAATACTTAAGTGAATTTTTGAGTCAAATTGAGGGCTTTACATGAATAATGAAGCATTGTGGATAAATTGCTAAATAAATGATGCAAGTATGAGGGAAATATGTGAAGAAACTCATGAAAATGAAAGGATGCTCTTGTTTGATTGATTAAGAATATTGTGTAGTTGCTTGTTCCCACTCTTTAATGATTAAGCATGTGGATTGTAGTTTGAAAGCGGGAGTTATCATGGAACATCAAAGCATGATTAGGATTAGCACCTAATTTAATAATTAGTGATGATTCTATGCTTAGTTACCCCTTATGATGAAGTTGAGTATAATGTGAAAATATTGCATATTGCAGATGGTCGAAAGAAGAGTACGAAAACGCAATGAAGACTTTATCATTGTGGAAACTGAGGCAGAAATGGCCAACTTAGATGTCAAATTAATCGAAGATGGGATACATCCTGAGTACTTTGGAGTAGAATTCGAGGAAGGCTGGAAAAAGTACATCTTGAGGTGGCAAGCAATATTCCCAAAGATCAGGCCAACTAGATTTCAGAATCAGGAGACTATGACCGGGCTTGGGGTAGAAGGTGATTTGAGAAGAATGTTCAGTAGGAGAGGGATGGAGGAGTTCTTTAACAAGAGACCTCCTACCTAATAACATCTTACAGCTGAATTCTTGAGTACTCTTGAGATAAAGAAGAACGGGAACGGCTTCCCAATATCAATAAATTTCCAACTGAATAACGAGTTGATGGAGAAGGTACCCATCTATGTGTTGAATAGGTTTATGGGATGCCCACCATGTGAGAATCATGACCATTTTTATGAAGGAGGGGGTTTCAATTAGCAAAGTTGGTGGAAGACACTAGTCAATAATGGAACAGAACCAGCAGATTACATTCCTAGCACATCAAAGGGGACGGCTATTAGGAATCACATAATGAGATATCTGGAGAAGATTGTATCAAATACAGTTGTGGCTCTTTACGAAGGTGGAGCAGTAGGAGAGAAATAACTTTACATTATGTATTGTTTATATGATGAGCTTGAGTTGAATATAGCAGCCCACTTTGTCCACCATGCAGAAAGAGTAGCTAAGAGGCAAACTTCACAAGGAGTGATGGTTGGAGGGATAGTTACAATGATAGCCCAAGGATTAGGGATTGATCTCAGAAGAATGCAAAATTAGATGAATAGTGAAGGGCTAACTATAACCAGCTAATGTGGATGGAGTTTTTATCTTTGATAGGAGATAGGTATTGATTGAGGCAAGACAAAGGAGCTCCATTCCCTTTACCTGCTCCAGAGCTAACGATAGTTTATTCTTGAAGGAAAAATGCCAATTTAGCAATGGCAAGTGCGCAACACTCAACGGTCGTGAGGGAATTTTATCAAAGGAATCGAGAATTAGTGGAAGCAGTGATGAGGTAAATGCGTGTGAAGAAAATCGTGAGTTAGCAAATTTGAGAGCTGAGCCCGTAGCTATGGAAGAAGAGGATGAAGAAGACCCTCAATATCAATGAGTAGAATTTGAAAAACATGCTCCTGAACCTCCATAGTTTGAAGAAGAGAAGGAACAACAACAGCAGCAGTTCATGGGACAAGGGATAGAAGATGCAAACTGTAATTTCTTGAAAGAGGAGATTCGAGAGATAAGGCACACACAGAACATGCATGGAGAGCAAATAAGAGAAATTAGAGAAGAGCAGCAAAGGCAGAGAGTACAGATCGGGGAGATCCACGAGGGACAACGTATGAGGGAATATTATGAGGAGAATGTTCGAGCACATTCAAACAATATGGAAGAGATGCTCACGATGATGTTTAATTTCTATTCCCTGCCACACCTTGTGCATATATCCCTTGGGCACCATGCCAGCCTCGTCCTTCTCCTCATCCGGATAATTGATGGAGTACTTTTAATGCTCGCCACTTCTTTAGCTCATTTATTTTAGTTGACATGAATTGTGTTGGATTTGATACTTTTAGTTGTTTTGTTTTGGGATGTTTTAATTTCGTAATTTAGGATTTATTTTCAATTAAGGTTGAGATGAGATGTATCTTGCATTGATCATGGATGGGGTGAACTTTATGCTTTATTTCTTTATGTGGTGTTTTGTGCTTTTGTTTTGTCTCTTGTATTGTGTGTGTATGTTTTGTATTGTTTATATTTTCATTCTTGTTAAGGTTTTGTTTGGTGGTTTGTTTGGGAGGTCGTGAGTCATTTTAAATATGAGTGATGATAGATTGTGGTGATAAGTGATAACAGATCATGATTAAGAATCTCTATGCTTTCGAATTGTGATATGTTTTATTTAATTGGTTCAATTAAAAGATGAATGTGTTGCAATAAGTCCTTTTAAGTCAAGCATAAGCTTGTGAGAATTTGTGCCTCGACCATGTATACATGGTATATCTTTTCATGAGTGGATCGGTTGAGTTTTGATAAACTAAATACTTGCTCAAAGACTTTAGGAATAAACCCGATTAGTAGAGATTGATGATATGATTTAAGGTCATCCTTGACATGTATAGTCATTGCCAAACATTTCCATACCTTTAACATCATCCTTAGTTAACCACTTTGAGCCTATAAGTCTATTTATTATGAATGTAGCACATTACAATCCTTGATTACCCACATGAGCCTAATATATATATACCTTTGTGTGAGTAATCGAGGATATAGTAGCTAGAAAGGTATGATGAGATAACAAAAGAAGAAGAGAAAATGGTATAAAAGGATGAAAAGAGCATAAAAAAGAGTGCATATGTAACCTTAAAAATAAGAAAATGAGCGAAGAAACAAAAACGCTCAAGAAACTAAAAATCAAAAGAAGGGAGCATACAATCAAAAATAGTTGAAAATCAAAAGAGAAGTGAAGATTAGTGCTTGAATGTTGCAAAGAATAAGAAGGGAAGAAAAAGTGAAGGAATGGAAGAAAGTAGCTACCTCTTCGATTACTTGCACTTGTTTAGTCACTTTTATCTAAATTCTTCTTACCCTACCAAAGAGCCTATCATTACATCCTTAATCAAAGACCTTTTTAATCATTGATTGAAACTTTGGTGGTTTGTGAATAGAGTCTACGAGCAAGTGTATGGTGAGTCGAACCAATTGATTGATGAGTGTTAATTTACCCTATTTAAAGAGTGTCGAGTGAAATTGATAAATTTAGGTAAGGCTTAGACTAAAAGGGACTATATTGCACCTTATTCTCTTTTGATTGAACTTGTTAATTTTTCATATCATGAATCTAATATTGTAGGATAACTTAGCATAATTTGTAGTTATTATTGTTATTGATGTGTTATTACTTATGTTCGTTTAGTATTTTTCTAGGTGAAAATCTCTCTCCCCTTGTTTTATTATTTTTGTTGTTCAGGACGCACAACACTTTAATTTTGGGGGTGTGATGAGTGATATTTTCACCTAGATTTTAGTGTCTTTTTATATGTGTTTTCGTAGTATTTTATCCATTTTATGTGTATTTTGATGGCGTTAAGTGTTTTTATTGATATGTGTGAGAATGAACTTATACGTGTTAAAACAGGTGAAAAACAGAGCGAAAACGGAGTCGGGAGAAAGAAGGAAGCAAAGCAGCACAAACATGGCCAGCCGTGTTTGGTACTCAAGGCGTGTAGCGCGCACGACCCATGTACCGTACATGGGCCTGTAAGAATAGGCCATGCACAATCTTCAAAAAATACAACATGGCCATCCCTGTGTCCGTGTACTGCGCTCGAGCCGTTGATGAGTGTATAAATTCACAAGTTTGGCATCATGTTTTGTGCTAGTTTTGGAGAGTTTTGAGGTGGAAATAGGTGGAAAACCTATATATATTGTGAATTAGCATGAATCAGGTGTTAGTGGAGCTATTTAAGTGGTTTTCATATCAAAATCGGAGTGGAAGTACCAAGAATCGAAGAGACGAAGTCGAGACCACGCGAACCACCAAGGAAAAAGGTGGGTTCGACCTGTTGGAGGAGGGTTCGACCTCTCCAGCAGGTCGAACCAGCAATGCAAAGAGTGCAGGAGGTGGGTTCGACCACAACTCGAGGGGTTTGACCTATCTATCAGGTCGAACCATGGTCGAACCATGGTCGAACCAGTTCGCGAGAAAGTTGATTCGACCACGACATTGGGGATTCGACCTGACGGTTGGTCGAATCGAGAGTAGAAATTGTTCAGTAGCATGGTTCGACCTGTGGTTCAACCAAGACGGAGTGGTTCGACATGTACAAGAAGTCGAACCAAGTGCAGAAATTGTCCAGTAAGTGGGTTCAACCTGTGGTTCGACCTGTGGCTAGTGGTTCGACCTGTTTGCTGAGGTCGAACCATCGTGCGGAAACTTATCTTATCTGGATTTTAGAGGTCAAAACGCGTGTGATCACTTGAAAAGCCCATTCCAAGCCCTAGAAACGTGATTACAAGTATAAAAGGAGGCTCATGCAGATCAAAAACAACACACACAACAGACGATAACACAACACAATACAAGAGGAGACTAGGAGGAGCTGTGACAGAGGTTCCGCTGGAGATTCAAGTAAGATTGGTCCATCTAACCATGATTGTTCCTAGATCAATCATGGGCTAGAGCCACTTTAGTAGTTCTAGGGTTATGAAGGTTTCATGAGTTGATTTGTGTTTCGTGTGTATACTCCGTATAACACTACTTGTGGTTTAGTTTATATAAGATTGTACGTTTTTAATCCATACTCATAGTTGTTTTGTGCATCAATAATCGTTGTGTAGAGTCTGAATGCATAACATGGTTATTGATTGAGTGCGTTCACTAATGAGCAGGGTTTATTGTTATAATTCTAAGTGAAGGAATTCCGAGGTTTTATTAGAACCGTCTTATATGAATCTTTGTTAATTGAATTGAATTCGGGTTAACAAGTAGGATTAAGAGTATAACTTTATAGTACCTAAAAAGGGAGATCAAATCGGGTTAGAGTACTAAGTGCACGGGAAATAATTGATTATGATAGTACCTAGAAAGGGAGGTAAAGTATACGTCTTGCTCTGAGGATACTCACACGTGTCAAAAGCTTATCTATTTGTGTCTATAGAATAGATTTGCATGGTCTAGCGATGTGTCCATAAACCACAAGGCAGAGTCGGACATCGACACACGAAAGTATGAATTAACGAATGAAACTGGATGGCCTGACGAACTACCGAACATCTTATTTGATCACAACAACTCTTCTCTTGTTCTTGTTATTTATTTGCTATTTTAATTGTTAGTTTACAAACCAACGATTACAATTCTCAACATAGTCATAATTGCTAGAAAATAACTAAAGTAATATTTATCCATCCCGTGGATTCGATATTTAACTTGGTCACCTTCGAAACTACAATTGATATCCTTCATACTTGGGGATTAAAATTGTGTGTTGAGAAAACACCCATCAGGTTTTTGGCGCCGTTGCCGGGGACGGCTTAAAATATCTTTTTGTTATTTCTAGTTTATTAGGGTTATTTATCTTGTTTTGCTGTTTTAATTCTAGTTCTTTTTAGGTGTATGCTCACGAGATCAAAGAAAGGTGAACTTGAACCCTATAATCCTGAGATCGGAGCATCGTCAAGAAAGAAGAAGAAGAATAAGAGCAAGGCAAAGACTATTGATCCAACTGAAGCTCTGAATTTTAGAGTTGAAGTTGACGAGCAGATTTCACAGACGATTGAAGCTACAACTGAAGTTAATTCAGGAGTAGAGACAATCAACATGGCAGCGAATCCAGATAATCTAGCCATCCGAGAGGTTTTCAGAAATAATGGGGATGGGAATTTTGGGCTTCTAGGAGCTAGGGGAACTAATGCAGCTTTCAATCTTCATCCCGCTCTTATTAGCATGATAGAAAGGACCTCCTTTTCAGGAGGGTCTTTCAAGGATCTGCAGCAGCATCTGAACAAGTTCTTGGGTTATGCAAGTACTCAAAAAGACGCAGGAGAACATGAAGATGCTAGGAAGATCCTCTTGTTCAAATTCTCGCTTACTGAAAAGGCGAGAGATTGGTACGATACTATCAACGCAGCTGAGTGCACCACTTGGGAGCAACTGATGTTAAGGTTCTTGGAGAGGTACATGCCACCTTCAAAGGTGTTTAAGATGAAGTAAGACATTAACCAATTTGCTATGGGTGGAGGTGAGAAATTTCATGAAGCATGGGATAGATTCAAGGACATGCTTAGGAAGTGTCCTCAACATGGGCTATCTAAAGCTCAATATATTAGTATATTCTACAATGGATTGGACTGTGATTCACGAGTGTTATTGGATGCTTCTTCTAATGGAGCATTGCTTACAAAGTCATCCGTAGAGGCCGAGAAGTTGTTTGAAGATATTTCGATGAATTCGAGGGATTGGCCAACTAATAGAGTTAGAGGTACTTATGTCCTTGGGAAGGTAGCTTAGGTTGAACAAGCAATGGTGAAAACAAGTAGAGAGGATTAGATCGTCTCTAGCTTGTCCAATATCAACAAGCTACTTGAATCCCAACAGAAGCAAATCAGCGAATTATCTCAGCGCGTACCAATCATGCAGCAGGAGTTGAAGAATGATAGACCAATCCAAGAGGAGTTGGAAGAGACACACTATGCCATGGGTCAAAGTATTCAAGGGACTAGGTATCCAGATCAAGGAAACCGGAACTACCAAAGGAACTATCAAGGAAACTTTAATAATCATGGTCCCCCAGGTGGTTATCAACAGCCTAGGAGGCCGAAGTTCTCATGGAGCAATCCGAATAATGCGATTCAACCTCCGATGGGTGTTGATCTAGGTGCTAAGGTGGAAGAAAGGAAACTGGGTTTTGAGGATATTGTGAACAGGTATATGGCCAAGAACGATGAAAGAGTGAACCGCCTTGAGGCCAAACTTGAAAAGAAAATCGATGCAAACCATGAGGTTATATCTAAACAGGTGAAGGACCTTACATTGCTGATGGGGGAGATGGCAGGAAGTGTTAACAAGCTTACTCAAACTCTTGAGAAGGGGAAGTTCCCATCTCAAAGTATTGAGAATCCAAGGTCCTGCAACGCCATCACATTAAGGTCGGGAACGCAGTACGAGGGACCTATGAGGCCGGAATCAAATTTGGACATGTCTAGGGCAAGATTCGACTATTGTTCGACCAACATTGATGGTCGAACCATACAGGGAAAGTCAAACCAATGCACTGGACACGATCAGGAGGTATCGCAGCATCGGTTCAACCAAAATACAGATGGTTCGACCTGGCATACAGGTCAAACCATGGTCGAACCTGACAATTCAGAGCACTCTGTTTTGTTTCAACAACGGTTCGTCCACGACGGACATGGTTCGACCTATCCAACAGGTCGAACCTTGGTCGAACCGGAGGACGAAAGGAGTACAGTAGGTCGGTTCGACCTAGGTGGCCGTGGTTTGACCTACTCAATAGGTCGAACCCAGGTCGAACCTCAACTTCAAAAAGAGAGCAGTTGTCCAGAAGAGCAGTTCCCCATTACATGCCTGGTTCGACCTGTTCCACAGGTCGAACCTTAGTCGAACCCATTCAGAAATTGCCTGTTGCTACTCCAAACACTCTCGATGATGTTAATGCTACTCCAGTGGTTCAGAATGAGCAAAGTACAGAGATAATAGCTGAGAGAAAGTGGGAGAGAGCCAAGCGATTGAGAGCCGAAAAGGAGAAAGCGGAGAAGGTTGATCGTGATGAATGAGGGATTCCCAAAACAAAGATACCTCTGCCGTTTCCTTACAAGCATGTGAAGAAGGGATTTGAAGAGAAGTTCAAGAAGTTTTCAGAGATAATGAACAAGATAAGCTTGAGCATTCCTTTCTCAGAGGCAATCATGGAGATGTCGTACTATGCCCGATTTCTTAAAGACATATTGTTGAAGAAGCAGAGCTTAACCGGAATTGAAATGGTGAATTTATCTGAGAATTGCTGCTCAATCATTCAAAGGAAGCTGCCGCAAAAGATGAAGGATCCGGGGAGCTTCACTATTCTATGTGAGATCGAAAAGGGGCCAGCACGGCGAGCTTTGTGCGATCTAGGGGTAAGCATCAATTTGATGCCATTGTCCATCTTTCAGATGCTTGGTTTGGGGGAGTTGACCCCTACAACAGTGGTTCTCCAATTGGCAGACAGGTTGATGACGTTTCCAAAAGGAATAATTGAAGACGTTCTCGTCAAAGTGGAGAAGCTAGTCTTTCCTGTGGACTTTCTTGTGCTAGAGATGGATGATGACAAGGATAATATCCCTTTAATCTTGGGGAGACCTTTCCTTGCTACTGCTGGAGCTATGATTGATGTTCAAAAAGGAGAGCTTAGATTGCGGATGGACAAAGAATAAGTTCTTTTCAACTTGGACAAAGCAATGAAGATGCCCATGGAGTCTCAGTGTTATAGTATTG
The DNA here is from genome assembly GCA_023678885.1 of Pogostemon cablin. NCBI lineage: Eukaryota > Viridiplantae > Streptophyta > Magnoliopsida > Lamiales > Lamiaceae > Pogostemon > Pogostemon cablin. Next base: position 15,746,582 of record CM042979.1, read on the forward strand.
ACATGGTGGATGAGATTGTGAATGAGGATATGTCTCTGATCCAGTCAAAGGATCCTCTTGAGACATGTTTGATGGAGTCTCTTACTTATCCCACTATGGAGCTTGACGGACTCTCCAACGAGGTATGTATTGAATATCTTGAGAACTTACTTGCTTTGGGTGATGCTAGGTATGCATTGGAGAAAGCTAAGGCTGAAGAAGCGAAAGGATCTAGGAAGTACTTGCCGTTGGAGATAGAGAGCACTCCGATGGAAGAAAAGAAAGAGGAGCTGAAACCGTTACTAGAACACTTGACGTATGCTTATCTTGGTGACAATGAAAAAGATCCATCAGGTGATTCGGAATTCAAGAGGAAGATTGACAGGAATGAGAAGAGAAAGTTTGAGAAAAGAGATTCTACTGATCATATGGTGCATAAGAATGGTAAGGTGGTAAGTGTGGATGTTAAGAGGAGGAGAAAGTATTGGAAGGTGAGGATGCGACATGATCATCCTCTGATCAAGTAGTCTTCTAAGTGGTATTCCGTCGTGACTCTCTGTTGTTAAACATGAGCACCTGTTGGGGGCTTTCCCTACTATTTTAATGCTTTATTTCTTTCGTGTGAGTAAGAAATTTTTATATTTGAAGTGCTTATTATCGGCAATTACATCTCTTTGCAAACTTAGTTTCAACTATAGTTTCTACTAAGTTTGGGGGGTGTGATGTACTTACCTTGATAAGCACCGATAGTATAATCTTTTCTTTGTGACGTTTATTAGGGGAGTTAATTTTTTGTGGCAAATTTAAAACTTTAACCGGTTTGTATGTGTCGATTTTTTGTAACTTGCCTAATGTTCCGTGGTGTTTTGTGGTTTCGTATTTTGAGTGATTACGGAGTTACTCATGATTGATAAGTTTTTAAAGAACCAATTCTTGATGAAGTTGTGCTCTAGTTGGTACTTAATGATTCATTTTGAAGTTTGAAGTGTGTAGGGATTGATTCAGTGAGGTGGTTCGACCTTCACAAGCATGGTTCGACCTGATTCTACAGGTCGAACCTAGGTCGAACCAGTACTGCTGAAGTTCGGTTCGACCACGACGTACTTGGTTCGACCTATTTAACAAGTCGAACCAAGGTCAAACTGGTGATCTGAAACATACAGTAGGGTAGTTCGACCTGATGCATTTTGGTTCGACCTGTTCCAGTAGGTCGAACCCAAGTCGAACCTAAAGAAGAACTCGTCCAGAAGGGTGGTTCGACCTCGTCAGTTGTGGTTCGACCTGTTCAACAGCTCAAACCCAAGGTCGAGCCAAGCCAGCTAAAGGTACAGGACAAAGATCCAGACAAGGATCCGGGCAAGGCAAGGGAAAGGAAGCCAAAGAAAGATCGAAAAAGAGGCAAGATAGGCCTTCAAACGTAGATAAGGTGACAAAGACGCTGAGATTACAAGAACGCCTTCCCGAGAACTTCAAGATTCAGATGCCTGATTAGAGCGAGATTAAAGAGAAGTGGGCAGAGGTCTCAGAAAAGATAGCTCGGACTAGATACCAAGACGATGAGGCCATGAGACTCATGGGCATCCGGGATGATATGACGATGTTGTTCGATCGAGTGGGGATCCACAGATTGATGGAGTTGAAGAGGCCGACTTACTTCCATGTTACAGCGGAGGTAGTTTGCTCCTTTGAGATGGATAAGGACCCACTTGGCTACCCGTATCAGTGAGTGTTGAATACTTGTATGGTTGATTCGGTTTATGGGCTGTTGATTTTGTGCATTCATATGTTCATGTGTTAATTTCTATTGATGAAAAGCATGTATAATTTGATAAGTATGTAGAGTTCTTGTGGAATTGATCTTAATTATGTGCTATGAGGAGTACTTAGGATTCTATTTACCTATGTGAGGATTTGAGCCTTGTTAATCATGCTTGATCATGATTGTTTTATTCTTGAGAGGATCATTCATATGAACGTATTCTAGAACTTGGCTTGGAGTCTTGTGTGAGACTTATGATTGATAAATTGCTAGGACATGATCTTAGGCCATTATTTTGTGATTAAGCTACTTAGCCAAATTTTGTCCTTCCTAATGATTTTATTAACCTTTGGATGCCCCGTTGAGCCGTTAAAAACCTTTTCTTTGGTAGCCGAAGTAAATAACCTTATAAACCTTTACTTGAGCCTTGATTAACCTATTCATTTGTAGAGAGAGTTGAGGTGAGTAAGTGTTGCAAGAAGAAAAAGGAAGATAGAATATGGTTGGATGAAAAGAATATGGTTAAATCTTGTTTAGGGATAGTGCCTGAAACTGGTACCTCGATTGCTTATAACATGAAGCTTTAAGCTTAAGAGCAGCTGATTGATAAAGAGAAGAAGGGTAGTGCCTAAAACCAATACCCGAATTGTCTAAAGAGATGATGTTGATGCACGGAAAAGAAGAAAAATCCATGAGAAGAAGAGGAGAAGTTGGAGGAGATATTACAGCAAGAAGAAGAAATCGAGAACCTCCAAGGTAACTCTCTACTAGTGTCTTAAGTCACTTTACCTAAATTTTCCTACCTTTTTCCAAAGAGCCAACATTACAACTCAAAAACAAGTCCTTTGTGATCCTAGTAAAGAGTTGATTATAAGTTGATTTTTGAGACCTTTGTCAAGCTTATGGTTCCGCGTGAATATGGATTGATATTAGTGTTTATATAGGCCTATATAGTGCCTCACGCACTTGAATGAAAGAGAATAAATACTTATCTTGTGAGCTAGATTACTTAGTACTCCGAATGGTGTGTGATTGGATTGGTTTTGCATGAGTGATATATATGAAGCAATTAATACTTGTTTGATTTAATAAAGTTGCATGTGTGATATGTGTTGTACTTGATCTTGGTGAATTATACACGACTCCTGTGGTTTGATTTGGTTGCCTCGGGATGAGCAACATGTAAGTTTGGGGGTTGATAAGTGTGTAAATTCACAAGTTTGGCATCATGTTTTGTGCTAGTTTTGGAGAGTTTTGAGGTGAAAATAGGTGAAAAACCTATATATATTGTGAATTAGCATGAATCAGGTGTTAGTGGAGCTATTTAAGTAGTTTTCAAAGCAAAATCGGAGTGGAAGTGCCAAGAATCAAAGAGACAAAGTCGAGACCACGCGAACCGCCAAGGAGAGAGGTGGGTTTAACCTGTTGGAGGAGGGTTCGACCTCTCCAACAGGTCGAACCAGCAATGCGAAGAGTGCAGGAGGTGGGTTCGACCATGACTCGAGGGGTTCGACCTGTCTATCAGGTCGAACCATGGACGAACCAGTTCGTGAGAAAGTTGATTCGACCACGACGTTAGGGATTCGACCTGACGGTTGGTCGAATCGAGAGCAGAAATTATCCAGTAGCATGGTTCGACCTGTGGTTCGACCAAGACGGAGTGGTTCGACCTGTACAAGAAGTCAAACCAAGTGCAAAAATTGTCCAGTAAGTGGGTTCGACCTGCGGCTAGTGGTTCGACCTGTTTGCTGAGGTCGAACCATCGTGCGGAAACTTACCTTATCCAGATTTTCGAGGCCAAAACACGTGTGATCACTTGAAAAGCCCATTCCAAGCCCTAGAGACGTGATTACAAGTATAAAAGGAGGCTCATGCAGACCAAAAACAACACACACAACAGACGACAACACAACACAATATAAGAGGAGACTAGGAGGAGCTGTGACAGAGGTTCCGCTGGAGATTCAAGTAAGATTGGTCCATCTAACCATGATTGTTCCTAGATCAATCATGGGATAGAGCCACTTCAGTAGTTCTAAGGTTATGAAGGTTTCATGAGTTGATTTGTGTTTCGTGTGTATACTCCGTACAACACTACTTGTGGTTTAGTTTATATAAGATTGTACGTTTTTAATCCATACTCATAGTTGTTTTGTGCATCAATAATCGTTGTGTAGAGTCTAAATACATAACATGGTTATTGATTGAGTGCGTTCACTAATGAGCAGGGTTTATTGTTATAATTCTAAGTGAAGGGATTCTGAGGTTTTATTAGAAGCGTCTTATATGAATGTTTGTTAATTGAATTGAATTCGGGTTAACAAGTAGGATTAAGAGTATAACTTTATAGTACCTAAAAAAGAGATCAAATCGGGTTAGAGTACTAAGTGCACGAGAAATAAATGATTATGATAGTACCTAGAAAGGGAGGTAAAGTATACGTCTTGCTCTGAGAATACTCACACGTGTCAAAAGCTTATCTATTTGTGTCTATAGAATAGATTTGCATGGTCTAGCGATGCGTCCATAAACCACAAGGCAGAGTCAGACATCGACACACGAAAGTATGAATTAATGAATGAAACTGGATGGCCTGACGAACTACCTAACATCTTATTTGATCACAACAACTCTTCTCTTGTTCTTGTTATTTATTTGCTATTTTAATTGTTACTTAGTTTACAAACCAACAATTACAATTCTCAATATAGTCATAATTGCTAGAAAATAACTAAAGTAATATTTATCCGTCCCGTGGATTCGATATTTAACTTGGTCACCTTCGAAACTACAATTGATATCCTTCATACTTGGGGATTAAAATTGTGTGTTGAGAAAACACCCATCAGCCGTACACTGTTCGGAGCTCGGCGTTGACCAAAAACCCTAGACACGACTCAAGCCGTGTACTGAACTCGAGCCGTGTAGGTGTAGAAATTCAAAAAAATTGCATATTCCTTCTAGAAGATCTCTAAGGGTATAAATACCACTCCATTCAACATTTGATGATCTTGGATCCTAATTTCAGCTGCTCACACACCCCACACACCAATTCTTTCATTTTACACCATACCCTTCATCACTTTCATCCATCTATTCACTCCATCATCTCACTATAAATCCTTCATCCAAGTGAAGAGAAGAAGCAAGGAAGAGAGGAGAATTACAAGAAAATGAAGGAAATAGCTATCGGAGCCAATCCAAGGGAGTTTTCATCCCATTTTTGTAGTAATCCTATTGATTATCATGACTTGTAAGGTTTTTAATGTCTATGTTAATTATCTTATGAAGATGGTAGGCTAATCTCCCTTGTGAGATTAACAGCATGAGAGTTGTTGGTTAATTTTGGGGATCTAAGTATTTTAATTCATGTGTTGAATGGATTTATGATTTTCTATCATTAATTGTTAATTGTTTGAATTGTATTGTTAAATTGTGTGATTAATTGTCATATGCATGTGATTAGATTAAGAAATCAATTATATGTTTAGGATAGTTCATTGAATCAATTCATCATACACTTCATGTGCATTACAAGTCTTAAAGAGATAGAGATATCCTTTAGGATTTAGAACCCTTTGATAGGACATTCGATTGGTTTGATCGAGAGGTTGATTGATTGGTAAGGAGATTCTAATTTAAGCTTAGTACCTAGATGGAATTGTTTGAGTGAGAACCAATCCATTGAGCTATTTTGGGATTCTTATTTGGTTTCACATTCTATTCATTTCGAGAAAAAGTTTAGAAGAAACTAGTGTTGGCCCTTAATCATTTATCCATGATGCATGTGAGTTAGGTACATAATTCCTAGAGTTACCATTTCTTAATTGTTGTTAATCTCACATTTGTTTAACTTGGAAAACCAATCACTCATTTCATATTTGTTTACTTGATCATTGCTTATTTACTTATATTGAATTATTTTAATCACTTGTTTGATCGCCAAAACTTTGATGATTCGTCTCTATAAAATTACAAGAAATGTGAGATCGCTCAATTACTAGTGCCTACTTCCCTGTGGTTCAATAAATTCTTGAATCGGTCAACCCGACTACAAGTTATGGCTAATCATCGAGCGAGGACACGTTGTTCTATTTTTGGTAATTTCGAACCCCAGTACGTGTTTTGGCATGTTTTCCAAGAAAAAGTCCAGTAAAGGTCCGTAAGGAAGTTTACAAGTATAAAAAGTGAAGCAGATCACATCAAGAAGAGAGTTAGATTACACATCCATCCTACAAACCCTAACTCCATCCGCATGAGCTGTAGAGAGAGATTCGTGCAACGAATCAAGTGAGAACCAAGTGAAGATTCAAGACGGAGCGAGAAGGGACGGCACCCACATCTAGGGTTTATTTCGCAACTTATCTTTCTTGTAATTTTTAAGACTATGGGTAAGATCTATCCAATTACCATGAACGTTCTTCGAAGCGTCATGGGCTAGAATCACTTTGGTAGTTTTAGGGTTCATGAAGGTTTTACTATTTAATTAAACTTCCGTGTGTATACTCCGTATAACACTACTTATGGATTTAAATTATATAAGACTATGCATTTTTAATTCATACTCAGAGTTATTTTATGCATTATTAAATATTATATAGAGTCTGAATATATATCTTAGTTATTGATTGAGTGCGTTCACTGCTGAGCAGGATTTTATGTTATGATTTTAAGTGAGGGGACTCCAAAACTTCATTAGAACTATCTTATATAAATACTTGTTAATTGAATTGAATTCGAATTAGTAAGTAGGATAAATAGGATAATTTCATAGTACCTATAAAGGGAGATCATATCGGGTTAGAGTACTTAGTGCATGAAAAATAATTGATACTGATAGTACCTATAAAGGGGGTGAAATTGTGTTCTTACTTTGAGGTAATTCACACGTGTTACATGTTTGTCTACTTGTGTCTATAGAGTAGATTTGCATGGCTTAGTGATGCGTCCATATTCCACAAGGCAGAGTCGGATATTGATATGTGGAAGGGAGATTAATTAGTGAAACTGGATGGCCCGAAGAGCTACCTATCTTCTCACTTGATCAACTCTCGTTATTCTCTACTGTTTTCTATTTTATTCATTAATTAATTATTCTATTTAGTAGTTTAATAATATTATTCCTACTAAATTGTCAAACCATAGTGTTAATTAATTTAGCTAATAATTAATTGATAATCATCCGTCCTTTGAGTTCGATAATATAACTTAGTCGCTTATCAAGTTACAATCGCATCCTTCATATATGGGGGATTAATGTGTGTGCTGAGAGAATGCCCATCACCCTCCATTCCCACTTCGTGCTCCCGATCAAGGCGTTCTAGAAGATCGCCATTTTGAAGGCGTCCAATATGAGAGAGGGATCTGATTTACCATGGTGGCGCCAGAATATTCCTGTCGGTGCTAATCAGGAATGTAGCCGGCGTGAGAACGTAGTGGTGGTGAAAATCAAGGGTTCCCAAATGGGTGGTTGGCCATGGGAATTTTCACAAGATGAAGCAAGATTTAATTGCATTTAATTTAATTTTTCTGTATACTAAGCTCACAGAATTAAATTTTCTTTATACTAAACTCACAGATTCAATTTTTCATGGACAGATTTAATTTATGAGGTGTATAAAATTTAATTGTATTTTTGTTTTTAATTATTTATTTTTTTGTTGGGAACAACCACATGCCCAGAGCCCACAGATTAGGAGGATTAACGATAAAGGGTAAATAAGTAGAATAGCATATAAAATGTAAACAATAGAAATTAAATATTATATCCCTTAATATACGTGTAAAAAAATTTTGCCACCCTTTTAGTGGGACAGAGGGAGTATATTAAGTATATTATAGAAAACTTTTTCTTCGATTAGGTGTCGTCTCCAAAATAATGTGTATTTTCTTAAAATTCTTGATTTTTAAAATTTTTTATATTTCCTTATTCACTTCCACTTAATTTCTATATTTATATTTCCTTTTTTTAACTTAGGCATGAATATCTCTATTTATTTATTTATTTATTTTAGCATTATTGTAATTAGTTACTAAATTTTTTAAAACGAATAAACAAATTAATTAGAATCAGACCAAATTATATTTAAAGAAAAAATATATAAACCCTCCATCCCATTTTAATGTTTACGTTTGCTTTTTGTATGTTGATTAAGGAGTATATTACTTTAATAGATAGTGGGTGGAAAAATATACTCCCTTCGTCCTACAAATAAGGAGTGCATTTTATCATTTTCGTCTGTCCTAACACAAGAGGTGCATTTTTCTTTTTAGTAAATGTGACCCACACAAAACAATTAATATATCTCCATAGGGCCCACACATCGCACTAATACACCTACACACTATACATTAAAATGTTATTTCTCTCACCTCATCTACCTTCATGAACTTAGTCTCAATTTTTGTACAAATTGATAAGAGTAAGCGTACTCTATCATTGTGTGTAGACGTGGTAACCAAGTATAAAATTTATAATATCGAACCCAGGGGAGAAAGTGTATGTATCCGTATTCTAAAGATGTTTCACTCTAGAAGGACTAATCAATAATGGAAAGGTTGATTAACACTACAAACTACCTAATAAAGCAATTAAAGATAGAAAATGTACATATGTGATGGAAGATGGGTGAAGGTGAGCAATCTAAAAAGTATGAAAGGCAAGCAACATCATGAAAAAAGGATCATGTAAACTCATACACACACATGCATTGAAGGTCATCATGTTATGAAATTAAGGGCAATCACTTATGTACCCCTAATCCCTATGGCCAAGGCAATTAGGTTCTCAACTCTTTTACAAGTTTAAATCTCTTAGAATTGTCTCTTACTCTCAATTCCCTTAAGGTACTATGATCATAAGTTTGGTTCCCCTCACTAGTTCAAATACTTTTTACAAGCAATTATTACTAATGTCCTATCATGAAGTTCTAAGCACATGAAGGTTTGGCTTAACTCTCCACATACTAACTAAGTCATCTCATGCAATCAATGATTCAATTAAACCACTAAGCATAATATTGGAATGGTCATCCTTAAACTATGAATAAAGAATTTGAACACTTAAATCATACATGAAATGAGAATAAACATTCATGATAGAAAATATTCATAACAATCAATTTATCAAACATGTGGTGTGCAAAATTTACATTATTCTTCACCAATCATATTACTAGCCTCACATGACTAGCCACTACAAATCATAATAAAATCAATAGAATCCATGTCATGCTCCAATTGAGCCAAATAATGAAAAGAAAACAACAAATCAAAGGTTGATTGGCTTCCCTTCTGAAGTTGGTCTTATCTTCCTCCAACATGCTCCAATCTTCACTACTTGATGTTCTTCCCTTCTTAGATTGGTGGATTGATAGAATGGTGGATTGATTTGAGGAAATCAAGTGGAATGGATGGATGGAATGAAGGATGGATAAATAGAAAGGAGGATGGATGAAGATACTCTCACATGGTGTGTGGTGTGTGTGAGCAGCAGCTGCCCCTCCAAAAATCCCCTGCAAATGTTGTAATTGGGGGTATATAATTATACCCCCTTGGAAAAATCTAAAATCACACTTGAAATTTCGCAGAATTACATAAAAACACGATCGTGTTTTCTTGTATTTTCCCATATTTTTTTGAATCTGCGCTTTTTATAGCCTTGAACGCCATTTTTCTGTAAAATGCAAGAAAACATGGTCGTATTTTCTTGTCCTGATCGTGTTTTATGCACATTGCTCAACTATTTGGACATCGATCACATTTCATAAAAACACGGGCATTTCACAAAAACACGATCGTGTTTTTGTGTCTTTTGACCATTTTTATAATTTTCTACATCTCTCTCCATTCTTCAGGTTTTTCTTTACCATTTATCTTCATAATCGCCTATTCAAAGACATGACAATGCAGCATCATCATTACTCCTCAATTTTCAAAAATACGATATAAAAAGATACAAAATACGAAACAAAAGAATGAAAACACACACAAAAATGACACAAAATCTAAGTGAAAATAGTAATGATCAATCCCCAAACTTAAAGTGTTTCTCATCTCCGGGCAACGAAGATGATAAAACAAGAGGAGAAATTTTCACCTAGAATAAGACCTAACGAACATAAGCAATAACATATCATATGCAATATGGACTACAAATCATATCAAGTCACCCTACAACATTAAACTCATAACATGAAAAATTAATAAGTTCAATTCGAAGATATTAAAGAGTACTATAGTCCCTTCCGATCCAAGCCTCATATTAGATATCAAATGCACTCAAAACTCTATCAAGATAAAGTAAATCAACACTCGTCAACCGATTGGTCCGATGCGCCATAGGTTTACTCGTGGACTACATTCACAAACTACCATAACTTCAATTAATGATCAAAGAGGACTTTACTTTTGGATGTAATGATAGGCTTTTTGGTAAAGGTATGGAGAATTTTGATAAGAGTGACTCATCGAGTGTAAGTAATCAAAGAGATGATCAGCTTCTTCAACTTCTTCACGTTTCTATCTTCATTTCTTTTCTTAAACACAAGAACTTATCATTATTATTTCTTGGGTTGCTTGAGCTTCTTTTGATTGCATGCTTCCTTTCTTTTGACTTTTTTATTGCATGAGCATATTTTTGTTGATTTGCTCCTTTTTTTTTATTTTGAGGTAGCATGCATATTTGCTTGAGCTCTTTTTATCCTTTTTTTGCTTGTTTACCATTTCCCTCTTTCTCTTGCACAATCCTCATATATATATATATATATATATATATATATATATATATATATATATATATATATATATATAAGGCTTAAGTGTGTAATCATGGCTTGTAATGTGCTTAATTCACAAGAAATAAGCTTAAAGGCTCGAAGTGGCTAACTAGGGATGATGTATAAGGTAAGGAAATATATAGCAATGACCTTAAAGTATAAGGATGGCCTAAGATCATCTCACTAACCTCCACCAATCGGGCTCATTCCTGTAATCCATGAGCAAGTTCTAGCTTACCAAGGCTCAATTGATCCACTCATGAAGAAATAACCATGGATGCATGGTTGATCTTCAAATGCTCAAATGCTTTTGCTCGGAACTTGAGGAACTTATTACACCACAATTCGCTTAAAATTGAACAAGTTAAATAGAACATGTCGCAATTTTAACTGGTAGAGATCCTTAACATAATTCGCCATCACTTATCACAAACAACACATCATCGCTCATATTAAAAAATGACTCACATCTAAAAAACGAACCACCAAACAATCTTATACAAGAATAAAAATACAAACAAAACACATAAACAAAGACTCATCAAATAAGAAACATAACAAAAATACATAACATGCATAAATAAAAATTCCATCCATCAAAAGAACATTAAGCACATATCCCCATCATCCAATAACATATAAGCTCAAGAATTTACCACGACAATCAAAAGCAAAATAAAATCTCAAAATAAAGTAAGTAAACCTCCTAAATACATAACATATGAAATAGCATAGCAATCATAAATAATCCAAATCAATGTCAAGTATATGCTAAGCAAATGGAAATGATGAATCATAAAATGAACTCCCTAAAAAGGCATCCAGAGGTGGAAATGGCTAGCACGGACGACTGGATTGCCCTGTTCATATGCTTCCAATACTCCTCATATATGCTCAAAAACTCATCAAAAACCATCAGCTCCACAATTACTACCAAATAATGAACTAGAATGCACTTCAACATAACCAAATAACCAAAATCAAACCAATACTCATGAGAAAATTTTAAAATTTACCCCATTTTGCAAAAAGACCTCTCAATCAATATAATTCAATAGGCACACTCAAGTATTGAGTCACAACATGCACTCTCCCCCCGAACTTAAATCAAAACAGGAGTTGAAATTCAAGTTTGCACAAAGTAGTGAGACATAATTTAACACTTCAAATAAGCACTTCTCGTATCTCCAATACGTATTTTTTCCATGAGCACAATCAATCTACATGCCAAAAATGCAAGAAAACTAAATCAGAGCAACTAAATGAAAGCAATAAGGTAAACGATGGGTTGCCTCCCATCCAGTACTAAGTTTAACATCTTCAAGATGGACGAATTATGGAAAACTCATTGAAATGACCAAGGATATCGTTCATTTTTACCATCAAATTTTATTCTTTATGCTTCTTCCTCTATTAGGCATTTGTGGCAAGTGACGACCTCAGTAGCGTCCTTTGAGATTGGCTTTAAAAATTCAACTCTTTTGAGCTTAAATTCCCTTGACCTTTCCTTTCGTGACCACCACTTATTCCTCTTTACCACAAAAGCTCCCAATATCTCTTCAAACTCTCTCTTGTCCCTAAGATATTGAGAAGAATCATAGGTAAGAAAAAGTCAATGAAAATAATATTTTGAATTTCAATGCAATTTGAAGAGTTCAAAGGTTTAGAAATGCTCATGTCACTCTCAAATTAATCTTCAGTTGCTTCTAGACCTTGTTCCTCTTCATCAAATTCATCCACCTCGTTTGATTCTTCATCTTCACTTGAGTTGTTCTTATTATCAAGAAACAAGAAATCATAGATTATCTTTTCCTCCTCTAACCTTTCTTCTACCTTGTCTTTATTATCCTCAATAAGCTCAACATCTCTTGAGTCTTCATCCTCCTCCGAAAATTCTTCTATCTCTAACTCTTCTTAAATCTTTTCATCAAAATTTTCCATGTTGTGGAGAGTGTTCCATTCACTTATCATTTGTCTCATTTGACATTAAGAGGCCTCAAATCTTCTCTCTTTCCCATTCACTTATCATTTGTCTCATTTGACATATAGGGGCCTCAAATCTTCTCTCTTTCTCTTCTTTCTTTAATCATTTCTTCAAGCATTTCCATGAGTTGACCAACTCGATCCTCTATGGGTGGCTTAACTTCTTCACTTGGTGGTTGCCATCTTTGTTCTTGAAGATAATTCCCTTGATCATTATTTTGGAAACTACTCCCTTGCATGTAAGAAATATCCTCAACTTGAGAACTTAGCATCATCCATTCTTGTTGCACCGTAGGATATGAAGTTGACATACTTTGAAGATATTGAGCCCCATAATTAGGAAGACTTGGTTGAAAATTTTGCCTTGTATCACTTCTACAAGCATATCTCCTATACATATCAAGTAAGACACTATTTTCGGATAGAGGAGTAACCATAGGAACATTGTTGTAGGAACTTGGTACGGAATAAGTGTTTTCTTGATATAGTTGGAATGTATTCACATAATAAGCACTTAGACATCCCACATATATTCCATTATTGTAGTAATGATCCATTTTTGCTTTTCTTCTCAAAATCTACTACAATTCTTCTTCATTTATTGATTTTGGTTTTGCTGCTTCTCCCCTTCTTTCAAGATTGGTGTACCTATCAAGAAAAACAAGTTAGAACAAGATTTTTCAAAATAAAAACAATGAAAGAATAAGAAAAATGTCCTAAGTAGAGCTAACAAATCCAAACACGTTACACGAAGCCTTTCTCCCCAGCAACGGCGCCATGAACTTAGTCTCAATTTTAGTACAAATTGATAAGAGTAAATGTACTCTATCGTTGTGCATAGATATGGTGACCAAGTGCAAAATTTATAATATCGAACCCAAGGGAGAAATTGTATGTATCCGTATTTGAAAGATGTTTCACTCTAGAAAGACTAATCAATAAGGAGAGGTTGATTAACACTACAAACTACCTAAGTAAGCAATTAAAGATAGAAAATGTACATATATGATGGAAGACGGATGAAGGTGAGCAATCTAAGAAGTATGAAAAGCAAGAAACATCATGTAAAAAGGCTCCTGTAGACTCAAACACACACATGCATTGAAAGTCATCATGTTATGATATTAAGGGCAATCACTTATGCACCCCTAATCCCTATGGCCAAGGCAATTAGGTTATCAACTCTTTTACAAGTTTAAATCTCCTAGGAATGTCTCTTACTCTCAATTCCCTTATGGTACTATGATCATAAGTTTGTTTCCCCTCACTAGTTCAAACACTATTTCCAAGCAATTATCATTAATGTCCTATCATGAGGTTCTAAGCACAAGAAGGTTATGGCTTAACTCTCCACATACTAACTAAGTCATCTCATGCAACCAATGATTCAATTAAACCACTAAGCATAATATTGGAATGACCATCCTAAAACTATGAATAGAGAATTTAACCATACAAATCATACATGAAATGAGAATAAGGATTCATGATAGAAAATATTCATAACAATCAATTTATCAAATATGTGGTGTTCAAAATCTACATTATTCTTCACCAATCATATTACTAGCCTCACATGAGGACTAATCACTACAGATCATAATAAAATCAATACAATCTATGGCATGCTCCAATTGAGCAAAATAATGAAAAGAAAACAACAAATAAAAGGTTGATTGGCTTCCATTCTGAAGTTGGCCTTATCTTCCTCCAACATGCTCCAATCTTCACTACTTGATGTTCTCCCTTCTTAGATTGGTGAATTGATGGATTGGTGGATGGATTTGAGGAAATCAAATGGAATGGATGGATGGATTAAAGGATGGATGAATGGAGAGGAGGATGGATGAAGATACTCTCACATGATGTGTGGTTTTTGGTAAAAATAAAATTATTATTAAATATGGTGGGTAAGAGAATACCCAAAATTACATGAAGATAAAAACATCACCATAATATAAAAAAGATGAAGAGATATTAAGACAACAATAATAACCTCACGACACATATAGAATAAAACGTGGACATCGTCTACATTCATCATAACAAATAGATAAACTCTCTTAGTGTCTCCCAAGAATCCAACTCCAAAGACGTGCCTTTAGTTCTTCCAATACTTTGCCTATTTTGAAACTTTCATTACGGAACATAACACCATTTCTGGTTTTCCAAATCAACCACACCATGCATTCCCAAAGATAGACTAAAAACATCTTTCCTTTCCTCCCTCTAATAAACCTACTAAAATGAAGTAAGTTTATAGAGGGATTTGAAGATAAAACTGTTATCACATCTACCCAATTAATGCACTCCATCCACAAGTGATAGGAATACTCACATTCAAAAAAGACATGACGAACTGATTCTGGATTTTTCTTGCAGAAACAACAATTAATATAAGCATCATGTGTCATAATCTTCCTTTTCTGAAGGTTTGCATAAGTAGGAAGGCGTTCCCACAGAACCCTCTATGCGTGCACTCGAACCTTAGTCAAGGCGATTTTATTCCACACAAGACTGAATTGCTCTTTTTTCTCTATCTCCGGGCCAATTTCCTGCATCCATAACTTCTCGTATGCTCCTTTCGTTGTATATTTTTGCCTTCTTTCTTTGATCCCCATGGCCAAGAGTCTACTTTACCTGGATTAAGAGGGTACGAATTAATAACTAAAAGTAAGTCTTGAAATATTTTTTTCTCGTTCTCGCGAAGATCCATTCTCCACCTCCCAGTGATGGAGCCAGCATTTTCAGTCGGGGGGGCCAATTATCAATAACATAAAACATAGTTTAAGAAAATAGGGAGTAATGCCAATTTTCAAAAGATCAAAATGGTAAATATAATTTCATCATCATTCAAAAATAAAACCTAATAAACTACAATATCCCTCTTCGATTCTTCATGTTTTGAAAGCGTCGCATGATGGATTCATTGCTAATACTTCAAAAAACATCTTTCTCAATGTAAGCCACCAAGCAATCATTCAATAATGCATCTCCCATTTTATTGCGGAGTGAAGTCTTGATGAATTTCATTGCTGAAAATGCTCTTTCCATTGTGGCAGTGGCAACTGGTAAGATCAATGATAACTTTAGCAGCAAATAGACTAATGGAAAAAAATATGTCTATTTGTAGCAACCATCTTTTGGGCGAGACCACCTATTCCAACTACATTGGAGAAGTTGTAATCCGAACAGACATCAACAACAAAATTCTCAAGCTAACTTTCAAGTTCAAGCAGAGCAACTTCGGTAAAGTCAGATGGATAATATCTTGCAAGTTGAAGCAACTTATTTTTATCAAATGCCGAAAATGAATCTTTTGGATCAAAACATGACATAGATAAAAGCAATTCGACATTAACTTTATTAAAATGGAGATTTAGCTCTTGAGCTTGCATGTCAATCACCGAGTAAAATAAATCAACACGATAATGGTGAAGATTAGTATTTTTCTCAACTCTACGCCTTCATCTCCCCCGAGCTACATATAATTCTTCCATGTTTATCACTGATATCTCATGTTTGATACAAAAATCAGAAACTTCAGCCAATAAAGTATCCTAATGTTCATCTCTAACTAATTGCAAACGAGTTTTTAACACCTTCACAAGACTCATTGCATTAACAATGTCCTGGTCTTTCCTTTGTAGAACTTGTGATAATTCATGCGTAATTCCCAATATCTTTTTCATAAGATGTAATATGAACACAAACTCAAACTTATTGATGATATCCAATATATCAAATGCTTCAGCCCTCTGCAAAGCATCAATACCACTATCTCCAATATCCTCAAGAACATCAACAACTGAAGAAAATAAATGCATCAAATTAAGAAGAGTACCATAGTGAGAGCTCCAATGAGTATCTCCAGGTCGCTTCAATGCCATTTCTTGGTTTTTACCTCTTCCCGTCTTGATTTCATCATTTGCAATTCCTTCTATAACTTTCTCTTATTGTATCTCTCGAAACACATCTCTGCGTTTACAAGAAGCCCCAACAACATTGCTCAAACGTGTAACTGTATTGAAAAAAGAAGCAATAGTTGTATGGTGTTTAGCAACGGTAACAAGTGTAAGCTGAAATTGATGAGCGAAACAATGGATATAATAAGCACTTGAATTCCTCTTTAGTATCAAACTTTTAAGTCCATTGAATTCACCACTCATATTACAAGCTCCATCATATCCTTGACCTCTTAAACTAGATATACTCAAACCATAAATGGAGAATAAATGATCAATTCCCTTTTCAAGTGATATTGCTGTCGTATCACTAACATGTATGAGCCTAAGAAAATGTTCGATAACACAACTATTCTTGTTCACATAGTGTAAAACAACTCCCATCTGCTCTTTAACTGAAATATCACGACACTCATCAACTAATATAGAGAAAAACTCATTTTCAATATCTTTAATGATAGCCTTAGTAGTCTCAACTGCGGCCACATTAATGATATCCTTTTAAATATCGGGTGATGTAAGTTTAAGATTTTCAGGAGCATTATTCAAGACAACATTATTTATATCCTCATTGCACAAAGCAATAACTTTCAAAAGTTCAATAAAATTACCTTGATTTAATGATACTTCGGACTCATCATTTCCTCGAAAAGCTAATCCATGTGTAATAAGACACCTCAAGAAAATCACAGATGCATTTAATCTACAACGATAATCAATCTTTGACTTCTCTGATTATTTAGAAATAACCACTTCTATATGCTGAGCTTGATTCATCAAATCTCGACAAGCAAGTCTACACTTATTATGATCACTATTAACATCTCCAACATGCTCCTTTGATTTTTCTTTCTTGCGCCATTTACTAAATCCACTTGAAACAAAAGCACCATGTCCCTTATCACTATACCCTTTCGAGAAAAGATAACAATACAAACAAAATACAGCATCTTTTACTACGCTATATTCTAGCCAATCCTCATTATCATCATACCAAGATGTAGCAAATTTACGTTTTCGAATCCCATCCATCGTTTGAGGGAAATTGTGGTTACGTGGTTGACATGGACCTCTTAATAAATAAGTTTTGTGAACTTGCTCAATTCTGTTAGGTGGATAACTTCTTATTTTAGGCCGAAGTCCTGGATCACTAGGAAGATTTTCTAAAGGACCCCCGAATTTACTAAACAAATCCCATAAATTTATAAATTTAAAATATGTTTATGATAAACAAGATGAACTCTAAAACGAAATTAGAATCTCCATTGAAATTGAATAAACCTGGAAAAATATCCCAGAAAATATGATGAAAAAATAATGAAAGTATCAGATTAGCAGCATATTGGCACATTCATTATAGCAACAATAGCAACACGGTTCGGTTCTCCCGTGTATGCGCAGTAATGCTGTCAAGTTTTTGGCTATATTCTTCTCATCATCGCCGATATAAAATCAATTGAAATCATTTTAAAATATTCAAATTAAAACTAAAATTATTTGGAACACAAATTTAAGAGCACTACAGGAACCTAATCCCCACCCATGTAATCCAGATACAGATAACATAGGCTACTAAATTCTTGATCGAAAACCCCAAAAAGTAGCAAACTTGGATATGCAGATTTGAACTGTAGTGTGATACATTCTATCTTTCCTATTATACAAACTCGGCTCTTAACACTGCAAACTCAGTTTCAAATCTAAAAAAATTAATATAACCTAAATGTTCTTTGTTCAAAAATCATAAAAAATAAAAATATTAGTCCATTTTTTTCACAGTAGATGAAGATCCAGTTTGGCAGGTGCCGATGAAACTTGAAGAAGAAGATGATGACGATTCAACTTCAATTTGATGAAGGAGGCATTCGAATGATACTCCTTCGTCAGAATCCAGTCA
Organism: Pogostemon cablin; assembly: GCA_023678885.1. Lineage (NCBI taxonomy): Eukaryota > Viridiplantae > Streptophyta > Magnoliopsida > Lamiales > Lamiaceae > Pogostemon > Pogostemon cablin. The sequence goes on from CM042979.1 coordinate 15,764,942, forward strand.
GAAATCCAACTTCATGGCTTGTTCTGATTCATCTCCCTCACGGCAGTCACCCAAGCAACACCATTAATTAACTACTTCAATTATCAATTTAAGCAATCTTAATGAAACAGACACCTTCAGAACCTGATCTATTAACTACTTCAATTATCAATTTGGGCAATCTTAATGCAACAGACACCTTCAGAACCTGACCTATCTCGTCCAAGAAAGAAGGTGAATGAATTACCAATTCTTCTCTTCCGAAATCTGGCTTAATTTCTCATGAAGATTTCAAAGCTGAAATCGATCAAAAGAGGAAAGAAGATTGGTTAAGATTTAATGAGATAATCCTTCGATCAGTGGTCATAATGCCGAACCAATTTATCGTAACAAATGAACTGGCCAACGAATCTCAAAGGAAGAATTTCCTGAGTTTTAAAAGGGAAAACTAAAGAAAAAATATTGTGGAAACATATGATACACCAATGCAGATTCTGAAAAAGTTGCCTAAATTAATGGGATTTATTTATAAAAATTAATATTATATATTTAATTCTAATTAAAAGGGTAAATTGGTCATGCATGGGGTATATTTAGTAATTAATGAATGTTTATTGTAACTTTAGTGGGGTGTATTTATCAGTTGGGGTTCGTTTAGTAGATCCGGGGATGCAAATAGCCGCCCCCTTTTCTAAATCATATTCAATATCCTTATTTTCTTGACTTGATGTTTCTTGAACAGGAATACTGTAGATGACAAATCTATTGGTAGATCAGATGATACAATTTCAATCTGTGACTTCTTTTTATAATATCTCTCCATTGCCTAAAAAGATTAACATAATTAAATTTAAAACTATAAAATACTTGAAAATAACAAATTATAATAACAATATTGTTAATATAATTGTGGTTCCAATAATTAAATTACAAACAATAGAATAATAAATGTTAAATTAACTAAATTATTTATTCTCCGCATACAAAGATACGATGAAATACAAGACTACAACGCAAGATGGAAGGAGTATATATATAATAATAAAAGACAAACAAAGAATTTAAATAATAATTATTAATTAGATTAAAATAAAAAAAAATCAACTAAAAGAAATAAAAGACATACCTAATGATTCGTGAGCACACTGTCAAGTAAATTATAATTTTTGGTAATTGGTATATAGAGAGTAAATATAAGATGTCATGTATATATATATATGTGTGTGTGTGTGTGTGTGTGTGTGTGTTAAATATTTGATATCTTAAATCTAAAGCAATAAAGAAAAGATAAAGAAAGAATATATCTATCTAATAATAATATGCAATCTGTCACATAATAATCAGTTAAAATTACCGTAGATAATAATGGCATAATGCAATCTGTCGCATAAATTGTCACATAATTAGTTAAGATTACAGTAATCAACAAGATTATAGTAATCAACGTATTGTATATTTATATATATATATATATATATATATATATATATATATATATATATATATATTAAATATGTGAAATTACAAAAATACCTCTAATTTTTTTAGAAAAATTCAGGGGGGGCCACCGCCCCCCCGGTCCTTAACTCCCTCCGCCGTTGCCACCTCCACCTCCAATTCCACACTTCCTCAACCCACTCCCCCATCTCCCAAATACTAGCCTCTTTAACTAGATTAATACTATAAAGTCTAGAGAATCTAATTCTAAGATGATCTCATGTCTAAATGTCACCCCAAAAAGAAGTATTTCTCCCATCTCCCAACACTCTAACAAGACTAGAAAAGAACCAGCCCCCATTTATATCCCCAGCAGCTTTCATTATATTTCCCTACCACTCTGAATATTTAATAGCTCTACCCAAAAGAAAACTGTTCGAACTCAAATCACCCAAACCTCCCCACCTAGATCGCAAAACTCTAGCCCAAAACTTATTTCTCTCATGTAAAAGTCTCCAAATTCATTTACCTAATAAAGCACTATTAAAAGACTCTAGGTCCCTAACCTCAAGACCCCCAGATGCTTTAGGATAACACAAGACAGACCATTTAATCTAGGAGATTTTTTTACCACTCTCACTCCCCCCCCCAAAAAAAACAACCTTTGTAATTTAAAAATCTCACACAAAACTGATTTAGGAGCACGATAGATGGACAACACATATGTAGGGATAGAAGAAAGCACCGAGTTTAAGAGAGTTAGTCGACCCCCAATCGAGATTTTTAGACCCTCTCATTTTTTGAGCCTATTTCGAATCTTATTAATAACATAGTCTCAATCACTCACTTTACGATGCGCACATCTAACTTTAACTCCAAGATAATTAAAATGCATCCGACTTGGTACACATTCCAATTCCAAGAGCACAAGAAATCTTCTTAGAAAAAGAAAGTTCTCCTCACTTGCAATACCAATAAAGATAGTATCGTCTGCAAATTGAAGATGAGGTATATCAATCTTGTCCTTCCCCACCTCCAAGGGTAAAAAATAATTATTTTTCACAGCTCTAGACATCATAATGCTAAGCCCTTCCGCAGCCAAGAAAAATAAGAGGAGAGAGAGGGGGTCTCTCTGTCTCAAACCTCTTTCCAGTTTGAATTCACCAATAGGACTACCATTCACTAGGATAGAAGCTTGAGCTGATGTCACACACTCCATAACCTATCTGATCCATCTTAGATTAAACTTAAAGGACCTCATCATTTGCTCCAGAAAATTTCACTCAACTGAGTCATAGGCTTTTGCAAAATTAATTTTGAATAGCATACACTTGAGTTTTTGAACTTTAACCCTTTTCAACTACCTCATTCAGTATCATTATGCTATCCACAATTTGTCTTCCCTCAAGAAACGTAGACTGCTGATCCGAGATAATAGACATCAAAACCTTGCCAAGCCTGTATGCTAAAACCTTAGAGATGATTTTATAGAGACCACTGATAAATGATATTGGTATATAATCATTAAGGTTTTCAGCTTCCTTTTTTTGGGATAAGAGCTATAAAAGAAGGATTGAAGCCCTTCACAAATTTCCCATGTTGATGGAATTCTTTCATTAGCCTCATGAAATTTATGCGAAGTAGGCTACAGAATTGTTTTAAAAAATAGAAGTTAAAGCCATCAAGTCCCGGACTCTTCGAACCATCACAAGATTTAATCGTCTGTATCACTTCTTCTTCTGAGAATTCTTCTATAAGAAAATCATTTTCTAACTCAGTGATTATTTTCCTGTAGAAATCTGAACTTAACCTTGGTCTGATCACTTGTGAAGAATGAAATTGGTTGCTGAAAAAGTTGTAGATCCCTTCATTCACTTTTGTAACCTCTTCTCTCCATATGCCATCAACATCTATACCCAAAATTTCATTCTCTTTACTATTTTTATTGATACATCTGTAGAAGAAATTGGTATTTGCATCTCCTTCTTGAATTCACTTATTTCTAGATTTTTGGTGAAGTAAACAATCTCTCCTAGAAATATCATTCATAAGAAGAGCTCTCTCTCTCTCTCTCTCTCTCTCTCTCTCTCTCTCTCTCTCTCTCTATGTGTGTTCCTTCTAATTACACTCAAATCATCTAGCCCCATTGCTTTATCAATCAAATCAAGTTGGTGTATAGTCTACTTCCTGTCTTCAATCATTTTCTCCAAATTTCCAAATACCTCTTTGTTCCAAATCTTCAAATCTGCCTTCAATTTTTTTAGTTTTTCTTTCAACACAAAACAAGCCCAACCATTTACATCATAGCTATTCCATTTTTCAGCCACAATTTATTTGAATCCAGGATATGACATCCAAGCGTTTATGAATTTAAATGGCTTTGGGCCCCAATCCTTAACCTTTATATCAAGTAGAATAGGACAATAATCCGATAAAGATCTACGAAGACCGAGCTGATATGAGTTTGGCCATTTAATGAGTCATCCGTTGTTAATTAAACAATGATCCAGTCTGCTTTTACAAGAACCATCTGGTTTGTACCAAGTGAAAAACCTTCTGTGTAAAGGTAAATCGATGAGTCCGGACTGCCGAATGAAGCTATCAAACATCTCAATGTCCATTGTACAAGATAAATCTCTTTGACCTACTCTTTCAACTTCTCTTCTAATTGAATTAAAATCCCCTTCATACAGATACATGAATCTGATTTTTGAGAAATAACATGCAACAATCTTTCCTATAGATCAATTCTATCTACCAAACTGCATGGAGCGTAAATGTTGATTAATGCACTGCAGGCTGCACGCTACTTTTGATACAGGTATGGTTTGGTGGATGTACAGTCAAATCTGCTCCTCTTTTGGAGTTTCTCTTTATCTTTCCTTCTTTGAATTATTGCCTATGTTATTCCTAGCATCCTCTTTTTCCCTTGGCTACATCCTCATCTTGTGAGCCCTACAATTCCTTCCTTTTTATTGGCAGCTAATACTCTCTCATTTGCTTTTGGCCGGACCCTCTTTTTAGCAATTGATTTTCTTTAGTTTTAGCAGTATGGATGTAATTCATGTGACTTCCTATTTACTGTCCCTAGTTGCTTCTCTTTCTTTCCTTTCTCCCGTTAGCAGCCACCTCATCTATGACCCTGTGCCACCTCATGAACCTTTCTAGCTATAGATTGTTTGCATGATAGCTAACAAAGGGGGAGTAGGGCTACATTCTCTGGCGCGGCAATCCCCTTCGCCATCCTAAGCTCGTCACTGATAACGAAGCCTGGGATCAGCCCTTTCTATTTTGCTCCATGCCTCAGTCGATGTCTAGTTATGCTAGGTGGTCAGTCAGCTCGTAGATTTCTCGGCGCCTCTTGTTTCAATCAGCCCGTTTCTTATTGTTAGATGGGTGCATCATACAACCTATGTGGTGTATAAATCTGGTTACTTTTGGCTGATTTTTGGTTATTGATCCGCTTGTTATGACCTTTTTTTTAGCCAACTATTTGGCTATATCATCTCTGCTTTAATCAGATCCCTGTATCCTTTTTCCTTTGTCCCCCTTTTTATTTTCCTTTACATTTTTTTATAATATTGCCTAGTTTAATATATATATATAATATTTTTTTATTATATTTTTGTAATTAAAAATTTTATTAATTTAAATTTATTATTCATTTAATTTATTTTTTATTTAAATATTATAAATTTATAAAATATGATACTCAATTGATGAAAAATAATAACAATGTGTGAACTATTACATGAACAATTATAATATATAAATGAAAAGTGATAACATTTTAAACGAAAAGTGATATAATTGATCTAATGTTCCCACCGTGTCATATTGGGCGTCCATCCAAATGTCTCCATTTTCCATTTTTAGTAAAAATGTATTACATGTTGCCCACCACTCACTACTAATACAACTACTCACTATACATAAAATAATAATACTCCTTAATCTAAGCACAAAAAGTAAATGGCTACCTTTGGGAGGGATGGAGGGAGTACCTATGTATGTTAACAACTGGTGTAAGTACCAACCTATTTAAAAAATGGATCCGATATATGAGTTAAAATTAACCCTAAAAATTCATTACCTTCTCTCCTCTAAAAAAATACACTCCCATTCTTCTCGAATTCTCTCTGTCCTTCTAAAAGCATATTTCTCTCATACCATTTCTTTCTTGCCTCTTTTTTCTCTATCTTCTATCATTCCACTCTCCACTTCCACCACTTGCTGAATCGATCTTTCCACCTCCGCCGCTTATTTTTCTCCATTCCCTACTCATTGCAGCCGCTGCTGCCTCTATCTTCTGTCGCTCGACTATCCATCTACATTGCCTATGTTGAATCGATGTTAGTCTTGATCAGATCTCCCTCAATCGCTTCGGTTACAGCATCATAGATTGCTTTAGATCTACATCGTCGTGTCGGTCGCTTCAAATCTGGATTATCGACATCTCAAAGATCTTTGTTCTTCGGTTGAGATCTACCTAATCCCCTCAACACAACTTCAGAATTGTGTGCTGCGCACCAGTCTTCACTACTTTAATCTGTATTAGTTTTAATTTATTTGTGTATATGCTTGTATTTATAAATGTATTAGTTTTTTTAACTCAAAATTGATAAATGATTTTGGTGCTTGAAATATTAGTCCAAAGTCATGAGTCAAATTTAATTAAAAATCATGAAATCATCTTGTTTTATAGTTAATTTACATGTAAAACTTACTTCTTAAATAACTATATAAAATTTGAAATTATTTAAAAATATTACATTTATTAAGAAAAATATATACATTATAAAATTACGATCCATACAGTTTCTTATTAAACATTAAAATATTGATACTAAATTTTAATATTGATAAAGCTAAAAATATTAAAATGTAATATATTTATTAATAAAAATGTATACAATATAAAATTAAAACTATTACAGTTAATTATTAAAATGTTTATATTACATCTAACACACAAAACAAAATACATTTATTAAAAAAAATGTATGCACTATAAAATTACAACTTATACAGTAGGTTATTAAAATATTTATTACAACTAACACAAAAACCATCCAATCCTCTCGATAGAAATCATGGAGCAACAACGCCATTAACATCAACATTGCTCATCAATAATTCTTATCTCAACCTCAACCTGATCTTCAAGAAGAACACTCCATTTCGATCTCCAAAAGGCAATACACCACTAGCATAAAATGTATACAGCTTATATTTAAAAAGTATACTACAAAAAAAATAGATTTCAACTCCAACATTTTCCTTTTCTCACTAATGAAGGACTTCTTGTTCACCATAATTCTCAGGTTTGAAATAAAATGATGAAATCTTTTTGTTTTCAATTTAAAATTTTAATTATCTAGAATTAAAGAAAATTACAATTCAAAGTTGCAAATGGAAATGAAGAAAGAAAAAAGTCTTAAAAATTGGGGGAACTACCAAAATTAGGTGAAATCATAGCACAGAGAATGAGTGGAGGAGAAAACAATGGAGAGAGAAAGGGGAAAACGAGAAAACAGTGAGGAGAGAGCAGAGATAGATAATCAATTGCGTCGGAGGTGGATCGACAATGGAAAGAGAGGAGCGGAAAGAGAGCAACGGCGGTGCTGGTGAGAGAAGCGGAGCAGCGACGACGATGTAGTGGCATTAGAGTAGAGCGAAAAAAATAATCAAGATGGCCAGTGACTGGAGAAGAGATGTTGTGGAGAGAGAAATAGCAAGAGATGTCTCCGTGGGTGAAGAATGAATTGGGGTTTAAATGACCCATATGGGTTGAATTTAGTATTTATACTCCAAGTCACCGGTCAAAATTGACCCGATTGTACCTTAACAATTGGGTATAATAGAATTAGCCAAAGTGATAACATCTTTAATAAAAAGATATAACTAATTATCAATTTGTATTTTACAACTAATTTATAGAATGGATAAAACATCTTTAATAAAAAGTGATAACTAATTATCAATGTGTATTTTACAACTAATTAATAGAATGGATAAAACGTGATAATATTTTTAATAAAAAATGATTCTTAATAAAAGAAAAGTAATATACGTATAATTGAATTACTTCGCGGACAAATCAATGGAATAATAAAAGTGATAGTATTTTTAATCAAAAGTGATATATATGATAAATAAAAAGTGATAACCATTTAATTAAATTATTTTATGACCAATTTGTAGGATGAATAAAAAGTAATAACATTTTTAATATAAATTGATATCCAATTAAAATAGTATGATAATAGAATAATTGAATTAGATAATAATCACTAATAATATTATTTTTATGAACTAACAATAATAATAATAAATATAAATAAATTTTATTAAAAGTGAGAATTTATCATCAATTTAAAGCGGTTGTGTAGGTGGCGCCGCTGCTAATCTTAATTAATCAAATCAAATAATCAAACCAAACAAGGCCCTTCTTTTTTTTTTTAATTTTTTTAATTTTTATTTTTATTTTGATTAATGATGCTTGTTCACCTTTTTGCATGTGTCCCTAAGTGTAGGGAATCAATTGTAGCTCAGTGTTTGACCAAGTAAAAATATCGAACCCAAAGGATAATTCTAGATTATCTATTTAAACCTATTTATGATTATTCTAATATAAGACAAATTTAATTTTATAAGTGAATTAATTAAACCTAAGATGCATAAAATAAGTACTAAAAATAATAAAATAGCAAATAAAATAAATATGGAAGTGTTCAAGAGAGAAGACAGATAGCCCTATGAAATCCAGTTAAATTGGTCAAATCAAATCACTAGACAATCGGTTAGAATTCCTGCAGATTTTATGAAAGCAATCACTCATGTATGTTAAATCCCTCTTTTAAAGTAAACTTAACACATAAATTTGATTTAAACCCTCAGATGCAGAAGAATAATTCCTACTCCCTTTCTATGTACTTCATGCAAAATTTCATTAAAGGCTATAGTACTAGACTTCCCTTTATAGGTACTTAAGAACTAATCCTCAATTCCCACCTAATAATCTAAGAAACCAAATCTTCTAGAATGGTAATTAATAGATATATTAAGTGTCCAATATTAATTATTCTAATGAATAAAGGTTATATGGTTATGTCCCCTAATCCCTTTATGACACAAGCAACAAGCATAAATATGCATAAGACAATGACATATCATGTATGATGGCAAATCATATAAGACAAAAATATAAGTTTTAATTCAAAGAATTAATAAAGGAATAAGAATACTGCAGAAATCCATACCCTAGTCTAGATCATTAATTCAAATCAATTCAACCCTCAAACCTAGCAATATCCAAGAAGTACTAGCCCATGGTATTACAAGTAACACCCATGGTTAAATATGAAAATAATCCCATAGGTCTATAATTCAAAAGTAAGAAAGATAGAAAAAGAAAACCGTAGATGTGGCATGATTCTCCGTTCTTTCTTCCTTGATTCTGAACCTTCTCAGTCTCCTTCTCAAGTTTGAAACATTGATGAACTCTCCGGGATGGGTGGATGGAATGGTGAATCTTGATTTCGATATGGTGGCAGGGAAAGGTTATGGAAAAGTATTAAATATTGTGGAGAGTTGCGTATAAAATTCCTAAAGTTTCTCTTTTATAGTTGAGGGCTGATAATTCCCGAATTCTAACTCAAAAGTGGGCTTTTTCACGTAAAAAACACTAACGGGCCAAGAAAACGATGAAAGATGGGCTTCACTGGGCATCGGCATGAGTCGTGCTGGCATCTCTCGGTGGCTGATTGGCATGGATGGGCAGAACGGGCTCTGGCAGGGTACACGGCACGAGTCGTGGCACCAGTCGGCAGCTTGCGCAACCTTACGGTTTTACTCATAACTTCTTCATCCAGACTCCGATTAGGGTAATTTTTGCACTCACGTGATCCTTTCTTCCTTGGCTTTCCAACTCATAAAGAATTCTTTGAAATTCGTCCATTTGAATATGGCACAAGTCGTGCAAATAGGGGGCATAAGTGGTGCTCCTCCGGGGTGTGCTAGGCGGTCGTGCACATCATGGCCGGCACTAGTGGTTCATGTGAGCGGCACGACCCATGCCATGTCTGGCACGATTCGTGTCTTGCTGCACCAACTCCTCTATTTGCTCGGTTTCGATCCTAACTTTTGATTTTGCTCTTTTTACCCCTGTTTTACCTAAAATACGAAATAATACCTCACAAGAACCTATAACACAAATATATGCAATTCAACTAAAAGATGCTCAAATACAGATATAAATTTCACAAAATAGTGCTAAATCGAACCCTAAAACATGCAGATATCTACATTAAATAATGAATATGATAAAATCCATCTCACATAAAAAGATCACGATCTTACCCAAGACCTACTGATTTTACTTAAATTTCCCTAAATTATAGGTTAATTAATCTGTTAGATATACATGCATATATATCTTTTCAAACTTCCAATTATAATATGTAAATGTGAACATTGAAAATTCCATATTATGTAGTTAGTATTGGATAAATTTGTTTAAAACTAATCAAATTCATTCTTATGCAAGAGTGAGACTCTTGTGCACTCAAGCGCACGGATTTAGATCTGTGCGCCCCACTAAGTCAATGAATATTATATAAAGTTAAAAAAATAAATTTGGGTCAACTTCTTATTTGGGTCAAGTTGGATCCGGGCACATGAATCTAAATCCATGTGTCGGGCGCACAGGAGGCTTTGTCCTTCTGGAAACTCAATTATTTAAATATTATTATGTCACATAAATTAATAAAAGAATTGAGTAATTAATTCCGGTGCCCAAATAAACATGATCTTACAAAACAAATACTTTGAACATCATCCAACATCGATTAGGTTGGCATATGAAAATGGCAGTTAGGGCAATAATGGCTAATTTGGAGCCACTTTCGAACGCAATGCTGATGAAACACATTTCCACACGGCAACTTAACGCCGTCACAATCTTGATCAGAAAAGTCCTCCAAGCAGACGAAATAACTCCCCGTCGTTACTTTCGTAATCTCCAACGACTCTATTGACGAAGTATCCGTCGGAGTCATACCTATCGCCTGAAAATCCACGACATGAGTGTGGATTTCCATCTGGTTTTGTTCCTCCAGCATTGCAACGGCGAGTTCAAAGGGAAAGTCCATCAAATCTTGCTGGATTAGATCCCATCGTTGTTGGAATTGATTGGAATCCATGATGTTGGTGGTGAACGTCAGTGCGTTGTCTTGGTGGGAGACCAAGCGGGAGATAATGTGGTCGCCGGAGAATTCGAACGTGACTTGAAATGTAGTGGATGACGGCGCCCCAAATCGGACACTAAATTAAGGTGGTCTTCCATGGCGATTGTTAATGTTGATTCATTAATGAAATTTCATTGATCGTGTATTTATAAGGTTAACTAGTCCGTAATCTAGATGCAAGGATATGTTAGGAAATACTAAGTGTTTGAGGAAATACTAAGGAAGTGTTTGGTTCCTAACATCCTACATGGGTCAATGTATCAATACGGGCTTTCAAAGAATTATTATAAGCAGGCTTAGGAACCCACCAACCACATGGGTTCTGATCAACCGGACCGCTTATTTTGTTCATTGATTTATAAATAAATAGCGGGCCCAGACTTTTACAACCAAATAATTTATTAATTAATATATTAAGGGCTTAACAGCTCAAGCAAATGTGCCCTAAGTGTTTGAATTACAATTTGTTTAATTAAGATATTAATGTTTTGAGATTGCCAAATATTTCTTTTATTGTCATTGGATATGCATGTATATTTTATTGAGATTCAAATTTCCCTACTTAAAAATTATAAATAACAATTATACCATTGAATATTCTAAATTTTAAGAATAAATAAATGTTCAAATAAATTTCCATTAAATCTCTTATGTAGTTACAAACCATTTTAAATCTATTCTGCCAAAACTCAAAATAAACAAGGAATTAACATTAAATCAACTTAAACCCAAATCAAACATCCCTAACTGTAATGAGCAAGTTTTGTGTGAAACAATTTTATATATTTTTTTTAAATAATTATCACTTTTTCTATAAAACGTTATTACTTTCGCTATAAATTGTTATCATTTTTCATTTATACTATAAATTATTCATGAAATAGCATTATTATTTTGCATTAGTTGAGTACTTTTTATTATAGAAGGTACACTTTTTATCCGTCTCATATAAGCCCTTACATAAAACTGTCTCATACAAGTCTGTGCCAAGTGTAATATATAACATAAATCACTCAACTTCACATAACTAACTATGTGAATCCGATTTACACAAGTATTTGTATTTATTATGAAAAGTAGATAGTGTACAAATGGATGTATGGTGTACCCTTCTAAGAAGAGATTCTCATCAAAATACCAAGGGTTACTTTTTAAGAATACATCGGATTGCTCTATTCGGAATAGTACATTGACAATATTAAGGAGTAATCCTGCCTCTATCGCTAAACCGATATGCTAGTTTTTGTGTTTTACTCATTCCGTCTCGTTTCAATCTATATATTTATTTTTTGTGCAAAGATTAAGGAATATAGTATTTTAATGTATAGTGGGTTGAAAGATATAAAATTTAATTAAAAGTGGATAGTTGTAATAGTGTTGTGTGTTGGGACCATGTAGATGTATTAATTGTTTGTGTGTACGTCTCACCTACCAAAAATGAAAATTTAAAGATTGAAATACAATGCCCAAATTAGAATTATATATGTAAATATTAAAATAGGACGGAGGGGGTAGTATTTATCATTATATTATTTTTTGCCTTTCAAATACTCCCTCTGTCCCGAGCATTTTGCCATTTAAATTTGTTTCAAGGTAAGATTTACGTTTCTCTCTTAGTCATGTGGGACCTACACAAAATTATTAATATATCTTTATGGACTCTCATACAATAATAATACAACTACTCACTGCACTTTAAAATATTATATCCATTAATTCACTGTATTTTAAAATTATATCTTTTAATCTACATGCAAAAAGTAAATATAAATGTCTCGGTACGAAGGGGGTATAAGACAAATATTTGGGTAAAGTCATCTCACAGTCACAGTGCATCCTTTTGGGGAGGTTACTCATTAGAATATTGATCATTACCCTTTAAAATACTTCCTCCATCCCACCATGAGACCTTACATATTATCATTTTGGGTGTCCCACCTAAAGGTTTACATTTCTTTTTTTGGTTAATGTGAGTCCCACATATAAAAATTAATACCCTTAAAACTTGTACAATTACATAATTTGTCATCAATTTAAAATAAAGTTGGGATAAAAAAGGTAAAATACCATTATAATTTACTCACTATACATTAAAATATTATATTCCCTCTGTCCCTTTGATACCTATTTATTTTTTTATTTTGATCCGTCCCTATATAAAATATCCTTTTTCTTTTTGGCTTGATGAGACCCACAAAATAATATTTCCTTCATCCCGGACTTGTATTCGCCGACACTTTAGATACGGAGTTTAAGAAAAGTTACTTTTTAACCAACTTTATTGACTTTTTAGGGGTACGTGGTATTTTTAGATAATAAATAAATTATAAAGTATGTTATGTGTGTTAGGTGTGAGTGGTATTTTTTAAATTAAGATAACTTTTGAGGTTATTGGTTAATGTGAAATTTTCTTTTTTTGGTGGTGAAGATAAGTGTGGGACGGACGAAAACGAAAAGTATGAACATAAGTGTGGGATGGAGAAAGTATTATTTTTACTCAACACACTACACATAGGACTCACACTTAATACTAATACAGCTATCCAGTATACATTAAAATATTATATCCCTCAATCCAGTACTACACATTAAATTATTATACTACATAATTGATGCAACGAGAGCGTATTAAAGGATATCATATGTAGAACGAACTCTATAATCCGTTGATTCCTAAATAATACCGAAAAATAGACTACTCAAATACGTTGATTCATAAGAATACAGTAGAAGAGGTCATTTTCCATTAAACCAATTCAACTCCCCTAATACATAAGAAGACCACCTATTTATAGGTGATATCAAGATCTATCACATTAATGACAATTATGAATAAAATGAAACAATCAAAATTTATTATACTAATTATATTTTATATCTCCATCAAATCTCCATCAATAATCCACGTACAAAAAGTAAATGGTCACCTATCAGCGGAACAAATAGAGTATTTCTTAATCTCCATGCAAAAAATAATGTAAACCTTCGGACGGGATGAAGTGAGTAGTACATAAGGTTACTCAACTTGAAAGAGTTTATTAACAATAATGATTATTCTTAATACTAAAGAGTAATCCTTCATTGTTCTAAAAGTAACCATTCATTCATTGTACTAAATAGTAACTCAATCCCACTGTAAACCAGTTGCACATTAGTTTTTGTGTTAATAAAAAGTTATGCTTTGATTAATAAAAAATGATAGTAGTGCAAAGATCATCTCCAAAATCCTGACTGGCAGATAAAAAAAGATGGCTCCCTCAGATAATTGATGAAGCTCAGAGTGGATTTGTAAAGGGTAGAAGATTGCGAGATAGTGTGCTCTTAAACCAGGAAATTTTTCTTCGGTATGAATGTAGAGCCTCTAACATCTCTCCAATATTGGCAGTTAAAGTGGATATCAAGAAATCATATGATACAGTTGATTGATAGTTCCTTCTATCTCTTCTCCGGCAATTAAGGTTCCCCCAAATGTTCATCACATGGATTCAGCAGTGTGTTACTACTGCATCCTATTCACTGATCATCAATGGTCATCCGGAGTAGAGCTGTCAAAATAGGTTGGTGGGGCGGTTTGACCCACAACCCACCCTTCAATGAGCCCAAGTGGGGGCGGGCCACTTATGGGGCGGGTCATTGGTGGGGCGGGCCACTCGCGGGGCGGATTAGTTGCGGGTTGGCCCACTTTCCTCTTTTTTTTTTAATAAAATTTTTATGACGTTTCACATTAACTTTTATACCCTTAAAAAATATATTTTAAACTCTAATAATAAACATTAAATTAGGGTATGTATTTTTCTTTTTGTGTCCACCAGTTTCATGTGGATAATATTTTGATTTTTCAATTTTTGATATTTTTCGATATTATTTGATTTTTCGATTTTCCATGTCTCCTATGATTTTAATGATGATAGAAAATGAACTATTAGTTCACACAATTATGTAAACTCGATTCATACAAATGTTTACCATATAAAAAATATGAAAAAAATTTATTATTATTTTTTAAATGAATTATATAAAACTATATTTAAATATATTATTTTGGAATATATATGTTCTATTATTTTAAAATATTTAATGTCAATTTTATTATTTTAATTACAATTAAATACATTTTTCGGTATCGTTCGGTAAATCGATATTTTTTCGGTATGTCAATTTTTCAATGTGAAAAGATTTGCCAAAATATCGATATTAATAAATATTTATCAAAAAATCGATATCGATATCGATATAAATTCGGTACGATATCGAATTTAATTTATCTAAATATCGATTTTTCAGAATATCGAAATTTTGGTATCAATATCGATAGGGATTGGGGTTGTGAGAGTGGGGTGGGGTGGGGGGTGGTGAGTGTGAGGGTGGGGTAAGAGGAGAATTGAAAATAGTGAGTTGATGGTGGGTTAGTGGGTTGGGGCGGGTTAACCCACAACCCACTTGTCGGTGGGTTTGTGTGGGGCGGGCTTTTTTTGGGGCGGGTCACTGTGGGGTAGGCTATTTTTGGGTCAGGTTACTTGCGGGTTTTAGTGGGGCGGGGCGGGGCGGGGCGGGGCGGGTTGTCCCATTTGTTCAACTCAAATTGACAGTTCTAATCCGAAGGGATACTTTAAAGGAAAAAAGAAGATTGAGGCAAGGAGATCCAATCTCTTCATTACTCTTTGTTATTTGTATGGAGAAACAAAGTCACTCACATGATATTTGCTCATGATCTACTGATTCTTGGTCATGGCGACCTGAACTTGGTTGTGGCTATCAAAATAGTGCTTGAGAGGATTGGTCATGTTTTAGAATTAATGTTGAACAACCAAAAGTTTAATATGTTTACGGTGGGTATCCTACCAAATACACTGAATCGGATCAAGAGAATTATTCCTCACTACTATAAATATGTGAATAGATATCAGTTCATAGATATCGATGATTTATAAAACTGATATATATTAACTTACTACTGATATCTATTTAACCAACGTTATCTATTATGTTTGGATTATTCTAATAAATATCAGTGATTGACTTAATGATATCTTTTAGTGACATTTATACACGATATAGATATTGATTATCATAACCAATATCTTTTCACTGATATTAATTTAATATAATAATATATATTTTTTAAATAAATTAAATTAAAAAACATCAAACACGTTTTTTTTTTTCAAAGACAAAAATCGTATAGCACTTATACTCCAACCGATTCCTCAATCTTAATTTAAAGAAAAAAAACCAAGTTCAGATCCAAAAATCAAACACCACTTGTACCAAAATTCAATGTGGAACCCTAATTCCAAAAATTATGTGAGCGATAGAGAGTTCTTCCCGAAATCGTGAGTTCTTCCCAAAATCGACGAAGAACCTGCCACCCCCTCTCGCCGCCGGTCGTACTCTTGCCTCTGCTCCCAACACCACCTGCTCCCGGCGAGCCCAACACGTCGCGACGCCACCTCCTCCGCTCGCGGCCCACCCACCCGTTCGCGACAATACCCAGCCGCACTCCTGCCTCCGCTCCGACACCAATTGCTCCCGGAGAGCCCCAATCCATCGCGACGCCACCTCCCATCCATTTGCGACAATACCCCTCCGGACTCCGTGAACTGTTGCGCTGCTGGTGCTTCTGCCTCTTCAATTCGGTATTGTTCTTTGAACCTTACAGCATCAAGTCATAGTTCCACATAGTCTGTCGATTTAATTAGAGATTCCATAGCTGATATTTTTGTAGTTGCTATGTTGTTTCAAGATGCATCATGGACACTAAGAAAAAAAAACACGAAAGAAATAGCAGACACGAATATAGCTTGATCTGTGTACATAAGCTTTAATTTGGCTTTAGACGGCTAAAATGAGTGGTGTTTTGCAGGAGGAGTGCGAAACTGGAGACGAGATAGGGAAGCTGGTCGAATGCCATCACGTTTATCACATCGTGTGCTTAAATCAGTGGTTACGGCTCAAGGACTGGTGCCCCATTTTCAAGACTACTGCTTAAGGTGACTTCACCTTTAGTATTTGCCTTGTTTTTTCTTTTCTTTTTTCTTTTCCGTGTCACATTTCCTTCAGTAGAGTTTTCTGTTAGCCCTGTCTCCATTTTAGTATTTTTAATGCTTTGAGCCTCATCTTGAACTTCTAGATTCTCCTTCAGCAATGTTATGTTATGTAATGGTTAGGTATTAACAATGCTTTGAACTTTACCTTTTAATGTTGCAGAGCTTATGTTATGTTTCTATTGACTATGAAGCTTAACTATTCAAAGACACACAATCGTCTTTTGCAGTTTCATCCAGTTGGTTTATACTTTCAAGGGAGCGATTTCAGACAGGAGAGATATTTTTTTAGCACACAATAATTTTATTGAATTATGAAACATGGAAAGAAGATGAGATGACTGATTATGGAACCCACGTTCTTCTTCACTTCAAAGTTGTATGAACTTCCTCAATAGTGTCTACTACTACCTATTAGTCAGGATTTTCTATTATCTTTTCTTTAAAATTTCTTAAAATGTTTTGCAGAGGGCAAATGGACGTGTAAAGGTTAAAGCCTGCAATTATTGCTGCCTAAATAAAATATTGGAAGCTTTAAAGTAAATGTGAATTAGATTACTACACCTGATGATCTGTTGATCTAAATCACTTGGATATAGACTAGACTTGTGGAGATGTGGATGTACATCCATCAGGTACACCTTAGTAAACCTAAAATAAATATTTATTTTTCTGATTTTTTTTGAAGAAGTTGTTATAACAATAAAATATACTCAACATGATGGATTATGGAAATAGAATTAAAAATTAAGATATCAACTTATGAACCAGAATCTTTAGATGCACGAAGCTATAAAAATATGTAATGATTACTCTCTAACAACTTGAGTTTATAGACAAATGATGTGGACACTCGACATGGTATTAGAGAGAATATTAACATCATAAGGAATTTGGTTTGGAATTCATCATTCCATTTATAAAATGTAGCAGACTTAAATAAAAAGTGATTTTCTTGCACATGAGGGCATGTTAATCTTATTAAAATATTAACAATTTTTTGAAAACTTTTAAGGGTAATGCAATAGGTTATATCTCTTACCTTGTTAGTTGGTATAAAATATTATACTGCGTTGGTCTTTAATTTTCATCTTTCTGATGAATAGCGTATCCATCGTGGGCTTGGGTTATCTGCCCTTAAGGCTGAGTTATAAGAGTATTCCATGAATAAATTTCAAATGACTGAATATATGTTTTTCAAATAATTAAAATCATTCTAAATAACATAAAATTGAAGTTGAGAATTATTCAGTCTATCCAAGCAATGTCGATGTATTTGTTATATCAATTTGAAACTACGGTTCAAATATGTTAAAAATGAAAACAAAATTATTTGGTTTCCAATTTGACTATGTCTTTTTTTGGACTATTTTGAAGTATCAGCAACTTCAGATGGCAGCTCCTCCTTCCAGAGCTCTTGTAAGTGATTAAACCTTGAAATTTTATAGCTTAATATCCCGTCTTATGGACTTTTATGTTTGTTTTAGGGTGCAAATGCGGGGACAAGCTCTGTTCTTCCCACAGGAGTTCCCGGTGGTGAAAGGCTGCAAGTTATTTTCAGTATATTTATCATTTACATATAATCGTGAAGCTATGGACATATATACTTCCATTTCTGAAAAATGCCTGAACTTAGAATTAATATTGTATTTAGTGTACACTCAATTCTTTTTTTAAAAGTATTTTTTGAGTTTTCAATACTTTCAGACTTGTACTTCTTTGAGTGCAGGTTATGCATCTTGATCCCGAAAAAGAAATGGCGTCTCAGTGTGTTTGTTAGGATGGAAAAATAAGAAAGAAAAGAAAAAGAGAAAATCAAACGGTAAATACCGTTTGCCCAATCAAACGGAAAACTCCGTTTGCCCAATAGCCTCCAGGCTCCTTAATCCAATAATATTCTTGATATGAATACATAAACCCTAATCACACCTTAAATAATATTACTCACTAATACCAGAAAGGAAAGAAACCAAACCCTAAGGGCCTTAAACCTAGCCCACGAACCATGCCCAAAACATTATTATAATTAAATATAAAATAAATAAGAGCAGCCCACGGAAGTGGACCCAAGCCCGCCCCCGTCGACCGTGAACCCTATTTTGCTTCATAACAATTCCATCCTCCTTCGAAACAACCTTGTCCTCAAGGTTGATTGAATCAAGTAATTGCCATAGAGTAAACTTGAAATCCACACCCCTCCTCAAAAAGTTCTTCTTGTTCATCCATTAACTCTTTCCCCTTCACCTCGCAATATTCAAACAGTTTGAGGTTCAACTCTTCATCCTCATCAGCCAACAACAACAACATTCTCATTTGTTTGAATGGGTAGTCATGCCAAGGTGTAAAGGATTTCATACCCCTAAAGCACAACTCTTTCGCTCTAAAGTCCTCCAAGGCTCTCGATGGAAGATGAGTAAATCCGGAATAAGCAGTAGACTGCCCAGACAGCCCCATATTTTTCCTGGACAGCCCTGAATTCATCTCCGAGGGATCTGCAGTTGGCTTAGAGAAACTGCAGGTTGACCCTTGTGCACTGCTACCCCCTACAGGCAGCCTTGAACCACCAATAGGGTCAGATCCATTGAAGGACGGAAGTTGCACCGAACATATTTGCAGTTGAGGGTGAATCGCCGACGGTAGAGTCACCGTTTCAGTCTCCGTAGTGGAACATATTTGCAGTTGAGGGTGAATCGCCGGCGGTAGAGTCACCGTTTCAGTCTCCGTAGTGGCGACATCCTCACGACGCAAATCTGCAGTTGATTGTTGCGATCCCGAGAGTTTCAGAATCTCCTTCGAAAGTTCACCCATATTAGCCCAAATTTCAGCTATCGCCTTCTTCATCTCCGCCCGATTAGCCTCGAGTTTATCGAATATCTCTCTAGTGGAACGGGTCATTGACATGTCGACGGGAACGGGATCCGGCAGGTCGGACCAATTGTTAGGATGGAAAAATAAGAAAGAAAAGAAAAAGAGAAAATCAAACGGTAAATACCGTTTGCCCAATCAAACGGAAAACTCCGTTTGCCCAATAGCCTCCAGGCTCCTTAATCCAATAATATTCTTGATATGAATACATAAACCCTAATCACACCTTAAATAATATTACTCACTAATACCAGAAAGGAAAGAAACCAAACCCTAAGGGCCTTAAACCTAGCCCACGAACCATGCCCAAAACATTATTATAATTAAATATAAAATAAATAAGAGCAGCCCACGGAAGTGGACCCAAGCCCGCCCCCGTCGACCGTGAACCCTATTTTGCTTCATAACAGTGTTGTGTTGCTTGGAAAGTTCATTGCTGTTCGTGAACCTAATATTAGATACCTTGGCTTGGTGAGTTTTTTTTTAACAGTGAAATTTAAATTTTATCACCTGGCAACTTTACATTCATTCTATTAAATCATCCAACTTTATATCATTCAAATTCTTGGAGATATAGGAGCAAGTGTTCAGCAAAAATATAGTCATTTTAAATAAATACTTTGCCAGAACTGGTCTCTGCATATGTCATTTTTTTTAAAAATAAATCTTATAATAGCTTTCAGTTAATACGTGCAATTGTTATCTTGAATCACACTTTTTTAACAATGTTTTGGTAATATACATACAAGGCCTGCACTTCCAATTCTTGGACAACTTATTCACTCAACTGATGAAGAAGTCTTGACTAATGCATGTTGGGCTTTACCTTACCTCTATGATGGAACCAATGATAAAATTCAAGTTGTGATTGACTCTGGAGTATGCACTCGTCTAGATGAATTATTGTGTTAGCATCTATACACAGATACAGTTGATTAAGCTCTCTTATTTTAATGAATTATTTTCTATCTAATGATAAATGTAATAATCTGAATGTTTCAGACATCCATTACCATCTGTTATCCTTGCTCTTTGGACTGTTGGAAATATTGTCACTAGAGATGATATACAAACTCAGGTATGATTTGGGATGTGCCATGTTATGTTATTTTTGTTCATTTATGATAGATGCTTTTATGTTGAGATTTTTGTTGGCGTGAGTAGAACTGACGAGAATAAATCAACCAAAATCATAAGAAACATTTGATGTGATCTACCTTGATTTATTTTTCTCATGTAAGGCATAGATCATACCCTTTTTAGTATGCAAAACCTTAATATTGTTCCTGCACTAACTTCTGGATTTGGTTATGTTTTTAGCAAATGAGATGCAATGAATTTTAAGATGTATTGAACCAAAATGATTAAATTCTCTAAGACCTTCGCTGTTGTAATTTATTTTTTTTTAATCTAGGGAGTGTTAATGTGTCATAGAGACTTATCCTTGATGATGGCTGGTTAAGATGTTTTTATTATATTTTGACTACACTGTTGGTTGCGCAATCATAAGAAAATGTGCTTGCTTATGAATTGAGTTTCAGGACTTGGCACTTCATACCTTTACCCAGATCATCTTACCTGTAGATACTTCATATTTATTCTACATTCTTCTATGTATTATCTATCATTACACATTTAAATTGGATTTTCTTTTCCAGCACATCATAAACTATAATTCATTATCTTGCCTCTTGAACCCCGTGTTTCTTATACCAACCTGGGAGGACATCCAAGAATTAGAAGATTGCAGCTTTTAGGATGCTCTCTACTTCCTTGAGCATTGTAGCTTACCACAATATTATGCTTTTTTCGGAAAGCTATCCCAAATCTCAATAAAATTATCATTTCTTTATTTTGTGACTAAGTATAAATTTTCATTTGACTGTTTCTTCTAGCCAGTATGAGATATGTGAATGTATGAAGTTTTAATTTCAAATATTTTAATAAGCATATGGCTTGTATGCCCAATTGTTTGATGCAATTTTCTTGGTAGATGTATGGTTTTTATATGTTTTGGATTTTGATCTTTTATGATTATGCCAAGTATATAAATGATGAAGGTGGAGATTGTCTTAATTGCTGAGTTCTTTCTCCCCAAGTCTGTCATTGTAATCATCATATTATACACTATTTCTACCTACTGATAAGTTTCTTGAGTACTTTACTTTGCTCCTTTATTCACTTATTATATAGATCATGTTAAATCTGATAGCGACAAATTAACAAGTTAGGAGAGAGACCAATCCTGCAGTGTTTTACTTCGTATGATTGATTGCATGGTGGTTTATGAGAGAGAATATTGATGTGTTCTTAACAGAAATGCTCAGAGAAGCAATCCCTTGGTTAGTTTAAGACAGTGACTTGGAAAATTACTCATTATGGCTATCATTTCCTCATAATATATTGTGAGGAAGAGAGTAAAAATCTTTTGAGGCCAGTTTGGATGCTTATTGAGTGAATTCTAGTGTGTATTTGTGTGCTTATTGAGTGAATTCTAGTGTGTATTTGTGTTATTTCACATGAAGGATTAAACTGGATTCTTTCCACTTGTTGGTTTCAGTTAGAGGGCTTTAATGAGGTTTTGTTAGAAGTTTTTACTTATAGAAAAGCAAATATATTTTTGCTCAAGATTCAGACAAAGTTGAAGTAGTGGATAGGTGGGTTAAGGTTTTTGGCTATATTAATTTTGTGAGTTTTATTCATCTTCTGCTTAGTTCTCAAAGAAAAAAAATCATGTTTTCTGTTCTTATTTTCCAATTCAAGCTGTGTGTATTTGAGGAAGCTAGCAACTCTTCTGGCCCTAGGTTTCAAGATTTTGGCAGCACCCTAAATTCAATGCTACATAATTCATCCATGCCAAATCAGCAACTCGAGAAAACCAAGAAGAAGAAGAACCTCCTTGGAAATCCAGGTTCTTCACCACTTTGGTATTCTGAACTTACTATGCATAGGTGTAGATTGCATGAGTCTGGTTGATGTAACTAATTAGGTAGTGCTTTATCTTGACTCTAGCTTTTAAAATATGATATGGTTGGTGTTAGAATATTTGAAAAAATAAGTTTCTTTCCTACATACATATATGTCTAACTGTTTTTTCTTATTATCTTATACATGAAATGCATTTGAGGTGTCAGTTATATATTTAGAATTTTCGTTTTTCATTATTAGACTTAGGAATTCGCGCAAGAGTTACACACAAGATGAAATAAATGAAATGCGAAGGGGAGTAGTGGGCGGAATGTGTTCAAACATTCATAATTGTGTAGAATAAGGTATATATTTTTTAAGTATTTTATCTTAAAAATGTATTGAAACTACTTGGAATTATTTGTACGTAGTATTGGACACTGTGTTGCATGTTGGGCTATTAGTGTTGCATGTTGCAATTGTTTAAACCTATTGTATTACTGTTTGCTAGTGTTTATCTCTTAATACTGCTCTTATCAATAATGTTCCTTTTGGACAGGCTCTTGGACTTTTGTGTTATGCTATGAAGGTCTTGAGTACAAGTGCCAAGCTTGATAAGTAGGCTTTGAAATAAAGCATAAGAAGCTCATGGCTGCATTTGGACGAAAATTCTTTGGAGTCATTTCAGATTTGTTGCAAGGAAATGTTGACAATACTAGATTCAGTTTGTGAAATAAAGTTTGTGTATTTGGATTAATAGAAGGTTGAATATGAATATTAGTTGATTAATTAATGAAATATTTGTTGGTGTAGATGTGATTATTGGTGTCTTATATTTTTAATAAATACCAGGATTGTTATAAAATAAATAAATGTAAAAATATAAAATTATATAAAATAATTAAAAATTAAATCGAACAAAAGATATCGGTGAATTTTCAAAAGGATATCGGTGGTACATTGATATTTATACTATGAAAAGATATCAGTGATTCACCGATATCTATTTTTTATTATCTTTAATATCACTTTATGGATATTGGTGAATGTTTAATAGATATGGGTGTTTCACCGATATCTATTTAGGAGACCTTTAATAACACCTCCATTAATAACGGTGGATTATTGAATAGATATCGGTGAATTACCGATATTTAATGATATAATAGATATCGGTGAAACACCGATATCTATTTAGGGGACCTTTAATAACACCTCCATTAATAACGATTGATTATTGAATAGATATCGGTGAATCACCGATATCTAATGATATAATAGATATCGGTGATTCACCGATATCTATTTAGGAGACCTTTAATAACACCTCCATTAATAACGGTGGAATATTGAATAGATATCGGTGATTCACCGATATCTATTCACAAAATAGATATCGGTGTTTCATCGATATCTATTTATGGACCTTTAATAATATCTCCATTAATGACGGCAGAAATACTGAATAGATATCGGTGAATCACCGATATCTATTCACAGTTTTCTAGTAGTGCCTTATCCAGTTGGGGAACTTCCTTTTAAATATCCGAGTATTCCGGCTGACGGCAAAAGATTAGGAGCACAGAGGTTCCACCCACTGGTGAGCAGTATCACATGCTTGATATCTACATGGTCTTCAAAATTACTCTCGTTTGCGGGAAGATTGGAACTGATTTCAGGAGTATATGGTATTCTCACTTTTTGGTTCCCCATGATCAAAGTTCCGATGGTAGTATTGAATAGAGTGGAAAGAATAATCAGGCAATTCTTATGGGGATCACCATACAATCTGGTAGGATATGTAGTTACTCCTAAAGAGGTAGGAGGACTAGTACTCAAGCATTTAAATGATTGAATGTAGAAATCCAGAAATAAGCAGACTCATGTGGGTACGTTGGATACATTTCATTTACCTAAAGAACATACCCTTAATCAACTACGTCCCAGGTCAGCACTCCTCATTTATTTAGAGATACATTATGAAGATCAAGGACAGTTGATAGCTATAGCCGGAGGTCTACAACAGTGGTGGGATATTCTGGAGAGATTTGTGAGGCAAGGTGAGTTCAAGAGTAGCATCATGTACAAAAGACTGAGAAGAAGAGATGGCAAATAAATCTTTTATATTTAGAAACATTTGGCATAAGGACATCCTGAGGAAACATAGTATCAGAATGTGGCTAGTACACAAGTAGAGACTACTAACAAAAGATAGGATAAGGGGAGATTTGGAGGATAGACATTGTGGGTTCTGTTAAGGGAATGTTGAGACACAAACACCTTTTCTTTGATTCCCCATTCATAGTTCAGTTGTGGATACTGGTTAGACAATGGTTGGGATGGACAACACGGTTCAACACCTTAGCTGCGGCCTAAGATAAATCTTCAGGGATACTAAGAGGCACCCAAAATCTCGTAAGTTACTCCTTATTGCATTGAAATTGCAGTCACAGACAACCAGATTTGGATGGAAAGAAATAAGAAACAATTTGGAAGGGAGATGACACCTTTGCAAGTCTTTGCAGAAAAAATCAAATTCCAAATTGTTAATTTGTATCTCAACTATAGGGTAGAGTAATCTTTATTTTACCTAGGTAGAGTGGTTTTTCTTCCATGCAGTGCAAGTATCTTATTATACTATGTAATCGATGGTTCTGAATCTATAAAATTTACCATTTTCAGAATATAATACTCAAAGAAACAGTAGATTCCCGTCAGTTAACACGCCATGTATAATGAGCTGCCACGAAAAAATTTTCTTGGATTGTCTTCACAGTCAAATATTTTCAATGTATCCATTAGAGAGACCTCGAAATTAACAGAGCACAGGGACAGAAAAAACTATTGATGAAAATCTGATGAAGAAAACTATGATGAAGATGAATAGAGAGCAGAAAATATTTGAATCCAAATCTGAAGCACCATTGAGATGATGTGAAAGCTTCTCATAAATGAGATTGTGGTTTGGGTAGAGTTTTTTTCTGTAATGTTTATGTTCTACCCCAAGTCCAGTTTCAAAAATGTAACCACACATCCGTAAAATATTAAAAGGAAGGAATTCTAATGACCAAAAATGCTTGTTATCAATAATGTGATGTCACATGACTAATATTTGAAAAATATGTACTCATTCAAATTCTAACATATGGAGTAAACAATAACATTTAAAGTAGGTAAAGTAGATTTTTGTGATTGCATTTAAAAATGCAAATACTAGTAATGGGTTTCTGAGAAAATTTATCAACGTTTTCGATCTATTTGCACTGAAAAATATACGTAATGTTAATAGAACACTGAACACCATATCTAGCAAGACAAAATGAATTGAAAAACAAAAGTCAAATATCTCGTACTATAAATTGACATGTTTTAATATAATATTGAATTCATGTAAAAGTATGTCTTGTGCAGCGCCCAGCTATTTGTACCTCAAATTTTCTAAAAGTACCTCATGAATAATTAGATTAAAAAGTTAGACATAAATACCCTTATTAAATTATATAATTAAGATTTCATAATTTGTTCGGTTGGAGTAACCGAACAATACACATTACGTTCGATTGGAGCACCCGTTCAATTGGAGCATCCGAACAATACATGGTGCGTTTTTATTATAGTACTTGAATGGTTCAACATTTTTCAGTTGTGTTAGTCGAGCACACTAGATAATTCTGTTGAGATTGTTGAACAAAAGTGGTCTTCTTGTCTTCACCAAATGAAGTAAGCACGTCAAATGCAGCTCTCAACCATGTCATCTCTCATTAGAAGTTAATAAAGTGTAGTGTTGTTAGTTCGAGTGTCAATAATATACCCGAAAGATCATTCCTATCACCTTCAGTACATCAAAATAACCCCACATTTTCAAAGGTATGTAAATTAGTGGTTACACTTGAAAAATTATAAAGATTCCCAAAATTAGGATGGTGTACCATAAAGGAACTCTAGTCCCAGTCCCAACGCCAACTAAGAAGAAATACTAGTGGACTAATTACTCAAGGTGATGGTTCTTATCATAATCAGATATGTGATTATGGAATAGAAGTAATAGTAGACCATTTACTTGAAGTGATGATTCTCATCATAATCATGATCATGAAACAAAAGTTTTGGTAGTAGAGATATGATTGCTTCGAGGCTGTTTTAAGGAAGACTTGTAAATGCACCTTTCATTCCACCTCATCCACTTGTGCCTACACCTATAGTTGTACTTGTAGGCTCAGGTCCTATGACTTACACAAGTAAAATTGTGCTTCGAGGTACATCCTATTTGCTAATAAAGCTAATAATTTGATACAGAGTGAAGAATTGCAAGCAGTTTATATTCCTGGACATAAATTCATTTTAAGTCGTGCTTTTATGCGATGACTAATCCTCACTTACCATGAAAATAGACAACAAGCCCCAATATTATTTTAAGTACTATTTCTGATCTTGTTTTAAGGTATAAGCTTGTAATCTAAACTAAAACCAAACGATATGTTGTGTTCGACTATGAAAATCGAACAATGTTGAACTGTTTGATTACTTCAATCAAAAGTAGCATTGTTCGGTAATTTCAACCGAACATATCACACAATCTTAATTATATAAGTTTCATAAGCGTATTTATGTCTTAAGATTTTAATGCAAATTTTTATGGGATACGTTTAATAAATTTTGGGGTATGGATAGCTGGTCCATAATATATACTCCCTCCGTCCGCTATTAACGTATTCATTTGTTTTTTGCACATAGATTAAGAAGTATTATTATTTTATATAAATTGGGTAGTTATATTAGTTGTGAGTGTTTGGTAGGTGTGGGACCCTTTTACTAATAAGAGAAAATTGATACCTTTGTAGTGGACGACCAAAATGGTAAAATTGGTACCTTATCAGCGGACGGATGGAGTATTACTCATCTCAATAGGAATGTGAAAATTTTACACATAACAAAATTTGAACACGAGTAATAACTTTATTTAGAAGAGTACAAGTTCACTAATAAACTAAGTAATATTTTATGCTACTAAATAGTAAAATCCGGGTGAAAGTATACCTAGGTTCAAGGATCAATTTGTTTTCATATAAAGTGTATTGCGAAGTTATAAGGTGATTACATGAAATGAAAGAGAATAGTGGATACAGAATACGGGTTAATTATCTTTAGATTTTCACAAGTGCGGTGTGTTGTTGATTTTGAATAGTCTTCTAATGAAACTGAAGAGTAAAATCACGCATCCATTTTTTAGCCTCAATATGTTTACCTAATTGGTTTTACTTAACCATTTTCCTTGGCTCTTATTTCGTTCTTGTCTTTATTTTAATTGCTATATCATTCATCATGATTTAATATTATATATTACATAATGATTTAATATTATATATGGCCAGTTTAGATGTTCTTCCAATTTTAAAGATCAAAATCAAATTATCTTTATATCAGCTATTCCGTACATTCTCATTGATTCAACCAAAGAAAGGGAATGGTGGAGAGAGGATCCTCTCCCGTAACGGGAGTCAATTTGCTCTCACTACAGTGAGAGCAAATTGACTCCGGAGAGGATCCACATCCAAGAATGGTGAGATTGGAGGGCTTTGACTTATCCAATCACGATAATGTAGAACTGATGGAAGCTTGTGAACCTGCATTCTACTTTTCCTAATTCTTTTGTGACAAAGTATTCTTTACACTGAATTCTTGTTGCACTCTAATATTTTATGTCCTATTTAATCTTAGAATTAAATATTTATTTTTGGTGTTTAGAATATTTATACAGTGAGAGCAAATTGACTCCCGTTACGGGAGAGGATCCACATCCAAGAATGGTGAGATTGGAGGGCTTTGACTTATCCAATCACGTTAATGTAGAACTGATGGAAGCTTGTGAACCTGCATTCTACTTTTCCTAATTCTTTTGTGACAAAATATTCTTTACACTGAATTCTTGTTGCACTCTAATATTTTATGTCCTATTTAATCTTAGAATTAAATATTTATTTTTAGTGTTTAGAATATTTATTTATGAGTAAAATTATGTTTCAATCTATAAATGAAGAGAGTTTACCACCCACTCTTATTCATGAGACTAGCTCTCCTTTCACTTATCATTCACAAGGATCTTCTGCGTCTGGTTGATTTCTAATTTTTAAAACTTTCATCCCAACGTATCTCACAGGGATTCCCCCCATTTTCTCTTCAACTACGATGTCTATCTTGATTACAAAGAACTGAAAATAACAAACACAAGATCCATCAACCTTCGACTTGGGAAGAGAAAAGTTTATTGATAACATCTATAGCAGCTATATGAGTTGCAGGGAACACCAGCCGCAACAAGGGAACAGACGAGCGCATGTTAGAGCGTTTAATCTTCTCCCTGGCTCTTTTAATGTCAAGCAGAGATGG
Organism: Pogostemon cablin; assembly: GCA_023678885.1. NCBI lineage: Eukaryota > Viridiplantae > Streptophyta > Magnoliopsida > Lamiales > Lamiaceae > Pogostemon > Pogostemon cablin. Next base: position 15,793,809 of record CM042979.1, read on the forward strand.
CATGTTGTACCATCGGAAGTACCAAGCAAGAATAATCCTCGACCTCGTATGCTCTGAAGGCCAATCACCTGAGAGAATATAATCTTGGATATCTATTTTTAAGTCCAGTGAGCAGTTTAGAAGGTCTTCCACTCGCTTCTGCAGTGAGCCCAAAAAAGCCGATTGCACGATTTCCCCTCTGGAACTGGCTGATAATCTTCCATTAGTGAGAGCTTCATTATAGGCTAGAGCAATCTGTGGCCAGATAATATTAAATTAAAATGTCAAATGGAGTTGCAAAAGAAGCTTATACTAAACGGTTCTTTCTACAGAAGCATTAACAAGAGTATTTCGCAATTATCTATTGACGTAAAATTGTTAGAATGAACATTCTCCGAGAAAGTTCCCTAGAAATGTTCTGTCACAAGATGCTTATAGTTACATTTTTCAAAAGTTCAATAAAGAAAAGAGTGAAAATTTTATACATGCTACTCACAATAGCGACGAAAGATGCAAAAAGTTGGAATTGAAGGAAACATGTGGCTAAGCACGGGAACATTTACAGGCATCAACATTTATCAGAATCCTAAGATATTTCCACTCAAAACCCTTGTAGAAGGTCCAAAAAGTAATTACTTTACTAGGAATATAATAAGATCCAGACTTTTACCTTCAAACTTAAAATACCATACTAGGAACATAACAAGATTCAAACTTTTACCTTCAAACTCGAAACGGAAAGCGAGTCGCCAGAAATGCAAGTGCCATTAACAACCGAAGCCACCATGTAACCAATCGTGGCATATAACGACAGATAAACCTGCATAATTAAGATTTTTTGTGTTTGACTAGGCTTAATGATAAATGACAACCCAAAAACTGATGGGCAGGGATTGAGACAAACTACACAAAAAACTTACAGACGTGTGTGTATATGATTTTCATAAGGAACCCACTATTGGGTTTCTTATGAAGATAAGTGATAGAGTAAAGAGCAGTTATATTATAAAAGAAAGGAAATATGATAAATAGGAACGTAAGAATACGATTCCTCCCGGGATGACTCCCGTCAGCCAAAGCTGCCCAAGTACTAGAATAAGATAGATTAATCGATGCCCCTTCCCTTTCCCTCTATGCACTAATATATAGATCTTTTATTCAATGGCTTATTTATTAGTAGCCTGATTATTTGCATTTGCCTCTTATTCTTCCCTACAAATAAGCTCTTTATTTATTCCTCCTTAATTGACTCTATCAATTCTTCCCCCGTTGGAAACAGCATTGTCCGCAATGCTGGCCATGAGAATCTGAAACGTCCATCCAAGTAGCCTCTTCTTCATCTTCTCTACCCCCTTCTACTTCTTCCTCACCTGCAATTAACAATTGGAGAGATTTTTCCTTACAACGATGTTGTGGATGAAAACGCTCCTTGCACTTGAAACAGAGGCCACGAGCTCTGAGGTCCAGGACTTCAGCGTTGGACATCTGCTTCATCCCTCTGCTTCTGTCGTTTGTAGGGTTGGGCTTGCTTTCATCGCTGGAAGTTATAAGAGGCTGATGAGTTTTGCGCCAAGAAGTCGGGCTTTCTCCCATCCTATCGATGGGCTCAAAACTTGGGCCTTCCCCATACTTGGATGTATAATGGGCATTCTGTCTATCAGGTGGTTTTAAGTGTATTTCTTTATTTGGGCCTGGCCCGCTTGCCCATTGTCCTCCCACAAAAACAGGTCGCGTGTTGCTCCCGGATATGCTTTGAATTTCTTGTTCGATCTCTCTGGACAGATTCATGGTGTCAAAGACGTCAACAGCATCTTTCGATCTAATTCGGACTCGGATCTCCGATCGCAACCCGTTGAGAAAGAGGCCCAAACTCTGAGTCTCCGTAATTCGAGGAACGAGGGCCATTCGGGCAGCGAACTCATCAATATATTCATCCACACTTCCCGTCTGTTTCGTGGCGGCCAAGGCTTCGAAAGGGTTGACTAACGGGTTTCCTCCATACCTCCTTAGCACTTCGAATGACAGTTGGTTCCAAGTCATGTTTGGCGAACGATCAGTCAACCATCGAACCCAATGTAAGGCTGAACCTTCCATACAAACAGTAGCCAATTCCACCTTTAACTCGTCACGTGTGCCTTGGATTTGAAAATATCTCTCTGCACGGGTGATCCACGCCACGGGATCATCCCCATCAAAATTGGGCAACTCAACCCGTTTGGCAGTGAGTTGGAAGTCATTAGTGGAATTATTCCGGCCCGGAACAAACTCCTGAAGCGGAATGCGGGCGCTGGTTTCTCCAATATCACTGGTTTGGCGATCCTCACCACTGTCCTCGATTCTCTTGTTCTTCATAAGTGAGGAAAGCATCTCTTCAATTTTGTCCAGTTTCTCCAGCTTCTTTTGTTGATTGTCTAACTGCTTCTGTTGAAAGGCCATGGTTTCGGTGATCATCTCGAGGCTCTTCTCCATCATTTCCATACGAGTCTCCATTCGTGTTTGGGGCATCCGGCAGGTCGGACCAAATTGATAGAGTAAAGAGCAGTTATATTATAAAAGAAAGGAAATATGATAAATAGGAACGTAAGAATACGATTCCTCCCGGGATGACTCCCGTCAGCCAAAGCTGCCCAAGTACTAGAATAAGATAGATTAATCGATGCCCCTTCCCTTTCCCTCTATGCACTAATATATAGATCTTTTATTCAATGGCTTATTTATTAATAGCCTGATTATTTGCATTTGCCTCTTATTCTTCCCTACAAATAAGCTCTTTATTTATTCCTCCTTAATTGACTCTATCAATAAGTATGTGTGGGTTCCTTATGAAGATAAGTATGTTGATATCGCTTACCACCTCCACAATTATCTTTCATGGTATCGGTTCTTTGACAAATTCTCCTGTGAGACGCTATTTAAGTGAGACGATTTGTGAGACGTGTTAAAATATGTCTATTATTTAGATAAAGTATGTTTAATGATTGTTAAAGTAGGTTTTCTAAATTATGCTAGATTATGCATTAAAGTATGTCAATAATAAATTATAATTGGCATACTTTAACTACAAATAAGCATATTTTATCTCTACAATAAGCATACTTTAATGATGGGTCGACCCGTCTCACAAATAACCCGTCTCACAATAGAGTTTCTCCGGTTCTTTTATGGTATTTGATCTATTTCCCAAATTTCCGGAATCTCCAAGCCCAATAGGCATTTGGCCCCGAATTTTTATGCATGTGTGTATTCACATATTAATACATAGTTGCATACATACAAATAGATATGGATGAGATTTCAAATGGTTACAGGATTTTTCACCATAGACGGTGCCACTTGATTGATGCGTCATTGCTGAAGTGGCACCAGTGGTGTGGGTGAGGATTCATTTTCTCAATATAGGCTAAACTTGGTTGTGACCATCTTATGAATGTGTTTCGTGGCACTAAATCATGCAAGAATGCTCATCAATCTAAGATCATCGTGCACTTTGCATATCATTAATCACATTCTCTCTACTATACAAATCACAACCATCCATTTTTATTCCAAGGGATAATATAAGTATAACCAATGGTCCAACCATGGCAACAAAAATGTTGTAACAATTAAAACTCTCACAAATGGACCTTTATCCAATAGTATATATACTTTTTCCTTTCAAACACAAGTCAAACTACTGCTACATAACGCTTAAAAATTGTTTAGGCTGTGATAATATAACAATTCAATCAATAAGACAAATTTAATATAGTGCAATTTATAGGAACATTTTGAGTTTTGTTGACAAGAAATCTCAGCATCCAGTTCTCCCATTTCCAATAATGTGATTACATCCACAAACATGAGATTACATTTTATCTTTTTATAATCTACATCACACATCACACATAAAATCTAAAATCTCAACTAATTCTGCATTGTCTCTAGGCACATAAGAGAATAATCATGCCATACCACCAAAGTGTTCAAACTTAAAAATAATATCCATGTTATTCCAAACAAAGTAATCAGGTACGTAGAAAATAAATTCATGCATTTAAATGATTACCTGTAACAATGCTGGTCTGTCTTTGCTCACACACTCATACAACACTTGCAGGCAGAATTCATGGAAGTCAAGATCCAATCTGAAAAAGATTTTGCATAAAATAATTGCAGAATTCAGGCATTATTTTAAGTGAAGATGCTCTAGTGACTGAAATTGAACACTATCATCCAATTCAATGCTAGAATAAATGTTCAAGATTACAGCAATGGCACTTCAAGCATGCCAATAGATCCTAGATTCAGATGCCTTTGTTGGAATTAATGGATGTACGTTAACAAAGTCAAAAGCATCTGATGCACAGAGAAACATGCAACACTATTCAGAAAGGTTATTGTTAACAAGAAATTTTTAGAAACACATAAGATTAGAGGCATTAATGCAAATCAATTAATGTCAAAAACAATGGCAAAGGTTTTAGAGAAATTGTTACACTAGACAAAGATAATTCTCCAACCAAGAATTCAAATAACAAAAATAGGAACTTATATATGGAGGTAATATCATAATTTTGTAGTATATATATTTAATCCATAATAATTTGAATTGATAATCAAATTAATATAATTGAAATACAAACTCGTTAGGGATGACAAAAGAAAACCAATATCAATAGATATTTTCTGTTAATGAAAGTAATGAACACATGGCATACAAGCAGTAGCACATATAAACAGCTTCTGTCACATCAAAATGGAATGAAAATGGATCCCACATGTTTTTTAATACATCAAGAACATTCTGAAATCCTAAATTTAATAATTTTAGCTGTTTTCATAAGCATTAGACTTGAACCAGGTAATGTACAGAAAATAAGTGGTTCATAACTGAATGGCCGCATCTATTCCCTATTCAACAATTAATTTACTAGATCCCTATTCAACAATAAATTTTAGCTATGCAATGTGGAACGTGTGAGAACCGTGCAGAGCAATCTCAGTGTGGGAGAAAAGATCCCTATATGATCTTCTCCACGCAGCAAGCCTCCTGGAGTGTGAGGTCCTTTATCCTTGACAATATTATACATTCCTCCTTCACTTCATATTGCAGGGAATAGAGAGTTCAATTCATCCTCGCACATAGTATACATACCCCCCACTTAGTACACAAACCCCAACTGCACAACATACATATCCTTCTACATTTAGAAAAAGCCAATTTCCAGTCGTCTAATAGTTCACAGGAACTTCACACATTGGGTTACAACTCGCCTGAAGAAGAAACCATTTCACCATTGGAAACGTTACATCTGAATCAGAGCACTACATGGACATAATCATTTTTCGGGAAGAGTCCTAGACTCGGCCTATATTACTGTGTCTTCAAGATTCTGCCATTCTATTCCAAGTTTGCCTTACCTTATTACATTCTATCAAATTTGTCTATTTTGAGTTCTGTGAAGAATCTGCCCCTTCCAAAACAAACTAAAATCTATTTTGTAATCTATTTCCCTTTCAGTACTACATTTTTTTTTCCTACTCAAACTATTGCATCCCGCATTATTTAGTGCTATTAGGTAGAAGAATTATGGACATATTTTTCATATAACTTTGACATTTAAGTTGGACCTCTTTTTTTCGGGACTTAATTAATGACATGTTATGTGTTTCATTTTTTATCTAGAGATAGTGCCTTTTTAGGCTGATAACTCTATAGAGGTGAGAAGATCCTGTTTGTGCCAATGGAGGAAAGTGGAGCTGTTATTAATGTTTGAGCAAGGCAGGAGTTTTTTTTTTGGACAAAAAATGCTACAGATACATAATATAAAAAATACAGATATACTAGTCAATTAAAACTAGTCCATTTATTCATATAAGTTTTATGAAGTCTGTTTGTGTTTGAGGTTTATGTGGGGTTAAAAGAACATGAATAATGATAATATGTGTTCCTTTTGGGTTTTGGTATGGTGGTTTTAAAGTGTAAGAAGTGGATAGTGATATGTGTAAAAGGATAGTAATTGATGTCAAAAGATAAATAAAAAGAGAAAAATTATTAATTGAAAAGAGATTATGTATAGTAGGTGGATGGGTTGAGGAATAATAGGGTATGTAGTTATATACAGAAGTGGTATACATTTCTCTTTTTGGTAACCGTGGCTCACACAAAATAATTAAATAAATAATATCCTTAAAAGTTCAACAATATTAACAATTTGATATCAATTCAAATTAAAGTTAGGGGCAAAAGGGTAAAAGTACAACTTAAACAGTTAAACTAACCCACTATCCATTAAAATATTATCTCTCTTAATCTACGTGCAAAAAGCAAACATACACCTTTACCGCAAAATTAATGATACAATTGAACATAAAAAGTAATATGTTTATCAAATAACAAGAAACACATACTTCACTGAATTTTAAAAAAAAAATTTGCAATTAAAAAAATAGAAAAAATTTAACATTTGAATGACTAGGAATCAAAGTTGTGACCTTATCCATACTTTTTGAGCCGCTTTACCATTTACGTCAGCCACTTCAACATGTTTAATTTGCGCAAAATTAATATTAATGGATTATATTCTGTTCAAATTGACCAGGTGCACTGATTCTAGGTCTGTGCCTAGGGTACATAGGATAATCCTCGTGACAGCCCTAGGGGAAGTGGGAGTGCCAGATCTGTTTAGATATTAAGCTTATGTACCATAGTTAAATTGTACGAAATTCCTTCATTTTCAAAGTTTTGTTTTTATATACAGTTGTTGAGATTTCTTCAGATAATACTCAGGACCACGGTGATAAATTAACACATCAAGCTTAAAAAGAAGAGAACTTGCCTGCTACTCCAGGAAGAGCCACAAAATAGCTGGGCAAAAGCAATTAAGCTTGGATCTGATGAAAAAGTACTGACCAAGTGGTCTACTGGGATTGAACCAGCGTTATTGTCACCGGCTGGAGTACAAGACTTCGGTTGTGTCAAAGCACTCATCTACAATAAATGGAATTTCTTCAAGTGAGAATATCAGGACATGAGAAAGGTAGGGATGCAAATTTCGAGTACAAAAACCTTGTGCATTGCTCGTGATAGCAAAGACTGACTTCCTATAGGATCATCCACATAAGAACAAGCTCCAACTTTTCTTTTGACATATAAAACACCAGAATTAAATGGATGATGCTTATCTCCAGAATTCCACCAAGGTTTTTCTGCAAGTAACATGATCCATGAAGTCAAAGTGCAGTTTATTATGCTGATTGCAAAATTTTGCTATAGTAGTAATCATACCTTTAGGACAAAGCTCAATGACTTGAGGCCAGTATCGAGGACCACAGACCCGAACAGCCTTCAACTGTGGTAAACATGAAAATTAGCAGTTACAACCTCATGCATCAAACATGAAGGGAACTTAGTGCAATAGTCAAACTAAACTACATTTCTCAACCAAAAATGAGATGCTATAAGTGATGAACATCATGAACAGAAAAATGATAAAACATTACTACACTATATTGTCTACACATATCTTGGATAAAAGTGCTGCAAGTGCTCAAGTAGGGATAAGACTTGGTGCAGAGGACGGTATTTGCATGGATAGGAGAGCAAGACTTACAATAGCACATTCCGGGAGGATGCAAGGAGTGACCTCACAGAAACTAGTTTCAGCGTAGATTTCAGTTTCCTTGACGGTAATTTCAAGAGGCGCATAAACAGGTAAGCCAGTGTCCACATCAACTGTTTGAATCCAACGTGCTTCAGTTGCGAGAACATACAAATGTCTGAATGCCTGACGTTAGATGTGGTTCATGTTAGTAGAACTTATGAATGATAGCCAAGCTAATTACACAAATTCTCCAAAACAATTACAAATATCAAAACAGTAGACTAGAATCTATTATGTAGGTTATAAGATGAAGTAAACAAGAGAGATGGAAAGAGAGGAAAAACACATTCTGCAATATATACAATTCAAAATGTTCCCAGAAATTAAAACAAACGATACAAGGTTAAGTATTCTTCGACCTTTACCATATAAACCATAGTTCATAGAGGTGTGAGCAACACAAAAGCACAAAAGCATATTCACAAAAACGAAAGTATAATAACCTAGTGAAAAGAAAGACCACGGATGATGCTGAAGACACGACGGCAGCTGTCAAAATCATTGGTGGGGGTTGAATTATGCCAGACAATCAAGATTCAGAGGAAAAAGACCGTGTTTCTTCTTTTTCTTTTATCATGTTTCCCTCAAACCAAATGGAAAATTCAGTAAACCCGAGTCAATCATTACTGAGTTTGGTATACTTGTTAACAATTGGCGCACAAAAGCTCATGAGCGTATTGAGTCAATTAATACTGCATCCAAGCTTGAGAGCTACTCGAATAGCTCAACGAGTAGCTCATGAGACAGCTTAACTTGCTTTGCTTGGGTCGCCTCTACAGAATGAATTATCCCTACAGCCAAATTCCTTCAAGAACCAACAACAGTCAAAAGAACCTACATCCCTACACACTTGACATAAGAAGGTAGATAATATTGATCAAGTTCCAGACATGTGCAAGTCCAAAACTCAATCCCAACTCTTGAAAATGAGGTATGTATGTACAAAATCAGTCCCCTCACACATTTCATCTAATTCTTACGTACAAATAGCTTGCAGAAAGAGACATGAGAGTGCAATAAACTCAAAATCTGTTTGCAATCAGTGTCATATCAAAGATTTCTCCTTGTCCAGCCGAGTGTCTTAGACAAGCTAGACTTCGGCAATGCATCTTCATTATCCAACAGAACTGTGTTGTTGACCTCTAGAAGGAAACAGGCAAATTGGCTCAGTAACTACTTCAACTCCATTTGAGACCGATCACAAACTTGGAGGGGGAAAGGATGATAAGGTCATGAACAAGAAAAGATTTTGGAAATTGGTTTGGAAGTCAATATACTCGACACCACTTAGCCTGAACTGCCTATACTGCAAGTAGGGTATTCAGCTAATTCACAACCCTAATTACATTCATCTACAAGCCGTAGACGGGATACTCCACAACTTAAAAGGCTAATCCAGGAAACAGAAATTTTATTCACAAAGGCGAAAGAATAACTCTAGAAGCGTACAGATATGGAGATTATGCATGATCTCCAATTGATCAACTCTCTACAACAGTTACACTTTTTTAGGTGCTAATCTAGTCAAACAAGGTGTGGTAGCTCGATCGCAAGGGTAATGGTTCAAGGTTTTTGTGAGCTTTTGTGGTATATATCATATTTTAAGACCCTAAGATAAAGTTGGGCCAATAAGGCTATACTGCAACAAGTTGGTTGTAAATATAGTGCATTACCCAATACAGATTACATGACAAAGCATGTCAAGATCGATGAACACTTTATATGGAAAAAGAATGTTTCACCTTTTTTCGCTCTATGCATAATCAGCATACAATGCGCATGTATACACGTTTTATGCAAAAATATGAATTAAATTACAAATAATAAACAACATTTTGGTTTCTTATCACCATGCATTTGACAATCAAACAATTTAGCTATGAATTAACTAATAATAAACACCATATAGGTACAGGTTTGGGGAAGGTTAAAGAACTCAGGTGGCTATGAAATTTGATATTTTTAAAGAAATTATAGTAGAGTTAACACAATTAATCTTGGATGATAAACGTGCATTCGAACACAATATGAACACAAGAAAGCAGATCTCTTCTGTGGATTGCTTAACCTGGAGATGGCATCTGTTGTCATTTGGTCCGGTAGGCAAACGTGGATAAAGGGTTAAGAGTAAAGCCGCAATGGAACTGTTGCTAGTTGAAAAGGTCCACATTCCACCCCCAAGGAACAAGAAACCAATCGCTAAGCTTACCTGTAGAATGTGAATGTACAGTTAGACCTCAATTAGTTATAAGACATATTGGGATCAAAGTATCGTGAAATATGTTATCATAATATGAGCTGAGTACTATCCATGCCAAGAAAAAAGTGAAGAGGTCTGAACAATTCCATATATTGACATGAAAAACAATACCACCCACCTAATACCAAACAGGTTACACAATATAGCTTATACAGTTTTCGCAATTAACAGCAAGAAGAACAAAGTCTCTTAAATGTTCGTCAAACCCCTCAACCTATCTGAGTGAAACTGATCGAAAATTAAGAGTGGATAGGGAAGTCCACGAAGAACTCTTTTTATTCTTTTGTGTGGACAGAGCACGAGTAAATATTAAGAGCTTACATATACTATAAGAAACAAGTATATTTCACAACAGAAATTAACAACAATACGTACAAATGGTACCACTTTAAACTGACAATAGATGACCAACCAACCAAACTGACTAGGCTAACATCTCTAATTAAATATGAAGCATGCAGAAGCACAGAAATTTTTGACAAAAGAAGAAGAAATGTAACCAAAAACACTCGGAGAACATGGCATATTTCCCCTTATTCACCAAATTTTGTAGAAAACTAAGGCAATACACAATGTAACTTACTGTGTAAAATACATCACACACTCATACTCAATTATCAAAACAATTTATCGAAGAGGTGTGCCTCCTAGGGTGCTCCAAGTAAAGTGCCTCCATGTGCCTATGGCGCAGCTCTTACACAGTCTATCCGTCTTCTGAACACATTGTTGAGAGACTTTTACAATGTGTTTTACCTTCTAAAACAAACTTTTATTTACAACACGAAACCTTTTCTACCGACTTTTTATTATTAATATAACTTGAGAGAAAAAAAGATTTAAAGCTGGCTTTTATAGTATTTATTTGACTTTCAATTAGTATTTACATTATGTTGCTCGTGTTCAATTTTTTGTTTATGAGTTATTATGTAACATTATGTGTTTTTCAACTTTATTTCATTACTTTAAAGTTATTTGAACTTTGAAGTTGAGGATGTACATGTGCTCTCTGTGTCATCTTATCTATGAGTTATATTTACCTTTATTTAAATAGATAATTGCTTTTCCATTAGGATATATCTATGCATATAATTTGTAGAAAAAACTAGGGCAGGTGTACTGTGTACAAGAGGTTGCGGACTTTCCCCACAGGCTCCAATTTATTCCTGGAGCCTCTGAGCACCTTTCATCTCTAACACCTACGGGTGACCATACCCCTTTTGAGTTACACTTTAAACTTATAGGCTCTAGTTAGAGGCCTTCTCCATGTACCTTAATTATCTTTGCCTTCTCCATGTACCTTAATTATCTTTTCTGTTTGTTTATTTCGTATTTGATCTTCTTATACAGTGACCCATACCGCCCAACCAGCTTGTGATGTTCAAGAATATTAGCGACATAAATTCAATTTGAAAATACAAAGAAAACAGTTAGTGTGCGCCTGTTGTCTATAATCTTAAGTGAAGTATTCAGATATAAAATATAGAAAAGACATGATCAACTCCACAGAAAGTTTCTTAGCAGATTATATTTGTGGATAATAACCACAAGTAAAAAATACTACATGTTTTGTTGTCCTTTCACCTTTGAAAAGAATGCACGAGGGAAATCACCAAACTTTTATCAAAGGATTACACTGCAAGGACACAAAACTTATTCAATCAACTGTACATGCATGATACATCATAACTGAACACGCGATTATGTACTTCTCCACAGTAGAATATGGGTCTCAGGATTTTGTTATTTCCCGTTTGATTATGTTCATTTTGGTGAGGAGGGTTGGCATTGTTGTCTGGGTGAGTTTATAAGTTTGAATTTGCTACCTTAATTCTAGATTCTTTGGATATTTGTTAGCTTTTTAATCAGTAAATTGAGAGAAATTGGATGCATTCGGATTAATGATTGTAAGGTATAATTTGGTGCTTTTTTGTCTGAGATTCTTGACAATTTTGAATTTGTGATACTAGTTATTTTTATGGAATCTGGTTTGGTTAGGTTCATATTAATAAAAGGCGCGCTTTGGCCAAGGTTATAGTTCTTGCACCTTGAAATCATGGTGTCAAGGTGCACACATTTGTGTACTTTGTTCGTTGCACCTCGAGTCAGAATTATGCCATATTCCAGCTTTTTGTGTAATTTTTTAGGTTTTTTTATTAGTGAAATAGCAAATATATCAAAATATATGAACCTTATTAATTCACCTAAATTTTGAATTAGGGTTTATATATCTAGGGTTTGACAGACACTCCACTCCTCCACAAGTCACTGCCCTTTGGCCTCCAGCCAACTGTCGCCAGCCGATTAGGACTTTGCTGTTGATGAGAAGGATGATTATTAGATTAGGTTGGTTGTGATGTGGAGCACGGTGAGGTGAACGAGGACGAGTCGCCGTCCAGGCCGCTGTTGGTTTACCGTCGGCGTCGGCCGGCCGGCAATGCGTGATCGCAGAGCTGCTTATCATCTACTATTATTATCGTTACTATTATTGCTTACGTTATAATAATTGTGGGCCTATATCTTTGTGGCCTACTTAGGGTTCGCATTACTGTTTTATATATATGTTGGGAGATGTAAACATTAGGATCGTTGAGAGTATTGAGAAATAAACGGGAGCCTTTTCGGCTATTTGGCAGACGCGTTGCGTCTGATTTTCTGAGTGCTAACAAGTTGCTATTCAAAATTTTGTATGAAAATATTGTGTTATTGACTTGTTTTATTTCAATTACAATAGACTGATGGATTGTTTCATTATGTGTGTAATTTTTAATGTTGTGCCTTATTTAGTTTCAATTGTTATAAATATGTGTTCTTAAACATCATTTTATTAGGTAATTTAGGGTAATTAAGTTCTATATTAACATATGTTTTATTGTAGAATAGCGACTTAGACATTAAAATGCCTCGGCACATCTTGCACCCTTAATAACTATGGATAGGTCCAAATTATCAAAATTCAGTTGGAATAACAAGCCTATAAGGCTAAAACGACCAATGCTCATCCCTAAGTGCAAATATATTCTACCCCACAAAGTATAGGATTAAAACAATATCAACACTATTACGGTTGAAAATACCTTATGCCAACCACAACAAAAGACAATTTGACATTTTGGTTGAAGATGCTTCTAAAATATACTCCCTGCGTCCCATTATAAACTGCACACTTTCCGTTTCCGTTCATCCCACAATAAATTCACCACCCAAAATGGGAAACAAACATAATATCAATCCCATAGTCTAAAAATAAATCTTAATTTCAAAATTACCAGTTTACCACTCTCACCTAACACACATAACATACTATATAATTTATGCATTACCTAAAAAGACTACATTATCCCCAAAAGTCAATAAAGTTAGTCAAAAAACAATTTTACTTAAACTCCATGTCTACAGTAACCTTGCAATTTAATCCGGGACGGAGGGAGTACATCAAATCACTTACCCAACACCCCATCTAAACACATAATTCACTCTATGCATTCTCACAGGATTTTCCACAATCTGAAAAAGAATACTATTAGTTTTTTAAGTTGAAGATTATCGTATATTGGAGATATTGTCCTTTTATAGTTGATTATTTTTGGTTTACTTGTATTGGTACGAGAAATACGGTAGTCTTTTACTGTAATATCACATGCAAATCCTCCACCTTTTTTACTTTCACATTCAGTAAGATAAAATAAATAATATCTGCTCAGGGTGATAGGAAGACCATGCTAGAAGCGCCTAATCAAATATACAATTTCAAAGTTCAGCCTCCAATGGTTTAAACCACCTAAATTTCAAAGATATTTTATAAAAAAGATGCACAAAGTAAACATTACTCGTTTAGCAGACTTACCGCCATTTGAGTACCAAAAAAAGAATGCCCATCAGAAGAGCTGCGATTGCGCAAAAATTTCAGGAATCTTAATGTTTGTAGATGTCCGGATCCAGCCATTACCTACACCCATAAAATATCTCTAATATAATGCACTATAGAGATCACATGAAACTAAATACTAGTATTTTTTTTATATTATATTACCAACCATGCATAGGGAAAGAACAATAAGATGAAGACATGTCTCCAATGTCCCACGATCAACATAAATGGATAATCCTTTGGGAAAACCATCTCCTTTGAAGTTGCAGATGGGCTTGATCTGCAGGTGCAGTGGTGAACTTTTAACAATTGACCATATAAAATGCAGCAATATCATTTCAAGCCAAACCTCATTCAAGAAGTAGACTGCATATTTGTAAAGCAACTCCTGTGCATTTGCATCCCTTGTACCAGCAAATCGCAACCCTAAAACTCATAAATTACGATATCAAAATCTTCACACAAATCGAAAAAACATGGAAAGAAGCAAAACTTAGTTATATAATATAGATAAGAGAATTTAAAAAGTTCAAATCCACAAATTTTATGTTTATTAATATGAACTTTTCATGCATATATTCCATTACAAAATATAAGGGGTACCAAAGTACTCATATATTTGGGTAAAACCAACAAGATAAAGCATTTTCTTCAACATAAGATTACAAGTCAAAAGCCTATCCCCAATATTAAAAACATTGTAGTTAGTTTATGTTAAAACTAAAAATAAAAAAATTAAATTGCTTAATGGTCAGTACAACAGCTTCAATTTTATTTGAATTATTATCTGTGGACAAATTGAGCAAGAACATTCCACAGTTCAGAACCTTCTGGTTCAATACAATTCATTAGGCCTTTGCATCGGTATCATATGAAGATGTGTAAGCAAAGGATGATGCAAGAAAAGATCATATATGAAGAAAACTACTTTATGGAAATTTAGCTCCAGGATTCACTGGTCAACCATTTGCAACTTATTGAAGAAGAAACCACCAAAAATGGAAAAGACATATCAAATAAACATTGCTGTATGCAGGCTCACTTCACTATATGGAATGGTTCGGCAATTTTTTCTTGAAAAAGGGGCAGCAGAAAACAACTATCAAAATATGCAAGGATATTACCTTGTTGTAATCCTCTAGCTATCAAACACATTAAGTCATACACAGAAGGTGTCCTCAGAGAGGATAGCATAGAAGAAAGAATAGACCTTAGATCAGACAAAAGAACTACCAAAGATAAAGATTGAACCTCTCGACGAAAATTAAGACAGCAGAAAGCATTAACAATTTTAGGGCTAAGTTCTGCCATTCTCTTATCTAAGAAAAGATATTTCATTTAATTAAATATAGATTGTGAGAAAATGCCAACAGCATAAGGCCAATTTCAAAAAGTCAGAGAACAAGGAGATTTGATATGCTGGTTTCAAGAAGTGAGCTGCCTCTAAAAAATGGAAAGTCCAAAGAGAGAAGTCTGTATTTAACATCAGACATATTTCTAAGAGGGACTGAAAAGATGAAAGGATGATAGAGATTAAAATTTAGGATAAAACAGGAAATAGTATTTTACTCCCTTTGCCCCAAAAAGCTTGATAATATAGGAAAATAAAATTGTCCCAAATTACTTGATATTTTAGGTATATAAGAGATATATAAGGATAATCTTCCAATATTGCCTCAATATGTAAAGAAAAATAAATTTCATTTTAATTCATGCACAATAAATAAGGACGGATTACCCACTTCATAACACTTCTGAATTCATCAGAATTTTTTTCAAGATGTCAAGCTTTTTGGGACGGTGGGAGTATTATATTCAGCATAAAATCAATTACCTATGGAAATACATGCTCCAACCACTATATTGACGTATGCCTGAACAAATGCTTCATGATCCATGTCATATATATCACCCATCTCCTTTCCAAGACTTTTTACCCCATTTTTTATAACTCCAGGGATCTGTGAGTCAATCCAGTCCTCTGATGGTAGAATTCTACGAAATAATGACCCGTGTTATTTTAAATAGACAAGAGTCATACAACCATGCTCATCTCATTGCCAACTGAAAGATACCTGTTCCAGAGTATCAAGTTTCGAGCAATGACACGCAGTAATATGAAATCAGGCCTCACATACTGCAAGTCAAACTGAGTTTGCGGAATCGACAGTCTAGACACAATCAGTTCAGATTCTGTCTACGCAACTCACGAATTAAATAAGACACTAGTAAGGGATCAAGTTATACAATTCTGCTTCCTCAGGAATTTCATTAGCCAAGTGATATAAACTTCACTACAAGTTACCTTCAAATACATCAGAGCAAGAGCAATAATAGCCCCTGGTGCAGTAACATCTATATTGACTACATTCCCATCTACAATCTGGTAAAGCAAAAGCAAGATAATTGAGAAAATAGGAAATCTTAAACCAAATAACTGGCCTAAGAAAAGAGTTTAACCAATAACAGGAAAAGAGATGGGAATCAAAGTACATAACCTGTCCTGCACTTCGATTATGTTCATCTGCTGTTGATGGCAAAAGATGGAGTCTTTCCTGTCAAAAATGTATAGTATTCCAAGACATTAATCATTTGGTGATATTAACAAGCAATTTAGCAGTATTTGATTAATGTTACGGGAAACATACATTATAAAGATCTTTGCCACCAATATAGTGGAGCAACCGCTCCACCAAGGTGTCTATGGAGCCAATAGCATCTTGACCACGGCCTGTATTGATAACAGGATAGGGTTTGGAAAATGTTTAAATTATTTGATTGCAATAATCTGGAATTATTTTCAATCAAGCCTATTAGAACCCATACCTAATGCAACCAGTCCTAGTGAAAATCCAGCTGAAACTGCATAACCCTCCCTTTCAAGTACATTATCTCCTCCACTTCTGCGACCTATTTCACTCTATAGAAGAGGTGTCACATATTAAAACCCCATTATTGACATATCATACAACAAATCAAGACTATTATTATTCCTTAGTAAAGGAGAACATATGCAAGAATCATTGAGTATGAATAATAGAAGAGATATTGAATAAATCTGTTCACATAAAAAAACAAGAATCATGTATAAAAAGATGACATTTTCTTACTAAATCGACTCCCAATCCATAAAGTCTCCAGATGAATTTTAAATCTGTTCAATTCTCCCGCAATGCAAATCTTAAATGGCCTTAGATTTTAAAAGCAGTCCATGGTACAATTCTAAACCCCAATGATAGATGTTGATCAGCCAAAAGAACAATTAAGTAGCACCTATAAACAAATAGATAATATAAAAATTAGGGTTCAACTGCCACACAACTCAAGGGATCTGTTTTGGAATCTACATATAGTTTGATTATCATGAATCCAATTGTCTTTCATTGCTGTTCATGGGGTAAACTGTCAATAAAACAATAAGAGATGACTGATGAGAAAATAAATTGAACAGGTATACCATATTCTTTCTTTTCTAATTTTTTTTATCACCCCAAAATGACTTGAGGATTAAGTAATCACTAACATAATTAGTTTCAAAAACAAAGCACCATTTATATCTGCAAATAAATGGGTCAGATGCTTCATCTTTTTCAACTAAATCTAAATGACATCAAAACTGAAACCACAAAGGGCAGAAAATCTGAAAACTGAGCATTTCCACTATATCTTGTTTCTAGTGTAAGATTCATGGTAAAAATATTTACAAGTTTTGATCTCAAGATTATATCTTTCCGACATGCCTTAAATTATACCTAAATCATAGTATAAAAATAAAACCTAGAAGCTCCATAAAAATGTTTCTATGAAGCAATTTTTGTTTAAGGATCACCATGTTGTAGGATGAATTCCTGGTGTTACTGTTCTTAACTTCTTTTGTGCTATTGAATTTCAGCAGATTGATTGAACTAGAAAATAGATCTTTCAAGCTCGGATATTAGATCTATTTATTTGTTGTAGAAATAGTATAGAGCCAAGTAGGAAACGTGTAATACTTTTCAGATAAAAACACGTTTTCTTATGCCATAAAACACATCACCCATGTATTTATTTTTTGGTCTGATACATTGCTCAGCCGAATGAGTATTTCACAGAGAGCCAAACTGACAAAGCACAGAGATGTATTTCATAATGGATTTTACCTTATAGTAGATTCTTAACCAACTAGCTCAAATTTCAGGCAACTCTGGTGTCATTTCCTAATTTACAGAATCAAGAACATACAATTTGAGCCACTATATACCATACATATGCAAGAACAATACTCTATCACAAAGTGAAATTACATAATAAGGGGAGGACAACAAAATCAATATCCCCCATTAAGCCTTGCTACCCCAGTCCACATGTATCTTTCTTTTCTCTTGTCATTACTGTTTATTTCAAAATGTGGACTAATTAAGGCACAGCTTAATTACAGCTGTCAAGCACTACATCATCAGTGCTAGAGACGAGAGAGAGGAAACTAGAAGGGAATAAACAACTGGGGGCTCATGAGACTGCAATAAATAATCAAATTACCAAAAGAATTTTCATTGTTTGTGGATGTGCCGATCCCTCGTAAAGAAGCCCTACAGAAATAAGTGCTGCAGACTGGAATTTAAAAAACAAGAGTCAAAAATCCATCACAAGAAAGCATTTCAAGTTCAACCAACCAACTAGGAATTTCATAAGCAGATAACAAATAAAGCTTAATTTGTGCAGTATCAATCAGTGTGACAGAAGCCACAATAGTTGAAATGGAAAAGTAAATATATTGTGCCGATCCCTCGTAAAGAAGCCCTACAGAAATAAGTGCTGCAGACTGGAATTTAAAAAACAAGAGTCAAAAATCCATCACAAGAAAGCATTTCAAGTTCAACCAACCAACTAGGAATTTCATAAGCAGATAACAAATAAAGCTTAATTTGTGCAGTATCAATCAGTGTGACAGAAGCCACAATAGTTGAAATGGAAAAGTAAATATATTGTACTCCTTAAAAGGACAACGAAAGAAATAAATAATGTTCATGGATAGCACTTGAAGATTAGAAGACCTCACAAGAGCATCAAAGAAGATAATCCAGGCAGAATAAGATAAAATATGGAGCAGAAAATTCACATACAGGAAGCACACAAGTAACGCATAGCTATCAGCTATCCAAATGCAACTCAATCACTGCATGATCTATAATGGCGTACCTGTATAAGGGTTGGCAGTTCTAACTCCGGAAAGGATGATGGATGGCGCACAGGCAAGTGCACGTATAGAGACTGCCAAATAATTTATAAAATACATAATTATTCCATTATTGGCAGAAAATGAAGAAGAAATCATAGTAAACAGGCATGATTAACTTGAAAATTGTTTGTTGGTTAAATTCAAACTTTTCAAGTACTCAATAATGTAGCCAAATGTGAATTTTTACTCAAGCTACAGACATAAAAACAGAAACATTACAGCTGACCAGGATACAAAAAGTTCCAATTAGAATAACAATAAAATATGCTGAGCAAGTTTAGGGTGGATTGTGGTACTCATGCATGAAAAGAAGCAGTCAAATCTAGCATGAAGCACCAGATATCCAAATAAGCATTTTCACAGCAAGTATCTCTCTTACCAACTTTACTCTGTTCTTATGAATCGCAATTCTAAAATTAATTAAAATTTCAAACATCACATTATAAATCATAAATGTTATTTCCAATCATATATATCCATTCATGAATTAATTGTGAATTTCATTTTGCAAATAAAATCATAATTTTAAGCGTACTTCAATTGCAAATAGCTGTTACTTTTTATCCATGTTAACATGGATTCTAGATAGAACTAATGAGAAAAATATGTAATGATAAAATAAATTGATAAATTGAGAGAATGGATGCAACACAATAATTCAACAGCTATAATGTCAGATCTTAATATCATATGCAATATACTGAATCTGATCCCAATCAAATCAGAAATATACATGACTGATTGTTGCCTAACTCTAGGAATTGTGTGTTAACATTTAGTTAGAAAGTGATTCCATTATGTTCAGATAATTTATTGTAGCATATCACATTTCATTTTTTCTTTATTGTACTCATAAGTTACATCATTTCTCGTGGTTTTGCGATCAATATATACTTAACTTTCTCCATTATTCTTATTATGGCAGAGACAACTTAATTGGCTTTTCACTCAACTTTTTGCACAATTTTTGTTCTTTTACCCACAATGTCAGAAATCTCTGAGATTATCCATAACAATCTTCCTACTTCTAATCCCTAAAGATTGAGCATATCTTAATCTCACTCCTAGCATAACTATGATCTATAGCTCAGTCAGGTAGCAAATTATGTGAATATTTTACTTCACCTCAGAAACCCAGGTTTACAGATTCAGGTGCTTCTGATCACATGACAAATCTTCCTCATTTTTATACCTTTTTTATGGAGATAAAAAATGTATAGCAGGTGGAATCGTATTTCTGGTAAAGGATCCAGATGTTTGTCTGAACAGATTGTTTTACAATTTGTTTCTTGCAATTTCTTATTTGTAGGTCACTTATCTAAAGACTTCCATTGTTAAATCCTGTTGAGGACCCTTTTCGACAACTCAAAGGATGATGATTAGCAGTGGTAGACTGATAGACAATCTCTACTACTTTGATTAGAAACAAGCTCAAGGTTTTAATAAAATGTTCGTTTGACCATATAATACTAATTCTAATGGCTTAATGGATCAGGCCATATCCATTAAAACTTATTGTATTGGATTCATATGGTTCTAGTTTATTTAAAGGAATAAATTATAATAATTTGGCATGCGGAGCACGTTCTCAGGCCAAATGTCATCGAACACTCTATAAAATATATTATTTCATCCTCCAAAGTCTTTTCACTTGATACACTTGGATGTTTTGGGGAATTTAAGGATGGAAATAACTTGGGTGGAACCGTGACTCAGTTCCTTCCCATAGGGCCTTGTGGTTCATATAGTATATTACCCTAGGATGATTCGAAACCTTAGGATTTAGAGTTAATTTTTAGGGCATAATTATAATATCACCTGTTGTGATTCATGTAATATTTTATCCTTGTGGTTCATGACTTAACTTGCTCCTTCATCCATGAAACCTCATGGCCCATGTACTATTTTATACAAAATTTTAATCTTTATCCTTAAGGTCTAGTGCTAATTCTTAAAACATGATAAAATGAACACTAAAGAGTTAGCAATGTTCCGGGTGGTAATAACGCCACTCCCCCAAGTGCGCTCGAATTATACTTTTAAAATGAAGAAAAACTTGCCATAAGATGCATCCATAATAACTCCATAAGAAAGCAGCAAAGGATTTCAATAATAAATTAATTTATGAAGGAAAGAATTGTGACAAAAATAAGTTGCAAACCACATATATTACCTTTGAAATTGTTGGCTGCATGGTTCCTCTGTATGAAGCCGCAAGGCCAATCATTAATCCTACAGTAGTACTTTCATGTTCCTTCAAGAGAAAACATTATCATAATACTCAGAAAAGGATATAATTTTATCAACAATCTAAATGAGTGAAATAAACTATTAAAAAGGTATAGCAGCAATTCTAAGCATTTATGTAAATCAAGTTTACTGCCAGAGGAATATATGTTACTAAAACAAAATGTTAATCGTTGTTTATATCATAATCTGGGAAAGTGATTTCACTTAGTTCCAAAATACAATTTTATCATTGTCTTAAAAGCATAGTGCATGCCGAGCAAGTCCAAACTAACTTAATAACTGAGTTAAGCTTCAGTCTTCAGAGCAAATAAATGGCAAATAAGTTAATGAAAATTTCCGTCACAACAAATTTCTTCAGCAACACAAGTTTACCAGCAACTTTAAATTGATAACTAATGAATGTCTAAGGTCCATCGAGGAGAACAAATGCATAAGAAACAGAACTCCAACACTGTTAACTTTTAAACACTGTGTTTACTTTACTTTATACAAAAGGAAAGAAAAACACACACAAACTAATTCCCATATCAGGATTTCAAAGAGATGCTTCACACTTTCGGGATGCTTAAAAGTTAAAACACATACCTCTATTTATGCTTTAAAACTTACAACTCTATGTCATGAAAAATAAACATGCATATACATAATATGTTCCTCACATAGAGTTTCCCCATAGAGGCATTTCAAAGATATAATCCAAATGAATTGATCCGATATAAATTTCAACTTTATGTTATGCCAAACTGGCATTCAAAGGTTTTATTAGGAAGATTTGCTAAAATTTCAGTCCCAACTCCCAGCACATTTGCAGGTCGAGTATTAACATCAACATTATGTTATACAAGCAACTACTTCGTGATAAATGATGATTAGATAAGGCAATGCAAAGAGACTACTGTAAACATATTAATCAGAAAACAACAAAATTTACTATTACACCACCAAAAAAAAATGTTGTAACACACATAGAACAAGTGGGTGCAATATATCGTTATACTCTTTGAAGGGCAATTTTCATCTTTCTCAAATGAGAAATTTTCTCATATCATAAGCAAGAATAAGAACATATAAGCAATGATGACTAAATGTATTTAGAGATGGAACTATTAACCTGTGAAAAATACTGGAATATATCTGTAACAGATAGCGCACGGAGATGTCCATGTAAACCCAGAGCAAGAAGAAGTCCACCATGAGTAACATTAGGCTCTTTCGGTTTGTTATAAAGTATCCATGTTCTTGACATTTTTCCCTACAGGCATCAAAAAATTAAACAAGAATTACAAGACATTGGGCATGCCATATAGAATCCTGAGTAAAAATAACTTAACAATGCAAGTGCAAAGTTGAAATAAATTTTCATGCGGAAATTATCAGTTTAGATATCAATTGGTGGCTAAAGATGAAAACAAACAAATTAAATAATATGAACATGATTGGCCAATTGTTTACTCATGCAGATGCAAGATAAACCTGGAGAGGAGACAATCTCAAGCCAGCAGCAACTGCATTATGAAATTCTGGCCAAGACTTGAGTTCTTGAATATTTCTAACATTTGCATCTAAATTTACCTGTCATTATCATGCATAACAATCAAATGTATCAATAAGTATTAACTTGGATCAAACTATAATCTCAATCAGACATACCGTTGCATTTTGTTGTGCAGGTAAACGACCAGCCAATACAAGCTTTGGAACAACAAGTGCCTGGGTAAGAATAGTTCAGCAGATGGTTATAAGCTAATCATATCTAGTTGTGCAAGAAGACAAAAATACAGGTTGGACAAATAATAAGTTCTAAGCGAAGATATATAAGCAACAACAACCAGTTAATAAAAGATATAGATAGGCACCTCTGTTAAAAGTGTGCATATAGTACCCAGAGTAAATGCCCCACGGCCAAATGGAAGAGCAGTGGTTCTTTGTGCAAGATGCCAGAGTTGTGTCTGCAAAAGTCATATTGGGAGTAAAACATCATATTCTTAGTTGAAAAAATAATCTAGCATTGCAGAGATTAAAACTAGAAATAATGTCTAATGCAACAGTCCTTCAAGTGATATTTTTCTGTGGCACGTTCATTCAAATAAAGATCGAGTCTAAGTTGTTAAAAACAACAATTACAGGTACTGTGTAATCGGTTTTATGTGCACAAAAAGCCCAAACTTCACCATTTAATTCCTTTATTGAGCAGAATGCAAGTGATGGGTTCGCTCAGAGATTTCACAGCTATATTTGCATACCATCACATGAGAAAAACAAAACAGAAATATTTATCTTGATAATGCAATACTAATAAGAATCCAAACAGGTGCATCTAGTGTGCATTATGGTAAAAGTCTATCATCCATTGTAAGAAGCATCAAATACCTGTTGGAAGTCCTGATCAGTAGCTGTGGGGTTAACAGGTGTTTGAATAGCTACAGATCTTGCAGAGCACAAGAGACGTCTTACCTATGAAATATGTGTGTGATCCATAACATAAATTAATTCTACATACAAACAAGATCCAATAACAACATATTTTCGCAGCAACAAAAGACAATCTCAATGTCTGTCAGATCAATTTTAAACCATTAAAAAAGAAAACATTACTAATGCAAGGAAAGATGCAAACTTGAAGAAAAAGAAACTCATGGATCAGATAGGGTTTATATGGATAGGTATCCAAGCAGTATACAAAATAATTTGAATCTAACCCCAGAAATAAGAGTGCTTTCTATACAGAATCTGCCATTAATATAGGGAAATCATAAACAACATAGTTTATGAAGTAGCATACCAATTAGCAAATATGCAGATGCAATATATAAGACGAGCTCATATCATACCAGGCAGAATGTATTGAATGTCTCTATGCTCATCTTTTGCATAATCAAGCAAATTTAAGATCATGAATGTTAAATAATGGAAAACAACACAATCAATTTACAAACCCAATTGAAAAGCAAAGTTCAACATGTGAAAATGTAATGTATATGCACTAGAAAGGAAAATTGCAACACGAAATCAATCGAAAGAACTAAACAGGATCTACTGAATGTTAATATATTTACTGAGAAACAAATATAATTAGAAAGTGGATATGCCAAGAAAATTATGAGAGTGAGACAGCCAAAAAGATTACGAACATAAAACATTAATTTCCGCTTACGAGTGATATAAATCTCAGAAAGAAATATTCAACCAGACTAACTTAGGATGCTTTATTAGTTGGGAATGCACCTCATTAAGCCGAAGATCACAACCATAGCGTAACTGTGTGCTAGAGTTGAAAATATGTTCCATTCCATCAGTGACAGGTCCCTCAAAATTGTCTATGTCCTCATTGGTATTGTCCATGTCAAGTGCATCAGAAACTGAGGAAGGTATGGTCACAGGATGGAGAGGTAACATGTAAGGTGTAGATAATGAAATCAAATTTGACTTCTTGAAATCAAGTTCGGCATATTTTGTTGGATGTCCCAAATGCAGCAATGCTAAATCTTCACGACCAAGTAACACATATGCATCAGCTGGCCAATTTGTTGGAGGAGACTCACGACACTTATCTATTGCCTGAGCAACACAAGACAGACTTTTAATGTTTTTAAATTGCATCCAGGAAAAAATTAAGAATTAAGATAGATGATGATAGCTCACAACCAAAATAACTCCATGAAACATCCCTGGAGAAGGGAAAAAAAAGACAAATAGAGAAACCACAGGTGCATACTAACCCTTATGATCTATAGAGACTTATCACAGCACTTATTTTAGAGATCTAGCACTCCTAAATTCTAAACATTAGAAATGATGACCGATTATAAACTCAGACCAAGAAAATGGCCCGATCCAAACCTTCAGCCACCCAATTGTAGAAAAGATATTTATGTGAATGGGCTTTACTGAATGGAAGGAAATTAATTGACCACTGACCATTCTAAGACATGAGACATCAAACATAAAATACAAAAGATAGAAGGGGTTTACAAAACCTTGCATCGTATTTATGAGTTATGAACTATCAACTTACATGCCTCAGAGGAAGAGAAACTCCAGCAGGCAGCAAGTCCAAATGACGCAAACCAAATCCTTCACCAACCATTCCCAAAACTGTTAGTTCTTCTCTAGTGTGATAAAATCCCAGGGCAATATCACAGGTAACACCAGACGAAAGCCTATTCCCTACTTGTTCTGCTCCACACAAAAGACTGTAAAAAGAAACAATCTTCCGTGCCCAGTTTACGACAGAACTTCCAACTTTGCAGACCAGAAGTGGAAGATCACACACACTGGCAGAATTGCATCCATGCTTTAAGCAGTTCTCAAGCCATCTGAATATGCTTGGAGGATTTCTTGAGGTATATATGTTCCGAGACATCTTAAAGTCTTTCAGAAGCGAAGGAAAATCATGTTTATAGTGATCTAAGTAGATTGGTTCATGCAAGTATTCAGCAATATTACATAAAAGAACAACCAGAAGACCCAAGTCCCTAGAGAGAGAAAAAAGATTGTAAGTCCGCATCAGTAATTTAGACTGCAACCATGCATGATTCGTGAAGGCAAACAGTGACATGCAATGAAGTCACAGTATCATAGATAACTCAAACAATCTAAAAAAGAAACCTGAATAAGAAAAACACAAAATAAAGTAAATAGAGGCAGCTTGCCGTAAGAATGGGGCAGACTTTTTAATATTAAGTAAACACAAGCATTCATGGTATGTCCCAGTTCTCTACTTTGGTATTTGAGACTCTTATCCACAATCATACTCATTCAGAAGTAATTAGTTCTGCTTTGTGACTCAAAACCAAAAGGCCAACTACACAAGAAAAGGATGCATATTATCAAGGTAATGTTTTCATCTAAAATTCAAATGTACAACATCGGATTTCATTGAAATCTATTGACAATCACCACCAGACTAAGTCCATAACACATAACCAACCTCAATGCTAAGGCAGCAAACTAGAAATAACTATGACTGATAAGTTTGCTTATTTTCTAATAATGAACTTAGTATGTTATCATCTATAACTTCCAAGTGATTTAAGATACTAGTTACAAAATATAGTTGGGATAGCACACAACGTTCAATGGTAATGTTAATAGCTAACTTTAACAAGTAGCATCCGACATCCATTTTGGAGTTTGTACTCATAACCATAGTTTTAGGGGGCAAGATGCGCAAGGGGTCCTCTAGGAGCTCCTGAGGCGATGGCGCACGTCACAGGCATGCCTCTTGTGCATTACGTGCACTGTGCACAATATTATTTACAAATCCTATACTTAAATTAAACCTATTTGGCAGATAATAACCTTTAAAAATGATGAAACAAATAATATTACATAATAACTCATAAATACCACATTGAACATGAAGACAATACCTTGATACTAATTAGAAAAATAAATACTGAAGTAGAAAAGTTCAACTTTAAATCTTGACAACTATAACACAAAGTGTATCAAGTAAAATGGCTGGAAAATTAGCAAACTAATCTGTTGTAATGCCTTGAATCTGAATATCTGGGGACTTCAAAACTGTTAATTCGTTACAAGATAATCATCAATCAATAATCACTCTCATTTAGTGATTAATGATAATCCTCATCGTGATATAATAGTATCTTTTGAGGAAGAAGCTTCTCTCAACTCTACGAGAATAACAGAAAATCTAGGTAAAAGAGGCTTTGTGTAGTAATAAGAGCATTTTTAAAAGACAACATAAATCTTAAAAATGTAATGAAAACATGGAAAGAAGCTAGGTTGGTGTGTCAAAGGCACAGATGAGGCGCGGGAAGAGCATACCTCCAAAACATCGCCTGCTAAAGAAGGCAAAATACATGGAGCCCCCATAGAGGCGCGCCTCAAACAACTATGCTCATTACTATAGAAATGTACTGATGGGAGGAAAGAGTTTCTCTAGCCCAATTGCAAGAGAAAGAGAGAGAAGTTTAGCTACTTAGCTCTTTAGCAAAACATTTCTTTCACTATACTTTTTGTTCTGGCTCATGTAGACCCAGTACATCACAAATTGTCTTCCTCATTACACAGAAAAATCTTTCTGACTTTATGCTGAGAAAGTTGCTCAAAGATTGTACATAATTGTTGCCAATAAAAAGGCGTTTTGACATTGCAGAACATAATAACATGCAGTTCCTCATTTCTCAAACATGCATAGGTTCCATAAGTCAATCAATAAGACTATTATCTCATAAAAAGTTTATCCAGATAGATGATGCAAACTCAATAAGCATAGGATCTCAGAGCTAGACCTTGTAATCAAAGTACATGAAGAGCTCCAATAACCATTGGCTTCAAATGCATACTATTTACTCTGATGAAATCCAAGGTAAACCCAGAACTCAACTCAGGGAAAATCAGCTAGCATTTTTAGCAAAATACACATTGGCTTCACATACATTACATATTACTTATGAGCTCTTTATTCAGCTTACTTATGTGAAAAGTAGTAAAAATCATGTATATGAAACTCAGATGCATAAAGATTTATAAACATTAGAAAGGTAAAAGTAAAGAACCTTTTACGGAGATTGTCAAGTTTAAGAGTTTCATATACTGCATGCAATGAATCCAATGTTTCTGTCAGAAATTTCACGCAGACAGTCTCCTCTGTACGAGTGTCGGCAACAACAGCATTACCTGAATCTGATCCATGCAATTTAGATGATAAACCATGGAAGGTACTAACGAAGTAATTACTTCTTATATACTGTTGATTATAGTTGCTCTCAGTGAGGAACTCCCATGACGAATGTGAAACAGAATCTGACAATAACTGAGATGTTGCAGGCCCCTGACACATTTTTCTTATTACATTACAGAAAGACTCCCATTCTGAATCAGTTCCGGAATTTGCCTTAACTAAATAAGTTGTACCATCACCACCCCATAGAAGGGCAAGGAAGTGGTTGAATACACTACAACTAAGCCCTTCTGACATTGCAGTTATACAGTCATTAGTCAGAGATGATGAAGGACTTCGCCGCAATGTACATCTGTATTTCTAGAGCAGAAATTTGGAGAAGGTAGCATCATTAATGTCAAAGATGCTAAAAAGAAAACCAAATAATTTCAGTTATACTGAAAATTAGAAGCATATCAAAAATGAAATTATATTTAATTATACCTAAGGGTAAGACTAGTGCACACAAACTGAACTTTGCAATATGTGTAATTTTACAGAGAATAGGACCTTCGTAATAAAGTATTAGTTAGATCAAGTAAAACAATAATTATCTCTTCAAAAATATGCACTGGTTGCACTATGCAACTGATGCATATAAATTTTTGCCTTATATTTACATTAATTTGTTCCTATTCTAAGCCCAAAGATGAAACACTCTATTATATGTCTCATCATCCTTACCAATTAATATTGAAATATCCATACTAAAGTCCTAAGAATTCAAAAAACTTATAGTTGAACCATAAATGAAAAGTAAAGCCAAAGGTCATGCTCATTAAAGAATGAGCCAAGAAACTGAATAACTCACATCACTTTGCAAGAATTAGGTTCTTTGAATTCAATTACAGGTATCAAATTTCAGAAGTCATATAAGTTCTATGGGTAAAACGAATACCATTTCCAAGAAAGAACAAATTTGGAAACATACCTGTCCATTGTTTAGAACTAGATTGATGCGCCCTTCTACAGCATCAGCTAGATTAATAATTTTCAGATCACCAGTGATATTGTTGGTGTCTAAAAGTTCCATCCTGTTTGATAGCTGTGCTTTACCCAAACAAGACGGCAACACATATTCACACAAGCATAGCTTCCCTGACTGCAATCATAAAGGACCACACAGTTATTAGTTAATAAACTCAAAAGAAGAAAATATAACTCAATACAAACTTATCGTACAAAAAAGTAAGGTACAATTCATTCACATTCCCATGCACATCGTAAATGCATTTAGCAATCACCTGAGTTGTAAGCAGATACCTCAAAACGCTTGTTAGTATTAGATTTAGTTGTCCACATAGGGGTTTTTTCATAAATAATAAAACGCATTCAGAGACCAGTAAAACATTGTTGAACCTTAGGTGAGCAATAGTAATCCTTCTATGGGCCAACCTAAAATTCATTTGATTCTAGAAATTACTAAATAGATGTAATCTTTAAAATTTACAAAGGTGATGGCAGTAGCAGTTCAGGAACAAGACAAAAAGCTGAAGCATTTAAGATTTAATTTAAAATGGAACAGATAAACATGTGGCTGGTAGGAGGAGAGATGTGCAGTACAATGCTGGGCTAGAATGCTGTTGAATTGCACCTGATCACCAAGTTACAATCCTGCAATGAGTTATTCAAACACTTAATTCTAGGAATTACAGCCGCTATAAGGTGATCTGAAAGGCCAGGATAGTGGTCTACCAGTTGAGATTACTAGAAACTTCTCGAGTTCATCCAGTGTTCCAAGTTAGGCAGCTAAATCATGTATTGGGAAAGCATGATACTGTAGCCAAGCTACACTATATCTGACTATCAAGGAGAGCATATTTGAGTCTCAGCAAGCCAGATAGTGAGGAAATGTCTTAATCAAGTTCCTCAAATGATGGTTATATAGCACAGCAATACAAGGGATGGGGCTTCTTAGTTGGATGCTACAGATTTTGTCAGTTTCCAAAATTCCACTTCAAGGACAAGGCATTTTTTATGAAGATGATATTCACAGAGGACAAACTCCAATTTTACCGATATGGTCGGCGTGGGAAAGACAGATGCACAAATTAATAACTGCCTACTTCTTGTGTTCCATTATGAGATAATTTTTTCTGTTAATTTGCTTGATTGAAGGGATAGAATGATTAGAATCCAATAAAATGGGATAGATCAAGGGTTGGGATGCGCAAATGTATTAGTATATATAAATGTATTAGTTTATAAAATAGACAAAGATTAGAGGGAGGCGTACTATGAGAATTAATGTATCAGTAAGGA
This sequence comes from Pogostemon cablin, assembly GCA_023678885.1. Lineage (NCBI taxonomy): Eukaryota > Viridiplantae > Streptophyta > Magnoliopsida > Lamiales > Lamiaceae > Pogostemon > Pogostemon cablin. The sequence goes on from CM042979.1 coordinate 15,823,983, forward strand.
CTGGACAGAACATAATACTAAACTAGTCTGACGGAAGTGTAAACGGAATCATAGTAATTCTGTAAAATTCATTATCTAATGACTGTTCATACAGATCTCTTGAACTACTTCATTTCAGCTCTTTAATATATTCAGTTTATGAGTTCTTAACATGAAAAATAGTTGTAATTAGAAATATTAATTGAAGGCAAGAAAATGCAACATGGTAAAGGCTGGAAAGTTTTATATAGCAGAATAATTCATGTGAAGAAATAATTTATAGTCTATACACATGGGGTGAAAGCTTTCGGCAACTTACATATAGAAGTAGAGTATTTTCCGGAGTCAAAACAATGACATCCATATGAGGAAGTTGTCCCACTTTCACTCTGTACAAGATATCTTCAAGTCATTGGAAAAATAGGAAGATTAAATTTAAATGAAAGAAGAGAAGCAAATATACTTGGATCGAGTGATATTAACAGCAGCGGCAGCAATTGCTGGAATGGACCAACTCATGTCAGGCTTAATATCATAGACTGTTTCATTATTTAATTCAAGACTCTGAAGTCGTAAAGACAACAACTTCTTCTGCTCTAGGAGAAGAAAACATACGACAGGTGTAAGGTCATCATCCGTCGCCAGAAAAACCTGATGAAAATTTGGTTGAGGGAAGAAAATGTTAAAAGATCAAAGGAAATAATGGGACGTCAAAATAAATTGTTGTAACAGAACAGTCTTATTAGTTAAACTACTGTCATTCAACAAAAGTCTGATCCCAATAGGTAAAAAAAAATTATTCAATTACAAATTCTGAAAATTGTCCATGAGTGTCATATGAAACCACCACTTAGGATTTCTAAACTAAATGTAATACAACAAATACAGCTTAAGACCACACCAATTGAAGAAAACATTCAACTGTACTGCAATAATGGGCCCAAGAACAACTAATGATTTAAAATCACCCAGACGGCAGACCAGAAAACCAGCGGACAATGGCATTACAATTAGAGCAAGGCTTCAAAACAAATTATTTTCATGATTTAAGTGTTGATTTTTTTTCTTCTCTTTTAAGCAGCTTCATCATCAATGAAGAATACATTAGAAGGAGATGAGCTACCAAGACCTAACAAGTAACAAAGACAGAACTAAAAGAAATGATGATAAGTTTAGGCACCTTATTGGCAGCAGTCTGTGAACCCTTCCCCTGCCATATCCTTCTGAAGAAATGCTTTGCTAACTTCCCCGGATCACCTAAGTTAGATGCTTTGGGTTCCACCACTTCAATGTTGGAATTATTGACCTCTACTACCCAGAGGGAGTGTTGCATCTTTCCTGCAATGAAATATTATAATACTAATATTCCAGAAAAAAAGTGGGCTAAATTTAAGAAATTTCACTGTATTTACCTTTGTTATATGATGCCATCAGAGGCACACACTCACTAGTCCAAATTGTTCTTTCATCAAATTCCCACATTAGATTTAATTTACCTCTTTCCTCAACATATGTTACCTGAGGACATCATAAAACACATTTCCCATCAACAAACATAGAATGAAAATTAAATAGTAATTTTGTATTAACCTGAATGAAAACGAAAGGTACCCATAAACAAAAATGTTAAATTGGTACCTGAGGTTCTTCCAAGAGGTCCTTCAGTATCATATGGGAGGACATTGATATTACATCACTCCTTGTATTGTGGTCAATTATATGAGTTGGAACAAAATTCTGTAGAGGACTGTATCCGACATCCCTTTTTTGGCGGAAGACATCACGAGCACTTAAGTACGGGTTTGAAGATGATAACGAAGTGTTTGTTAGTGAGCTCCCTTCAGTTGCCCGCTGAAGAAGTAAACCAAAAGGAAGCGACCATATTGATGTGATGGCATGAGGAAGAGGGACTGAAATCACTTCACCTGTAAAAAAGACAGCCTCAAAATTTTCCTTGATAAAATTTAAGAAAGCGAAAAGGTACAAACTACAGATGCAAGCCATGGTCTAGCCAAAAAAGGCATAAAAGGAGATATCTACAATTAGCTCCTTGCATTTTAAAAGTTACATTTGATTTACTCATGTTCAAATTCAAACTATAGTCCATATTTTAGCATAATCACAATTCATAAGTGGCTCAATTTCTGGGACTCATTTAATCAAAAGACTGAAAATATAAAAAGATCACGTGACTAAAGTGTAAGGGTATGTTTGTTTTTTCACACAATAGACGGACCGAGATCGCAAAATTTGTATCCTCATTTGTTTTACAGGTTTTTAAGGAAGATTTTAACCCACTTCATCTTTACCTATTACACTTAATGCCACACCAATGTGTTTCTTATTTCAAACACATATCCTCATACACATTTACACAAATTTTTAATCAATAATATTTACCACAGAATTTTTCATGATAAAATATTCTTACTATCGCCCAGTTTTTCTGTCATCCTATTATGTCCAAAACCCAAAAATACTTTCCATTCAAAATCACCTCAGACGCAAACAAGAACCCAATGTATGTAGCAGAAATCAATAATTTAGAAGTGGAACAAGAAGATAACATTTTGTAAAAGCTGAAGGACCACAACAGTAATTTAAACTAGGAGAAAGAAACTATAAGTTATAAAAATCTTCTGGAGAGTAGTAAATGTGTCAGACTAGAATACCGTGGAGACAAGAGAAAAACTCAGAACATGAAATTATAACTCACCTCCTGTACCATAGATAGTTAATCTATCTACTTGGAGAACACAAAGCAGGGCTTCAGAAGTATCACTCATCTGGCACCAGCATACCTGAATAGTTTAAGCATGAACACTTTTTTCTTTTTTGAAAGGAAACAATTTTATTAATAATTTCAATAGGTAGTAGTCCCAAAAGAGCAAATTCAAGACGGATTACAAAACGTCCAGCCTCTTTCCATATCAAAATCAGAAAAGTGTTTGAACAATTTATGATTAGATACCCAAAGGCTGGCCCTACACTTCTTCTCAGAATATCTTCTATAGATTCAAAACAATCATTGAAGATTCTGTATGTGCAGGCCATGTGTTCACTCTCCCAATCCCAAGCATGAACACTAGAGTCATACTCAGAAAAATTGAGCACTTGAACAAATTAAGTTCAGAACTGAGGCAAACAGGAGAAAATTAGCACGAAGTCTATTCAGTTTCACACATTTTAAGTAGAGAAATTCGCATTTCAGAAATGCAGATTATGAACCGCCAATTGATCAGTAGGGCTTTAACTACTAAAATCTTGTTGGATATGGGTCAATGGTTAATCAAATTTTAAATACTTACTATTTTTCTTTCATTTATTTAGGGATTGGACTAAACCTGTTAAACATTTAATTCAAGCAACTAAGGGTAATATACAGACGGTACACAACGTATTTCTTAATGGTCGCTACTACTTTATACAGTTGCAAGACAATGAAATAAATTAAATACTATTATATAAACACATTATCATGAATGAGTGCGTGTGCACACACCCTGCCTGAATCAGCCAGTGTATGCACCTCCAATCACACAGCTATTTCTGGGCTTTCATTGACTTACATCAAACGAAGTTCGCATATGAATATTTTCAATGTTTCAAACTATGTCACATTGGCAACCTACATGAATGCAAATTACCCCAACTTACATTAAGACCACCCGATGATGATTGCAGAAACAAAATTACACTACAATGCCACGATAAACTAGGTTACCACGTTGAAGAATATCAAACTTTTCACTTTAGACCACAATCACCTTGATGACTTTGGAGGGCAGCGTAAACCTCTTATAGACTTTAGGTCCTGTACTCCATATGATTCTGTCACAATAAATCCTCCAGTGTTAACAGTGTTCAATCCATATATCTTATATTCATAAAAGTTCCAACAAGATAAAAAAGAGGTTCAATTCAAAAGGACTCAAAATTTTGCCATCAGAAGTCAGATTCAATAATAACTTAGTCGCAGATGAAATGATTTTTATTTGTAATCAAATTGTTGAGGGTCCAACTTTGGCAAATTATTGCTGAATTCAGAAATACTAATATTAAATGCACTTCTCGCGAGAGAGAAATAGAGCTCAAAATTTCAGACTCTTATCATCATCTATTACATTTGAGTAATGATGTAAACATCAAATAAGATCCAAGATGTGCCGAAGTATAGCTTCATGGGCCAAAGACTTTAGCAAAATTTTACTCCACAACTAAGATTATTTTCATATCAGTATAAATAAATTCAAACCCACGAGAAAAAAGAAAGCGAAATAACAGCAATGGCTAACAATCGAAAATTGTCAATTCTACTCTCACCACTACACGGCATCAACAAAAACCAAATATTTGAAATTTCAGAATACTACAAACAAGCGTAAATATGCAGGGTGGACCTATTTCCTCTGATAAATATTTCATGATCACTCCTCTCACTGGAAGCGTCGGTAAGCTCCGCGACCTCATCTTGCAGCTTAGCAACTTGTGGATCAAAGAGGAAGTAGTAGTAATCGTCGTCGAGGGAGGGATAACCGCCATCCATGAATTCAACGGTCAAGCCAAACGGCTTGAACTCGGATAGAACTGTGAGCTGACGTACGCCGGTTGTGGACATTTTTAGAGACAAAACAGTTTTTGGAATAACTCCCGCTCTTTTTCCAGAGAGCGTAGAACCCTAATGAGAGGTTCTAATATTTTTTGGCTTTAAAAGGAAGACATGGCCGCTTTATTCATTCCAGCGCCTGTTTTCAAATTATTTAGGTTGCGTTTAATTTTAGGTTTTACAAGGTTATCTCGAATCCTATTTAAAGATTGTTTACTTTGAAGGTTGGGGGCGGAGGGATAACCCACGGGCTTTGTCGGCCGGGGCTGAACGTCGTATCAATGAGGGCTAACGTAACCCTCAAAAAATGGAGGGATAGAAACAATCCCTTAAACCAACAAAATTATAATTTTACCCTTCAATTTAAAAATAAAACCCAATCAAAATCATCCTCTTTAATTGAAGGTGCAGTGGAAAAGAAGAAATTAGGGTTGGGGCAGTGAGAGCCATGGCCTTTGGGCCGTACTTGATGGGCCACCACCAAGTCAGGCTGCCGTCAGAGCTTCTGGCTCACCTCTAGCCCTACACTGTCAAGGTTGTTGCTGTCGGTGACGGAGAATTGCATGTAGGGCCACCGGCGGTACCAATAGCACTGGAGGTTAATCTCGTTGTCTCTTTTGGTTAAAACAATCCTATGGATCCAAATGATGCAGAAAGTGTGTCGGAAATGAGATTACCCCACGCCCAAATCCAGCAACTCCGATGCTCTCTTTGAGAGCGCTGTGTAAGCAACCAAATGTGAAATTGGGTATCTTTAATGGCGAACCTGACGAGGGAATGTAGTAGTCCCTGAGTCAACCACCATCCCACCATTCCCTTTCCGATCGACTCTGCGTAAGCTCAACGGCGCCGGAATTCTCATCTGGAATCCGAATTCGTAAACCGGAAGGAGAAGTCAAGACTGAGACAATCTCATCCTTAATATTCACTAACAAATGGCTATTGGTGGTGCTTTTCGGACAAACTTGCTACTGTTGTGGATCATTTGATTTTGCCATCATTAAAGTGGAGAGAGATGATTGTTGGAGGGGTGAAGAAAAGGTGAAGTGGAGAGAGAGTTTGTTGCAGGGGTGAAGAAAAGGTAAGGTGGAGAGAGATTATGTCAATGAATATGTTTTAAGGGTAAATTAGTAATAAAACATTGATGTTAACCTTCAAATTAAATAAAAAATGTGTTATGGGAATAAATTGCAAATCCACATCTAACCCTCAACCAACCCTAACCAAGGGTTAAATTACCCTTAGTTTTATTATCCTTTCACGTCAATGTAAACGGACCCTTAGAGGTATATGTACGTTTCTTTTTTTTTTTTAAACTCAACGCTCTTTCTAATCTTCTTGGTGATGTTTGGTTTGGGGTTATGTCAGGTTTGAAAATCATGAATAGTGTGTTCCATGTTTGTTTGAGTTTTGAGTATGGTAGATTTTAATTTTATGTCAAATCAATGTATTAATTTATTTAAAAAGTTGTAGATAGCCGGATTTTATCCTCCGTTAATGATGGAATAATGTGGCTATTTAAGGATGATTAGGGAATTATCCGTACTAATCTAACATAGTGATTTAGCAGTGAGAGAAAGAACGCTGATCGGTTCCCTCCAGGCGATCTTGTGCCTTTAGGAGGTGAATGTTGTGTGTTCTTATTCGTCAGGGGCAAGCCCTTCATATATTGGTGAACTGACGTCATTCGAATCTCCGGATATATCGTCAGGTCACATCACATTAAATGCTAACACTGTAGCTATTAAATGCTATAAACTCACATGGCTATTTTAGTGATTTGTTTTAGGATATCCCCTATGCCCAAATCCTAGGGATATCTGTATAGCTCCCGAGCTAGGTGGCGCAAGTGGCCAAGTGGGTTTGAGGGAGGAGTCGTCCAGGCCGAGCGCGTGAGAGGGACACGCTCGGTTGCTCCCTTATTAAGGGCCCGCAATCCTTGGCCCTGCAATCGTAAATAAAGAGCAATCCTTTTAGGCCCAATCAGATACAGTCCATGTTCTATTTTTTTAGGCCCAGCCAGTTGGGCCATACTACATTAGCCCTCAGGCTTCGTCGTCACTAGGGTTGGTCGAGAGGAGGCGGAGGCTTCTCAATGTGTATCTCCGTAATTTCCTAGTTTGAATTTTGAATTTTTGACGCGACGTGTGCTTCCAGAAGATTCTGGTGTGACGTTTCAAAACCCCAGGCTATATTTTCAAGGCGCTGCCTAATCATTGCGTTGATTGAAGAAAATGTTTCGCCTTTATTGATCCCTTAACAGAGTCGCGTTGGTTGGGGAGGGGTTTTGGCCAGTATATAAGGACGACTGCACGCCTTACAATCTTCACTTTACTCCCTCTCTTTGTTCTTTGTCTTCGTCTCTCTCTACTCTTTTTCTCTTCTGTAAACTTGTATGAAGCGTGGTGGTCGTCCCACCTCCGGTCGACCAGTGGGTCCTAAGCGAGCGGTGAGTGGTGGGGAGGGAGTTTCGGAGTTCTTGGAGAGAGCATATCAGGAGTTGTGTGGCGAGGCTGAAGTTTTCTCCTCCTTGCAGCGACTTCCGACTGGGTCTCGTTCTTTGCCATCCTCATTTGTGACGATGGAAAACATACCAAATCCAACCAATATCCGAGCCTGAATTGCATCACATGATGGGGCTCACAATGACATGAAGGCCCATTATCAAGATAGCTCAATTCTTCTTGCCCAATTCGAAGAGTTGGCTTCAAAGTCGGGAATAAGATTCGTGAAACCCGTCCCCAGTGATCGGGTGAGCAAGCCGGCTGAGGGGTTCATGGCGGTAAATGGCTCGATGCTAAAGCTAGGGTTTCGTTTGCCCCTTCATCCTTGCTTGGGCCATTTGCTCGATTATTGGAATCTAGCTCCTGCTAGGGGTGGGTATCGGATCGGGTAATGGGTTTTTTGGGTTTCGGAATGTCCGGGTATTCGAAATTTTGGGATTGAAATTTCATTACCCGAACCGATAATATCATTACCCGAAACTTCGAGTACCCGATCGGATTACCCGATTTTTTGCATCAATTTTTTTTATGGACATTTTTTTCCATCAATTTTCCAATTGTGATAATTATTAAATAATTTATCCAATCCTAGTAAAAAACTCAAATAAGAATAAAATATCCATCAAACAATCAAATCCAATTCAGTTACTCAAACAACATAAAAACATATCCATCAAACAACATAAAATAACAAAAGTCCATGAATGTCCAAGTCCAACACTACAAAGACAAATTGAATACACTAAATAATTTCAATCTCCACACATTAAATACTTAAAAATCTCGCAATAAAAATAATCTAATAAAAAATATTGAAATTGTAACTACTTACATTCATTTGTTGCCACACATTAACAATTGTTGAATCCATTCCAAGATAGTGAATTTTGCAAGACAAAGAGAGAAATATATATATATATATATATATATATATATATATATATATATATATATATATATATATATATATATATATATATATATATATATATATATATATACATATATATATTATCAACACTTACTTAAGTAAATATTAATAATAAACATCTAAAGATTATAAACATTGTATAACATAAATCAAACATACCTCCTTCAAGCATTTCAAGCTCATGTGTAAAAACCTTAGTTAAGTCAATTAGTATATATATTTAATTATAAATAATAAAAATTAAAAAAATAACCGGGTAATCCGATCGGGTAATTCGAGTAATTTTAAAAACCTGATACCCGATCCGATAATAAGCATCCGGGTCTAGGTATACCCAAAACCTGAAATTATCCAAAAAACCAAAATTTTCGGGTAATTTTTATCCGGGTCGATTCGGGTACCCGAAACTCAAAAAAAATGCCCACCCCTAAGAGCCTAATTGTCTCCGAACACTTGGGCAACCGTAATCGAGTATATCATCTTGTTTCGTGAGAGAGGCTACCGTCACTTGTCTTCGAAGAAGATCGAGCACTTGTGCCATCCTTCGGAGGAAAATTCTGCCAAAGGATTTTATTGCGTCAACCCCAAAAGTGGGATATCGCTCTCTGGGAAGTCTTCCTCCATAAAGAATTGGAAAGAGTGGTGGTGTTGGGTAATGGGGGCATGGAAGCTGGCACAGATTAAGGTCCCTTCAGCCTTTCACCTTCTTCATGCACATGAGGGTCTGGTCCCATTCTTCATTTGATTTCCAACTTTGTTCGGCGATTTGTTGAACGAATGTTTTCTTGTTTGCAGACAGGGACAAGTGTGCCAGGTCCCCTCTTTCTAAGAGGTTTCCGGAACTCGTGGATGTTATCAGCAAGTTGAGTCCACAGGAGAGGAGTACTGACATAATCACTGATGAGCTCCTGATTAAGTACGGGCTCATGGTGGATCCGAAAGCTCCATTCCTCCATTGGCGGTAACTGTAGCGCCCATGCCGAGATGAGTTCCAGATGGCTAGGGTTGGCTGTTGTTTCGAATTTTTTGATAGGGATAGTGGTGTGGAAAATGGGGTCATCTATCCCATCCAGTTCTGAGGCTGTCGATCCGAGTTCCTTGGCAGAAGTAATAGAGGTGGACGATACCCCGCCCACAGAGCCAAGCCCCCAAGTTCTGCCAGAGGGTGTCCTCATGTTGGATTCTGAGGCGGGCACTCGGGCCGCCGGGAGGTCACCCGGCTGGATGCAGGTAAAGGAGTTCTTAATCCTCCCGGCCAGGAGGGGTTCAGTGACATGGTCGACGAACAAGAAGAGGGACAGGAGGAGGACTACCTTCTTCCTGATTCCAGCAGTTCTTCTCCCATCGTTTGTCCCGTACAACGCCAGCCTGGAGGACCTAGTGGGGTCATTTTGGGGGATCAGTCATCACCCGACGATGACCCTTTTGAGCCCCCAAGCAAGAGAGCTCGGGCTAAGAGCTTTGGTCTTTATACTAGCAGAGCCACTCTAGGGGTTTCTTTGACCGAGACCTCTTATTTGGGTTTCAAAATTGGCACTTCCTCCCCGGATGTCCGCCAGCTTCTGCCGGTATTTCGCAGCCTCTACGGGTCAAACTTGTACAATTTTACTCAGTCGGATCTCTCCGCCTACATGCAAAGAGCTATGGAGGCAGTCCCTGCCAGCTTTACCTAGGAAGAGAGTGATATTATCAGGGCTCTGAGCTCTGACGAGCTGATCCACGTGGTGATCGGGTATCAATCGCGGGCTCTGAGCTATTTGAACCAAGTGTCCATTGTCTTAGCACGCAGGGGTCAGGAGGTAGCTCAGTCTGCTGTTCTCGGCTGCCAAATGAATCGTAGTTAACTAGGGTACAGCGAGAGAAGTAGGAGGCGGCTCAAAGGCACTCGGAGGATCTTGAGTCAGTTTGGGAGGAGGCAGCTTGACAACGCAAAGCCTTGGAAGATGCTCTAGAGGCTGTCAAAGGAGAGTTGAAACTGGCAGAGGAACGACTACTTTTTCGTGAGGCGGAGTTGAGGGCCGCTGATGAGTGATATTTTTACCTAGATTTTAGTGTCTTTTTATGTCCATTTTAGTATTATTTTATTCATATTTATGTGTATTTTGGTGGTGTTATGTGTTTTCAAGGAAATGTGTGTGAATAAACTTAATCATATGTAAAACAGGTGAACACGAAGCAAAAACGGAGATGGGAGATAAAACAAGGAAGAAGAAATAGGGCAGCATGAACAAAGCTGGCCGCGTAGGGTACACGAGCTGTGTTGCAGCACACGGCCCATGTATCGAACACGGGCCTATAAGAAGTAGTCGTGCAACAATATCAAAACATCCAACATGGCCACCCTTTGGCCGTGCGTCAGCACACGAGTCGTGTGTCGTTTTGAGTGAATGTTGATCGAGAAACCCTGACACGACTCAAGCGTGTTGCAACATACGAGTTGTGTCAGTGCCAGATCAAAAAAATTCAAGAAATCTTCTAGAAGGTCTTCAAGGGGTATAAATACCAATTCATTCAACATTTTGAAGGGATTGGATCTGAAATTCAGCTGCTCACATACCCCATACCAATTCCTTCATTTTACACCACATCCTTCATTTTCATCCATCTATTCACTCTATCATCATCCCACCATAAATCCTTCATCCAAGTGAAGAGAAGAAGCAAGGAAGAGAGGAAAATTGCAAGGAAAGGAAGGAGATAACCATTGGAGCAAATCCAAGGGAGTTTTCATCCTATTTTTGTAGTAAACCTAATTGTTTATCATGACTTGTAAGGTTTTTAATGTCCATGTTAATTATCTTATGATTATGGTAGGTTAATCTATTTTGTGAGATTAACAACATGATAGTTGTTGGTTAATTTTGGGGATCTATGTATTTTAATTCAAGTGTTGATTGGAATTATGATTTTCTATCATTGATTATTAATTGCTTGATTTGTATTGTTGAATTGTGTGATTAATTGTCATAGGCATGTGGTTAGATTGAGAAATCAATTATATGTTTAGGATAGTTCATTGAATCAATTCATCATACACCTCATGTGCATTATAAGTCTTAAAGAGATAGAGATATCCTTTAGAATTTAGAACCCTTTGATATGACATCTAATTGGTTTGATCGAGAGATTGATTGATTGTGTGAGGGGATTCTCATTTAAGCTTAGTACCTAGTTGGAATTGTTTGAGTGAGAACCAATCCGTTGAGCTATTTTGGGAATCTTATTTGGATTCACATTCTATTCATTTCGAGAGAAAGTTTAGAAGAAATTAGTGTTGGCCCTTAATCATTTATCCATGGTGCACATGAATTTGATACTTAAATTCCTAGAGTTACCACTTCTTAATTGTTGTTAATCTCACTTTTGTTTATTTGGGAAAATCAATCACACTCATTCCATTTTGTTTACTTGACAATTGCTTGTTTACTTGCATTGATTGAGTTCAATTACTTGTTTGATAACCAAACCTTTGATGATTCGTCTCTATAAAATTACAAGAAACGTGAGATCACTTAAGCACTAGTACCTACCTCCTTGTGGTTCGATAAATTGTTGAATTGGTCATCTCAACTACAAAATGGCTAATCAAATGACGCCATTGCCGGGGAGGCAACGGTTGCTAGTAGCTTGAAGAAGGATCATTTTAATTGCTTTTGAAAAATTTGTTCTAACTTCTTTTACTTTTGAAGGTGTATGCAAATAAGGTCAAAAGGGAAACAAGTTGAACCTATTGTTCTAGAGATTGAACACACTTGTCGGAGAAGGAGAAAAGAGAACAAAACTAAAAAGAGTAATCCAATGTAGAACAATCAAGATAATGAATATATTGATGACATGAATGATGGAAATGAAGTGCAAAATGCCCAAGTCAATGCAAATCAACAACAACAAGCCCTACTCTAACAAATGATACACCAAGCGCATTTTCAACAAGGTTTGCAACAACCTTATGCGCCACCACCACCTTCGGTGAATCGAGGGCCTCAAGTAGATCCAAGGGTGATCCAAGACTTCTTTATGCCAAGGGCAATGCCACAAATGATGGGACCACCAATCAATGCCAACAACTTTGAATTTAAAGCGGCTTGATTTCTATTGTGAGAGAGCAACAATTTAGTGGAACCCCGAATGAAGATTCTAATGCTCATCTAGCTTAGTTTATTGATATTGCCAATACCGTGAAGATGAATGGGATGAGCGAGGATTGTATCAAGATGAGATTGTTTCCATTTTCGTTGAGGGATCGTGCGCGAACATGACTATCTACCATTACCCCGAGTACGTGCAACACATGGGATGAGCTTGTAAAAATATTCTTGAACAAGTATTTTCCTCCTTCCAAGACACTTCAAATGAAGAGCTTGATCACTCAATTCAAGCAAATGCCTCAAGAGAGTTTTTATGAAGCATGGGAAAGGTTTAAGGATATGCTTCGCAAGTATCCACAACATGGTTTTTCAGAGAATCAACAAGTTGGATTTTTCTATCAAGGATTAGTAAATGGTCAAAGAGTACTTGTTGATGCTTCGGTGGGTGGATCTGTACTTGGAGTAACTCCGGAAAGTGCTATAAGAATTTTTGATGAGATTGCCACAAATGTCTACCAATGGCCATCGGAGAGAGTTAGTGGATGCTATGGGTTTGAGAGTTTCGATCAAGGGCAATAGTTTAGTGTGAAGAGTGCTAGTGTGGAACTAAGTATTGCCAATTATTGAAATGATAGCATCGGAAATCTTGAGGCAAATGAGCTTGAGTCAAGTTGCGAAGCAAGGAGTTAACATGGTTGAAGGACAAGTAGAGCAAGGGGTTCTTCCTCCGAATAGTGTTAGTGGATAACAATGGGCTATGACAATGCCACGTGTGGAAGATGTACAATACATGCAAGGAAGGAATTAGCAAGGTAACTATCAAAACAATTACCAAGATAATTTCAACCACAATAAAGGAAACTATCCACCAAGGCAAGAAGGCTTCAATAGTCAAGGTAGTGGAAGCTCATACCCACAACAACAAAGGAAGCAAGATAACTTCTCTTATTCAAACCCGAGCAATATGGTTACTTATCTCCCGGGGTATCATCCGGAAGCTAAAGTGCCAAATAATGAAGGGAAAGCAACTACCAAAGAACTCATTGAAAAATTGATTGCATCTAACAAAGCTCAAGATGAGACAAGAAGAAAGATTGATAAAGCTAATGATAGAAGGTTCAAAGCCTTGGAGCACTCGGTTGGTCAAATTGCTAGTTCGTTGAGTGCGAATGAAAAAGGGAAATTTCCTTCTACCACCATTGTAAATCCAAAAGAGCAATGCAAGACAATCACTTTGAGGAGTGGAACAAATTATGAGGGACCTTCTATGCCTATGGAAAATGAAAAGGTAGAAGAAAAGGAGGTTGAGGAAAACTTGGTTGCAGAAGAGTTTGTGGAAGAAAGTGAAGTTGAAGTAAAAGCAAATGATGAAACGGATGTGGTTGAGTCGAAAGTTGTTGAAAAGAAATGGTAAAGAAACAAGGCAATGAAAAAGAAAGAGGATGAAGTGGAGTGGGAAAGGATAGTTGGGGTATTCCAAAAACTCAAGTGCCTATTCCTTTTCCACATAGATTCTTGAAGAAGGGTCTTGATGAAAAGTTTGCAATGTTTTTGGAGATCTTCAAGAAAATCCACATCAATATACCCTTTGCGTATGCTTTGATACAAATGTCTCATTATGCCAAGTTTTTGAAAGACATCATGGCAAGAAAAAGGAGCTTAGTAGAGAATGAGACCGTAAATTTGACGGAGGAATGTAGTGCCATAATTCAAAAGAAGTTGCATCCAAAGCTCAAAGATCCGGGGAGTTTTGTCATACCATGTGAGATGGGTAAGAGTGAAGTTCATAAAGCTCTTTGTGATCTTGGGGCTAGTATCAATTTGATGGCTATGTCAATCTTTAAGAAACTTGGGATAGGAGAAGTAAAACCTACATCTATTACATTGCAACTTGCGGATAGGTCTTTGACTTATCCTAAGAGAGTAGTTGAGGATGTGTTAGTTAAGGTTGGAAAGTTCATATTCCCGGTGAATTTCGTAGTGCTTGATATAGACGAGGATGCAAATGTTCCTTTGATTTTGGGTCGTCCATTCTTGGCCACGGGAAGAGCTCTGATTGATGTGCATAAGGAGGAGTTAACTTTGAGGGTAAACGAAGAAGAAGTGGTGTTTTAATTAAGAAATGCTATGAAGCATCCGGAGGAGAAAGAAGAATGTAGGAAGATTGAATTGATTGATAAGATTGTTCAAAGGAACTTGTCATTTCTATTATCCAAAGATCCTCTTGAGACAAGCATAAGCTATTCTCTTACTTTATCTTTAAATTCTACTTCTTATTTATATTGTTTAGAAGATGATGATATAAATGATTGCTTACATGACTTAAATGCTTGTAGGGAAATGCAAGAAGATGAAGCCAAATTGATGTACTATGGAAAGAGGGAATTGATGAGTGATATTTTCACCTAGATTTTAGTGTCTTTTTATATGTGTTTTCGTATATTTTTATCCGTATTTTATATGTTATTTGGTTGTGTTTTGTGTTTTCATGGAAATGTGTGTGAATGAGCTTAAACCTACTATTTTCACTTTTTATTTGATGCTAAATAGGATAAGGAAGATGTAGGAAAAAGCGGAACTCAATTTGGAGTTGAAACGAGGGAGAACGAGCCAAAACAGTGAAGGAATCAGGGCAGCAGCAACACGACTGGCCGTGTCGGTGGCACGAGCCGTGTCGCAATACACGACTCGTGTAGCTAACACGGGCCTGTCCAGAATGGTCGTGCGGCAACATCTATTCATCCAACACGACCACCACTTGGCCGTGTTGCGGAGCTCGACTCGTGTTGCAGCACACGACCCGTGTAGCCAACACGGGCCTGTAAGCGATGGCCGTGCGGGAGCATCAGTTCACGCAACACGGGCACCTTATGGCCGTGTTGCGCCACACGACTCGTGTCGTGTCAGGGATCAGAAAAATTCAGAATCCTTCTAGAAGCTTGTCAAGGGGTATAAATACCCCTCCATTCATATTTTATAAAAAAAATCCGATTTCCACCCCTTCCACACACACCTCACACACCATTTCTTCCATTTTCCACCATCATCTTCATCCATTCTTCATCCACCCATCTACACTTGATCCCCTCCATCAAATCCACCATCCAAGTGATCAAGGAAGCAAGGGAGAGTGAGATCACAAGAAGAAGAAGGAGATCTCCATTGAAGCACTTCAAAAGGGGGAATCTAATTCTAATTTTTGTGCATTTCTTTATAGATTGATCATGTTTTGTAAGGATCTTAATGTCTATGTTAATTTTCTTATGGATATGAGAGGCTAATCTCCTTTGTGAGATTAGCTCCATGATTGGTGTTGGATAATTTAGTTTTTTTATGCAAATTGATTTTAATCTTGAATGGGCTTTGTGTTATTTCTATCATTGATTGTTGATTGCTTGATGTATATGATGATTTGTGTGATTAATTGTCATGGGCATGTGATTAGATTGAGAAATCAATTATGTGTTTAAGATAGTTCATTGAATCATTTCATCATACACTTCATGTGCATTAATTTAGAATGAGATAGAGATATCCTTCTAGATTTAGAACCCTTTGATAGAACATTTGATTAGCTTAATCGAGAGGTTGGTTGATTAAATGAGGAGACCCAAACAATTAGTGAATTCATAGTACCTTAAAAGGGAATATTGCTTATGATTTAGTACCTAATTAGGGAACTCATAGAGTAATTAGTACCTAGTGGGAGGTGTTTGCTATTGTCTCGATCCTATGTGCGTTTGGGAGCCTTGTTGAGGGCCTACATCCTATCCATCTCGAGAGAGAGTTTAGGTAGAATTAGTGATCGCTTCTATACCTTGTCCATGAGAGATTAGAATTAATTGCATGATTACTTAATTATCTATGTCATGATTGTTGTTAATCTCATCCTTGCATCATTTGGAACCATCTTATCTTTGCATTCATTTTATCCTTATTTCTTGCTTTAGCATAACTGCATTCATTTGCTCCTATCCGCTCCTTTCCGTCGTCCTTATAAAATCACGATAAACTTGAGATCGCTTAAACTCTAGTACCTTCCTCCCTGTGGTTCGATAATTTCTTTAATTGGTCATGCCCACTATATTATGGCTAATCAGGAATATCTTCCATTGGAGGTGGAGAGTGAAGAGTCAAAGGTTGAAAAAGGAAAAGAAGAATAGAAGCCATTACCCGATCACCTTATGTATGCATACTTGGGGGACAACAAGACCAATTCGGTAATTGTATCATCTTCTCTTTCTTCCTTAGAACTTGAAAGATTGTTGAGGGTTCTTCGAGATCATAAGAGTGCAATAGGATGGAGTTTAGATGATTTAAAAGGAATTAGTCCTACAATTTGCATACATCACATTAGGTTGATAGATGAAGATAAGTCATGCATACAACCTCAAAGGCATTTGAACCCTATTATGCAAGAAGTGGTAAGAAAAAGAAGTTTTAAAATGATTGGATGCTAGAATTGTTTATGCCATAAGTGATAGTCCTCATGTAAGTCCTTTGCATGTTGTAGCTAAGAAAGGGGGTCTAACCATTGTTAAGACGGAATTTGATGAAGAGCTTGCTAAAAGGGTGAAAACGGGTTGGAGAGTGTGTTGTGATTATAGGAAGCTTAATGAAAACACTCATAGAGATCATTTCTCTTTGCCTTTTATTGATCAAATGCTTGATAGGTTGGCGGGATATAAGTATTATTGTTTTCTAGATGGTTACTCGGGGTACAACCAAATCATGATAGCCCTCGAGGATCAAGATAAAACAACTTTTACTTGTCTATATGGTACGTTTCTTTTTATAAATTGCCCTTTGGGTTGTGCAATTCCCCCGCCACCTTTCAACGTTGCATGATGGCCATCTTTGGGGGATTGATTGAAAATATAATGGAGGTTTTTATAGATGATTTTTCCGTCTTTAGATCTTCATTTGATATATGCTTGGCTAATCTTTCTATGGTTTTGCAACAATGTCAAGATATGAACCTAGTCTTGAATTGGGAAAAATGCCATTTTATGGTTCAAGAGGTTATCGTACTTGTACATCACATTTTGGAGAAAGGTTTGAGAGTTGATAAAGCGAAGGTTGTAGTCATTGAACATCTTCCCCCAACAAAAAATGAAAAAGAGGTTAGATCGTTCCTTGACCACGCCGGGTTCTATCGACGTTTTATAAAGGATTTTTCTAATATAGTCAAATCTTTGTGTAAATTGCTTGAAAAAGATGCTCCATTTGAATTTAATGATGAATGTCTTGATGCTTTTAAGGTACTCAAGGAAGCTCTAATTTCTTTACCAATCCTTGTCTCACCCGATTGGAGTAAGCCTTTTGAGCTTCATTGTGATGCAAGTGACAATGCATTAGGAGTGGTGCTTGGTCAAGTGGGGGAGAAGAAGTTTCGAGCAATCTACTATGCATCAAAGACGTTCCATGCAAATATAAAGAATTATACCACAACGGAAAAAGAGTTCTTATCCGTGGTTTATGCATTTGAAAATTTTCGTCCATACCTAGTTGACACGAAAACCATTGTTTATACGGATCATGCTGCCATTAGGTATTTGATGAGTAAGAAAGATGCTAAACCTAGACTAAATCATTGGGTTCTTTTGTTGCAGGAGTTCGATGTAGAGATACGTGATAAGAAGGGAGTCGAAAATGTCATAGTTGACCACTTGTCACGTTTGGAAAATATTGATGAAGAAGGAACCATGGAGTTCATTAAGGATGTGCTTCCGGATGAAAAGATACTTCAAATTGATTTTCAAATGATGTACACTTTATGTGAGATCGAAAGGCCATGGTATGCAGATTTTGTGAATTATTTAGCTTGTGGTCTCAAATTGGATCATCTAACCGAGTCTAGAAGGAAGAAATTCTATCATGATGTCAAGGAGTACTTGTGGGATGATCCTCTTCTATTCAAGAATTGTCCGGATGGGATCATACGGAGGTGTATTCTGGAAGAGAAAACAGTAAGTGTCATGGAGATGTGCCATAGTTCACCATGTGGAGGACACTTTGGATTTCAAAAGATGGGAGCAAAGATCCTACAATCGGGCCAACTTTGTTTAAGGATTGCAAGGAGTACATCAAGGGATGTGATCGGTGCCAAAGGATTAGAAGTATAGGGCAACGTGATAAAATGCCCATGAGGAACATTTTTGAGGTTGAGGTGTTTGATGTATGGGGGATGGACTTCATGGGCCCATTTCCACCTTCAAATGGGTACATCTACATATTGCTTGCAGTGGATTACGTTTCCAAATGGGTGGAAGCAATCCCAACAAGGACAAATGATGCTCTAGTGATCAAAGCTTTCTTAAAGAAGAACATATTTGCTAGGTTTGGAGTGCCAAGAGTCGTGATTAATGATGGGGGATCTCACTTCATCAACAAGCTTATTGAGAAGGTCTTGAATGGCTATAGAGTGAAGCATAAGGTTTCTACACCTTACCATCCTCAAACAAATGGTTTGGCGGAGGTGTCAAATAGGCAATTGAAGCTTGTACTTGAGAAGACAGTCAATGGAAATCGAAAGGATTGGTCTTCTAAGCTTGACGATGCCTTTTGGGCCTATCGAACGGCCTACAAGACCGCCCTAGGTTTTTCTCCGTACAAGCTTGTTTATGGGAAGGCATGCCATTTACCAGTGGAGTTGGAATATAAGGTATTATGGGCCCTTCGGAAGTTGAACTTTGATTAGAAAGAATTCAGAAAGAAAAGGTGTCTCCAATTGGTTGAATTAGAAGAGTTTAGAGAAGAAGCTTATTCAAGCTCAAGGATTTTGAAGGAGAAGCTCAAAAGATGGCAAGATGAAAGGATCAAAACGAGGGAGTTTATTATGGGGGATAAGGTTCTATTGTTCAATTCAAGACTTAAGTTGTTCCCCGAAAAACTTTCAAATGGACCGGGCCATACTTGGTGATTGAGGTTAGAGATGATGGATCTTTACAGCTTGAAGGATCGGATGGAAGTGCTTTTGTGGTTAATGGTCAAAGGGTGAAGCATTACCATTCTCCCTCTCAAAGAGATCTGGTATATGTGAATACCTTCACCTCTTGAAAGATCGTATCCTTTTAGTAGTTTAGGATTGTACATATTTCTTTTTCTTGTTTTGCATTTTTAGCCTTGTAGGTGGTTTGTGCTTGTGAGAAGAAGGAGTTTTAAAGATACGAAGGGTGCTTGAATTGAAGTGTGTAAGTTCATCACACCACTTTTTGCAAACTAAATTCGAAACTCTTGTTTCAATTTAAGTTTGGGGGGATATGGTGTGGTGTGACATACTTTGTCTTGAAAGCATATACTTTTAGTATTTTTGGGCTAATTTTGAAATTTTTTCATAAGTTTTGGTTGGATTTTGGCTCGATTGGTTGTGTTGAAGTAGATGATAATCCGTGTTTTGATAACTAATGTTGAGCTAATGATGTTTATGAGTTATGAGCATGAATAGGGAGTATTGGAAGCGACAAAACAGGGGAAGACAAGACTTGAAGTTGAAAATTGGAGAAAACAGAGCTGCAGGTACACGAGCCGTGTCGCCAACACGGCCCTGTAACATGTGGCCATGTACTGACATCAAATCATCCAACACGACCACCCTTTGGCCGTGTAACGTCACACGAGTCGTGTCCTAATTCGAGACTCGAGTCGTGTCGCCAATACGGGCCTGTAAGGAATAGTCGTGCAGCGACATCAAATCACGCAACACGGCCACCCTTTGGCCGTGTTACGTGACATGACTCGTGTCGTGTCTTGAGATAGTTTTTAAAAGCCGACTATTAGAACACGACCATTCACTCCCTTTGTGCACAAACACTTTTCATCATGAATTCTCACTTCCAAACTCCACGATATATCAACCAACATCAAAAGAGTGGTAAGATTGAGTGATTCAAGTGTGATCGTTAAGGTTTAACATTATTTTTTCCATTTGATTCCAAGAAAAAACAAGGTATGACAATTCGAACCCTAGTTTTCAATTGAAGGTTTAATTGGTGAAATTCTTGTATGGGTTTAGGATGATAGGATGTTTGAAGCATGTCTAGGATGTTGAAACATGAATGTGCAAGTTTAATTGTTGGATTGATTGAAATTGTGCAAGAATTAGGGTTCATGAATATTTTGAATTTGGGGATTTTTGAAGGAATTGAATTAAAAGCATATGTTGTTACATAGTGATTGACAATGCTTTTGTGATGATTATATTGTGTACATTAGCTTAAGCATTGAAGATTTGAGCATGATGGAATTGAAAATTCTTGTTGAATTGATTGTGAAATATGTGAATGCCAAGTGTTTGATGAAATGCCAAAGTGAAGTTTTGAATAGAATTAAAAGCTTTGGCATGAAGCATTGTTGATATAAGTTGTGAGGGTGATGAATTCATTAAAGAATGGAAATATTGAGATGTCGAACTTGATTGAATCAATAAAATTTTTTTTGAATAAATTGTTGCTAAAGTTGCTTGGATTGAAAATGTGAAAACCCTTGGAAAATATTGTTTATTGTGCTTGAATATGTGCTAGAATTAACATTTAGTTGAATAACTAGTGATGATTCAAAGTAATATGAGATATTTTGCCTTGAGTTGAAGTTAAATGTAATTTAAAATATGTTGAATATTGTAGATGGCTGAAAGAAGAGTGAGGAAACGCAATGAGGACTTCATTATTGTTGAGACAGATATGGAACTATCCAGCATCGATGCACAATTGATGATGAAGGAAATGCACCTTGTGAATTTCGGAGTTGAGTTCACAGAATGGGAGAAGTATGCATTAAGATGGGAATACATAATGCCCAAAATTAGGCCAACTCGATTCCAGAAACAAGCCACTATGGTTGGTCTTGGGATAGAGGGTAATTTGAAGACCTTGTTCTGTCGAGTGGATATGGAAGAGTTCTTCGACAAGAGACCTCCCACTTACCTCCATTTTAAAGTCGATTTTATGAGCACCCTAGAGGTTAAGAAGGATAGGAACAAGTTTCCTATCTCGATAACATTTCAGCTGAACAATGAATTGAGGGAGAAGGTTCCTGTGAATGAGATAAATAGGTTCTTTGGGTGCCCGATTATGAGAGGTATCAGAACTTTTTACCAGGAGGGAGTTTCAATCAACAAAACTGGTGGAGAAAGTTGGCTGATGATGGGACAGAACCTCGTGAGTACATTCCAAGCTCTTCAAAGGGGACAGCTATAAGAAACCCGGTAATGAGGTACCTTGAAAAGATTGTATCAAATACCATTCTAGGGAGATTTGATAGTGGAGCTGTTGGTGAGAAACAGTTGTACATCATATACAATTTATATCAGGAGTTTAGATCGAACATTGCAGCTCACTTCATTCAGTATGTTGAGAATGTGGCAAAAAGAGAAAATACTCGAGGGATTATGATTGGAGGAATGGTGACCATGATTGCTCAAGGATTAGGCATCGACCTTAGAGGTATGCCACACATGATGGTTAATGAGGGACTCACTTACACACAGCTCATAAGGATGGAGTTCATATCGTTTATAGAAAACATGTATTACTTGAGGCGAGATAAGAGAGCACCATTTCCTCTACCTGCTCCTGAGCTCACCACAGTGCACGGACAAAGAAAGCAGCAAAATCTAGCAATGGCGAGTCCCAACCACTCTACAGTTGTGAGAGCCTTCTACAGACATAATAGAGAAAGAGTGGAGGCAGTGCTCCGACAGATGAGAGTAGAAGATAATCCAGAGCTAAGAAATTTGAGAGCTGAGCCAGTGGACATGGAGGTAAGAGATGAAGAAGAGCAACCTCATTATGTGGAATTTGAAGAGCAAGCACCAGAGCCTCCAGTATTTGAGCAAGAAGAAGATGAATTCCAAGAGGATGAGTTTCAGCAACAACAACAGTTTATGGGACTCGGAGTGGGGAATACAAGGTGAAACTTTTTAGAAGATGAAGTCAGAGAGATTAGGCAGACTCAGTAGTCACACGGAGATCAGATGAGAGAGTTCCGAGAGGAGCAGCAGAGACATGATGTGATGATGAGGGAGATCCATGAGGGGCAGCATAGGAGGGACTATAATAATGAGCAAACTCGTGCCCACTCATACAACATGGAGGAGATGCTCACTATGATATTTAACTTCCAGTTTTCGGGTTCACCCTGTGCCTACAACCCTTGGGTATCTTACCAGAGGACACTACCTCCTCCCCCAGATAATTGAAGGGAGCACTTTTAGTGCTCAACACTTCTTTAGCTCATTTCTAGTTAATTTGGATTGTGATGGATTTGATACTTCATTTGTTTTGTTTTGGGATGTTTTAATTTCATAATTTAGGATGTCTTTTCAATTAAGGATGAGATAAGATGTGACTTGCATTGATCATGGATGGGGTGAACTTTATGCTTTATTTCTTTATGTGGTGATTTTTTTCCTTGCATATTATGTGTTTTTGTTTTATTTCTTGTTTGTTGTGTCTTTTATTTTATGTTTTGTGTGTTTTCTTATTTCTGTTTAGGAGTCATTTTGGTGGTTTGTTTTGGAAGGTTGTGAGTCGTTTTGAATGTGAGTGATAATACATTGTTGTGATAAGTGATAATAAGTTATGATTAAGAATCTCTACACTTTCGAATTGTGACGTGTTTTATTTAATTTGTTCAATTTTGAGATGAATGTGGCATAATAAGTTCCATAAGTCCAAGCATAAACTTGTGAGAATTTGAGCCTAAACCATGCATACATGCAGGGGCGGACACACATTGGGCCCAGGGAGGGCATTGGGCCCCCCTGAACTTTTCAAAATAATTACTATATATATAATATTTAAATGTGATATATCTAGGTAGTCTAATGGTTTGCCTACTGAATGAGGCAGTGAGAGGTCGGGAGTTCGACCCTTCCCAAAGCTCCTACTTCTTTTATTTTAAATTGATTATTTATTAATCTTTCTTTTTTATATAATATCATTATATTATTATTTATGGGTTTATTTGACTTAAAATATTTTGCTTATGTTTATTTGTCCTTACTCATGTTTATTTGACCAAAAATACATTGGAGTCGTATTTTGATATTATTTTTATCTTACAAAATTATTTACACTTCTTTGTTATATTACAATATTTTTTACACTCGTAAAGAAAAAATAATATTTTTATCCGATATTTAAAAGATTAAAATTTCAAAATTATCTATCTCATCTAATACATCCAACACACTTTGCATTTATGTAAAAATACTAAAATATCTAAAAAACGTTAATAAAGTTATTAAATAAATAATTTTTCTTAAATAATATGGAACTGTAAATATGAATCGTTTTGTAAGAGGAAGGAATTTGGGCCCCCCTGGACAAATTTCCTGCGTCCGCCACTGCATACATGGTATATCTTTTCATGAGTGGATCGGTTGTGTTTTGATAAACTTAATACTTGCTCAAGAACTATAGGAACGAATCCGATTAGTAGAGATTGATGATATGATTTAAGATCATCCTTGTCATGAAAAGTCATTGCCAAAAATGTCCATACCATGAACATCATCCCTAGTCAATCACTTTGAGCTTATAAGCCTATTTCTTGTGAATATAGCACATTACAAGCCTTGATTACCCACATGAGCCTTATATATACACCCTTTTATGTGAGTGATTGTGGAGATGGTAGCTAGGAAGGAATGATAAAAAGAAGAAAAGGAAATGGTAACAAATAAGAAAAAGGATAAAAAGAGCATGAACAAAAAATGCATATGCAACCTTAAAAATAAAAGGAAGAATTAAACAACAAAGACGCTCAAGAAACGAAAAAAATCAAAAGAAGTTAGCATACAATCAAAAATAGTTGAAAAGGAAAAGTGAAGTAATGATTAGTGCTTGAATGTTACAAAGAATAAGAAGGAAAGAAAGAAAGTGGAGGAATGGAAGAAATTAGCTACCTCTTCGATTACTTACACTTGTTTAGTCATTTTTATCTAAATTTTTCCTACCCTACCAAAGAGCCTATCATTACATCCTTAATGAAAGACCTTTTTGATCATTGATTGAAACTTTGGTGGTTTGTGAATGTGGTCCACGAGCAAGTCTATAGTAAGTTGAGCCAATCGATTGATGAGTGTTGATTTACCCTACTTAAAAGAGTGTAGAGTGAAATTGATAATCTATGTGAGGCTTGGACAAAAAGGGACTATATTACACCTTATTCTCTTTTGATTGAACGTGTTAATTTCATATGTCATGAATTTAATGTTGTAGGATGACTTAGCATAGTTTGTAGTTCTTATTACTATTGATGTGTTATTACTTATGTTCATTTAGTCTTTTTTAGGTGAAAATCTCTCTCCCTTTGTTTTATCATTTTCGTTGTTCGAGGACGCATAACACTTTAAGTTTGGGGGTGTGATGAGTGATATTTTCACCTAAATTTTAGTGTCTTTTATGTCCGTTTTAGTATTATTTTATCCGTATTTATGTGCATTTTGGTGTTGTTGTGTGTTTTCATGGAAATGTGTGTGAATGAACTTAATCATATGTAAAACAGGTGAACACAGAGCAAAAATAGAGATGGGAGATAAAACAAGGAAGAAGAAACAGGGTGATAAGTTGCTAAAATGTCATATTTTCCCCATGTTAGGATGTCAATTAATCTTTAAATGCTCATTTTGATCAAGTTTTATATTTTGTAGGCATGAAAAGAGTTTAATTGATGTAAAGGGCTAATTGAACTACTTTTGGAAGATGATGAAGTGGAGCTACAAAGAGAGAAGCTAATTTTTTGTAAGGCGTGGTCACGCCTTAATTGATGGCAGAAACCTAGAAGTGGAGGAAAATATACAGTAGCATTTTTGCTGATAAAGCGTGGGCACACCTAAGGACCTGGACGGAAATTTTCAACTTGAGCGCCCAAATCTCAAGTCTCACATTCAAATATCATTTCCTCCTATAATTTATGGATCCCTTATCCCCAGAACTGATTTTAAAATATGTATTTAGTATTTTGAATTTTCGTGGATAGTTTTCGTTAGTTTTTAGGTGGTTATTTAGGATTAGTTTTCTTAGGAGATAAAACTTCCAGAAACCATCTTCATTCCTTATCTTTGTTTTATTTTTCTTATTACGTTGAAGACTCTGTAAGACTCCAGGATGGAGATATACTTCTGCTTTTACTTTATTATTATTATGGTTTGCTAAATCGTTCCTCTAGCCGGGTGATTGGAAGCGTGGTTCAACACAATTATGTGAGATCTAACTAATCTTCATACTCTTTCACATTGCATCATTTGCATAATCCATGTTCTTAATTATATTGTTTGGCAAGTTGTTTAACCTGATCAATTAATCAATTTGTGAAAATGATATAGGCCAATTAGAACGTTAAATCCGTAATTGTTTAATCATTTCTAATACTAGTAGCAAGTAGTATATTCGTCCGCATCTCACTTTCGATTATTGCTATAGTGGATATGAAACCTAGTCTAAATGAACCTACATGTGCGTTTGTTGGCTAGAATTGTGTCTTTCTAGGTTGAATGCAGTCGGTAAATTAAATCCTACGATGTTATCTAGGGTTGTTTATTTAGCTAGAGAAGTAATTAGATGTGGTACCCTGATTATCGATAAAGTATAGAAAGATTAGGTCGTTAGGTGGTACCAACGACTATAACCAGTTTGATGTAAAGTGAAAGAGTCATCACTGCATCCGTGTGTTTGTTTAACCATTCCAAAGATTATCTTGGCTAGATATTTCATATTATTTAATCACCTCATTCTACTTTATTTTTAGACTACTACATATTTTAGTTTAAGTACAGAACTCAAACTCCCCAATCTTTGTCTATTTATTTTTCTAGTAAATTATCTTGTTTTGCCAATCTCTATGGATATGACCCTGCTCATCACTATCACAAGTAGTATTTTTAGTAGGTTTTATTATTTTTGGTTTCGACACCCACCAAATTTTTTGCGCCGCTGCTCGGGGCTTGGTGTCAAAACGGTTCATTTTTAGTTTTTTATTTTGTTTATCTTTATTTTTATGCCTCGTTCATTTTCTGTAGGAAAACTTGACTTTGATCCGAAAATTGAAAAAATAGCTCATCGGCTTAGAAAAGAAGCAAAGTTGAAAAAGAAAGCATCTACTTCATCTCCTAACTTACTCTCGTTTCTTGACTTGAAAAGTGCATCTAGTGAAGGTGATCTTGTTGAGAAGTAGTAGAGATGGCACAAAGAGAAAAGACGTTGAAGGAGTTGACAGCGTCGAATCTTGATCAACAATCCTTGCTTTGCATTCAATATCCCGATATGGATGTAGACTTTGAGTTGAAAGCTGGGCTAATTCATTTGTTGCCTAGGTTCCATGGCTTTGAAAATGAGGATCCACACAAGCACTTGAAGGAATTTCATGTTGTTTGCTCTAGCCTTAAGCCACATGGAGTGTCCAAAGAGAAAGTTAAATTGCATGCTTTCCCGTTCTCGTTGGAAGGTCGAGCAAAAGATTGGCTTTTCTACTTACCTCCGGGCTCGGTTACCTCATGGACGGGTATGGCAAGGTTGTTTTTAGATAAATATTTCCCTGCTTCAAAGGCTGCAACAATGAGAAGGGAAATATGTGGAATAAGGCAAATGGATTCAGAATCACTTCATGAGTATTGGGAGAGATTTAAGCAATTGTGTTCAAGATGCCCACAACACAGAATATCCAATCAGCTGCTCATTCAATACTTCTATGAAGGATTACTTCCTATGGAGAGAAGAATGATGGACGCTGTAAGTGGAGGTGCAATAGTGAACAAAACCCCTCGTGAGGCAAGAGATTTGATCACCACTATGGCAGCAAATTCTCAACAATTTGGAAGTAGACGAGATACATCCAACAAAGGAGTTAATGAGGTAACAATTTCGTCTCTTGAGGATCGTATTACTAACTTGTCTTCTCTTGTTCAGAACATGGCGGCAGGAAACATGCAACAAGTTAAAGCATGTGGAATTTGTGCTTTGGTGGGACATCCAACCGATATGTGTCCGACGCTTCAAGACAATGTGGAGCAAGTTAATGCCATAGGAGCATTTCCGGGGCCACCTCAGAGGAATTATGATCCCAACTCCTACACTTATAATCAAGATTGGAGGGATCATCCAAACTTTCGATGGGGAGGACCTCAATTCCAAAATCCTCAAGCTCAACCACAACCACAAATTTTACAAAATCAGCAACAATACCATTCTTCGAGTCCAGGTATCACTACAAGAAAACTATCAAATTCCAACAGAAAAGTTCCAACGAAAAGCAAATCTGTTGAAAATTTTAGAGTTCTAACGAATTTTCCAATGAAATTTTAAACCATTGGAAAATTTCAGCAAAAATTCCCATTAAACAATAAGGTGCAATTGTGTGAAGATCCATGTATTTCTCATTTAATCAACTATCAATGACAACTTGCAAAGAATCAATGGATGAGACATTTTTTTCTTCAAACTAACCACATTACAAGCCTTAACCCCCATTTTTTCATACCAACTTTGAACCCTTTGATTGAAGAGACATTTTTTCTATTAAACAAGTGATGTGGCCTTGCATGTTAGGAATTTTTGTAATTATGTGGAGCTTTGAAATCACTTGATTGAGCATTACGCGAAAGTGAAATGATCTCTTCGACTCTCTTTTAACCCTTATATCTTCTTCCTCACTTAGCCACTTTACCCAAACCTCTTATTACATACCCTTCTTTGAGTCCTTTTGGTTCTTGCTTTTGGTCTATTCATTGGGGAGAGGATGTGATATATTTGCAAGCTTATGGTAAAAGTCTTCTATGTTTTGACTTGAGAGATCCATTATATTCATTATAAGCCTAAACACTTTGAGCGTATGAGTGAATCCCTTGTGAGGTATTCAGATCTAATATAATTTAAGTTTGATTCAATTGTTGATGTAGCTTGCATAATTATTGGTGGATGAGAATTCCTGCTGAAAAAGTTTTCATTGCATGAATAAATATTTTGGATGAGCCAAGGAGGATGAGAGTTGGAAAATGAGTTGAGATAATGGATTAAATTTAAGCATGCTTGAGGACAAGCAATGTCTAAGTGTGGGGGAATTTAATAAGTTGCTAAAATGTCATATTTTAATATCATATTTTTCCCATGTTAGGATGTCAATTAATCTTTAAATGCTCATTTTGATCAAGTTTTCTATTTTGTAGGCATGAAAAGGATTTAATTGATGCAAAGGGCTAATTGAACTACTTTTGGAAGATGATGAAGTGGAGCTACAAAGAGAGAAGCTAATTTTCTGTAAGGCGTGGTTACGCCTTAATTGATGGCAGAAACCTGGAAGTGGAGGAAAATATACAGTAGCATTTTTGCTGATAAAGCGTGGGCACGCCTAAGGACCCGGACAAGAATTTTCAACTTGAGCGCCCAAATCTCAAGTCTCACATTCAAATATCATTTCCTCATATAATTTAGGGATCCCTTATCCCCAGAACTGATTTTAAAATATGTATTTAGTATTTTGAATTTTTGTGGATAGTTTTAGTTAGTTTTTAGGTGGTTAATTAGGATAAGTTTTCTTAGGAGATAAAACTTCCAGAAACCATCTTCATTCCTTATCTTTGTTTTATTTTTCTTATTACGTTGAAGACTCTGTAAGACTCTAGGATGGAGATATACTTATGCTTTTGCTTTATTATTATTATGGTTTGCTAAATCGTTCGTCTAGTCAGGTGATTGGAAGCGTGGTTCTACACAATTATGTGAGATCTAACTAATCTTCATACTCTTTCACATTGCATCATTTGCATAATCCATGTTCTTAATTATATTATTTGGCAAGTTGTTTAACCTGATCAATTAATCAATTTGTGAAAATGATATGGGCCAATTAGGACGTTAAATCCGTAATTGTTTAATCATTTCTAATACTAGTGGCAAGTAATATAATCGTCTGCATCTCACTTTCAATTATTGCTATAGTGGATATACAACCTAGTCTAAATGAGCCTACATGTGTGTTTGTTGGCTAGAAAGTATGGAAAGATTAGGTCGTTAGGTGGTACCTATTGAGAATGTTGTTGTATTACATCTCTATATCCCACATCGGTTGTATATTACATTCACTGTCCCTAGGATATTGTATATAACTCTTTCATTAGATCAATATAATATAACTTCCATAATTCGTTATATGGTATCTGAGCGATTTTAGGCTAACGCCTCGTTCCAAAACCCTAATTCTCTCATGGCCGCCGATCTCCACAGCACCGGTACATCCAATCCCTCTCTGATTGCCTTCAACACTGCTTCACAGGTTCCTTTGAAGCTCACCTCTTCCAACTATGTTGCCTGGAGTTTCCAACTCCGTACACTTCTTGCTGGTTACAATCTTGTCAAATTCGTTGATGGATCATTCCCCTGCCCTTCCGCTGCGTCGTCCACGCCGGGTGCTGCTACCGCTTCCAGGGCTACTCCGGCTTCAAATCCTGTCGCCAATGCAGGTTCAACGTCCACTGCTACCGCTCCCGACGTCGCTTCCCTCCGATCCTACTGGATTCGTCAGGATCAACTGATCCTCAGCATGATCATATGATCCATCACGCCGACGCTGATCTCATTTATAGCGTCGGCCACGACGTCTGCAGAAGCGTGGCAAACCCTTGCCACCATCTACGGCTCATCTTCCAGGGGACGCATCCTTGCCCTCAAGAATTGGCTTCATAACCCTATCAAGGGCAGCCGCTCGATCACCGATTTCATGCTTGAAATCAAGGGTGTTGTTGACGAGCTCGCTCTTCTTGGCGTTGCCACCGATCCAGAAGATCTTGTCATCAAGGTTTTGAATGGTCTTGATGACTCCTACCGTGATCTGGGATCCGCCATTCAGGCGCGAGATTCTCCGGTCACCTTTGAGGAGCTCCACGACAAGCTCCTGAGTGTTGAGTCGCAGCTTGCCCATGCCGCCGCTCCATCGCCTGCTCTGCCTGCCACTGCTCTCCAGTCCTCGGCACAACCGTCATCACAGTCGCGCCATGGTGGTCGCTCGGATGGCCATGCTGGTCATGGCCGCTCGTCATCTCAGATCGGCTCTCATCTAGGCCCGGCGCCATCTCCCACCGGCAGCTCATCTGGTCACGGTTATCAGGACCGGTGCCAGTTCTGTGGTGTGTTCAGCCACTCAGCCCGGCGGTGTCCCGATCTCTCCCAGGTGGCTCGCTCTCCAGCCGCTCCTGCCGGTCATCAGCTGCCACGGTAGCAACCGTTTGCTCTACCCACTGCCCACTCCGCTGTTTCTTCTGTACCACCTAATGCATGGGTTTTAGATTCAGGGGCGTCGCACCACATCACCACAGATCTCTCCAATCTCTCCCTCCACTCTCCTTATGCTGGTTCAGATAGTGTAGTTGTTGGTGATGGTACATCTTTATCCATCACGCATATAGGCTCTCTCTCTTTCCCTAGCTTGCAGTCTCTTTCCTTTTCTAATTCGCTTACTGTTCCGTCAATTTCAAAAAATCTAATTTCTGTTTCCCAGCTTTGTCAACAAAATAATGTTTCTGTTGTGTTTTTCTCTTCTTCCTTTCAGGTGAGGGATCGGAGGACTGGCGCTACCTTGCTGGAGGGTCCAAGAGTTGATGGACTTTACCTTTGGCCCTTTGTTCCTTCCTCAACTGCTCCGAAACCTTATGCTCTACTCTCCTCTCATGGACAAGTCCGCTTGTGGCACTCTCGTTTAGGTCACCCCTCCCCCAAAATCTTACGTCATGTCTTGTCTAGTCATAACTTGCCCTCTTCGAATACCAATGAAATAAATTGTGATGCATGTCGGACAATGAAAAGTCATAAACTTCCTTTTGCTGATTCTACTTTAACTGCTACTGTGCCACTTGAGTTACTGTTCTCTGATGTTTGGTCTTCACCTATCACTTCCTCTGATGGTTACAAATATTATGTCATTTTTGTTGATCACTTTAGTAAGTATGTTTGGCTTTATCCGCTTAAGCGTAAATCTGATGTACTTCATACTTTCACTGCCTTTAAATCTCTTGTTGAAAATCAACTTCAATCCCGTATTCGTACTCTATACACCGACAATGGTGGTGAGTTTATTGCCTTACGCTCATTCCTTACCTCACACGGTATCACTCATCTCACCACTCCACCTCATACTCCTGAGCACAATGGCGCTGCTGAACGCCGCCATCGTCATATTATTGAAACTGCTCTCTCTCTTTTGCATCACGCCTCCATGCCTCTCATTTACTGGCCCTATGCTGTCTCCACCGCCACATACCTCATCAATCGCCTCCCCAAAGACAACCTGCAACTTTTATCTTCCTATGAAAAACTATTCCATAAACAGTCGCATATAGGTAAACTCCGTGTCTTTGGCTGTCTCTGCTATCCCTGGCTTCGCCCCTACACTACTCATAAACTTGATCCTCGCTCCAAACCCTGTGTCTTCCTAGGATATTCTCTCACTCAGAGTGCCTATTTCTGCCTTGACCGAATCTCCAACAAAATCTTCACATCTCGACACGTTCACTTTGTTGAGAATGTTTTCCCATTCTTCAAAGAGAACGCCTCGGTGCCATCTCAACAGTCTAATTCCATAGTTGATTCGACTATTCCTACACCACCCCCCATATCGCCTCCGCCCCCAGCACTCCTACCTCCTGATGATCCTCCACCAAGTCCTATGCTCTTGCCTCTGCAGCCGGATACTCCGCCTCCACCTTCACCACCTGTTTCGGATCCTCATCCTATGACCACACGGTCTCGGAACCACATTTTCAAACCTAACCCCAGGTACTGTCTTCACACTTCTCTATATACTGATGTTGAACCTACTACAGTTTCTCAAGCCTTTTCTGTTCCTTGCTGGCGTGATGCGATGGCCTCTGAGTTTGATGCCCTGAAGAATAACGGGACGTGGACTCTCGTTCCCTCTTCTTCGACGCATAATATTGTTGGGTGCAAGTGGGTTTTCCGCATCAAATGAAAGCCGGATGGCTCTATTGACAAGTACAAAGCCCGTCTGGTTGCGAAAGGTTTTCATCAGCGCCCGGGCATTGACTTTCATGAGACATTCAGCCCCGTTGTGAAACCGGCCACCATCCGGATTATTCTGAGCATTGCTGTCTGCCAAGACTGGTCCTTACTTCAGTTTGATGTGAATAATGCCTTCCTCCATGGTACTCTGTCCACTGAGGTTTACATGCAGTAGCCCCCTGGGTTCATCTCTCCTGATCATCCTACTCATGTCTGCAAGCTTGAGAAGTCTATCTATGGGTTAAAACAGGCACCCCGGACGTGGTACACAGCTCTTTGGACATTTCTTCTTTCGTATGGATTCACTTGTGCTAAGTCAGATACTTCTCTGTTTGTTTATCACCGTCAGGGGGTGCTTGCATATTTTCTTGTCTATGTTGATGATCTTGTGTTGACTGGCAACAATATTGGCTTTCTGTCGCGCTTTGAAGCGGCTTTGGCATCGCGATTCTCTGTTAAGAAGTTGGGCAATCTATCATATTTTCTGGGTGTTGAAGTGCACCGATCGTCAGTGGGCTGTCACCTATCTCAGCACAAATATACTACTGATATTCTGTCTAGTCTTAACATGCTCATTTCAAAGCCTGTTTCCACTCCTCTTGCTGCAGGTTTGAAGCTTTCTTGTAATGATGGGTCAGATGCCTGTGATGCAACCCAATATCGCCGTGTTATTGGGAGACTCCAGTATCTCCTCCTTACACGCCCGGATATTGCCTACGCCGTTAACAAACTGTCTCAGTACATGCAAGCTCCAACTATTACACACTGGGGTGCTGTTAAACGGTTGCTTCGGTATCTCAATGGTACTAGGCAATTCTCCTTACTTCTTCGGCGTTCTTCGTCGCTATCTCTCCACTGCTTTGCGGATGCTGATTGGGGTGGTGACTGTGATGACAGGTCTTCTACAGAAGGCTATGTCGTTTTTCTTGGATCCAATCCCATTTTATGGAGGTCTCGCAAGCAGCGCACTGTTTCTAGGTCTTCCACTGAGGCGGAATACAGATCCGTTGCCTCTGCTGCTTCCGAGGTTCAGTGGACGCGTTCTATTCTCACTGAGCTCTGCATTCCGTCCTTGCCTACAACTCCGGTTGTCTACTGTGACAACATGGGTGCTACTTATCTTTGCTCAAATCCTGTCTTTCACTCCAGAATGAAGCACATTGCCATTGACTACCATTTTGTTCGGGAACTGGTCCAAAGCTCGCAGTTGCGTGTTTCTCGGGTTTCCTCTGCTGATCAACTTGCGGATGCATTAACCAAGCCTCTAGCTCGTCCTCGGCTTAATCTCCTTATGTCCAAGATTGGCGTTGTTCATCCATCGTCATCTTGAGGGGGCGTATTGAGAATGTTGTTGTATTACATCTCTATATCCCACATCGGTTGTATATTACATTCACTGTCCCTAGGATATTATATATAACTCTTTCATTAGATCAATATAATATAACTTCCATAATTCGTTATAGTACCAACGACTATAACCAGTGTGATGTAAAGTGAAAGAGTCATCATTGTATCTGTGATCGTGTTTGTTTAACCATTCCGAAAATTATCTAGGCTAGATATTTCATATTATTTAATCACCTCATTCTACTTTATTTTTAGACTACTGCATATTTTAGTTTAAGTACAGAACTCAAACTCCCCAATCTTTGTCTATTTATTTTTCTAGTAAATTAACTTGTTTTGCCAATCTCTGTGGATACGACCCTGCTCATCACTATCACAAGTATTATTTTTAGTAGGTTTTATTATTTGTTGGTTTGGACACCCACCACAGGGCAGCATGAACACGGCCGGCCGTGAAGGGTACACAAGTCGTGTTGCAGCACACAGCCCATGTACCAGACACAGGCCTGTAAGAAGTAGTCGTGCGATGACATCAAAACATCCAACACGTCCACCCTTTGGCGTGTGTCAGCACACGACTCATGTGCCATTTTGAGTGAATGTTGACCGAGAAACCCTGACACAACTCGAGCCATGTTGCAGCACACGAGTCATGTCAATGCTAAATGATGAGTGATATTTTCACCTAGATTTTAGTGCCTTTTTGTATGCATTTTCATATTACTTTATTCGTATTTTATACATAATTTGGTTGTATTATGTGTTTTCATAGAAATGTATGTGAATGAGCCTAAATATGTTGAAAACAGGTGAAAATAGAGATGAGAGTTGAAACGAGCAAGAAACGGGCTGCCGGGACCTAACTCGGGTTGCAAGGTGCAACTCGAGTTGCCAACTCAAGTCTAGTTGGGGTCCGAAAATTGTCCAGAGACCCAACTCGAGTTGCAAGGTCCAACTCAACTTGCAACTCGAGTTGAGAGAAGGTCGAGTTAGGGTCTAAAAATCGTCCAGAGAGTTTACTCGAGTTGCAAGGTCTAACTCGACTTACAACTCGAGTAGAGCTAGGAGCAGGGAAGTGACCAAAAATCATACAGTGAGCTAACTCGACTTGCAAGCTGCAACTCAAGTTGCTAGCTCGAGTCGAGCTAACTTCCGAAGAATTTTCAGTTTCAGAACCTAGCAATACGACCGAACAGGCGGATGCACGAGTTGCCAACACGAGTTGAGCCAAGTCTACTCGAGTTACACACAACGTAGCTCGACTTGAGTTGCAACTCGAGTTGGGTAAGGCCAACTCGAGTTGCATGTTTTTGGGCCAAAAATCTAGATTTTCACCTGCGAATGTGCATAAGTGTGTGTAAAAAGCCCAACTAATATTAAATTCATGGCCCAACTTAGAGAGGGTATAAATAGTCTCAAGTTCAACATTTGAAGATAGGATTGGAAAGGCTTCACTTGGACACGCACATCATACACCAATTCCTCCATTTCATACCATCATCTTCATCCATCCACCATCCATTCCATCTACCTTCATCCCACCATCAAATCTTCCATCCAAGTAGTTTGAGAAGTAAGGAAGAGAGGGGGATTGCAAAGGGAAGAAGAAGATCACCATTGGAGATATCCAAGGGAGTTTTCATCTACACTTTGTATTGAAACCTTATTGTTTATCATGTTTTGTAAGGATTTTAATGTCTATGTTGATTTCCTTTTGAATATGGTGGGCTAATCTCCATTGTGAGATTAGCAATAAGAATTGTGTTGGATAATTTTGGGTATTTGCAATTGAATGATTATGTTGATTGAGTTATTTGATTTTCTATCATTGATGTTTTAGATCTTGATGTGTATGATGATTTGTGTGGTTTGTTGTTTTAAACATGTGATTAGATTGAGAAGTCAATTGCATATTTAGGATAATTAATTGAATCATTTTGTCATACGCATCATGTGCATTATAAATTGTAAAGAGATTGAGAAGTCCTTTATGATTTAGAACCCTTTGATAGGACATCCTATTGGTTTGATCGAGAGGTTGATTAATCGTGTGAAGGGACTCTCATTTCAAGCTTAGTACCTAGTTGGAATTGTTTGAGTAAGAACCAATCCATTGAGCATTATTCCATATCCTATTCATTCCGAGAGGGAGTTTAGGTGAACTTAGTGTTGGCTCTTAGTCTTGTACCTATGACACATATGAATTCATTGCATGATATCTAGATTTTCCATACTTAAGTATTGCTAGTCTCATTCTCTATCTACTTGGCTCATTCATCTATTGATTCAGTCATCTATCCATTTATTTTGTTGTCATTTCTTAATTATCTCCCCTTTATGATCATTTCTATAATACTATGATGAACACGAGATCGCTTAGACCCTAGTACCTTCTTTCCTGTGGTTCGATAAATTCTTTAATTAGTCATTCCGACTACAAATGGCTAATCAAATGGCGCTGTTGCCTCCGTTGCCCGGGAGGCAACGGTTGCTAGTGGTTTGACGAAGGAGTATTTTGATTAGTATTACTAGAGATATTTTTATTGCTTTTTATTATTTACTTTGGAAAATTTTTGATATCACTTGTTCGTTTTGATTGGTACTTCAAAAATACCTTGAGAGAAGGAGAAGGGGGATCAAAGCTAAAAATAGAAAATTTGAAGAAGAATTGTAGTAAGCCTTGAGAAGAGCATTCAAATGGAAGGTTGGAACCAATACTTAAATGATATTTTTGAGAATCAAAG
Organism: Pogostemon cablin; assembly: GCA_023678885.1. Classification (NCBI taxonomy): domain Eukaryota; kingdom Viridiplantae; phylum Streptophyta; class Magnoliopsida; order Lamiales; family Lamiaceae; genus Pogostemon; species Pogostemon cablin. The sequence goes on from CM042979.1 coordinate 15,860,194, forward strand.
TGCAAGGGTTCCACCTCCACAATCAATAGGTTATACGAATGAGAGCAACTGTGGTTACAATTTTCAAATGAATCAAGATAGCTCTCAATACTACAGTCAAGGAAGAAATGGAGAATGGCATAAAGATTACAATACAAATACATTCCACCCTTGTCAAGCATGTGCTTATTCATCACCAAATCCTAACACCAACCCTCCATTCCAAAATTACGCCTTACTTGAATTATATAGAAGAAGTGCTCAAGGAAGTGATGAAGGCCAAAATTCTCAATCAATTTTATTGTTCAACGAATCCTCCGAGATAATTACCCCCGCCACCTTAGAATTGACAAGACAAATAAGGATGATGAATCAAGGTGCTTATGGTCAAGTCTTGCCTAGTTCAAGTTTGGGGGTGGTGAAAATGCGCAAGGTGTGTCTATTTCTAGCCCTATGGAGCAAGAAGAGTGGAGGATGCCTACCCATCAAGTAGGAGATGTTTCTCTCATAGGAGTAGATGAGTTCCAAGGAAATTTTCAAAATAACTATGAGGGAAGTTTTCATGGGAATTATCCACTAATTCAATGATGGAATTTTGACAACCAAGAGGGAGGAGACTTTCAACAAGTTGAGGAAGAAAAATCATCTATAGAAGTCTTGATTGAGATGATGATAGCAAACCTTGAGGAAGATAAGAAAAGAGTTGAAGCACGAAATGAGGCAAAGGAGAAGAGGTTTGAAGCCTTGGAGCGTCAAGTAAGCCAAATTGTAAGTGCTTTGACCAATTTTCAACAAGTTGAAGAACTTGAAGAGGAGAGTAAAGTTGAAGAATAGTTTGAGTAAGAAAAGAATTTGGGAGATGAAGAATCAAATGAGGTATTTGAAGAGCCAATTGAGACAAATGATGTTGATGAAGAGGAACAAAGTCAAGAAGAAAGTGATGATGACTTGAAGAGTGAAATGAGCATTTCTAAACCTTTAAACTCTTTAAGTTGCTTTGAATTTGATAATATTGTTTACATTGACTTTGTCTTACCTATTGATTTTTCTCATATCCTTAGGAACAAAAGAGAACTCGAAGAGATGTTGGGGATCTATTTGGTAAGAAGAAATAAGTGGTATTCAAGAATGGAAAGGGCAATGGAGTGTAAGCTCAAGAGAGTTGAATTTCTAAAGCCATGCTCAAAGGATGCTACGGAGGTCGTTACTTGCCACAAGTGCGTAATAGAGGAAGAAGCACAACAGTTAAAATTCAATGGCAAGGACGAAGGATATCCGTGGTCATTCTGATGAGTTCTCCATATTCTATCCGGCTTGAAGAGGTTAAACTTAGAGCTAGATGGGAGGCAACCCATCATTATCTTTATTGTTTTATTTATTGCTTTCAATAAGGATGATGAATTTGTTGTTTCTTGCATTTTTTGGCATGTAGGTTGATTGTGCTTGTGAGGAAGATGCGTGTTGAAGATACCAAGGGTGCTTGATTTGAAGTGTGTAGGTACGTCACACCACTTTTTGCAAACTTAACTCGAAACTCTTGTTTCAATTTAAGTTTGGGGGGATATGGCGTGGTGTAACATACTTTGTTTTGAAGGCATATACTTTTCGTGTTTTTGGGCTAATTTTGAATTTTTCTCATGAGTATTGGTTTGAATTTTGATATGATTGGTTGTGTTGAAATGCATGAAAGTCCATATTTTTAATGAAATTGCTTAGCTAATTGTTTGATGAGTTTTTGAGCATGTACAAGGGGTATTGGAAGCACGAATTGAGCTCGGAGCTAACAACTTCTACTACCAAATGCCTATTAAGGGAGTTTGATGTACGTTTTCTTTGCAAGCAAAATTAATCCCCAAGTATTAAGGATATCAATTGCAGCTTAAGCAAATGACCAAGTGAATATTGAACCCAAAGGACGGCGTATTATCAATTTAATTATTTACTAAATTAATTAAGACGTAAGGCAATTAAGATTGAGGTTTGAATTATTAATCTACTAACAAATATATAAAATAACAATTAAAATAAAATAAACACTAGAAGAATTACGAAAGTGGATCAAGTAGGAGAATAGGTAGCTCTAGGATAATCCAGTTTCACTCATTAATTTTCCTTTCGTGTGTTGATGTCCGACTCTGCCTTGTGGAATATGGACGTATCACTAAACCATGCATATCTAATCTATAGACACAAGTAAACATGTGTGTAACACGTGTGAATAATCTCGGAGCAAGAGATATAATTCCACCCCCTTTCTAGGTACTATCAGTATCAATTATTTTCCTGGCCAATTGGTACTCTAACCCGATATGATCTCCCTTCATAGGTACTATAAAATTATCCTCTTTATCCTACTTAATAACCCGAATTCATTTCAATTAATAAGTATTCATATATGATAGTTCTAATTAAGCTTCGGAGTCCCCTCACTTAGAATATAACATGGAATCCTGCTCATCAGTGAACGCACTCAATCAATAACCAAGATATGTATTCAGACTCTACATAACAGTTAATGATGCACAAAACGACCGTGAATATGAATTAAAAAGGCACAATCATATATAAAATAAATCCACAAGTAGTGTTGTACGGAGTTTACACACGAAAATTTAATTAATTCGTAAAAACCTTCACAATCCTAGTTATACCAAAAAGGCTCTAGCCCATGATGTTGTAGAGAACAATCATGGGTGTTGGATAGATCTTACCCGGATGTCTGAAAAATTACAAGATAAATTAGGAAACGAAATAAACCCTAGATTTTGGAGTCGTCGCGTCCTTCTCCATCTTGAATCCTCCTCTTGGTTCTCCTCTTGATTCCACAGACGAATCTTCAAAGTGATGAATAGATGGAGGAAAGGATGTGGATGATGGTTAGGGGGTGATCCCCCCTTGTGGGGTGTAGTATTATTGTGGCCTCTCTCCAATCCGTATGATTCTATGATAATGTGTCTTCTTGGTGTGATCTACATCCCCTTTTATACTTGTAAGCTCTCCTTATGGACCTAGGATGAGCTTTTTCTTGGAAAACATGAAAATTCACGAACAGGGGGTGAAAATCCCGTAAAAATTAGATCTGCGTGTTTCCGTTCGACCAAAGTAATTCTGGTCGAACGGAGGTCGAATAGATCTCCTCTGGTCGAGCAAGCTTGCGCAGTCTCACCGTTTTGCGCATAACTTTCACACCCGACCTCCAATTTGAGTAATTCTTGCACTCACGTGATCCTCTCTTCCTTGGATTTTTATCCATGTAAGGAACTCACAGAAACTCTAATATTTGAATATGGAACAAGTCATGCAAAGTGGCACAACCATTCTGTTCGGCACAGCATGCACGACGTCACCACTTTGATCATAACTCTCTCGTTTGGAATCCGATTGGGGTGTTCTTTATGCCAAAACGACCATCTCTTCTGTGGGTTTCGAATTATATATTGCACTTCCAATTCAGAAATCCACACGAACACAGAAATATTACACAAGTTGGACGTGCGTCTTTCAACATTCTTGCACAAATTGCACCTTTTCTCCAACTTTACACTTTTGATCCCTTTTTCCACCTAAAACACAATAAAACATCTCAAGTGCACCTTTTTCTTAAATATAATGAATATAAGACCCTTGTGCTAATATATAACAACAATTCTCATCAATAAGTTGTGAAATTGGACACTAAAACATGCTTATTTTCACTCTCAACAGAGTTCACTCTATACTCTACCACTTCTATTTGATTGACATAAATTGATTTTGATTTGAAATGATGTGATTAGCATGCTACTTTATATATTATGTTTTTGGGAGGTTTCCTTTTCAATCAAGATGTGGGATGCTTGTGAGCTTACTTGAATGTGGATGATATGAATGTGTGCTTTATTTTCTATTGATGGATGGTGATTTTTGTTTTATTGCATGTTATGTGTTTTTGTGTTGTTTCTTGTTTGGTGAGTCTTTGTTTTTGTTATGTGTGTTGTGTGTATTTTTATTCTTGTTTAAGGTTGATTTGGTGGTTTGTTTTGGGATGTCGTGAGTCATTTTTGAATATGAAGTGATGATATATTGTGGTAGTAAGTGATGACAAGTTATGATTAAGAATCTCTACACTTTCGAATTGTGACATGTTCTATTTAACTTGTTCAATTTTGAGATGAATATGGTGTAATAAGTTCCTTAAGGTCCAACGCATAAACTTATAAGCATTTGAGCCTCAACCGTGCATACATGGTATTTTCTTCATGAGTGAATCGATTGTGTTTGATAAGTTAGAACTTGCTCAAGGACTATAGGAACGAGCCCGATTAGTGGAGATTAATGACATGATCTAAGGCCATCCTTGTTATTTATAGTCATTGTCATATATTTCCATACTATGAACATCATCCCTAGTCAACCACTTTGAGCCTTAAAGCCTATTTATTGTGAATTTAGCACATTACAAGCCATGATTACCCACTTAAACCTTATATATACCCATTGTGTGGGTGAGGAGATGGTAGCTAGAAAGGTTTTATAAGAAAGCAGACGAAGAAAGAAAATGGTAAACAAGTAAGAAAAAGGATGAAAAGAGCAAAAATAAGAATGAATATGCAACCTCAAAACAAGAAAATGACCAAAGTAATAATAATATGCTCAAGTGCTTAAAAGTTAGAAGAAGGAAGCATGCATTGAAAGAAGCTCAATCCAAGGAAAGTTGATGATTAGTGTTTGTGATCATTAAAGATAAGAAAGGAAGAAAGACAAGTGAAGAAGTTGAAGAAATTGATCATCTCTTCGATTATTCACACTTGTTTAGTCACTATTACCATATTCTTCCTACCCTACCAAAGAGCTTAGCATTACATCCTTAATGAAAGACCTTTTTGATCATTGATTGATGCTTTGGTGGTTTGTGAATGTAGTCCACGAGCAAGCTTATAGCGAGTCGAGTCAATCGATTGATGAGTGTTAATTTACCCCACTTCATAGAGTGTTGAGTGAAATTGATATCCGATGTGAGGCTTGGACCAAAAAGGGACTATATTACACTTTATTCTCTTGTGATTGAACTTGCTAATTTTTTCATGTTATGAGTTTAATATTGGATGACTTAGCATAGTTTGTAGTTATTATTGCTATTGATGTGTTATTACTTATGTTCGTTTAGTCTTTTTCTAGGTGAAAATCTCTCTCCCCTTGTTTTATTATTTTCGTTGTTTGGGGACGCACAACACTTTAAGTTTGGGGGTGTGATGAGTGATATTTTCACCTAGATTTTAGTGCCTTTTTGTATGCATTTTCGTATTAGTTTATCCATATTTTATACGTAATTTGGTTGTGTTATGTGTTTTCATGGAAATGTGTGTGAACGAGCCTAAATATGTTAAAAATAGGTAAAATATGGAGACAGGAGCTGAAACGAGCAAGAAACGGGATGCAGGGACCCAACTCGGGTTGCAAGGTGCAACTCGAGTTGCCAACTCGAATCTAGTTGGGGTCCAGAAATTGTCCAGAGACCCAACTAGAGTTGCAAGGTCCAACTCAACTTGCAACACGAGTTGAGAGAAGGTCGAGTTAGGGTCCAAAAATCGTCCAGAGAGCTTACTTGAGTTCCAAGGTCCAACTAGACTTGCAACTCGAGTAGAGCTAGGAGCAGGGAAGCGACCAAAAATCATATAGTGAGCTAACTCGACTTGCAAGCTGCAACTCGAGTTGCTAGCTCGAGTTGAGCTGCCTTCCGAAGGATTTTTAGTTTCAGAGCCTCGCAACACGACCGAACAGGCGGATGCACGAGTTCCCAACATGAGTCGAGCCAAGTCTACTCGAGTTACACACAATGTAGCTAGACTCGAGTTGCAACTCGAGTTGGGTAATGCCAACTCGAGTTACATGTTTTTGGGCTAAAAATCTAGATTTTCACCTGCCATTGTGTGTAAGTGTGTGTAAAAAGCCCAACTAATATTAAATTCATGGCCCAACTTGGAGAGGGTATAAATATCCTCAAGTTCAACATTTGAAGATAGGATTGGAAGGGCTTCATTTGGACACACACATCATACATTAATTCCTCCATTTCACACCATCATCTTCATCCATTCACTATCCATTCCATCTACCTTAATCCCACCATCAAATCCTCCATCCAAGTAGTTAGAGAAGCAATGAAGAGAGGGGGATTGCAAAGGGAAGAAGAAGATCACCATTGGAGACATCCAAGGGAGTTTTCATCTACACTTTGTATTGAAACCTTATTGTGAATATGATAGGCTAATCTCCCTTGTGAGATTAGCAATATGAATTGTGTTGGATAATTTTGGGTATTTACAATTGAATGATTATGTTGATTGAGTTATTCGATTTTTTATCATTGATGCTTTAGATCTTAATGTGTATGATGATTTGTGTGGTTTGTTGTTTTAAACATGTGATTAGATTGAGAAGTCAATTGCATATTTAGGATAATTAATTGAATCATTTTGTCATACGCATCATGTGCATTATAAATGGTAAAGAGATTGAGAAGTCCTTTATGATTTAGAACCCTTTGATAGGATATCCGATTGAATTAATCGAGAGGTTGATTAATCATGTGAAGGGACTCTCATTTCAAGCTTAGTACGTAGTTGAAATTGTTTGAGTGAGAACCAATCCATTGAGCATTATTCCATATCCTATTCATTCCGAGAAGGAGTTTAGGTGAACTTAGTGTTGGCCCTTAGTCTTGTACCCATGAAACATATGAATTCATTGCATGATATCTAGATTTTTCATACTTTAAGTATTGCTAGTCTCATTCTCTATCTACTTGGCTCATTCATCCATTGATTCAGTTATCTATCCATTTATTTTGTTGTCATTTCTTGATTATCTCCCCTTTATGATCATTTCTATAATACTATGATGAACTCGAGATAACTTAGACCCTAGTACCTTCCTCCCTGTAGTTCGATAAATTCTTTAATTAGTCATCCCGACTACAAATGACTAATCAAATCATTTGATTGGTCGTTAATAGTCCGGGCAACCAAATAACAAAATATCGAACCCAAGGGAATTTAGGATTCATGGCCTTCAAGTTATAGTCTCGTATTAGTTAGGGACGACCGAAAAGGGAGAGAATAAAAACATAAAAACAAACTAATTACAATATTTTTAGAATTTTCAATGCAAAGGAAGTTTTCATGATGCACTTCAAATGGATCAATCATGTAACACATCTAATTGCCTCCCAATTTAAGATATCATTGTAAGAGCGATCACAAATTTTACCTAAACTCTCTATCGAGATGAAGAGGATGTGGACCCTTACAAAGATCCCAAAATAGCACATAGGATCGATACCATAGCGAACACCTTCCAATAGGTACTAATTACACGTGCGAGTTCCCTAAAAGGTACTAAATCATATGTAATATTCCCTTTCTATGTACTATGAATTCACTAAGTTTGGGTTCCCCTCACTAGATTATTGACCTCTCGATCTAACCTCTCTAGTGTCCACTTATGTAGTTCTAAACATGAGAGGTCGTCTCCAACTCTTCCTACATTAATCCACATAACCCACATGATGAAATGATTCAATTAATTCCTAAGACACATAATTGAAATCTCGTTCTAACCACATGCACTAGATAATTAACCACACAAATCAAACATATAGATTAAGCAATTAAGCATCCATAAATGAAACTAATCAAAGCCGGGATCATAATTTAAATAATATCTCAAATTAATCCATAATCTAAACATCACTTAAACATCCAAAATATAGAAAATAAAAAGATAACAAGTAGGATTAGATTTCACCGAATGAGGTTTTTACATCCACCAAGCTCATCATTTCCTTGGTATCACCACCTTCTTGGAAAACAATTAAAATCATAATCTAGAAAAATATTTAAAACTATGGATCCCTCGCCCCCGAAAGGGGGAGGGATCTCAACTATAGAAGTCTTACTTAAAAGCTCTCTCAACTATTGAATCTTGAAAATGATTCAATTTAATGGAATTTAAATGGTTAAAGAATTGTTCAATGGTGGCTTTCATGGAAGAGGGTATTTGTAGTAGTAAGGATGAGAGAAATTTGAGTGAGTTTCCAATGTGAGACAAGTGGGTTCATGTAGTGGTAGAGTGAGAGGAATTTGTGGTAAGTAATCAATGTGGGATAATTTAGCTCATGGGACCAAAAATGAGATTTATAACAAAATTTCCTTCGGCTCGTTCTTGCTCGTTTTAACTCCAAATCAAGTTCCGTTTTCTCCCACATCTTTCTCCTCACTTGTAGAATCCATTTTTATCAAAATCACCCATTTTTCTGCAAAAATAAACAAAAATACCTTTATCCAAATAATCAAGCAATTAATAGTATTTTCATTAAAATCATGCTCAATTATTGAATTAAAGCCACAAAAATCCACTTAAAACCTAAGTGAATTTCACACCGATCAAATCTCCAAACTTAAAGTGTTGCTTGTCCTTGAGCAACGAAAGAAAAGAAAGAACGAGGAGGGGAATTCACCTAGAATTGAATCAAGATATCAATGAGATTGAGTCACTTCAAAGCTATTTCAATTTAATCAAAACAAGCGACAAGACATAAATTTAAATGTATACAAGTTAAGCTTAGGAAATATGCAAGCAAGTGAGACTTCCACTACTCCTCTCTAGATTTTGCGTTTCACTTTCACACTCAAGAGGTGTATGGGAGAATTGTATACTCTCAAAAATCAATTCAAATGCATGCCATTACCATATGCTTGCCAAAGGTCTAAACTCTCTACCACTTGTATGTGTTAAACATTGAATCAAAAATGTCTTTAATGGGATTGTAATGTAGGCTCTCTGGTCTTGGGTAAGAAAATATTTAGGAAAAGTAAGCTCAAGATTAATAGATAATTTAAGTTGATTAATCACTTCAACCTTCATCCTCTCTTTTTCTCTTTTCACCTTAAGAAAAATGTAATATTCCATCCGACACTCTAACAAACCTTTTTTTTCTTCCACTATTGAGTTTTTTTCTCTTTTTCCCAAGGGCTCTCTTTCCATTTTTCTAGTAGAACTCTTTTATGCTTCTTTTATACAAGCTTCACTCAATTTTTTTTCTCAACCTCCATTTTTTCTTTTTCATCTTTTCTCCCTCTTTTCTAGCACTTTCACCATTTTTCTCTTTCCAAACTCTCTTGTAAGCTCAATTCAACCACTTCATCTCTATTAATTCTCTACTAATCGACAAAGGTGATTAGGATATAAAATATGGCTAAATTTGTAGGTTGCCAAAGAAATAAGGACAATAAGCTCAAAGGGGAAAACTAAGAAATAATTTCATTTGGTATGATTAATTTGACTAAGTAACTTGTCAATACAAAGATGACCTTAAATCATTTTCAACAATCTTCACACACGTGTAGTTTCAAGAAGACACAGTGGCAAGTTCTAGAATGCACACAAAAGAATGATGCACTCAAGAAAGGAAAAACCATTTGATATTACGATTTAAAGGCTAAAAAAACTCCTGGGTTTTAAAACAAGCACAAACCATAACTCAACAAGTACATAAGTAAAAATCCATCTCGTCACAAGTTTCAACCAAATATCATAGTCTCAAAATTTCTCACAATGAAGCACAAGAGAGCCAAGAAAGATTTCTCATTATTGAAAGCAAAAACAAAGAAAGGAGAAAAAGTGTGGCAAAGAAAAGAGTAAGGACTTAAACGTGCGCCGGAGCAAAATGCTCAAGTAGGAGTTCATTGACGCATTTTTTATAATTCAAACCGTAGAAAAGTCAAGTAACAAAGAGAACATACCCCCCAAACTTAAATTAGGCAAAGTCAAATTTAAGTTGAGAAGATGTTCGTTACCTCAATTTGCACCACTCCTTTGCTCTTCATGGCCAATACCATGGCTCCACGCATTCGTCCCTACAAACACAACCATAAAATAAAAATGAAATCAAAGAAAAAAATGTCCCTATCCTAACACTCAACGAAACCCGAAGTCACAAATACAACTAAATTCCCCAGTAACAGCGCTATTTGATTGGTCGTTAATAGTCCGGGCGACCAAGCAACAAAATATCGAACCCAAGGGAATTTAGGATTCATGGCCTTCAATTTATAGTCTCGTATTAGTTAGGGAAGACCAAAAAGGGAGAGAATAAAAACATGAAAAGAAACTAATTACAATATTTTTGGAATTTTCAATGCAAAGGAAGTTTTCATGATGCACTTCAAATGGATCAATCATGTAACACATATAATTGCCTTTCAATTTAAGCTATCATAGTAAGAGCAATCACAAATTTCACCTAAACTCTCTCTCGAGATGAAGAAGATGTGGGCCCTTACAAAGACCCCAAAATAGCACATAAGATCGATACCATAACGAACACCTCCCAATAGGTACTAATTACACGTACGAGTTCCCTAAAAGGTACTAAATCATAGGTAATATTCCCTTTCTAGGTACTTTGAATTCACTAAGGTTGGGTTCTCCTCACTAGATTAATTGACCTTTCGATCTAACCTCTCTAGTGTCCACTTATGTAGTTCTAAACATGAGAGGTCGTCTCCAACTCTTCCCACATTAATCCACATAACCCACATGATGAAATGATTCAATTAATTCCTAAGACACATAATTGAACTCTCGTTCTAACCACATGCACTAGATAATTAACCACACAAATCAAAATATAGATTAAGCAATTAAGCATCCATAAATGAAACTAATCAAAGCTGGGATCACAATTTAAATAATATCACAAATTAATCCATAATCTAAACATCACTTAAACATCCAAAACATAAAAAATAAAAAGATAATAAGTAGGATTAGATTTCACCGAATGAAGTTTTTATATCCACCAAGCTCATCCTTTCCTTGTTGTCTCCACCTTCTTGGAAAGCAATTAAAATCCTAATCTAGAAAAATATTTAACACTACGGATCCCTCGCCCCGAAAGGGGGAGGGATCTCAACTATGGAGGTCTTACTTAAAAGCCCTCTCAACTATTGAATCTTGTAAATGATTCAATTTAATGGGATTTAAATGGGTAAAAAATTATTCAATGGTGGCTTTCATGGAAGAGGGTATTTATAGCAGTAAGGATGAGAGAAATTTGAGTGATTTTCCAATGTGGGACAAGTGGGTTCATGTAGTGGTAGAGTGAGAGGAATTTGTGGTAAGTAATCAATGTGGGATAATTTAGCTCATGGGACCAAAAATGGGATTTATAACAAAATTTTCTTTGGCCCGTTCTTGCTCGTTTCAACTCCAAATCGAGCTCTGTTTTCTCCCACATATTCCTCTTCACTTATAAAATCCATTTTTATCAAAATCACCTATTTTTCTGCAAAAATAAACAAAAATACCTTTCTCTAAATAATCAAGCAATTAATAGTATTTTTATTAAAATCATGCTCAATTGTTGAATTAAAGCCACAAAAATCCACTTAAAACCTAGGTGAATTTCACACAGATCACCAGATTAGAAAAATTCAAGAAATCTTCTAGAAGGTCTCCAAGGGGTATAAATACCAATTCATTCAACATTTTGAAGGGATTGGATCTGAAATTCAGCTGCTCACACACCCCACACACCAATTCCTTCATTTTACACCACATCATTCATCATTTTCACCCATCTATTCACTCCATCATCATCCCACCATAAATCCTTCATCCAAGTGAAGAGAAGAAGCAAGGAAGAGAGGAAAATTACAAGGAAAGGAAGGAGATAACCATTGGAGCCAATCCAAGGGAGTTTTCATCCAATTTTTATAGTAAACCTAATTGTTTATCATGACTTGTATGGTTTTTAATGTCTATGTTAATTATCTTATGATTATGGTAGACTAATCTCCCTTGTGAGATTAGCAACATGATAGTTGTTGGTTAATTTTAGGGATCTATGTATTTTAATTCATGTGTTGATTAGATTTATGATTTTCTATCATTGATTATTAATTGCTTGATTTGTATTGTTGAATTGTGTGATTAATTGTTATAGGCATGTGGTTAGATTGAGAAATTAATTATATGTTTAGGATAGTTCATTGAATCAATTCATCATACACCTCATGTGCATTATAAGTCTTAAAGAGATAGAGATATCCTTTAGGATTTAGAACCCTTTGATAGGACATCCGATTGGTTTGATTGAGAGGTTGATTGATTGTGTGAGGGGATTCTCATTTAAGCTTAGTACCTAGTTGGAATTGTTTGAGTGAGAACTAATCCGTTGAGCTATTTTGGAAATCTTATTTGGATTCACATTCTATTTATTTCGAGAGAAAGTTTAGAAGAAATTAGTGTTGGCCCTTAATCATTTATCCATGGTGCACATGGATTTGATACTTAAATTCCTAGAGTTACCACTTCTTAATTGTTGTTAATCTCACTATTGTTTAACTTGGAAAACCAATCACACTCATTCCATTTTGTTTACTTGACAATTGCTTCTTTACTTGCATTGATTGAGTTCAATTACTTGTTTGATAACCAAACCTTTGATGATTCATCTCTATAAAATTACAAGAACGTGAGATCGCTTAAGCACTAGTATCTACCTCCTTGTGGTTCGATAAATTGTTAAATTGGTCATCCCAACTACAAAATGGCTAATCAGCCATCGAGGAGGCACGGAAGGAGTCGGAGGAGAGGGGCGAGCAGCTTGCACAAGAGATGAACGGGGTTAAGAGACAGCTTTCCGAGCGCCAGCGAGAGTTGGAGGCGAGGGAGGTCAAAATGACTGCTCTCAGCAGAAGGTATCAGGCCGACTTCTCGCCCTTAATAAACTCTGAGAGAAAGATGGCTGGTATTATCGAGTTTGCTAAGGCTTTGATGCACTCGGCAATATTGGCGAATGGAAGCGGGGCCACTAGTCTCCTAGAGAACTTCCACCGGATGCTATGGACTTGAATATCCGCCTTGGGGCTGAATCTCGCTCCGTTGGGTTACGTGTCCGACTTCTTCCCAGTACCCGACTTTGCTACTCAAACCACCTCTTAGGATTCAATGGCGTCGACTTCTGCGGTGGCACTCTCTCACCTGGCTCCACCTCCGACTTGACCCTAAAGGGACTTAGCTTTTAGGATGAAAGCTTTTGTACTCTTTTCTTTCTTTAACCAATTTGTATTTTTGCTCTTCAATGGCAATGATTGCATTAAATGGTGGCTTCTGTCATGCATTAATTGCGCATTTAATGCATTTGATCTCCCGATATTATTGCTTTCACTTTTCCTCAAACTGTCACGTCAGTTGTCATTCCCTCACATCTCATTGCTTGATTGCGGCCACGTGTAATAATTTTCATTCAAATTTGGTGAGACCGCTTCGAATTCTGGGGGGAACAGTTTTCCCAGTTCCCTTTCTCCTCCTATAAAAGGGGCTGGCCATGCAGTTGATAAGGCCACGCTCTTATTTCCTACTTCTGCAATCCCTTCTCTTTCTTATCTTTGTGAAAATATTTAACCATGCCTACTATTTCCTTTTTCAAAGGAGAAAGACGAGGAGGCCAGCAATGTTAGGGCCCCTCTTGTGACTCAGAGCGGTCGCCGTTGTGTTCCTTCCTCGCCTTGTTACGAACTTCCCAGTGAATCTACACCCCTCGGAGAAGGGACGTCACGGCACTGCATGGTGCCTAAGACTGAAGGTCGGGGCTCTCCTTAGTTCGTGAATCTGGAGGATTTTGCTGATCCCGGTAGTTTCAGCCATCCATCCGGTTGGGGTCGTGCCGTGACGAACTCTATTTTGAGGGATTATGCCTCCAGCATTAGGAAGGAGGACGTTCAGAGTGCTTTTAATATCTACAGTTATCCTAGTATAGGGTTTTCGACTCCCACTCACCGAGAGCGTCCTTAGAAGGGTGAGCCTGGCCATGTCGCTTTCAACATAGGAATGTTTGCTGCAAGCGTGCGGCTTCCACTAGCACACACTATTAGCCTTGCATTGATAAATTGGGGTTTAGCTCCTATGCAGATAATACCTTCAGCCTGGGCGAATTTGATTGGCCTCTTGGTGCTTCTTCATAAAAGTGGGTGTTCTTCTCCCACTGCCAGAGATATTGATTATGTGTATTGATATGTTCGTGATCATGGGTGTCAAGGCCATTACTATCTACAGGTGCAGCGGGGGTTCATCCCATCTTTAACCAGAATTTTATCGGCGGCCAGCATTGGAGGCGTCAGTGGTTTTGGGCTTACGGGTTCGAGTGTCGGGATTATCTTGGGAACTACCTGCCAGTCTCTTGTATTTTTTGGACTCTCGAGTCTCGTAAGTCTATTTCCTCAGATCGTTAAATTTGGAACTCGTTCTCATGGTTTTGGTCTCATCTCATACCTTTCCTTTCATTTTTCCCGTTGCTTTTTTTGTAGCTCCAGTTCATCCAACTAAGGAGGAATTGCCCCTGAGCTTTTGGTAGGCCCTTGAAGTGATAAACCAGATGGCGCTCCCATGATGTGTCTCCTCTTCTATTCGACACTCATCTTTTGAACACCAACCTATTTGAAGATCTTACTCGAGCTCCTTCGGTAAGCTTTGTAGGGAGGGTAAGTGAAAATTTCACTTCTTGGGATGCGGCCCTTGACGAGTATTTTCTAATCAGGCTGTGTATCCACCCATGATTTGGGATGAGTGTCGGGAAGTTGGCCCAAGTTCAGTGGCTGCCGAGAATGCCCCCACAGTGGCTAGAAGTAAATCCAGACTTCGCGGTGTGGTTGCCGTCGACGCCGATGAGACTGGGGTGGCTGGACTAGAATCTCCGGACGGGGCAGGGATGGCAAACAAGGGCTCATTGGAGAAAGACAAGGCGGCTCGTGTCCGACGGTTGAACAAGGAGAAGGCGCCAATGAGCGAAGAGGAGGCGCAGGCCAGCGCGACTCTTGGTTCTGCCTCTCGTCCTATCCGTGCTATCGGGGTTGGGATCAACCATGTTCCTATTGGCATTTGATCATTCGGTTAACGTGAACCATTAGGGTTCCATACGTTTCTAATTCAGTGGAAGCAAGAAACTAAAGAAATGTATTACCTTTCACCTATGTATGTTGAAGAAGATGGATTCTTGCCGGCAGCCTGCGTAGCCTCATCGTTTTGGGCATAACTCTGACATCCAATCTTAGAATTGAGTGATCTATGCGGCAATAGGGCCTCCATTGGGCATAAGTATCCAAGCTTAGCCCAAAGCTTATACTTAAGTCCAATAATAATAATATATACCACTAAAATATTATTACTGCACTACCGTTCTAATCCCATAATTATGTTATGGGCTCCTTCTTATTATGAGCCCGTTAGTCTCCCCATGTTTAAGATATACAATGCCCATTAATTAATTAAGTTACTGATAATTCTATTAATTAATATCTCATCCGATAGTAGTACCACTCAACCTTATTATTATGCCAGAATAAATCCACCTACAGGGTTTATATGATAATTCTTATGAGCTCCTCAAGGGGACATCATCAACCTATAACGGACACAGATTCCTTCTACAATCAACAGCACACCATAGAGACAACACAATTTTCCAACTCACCGAGTTTGTTGATTTAATTATATTTAAATCTCACCCATTGATAAATCAAAGAAATACACACTGCCTTACGTGTCGAGGCTATTGTATAGGGATTAAGAGCACAAACATCCATAATAACTGAGATCAAGTTCTCCTATAAGTCAGTATAAGTCGAACAATCTCTAGCAATCCTGCTCAATGCACACAAAGTGCACTAATATGATTCAATAGTCAAGACAAACTAATACCAAATCACACTACAACCATCCTGATAGAGAGTCCCCGTCTATCTCGGTTGTGAGCATCTGTTTATACTTTATAAGGAAACTGATAATATGAACTTCCACGTATTGTCGCACAACATATTATCTACAGTATAAAGTAAGCGGACTATTCCATCGGACATATAAATAAATTATAAGACGCAATCATTTGATCATATGATTCTCATTTCAAATTAATTGTTATAACATTGTTCATACTAAAGCTAGACTTTTAGTATACAATCCAACAGTTTCGACTCCACCTAGTGCCAGCCAACCTCAGGGTCCCCAAGTGGGGAAGGGTGTCCATGCCGAGAGGAGTGGTGCCCATGGAGGGGTCCCTCTGGTTGCCTTGGAGAAGCTGCTGTGACTGCAGAGCATGGGGGAGGCTCAGATGAACATTGAGACTGAGCTGAGTGTTTCGAAGGCTGGCTTCATTCTTGCCCACTCATGGAGTCCTGTGTTGACCCGTTGGCTTCAGAGTGTCGGGGCTCACGAGATTAGGAATGTTGCCTTAGTCAGCGTTGGTCACGCTTTGACTCTTTTGTGCTGCTTTCTTCTCTTAACTGAATCTGGACAAGTTATCCCTCCAGGTATTGGCCTTAGTGTCGGGGCTTCCACTCATGCTGAGGACTTTCCAGTTGTTTCGGAGGTTCGGCAGACTATGGTGGCTGAGCAGCTGATCTCTGCCGCCAACACGCGTTCTGAAGCTTATCGAGAGAGGGCTCGGCTGGCTGAGAGCTGAGTGCATCAATTGGAGGCTACTCATTATCTCACCGAGCATGCACTGGAGAATGAACAGGAACATGTTGCTCAACTGGAGGCAGAGGTGGCTTGGATGAGGAGCCTTCGTGATTTCACTGGTGGTGGCGGTGGTGACGACGCTGGTCCTAGCGGTACTGGCGGGGAAACTAGTAGGCCTACTTAGCTTCTGTATATTCTATTTTGTTTGTTGTTGTGTCCCTGTGGGACTCTTTTGTAGCCTTTTCAAGGCATACTCTGGCTGTGTTTTGGGTTTTTATGTTTTGTTTGATAGTAGGTTGTGGTACAACGTGTATTTTAATTTTGTTTTCACTTTTATTAAATATGGGCCTTCGTATGAGGTTGTACTCATGCGTCCTTACCACTTTTCCCATGATATAGACATAGTGCGAATGGCTAACTGCATTTTCAAGCATAGAAATGCTTCAAGTTCTGAGCGTTCCATGGGTGCTTCATGCTTTCGCCTTTAAGTTCGCTGAGCTCATACGCTCTGTTACCCAGATTTATTTTCACCAAGTATGGGCCTTCCCAATTTCCACAAAACACACCTCCACCTAGCTGACAAATCTTCCTCATTACCAATTCTCCAGCGATAAAGCCTATCGGATGGACTTTCCTGTTGTATTGAGCCTCCAATCTTGATTTATATATTGCGTGCCACATGGAGACACAGAGTATTCCTCCGTGTCCGCAGGGGCGCATGAGTTTTTGCCTCTTATAATAATAGGTGCAACTTTAGTTCAACTTTTAAATTACAAACTTATAAAACATTAAAACCCCGTTAATTTGGTTCAAAACATATCGGCTTTAAAAAATAAAAACTAAACACGTTCCTCTTATAATAAATAATAGGTGCAACTTTATTTCAACTTTTAAATCACAAACTTATAAAACATTAAAACCGCGTTAATTTGGTTCAAAACATATCGGCTTTAAAAAATAAAATCTAAACACGTTTCTTTAACTTACAAATTTAAAATGTGTTTGGATCTGTAAATCATCCCTCCAACATTTTCCGTCGAAACTAAAATTAAAAAGAGTCCGATTTTTAATGGCCACTTCTGATAAAGTACAATTTAAAATAGCCACATCTCTTAAAACCAATTTTTACTAGCCACTTTTAAGTGGATTCCCCAAATTACCCCCATAACTGTTACACAAAGGACGAAAATAATTGAGCCATCATCATGTCAGTTTTGACTTAAATAAATGCGGGGTGGGTGGACCACATTTTTTGAAGTTTTAAATTTTGAATTTAAGATTTTGGATGTGGGTTGGTGGGGTACATCAATACCCATCACTTTCACCTTTTTCTCTCCCTTCATTCTTTGTTTTTTTGTTTATTTCTATCTCATATTTCGTCCAACACACTCTCTCTTCTTCTCTCCATTCGTCCAACACCCTCTCTCTTCTTCTCTCCATTCGTCCCAGTGAAGAACAGTGCATTTCTTGGTGGAGAATTCTCCATTTGCGGTCTCCAGAATTCTCCATTTGCGGTCTCCAGAGTGCATCAACTTGAAATGGCAAATTTTCAGGTATGTATATAAGCATTGTTATTGGCATGTTTAAATACGTATAATGTACTGTGTGTAATGTAATGTAAGGTGTTGAATTGGCCTTTACTGTAGTAGGAATGCAGTGGTGTTCATTTATTTTTGGTTTTTTTTAAATATTGTCTTGGCTGAGTAGATGTTTTCAGTAGGCCGAATAGAACAATTTTTCAGGCCGAATAGAACAAAACGTCAGGCCGAATAGAACAAAACTTCAGGCCGAATAGAACAAGTGTAGGCCGAATAGAACAAAACTTCAGGCCGAATAGAACAAGTGTAGGCCGAATAGAACAATACTTCAGGCCGAATAGAATAATACTTCAGGCCGAATAGAACATGCGTAGGCCGAATAGAGCAAAATATATGAGCAATGACATATAATTTTGGTTGGCCGAATAGGGGTTTTCAGTAGGCCGAATAGAACAATACTTCAGGCCGAATAGAACAAGTGTGTAGGCCGAATAGAGCAAAGTGTAGTAATGACTTTTTTAATTTTGGTAGGCCGAATAGAGGTTTTCTTTAGGCAGAATAGAACAAATCTTTAGGCCGAATAGAACAAGTGTTGGCCGAATAGAGTAAACTGGAAGACTTGTATTTTTAAATTTAATGAAATTTTTGTTGGCCGAATAGAGATTTAGAGTTGGCCGAATAGAACAACTCTGTAGGCCGAATAGAGGAATTGGTAGGCCGAATAGAAGGAACTTTGGGCCGAATAGAGTAAATGTTTGTGTTCAAATATTTCGTTTTAGGGTTTTCATGAACTTATTGTTATTTTGCCCATAATTATGAATTTATGTCTTATTTAGCAAAAAAAAAATATATATGTGCAGGGTGAATGGAAGCGTCCTTCCATGCAGGGTCAACAATGCAGTATACATAATTACTGCAAACCTGGGGTAGTTATGAATATCATTCGTAGGCAGTTAACTAGGGTTGGGGGTAATGCGGAGGAGATATTTAAGAGATCATGTTTTGGTCATTACTGGGATCTCAGCGATGAGTGGAACGTGAATGCTCATCTGCACAGTCTCATGACCTGTGAGATCATACATAGGGGGGACGATTTAACGGCTAGGTATTTTCAGGTTGGAGACGTGTGCCTTAGATTTAACCGGGTAGAGTTCATGAGGATTATGGGACTCTGTTTTCGGGATAGACTCGGCTTTGATCCGAACGAGACGTATGGTATCCCGCCTGGTGGGTTATATGATAGGTTTTATGGTCAGGGTGAGAGACCTTTAGTAAGTCAGATTGCTAGTGACTTTGAAGGGCGAAGATTTATAGGTGTTAGCCCTGAGGACGCAGTTAAGGTTGCTAAAGTTCTGTTGTTGTACTACTTTCTCCTTGGGTCGGATGTCACCAAGGTGGGAGTAGACAACTGGGTCTGGTGCCTAGTGGAGGACGAACAGAGATGGGATTTATTCCCTTGGGGACAGGTCAGCTATATGACGCTTTTGCACTTTATGGACCACATTGTGACCAAAGTCCCAGCTAAAGCAAATCCCGATCGGTACAGATACCACTTTTACGGGTGCACATTCGCATTACTGGTACGTGTTTTAGGTTTGATATATTAAAGTTATAGTGTATTTTCAATTTTAGTATTAATTATCTGACATATATGGTTTACGTGTGACAGGTTTGGGCGTACGAGCGTCTACCTGCCGTTGCTGCACCGTATGGCCATGTTCCCCACGGTAGGTTGAATTTAAGGCCACTCTGCTTGCGATGGATTTTTCGCAAATGGAAGAGGGTTGATAGGACTCTGTTTGATCAGGTATGACTTATTAATCCATTTAGTGAAGACATATATGTTTTATATTGTTTCTTATGTAATTGTTTATTTTGAATCAGGCTCTTGATGTGGTTGATTTTCCGATGATCCTTCCTGATGAGCTTAGACAAGGGTATTGGATTGGCATAGAGGATGAGCCTTTGGAGGGGTTGATCATGGGGATGTACACAAAGTCATTCTCTAAAACCAGCACAAAGGCTGTCTGGGCATACGATCCTACCGGTAATCCATGGGATCAGCGGTACTATACGGGTGTGGCTGTTGATGATGCGTGGAGGGGCCAGCGGGCGGATGATGCTGCGGCTTGGATGATAAATCGGGATCCCCATTCCTACCAACCTCGCTGTACTCCCAGTCCTGATCACAGCGGATATGCTTCAGGGGAGAGGACGTATGTTGAGCCCGGTTCCTATGATCCGAGTGCTGGCTGGCATGCTCGATTTATGAAAGAGCATGACGAACAACAGCGTTACGACGCAGACGCGCAGCAGCCTCTTGACGATAGGATGAATGATTCCCCAGGTTTTCATGGGAGTGGCTCTAGGGACGCATACCGAGGTGATCAACCCCACCAGGGATATGATCAGGACTTCCAAGAAAGGGTCTTTCGTAGGCTGGATCAACAGGATCAATTTTTACACAACCTTGCTTGTCAGGTTGTGTCTGAGCATCAAACAGCTCATTATTTTCGACAGGCACTTACGGCTGAGATTAAGCGCCTTCGATCAGAGCTTGCGCAGACCAGGATATCTGAAGCTGGGCCAACCAGCTCGAGGTCAGGGGTTAGACATTCCCCTACTAGACCGGTGGATGCGCTCAGCCCGATGGCCCCCACACCCAGGGGTGATGAAGAGGGT
Organism: Pogostemon cablin; assembly: GCA_023678885.1. Lineage (NCBI taxonomy): Eukaryota > Viridiplantae > Streptophyta > Magnoliopsida > Lamiales > Lamiaceae > Pogostemon > Pogostemon cablin. Next base: position 15,880,893 of record CM042979.1, read on the forward strand.
ATAATGCGGTCTAAGAGGCAGCGAAATCCATCTGCAGCGTTACAGTCTCCATTTACCACGACAGACCGAGAGCGCCGATGGGAACTGTACCGCAGATTTATTTCAAGCAGAGAACAGTAAGTACTACGCCAGTAGTGTAGACGTTATCATATATTACTTTAAACTATGTGCATTGATTTTAATGAATTATTGAATGCAGGATCGACGTTGGTCTTAGTTTTAGAGTAGGGGCTTCCTTTTTCACTGAGATGGAGAACCCCAGTGTTTGGTTTGGAAGTGAGGTCAGAAATATTTAGTTCGTGTTTATATAAATTGTTGTAAATATTTTCATTATGTCATCAATTGTTAATTTTATTCGATGGATTTTCAGCACCTGGATGCATACCTCCGCTTATTATCGGAGCGCCCCTCTGACATAGGTGTACACGTGCATCCGGAGGTGGGCCCCTACTGCATTATGGACATGGAGTTCTCTGTAAGTAAATTAATTCATTATAATTCACTGTGGCAATTTTGGTATTTAATTTTTTGAGACTAATATTATGAAATGATTCTCGTGTAAGGTCCGAGTACAAGCAGTATGGAATGAGCACACGGGTCAGTTTAGGGATGATAGATCAACATATGCTAACATAACTAATGAATTGTTGACAGATCTCCGTCAGTACGCCCGAGGTTCATTGCCAGTGTGGAGGGGGTCGAGATCATGGATTGATTGTGATATGGTATTATATCCTAATTATTGTTTCACTTACATGATAATATCCCCTAGAATGACTCTAGTGTTTTTACATCTAATGTATGCGTTCCTTTTAACTTTCTTTGGCAGTTATTGTTCATTGTCCACACCTCAGGGCACTACTACCCATGTGTGGTCCTTACAAAGCAAATGAAATTCATTTGTTTTGACTCGTTTCGCCATAGATGGGATGAGGAGCCCGATATGAAGGAGCGCCGGATACTGGAGACTCTACCATACAGACGTGTCATCCCATCTCTGATGCGCGAGCTTGACTCATCCGGGGTCCCGCACACATTCCCTCTATCACCAGCTCCCAGAGAGTATTGTTTCAAGCAAGAGGACGGTTCGAGTTGCGGACCAGCCTGTCTGAGAACCATAGAGGGACTGTTAGTAAGGAACTTTAACTGGGACACCCCTGATCACATCCTGCGCTTCCGTAAGCACATTGCCTTCACGATCTTTCAGTGTGCTAGAATAGGATGAACTTAGTAAATTTTAATTTATGTTGTATTATATGAACTCATATATTTAAATTATTAAATGAAATTTATTGTCAAAAAGTAATATTAAATTTTGTTTAAAATATAATTAAATAGACAAATATGGATAAATAGGTATGAGACGGGTAGAACAGGATGAACTTTTTAATTTTAATTTTGTTTAAGAAGGACAACGTAGACGTGTATGACCAATTTCACCACATTTCCCACATTTTTTTGTCTACGTATACGATGGTTAGGATTATCTATGATAGGAGGAGGTGGATTATCTTGTGAGCACGCCAATCCAGTACAATTTTTACGATTGTGACCTGGCTGTCGACATCTTGAGCACACATGTTCTTTGTGACGTCTCCTGGACGACTCGATCCCTGACCTTATACGAGACATTCTTGGTCGGCCGGCCTGTCTGTGTGGTAGCGGGGGGTTCACCTTCTGTGACAGGACTCCTTCGGGTATGTCCTACTGAGTGTAGTGGGGAACAGGCAATACTGGACCACGCCACATATTCACGACACTCGTATTTTGATAAGCTGTAGACACAAAACCGCTGGCTGGCAAACCGCAAGCACTGTACAACGTATAGTGTAAGAGACACATAAAAATTATAACAATTCAAGTAAGTAAGGTAATGACTGCGTACTCGATTGCCTTCATCGCATGAATGCATGGAACAAGTTCTTTCTGGAACTTCTGACATGTGCAGGTGTAGTAGTTCAGATCAACAGTGAATATATTACTAGCATCCTTGATCGCAAACTTATTTTCAAGGAGCATGGAAAATTCTAGCTTTTGGGCTGATTGAGAAAGTTCCACTAGTTCGTCATGGAGACGCTGGCATAGGATGGTACTCCGTTGTTCAGCTGCTGTTCGACGTTCGTAAAACCACCTCTCAGTGGTAGTCCGACAAACCTCTAGCATTGTGCAGATAGGTAGCTTCCGCGCCCAAAGGATGGCATTGTTATACGACTCAGCTGCGTTTGAGGTCATAAACTCGTATCTATTGACAGGACAATGCACCCTTGACCATCTCTCATATCCCCACGACCCAATCAACTCCATTAACTCCTGCGATCGTGTCCCACATCTCAGTAAGTCCATCATCCTGCAAATAATAATGTAGGAGTGGTAAAATTAGGTTAAAGAAGACATTGTACCAACTCGTTCTTGTAAAAAAAATTACAAAAGTGTAATATGTTGGTTGACTCACTTATCAAAATCTCTCGGTAGGTATACATCCATCGCACGATGGAATGTATATAAAACGTTCTTTCCAAAGCCAGCCAATCTGCGCTTTAAATGGTAGCCACATAGACCGTGATGGGCATCAGGGTACACAGTAGAAATAGCGTGTGCAATACTGGCATGACCATCAGAAACTATCAACAGGTCTCGTGGACATCCGTAGGACTCGCGTAACCTTTCTAGAAACCACGTCCACGACATGTTGCTCTCAACATCGCCAGTGCCTAAGGCGAGTGGAAATATCTGATGGTTTGGATCATGCGTGACTGCGACAAACACGGTTCCTCTGTGACTACCCTTCGTATGAGTGCCGTCAATGACAATGACCGGACGACCAGACTCTAAAAACCCCCGCCTCGATGCTCCAAGTGCATAAAATGTAAACTTTAAACGGTCATCTTCATCGACAGATATTCGGGTGTACGTACCGGGATTTGTGGATTCCAACTGATACATGTAAGCAGGGAGCAATTCGTATGAGCTATCGTGATCCCCGTACGTGTGTCCAACAGCGTAGTGTTTCACCTTTAACGCTATATTGTAGCTAATGTTGAATCCAAAATCAGTCCTGATCTCATCTATCATCGCACTGGGTCGGAGGCCATGAACCTTATCAAACTGCCTAGCAACAAAATATTGACCGATTACTTTGGACGACACCTGTGTAGGAGCAGATCTGTCTGGATCATTTAAACAACCAAGATGTTCGACGAATTTAACCACTCTCCACAACCCAGAGCTCATTCTTGCGTGCAACTTAAATGGACAGCCTGTTTGACCCTTCATGTTACATACAACGTTGTACCTTGTCGTGCTAGATCTTTCAACATAGGTCTCCACTCCGTGCCGCAAGTTATACATGCCTACTGCTGTCTGGATCTTCTCTTTTGTCTGAAATACACTGTTCTTTTCAATAACACCAGACGCATCAATCTCAAGGCCAGTCAGCTGATCTACTCTCTCTGCTTCAATCGGCATGCCTGGAATCAACCAAGGACGGGTGTTGGGCCGTGCACTACGCAACTCTTCTGACTGCATTTCAGGACGGCGCAACTCACGATTAATCGGTTCAAGAAAGCTAGGCCCTCCTCTCTTACGTATGTAATCACATATTTCTTCATACAATTGGTGTCTTCTCTCCTCAGCACCATCATCGCTTTCGCTAGAAGACTGATTAGTATCCTGCTGTATGCGATCCCCTTCTTCCACCGTTCTATTCCCGGGGTCATCATCATCATCGTTACAACCGTCTACGTCCTCCGCACCCTCACCAGAGACATCACCAGATTCTGCATCTACAGATTCTCTAAAACCAGCACACTGCATCTCTGAGGCCGGACAACACTCCACATTCAAATCAAAATCATGCCTCCCAGAAGAATTTGCCCTCGTACATGGGTCATTGCTCGTACCAGCACCTCCGTCATCATAACCCATCCCTAAAACCATACTACTCCCTGCACCCGTGATAGGACAGAGTGTGACGTACATCATTCCGACATCATCAACACACTTGAACACTTCTGCCACACGTGCATCATTCTTTATCTTATATTTGAACAAACGGCCATTGTAATCAACTAGAGAATGAACTACATAACCCCAATGCCCCAAATCAGCTTGCACTATGTCATGAATTTCTTTTAGCAAGCTACTATAACACAAACTGGCATCTGGCAAGAACAACCAGTTCACCACTCCACCTATATATTGCAATCCTTCCCATGCTCCACCCCAACATATCCCAGCTTTTCTATAACTCATCTGCACATTTTTTCAAAAATAACTTTAATGACATCAACATTAAAATATTAGATAATTAGTTGCATCATTAAATCATTAGAAAATTTGTACTAAATTTGTATTCTATCCAGTCAACAAATTAATGTATGCAAACCTACACTGTTTCAACAAAACCCTAAACCCTTGACACACCTTAAAATGTGTCAGTATTTTTTTCTTCTATTCGGCCAATTATTCCTCTATTCGGCCCAAAAGTGTCTCCTATTCGGCCTAGTAACTTGCTCTATTCGGCCTACCAACGCTTTCTCTATTCGGCCAACGGTTTCTCTATTCGGCCCAACAAGCTATTCTATTCGGCCCACTAACTTCTTCTATTCGGTCTACTAAGTTTCAGAAAATAAAAGAACATTTTTTGGGCATTTCGGCCAACGGGTGTTTTATTCGGCCCACAAAGTTGTTCTATTCGGCCCACTAACTTCTTCTATTCGGCCTACTAACTTTCTGAAATTTAAATAATTTTTTTGGGCTATTCGGCCAACGGTTACTCTATTCGGCCCACCAAGCTATTCTATTCGGCCCACTAACTTCTTCTATTCGGCCTACTAAGTTTCACAAAATAAAAAGATCATTTTTTGGGCATTTCGGCCGACGGGTGTTCTATTCGGCCCAAAAAGTTGTTCTACTCGGCCCAGCAACTGAATCCATTCGGCCTACTCACCATTGTTTAACAAATTTGAAAAGATTAATTAAAAAAACCAAGATGTAACATGAGTGGTGAAGATTTAAGAGAGAAAAACTTTTGAATGTTACAAAATTATTCTACAAGTCATACAATTTTTTCTATTCTATTATAAAAACGTTGAATAATTAGAATACACTCATGAGCCATGTCAACAATTATAAAATTAGGGCATCACAATTATAAAACTTGTTTTAACATACCTTGTACACCTGCTACCCAAATATCTTAATTCTCTCCAAAATTACTGGAAATTTGCTCCCAAATGCTCAACCTCTGGTACAAAAAAATTTAATATGTGTTGGACGACCACCCCCATTTTTCAATTTCCACTATATATTATCCTCATTATTTTGTATGGATATGGGGGAGCTACGTGAGCACATGCCTACATAGTAGTACTAGGTATTAGGTATTGTACTTCCACACTTTATTCAGAAATAAAGAAGAATCCGATTCCTTTACTGTACTTTGGGTCAAAAAGTGTGGAATCTCATCTGCAACCACCTGAAAAGTGGGTCCCCCACAAGGGCATTTTGGCCAATTCATTTCAAAGTGGCTAGAAAAAATTATGTATAACCAATGTGGCCACTTAAAATTATAGTTATCCAAAAGTGGCCACTTTTTACCATTTTCACAATTAAAAATCCCTCCATCTGCAGATTTCAATAACACAAAAATTGGGAATCAAATTGAACTATTCATCGACTATCCCCAAACTTGGAACCCGCGACCGCTCCCTCCAGCGGCCGTCTCGTCCCCTGCTCCCGCCTTGCTGCAAAATTTCTCAAATTCCTTCAAACTCCCAAATTCGAAACCCTAGCCCACTACCGCCACTTCTGGTTTTAGCCGTTGCGTCGCCGCTCAACTTTCGCCGTCGCCTTTCGAGAAACTATCTCCGCACGGTAAAATATTATTCCTTTGTGTATTATTTCTTGGTTGAAACTGTTTTCGCGCTGGAGCTTGCTTCAATGTCTGATAGTTATCGTATTACTCCCACGACTTTTGATCTGGATATAGGAATAGATAAATATTTTAGTTATAAATCCATTATCGAGCTTATTTTATTGTCATATGTGCACTCCACTTGCAAAAGCTGGTTCTCTTTCTTGTAGTATTATTGAATGTATGCAACGTCTTGACTTCTTCGTTTCCTCCTATGTGTTCTTAAGTTGTGGATTATAAGGAGTGGTTCTTAAATATATTTTTCAGTGCAGAAAGAAACTGAACTGATTTATAAATGAGGTTTAGTTTTTTAAGGTTTCTTTTTATATATGTTTTCTTACATTGGCCATCAAATATTTACTTACATGGTAGTGTCAGCTACTCCTTGTCTTGTTTTGATTTGGAAGCAAAATCTGTGAAGAACACAACATGCTGTTGTATTTTATTTGGAATGATGAGGGCAAGTTTACATTGATGGTACGAATGAAAGTGTTTGGATTCAGAATCAGTTTGACAGATTGATGGATTTGTTGGTTAAATAATTTTGGATACTACTTCAAATATGCAATTCTGAAAGTTGATATGTTTTCTGTTAATTGTCTCTGTTAAATGCTTGCACAAATTAAGCTTGTGTTGTTTGTCATGACACAAAAATTTGCCAGGTTCCGTCATTGTGATTAGAAAGTAATGATTATGTTCTAATAATTTCTTGACTCGGATAATCTATTTAGGTTTACATGGAAATACATGTTAGGACCTTCATGGATGCTGAATGTGTGTTTATCATCACAGACAACACTTTGGTATCTCATCTGTAATAAAAGTATCCATTAATTTCTTTTAGTTTTAGCATAATTTAACAATCCATTTTATTCTGCAGCTACAGAAAGAACTCCTCTGACTTTGGAGCCAACAAATGTGAATGGTGAATCAGTTTCTGAGCTTTTTGTTGCCACGTTGGACTGCATTAGAGATTCTTCTTCTCATTCAATTAAGAAGTCCAGCTATTTTCTTGGTAAGCTAAGCCTGATCCCCACTGTTACCTTTGACCACTTATCATAATAATACTTTCTATTGTCCTTGATTACATATTAATGGTTGTTACCCACATGTGTATCTATTTCCAGCCTTATTAATCCTGCCATCATGGCTCACTTTAACCCCATCATGTCACTCATTGCGTATCCGTTTAGCATAATTGTCCAACAAAAAAAACTTGAAACAAACACACTCTAGTGCTCTTTGTTAGGATTTCAAATCTGCTGGATTTCAAAATTAACTTGAAACCAAAAAGAACATAGCCTTGTTAGGTTTTGGGTTTCCACTTTAAGAAACAAGTCTCCATGCTCGAGATTCTTTTATCTAGGGTGATCTAAATTTTTTTACAGATTAGCTCTTTTGATTACTGCTCAAGATATCATTTACTTTAGAAAGAATATATTAGAAATCAAAGTTAAATAATTTGTGTCCTGTGATCAGATTTAGTGAGGTTGGCTGTCTATTCAATCACAGGAAACTTCCACTCTTATATTTCTATGCTTAAAAGGAATAACTGATTTTAAGTGGCAGTTATTCATTACTTTGTTACTTAAAAGAAAATTAAGATTCACCATGCTATTTAATTTTATATTATTCAATTAAATAAATCCCTAATGGATTGTGTTTAGTGTGAAAGATAGGTAATTGCTGCTTAAATTTCATATATTTAACAATTTATTAGCATTTTGTAGATTAAAAAAAAAAGGAAGTACCTTGACTAATGGGTGAGATTTTGGTTTGGCAAAATAAAACTTCTTTTATTGAGAATATTGAATTTAATAATTATATCAATTCTAAATATAATACTAAGTAATAAAATATAGCATATCAAGAAGAAAAAGTTTATTGTGAGAGGATGCTTATGTGAGACGTATTAAAGTATAATTGTTATATAGGTAAAGTATAATTATTGATAGTTAAAATATGGTGTATAAGAATATTAATATTTTAAATGATATCATAAATATAAAATTTGTTTTGCGTAAATAATAAATGAATTATAAATGATAGAAATTATTATTATTATAATAAATTTGTTATATTAATTTGTTTTGTAAAGGAAGTTTATTTTTTTTAAATGATAGAAATTATAATTATTTCTATAATAAATTTGTTATATTATAATTTGTTTTGTAATGTGAAGTTTATTCAGTTTAGACCCCAAAAATATGGGGGGTATCAGAACAAACTACTTGATAACCGAGTTTCGATGAATGCTTTACAAATAAATAGACCTTGTTTGGTGTCTTAAGGTTCCTTACTTGGCTTTGTTATTATGTTAAGTATTAAGAGATTCCCATTATTTATTTATGCAATTAATGTGAAAAGCTTATGCGTGCGAGTGATCATCGTACTGAGACACTTTTACTTTTCCTTCCGTTTTCCCAGTCAGTTCAGTTGGGGCTTGATTCTCTTTCTCCTAAAAGCCTGGGCAAATCTCTAAGATTGTCAGAAGATATTGGAGGACTTCCAATTAAGAGGTATTTTTTTCTGTGTTGCTGTCAAATATGCTGTTTAGCGGATGATTTAGGTTGGTATAATATTACTATATTCATTTAAAAAATTAGCATGACTCTTGCTAGTTATGATGTAGTGCTTGTGATTTAAATTAGTATGTTGGGGGGAGATGCAACCTTAAATTGTCTTCAATTAACTTATTTCACTTACATCATAGTTCATTTAGTTTGAGTTCCTTGAATTTAATTGCTACATCTGATTTAGTGATTTGCATTATAGCATATACAGTATACACAACCTTGTTCTCTCCCTTTATGAAACAAGTATAATCAGATTTTAAAAAATCCTTAAATTCTAGAAAATTGCAACAGTTGATTATTCACAGTACCAAAATAAACTTACTGATCTGGATAATCGCCATGTTTTTCCTTGGAGTATCTGTCCTACTCTTAGTCTCTTACTTTATTTTGTATGGTATATTGCTAGTTTTGGGAACAGGTGGCAGAATCATATATATACTCTCTTGTTAAATTTTGGGCTAAGATAAGTTACCAAAAGATTTTATTTTCATCGTAATAGTTGTTCAGCTTATGACTTTATAAAATTTTACTTTGCCTCTGTTTTGAAAACCTCAAATTTTATTATACTAATCTCTTTGTCCTAGTGCTTATTCAATGTATCAATTTCTACACTTGGCTCTACAAATTTGTGTATCAACTTATATTAACAGTCCACTACCTTATGTGGGAAAGTGTGTTATTAAAGTAGTTCTTACTACTTTATTTTTCATTCCTGGATGCTAATTTTTAAAAGTCTTAACTCATCTTTTGCATGGTAGAGCATGTAGGTTCTCAGGATTGTTCGGCATCTCCACCACGATATGATAATTTTCGTTTGACATTTTTTCTATTCATTTTCATTTAAAGAGAGAGTATTTTATCCTTTCAATATTAAGTTGTGTTGATAGCTGCCTAGCTGCATTTGATGCATGTGTATTCTGTTGTCATTTGCCATTGTCCTTGGAAATGCGACCTATTGTTTTAGTACCATGTTGAAAGGCAAATTTATATTACTCTTATTGCTATTCCAATTAATGATCATAACTGATAAGCAGTGAAGGAGCCAGAAATTTTGTTCAGGAGGGGTCCAAATACGCTTAAATTTTATGTATGATATTACATCTTATTCGATTAATATGCTATAATAAGATTAAAATAACAAATTATTAAAATTAATTATAGTATAAATAGATGGGTACATATGCACTATGATTTTAATTAAAAATATTATACGATACATATAAAAAAATAAATAACAAGGATTCAAAAGAAAAAAAATCAATAAAATTTGCAAAAGGAAGATGTTGTAATTTTAAATGTAAAAAAATAATGATATAAATGAAAAGATCAAATGAATAAATTTACATATTTTAATTAAGTAGAAGAAAAAATATATATATAAAATTTTAAATTTAAATAGAAGAAAAATAAAAACAGAAACTATAAATAAAAGAGGTTATGAGACAACTCTCATTTTCATTAAACAAATTCAACTCCCTTGATATATGACCACCTATTTATAGGGATATATCTATTACAATAATGACAAAAATAAAAGGTAATGACAGACATAGATAAAATCAAATCAAAAAAGGTAATAATGACAGACATAAATGAAATCAAATCAAGATTAAATAATAACATTTTTATTTATAGGTACGCGTATATATAACCTAATTACTAATAAATACATTGATATAACATTTTTTTTCTTTTTTCATCTTTACCCTTATTAATTTACAACGTTGAATATTTAACGTTTTCACTTAACACTAATTTCATTGAATAGTAATGTACGCTAAATAAAATAAAAATAATGGGTGAGAGATTTAAAAATAATTATAACAACCATTTTTTTAATTTAATTAATTGTGTATTTTCTATTTCTCTCTTAAGGATGCACACTAATGTACATACATATACATAGGGTTCTTCAATTTAATTGCGTATTTTCTGTTTCTCTCTAAGAATGCACACTAATGTACTACTTAACAATAGTTTCAATCGTATTTTCTGTTTCTCTTTAACAATGCACACTAATGTACTTAACAATAGTTTCAATTGTGTATTTTATGTTTCTCTCTCATGCAAAGATGCACACTGATGTACATTTGTAGGGTTTTTCAATTTAATCACGTTTTTTATATTTCTCTTTCAAGAATGCACACTAATGTACTTAACAATAGTTTCAATCGTGTATTTTATGTTTCTCTCACAAAGATGCACACTGATGTACATTTGTAGGGTTTTTCAATTTAATCACGTATTTTATGTTTCTCTCTCAAGAATGCACACTAATGTACATCAGTAGGGCTCTTCAATTTAATCACGTATTTTCAGTTTCTTTCTCAATAGAATGTACATTAATGTACATTCGTATAAATAACGTATTTTTATTTCTATCTTAGCGATGCACAATAATGTACGATAGATATAGGTATTATGGGAAAAACAAAATATAATTTTGTATTTATCAGTAATTTTCTTAAGCGAATGTATCGCTTAGTAATTCTTCAATACGTTTTGTACCTACTATTTATTGACCCAAAAAAAATAATAAAAATAAATATAAAAAAGTAAATAAAATGTAATAAAATAGATACAGTGTATGTATAATAATTAAATTAATTTAATTAAATTAAGAATTATATTAATTAAATAATTAAAATAGTAACAGATAAGAAATAGTAGGATAATTGAGTGTCTTTCACCTAAAAAGATTATAAAATAAATTAAAAAAAAAACATGTAGTGCATGAATAGTAAGCACCAAATGTAGTGTGTTACAGTAGATTATTCCCATTTTAGCGTTGAGTGTGGTGCATTGTTGGAGAACATTTTCACGCTAGAGTAGTGGTAGCGCAGAGCTGTTGGAGTTGCTCTAATCTCTAATTAATCTATACTATAATTATTTTGAATCTTCCATATCTTCACCATTTTCCCTTTCTTCTGAATCCTTTCTCTGTATCCGATTGCAAAGTATATTTCTGCATTTGATGTCGTTGTGAACCTTATATGGAGATGGAAATTGGAATGTAGTGTGTTGTTTTAGCATGCTCAACTCTCTTTGCGCGCTCCTGCAACCGATATCCTGCAACCGATATGGTAGTCAAAATAAATTTCGGTAGATCTCTATTTGATAAATTCTACACAGAGCACCGAGATCTCACCTTGACCCTCTCAATCGGAGTCTCCAGAATCTGATATTTTCAAAATCTTTTTTTTAAAAATCATTTCCTCTTTAATTTCAAAATAAAAAGGATTGCGTGTGTGAGTTGAAGTTGTAGCAGCAGATTTGCGGGAGGTTTTTTGTAAGTAAATTAATAGATTCTTTCCTTTTTTACCCTATTTGATTCACTGGACTGTATTATGTTGCGAGGATTTTTCTATCCAAAATTTATGGAGATTTGTTTTTATTACATGATTTCATTTTTCAGACATTCAATTTGACATTTAATGGTGCTTGGTTAATTTTATGATTTTTTTTAATAATTTTTTGCTCGTTATGATAATACACATTTAGTACTTTTAATAAAGTTTATGGATTGCTTTGAGTCTTTACAATGTTATAATGAATGAACGAACAATTCTGCCTCTATTTTACCCAATTGTAGTGCTAATTTTTGCTACTTAATCCTGTCAGGTATAATGCCAGAAAAACCCCCAAATGGAAATGCATCAGAAGTTAGTGCATATGCAATTGACTTGAATACTTTCACTAGGCGGTTGCAGGTTCTGTATGAACACTGGAGAGACAACAAAGAAGCATATTGGGGTTCTTCTGATGTTTTTACTGTGGCCACACCACCTCTTTCTGATGATTTGCGCTACCTGAAATCCTCAGCTTTGAACATCTGGCTGCTTGGTTATGAATTTCCAGAGACTATTATGGTTTTTGGGGAATATCATATTTATTTTATTTGTAGCCAAAAGAAAGCAGAGGTGCTTAAGGTTATTGAAAAGTCAGCTAAAGCTGTTGTGGGTAAACAAGTTGTCATTCATGTGAAGAAGAAAAGTGACGATGGAAGTAGTATAATGGAGTCGGTGTTACGTGCTATTCGCTCCCAGTCATCTGATGTGCCAACGGTTGGGTACATAGCTAAAGAAGCCCCAGAGGGGAAGCTCTTGGAGATATGGTCTGATAAATTGAATGGTTCTGGTCTTCTACTTAGAGATATATCCAATGGGTTATCTGACCTTTTCTCTGTGAAGGACAAAAATGAGATATTGTGTATAAGGAAAGCTGCTTACTTGACAGCTATTGCAATGAAGAACTTTGTTGTTCCAAAAGTTGAGAAGGTGATTGATGAGGAGAAGAAAGTAACACATGCCACCCTGATGGAGGAGACGGAGAAGGCTATAACGGACCCACTCAAGATTGGTGTCAAGCTGAAGGCTGATAATGTAGATATCTGTTACCCTCCAATCTTTCAGAGTGGTGGTAAATTCGATCTCCGCCCTAGTGCTGTAAGCAGCGATGATGATCTATATTATGATCCTGAAAGTGTTATCGTTTGTGCAATTGGATCTCGCTATAATAGCTATTGTTCAAATGTGGCCAGAACATATCTTATTGACTCCAATACAATTCAAAGCAAAGCCTATGAAGTTCTTCTTAAGGCTCATGAGGCTGCTATTCATGCTTTGAAGCCTGGGAATAGGGTTAGTGCTGTTTATGAAGCTGCTTTAGCGGTAGTTGATAGGGATGCTCCGTATCTGATTCCCAAATTGACAAAATCTGCCGGGACAGGTATTGGTTTGGAGTTCCGTGAATCTGGGTCAAGTCTGAATGCGAAGAATGACAGAGTGCTGAAAGAAGGAATGGTTTTCAATGTATCAATTGGCTTCCAGAATCTGGAATCAAAGGCAAGTAATTCGAAGAGTCAGAATTTCTCATTGTTGCTTGCTGATACAGTTATTGTGAAGGATGATGGTCAGGAAGTTGCTACATCAGCTTGCTCAAAATTGGTTAAAGACATTGCATATTCCTTCAAAGAAGATGAAGAAGAACAACCAAAGTCGAAAAGGCAGGCCCTTGAAAAAGATGTGTTTACCAAAGCAATACTTCGCTCGGACAATGGGGAGATCTCCAAGGAAGAGCTTAGGAAGCAGCACCAGGCTGAACTTGCACGGCAGAAGAATGAGGAAACTGCTCGACGTCTTACCGGCGATTTGTCTACTAATGGAGATGGACGTGCTGCTGTTAAAACGTCAAGTGAGCTTGTTGCCTATAAGAATGTTAATGAGCTCCCACTGCCTAGAGATATGATGATTCAAGTTGACCAGAAGAATGAGGCCATTCTACTTCCTATCTACGGAATTATGGTTCCTTTCCATGTTGCTATGGTGAAGACTGTGTCTAGCCAACAGGACACTAACCGAAATTGTTATATTCGTATAATATTTAATGTACCTGGCACCCCTTTTACTCCTCATGATGCCAATTTTAAAAAGAACCAGGGGGCTATTTACTTGAAGGAGGTTTCATTTCGTTCAAAGGATCCAAGGCACATTAGTGAAGTGGTTCAGCAGATTAAAACTCTCAGGCGTAATGTCATGGCTAGGGAGTCTGAAAGGGCTGAGAGGGCGACTCTGGTCACTCAAGAGAGACTTGTGCTTGCAGGGAATAAGTTCAAGCCAATAAGACTGCATGAGCTGTGGATACGTCCGACATTTGGAGGTCGTGCAAGGAAGTTGAGTGGAGCTTTAGAAGCACACATGAATGGCTTCCGGTATTCTACCTCAAGGGCAGATGAGCGTGTCGACATCATGTACGCTAATATAAAACATGCTTTTTTTCAACCAGCTGAGAAAGAAATGATTACGCTAGTTCACTTTCACTTGCACCATCATATAATGGTTGGAAACAAGAAGACCAAGGATGTTCAATTTTATGTGGAGGTTATGGAGATGGTTCAGAGTATTGGAGGTAGTAAGAGATCCGCTTATGATCCAGATGAGATTGAGGAGGAACAGAGAGAGAGAGATAGGAAAAACAAAATTAATACGGAATTCCAAAATTTTGTGATTCGAGTGAATGATCTTTGGGGGCAGGCTCAGTTTAAAAGCCTTGATTTGGAGTTTGATCAGCCTCTAAGGGAACTTGGTTTTCATGGCGTACCGTACAAGTCATCTGTTTTCATAGTTCCTACTTTCAGTAGCTTGGTTGAGTTGGTAGAGACTCCTTTCCTTGTGATTTCACTGAGCGATATTGAGATTGTCAACTTGGAAAGAGTTGGTCTCGCGCAGAAGAATTTTGACATGGCCATTGTCTTCAAGGACTTCAAGCGTGATGTGATGCGTATTGATTCCATCCCATCCTCTTCACTCGATTGTGTCAAAGAATGGCTTGACACCACTGACATAAAGTACTACGAGAGCAGGCTGAATCTCAATTGGCGGCCTATTCTAAAGACCATCACAGATGATCCACAACAATTCATAGATGAGGGTGGCTGGGAATTCTTGAACCTGGAAGCCACAGATTCTGATTCTGATCACTCAGCAGAGTCTGATCAAGGGTATGAGCCATCAGATGCAGAGCCTGAATCAGAGTCAGAGGATGAAGATTCTGATAGCGAATCATTGGTAGAATCAGAAAATGATGAGGAAGATTCCGAGCAAGATTCAGAGGAAGAGAAGGGGAAAACATGGGAGGAGTTGGAGAGGGAAGCCAGCAATGCAGATCGGGAGAAGTTGCACGAATCAGACAGTGAGAATGAACGTCGGAAAAGAAAGATGAAGGCTTTTGGAAAGTCGAAGGCAGGTCCTAGCAGTGGTTCCTCCAAGCGGCCGAAATTCAGGTAATTCTGTTGCATCTAATATTGCTGCTAAATCTAGTGGGAACACTTTCAATTTATCTTTTTGAATTTCTACTTTCTGGGAACTTCATAGAATGTTAAAAACGTAGTTGGATAAACTTTTATTTCAATTCAAACTACTTTTTTCTTGGTGTATGATGGTGTTAGTGCATTTATTTACTTGTTTAAAATGGATGAGATCTCCTGTTCTTTAAACTATTGCCATTGATTTCACTATAATTTTAACTGTTTTGGTTTTTGGCCTTCAATGCTGTGGAATTTCTTAGTTATAGAACAAAGCATAAAAGTAACATAGAGTGTGGATGGAATGGATGCATGTTTGGGTTTATGATTGATTGAGAATTTACCTGAATCTTTGGCCAAAATACATCATTTCCATTAAGCTACAAGATATTTTATGGTCTTGGATCTTCTTTTATATCTATGTTGGTTGTATATGTTCTTCAATGAGGGATCTTTTGGGGTATTTAGAAATGGAGGAAAATTGAAAGCAAGGTTGTTGAGTCGATAGGTTATCTAATTGTTTGCTGTGATTTACGTTTGTCACACTGTACTTGCCCAGTTCTAGCGAAGGTTCTTAAATATTAACTGTTGATATTGAACAGTCTTCACACCTTAATGTTTCTTTGAGTCAGAGATGGTTGAAAATTGGAGTGTTCTTTGCTTATTTTTGTATTACAGGAAGACTGGATAGAGGGAAAATATTATATATTTGGTGGAAGGTGTTTGAATGTGTATTTATGTGTTTCTGCAAACGCTTGGGGAAGAAAAAGAACACGTTTAATCACATGGAGCATCTAATGCATTTAATGCTTGTAGCACAGTTGTTTTAGTGTTGGTATCAACGGTAGATATTTCTATTAGAGGCCCCAGTCACAGGGTTTTAAGATTTAAATAAGATATACTCCGTAAATTTTCAATCGTTTTTTTTTTTTTAGGATTAAGGAATATAGTATTTTTATTATGTAGTACTAGTATGTTGAGATATACTAATATTTAATGTAGAGTGAGTAGTTATATTAGTGTTGTGTGTGAGTTCTATGAAGATATATTGTTTTGTGTGGTTTCCATTTATCAAAAGAAAAAATGTAAGGATTAAAATGAGACGTCCAAATTAAAAATATATGAAGATTGAAATGTGACGAAGTTTCTATGTGGCATACTCCTTATTTATAGAAATAAAGCTTAGGTTTATTTTATAGTATAAATCAATACCTTAATTTGTACTCCAAAATTTAACTAAAGAAGAATTTTATACATACAAAAAATTTTGCGCATCAGTTACATTGATTTAGAATTCTTGTAATTGGATCCTATTCAACAATTTCAATTCGTTCAACCTAAATGTATTAACAGTGTAAAACCAATGTATGAATATTGTACGGACAATGTGTTACTCCCTTCGTCCCATAGAAGTCGGTATAATTTTTTTTGGGAACGGAGATTATGGAGTATAATAATTTAATATAAAGTGAAGTAAAATGAAGTGAGAAATAATATTTAATGTGTAGTGGGTAGTTGTATTAGAGGTGATATGTGGGGTTCATGAGAATAGATTAATCGTTTTTGTGTGGGTCCCATGTATTAAAAAGAAAATGTGTCAACTTTAGTGGACAAATAAAAAAAAAGTGTGTCAATTTCTATGGGACGAAGGGAGTATTATTTAATATCAATATGTTAATAGGTATGATCAGATCTAATTGTATAGATATTATTTACATGTTACTCGTGTACAAATGCAGCTGGAGTATTTTATTCAATAACGTCATAAGAAGTTATTTTATATTTTGTATATGAAGGAATATTGCTATAGAGTTTACATTTTTTATATATTAGAATAGTCTTAAGCTAATAACTAACTATTAAATTATTAAAATGACAAATTGACAATACAAGTGAGATGAAAATGAACAGATTATGTTATTCTCTTAATTTAGATTAAGAAATACTAGGATTTTAAATGAAATGAATATAAGAATTTTTATCTTTAATTATATTTTAAGGTGATAGTTATACTTTTTTTCTTTTATAATTAGTTTTCACTCATCTAATTAGAATTTTTTTTATTATTATTTTTTTAATATGCTAAGATCTTGTACATATTTGGTTACATGTAATTTAGGAAAAAGGAAAAAAGTTTTGGTGCGTAAAGAGAAAAAGTATTTTGGATAGTTAAATAAAATAATGTGTATTATTGACTTTGATCACATATTGTAGAGGGAAATACTGTGCACTAGTTTTTAAGGTGCACCAAATAGCTCAAATCCAATAGCTCAAATCCAATTGACGTATCATATATAAATAATTTTGACATATATTTTATTCCCTTCCTTTTCTCCTGCCCCCTCTCCTGAATTCCTCCATTCCCTTATTTCTCTCTCCTAAATTTCTCTCTTCCCTTATTTTTCTTACTCTCCCTCTCTTCTAATTTTTTCACACTCTCTCTCCTAATATTCAAATATTTTTGGAATTAATTTAATTTTTTTTATTCTATACAAATTAATATTAATTGACTTTTTAGAATGACAAGTATTAATGTATATGATTGTATTTATAACTGTATTACTTTTTTTTAAGTAGTGTATAAACTAAAAATATTAAAAAGAAAAAAATGTAATACAGTTATTAAGAAAATTTTATACACTATTGAATTACAAAAAATACAGCATGATCGCCGGTATCGCTGATTGGAAATTTGCGTCGGATCTAGCCATAACACTGTCGAAATCTGCTAAAAATTGCTCCTACCCTTCGCCATCTGCCACCAACCACCATGACCGCCAGAATCACTGACCGAGGCCGACAATGAGCAACCAAATCCCGTTGACCGCGATCCCGACCACCAGCCTAGTCGATCGCGACACCGATCACCAGATCTGACTTCGTCGTCACTTCTAGCCGAAAAACTTGGAGAGATGAGAAAGAAAACGCATATTGGGGGAGAGAGAGAGGAGTAAATAACGTCATGAAATGATTTAGTTTGGAGAGAAGACGAAATGTTAGAGAGAATAAGAGGAAATCAGATCTATTTGGAAAGAAGAAGAGGAAACGTTGGAGAGAAGAAGAGAAAAGGCAGATCTATTTGGAGAGAAGAAGAAGAGACGCAGGTTGGGAGAGAGAGGAGTGAATGAGCATGGAATGAGTTGATTGGGTATTTTTTCTTTAATATCTGACCCATTTTCAAATACGGGTTATATTTTTTAAGGTGCAATTGTTGCACAATAGATCAACTCTATTGCAAAAGCGATACTCTCCGTTTCCACGTATTTATGTACACTTTTTATTTGAGTTGTTCTATGTATTTATGCGAGTTCTATCAATAGTAAAAATACATTATACATCTTATATGAAATAGTATTTTCTATACTTTATTCATCAATCACAATCACTTTATTTATTTTTTCATTTTATTCATCATTTCCAACTTATCTACACTTTTATTTTACATTATACTTTTGAAAATCAACATTTTTTAATCTACATGCTCGTAAAAATGAGAATAAATACCCGGAATGAAGTGAGTAACATTAATCTCGTGAGTTATTACCATTTTCGGAGACTACAAGTTATTCTAGGGCAGACAGAAAAAAAAAAGGACACACTTGTGTGAAATTGAGATCATTTTACAATTTTGTAATTATTTATTATTTTTTATTAAATGAGTATGTTATTACTTTTCATTTATACTGCAAATTGTTTATGAAATAGTTCACAACACCATTATAATTCTTCATTAATTGGATATTACTCTCTCCGTCCCCTTGATACGTATTCATTTTGCCATTTTGGTCCGTCCCAATACAAAATATTCATTTCCTTTTTTGGATTGATTTGAGACACATGTGGCCCACAATCAACACTAATACAACTACCCACTACACATTAAAATATTATTTCTCCCACCTCATTATACATTAAAATATTATACTCCTTAATCCACGTGTAAAAAGCAAACGAATACCTATTAACGGGACGGATGCTCTACTTTTTTTAAAAAAAATATTCTTACTTTTTATCCGTTTTACGAAATATCTCACATAAACTTTTACCGAAAAGAAAATATGCATGTTTAAAGAAAATAGAGGAGCATTAGTTTTTAATAAAATTTTAAAAATATTATCATTTTTTTCATCTAACATATGAATTTAATACCTTTACATTATTATTATTATTATTATTATTATTCATTAATTATATATAATTTTTTATTAAAGAATTTCATTCAATAAGACAGTTCTACGGTCTATACATTATTTTTCACATACTAAACATTCCTTCCAAGAGAGTATGTCTCTTGTCTTTTTATTTTGTAAATAAAATAATGGATGTTAATATGGTACAAGCCCCTAAGGTCGGCCCGTTAAACCCGAGAAAATACATGGTTAGATTTATATAAATAGGGGTCCATTTAAATAAGATCTTTTTTTTATTCGGACTGATTAATCCGCGGTCCTATATAACTAGCTCATAGGTTAAAAGTGTTGGGCCGATCAGCTCAATTAAAAATTTTTAATATAAAAAATCAATTAAAAACATACTTAATTTATTAATATTAATAATATATTTACTTTATATTAACAATTAATTTCTATTGATAATTATATTTAATAATTTAATACCCTATAACTTACTACATTGTTTTATCATTTTAGAATAAAATAATATATAATAATATTAAAAATCAACTATCTCAATTCATAAATAATATTAATGTGGAATCATAAATTTTCTTTGGTTTTTTACATTTAAATTTATAAATTTATAATTTATTATTAATGTTAGGAAAGTATTTGATATATATATATATATATATATATATGGTCACTTACTATTGGATACATAAAATAATGCATAATTACTGTAAACTATATGACTCAAAGCACTAATACTCATAACTACACAATTATGATTGTGATACCATAAATAACCCCTATGTGTTTGCACAATTTGTTTGCACAATTTTGTTTTGCACAATTTGGTTTCCACAATTTTATTTTGCACAATTTGCTTTGCTCAAATTTGTTTTTGTACATTTTGTTTGCATATTTTAAATTCCGGCGGAGGTCAGGCGGATGTCCGACGATCCCTATGTGTTTGCACAATTTCATTTGCACATTTTGTTTTGCACAATTTTTTTTTGCACATTTTGTTTTTCACAATTATTTTATTTTATTTTATTTTGCACATTTTGCTTTGCAAAAGTTTTTTCACTCTTTTTAATATTTAATCTTTGACTAAATATAAATGGGTCTTATCTCAATTGTGTTTTATAAACATACCTGCAAAAGAATACATATAATTAAGTATGTGAATGAGAGTGAGTTCTTAAAAAACAAAAGTCAATGATATTCTTAAAAAACAAAACTTAATGATAAAAAAAAGAAAAAAAAAGATATTCTCATTCTCTGCAGCTGTGGATATGAGCATTCCAGGAATCTATGAATGCCAGTGGAGTTCTTTCAAGTCCTTTTGACCCTGATGAACAAAGAGAAGTTGTGGTGGCAAGTTTGTGGTGGCGTTTACTTGCTATTTTGTCTTAATTAGCTTTAAAATCGGCTTCCTCTTCTTCGTCCCTCTCCAGCGAAAGGTCCCATATTGTCAGTTGATTGTCTAATAAAGTTACTGCTAAGGTGGATGCCTCGTGCGGACTCAACTCAATGGATGTAATGGGGTGCTTGTGATAATCAAAGCGTGCAACTATTGAGTTTGCTTCCTTGAGCAGTCTCAAATCTCAAATGGAAAATGTCCCATCATCACAACCAGAAGCTAGTATACAGCTTGCCAGGCTGTTCCATGTTATAACATTAACATCAGCTTCATGCGCTTTGATAGAAACTGCAGAAGACTTCCCCAAACGAATATCCCAGATTGCAATGTTTCCATCAACTGAGCATGAAGCAAATACATGCGGTTCTGTAGGACTTCACTATAAATCTTCAACACTGACAGTATGGCCAACAAAGGGCTTAGAGTCGATAGTCCATGTTGAATCAGATGTGGGTTCTCATAGATAAATAAAGTTCTTGCAGTCCCATATGACAAGCCTTCCAGGAACAAGAGGACTCCAGTCAATGGCATAACCTTCATCTTTATGTCCAGTAAACTTAATTAAAGGGGCTTGACTGAACACAATTGTTCCACCAATAATAGCTACCGCATCAGACTCTACCAATGTATTCAGATGAGAGCTGAAGTCCCAGACCTGAACATGATCAGTGTCTGCCCAGGAGGCATAAATATTAGGATGTTGTCGCATGGCTCGTATACGGTTCACACCTCCTTCATGAGAAACCTTGCAAAGCTGCAAAATAGGAAGCCCAAGTTCACCACCATCCTCATCATCCTCACTGTCACTACTCTTACTCTCCATGTCAGAACCAGAGCCATTTGGCTTTTGACGCACTAATTCACGTCTTGTTACAGAAATATTCAGGATCTTAAATATTCCAATATAGTTATTGGAGGAATTTTCTGCCTTTGCCTCTATCGCAGACGCCGAATTTGATGATCTTCACCTTTCTTCGAGCCTTTGTTCTTGCACTTTGCCTTCTTGGGATTTTTCAGGCTGCAAACCATTATCTGATTTTGAGGTTATCTGAATAGAAGTGTAAAAATGGTGAGGAGCAGAAACCGATTTGCAGAAGGGTTTTGCTAGGGTTTATCACGTGTCTGCAAAAGAATACATATACATTTAAACAACTACAAAGATTCAATTGGAATAAGAATTCACTCATTCAATACTCTGGCGGAGATGTGAATACAAGGAAACTACGAAAGTTGAAAGGACAGTGCAATAAAAGCATCGATATAAGACAAGCATCATGAATTTTTCATGAAATGGGCAAAATTTGCTGTAAAAAAATTCACCAAATCACTACCAACAGCATAAAACAACCACATTCCTAAAAGAGAGAATTAACTTTAATTAACATTAAACCTAATTAACTTAGCCTTCTCTATACATAATTGACAGCCAAGGGCTAACTATGTCACAAACAGTGGATCCTATACCAGCACCAACATATAGAATCGGGCGAATCAAACATAATATGATATTTGTTTAGTTGGATTCTTTGTTAACTCTGAATCCAAATAGCCAGAGTTAAAGCAGTAGCTAGTTTAGAAGCAAAGGATTCTTGCCATTTATTATCAATAGGTTGAATAGCAACAAAAAGTTGCATTCACCTTGATAAGTAGTTTTTTGAGACAAAAACAACCCTTTTTCTAATTTCCTGCCAATCAACATATCTCCAGTGTCCTCCAGCTGCTTATACAAGCTACACACCCCTCATCATCCAACACTTCCTCCAATTTTTTTGGAATGTATGCCTGGAAAAAAGCATATCGAATCCGCCAAATTAACCCACATTAATAGATGATATACAAACGACCCAAGATAGGAAAATCTTTTGCAACAAATAACAATAATGAAAAGAACTAAGAATCTTTCAATGGCAATGAACTAGGAAATTTTTCAAAAGCATAAAACTTTGCAATATGTGTTTCCAGGTATCAATATTCTAACAGTAATAATGTCTAACGAGTAAAATTCAACAAAGAAATTCAACATAAATAAACTGTCCTCGGTTAACTGAAAAACATAAGACGATTAAGTGATGTTCAGTAAACAAAGCAATTGAGCAATTAACTTATACCTGAAAGATATGTCAAAATTCAAATAAGCACACATATAGTCATTATATGAAAAACAGAAGTGCTCAACATTGGAATTTAAAAATATTTATGCTAGTAATCAACATACATAAATGAAACCAATTAATAAGAATCCAACAAATTGAACTGATGGAATTGGAAGCTCAATCAAGTACCACTTTAGAACTTGAGCATTTCTAATTTCTAAGGAATAGAACATCAAGTTTTCGTAATTGAAGCGGGAAAAAAGAACTACTACATACCAAAGAGATGACGGAAGGCGTCGTGACAGGCGTCTACACAAAGGAAGCATACTGGTCATCCTTCTCAGCTGCTCTCAAAGATAGAGATGTAATCGAGTCAAGCCGAGCTGAAGATCACCAGGCTAGCAAACTCAGAATTAAAAATAATGACAATAATAAAATAAAAAAATCAAGCAAGCATGAAACTAAGGCAGAAATGAAATAAGAGAATCACCAATCATAGAAAATTTACCCGATTACACAATAAGATCACAACCAAAACTTGAGATATATATTTTCTAGCCCTAGCAATTTGGGGGAATAGTAAAAAATAAACCAACTGCCATACAGCAGTACCAATCTTACAGGAACAGGGCAGGCATCAAAATCAGAAGGCGAGGCTGCCAGATTCTACCGCGCGAGGACACGCTGCTCCAAACAGCAACCGGCAGTGCGAGGACACACTTCTGGGAAATCAGTCGATGGTGGTGAAAGGTTGTGCGATCATCAAATCGAAAGGGGTACAACAGTGATTGAAGATGGTCGGTGCAACCCTGTGAATCGAGATTGGCCGCAATGAAAGAAATCGGCGTTGCAAATAGGAAGCCGGCTCAGCCTACAATAGGACACCGTCGGGAGCCCTAGGCGGTGCTACATCGAAGCCAATGATTAAGTTCCATCCCGTTCAACATGGTAGCTTCTGTCGCCATGAAACTATACACGAAGTTGTTCTTCGAGCACGAAGATGAGAGATTCCGAATGCATCTTGACAGAGTGAAATCATGCGAAACGAAAATTGCTGCGGAGCGCTTCTTCCACGAGATAACACCTGCGTTGAACGATTCCGATGAAGGGGTAAAGTGACGGAGCTTCGGTGAAAGAAAATGATGGACGAAGGTATAATTTAGCGATTTCAGAAAATATGTTAGGATAAGGCTACTCTTGGAAGTTTAACGTGAATTTGTGTATCTGTGAGTTATTTCTATTTCTCATTGTATCCTGATGCAATTAACACTTAAATCGTGTATCCCTCAATAATAAACCCATATATATATATATATATATATATATTTTATTCACCAACCCCGATAATGGCTTGCTTAATTTGAGGCCAGCTAGATTAGAGTTAGGTGCATAATTAATTATGATTAGAATTTTAAGTATATATAAAATCGAAAGGCAACTAATTAAGTATAGTATCTCTAATACTCCCTCCATCCCATAAAAAAAATTACATTTACTATTTGCACGAAAATTAAAAAATATAGTATTTTAATGTGTAGTGGTTTGAGAGATATAATAATTTAATGTATAGTAGGTAGTTGTATTAGTATTGTGCGTGGGCCAAATAAAGATAAAGTGATTGATTTATGTGGGTCTAATGTACTAAAAAAGAAAATGTAGCACTTGTAGCGAGACGTCCTAATTAGTAAAATAAAACTCTTGTTGCGAGACGGAAGAAGTATTCTTTAGACAAAGACTAGAATAAGGAGTGATAACTTTTATAATAAAAAGTGATATTCAATTGATGAATATTGATAATGATACTGTGTACTAATCCATGAACAATTATAATAAAACTAGTAGCTAACCCGTGTGCGTTCGTTTTAAGGCGACAACTTTATTTGATTTTATGACGTTTGAATCGAATAATATTTCTTTGAAAAAATATAGTATAAAATAATAAAAATAAACAAATACCTCTACAAAACATACTCAAGTTTCAAATTACAACATGATGCATCAGAATGATTAGAAAATAAATAACAACAAAATAACAAATATTAACAAACCTCAACATTGTGATAAACACCTTTCAGATTGGTTGAACCATGAATTTGATAATTAGGAGACTCAAACAATCTAATGCATCTGAGTTTGACGGCAATGTTTATTTTGTTAGTTGGTAGAGAATTAATCAAACGAACACAAAAATAATGAGTATATATTCTTGTTCTTGCCATATAAAATTATAAAAAAATTGGCATATATTTATTTTTTTATTTTTTTTGTGTTTATTGTTGCTATATTAGTAACTAAAAGGTTTAATGAGATTATTAAAATTTTAAATTAAATATCTCAATTTAATGTAATATCACAAAAATAATATTTATTTATTTATAGGCCATAAAGTTGTAATATATTTATTTTTTTGATTTTTATGTGATTATTATTAACAATTATTTGCAATGAAAGTTTGGTTGAGTTGATATTATTTAATTATTAAAAAAGTCATAATTATAATGATTTAATTATTTTAATGGGTGGTTGAAATTTATTTAAGAAATAGATGGTCAGGATTTGGCCTTCCACAGACATTATGTCATAAACCATAAAATCCTAAACCCTAAATTCTAAAATTCTAAACCCTAAATTCATAATTATAATTATTTAATTATTTTAATGAGTGACTGAGATTTATTTAAGAAAAAGATGGTCAGGATTGGATTTATTCTGATTTAATAATATCTTAGTCCATCCATCCCACTCAAAGGGTCCCTTTTTTTCATTTTGGGCATTCCACCTAAAGAGTTTCTTTTTACACATATGAGACCCATACACACCCATTAATACAATTAAAATATGGGGTATACTCTCACACTAATACAACTACCCACAACATATTAAAATATAATACTTCTTAATCCACGTGTAAAAAGCAAACACCACCCTTTGGGTAGGACGAAGTGAGTATTTCCTAACTTAAAACAATCATAGTTATAATTATTTAATTATGTTAATAGGTGACTGAGATATGTTTGAGAAATAGATGTTCAGGGTTGAATTTATTCTACTTTTATAGATTAATAATTATTTAATTATTGAAAAAGTCATAAATTATAATTATTTAATTATTTTAATGGATGATTGAGATTTGTTTAAGAAATAAATGATCAGGATTTGATCCTCTGCAAACATTATCCCATAAACCCTAAAATCCTAAACCCTAAATTCTAAAACCCTAAACCATAAAACCCTAAACATTAAATCCTAAACCCTAAACCCCATATTCATAATAATAATTATTTAATTATTTTAATGGGTGACTGAAATTTATTTAAGAAAATAGATTGTCAGGATTAGATTTATTTTGCCCTAAATTCAAAATATAATTACTCCCTCCGTCCCACAAAAGATTGCACCCCTCTTTTCGGCACGAAGATTAAGAAAGTGATAACTTTTAGGGGTATAATGATATTTTTTATAATAAATAAATGATAAAGTATGTTAGGTAGAGATGATTTTTTTGTAAATAAAGTATATGGGGAAGGGTGGTTGTTTTTTACTTTTTATTTTTTTGAAATGTGCAAACTTTTGTGGGACAGTCCAAAATGAAAAGTGTGTCATTTGAAAGGAGACGGGGGGAGTATTTAATTATTTTAATGGGTGACTGAGATTTGTTTGAGCTTTTCTCATCCGCTTTTGGTGTGATTTGAATTTTGTTGTCGTATTATATTTTAATGGGTGGCTGATAGATGGTCAAGATTAGATTAATATTATTAATTTTTAATAAATAATATCTTATTTTCTAATTTGAAAAAGCCATAATTATAATTATTTAATTATTTTAATGGGTGACTGAGATTTGTTTAAGAAAGATAAATATTATTAATTTTTTTAATAAATAATCTCTTATTTCCTAAATTATCATTAATTTATTAATTTTCTAATAATAATCTTATTTTCTAATTTGAAAAAGTCATAATTATAATTATTTAATTATTTTAATGGGTGGTTGAGATTTGTTTAACATAAATCCTATAACCCTAAAACCCTAAATCCTAAACCCTTTGAAAACAATAAATTATTTCCTAATTTGAAAAATGTTATAATTACGATTATTTAATTATTTTAATAGATGGTTGAGATTTATTTGAAAAATAGATGGTTAGAATTAGATTTATATTTGAGTATTTTTACTCATTTGTACGGGGACAGAGATTTTTAAAAATGTCATAATTATTTAATTATTTTACTGGGTAGCTAAGATTTGTTTTAAAAATAGATGGTCATGATTCAATTTATTTTTCCTTTTATCACTAAAATCCTAAATCCTAAACCCCAAAACCCAAAATCCTAAAACCCCTAAATCCTAAAACCCTAAAACCCTAAACTCTTATATTTATTTTTTGATTTTTCTCTAAACCCTAAAATTCTAAATCCTTATATTTATTTTATGATTTTTTTTGTATTTATTGTTGCTATATTAATTAAAGTTTAAAGATT
This sequence comes from Pogostemon cablin, assembly GCA_023678885.1. Taxonomy (NCBI): domain Eukaryota; kingdom Viridiplantae; phylum Streptophyta; class Magnoliopsida; order Lamiales; family Lamiaceae; genus Pogostemon; species Pogostemon cablin. The sequence goes on from CM042979.1 coordinate 15,908,304, forward strand.
TAACAATAAATAATATCTATTTATTCTGATTTTATTAGATTTTTTAATAAATAATATCTATTTCCTAATTTGATAAAGTCATAATTATAATTATTTAATTATTTTAATGGGTGGTTGAGATTTATTTGAGAAATAGATGACCAATTATTGCTATATTAATTAAAGATTAATTAAAGATTTAATTGTAAGATAATTATGGCCTAGTGCCATAATAATAAATATATATAAGATATTTATTATGATCAAATATCTTAAATAATGATATGGTTTAAATAAATAATATATATGAGATAAATAAGGTCATATATATTTATGGATAACAATCACATTGATAGAATGTGATTTGATAAAGATTTAATATCCCGATCTGGTCCTCTCTCCACATATTAAAGAGACACAGTTTTATTAATTCTCTATCACATTAAGTCTTACGTACTGTGCCATAAAGAAAGGGGTGAGGAGAGAGAAATCAGTTCCTGGCGTAATTGACAGGAACGTATCATTGGAGGACCGCCATTAGTGGCGTCTCAAGGTAAGTCTTCTAATCGTGTTTATGTGGTGTGAAAATCATGAAGATCTAAGATCCATGTCAATTAATAAATTAATTGTTTATGAAATTATGCTAACATGTGGTATCAGAGCATGGTTTTTGATCTCATGATTTTTCATCAATTAATATTTTATGAATCTGTATATGATTGAATGAATCCACTTATCATATGACTAATTGAATGAGATTATCAAAACATGCATATATGTTTTTCCGCTGCAATTTGCATGAGAAAATTGATGATGTATTGATCTCGATCATATTATTGAATTTTGGGCAAAATTATGTTTATAAAATTAGTTGAAATTGATTCTCGTATCATAATTAAAGTTATTTTGGGAATTAAGCACTATCCCGTTAAAAATATTATGATAAAGTAGTAATATCATATTTAATTAGAATATGATGATTACATATTTTGAAGAATTCTGATATTAATTAACAGTATCATGTATTTATACATATTATTGATATAATATGAATTTATTATACCATGTATAATTAATTGTGATAAATTGATGTTGTATGACAAAAATAATAACTGCCCTATTTAGTTTTTTTTTTTACTGAACTTTTAAAACTTGATTATGGGAGTTAATTATGTCAGCATGAGATTTTAAATATAAAGTTACGTGACTCCCTTTAATTATGGAAGTTAATTATGTCATGAGATTTTAATGAGATTTTTAATATAAAATTACATAACTCCCTTTAATTTTGGGAGTGGCTGATTAAGAATAATGACAATTAATTACAGTCAATAAAGCAATCTGCCTAATTCATATGACTTGAGTGTCACATTTTAATGCTCAATTATTAACATAATTGTAACTTTCCAACTAAAGTGATTTAATAATGATAATGAAATCAATCCATTACTAATGTTTATGACTTATATTATTTTGATAATAATTAAAGTTATTTTGGGATATATAATATTAGAATATCTCACTTATGTTAGGTATATTTGACTGCTTATGACATATTTATTATGGTAATGTCCCAAATATATTAAGATGCAAATTATACATGATATCTTTATTAATGTGATATATATGGATATATTATGTGTATATATGATGACAGTCTTAAGATTTTAATTAATGATATTGACTGTGATTTATGAATATTTATGAAATAATGATTTGATTATTACTCACTTTCCTATTGAGTATAATCTAAGAGTCTTTGATAAGATTAATAATGATTGGATTATTACTCACTTTCCTATTGAGTATAATCTATTATGATAATCTTTGATAAGATTATAATGAATGATTTTATGATTTAAATTTATTTAATGTTGGTCTGTTAATCACCAAAGTGGTCTGATCTGAAAGAATAATAAAATTAAATCGTATAGTTAAATTTTAATTTCCCATATTTAAGTGATGCTTGAATAAAGAGAATTATTATATGGGCTATTAAAAATTTCATAATTATAAGACTTTAAATTCACCCAAAGGTGATAGCTAGTCTTTATAATTCATGAATATGAATGTGATAAAATGATAATTAATATATTATGACAAACTGTTTTGTATGTCCAAAGATGACAAAATAGTTTTAATTAAAAATATTTAATTATCAAATTATGTTAAATATGCAAGCATCATTATGATTATGATGATATATTGTTGTATCGCCCAAAGGAGAACTTCAATATACATTTATTGCTTTCGATCCTGAATCTATTATTAAATTACTCAAGGTATTTATAGGAATAAATTATATTATTCTTATTCTTAAAATTACTTATATTATTTAGTCTCTATTCGCATGATGCATCTGTTCCATTAAAAAATGGATTAAAGTAATTTAAATAGTGTGGATAAATCTAATTTCACCAAAGTGTTTTGGATTTTATTTATCACTTCAAGATAAATTGCTCATTTGCTTTGTAATAGCAATAAAGCTAAGTAATCTGACTATAATGCTCGGGTTAGATCAAACAGACTGGGCATAATGTTTATGCGAATGAATGAGACTAATAAATTAAGTCTAACATACCTAAATTACTAATAAATCTCTTGACGAGATATTAATGACTATCTTTAACCACCATAAAGTTTGATGGTTCTCATGGCATACATGAATTTATCATTAAAGATAACAAATATTGCAACAAGATTAAAGCCTTCCATAATGAACGTGTAGTTTACAAATTCACTACCTTCTAAGTATGACCTATTCCTAATAAACCATAACACCATGAAAGACAAATGGAATGTGAATTAAATTCACGTAATGCTTAAATTGATGATGGTTCAAAAGGAAATAAGATTTAAGAAATAATTTAAAATTTAAACATTATGTTCGTTTAAAAGTAATGAAGTTTGAACTAAACGTGGCTTTAATGTTTGGGGTAACTTTTCAAAAGAATTATTCCAAAAAGATTAATTAAGAATAAAGTCTTTCATGAGATAGGCTTTTACTGATCTTGATATTTGTGTGAATTGCATTAAAGAAAAGCAAATAAAACACACAAAGAATAGAGTCACGATAACTACACAACTTCTTATAATAGTTTACACCGCTAAATGTGAATCTTATGATAATACCCTTCTTAAAGGAATAATAATATTCCATCATTTTTAATTTTAATTTTAATTTTTCACATTATGATTATATTTATCTTTGCAAGAAAATTCTCATTCTATAAATGCTTGATAAACATTTATTAATGATGTTGAGAAAATTAGATAGAAAAGTGAAAATTATAAAGATTGGAAGAAGTGATGAATTTTATGGAAAATGTGATTAATTATCATGTTCAATCACTTAATTACAGGAAAAACTGGCATTTATAATAAATGTTGCACAACATAATAAATTGGTGTAGCAGAATGACATAATCGTACTTTATTAAATATGGTTATAAGCATGTTGAATGATTAATCTATACCCATATTTTGTGGATTTATGCACTTAAAACTGCCACTTACGTGATGATCGAGTTTCTAGTAAAGAAGTTTTCAAAACACCTTATGAACTGTGAATTGGTAGAAAACTCGATCTTAGGCAGTTGCATGTTTTAAATTTTCCCGGGAGGGACTATGTTTTACAACCACATGAAAAGAAATTGGATATAAGAAACTTATGTTATTTCTTTATAAATTATCCTTAAAGTCTAAAAGGTATGAATTTTATGGTCTTAACTATAGTACAAGAATTTTAAAACTAGAATGTCAAATTCATTAAGAATTGTAAAATCAGTGGGAGTATGAAACCATGAAATGTGGTTATTGAAGAAGTTGGGTGGAGAATTTGAAAATACATTTATCTAAACTTCTTCTAAAGTTGTTATATAGTTGTTGAATAGGCAAACAACTTTTAAGGACAACATATAAGTTATTCTACTCTCTTAAAGGATCCGATTTTACTAAATCAATTATCAATGAGCTTTCATTTGATATATCACATCAAATAGCATTAAGAATGTCTGAAGGACAATATATCCGCTATTTATAACGATTGCATATGTGGTATAATAAAATGAGCTAAAATTTGACATTATAATAAATGCTAAAATTTCAAAATTAGAATTATCATGACTTTGGTAACTCATTATGACTTAGAGTTGCACCAAATAAATGTTATGCCTGTTTTTTTTATAAGAATTTAAATGGATCAACTCAAAAGTTTTTCCATTAAAGGAAAATGTCACATGGCGTGTAAACTTAAAGAATCAACATACAAACTTAAGCATGCTTTCCTATAAAGATATCTTTTGGATTTAAGAAAAACATCATAAACGGTGTACATATATATCTGAAAGTTAGTGGGAGCACATTAATTCTATACTTGATGATAAACTTGCTTGCAACTGATGATCTTGGTTTATTATGTGAAACCAATAAATTATTTCTCTCAAAGAACTTTGAAATGAAATATATGATGAGACAACTTATGTGATTGAGATAAAAATATTTCAGTACATATCACAAAGATTACGATGTCTCAGTAAGTATATGTTATTAAAGTTCAATTAAGATTATGGATGGAAAGGTGTTTGTAAAGAACGTTCCAATCCGGAAGGGAGATAAGTTTAATCTTATGCAATTTCCAATAATGAATTGGAACGTACTACAATATTCCTTATGTGTATATTATTGGTAGCTTAAGATATACAAGATTGTATAAATACCAAATATCAGTCTTACTGTTAGAATGCTTGGTCATTATTGAAGTGATTCATAAATGAATGACCAGAATGTTGCATAAGGAAATATTATAAGGTATTCTAATGAACTAAAGCACTCGTGCTTACTTATCGAAAATTTAATTACTTAGATGTAATTAAATACAGATTCAGATTAAGATGATTATATGATGCAAGAAAGTTCACTTTGACTTTTACATTTCTTAGTCGGGGATATTGTGTCATGCAAAATTGTGAAGAAGTTTCTAAAAACTACATTCACTATTAAAGTTAACTTGTGGCATGATTTGAAGCTACAATTTAAGTAAATTGAATGTGGAGTTTAATTTCAGGACTTGAAATAAGTTGACAATAATGTCAAGTCGCTGAAAACTTATTATGATTATTCCGCTGCATTGTTCTTCTTTAAAACGATGGATATTCCAAAGTTGCTAAAACATATGGAATAAAAGTATTTATCGTTAAGAAGAACATTAGAAACAAAGATGTCAATTGAGCATAATGACATCCAATGGCACCAATCTTATGATTTCGGATCCGTTACGCAAATGATCTTCTCTAAAGATATTCATTGAATGTACATGAATATGAGATCATTGAAAAGTTATAACAAACTTATGATGAACAATTGACATTAAGAGCTCATTATGTTTTGTTTCTAATTGATATATCTTGTTTTGTCATTTTAGTATACATCAATGTTGACATTAATTAAACAAGATTTTATCTCAAATTGAGATACTTATGTGGACCATTATTGATCCTTACGTTTATGAGTTATGTTGAGTAGAAAGCTAATATCATAGTACATGGAAGGAACTATGTCGAATAAATGATATAGAACCGCTATGACTTGTGTTAGTCTATACTTAATATTGACTTTATGAGTTGACCAGTTAATTTATCTTATGTCGCGCATATTATATAAATTATTTAAACCCTTACGTTTAAAGTTTAATTCTATCACTCGGCCAAGTGGGAGAATGTAAGATAATTATGGCCTAGTGCCATAATAATAAATATATATAAGATATTTATTATGATCAAATATCTTAAATAATGATATGGTTTAAATAAATAATATATATGAGATAAATAAGGTCATATATATTTATGGATAACAATCACATTGATAGAATGTGATTTGATAAAGATTTAATATCCCGATCTGGTCCTCTCTCCACCTATTAAAGAGACACAGTTTTATTAATTCTCTATCACATTAAGTCTTACGTACTGTGCCATAAAGAAAGGGGTGAGGAGAGAGAAACCAGTTCCCGGCGTAATTGACAGGAACGTATCATTGGAGGACCGCCATTAGTGGCGTCTCAAGGTAAGTCTTCTAATCGTGTTTATGTGGTGTGAAAATCATGAAGATCTAAGATTCATGTCAATTAATAAATTAATTGTTTATGAAATTATGCTAACATTAATAATAAATAATATCTATTTATTCTGATTCTATTAATTTTTTATTAAATAATAATAATAATATACACAAAATTAATACGGAATTATAGATGAATTCAGTATTATGAATCTAATTATATTTACTTTTCGGTTTATTTAGATTTTGAGGAAACATTATAGTATATACATATTGAGTGAGTTTGTTTGAGAAAAAGATGGTGGAAATTTTTTTTATTGAGATTTGTTTTGAAAAATAGTTGACTATGATTGGATTTATATTTAATATTATTAATTTTTTAATAAATAATATTTTATTTCCTAATTCGAAAAAGTCATAATTATAATTATTTAATTATTTTAATGGGTGCTCAACTTAAAAATACTTAAACTCGGATGTATTCCGTTCTTGAGTTGATTCTCGTTGAAGAATTGGAAGAACTATTCAGACAATTCTGAAGTCTTTGATTTTCTTAGAGAATCGTTCTCGATGTGTCTGAAATGAATGGATGAGGGCTCTTTATATAGGTGAAGGGTGAGGAAGCTCCATATATAACTTGCAATTTGATTGGTCAATGGATGATTTGAACTAATTCTGTGGGCTTGGGCCTTCCATCCCTACAATTTGATTGATCTATTTAATATTATTAATTTTTTAATAATTAAAATATTATTTCCTAATTTGAAAATATCATAATTATAATTATTTAATTATTTTAGATACTAAATTATTTCTTTGAAAATATCATAATTATAATTATTTAATTATTTTAATGGATGACTAAGATTTATTTTAAAAATAGATGGTCAAGATTGATTTATTCTGCTTTTATATATATATTAAGATTATAATAAGTGATAACAATTTAAAAGAAAAATAATAATATTTTTAAAAAATAATAATAATTAATTAATCAGACGATCGCTCACGAGTACCCTATTCAATAAAAAATAAAAATGTCAATGAATTTGTTGGGTACGATATAATTCAATTTAAATTAAGATTGTTATTTTTATTTTATACCACTGTCCGATTCTAAGGTATCCATTTACCTTTTGCACGTGGACAATTCTAAGGTTTTTATTTGTTTTTTGCACGTGGATTAAGGAGTATTATTATTATAGGTAAAGTGGGTAATTGTATTAGATGGAAGTGGTGGGTCATATTGGGTACTTTTTTTTACTAAATAGAGGAAATTGATACCTTTAAAGCGGACGTCAGGAATAGTGAAATGGATACCTTAGAAGCGGACGGAGGGAGTACTATAATATATACTATCTATTTTTTAAATTAACACTTGACCATAAATTTGGTACTCCTCCATCCATAGAAGTTGTAATATTTTTGGCAAAAGTTCATGTGCCTCCGGGGACATGCCGTGTCCCCATGTGAACACAATCCTCCTCTTCCTTATTCTATTTAAACCTATGTATTGTTAGGGGGTTTAAATTGCAAAGGAGCATGGAAATTGCAAAGGGACACGGTATCCCGGGAGCACAAGAGCCTCACTCAACATTTTTTTGCATGAAAATTAAGGAATATAATAATTTAGGAGTTAAATTCATTTTTTGCCATGTAACTAAGATAAACTTCGATTTTTACCCCGAAAAGATAAATGATTCAATTTTATTCCATAACTAACGAATTTGTTTAATTTTTAACCAATTTTCGCCGAAAAGCCTTGTCTTAGTTACGGGACAAAATGTGAATTTAACTCTTACGATTTTGTAGATTCTCGTATTTTCATGTTTCTATACATTTATATAATGTGAAAACATGTTACCCATATATATTTTAATGGGGTTAATTCTTAAAAAATTCACTACCTTATTGGGGATTTTCAAATCTATCACGACTTTTTAATTTTTTAATTTAATACACAATCTATTTAATATTTTCAATTCTATCCCAACCTTTTATTTTTGTCAATTCTAGACAATTTATTTAACATTTTCCATTTTATTACAAATTTTATTTTTCACTTTAATACACCACTTATTTTATATTTTATTATTATTATTATTATTATTATTTATTTATTTATTTATTATTACTATTATTATAGCAGTTTCCATTTCAATTAAATAAACAACCTTCCTCCAAAACAACGAATAGATTAGGCAAAACTTGTGTGTACCGGGCACTAATAGATTAGGCAAAAACTTGCGCACGGGATACACTCCATGCGCCTTTAGAATTTTGTGTTAAATTGTATATCATTTAGTATAAAAATATGCACCCTTATTTTATGAAGAAAAATAAAAAATATTAATAAAAAGTGTATACCCTTTAGAACAAAATTGTGTACCCTTACTAATTAAAGTGTATACTCTTTAGAACAAAACAATGTACCCTTACCTATAATATTAAATTCTAAAGGCGCACAGTGTGCCTCAAAGTGCACGCAATCCTCACCCAACAGATTATCAAAGAAACCTGAACCTTTTTTTTTTTTTTTTTTTTTACAAAATCAACTTAATTCGAAGAAAATGCACGTAGGAGGAAGCGAGTAAATTATCGGGAAAAAAAATCTTACCAGTATAATACGAGACGATTAAATGTTTCCGATTTTGAATAAAAACCCTATTTGATTTTCTCTAGTTTGTTCCTAATTTGACTGAATATATGTATGTTTGTTACACTTATTTATATTTTTTATTCAATTTATTATTATTATATTACTAGATAAAAGAATTAAGTATATTATAATTATATATATATATATATATATTTATTTATTTATTTGAATTTATATATTTATAAAAACTATTAATTATTTATGTATAATATATAAATATATATTTTTAATATAACGTAATTTTATATTTATCAATTAAATCGCATTGTTTATACACTTATTTTTTATAATATTAAATTTGATTCGATATTTAAAATAAATAAAGTATATATTAACTTTCTATTAATAATTATATTAAAATTATTTATTTTATTGATATCTATTTATTTTAAAAAAATAAATATAATATCTTTGTAAATCTCACTTACTATTTTTTAAGAAAGATATCGTATATTATAATTTATATTTTATTTTTAATTGAATAACACACTACAAAAAAAACTATTTTTTTACCAATGGAATATTCCGTTGGTAAAAGTCTTAATTACATTGTTAAATTGGCTTACCAACGGATTACCAACGGAATCCGTTGGTAAAGTGGTGGTTGATAAATTTTTAGCAACGAAAAATCAATTCCGTTGGTAATCCGTTGCTAATAATTCATTGGTAATTTATATAATGATTCTCTTGGTAATATGATGGTAATTATCAACAGATTGAATTCCATTGCTAAAATAAAGAATAATTCTGTTGACATTCCGTTGCTAAAATAAAATTGTCATTTTGTTGCTAATCCATTGGTAATTACCAACGGATTGAATTCCGTTTTTAGCTAAAAATACTTTTTTTATAGTGACATATGGATAAATAAAATATATATTATTAGTTAATATAATAAATAATAAAAATTAAAATAATATTTATGGAGACGATCCTAATGAAAATAAAATTGAAAGAAAAATTAAAATAAATCACAAAATTTCGAAAATAAATTTCATACATTAATCCTAAAAATTAAATTAAAAGAATATTTATAGAGACGATCCTAATGGAAATATAATTGAATGAAAAATTAAAATAAAATAAATTCATCAAGCCAAACACTGACGACTTTTTTTTAATGATTGAAGCTGCAAATAAAATAAAAAAAAGTACAATAAGATTTAAAAAAAATTATAAAAAAAGATTTTATAAAATATAAAGAAAATAATAAAACGAAGGAAAAATCATAAATCATAGGATAAACAAAAAAAAGAATGATACCTCAAAGGAGAATAGTTGAATCTGAAAATAAGATCAAATAAAATATAAAAGATAAAATAAATTAAAGTACTCCCTTCTTCCCAAACTCGTTGTCTTGGGCACTGTAGATACGGAGTTTATGAAAGGTTATTTTTTATTAACTTTATTGACTTTTTAGGGGTATTGTGGTATTTTTAGGTAATAAATAAATTATAAAGTATGTTATGTGTGTTAGGTGGGAGTGCTATTTTTAAAATTAAGATAAACTTTTAAGGTTGTTGGTTAATGTGAAGTTTTCTTCTTTGAAATAAGACAATTAGTTGGGACGGATAAAAACGGAAAGTAAGACAACGAGTTTGGGACAGAGGGAGTATAAAAATAGAGTTTATAATAAAATTATAAAGAAAACATTCTGAAATTAATTATGAATTGTATAAATTCATCACTTCAAATCTTGATGACTTTTTTTTAATGATTGAAACTGCAAATAAGATCAAATAAATAAGATTAAAAAAATATTAACAACAGGGTTTATAGAATATGAAGAATACATAAAAAGCGAAGAAAAAAATATAAATCATAAGATAAACAAAAAAAAGAAGAAGAATAATACCTCTAATGGAATGATTGAACCTGAAAATAAGATCAAATAAAAGTATATAAGATAAAGTAAATTAAAGTATATAAATAATGTTTATAAAATTATAAAGAAAATACAAAAATCGAAGATAAACAAAAATAAGATTACAAAAAATGATACTTCAAATGAGAATGATTGAACCTGCACATAAGATTAAATATGAGAATGATTGAATATAAAATAAGATCAAATAAAAGTATAAAAGATAAAATAAATTAAAATATAGAAATAGGGTTTATAGAATTATAAATAAAATAAAAAAAATAGAAGAGAAAAAAAAGAATGATACCTCAAAGAATGAACCTGCAAGATCAAATAAAAGTAAGTAGATTAAAAATAGTACGAAAGTGAAATAGAGAAGAAAAAGAAGAAGCACCAAAAAGAAAAAAAAAGTAAGGATTTGATTTGGGTAATGAAAAAGGTTTAAGTAGAATGATTTGAAAGAATGAACGATCGTGATTGAAAGCAATCAAAGACGTAGGAATAAAGGTAGAAAATTATCAAAGATTGCGTTGAAAGATTTGATATTATATATAGATTAAATTAAAATATATTACTTGATATATTGATTTAAAATTAGAATATTGATTGACAATTAGTAGAATATATGCCAATAATATTTTTCATATTTATTAAATTTATATTGTTAATTTAAAAATAAATAAATAAATTATGAAATTGACGGTTAAGATTAAAATTGAATGATTACTAAATTTACTAAAATTGAAAAATGGTAAAAAATTGAAGATAAAAATAGAAATTCAAGTTTGTTTTTATATCTTAAGTGTTGTCTCCAAAACGCTCAAATGTGACGTGTAATTTTTTCAATCTTTTGATTTTTTAATATTTTCCTTATTTACTTTTAATTAACTTCCTTATTTAATATTTCTATATTAAATAATGTGTTTCTTATTTTTTAATAATAATTAAAATTTTAATATTTTATTTATTTATTTGAGTATCATTAATTAATTAGTAAATCTTTTAATAAAATAAATTAATTAAATTAAATCATATACATAAAGGGAAAACTTAATATTCCATATAATATTCTCTCACCCCACCTATAAATAAGACTTTTCAGTTATTCATTCTAAATACACATTCGATTCTCCAAGAGGAATATGAGTTTTCTTCAAGTTCCTCTATAGAATTGATTTATGAAAGTATAAAATTTTATTTCGATAGAGCGAATTAAGTAGATATTCGATCTACCTCTAAAAAATCGATTCAAGTATTCTTCTAGAGAAAGATAATTGATTCAAGTATTTTGAATCGATTTCCCTCTTAAGAATCAATTTTTCAAGAAGAAGAGAATCGATTCAAGTATTCTTGAATAAATTTACGGGCAATTCTTAGCTGACCTGGGCTCACACATGACTCAAGTCAACCCAAGTAGCAGGTTATGAATGGCCCACATATTATTTTAATTATAATTATTTTATTAAAAATAGTATTTTATCTATATTTGTAATGATAAAATTTTAGTGTTATAAATTCTTATGGTTGTACTACTTATTTTTTACTTAACTATTAATTTAAAGTATTTTTATATAATTTAAAGTAGTGTTCTTATTTAAAATGGGTTTTTCTTAATTCATCCTGCTAAAAAAAATCTTAAATGAACACTTAAAATATTTATTTAAATGGAGAATCAACGTGGAGAGAATGCTAATTATAACCCACCCCAAGATCCATTACAAAATCAAAGGGGGGTACAAGAAGGAGTGCAAGAGAATCAAGCGGAGATGTTTAGGAATTTCATTGCCCAAAATCAAGAATATATGCAATTGCTTGCCAATCAAGAAGCTCAAAGGATACTCCAACAACAAGAGGCACAACCACATGTTCGTAGAAATGTCCAAGAGATGGTTAATATGTTCAATAACCAAGCTATGCAAGAAAATGTGCAAATACCTCAAGAGAGACCAAGGCCTAGAGCAATTCGGGATTACTTCCAACCGAGAGCCGTGCACAATATGGTTCCCCCGGTTCAAGCCAATGATTATGAAATTAAGACCGGATTGATCAATATGGTCAAAGCAAATCAGTTTGGGGGAGGTCCTCTTGAAGACCCGAAAACTCATCTATCTACTTTTTTGGAGGTTGCGAATACCGTCAAGATGAAGGGAGTGTCGGAAGATGCTATTCGAATGAGGTTGTTCTCTTTTTATTTAAGAGACAAGGCTAAAGCATGGTATAATATAATTCCTTTGGGAAGTTGTAATACATGGGAAGATCTTGAGCAAAGGTTCCTAAGTAAGTACTTTCCTCCTTCGAAGACTCTCCAATTGAAAAGCCTTATCACTCAATTTAAGCAACTTCCGGATGAAAGTTTTTATGAAGCATGAGAACGCTAAAGGAGATGCTACGAAAGTGTCCTCAACATGATTTTCATGAGAATCAACAAGTGGCTTTCTTCTATCAAGGGTTGAGTGGACAACATCGGATGCATGTAGATGCCTCATCCGGAGGGTCTATATTTGGAGTGGATGCTATGAAAGCCATGGATATTTTTGAAGATATTGCAATAAATGCTTATCAATGGCCTTCCGAGAGAGTAATGGGAGGTTATGCATTTGGAAAAGCTCAAGTGGAAAGTGTGAACAAAGTGAAGAGTGATGTGTTTCAAAGTGAAGGAATGAAAGAATTCAATGAGAGTATCCAAGCTTTAACAAAGCAATTGAATTTGATCACTCAAGGAGTAAGTCAAGGGGGAAGCACAAGTTCTATGGTGAATGATGAGAGCAATGTTATGCAAAGTGTAGAGGATGTTGCCTATTTAGATAGGAGAAATTATCAAGGGAATTTCCATCATCAAGGGAATTTCCAAGGTAATTATCCTTCTAATCAAGGTAATTTTCAAGGAGGATATCAAGGACAAGCTCGGGGAAGCAATTTCAATCAATCAAGTGGAAATTATCAAGCTCCGAGGAAGCATGAAAATCTTTCCTACTCTAATCCTCAAGCCGCAGTTGCATTTTCTCCGGGATTCGATCCAAGTGCCAAGCCATTGAATGGAGAAGGTAAGTCATCATTGGAAGAGACATTGCTAGCATTCATGAAAGATACAAGGGCTCAAATGGAAAAGAGAGATGCTAAGCTTGAATCTCAAATGGAAAAGAGGGAAGCAAGGCTTGAGGCTATAATGGAGGAAAATGAGAAGAAATCCGATAATAGGATGAGATCTTTTGAGTATCAAATGGGGCAAATTGCTTCTTCCGTGGGATCACAACACCAACAAGGAAAATTCCCATCTACCACGGAAATAAATCCAAAAGAGTATTGCATGTGCATAAAGGTGAAAGAGGATAGCTTGGTTGAAGAAGGATTGGTGGATTGCACGGTGGATGAAGAAAAAGAAGAAGCAAAGAGAATAGAAATTGAGTTAGAAGAAAAGAGGAAGAAATGGAAAGAAGAGCACGTACCTAAGTGGAAAAAGGCTAAGGAGAAAAGGGAAAAAGAAGAGGAATATGAACGTGATTATTGGGGAATTCCTATTACTCCTTATCCAATACCGTATCCTCAAAGATTTGTTAAAAAAGAAAAGATGGAGGAATTTTAAAAGTTTGTTGAAACTTTGAAGAAGAAATATGAGGAGAGAAAGAAAGCGAAGCTAGTTGAAACAAATGAACCATTGCATGAGGAGCCTTCTATGAAAGTTGGTGATCCGGGGAAGTTTGTTATCCCTTGTGAAGTTGAAGGAAAGAAGGTGGTGAATGCATTGTGTGACTTGGGAGCTAGTGTGAATGTTATGCCTCATTCTCTCTTTGAAGAATTGGATATTGGAGAGCTCAAGCCTTCCACTACATGCCTTCAAGTGGCGGATTGATCAACTATTAAGCCCTTAGGGGTGGTGGATGATGTAGTGGTTGAAGTGAAGAAGTTGACTTTTCCGGTGGATTTTGTTGTCTTGGAGATGAAGGTTGATCCTCAAACACCTATGATCTTGGGAAGACCATTCTTAGCAACGGGAAAAGCTCATATTGATGTGGAAAGAGGAGAACTTTCTTTGAGTTCAAATACGGAGAGTGTTACATTTTCATGTAACAAGGCAAGAAAGAAGGATGATTCTTACCTCAAGCCTCCAATCCTACCTCCGGATGATCTTCATGGATTTGAAAATTCTTACTCTTTTAAATCTTCTAATTCTCTTTTCCATGATTATATTGACGATTTTAATCTTAACTTGTCTTTGCTTGATATTTATAGGAACGAGGACTCGGACATCAAATGGAAGGTTGATAAGGGAGAAATTCAACTGCCTTATGGAGACGAACCATTGCTATCCAAAATTCTTCCGGTTGATTTGATAATTATAAGCAAGAATGGAGAAATCATGTTGATGGAAAAGAAAAGAGCCAAGAAATTTCTCAAAGTGAAGATGAGATCCGATGGGGTCTTGGATTTCTCCGATTGTTAAGAGCTTAAACTCGTCTAGCTTGAAGACGTTAAACTTAGCGCTCGGTGGGAGACACCCCATCACTATCTTTATTGCTTTATTTTAGTGCTTTCAATAATGGTTGTTTTGGCCTTGTAGGTTGATTGTGCTCATGGAGAAAATGCTCATTGAGAAAAGAGAAATGCTTCATGGATTCAAGTTGACATGTTCCACCACTTGTTGCAAACTTAATTCGTGACTCTTGTCTCGAGTTAAGTTTGGGGGGTGCTAGTGCGTGGTGGACATAGCTTGAGCGTTTGGATGCGTATGGTTCTCTACAAGAAGATCATCAAAGGAAACTACAAGGGTAAGTCTCACCACTTTTTGCAAACTTAAGTCTCAACTCTTGTTTCGATTTAAGTTTGGGGGGAGAGTGTGTGGTGTGACTCACCACTTGAGTATGATTCTTGTAAAATTGGGCAAATTTTAAAATTTTTCTCATGAGTTTAGGTTTGATTTTGGTATGATTGGTGGTGTTGAAGTGCATGATAGTCCATATTTATAATGAAATTGTTGAACTAATGGTGTTTGTTGAGTGTTTGAGCATGAATGAGAGGTATTGGAAGCATGATGGAGCTTGAAGCTAACGCTTTCCTTACCAAATGCCTATTGAGGGAGTACTCTACACCTTACCATTTTATTACTTGAAATGAATTGATTTTGATTTGGATTGTTGTGACTAGCATGCTACTTCATGTGTTATGTTTGTGGGAGGTTTACTTTCGTATATTAGGATTTCCTTTTCAATAAAGGTTGGGATGAATGTGTGCTTAATTTTCTTATGGATAATGGTATTTTGTGTTTTTGCATGTTTTGTGTTTTTGTTGTGTCTTGTTTGTTGAGTCCTTATTTTTATGTTGTGTGTATTTTCATTCTTGTCTTGGGATGTTTGGTGGTTTGTTTAGGGATGTCGTGAGTCATTTTTGAACGTGAGTGATGATATGTTGTGGTGATAAGTGATGACAAATTATGATTAAGAATCTTTACACTTTCAAATTGTGACATGTTTTACTTAACTTGTTCAATTTTGAGATGAATGTGGTGTAATAAGTTCCTTAAGGTCCGAGCACAAGCTTGTGAGCATTTGAGCCTCAATCATGCACACATGGTATTTCTTCATGAGTGGATCGGTTGTGTTTGATAAGTTAGAACTTGCTCAAGGACTATAGGAACGAGCCCGATTAGTGGAGATTAGTGAAATGATCTAAGACCATCCTTGTTATTATAGTCATTGCCATATATGTTCCTACCTTGAACACCATCCTTAGTCAACCACTTTGAGCCTATAAACTTATTTCTTGTGAATTTAGCACATTACAAGCCTTGATTACCCACTTAAGCCTTATATATATATCCATTATGTGAGTAATTGAGGAGATGGTGGCTAGAAAGGATTGATGGAATAATCAAAAGAAGTAAAGGACATGGTAAACAAGCAAGAAAAATGATGAAAAGAGCAACAACAAGAAGGCACATGCAATCTCAAAGTTAGAAAAGGAGCAAATCAACATCAAAATGCTCAAGTAAACAAAATTCAAAGATAGGAAGCATGCATCAAAAGAATCTCAATCCTAGGGAAGTTAATGAATAGTGCTTGAGATTTGTAAAGATAAGCAAGGAAGAAAAGAAAGTGAAGAAGTTGAGGAAATTGGCCATCTCTTTGATTACTTACACATGATTAGTCACTCTTATCCATATACTTCCTACCCTACCAAAAAGCCTATCATTACATCCTTAATGAAAGACCTTTTTGATCATTAATTGAAACTTTGGTGATTTGTGAATGTAGTCTACGAGCAAGCTTATAGTGAGTCAAGCCAATCGGTTGATGAGTGTAGCTTTACCCTACTTTAAAGAGTGTTGAGAGACATTTATAACATATGTGAGGCTTGGACCAAAAAAAAGAACTATATTACATTTTATTCTCTTGTGATTGAACTTGCTAATTCTTCATGTTATGATTTTAATGTTGTAGGATGACTTAGCATAGTTTGTAGTTGTTATCGCTAACGATGTGTTATTACTTATGTTCATTTAGTCTTTTTCTAGGTGAAAATTTATCCTTTTGGTTTGTCATTTTCGTTGCTCGGGGACGAGCAACACCTTAAGTTTGGGAGGTTTGATTGGCGCTATTTTCACCTAGATTTTAGTATTTTTTTATATGTGTTTTCGTATTATTTTATCCGTATTTATATGTTATTTGGTTGTATTTTGTGTTTTTATGGAAATGTGTGTGAATGAGCTTAAACTTAATATTTTCAATTTTTATTGGATGCTAGATATGATAAGGAAGGCATAGGAAAAAGCAGATCTAAATTTGGAGTTGAAACGAGGAAGATCGAGCCGAAACAGTGAGAGAGGAGAAGAAGCTGCACAACACGGGCCGTGTGCAGCGCACGACCCTGTCAGAATGGCCGTGCGCTGACACCCGAAATACCAACTCGGCCACACCTGTGGCCGAGTGCAGAACACGACCCGTGCCCAGTACAGACATACAGCCCGTGCACCGCGCACGGGCCTGTCCAAAAAGACGTGTTAGGACGTCAGATTACACAACACGGCCACCCCTGTGGCCGAGTACGGAACACGACTCGTGCGCTGTGTTAGAACACGGGGCATGCGGCGGAGCTCGAGCCGTGTTGGTGCAAAAATGCAAAAAATTGCTGAAATCTTCTAGAAGGCCCACATGGTGTGAAATTGAAGGAAAGGTGTGTGATGTGTGTGTAGAGGATGGGAATTTCTATCTTATCCATCAAAATATTGAAATGGTTGTATTTTGTGTTTTTATGGAAATGTGTGTGAATGAGCTTAAACTTAATATTTTCAATTTTTATTGGATGCTAGATATGATAAGGAAGGCATAGGAAAAAGCAGATCTAAATTTGGAGTTGAAACGAGAAAGATCGAGCCGAAACAGTGAGAGAGGAGAAGAAGCTGCACAACACGGGCCGTGTGCAGCGCATGACCCTGTCAGAATGGCCGTGCGCTGACACCCGAAACACCAACTCGGCCACACCTGTGGCCGAGTGCAGAACACGACCCGTGCCCAGTACAGACATACGGCCCGTGCACCGCGCACGGGCCTGTCCAAAAAGACGTGTTAGGACGTCAGATTACACAACACGGCCACCCCTGTGGCCGAGTGCGGAACACGACTCGTGCGCTGTGTTAGAACACGGGGCGTGCGGCGGAGCTCGAGCCGTGTTGGTGCAAAAATGCAGAAAATTAGTGAAATCTTCTAGAAGGCCCACATGGGGTATAAATAGACCCCATTTCAATATTTTGATGGATAAGATCGGATTTCCCATCCTCTACACACACATCACACACCTTTCCTTCAATTTCACACCATAATCTCCATCCACCTTCATCCATCTTGATCCATCTTCATCATCTCCATTAATTCTCCATCAAAACTTCATCCCTTCCATTGGGTGTGAGAGATCTCAAAAAATCAATAGTTAGAGAAGAAGATCTATGAGTATTGAAGATCTCCTACAAGAAATTGTTGGGGAAGATTTACATCTCCTTTGATTTTCTTTTGGATTTAGACAATGGATATTTGGAATGAATTATTTATGTGTTTTGTTACTTTTATCATGTTAGGCTAATCCCTCTAGTGGGATTGGGGACATGAAGAGCATATGAGATTTATATTATCATGTGGATTAAATTGGTTTTTGATTTAATTGATGTTGATTTCTATTCATGGAGTTTAATTGTCTTGATGTTGTGATGGCATGGTTTGTTATTCATAATTGGTTATTGGTTTAATGGATTGTTGATCAATGAATTGATTTATGGTAATTAAATGCTATCATGATGCTCATGTATGTATTGCTTGGAGTGAGACGGAAACGACCCTCTATAGTATTAGGAAGGCATGATTAGACATCGAGTTTGAGTTTGACCAAAAGGATATTTGAATTCGATGAGGGGAACCAATCCATTCGTTGGCCTTAGTACACAAAAAGGAGAGTTTACTCTAACTAGTACCTAGATGGAAGGGGTTAATGTTGGGCTTTGATCTTAAGTGCTTTTGGGAGTCTAAAATGGATCAACAACCTTTGTAACCCGAAAGGGAGCTTAGGATACAATCGTGATCACCCTTAGTCTACATCAACTAAGTTGGATTCCTTTTGCATGATAGTATGAATTGAGTATGCTTGGATGTTTCTAATCCCATGTTTTTCATCCTTGAACTTTAACACCTATCCTCTTTTATTTTCATTCATCTTCACTTGTCGTTTCTCTTATTTGCTATTTTTATTTACTTGCTACTTGCTTAAGTGGTTAATCAATCTCAAAACCCCCTATCATCTTTACAAAAATGACATGAACATGAGCTCACGTATTTTGCTAGTCCGAACATAACTCCTTTGTGGATTGATAATTTTTCTTGGGATATACTACTACAACGATCGAGTATTCTTGCTCGTGAGTGCTACAAAAATAGGCAAACATCGGTCCGGCGGCCGGCCAGCGGTGGTCCGACGGCAGTGGGTGGGTGAGGGGTTTAGAATTTGTGGTTTAAAGTATATGAGATTATAATAAATTAAGATTATATTTGGTATTTTACTTTAATATTTTGTATGTGAGAGTAATTTTTTGAATTCATTGTATCTCCTAGTAATTTATAGTACAAAGTGCGTACCTAGCAGTAATTTTTTCATAATTTAGGGTTGATGTATTAAATTTAAAATATAATATAATTAAATAAATGATATTATAGTCTTTCAATTTATTTATTTATGGTTATCAGATACCTATAATAAAGTATAGGGTGGCAATAGCGACACTATTAAAAAAATACTTTTTTTTACCAATTTTTTGACTTTTAGGATTATTGAGTCTTATTAATTAGATATTAAAAAAAGTGTAAAATATGTTATTTGAGTTATTATGGATGGCATTTTAAAAATTAAAGTTCCTTGTGAGGTTATTGGGTTGAGTAATTTTTTCATTTTTGGATTGTTCACAATGTTGGCATTCAATCGTTTGGTTAACATGAACCGTTATGGTTCCATACGTTTCTAAATCAGCGGAAGCAAGAAATATAGAAACATATTACCTTTCACCAGGGTATGTTGAAGAAAAACATGAATTCTCGCCGGCAGCCTGCGCAGTCTCACCGTTTTAGGCATAACTCTCTCATCCGATCTCTGATTTGAGTGATCTATACGCCAAACCGATCCTCTCTTCAGTGGCTTTCC
The DNA here is from genome assembly GCA_023678885.1 of Pogostemon cablin. Classification (NCBI taxonomy): domain Eukaryota; kingdom Viridiplantae; phylum Streptophyta; class Magnoliopsida; order Lamiales; family Lamiaceae; genus Pogostemon; species Pogostemon cablin. Next base: position 15,928,538 of record CM042979.1, read on the forward strand.
AAAGGTGTATCACATATCCAGTTCTGACTTCTAAACAATTTTATAAAATTCATAAAAATTTACAAACAGAAGCAGCAAACAACCTTTCGATCTTCTGTTGTATTCTCAAGTTCAATTTTGACATCATGTGGGCGACGATCCTCAAGATCTTCTCAATCTTCTGTTCTCTCACCCTCATCATAGTGTTAGGTGTGAATTACTTTTCAGTTAGAGTTTTCGCACAGTTAAAATGACTTATATATGGGCTAAAGTAGGGACCAGGAGGAGAAATTAGAGTTGGGCCTCCATTGGGCATAAGTATCCAAGTTTAGCCCAAAGCTTATACTTAAGTCCAATAATAATAATATATACCACTAAAATATTATTACTGCACTACCATTCTAATCCCATAATTACGTTATGAGCTCCTTCTTATTATGAGCCCATTAGTCTTCACATGTTTAAGATATACAATGTCCATTAATTAATTAAGTTACTAACAACTCTATTAATTAATATTTTATCCGAGAGTAGTACCACTCAACCTCATTATCATACCGGAATAAATCCACTTGCAGGGTTTACATGATAATCCTTATGAGCTCCTTAAGGGGACATCATCAACCTATAACGGACACAGATTTATTCTACAATCAACAACATACCATAAAGACAACACTATTTCCCAACTCACTGAGTTTGTTGATTTAATATATATAAATCTCACCCATTGATGAATCAAAGAGATACATATTGCTTTACGTATCGAGATTATTGTATAGGAATTAAGAGCACGAACATCCATAATAATAGAGATCAAGTTCTCCTATATAGTCAGTATAAATCGAACGATCTCAGGTGGTCCTGCTCAATACACATGAAGTGCACTAATGTGATTCTATAGTCAAGACAAACTAATACCAAATCACACTACAACCATCCCGATAGAGAGTCCCCGTCTAGTTCGATTGTGAGCATCTGTTTATACTTTATATGAAAACCAATAATATGATCTTTCGCATGTTGTCGCATAACATATTATCTACAGTATAAAATAAATGGACTATTGCATCGACATATAAATTATATGACACAATCATTTGATCATATGATTCTCATTTCAAATTTATTGTTTAAACATTGTTCATATAAAAAGCTAGACTTTTAGTATACAATCCAACAATCTCCCACTTATACTAAAAGACTATGATGCCATGTCTTTTAACATACATCTGATTCTCACTCCCACTACGCGACCATCAAAAGCTTTCACTTTAAAGTCCTTGTAAAAGGATTTTACTAGGTTATTATCCAATGCAATCTAGGCGACATCCACCTTTCCCTCATCATATAATTTCTCGCAACAGGTGGTACTCGCGCTCCATGTGTTTAATTGCCTTATGGGCTCGTGATTCCTTAAAGTTTGTAACTGTACCATTATTATCACAATAAATTGTGATAACCGTGGGCAAACTTAAAAACACTTCGAAGTCCATCATGAAGTTTCTAGAGTCATATAAATACTTTGGCTACTTCAGAGGCTCCAATTTATCATCTTTCCATGGTGGAGTACGAAATATATTTCTATATAACACTCCTCCATCTTATGACTCTACTTCCTAAAATTACACATAACCTTTGAGGTGAATTTACTGCCGTCCCTATCTGATTTGAAAAATCTAAATCTATGTAACCCATAAGATGCAGCGAATCTATTCGGTAAGTCCACATAAAATTTTTGGTGCTTTTCAGGTACATAAGTATATGTCTTACCACAATTTATCATTCTTATTTCGGGTTACCTTGATAGTCACTGACCATGCCTTCAGCAAAACAGATATCCGATCTCATGCATAGCATTCCTTAGATTAAGCTTCCTTATTCACCGAAGCATAACGAACCGCTTTCATCTCCTTTATCTTCTTTTGTGTCAAGACACATTTCCTTAGATAAAGTCACATGCAAAAGCGAGTAAGGATTGTATCATTTCATGAAACTTGAGATAAGCAAAACATCCTATCTTGTGATCATCATGATTGCAAATATATATTTTGCTTCTCTTAAGTCCTTCATTTCTTACTACTTTATCAACCATACCCATACGCCCGACAATACTCTTCATTGTCTCCAATGAGCAATATATCATCTACGTACATTACAAGAAATACCACCACGTTTTGCGTCACTTTTTTCAATATACAAGACACATCCACGTATTGAATAAATCCATATGCCCTGATTTCCTCATCAAAACGGATGTTTCATGATCTTGAAGCTTGCTTTAGTCCATCGATGGACACCTTTAAGCTTACAATCAAAATGCTTCTAGCCCTTTGCAATGAATCACTCTGGTTGCTTCACATAGATGTTTTCTTCAAGACTTCCAATCAGGAAAGCTGCCTTGACATCTATTTGTTGTACCTCATATTCAATATGAACAACAACAAATAAAAGAGTCCAGATCAACTTAGGCATAGCTACCGGCGAACAGGTTCCCTCATAATCGAATTCTTTCTTTCTGAGTATACATTTTCGCAATAAGCTTTGCTTCCAAGGTTTTCACCTTACCGTATGATCCTCTTTTATTTTGCATGACCACTTCCAATGATTTTTACACCATATAGTGGTCCTACAAGCTCCCAGATATAATTTAAAATCCCTAGATTCCATTTCATAAATCATTGCAGTTTGCTAAGATTTCGTATTTTTATCTTGTAGTGCTTCGTCTTATCCGTGGGTCAATTCCATATTTACTAGGGACCCAGTCTCATGACTCTCCCAAAACATAAATCTTTCAGGTTGTAAAATAACTCTCCCACTACGATAGGGCACTACATGCAATTGTATATCAGATGTGACATGCGATGCAGTTTACTTGTGATATATCCTCTTGTATAATTGGTACTAACACTTTGTGTTTTTCCTCTCACTTTCTTTAGAACAACTTATGCATGGGTATGTGATTTATTACATAGTCTTTTTCCAAAAATCTAGTGTTTGTGTTAATAATCACCCTTCGATCTTTTGGACTAAATAAATCATCGCCCTCCATTTTTCTAGGATATCCCACAAACAGATAAACGTTATACGACATCCTGTTTCTAGGGCACACCCATAAAATAAATTTAGTAATTTCAAATAATTTATCATCTATCTAATCATTTCCATAAGAGTCTTTCTCTTATTAGGATTAGAAGACGCATTATTAATTACTATTTGTTGCAGTCGTGGGATAAATATGATTTAAGAGTGTACAAATTGTCCACCAACGTACCACAACAGATTATAGCTCCATCCTTCATCATAATGACCGTGTCATATAAATGAAATGGAGTATCCATCCGTAAATGCATATAAATAGAAATGAAATTCTTTCTATGAAAAATGTACGTAAAGATAATTTCTCATAATCAAACATTTAATATCGTGAGATAAATAAACAAATCCCACTGCAATAGCCACTACTCTCGTAGTATTACCCATGTACATAACAATCTCATCATCACTTAGTTGCAGGCTTTTAGTGATTCCGGTATCTACACACAACGTGTCAGTAGATGCCATCACTAATCATGCTTCAACGACTAGTGAATGAGATACTAGCCTTGTTCATACCTTGATGAAAATGGATTTCCTTTGTCACATGTTTTGTCAGAAGTTCCCTACTATATACAACCTCTTGTATTTCAGGCAGAACTTACTCAAAACACCTAGGTAAACTATGAAGAATAATTTGATCTAGGTTTCCCTTTCAATTTCTACTCCAAGCATTTCCAATTCATTCATCAAATTAACTATGACCTCTTGCCTTTCTAACTTACTCAAGTATCTGAAGAGTAGCATGAGACCATCATATTTCTATGAACCTCTCATCTCTTCACTAGAGACTTAAATAGGTATCATGGGACATCTTTAGTAAGAACACATATATTTTCCTAAGCAGTAAAAATCGAAACCAAGATTCTTTTCTTATCATCTAATTTTGGACCAGTAAATATGTTTTCTTTCAGTAAACAATAAGTGAAATAAAAATATTCGAAAATACAGAGAATCACAAATAAATACCCCGATCAAATCTTCGAATTTATCCATTTATATTGGTTCTCTCAAAACAATATAAAATAAAATTCACCGATATCTCAAGCACCGTGAGTCTACATGCCACGATAGTGTGGATGTATACAAACCCAAATATTTACAAGAGAAGGTTTTACCCATTAATTTCATTTGTCAACCTAACCTCATGATAAAATAATTAATAGTCAGTTCCTCTTTAGCCATGCAAATAACAGCAGTGACTCCGATGGGGAGAATACTTATTATTTCACATCTAAGTGTACACTATTATTTGACCCCAAGTCCATTGCACAAGCTTATGTGCCTTACAGATGGAGAAGTACACACGCGCTTGAATAACTTCCTACAGTCATCAATTATAAGTTTATACAGTGATCCACAAATAAACTCATCCGATGGGGAGGAAGGCACTATAGCCAACGCACAAGTTCATGTGCATCACATTACAAATAATAATTATTTAATGAAGTATGTTCCAGCAATCCATGAATAAACTCATCCGATGGGGAGGAAGGCTCTAATGCCGACGCGCAAGTTTATTCACATCGCTAACAAACCAATAACAGAGGTCGCGAAAATTATTACTAATCCCCTCTCCCACTTAGTTATTTAACACCGAGAGTTTTTACATGCATATAATATTCAGAATAAAATACGCAACCTAGCATGCTCCTATTACGGCACATAAGACAGTAAATCACAGAGAATCATACATATATAACAATAATCAATTATTCCATCAATTATAAACAGTTATATATATCAGTGAATTCGATTGCTCGCCTCCAAGCACGAATATCGACAAGGACTTTCAGATTATCAAATTTTTGAAACCATCGATATCGTCCAAATTATCAAAATCGTCGATATCGATCAGATTATCAAATTTTCAAAAAACTTCCTAATTATCAAAATTTCGAAACTATCGATATCGGCCGTCGATATCGTCCAAATTATCAAAATCATCGATATCGACCAGCAACTATATATAACAATAATAGATTATTAAATTAATTATGGCAGTTATATATCATGAAAAAATGCAGTCGAATCCGTGCACTGAATCGTTAGGGAAGTCGCGTTTCATCTCTCACACTCCAGCATCCGTGCGCGCCTGGCCTATCGCACGCCAGCAACCGTGCGCGCTACGCCTGCAGCGCGCCATCATCAGTGCGCGCTACGCCTACAGCGCGCCATCATCCATGCGCCAAGAATTCTCGCACGCCAGCAATCGTGCTTATCACCTGACAACCGTGCGCCATCCTGTTCGGCAATGAGCATTATCACATAGAGTCCCGATCGCAATCTTGTGCCTAATGTGTGCCAAGCTGTACACCACGCCTGTCGCGTGCCAACATTCGTGCACGCTGCGCCTGCAGCACGCTAGCATCCATGAATCACAATACCCCAATGAGCTACCATCGTACACGACACTGGGTGCCCATGTCCGCCTCCGTGCGTCTACTCCCTTCACCAGGTTTCACCACACGGCAGTCCACTCGCTCATGGGCCTGCTTGCACGGCAACAAGTATTGGCCGTGTAGCCCATTCGTGCACCAGCATCCGACTTCGCGCGTCCAGCATGCTTCCCACCATGCAACCTTCTATCTATACAAGTACCGCCGAGTACACACACGTCTAAAGCGAACTTTCGGGAGCCTCACCGTGTGGCGAATCCTCTTGCTCGATAAGAACCATGTGCATCGCCCGTCTTCACACCCGTCTCGCCTGTCTACCTACTTGTCACTCCTCCCGGCTATGAACACGACAATCTGATGGCCTCCGTGCGCACCACACGCCATCCTGCCCAATTTGTGCTCTCCAACGGGCTTCCTCGCTAGGCTATCCGCATGACAACAAGTTGCCACGCCTGACGACAAACCTATACAAGACCGCCAATGAGCACGCCTCCATGCGAGCTCCAAAACAAAGTGACATCCGACAGCTCTTGTCAGCCACACACTGCCGTGATAATTTCATGAACAGGTTTCGTCGAATTCTCACACGCAGTCATCAACGATACATGATTCACATAGTGATATTCATGGATTAAGCAATAAAACCAAACCCTAATTCTCATGTGATTCTAATTCATAATTAAATCACATATTCCACATAAACCCTAACCTAACATGTCAGGCTTCACCACGAAACCGATGCTCTGATACCAATTGTTGGCGTTCGATTATTGGTTAATATGAACCATTAGAGTTCCATATGTTTTTAAATCAGCAAAATCAAGAAACATAGAAACGTATTATCTTTCACCAGGGTATGTTGAAGAAGAACATGAATTCTCACCGGCAGCCTGCGCAGCCTCACCGTTTTGGGCATAACTCTCTCATCTGATCTTTGATTTGAGCGATCTATGCGCCAAACCGATTCTCTCTTCAGTGGCTTTCCAACAGTATATCACAAGTTTAGTTCTGACTTCCACATAATATTATAAAATTCATAGAAGTTGATGAATAGCAACAGCAAATAACCTTCCGATCTTCTACTGTATTCCCAAGTTCAATCTTGACGTCGTGTGGGCGACGATACTCAAGATCTTCTCAATCTGCTGTTCCCTCACCCTCCTCACAGTGTTAAACGTGAATTACTTTTCAGTTAAGGTTTTCGGACAGCTGAGATGACTTATATATGTGCTACAACAGGGACCAGGAGGAGAAATTAGAGTAGGGTCTCCATTGGGCTTAAGTATCCAAGCTTAGCCCAAAGCTTATACTTAAGTCCAATAATAATAATATACACCACTAAAATATTATTACTGCACTACCGTTCTAATCCCATAATTACTTTATGGGCTCCTTCTTATTATGAGCCCATTAGTCTTCCCATGTTTAAGATATACAATATCCATTAATTAATTAAGTTACTAACAACTCCATTAATTAATATCTCATCCGAGAGTAGTACCACTCAACCTCATTGTCATGCCGAAATAAATCCACCTACAGGGTTTACATGATAATCCTTATGAGCTCCTCAAGGGAACATCATCAACCTATAACGGACACGGATTCCTTCTACAATCAACAGCACATCATAGAGACAACACTATTTCCCAACTCACCGAATTTGTTAATTTAATACATATAAATCTCACCATTGATGAATCAAAGAGATACATACTGCCTTACGTGTCGAGGTTATTGTATAGGGATTAAGAGCACGAACATTTATAATAACAGAGATCAAGTTCTCCTATATAGTCAGTATAAATCGAACGATCTCAGGCGGTCCTGCTCAATACACACGAAGTACACTAATGTGATTCTATAGTCAAGACAAACTAATACCAAATCACACTACAACCATCCCGATAGAAAGTCCCCGTCTATCTCGATTGTGAGCATCTGTTTATACTTTATAAGAAAACTGATAATATGATCTCCGCGTGTTGTCGCACAACATATTATCTACAGTATAAAGTAAATGGACTATTGCATCGACATATAAATTATAAGACGCAATCATTTAATCATATGATTCTCATTTCAAATTCATTGTTTAAACATTGTTCATACAAAAAGCTAGACTTCTAGTATACAATGCAACACATAATGTATTGAGATGGATGGAAATAGAAATTGTTTGTTACTCTGAAACGAAGGGAGTAATCATACAATTTTTTAATTTTAATTTAAAAATATATAAATATTAATCTTGATGTAGATTTTACCGTTGCGCCGATGCATCTCGCATCACAGTAAGATGAAACATTTATGCTTTCTAAGATAACATATAATTATCTTATTTTTTAAAATTTAATTTAAGAATCTGTATAAAATTGATCCTACCACTAAAAAAAACTATTTTTTACCAATGAAATATTCCGTTGGTAAAAGCCTTAATTCCATTGTTAAATTAGCTTACCAATGGATTAACAACGGAATCTATTGGTAAAATTTCATTGGTAAAGTGGTGGTTGGTAAATTTTTAGCAACGAAAAATTAATTCCGTTGGTAATTCATTATTAATAGTTCCGTTGGTAATTTATATAATGATTCCATTGGTAATCCGTTGGTAATTACCAATGGATTGAATTTCGTTGCTAAAATAGAGAACAAATTCATTGACATTCCGTTGTTAAAATAAAAATGTCATTTTTGTTGCTAATCCATTGGTAATTTTGGTTGCTAAGAAATACTTTTTCTGTAGTGTGGAGTAACATCATAATAAGTTGAAACATTTATGTTTTCTAAGATATAATATAATTATATAATTTTTAAATTTTAATTAAAGAATACGCATGAATTAATCTTGGTGTAGATTTTATGTCCTACCTTAATTTAATCTCAAATAAATTATAATTTTAAAATTTAATGTTAATAACAATTAGATAAATAAATCATGCATCTATCTCTCTCATATACGGTGATAGCGGTGCATTCTTCTCTCTTTCTTTCCCCTAGCATCACGGAGGAATAATATAATCTTTACTTTTCAATCCATTCATCACTATTTTAAGCTTGATCTTCATTATAATGATAATAGTAATAACAAAATTAAATAAAAAAAAATAATAAAAAAATAGAATTATAATTAAGGCATGTTGGCCTGTCATGACCCGCAACCCGTCGTGGAATGGGTTGGGCCTAACATATTTAGCATGCATCCCGCCTTGAACCCGCATGTCTAAACTCGCCAAAACGTGGCTTGAGCCGGGTTATGAGCGGCCCGCCCCGTCAACCTGTTTTGATGGCTCTATATGTTTGATTTAAGTTTAGGGCGAGACTTATGTGAGACCATCTCGTATAAGAAAATTTTTTCATTTTTAAAATAGTTATCACTTTTTATTAAATATAATATCACTTTTTCATTAAAAATGTTATAACTTTTTATTTATATTACGAATTGTTCATGAAATAATTCGTTACTCTATCATCACTTTCATTAATTTGAGTGTCACTTTTTATTAAAATATTATCACTTCTTATCCGTCTCACAAAAGTCTTTTTATGATACGGTCTCACACAAGTCTTTGCCTTAAGTTTATTATTATTCTAAATTTAAATTTATTAAATTCTCCTGTATACACCTATAAAACCTATTAATCGTTACCCTCCTCCTAATGTATATTATATTTCAATTAATATTTTCTCTTTTCTTTCTCATTATCTTTAATCTCTTCTCTAACAACAATTCATAATTGATTTGAAATAAAATTCAAATTTATCCTTCCAAAATCCTAAACAAACTTAGATTATAACTATTATTGATTTATTAAATCAACTTAAGTCCAATCAAACATACAAGTAGGGTTAGTGTATTAATAATTAATCAGATTTGCAGGGGTTTTAAATTTATATTTGGAATAATAAGTTCAAATCAAATATTAGTGTTAGTCTAGGTTAAATTTATACATATCCTTAGATACGAGTTTATTAAGAGATACATGAAGTTATTTTCTTTTTTCAAGTTTACCCTTATTAGTTCATTTAAAACAAAGTTTAATATTCCCTATAAAATTAATCACACTTTGACTTTCATAAAGATAGGAAACTTATATTTCTCAATCAAATAACAGCCAGTTGGAGGAAACTTAAAGCTCTTATCATCGTGTATTAAGTAAAATATCTTTATCTTATTTGCATCAGGCTCACACCACGAAAGGGAATAAGAAGTCGGAGAAAACTTAAAGTGCACACCAACGTGTATTAAGCGAAAGAAAATAAAGAATCCAATTCATAATAATAAGAAAAAAAATAAAGAATCGCCGACTTCACATTAAGTGTGGACGAATGTTCAATTTAAATTTGGATGAAGTGTACACCAATGTTCAATGTTGGCGAGACTACTGTATCAACGTTCAAAGTCCAGAGCATCAATTGTATCTCTATTAACCAATTAATTTCATTGTTGCCTCCGTAAGATACTAATGGAACCATCATGTATCCAGCGAACCCAAAGCGACTCATTTGAGGTAGACATCATGTATCCAGCCAGTGGCGGACGCAGGAATTCGATTCAGGGGGGCCCAATCAGTAAAGAAAATATTATACAAAAAAATAAATATAAAATATTATAAATTATAGTAAATTTGACAAAATCAATATATTATATCATGACAAGAAAATATTCAAAATAAATAATTTCAGTACATCCCAACATAAGAAATAGAAAACATAACACAATCACAACATCTCTCTTCTATTCTTCATATTTTGAAACCTCAGCATAATTGCTTCATTACTAATACTTTGAAATACCTCTTTTTTATGTATGCTATCAAACAATCATTCAATAATTCATCGCTCATTCGATTGCGAAGTGAACTCTTGATGATTTTCATTGCCAAAAAAGCTCTTTCCACTGTGACAGTAGCAACTGGTAAGCTCAATGACAATTTGATTAGTAGATAAACTAATGGAAAAACAATGTGCTTTCTTGTAGCGACCATCTTTTGAGCAAGTTCTCATATTCTCTTGATTTCAGAGAAGTTTTCATCCAAACGAACATCAAATACAAAGTTCTCAAGTTGACATTCAAGTTCATATAGAGCAACAACAGAAAACTCAGATGGATAAAATTCTGCAAGACGAAGTAGCTTGCTTTTGTCAAACATAGCAAATGAGTCTCTTGGATCAAAGCACACCATGCATAAAAGCAACTCAGTGTTCACTTCATCAAAGCGGTTATTTAGCTCTTGAGCTTGCATGTCTATCACAGTAAAAAATATCTCAACTTGATAATGATGAAGATTGGTTGTTTTCTCAACTCTTCGTCTTGATCTTCCTCTAGGAGAATAGAATTCTTCCATGATTAGTAAAGGTATGTCATGTTTACCACAAAAATTTGAAACATCATGTAACAAAGACATCCAACCATCATCTCTCATTGTCTGCAAGCGAGCTTTCGATGCTTTCACAAGATTCATTGCATTGACAATATCTTGATCTTTTCTTTGTAGAACTTGTGACAATTCATGTGTAATTCCCAAAACCTTTTTCATAAGATGTAGCAAAAAGACAAACTCAAACTGAGTTACAATCTCTAGCAAATCTAAAGCTTCAACTCTTTGTGAATCATCATTTCCATTCTCCCCAACATTCTCAAGAACATAAACCACAGAAGCAAATAAAGACAACAAGTTTATGAGAGTACCATAATGAGAACTCCAACTTGTATCTCTTGGTCGTTTGATTCCCATTTCTTGATTTAATCATTTTCCAGTCTTGATTTCATCATTTGCAATCCCTTTTATGACCATTTCTATTTGTTTATCTCTAAGGATATCTCTTCACTTACAAGAAGCTCCAACAACATTACACAAACGATTAATAGTATTAAAAAAGGAACCAACACTTGTATGTTTTTTTACAACAGCAACAAGTGTTAATTGGAGTTGATGAGCAAAACAATGAACATAATAAGCAGTAGAATTTTTCCTCAATATCAAACTCTTTAAACCCTTAAATTCACCCCTCATATTGCTTGCTCCATCATAACCCTGACCTCTCAAACTAGAAACACTCAAGCCATACCTAGAGAACAATGACTCAATACCTTCCTCAAGTGAAACTGCAGTTGTATCACTAACATGAACGAGACCAAGAAAACGTTCAATAACATATCCACTGGTATTCACATAACGTATGACTATTCCCATTTGCTCTTTCATTGATATGTCTCGGCATTCATCAACCATAATGGAAAAAAAATAACTACCAATATCACTAATGATAGCATTAGTTGTCTCAACTGCAGCTGCTTTAATAATATCCTTTTGAATTCTAGGAGATGTAAGCTTGAGATTTTCGGGAGCATTATTTAGCACAACACTATTTATTTCTTCATTACATGAAGCAATAACTTTTAGAAGCTCCAAAAAATTTCCCCGATTCACTGATTCTTCAGACTCATCATGCCCTCGAAAGGCTAATCCTTGCATTATAAGAAAACGTAAGCAAACAATTGATGCATTCAATCTACAACGATACTCATTCTTTGATTGTTCAGAAATCTTAGAAAAAGACACTTCAATGTGTTGTGATTGATTCATCAGATCACGACAAGCAAATTTGCATCTGTTATGATCACTATTTTTATCCCCAATATGAGAAATTACTCTTTCTTTCTTACGCCATGCATTAAAACCTTCAGTTACAAAAGCATCATGCCCTTTTTCAGTACGACCCGTAGAGAAAAGATAACAATACAAGCAAAATACTGCATCTTTTGCAATACTATACTCCAACCAATCACCATATTCATCAAACCAAGTGGCAACAAATTTACGTTTTCTATCTCCATCCATTACTTGAGGAAAATTATGTTGACGTGGTTGACATGGACCTTTAAATTCTCTCATTTAGTTTACCCTTTAAAGTTAAAGTCCTAATTATTCCTCAGCCTATTCAAATTTAAATAAATTTCCCTTAACAAAAATAAATTATTCTAATCTCCACTAAATAAAAGTCCTAATTTTTAAATATAATAATAATATATTCCATGTAAGAAGAGTACAAAAAATTTAATCTATCAAAATTTACAACAATGACTTTAAATAAAACTTCTCTAAAAAAATAAATTAATCCAAACCCTTATAATAAATAAAAGCCCTAATTTCTAAATATAATAGTATTACATTTTATAGAAGAATAGCATAACAAATTTAATTTAATAATTTCCAAGTTTATAATAATACATTAGAAATAAAAGCCCTAATTTCTAATATAATAATATCACATTTCATATTAAAATGTATAATAAATTTAGATTAACAATTTAAAATAATACCTTAGAAAAGAGAAGAGAGATGAGGAAAAAAATTGAGAAATTAATGATAGGGGAGTGGGGTGAGTATTAGTGAGATTGTGGGAGGAAGAAGGAGAAGGGAGGGAAGGAGGGGGTCAGGGGGAGTTGTCGAAGGGTGCAGAAAGATGGGGGAGAAAGATGGGGGAAATGTGTTATTGATTTATTATTATAAATTAAATATATTTTTTAATTTAATTAAATTTTATTAGTGAAATTACTATTATACCCCTACTTTTTTAAAAAATTTCAGGGGGGCACTGGGCCTTCTTCATGTCCGCCACTGTATCCAGCGAACCCAAAGTGACTCCTTTTCAAGATGGACATCCTAGAGTGCTTTACAAAGTAAAGTATCATTCCATGCATATAAATTATTGAGGCCCAAACCTCTATCTCCCTTATTCTTGGTGATAGTGTCCCAGCCTACCAAACCTTTCCAAGTACCCCAAAGAAAAGTCCTGATCATTCTTTCAATACGTTTAATGAACCCATCCAGCACTTTAACAACCGCAAACCAGAAAGAAAAAATACCATAAAAGCAAGAAGAGATAAGCTCAAGTTTGCCTGCAAATGAGAGTACCTTAGTCGACCAACCAGTGGCGGACATGAAGAAGGCCCAGGGGGGGCACAGGGCCCCCCTGAAATTTTTAAAAAAAGTAGGGGTATAATAGTAATTTCACTAATAAAATTTAATTAAATTAAAAAATATATTTAATTTATAATAATAAATCAATAACACATTTCCCCCATCTTTCTCCCCCATCTTTCTGCACCCTTCGACAACTCCCCCTGACCCCCTCCTTCCCTCCATTCTCCTTCTTCCTCCCACAATCCCACTAATACTCACCCCACTCCCCTATCATTAATTTCTCAATTTCTTTTCCTCATCTCTCTTCTCTTTTCTAAGGTATTATTTTAAATTGTTAATCTAAATTTATTATTCATTTTAATATGAAATGTGATATTATTATATTAGAAATTAGGGCTTTTATTTCTAATATATTATTATAAACTTGGAAATTATTAAATTAAATTTGTTATGCTATTCTTCTATAAAATGTAATACTATTATATTTAGAAATTAGGGCTTTTATTTAGTATAAGGGTTTGGATTAATTTATTTTTTTAGAGAAGTTTTATTTAAAGTCATTGTTGTAAATTTTGTTAGATTAAATTTTTTGTACTCTTCTTACATGGAATATATTATTGTTACATTTAAAAATTAGGACTTTTATTTAGTGGAGATTAGAATAATTTATTTTTGTTAAGGGAAATTTATTTAAATTTGAATAGGCTGAGGAATAATTAGGACTTTAAATTTAAAGGGTAAATTAAATGAGAGAATTTAAAGGTCCATGTCAACCACATCAACATAATTTTCCTCAAGTAATGGATGGAGATAGAAAACGTAAATTTGTTGCCACTTGGTTTGATGAATATGGTGATTGGTTGGAGTATAGTATTGCAAAAGATGCAGTATTTTGCTTGTATTGTTATCTTTTCTCTACGGGTCGTACTGAAAAAGGGCATGATGCTTTTGTAACTGAAGGTTTTAATGCATGGCGTAAGAAAGAAAGAGTAATTTCTCATATTGGGGATAAAAATAGTGATCATAACAGATGCAAATTTGCTTGTCGTGATCTGATGAATCAATCACAACACATTGAAGTGTCTTTTTCTAAGATTTCTGAACAATCAAAGAATGAGTATCGTTGTAGATTGAATGCATCAATTGTTTGCTTGCGTTTTCTTATAATGCAAGGATTAGCCTTTCGAGGGCATGATGAGTCTGAAGAACCAGTGAATCGGGAAAATTTTTTGGAGCTTCTAAAAGTTATTGCTTCATCTAATGAAGAAATAAATATTGTTGTGCTAAATAATGCTCCCGAAAATCTCAAGCTTACATCTCCTAGAATTCAAAAGGATATTATTAAAGCAGCTGCAGTTGAGACAACTAATGCTATCATTAGTGATATTGGTAGTGATTTTTTTTCCATTATGGTTGATGAATGCCGAGACATATCAATGAAAGAGCAAATGGGAATAGTCATACGTTATGTGAATACCAGTGGATATGTTATTGAACGTTTTCTTGGTCTCGTTCATGTTAGTGATACAACTGCAGTTTCACTTGAGGAAGGTATTGAGTCATTGTTCTCTAGGTATGGCTTGAGTGTTTCTAGTTTGAGAGGTCAGGGTTATGATGGAGCAAGCAATATGAGGGGTGAATTTAAGGGTTTAAAGAGTTTGATATTGAGGAAAAATTCTACTGCTTATTATGTTCATTGTTTTGCTCATCAACTCCAATTAACACTTGTTGCTGTTGTAAAAAAACATACAAGTGTTGGTTCCTTTTTTAATACTATTAATCGTTTGTGTAATGTTGTTGGAGCTTCTTGTAAGCGAAGAGATATCCTTAGAGATAAACAAATAGAAATGGTCATAAAAGGGATTGCAAATGATGAAATCAAGACTGGAAAAGGATTAAATCAAGAAATGGGAATCAAACGACCAGGAGATACACGTTGGAGTTCTCATTATGGTACTCTCATAAACTTGTTGTCTTTATTTGCTTCTGTGGTTTATGTTCTTGAGAATGTTGGAGAGAATGGAAATGATGATTCACAAAGAGTTGAAGCTTTAGATTTGCTAGAGATTGTAACTCAGTTTGAGTTTGTCTTTTTGCTACATCTTATGAAAAAGGTTTTGGGAATTACACATGAATTGTCACAAGTTCTACAAAGAAAAGATCAAGATATTGTCAATGCAATGAATCTTGTGAAAGCATCGAAAGCTCGCTTGCAGACAATGAGAGATGATGGTTGGATGTCTTTGTTACATGATGTTTCAAATTTTTGTGGTAAACATGACATACCTTTACTAATCATGGAAGAATTCTATTCTCCTAGAGGAAGATCAAGACGAAGAGTTGAGAAAACAACCAATCTTCATCATTATCAAGTTGAGATATTTTTTACTGTGATAGACATGCAAGCTCAAGAGCTAAATAACCGCTTTGATGAAGTGAACACTGAGTTGCTTTTATGCATGGCGTGCTTTGATCCAAGAGACTCATTTGCTATGTTTGACAAAAGCAAGCTACTTCGTCTTGCAGAATTTTATCCATCTGAGTTTTCTGTTGTTGCTCTATATGAACTTGAATGTCAACTTGAGAACTTTGTATTTGATGTTCGTTTGGATGAAAACTTCTCTGAAATCAAGGGAATAGGAGAACTTGCTCAAAAGATGGTCGCTACAAGAAAGCACATTGTTTTTCCATTAGTTTATCTACTAATCAAATTGTCATTGATCTTACCAGTTGCTACTGCCACAGTGGAAAGAGTTTTTCGGCAATGAAAATTATCAAGAGTTCACTTCGCAATCGAATGAGCGATGAATTATTGAATAATTGTTTGATAGCATACATAGAAAAAGAGGTATTTCAAAGTATTAGTAATGAAGCAATTATGCTGAGGTTTCAAAATATGAAGAATAGAAGAGAGATGTTGTGATTGTGTTATGTTTTCTATTTCTTATGTTGGGATGTACTGAAATTATTTATTTTGAATATTTTCTTGTCATGATATAATATATTGATTTTGTCAAATTTACTATAATTTATAATATTTTATATTTATTTTTTTGTATAATATTTTCTTTGCTGATTGGGTCCCCTGAGTCGAATTCCTGCGTCTGTCACTGTATATATCAAATGGTGGACGCAGGAATTTCACTGTATATATCCAATGGTGGACGCAGGATTTATGTTCAGAGGGCACGAAATATACTTTATTCGTCTCACAACATAGTTCATTTTGCGATTTTATAGTGTTTTAAACTCACAACACAGTTTATTTTTGGGGTTTTATAGTGAGTAAAATCGAACCCTTGACATCGAAACACACTCGACGATGACCTCCACCACTTGTCCACTTCAATATTTTATAATAAATACTACATATATACTAAATATTTTCAAAATTCAGGGGCCAGTGCCCCACTGGGCAGTGTGAGTCCGCCACTATATATATCAACTCTAAAAAGTATTTAATTAGCATAAATACTGTGCTATCTAATAAACTATAATATAATTATGCAAAACACATTGTTAAGCTAATTTTTTTTATAAATTAAAAATAAAATAATTGATCTGTAGCACTTATATATGGAGACAGACTGTAAATGTATAACTAGTAATCATCACGAAATAAGAAATAGGAAGCGCAGAATGCCAATTTCCTAAAGAGAACTTTATAATTAAGATGATGCAAGTGCTGAAAATCCATAAGGCTCTCTCAATATTTCCATCACTACTGGCCTTCTTGGGCCCGTGAATGAAATCCAAGCCCAGGCCCACCTTCAGCCCGCAACTTAACTAATTGATTGTGCACCTCTTGGGAGATCAACCTCTGTGTATGAACCTCATCAAACACGTGTCACCAATCTCAACCGTGGATCCTCCATCATCCCCTCCCAATTCTTCCTCTCCGATCAAACCCTCCCTCGCAATTTTCTCATCACCACCAGGTGACTCAATCATACCCCCTCCACCCGGCGGCAGAAGGGTCAAAGTAAGCCCATCACGGCCCAAGCCTAAGCCCATCTCACACACCGCAGAAACAGAATCCTCGTCCCTACCGTAACTACTCTGCTCCTGCGACGCACGGGAACACTGCCTCTTCAACCCCGACTCGGACGACCCGCTCCCGGACTCACCCGCGTCGCCACCGATCCGACTCCGCTTCCGGCGGAGCGTAGAATTCCAGTGATTCTTAATGGCGTTGTCAGTCCTGCCAGGCAAGAGGCGGGCGATGGTAGCCCATCGGTTGCCGTGTACGGCGTGCGTCTGCAGAATGAGAGCGTCCTCTGCCGCCGAGAAGGGGCGGTGCTGCACCATCGGACTCAGCTGATTGCACCACCGCAACCGGCAGGACTTCCCCGACCGCCCCGGAATGCCGTTTCTTATGAGGGACCAGTTCCGGGGTCCATGCTCCTCCACCAACTTTATCAACGTAGCATCTTCTTGTGGATTCCAAGATCCTTTAATCTTTTCGCCACAATCTCCACCACTCTCCATCTCTCTCAATTCTCTCTCTATACATACAGAGGCGTGTCTATATATATATATATGATGAAAGAGAGACATTTGGGAGGGGGGGTTTCGATGCATGATGAGATGTAACTGTTGCAAGAGGAGGAGTTGTTGGCATGAACCTTACACTGCTCGCACATAAGCGAAACCACTTCGATTTTTTTTGGTTAGTCAGTTGTGTGTGGGGAATTAAATATGTATTTTTATTTAATTTTATTTTAACATAACTAACACGAAATTATATTGGAAAAAATAATAGGAGAAAATATTATACAGTTGGGGTAGTAGTAACTGATTGAAAGAGTATCGGGTTTTCGGAGGAAAATATTAAAGCGCATTTTGGGAAACGGTTGAGAAAACTATACTGTATGATAGTTTTCAGTAATTTTCAAATCTTCGTCCCAACATACTAATCCTATCCTCCAATATGTGTCAGTTATTTTGCATAGATAATACTCCCTCCGTCAAAAGAGAGTCTTTTGCTTTTTTATATGTAGATTAAGGTGTATTATTATTTAATGTGTAGTGGATAGTTGTATTAGTGGGAGTGTGAGTCCCATATTTTAATTGTATTAGATGAGTGTGTGGGTCTCATGTGTGTAAAAAAGAAAATGAGACCTTTTGGGTGGGACAACCAAAATGGAAAAAAGACCCTTTTTTAAATGGGAAAGAGGGAGTACTACAATATTAATGTATACCTCACGTGGATTAAAGAGTATTATAATTTTATGTGTAGTGAGTAGTTGTATTAATGAAAGGTGTGAGTCCCATATTTTATTTGTATTAGTGGAGGGTGTGAATCTCATATATCTAAAAAGAGAAATGGATAAATTAAGGTGGACAACCCAAAATAATAAAATAGATAGATTAAGAATGATCGATGGAGGGAGTAATAGTAGTAATAATATTTCCTCGACGACGCACCCTCTTATGAAACGAGTTACACGGAGACGGATCATAAAAGGAACTAATCCAATATACTCCTTATCCATTAATATAATAATAATTTATAGGGTAAATACATTTTTTTATCATTAACTTTATCTGATTTTAAAATTGGTCTATTGATTTCATACTTTTTGTAATTGGTTCATTAAATTTACAAAATTCGACAAATTCGTCATTTGACCGGCTGTAGCTGGTCTCTCACCTGATAATGCTGACGTGGAGTTTTTATTTTATTTTTTTATTCAACACCGATCATATGTTTTCTCTCTACCACGGATTAGCTCCTTTCTACCTAGCATTCTCCTCACAATCATGATTCCACCACTTTCAAGTCCCACCACCACCTGCTATGCTGCCACTTGCTACTCCTTCACCACTCCATCTCTCACCCACACGATGGCATTGTTGGACATGTGATCACGGTGAGCCATGGTGGCGTAGTAGTCGCGGTTGCCCTTTTCCGACAACCCATCGAGGTCGATGAATTCCTTAAAACTAGCAGCTGTTAGAAATAAAAAATCTCCGACCAGCTTCTTATGCTCCATAATCACCACCCTACTAGCCAAGCAGTTGCTGAAGTAGTTGGCCGGCACAGGTGGATTCATCAACGACTTGGCTTTTGCTGCAAAGATGAACATTTTGGATTCATTGTCATCAATCTCCTCGCCTGCTGATTTGGCAAGGTAGGTCCAGATGTAAGATGTCGCCACGACAAAGAAAGACACATGTTGGACTTTTACATCATTCTTGGTCGATTCCATGAGCTTATAATGTCAGCTTGCCAGAGGATAAATGTGGACCAAAAACTGGTGTGGCCGCACACCACACCGTCACGAACCAGACAATCGAACGGGCATCTTCTAGGATGTGGTGGTTGGAAAGTGGAGATGTATGCCCAACTCGGAATAGCGTTACTGGCGTCTCTGTGTCTCTCCCTACCAAGACTCCAAGAAGAAGATGATGATGTTAAAGAGATGAATCCTGATGATGGTGGAGTTGTTGCAGAGATGAACCATGGTGATGGTAGAGTGTCGCACACCTGGGAACTTGGTCTTCTGGCGCAGATCTATGGCAAGAGAAGTGGCATATCTCAGGAACTCATGTGATGTTGAGCTACAATGATATTGAACATCTCAGGCTCTGCCTCCTCTACATGTTGAAGCAGACATTCTAGTGCGGAGGCTGCAACGGTTGTGGCTGGCAGAGGGGTTCGTAAAAAGAGATGCTGAGAAATGGTTAACGCCGTTTGATAATGGTGACCAAGCTTCACTCCAATGGAAGCCATAGAAAATGTCGGCAGCTAGGTGTCCTCTGCGACCACCTCATGGTCAACGTCTGCGATATCAACAACCCAAACCCAATTTGCCTGACAATCTAGGTGATTTGTTTCATCTGAGGTACTCGGGGTTGAGGTTGACTTTCTTGACAAACAACCTAAATCTGTAGGTGAATTAGCTAATCTTGAAACCTTGGATTTGAAGCACACGGTCATAAAAAAATCCAACCCTCGCGAGTTTGCATGTAAATTTTTTTTAAAAAAATCCACGTCAGCATTACCGGGTGAGAGACCTGCTATAGTTGGTCAGAGGACGAATTTGTCAAATTTTGTAAACTTAATGAACTAATTTTAAAAAGTGTAAAACCAATGGACCAATTTCAAAATCAGGGAAAGTTAATGGATAAAAAAATGTATTTACCTTGATTTATAATATATTTATAGTTAGTCAGTAATTTAATTTTGGAATCGGCTAATCATACCTCCAAAATCACTAAACATACCCCATAAATATTTGATAGTTATTGGGTGGGTTGTGCTTTTTTTATTTTATTTGTGGTACCGGAGCTCATTTCATAGAACGGATCTATTTATGGGTCAAAGCTCAATCAGATTTTCTCTCCTCTTTAACTGTCCACATACATATGCTGGGTCCTTATCTTTCTCTCTCTCCATAAACATCGGAGTCACTATGAGCGTCGATTTTTGTTTCCCCGCCATGATCATCAACATCTTCTCTTCCATCACCGACGCCAAGCGACGCTGCGATCTTTCTGCCACCATCCACACCTCTCTCTTTAAGGAACACACATCTATTCACGCAAAAGTCGTGTTCTTCTTCTTCTAATTTAAGCCCAGATGGGCATTGGGTTGGGTTGGGTGAACTCCTTATTTGGTTGTTTCTTGATTGTGGGTGGAGTTTTCATGTTTTTTCTCTCCTCTAATAGTATATGAGGGAGAAATAAACACCTGGGAGGAGAGAGAAACACCCCAAGTTTTATTATCATGTACATAGATTGATAAGAGAGAGGGGGTGCTGAAAAAGCAAGATGGGAGATAGAGAGATAGGGGTGCTTTTTTTGTTGGGTCGTACCTTGTTTTCAGGCTTTGGTCCTATTATGGTCACTTTGAAATTAGGAAGAGTATTATTTGGGATTGGACCAAAGACTTTTCAAAAGGAGGGAGTCAGATTAAGTAATGTCTTTAGGCCTTATCTAGCAAGATAAAATTTTATATAAAAATAATAAAAATACTTTTTAAAATTAATTAGATAACTCTTTATAATTAATTGGACCACTCTTTGAAATTAATTAAATTGTATGCAATCTATACATCATTAGATCACTCTATAAAAATAATTAGGTTACTCTTTGGAATTAATTATATCATTTTTTAAATTAATTGGACCATTCTTTGAAATTAATTAAATTGAATACAATCTATACGTTGTTAGTCTATAAAAAAATTATATTACTCTCTAGAATTAGTTAGGTTACTCTTCATAATGAATTGAGTTACTCTTTAATTTGAGAATTCAATTTTCTAAAAATAAAGTTATATATTGTGAAGAATAATTTGTATGCAATTTGTAAGTTTTTTAATAAGATTACACCAAAATTAATTCTGGCCCATCTCTCATTCAACAACTAACAAAATCAAGACTGATATTTACCAAATTTGATTTAGATGATTTCTTTTACAACTTCCAAAGCAAAGCAAGAAAATTGATAGACTAAAAACTCATGTTCACATCAGAGAGAGAGAGAGAGAAATCAATAAAATTGAGCAAAAATAGTCCATTCCGAGCTCAATGAAAGAGAAAAAGTTATCAAACAAAAGGATGAAAGAGTTGAGGGTTTTAATGGTGGAGAATGGAAATCAATAACCCTGTAGAAATTGAATGATATAGAAGATAATAGCATAAATCCATGGAGGAAGATGATGGCAGTAATAGAAAGGAAAAGTAGAGAGAAGAAGAAACTGATTTTTATTATTGTTGCGTATGTTTTACAAAAGAAGAGTACAACTCTTTTAAAGAGAAAGATCTCCATTCTTAGTTTGACACGTGTCACCTCAAACCTCCCAAAACTAATTTGGTTACACTCCCTCCTCAAGTTGGGAAAACCTAACTTGATCAACAATGAGCAACAAACAAAAACGAGAAACAAAAAAGACTAAATAGAAAACAAAAACAACAATCTTAAAGAACAAATAGAAGTAGGAGCCAATCTTCAAAGACAATAACAACATAACCATTTGGCAGTAGAAGAATTGCATACCAGCAACATAGCATCAAGTAAGGGCAGTACCCAAAAGCAACAGGAGGCAACCAACCCATCAGCATCAAAGGACATATAGCAATAGCAATAGCAATAGCGATCCAAATAGCAATAGGAGTAGTAAATCATATAGTAGCAGTCTCAAAACAACCATAAGCAGCAGAGTTAGAGTAGTAATAACCAGAGAAGGAGCAATATCAATAGAAGTAAAAATTTAAGTAGCAATAGCAATATAAATAGCTGTAGAAACCCAACAGAACCATGTAGAAGCTAGCATAGCAGACAGAAAATCCATCAACATATCGTAGTCTTAGATAAAAAACCAGAATCAAATAGCAGCAAAATATGTAGAAAACGAATGAGAAAAGTCGTAGCAATAGCAAAATTTAGCATAGTAATAAACTACCAAGATCCAAAAGAAGGGTCAGACTTATCAACGTCAACAAAATGAACATGTTGATCATGAGGGGCTGGAGTGGAGTCAAGGTGTGGCACTCCACCAGAAAGAAAGTATTTCATCATCTCTTACTGAAAAATACTAGAGAAATTAGTGGTCTTAGAATGACAACACATCATCTGTTACAGCTAAATTGACATGATCTTGTTTGTCCTTGTAAGCCTTATACCACTCTTGAAAGCCATGTATCTTAAAACAAGTGCTCATGCCCTGGATAACCACAATGCTCACAACTCAATTTATTCTTTTCTTCCCTTATCATCCTAGTTGCTCCCTTACGCATAGTACCACCATTAACAGGAGAAAAAATACTGGAACTTTTAACCATCATGGCTGGAGTATCACTAGCAAAGTGAATATCCACATATCTATGTCTCTCTGCTTGAATCAACATAGAATAAACCTTAGTCACAGTAGGCAAAGGATCTATAAGAAGAATATGATCACGAATAGGCTCATAAGTATCATTAAGGCCCATTAAGAACTCCAAAACCTTAGTAAACTTAGCACGATCAAGAACAGTTGTTCACTGATTTGCGTGGACTAAAAGTGTATCCCCAAGTGTAGGAAATCAATAGCAGTTCAACATATGACCAAGTGAAATATCGAACTCAGAGGATAATTCTAGACTCACTATTAAATATTTACGTGCATTAATTTAGATATATATAATTAAATAGTTTTTTTTGTATGAATATATTATTTCTTAATTATTAAGTATCACAAGTGGTAAGAAAATGTACACGTATGTGTATTAATTTGTAAATGTATTATATCTTAGTTATTAAGTATTGCATGTAATGGATAATAATAAATTCTGCTTATTATTAATAGTAACTTATTATAAATAGTAATATACTATTGTTAGTAAATTAAGGGCGGTGGGTTGCTAACTCAAATTTCGCCCCCAACACACACACATACACACACACACACACACACACACACACACACACACACATACACACACACACACACACACATATATATATATATATATACTAACCTGTTTCGAAGTTGAAAAAAAAGTTCAGCAGCAGAAGAAAGAAGAAAAAGGAGAGAGAGAAAAGAAAAGAGAGAGAAAAGGGATGAAGAGAGGTGAAATAGGTGCGTGCATGCCGGAACGGGAGATAGGTAGTTACAGTTCTTCACGAGGTCTGTGGTGATATTACTGTCAGAGTCCAGGTAAGTAGAAGTCTAACTACAATGCATAAACATGTTGTGTATGAATTATTTATGATTAATATGTAATAATTATGTTATGAATTATTGTGACTAGGTTAGTTACGTTATGAATTTTTTGTAACTAACTTGTGATATAAGCTGTGGATTTATGTGATTGGAGGTAAGTAGGTATTCATATGAAACTAAATATTATTTTAAAAATTATTTGTGATAAATTTGTGATACAAGTTGCGGATCTATGTGATTTAAGATAATATCATTGTTCTATATAGATGTGTGTTATCGAAAATTTTGAATATAGATCTGTGGCATCTGAGAAGATATCGTTTATAAGAATTTATGTGATCCGAGGTGAAGTTGTTTTTAAAAAAATGGATATGTGTGATTCGAGATGAAGTTATTGTTCCAGAAATAGATCTGTGTGATTTGAAATTTATTTGTTGTTTTATCTTGATTAAATGATGATATTGGTATCGTAAATGAATTTATGAATCATATATAGTTGCCCTTGCTGTATACCATGCATAATCATGGAAAGTGTTTTCCTCAAAATTAATAAGATAATAATGGTGTGTGCGGCCACTATATATGCACTCTTTCAGGGTTCGAAAAAATCGTTCCCAACACTTTATTCAGGGTTTGGAAAAATTATTCCCAACACTTTATTTAGGGTTCAGAAAAATCATTCCCAACACTTTGTTTAGGGATCGGAAAAATCGATCCGACACTTTGTGTGTCCATTGAGCTCATTTGGGGTTCATATCATAAGTGTGTCGTGGGGATCCCATAATGTGAACAATTTTCAAAATAAAAGAGACCAACTAGAAAGACTAGGAAATAGACGATAGAAAACTAAATGAATTTTCATGCACTAGTATGCATGATTTCTACTTACTGAGTATCTCACTAGTTTATGCATTGTAGGTAAACATATTGATGGTTGAGTTTTGTGATGTGACTGTGTAAGCAGTGGAGCTCCTTCATGGTTTTGAGCGAATGTACATAGATGACGACTTGTTGGGCTAGGCCGTGGGCTTATTTTGTTTTCGCTGATGTTTTGTTATGTAATATAATAAGTATTGTCACAAGTTTGTATGGATTGATGTTGTGTGAGAAACTGGTGATGTATGTTAAACTATAGTTTTGGTTATTAATATATTATATGAGAAAAAAATATATGCAGGTTTTCATAATGGTGATGTTTAGGTTAATTTGAATTTGAATTATAAGTTATGTAAGGTGGGTTGTGTCACAATCACTTAAATATGTTAAATCTCTTTTGTAAAGTAAACTTAACGCATAAATCTGATTTAAACCCTCAGATGCAGAATAATTCTCACTCCCTTTCTAGGTACTTCATGCAAAATTTCATTAAAGGCTAAAATACTAGACTTCCCTTTATAGGTACTTAAGAAATAAACTGCAATTCCCACTTAACAATCTAAGAAATCAAATCTTATAGAATGGTAATTAATAGATATATTAAGTGTCTAATATTAATTATTCTAAAGAATAAAGGTCATATGGTTAAATCTCATTTACCCCATAAAAGATAGACAAATATAATTTCTTTATGACATAAGCAACAATCATAAGCATGCATAGGACAATGACATATTCATGAATGAGGACAGATCATAAAAGCCAAAAATATAAGTATTAATCAAAGCATTAATAAAGGAATAATAATACCGCAGAAATCCAAAACTTAGTCTAGATCGTCAATTCAAACCAATTCAAACCTTCAATATCCTAAACCTATCCAGAAAAGTGCTAGCCCATGGTGTTATAAGCAACACTCATGGTTAAAGATGAAAACAAACTCATAGGTATATAATTCAAAAACAAGGAAAAAAGAGTAAGAAAAATCCTAGATATATGGCATGATTCTCCTTTCTTCCTCCGTGGTTCTGAATCTTCTCCGTTCTCCTTCTCAAGTAAGCAACACTAATGAACTCTCCAATTGCGGGATGGGATGATGGATCTTGATTGCGGAATTGAGGCAAGGAAAGGGTATGAAAATTATGAAGAGTTAGGAATTATGAATCACAAGTGTCTCTTTTATTGGTGTGGAATTTCCCTTCCTTCAATATACCGACGAATTGGGCATCACAAACACGTCTGGGCCAAAAAACATGTAACTTGATGAAACTCACGACTACTTTCCTTCTCCTCATGCATTATCACTGTCTGAATGCACGAGGACCCTTCTTGTGGTCGTGTACTTCTGTGCAGCCTCACCGTTTTGATCATAACTTCTTCATCCAAGCTCTAATTTAGGTGATTCTTATGCCAAAACGATCCTCTCTTCCGTGACTTTCCAAAAATATATCACAAGATCAGTTTTGACTTCTACAAGAATACAAAAAAATTATGCAAAGTGGACATGTATTTTTCAGCATTCTTCACGATTTCACCCTTCATTCGAACTTTGCAGTTTTGATCCTTTTTCCATCTAAAAAATACAAAATAACACCTCAACTGCACCAATATCTTAAATATCTGAAAATTAACCATTTAGTGATGAAATACGAATATATATTCTACAAAACGGTGCTAAATCAGACCCTAAATTATGTAGATTTTCATACTAATCAATAGCCTGCCTAAGAGTACATTGACAGATTAACAGGGGTTGAACACAAGCCAATTGTTCCCAAAGCCCTTTAAGACAAGTATAGTAATGAGCAACAAAATCATTTTCTTGACTAATGCTAGCAATCTCACGATGTAATTGATAAATGAGAGGGCTATTACTCTCACCAAAACGTTGGGCTAAATCATCCCATAATTCCTTGGCAGATTCAGCAAAAAAAAAAGAATAAAAAATATCTTGAGAAACATAATTTAAAATCCAAGTAATGACCAAACTATCAATTCGTTACCAAGTGTTGTAGGTAGCATCAGTAGCAAGTGGGGAAGGAAACGTACCATCAACAAAACTAAGTTTCAATTTCGTGCTCAGGGCCAATAGCATATATTGCTTCCACGAAATGTAATTAGAATCGATGAGAGGATGACTCACAAGTGTAATGCCAGAGTGATCAAAGGGAGAAAGATAAAAGGGATCGTTGATATTAACCGTCAAAGAACCACTCGTCGTTGGGTCAGAGATGGAAGCAAACTGTAATCAGTGGAGCAGAAGAACGAGTAACTGCGGAAGCTCGATGAAGAAGAAAAAACCCAAAAAATGAGGATACCAATAGTAAACTAAATAGGTAAAATCTTGACAGGAAGATGATGCACGTTTTCTTTGCACGCAAAATGAATCCCCAAGTATTAAGGATATCAGTTGCAGCTTAAGCAAGCGACCAAGTGAATATCAAAT
Organism: Pogostemon cablin; assembly: GCA_023678885.1. Classification (NCBI taxonomy): domain Eukaryota; kingdom Viridiplantae; phylum Streptophyta; class Magnoliopsida; order Lamiales; family Lamiaceae; genus Pogostemon; species Pogostemon cablin. The sequence goes on from CM042979.1 coordinate 15,955,919, forward strand.
CCAAAGGATGGCGTACTATCAATTTAGTTATTTACTAAACTAATTAAGACGAAAGGCAATTAAGTTTGTAGAATTTAATTATAATCTATGAAATAATTAATTAAAATAATAATTAAAATAAAAGCACTTAGAAGAATACGAAAGTAAATCAATTAGGAGAATAGGTAGCCTTAGGGAAATTCAGTTTCACTCATTAATTTTCCTTCCGTGTGTTGATATCCGACTCTGCCTTGTGGAATATGGAAGCATCACTAAGCCATGCATATCTACTATATAAACATAAGTAAACATGCATGTAACACGTGTAAATAATCTCAGAGCAAGAGATATAATTCCACCCCCTTTCTAGGTATTATCAGTATCAATTATTTCCCTGGTCAATCGGTACTCTAACCCGATATGATCTCCCTTTATAGGTACTATGAAGTTATACTCTTTATCCTACTTATTAACCCGAACAATATTCAATTAACAAGTATTTATATAAGATAGTTCTAATAAGACTTCGGGGTCCCCTCTCTTAGAATTATAACATGTAATCCTACTCAGCAGTGAACGCACTCAATCAATAATCATGAGATGTATTCAAACTCTACATAACAGTTAATGATGCACAAAATGACTGTGAGTATGAATTTAAAAGGCACGATCTTATATAAAATAAACCACAAGTAGTGTTGAACGGAGTTTACACACGAAAGTTCAATTAATTCGTAAGAACCTTTAGTTCTACCAAAAAAGCTCTAGCCCATGATGTTGCGAAGAACAATCATGGGTGTTGGATAGATCTTACCCGTATGTCTGGAAAATTATAAGATAAATTAGGAAACAAAGTAAACCCTAGATGCGGGAGTCATCGCATCCTTCTCCGTCTTGAATCCTCCTCTTGGTTCTCCTTTTGATTCCACAAATGAATTTTCAAAGTAATGGATGGATGGAGGAAAGGATGTGGATGATGGTTGGGCAGTAAACCCCCCTTGTGGGTGTAGGATAGTTGTGTTGTGTTGTACCCAATCCGTATGCCTTCTTGGTGTGATCTACATCTCCTTTTATACTTTTAAGCTCTCCTTATGAACCTAAGATGAGTTTTTTCTTGGAAAATACGCAAAAACATGCACTAGGGGTGTAAAAATTAGATTCGAATGCGTCCCAGACATGTGGTTCAACCTAGAGTTTGATCTAGGGCTTGGTCGAACCCTGGTCGAATCAAAATCGACGATTTATCGCATTTATAGGCTTCTGGTTCGACCAAAATGGCTGTGGTTCGACCAAGATATCTGATAGAACCAAACTATCGTGGTCGAATCACACTTGCGTCGTCTCACTATTTCGCGTACACTTCCACATCTGGACTCCGATTGAGTGATTCTTGTTCTCACGCGATTATCTCTTCCTTGGCTTTCTATTCATATAAAGAACTCACAAAAAATCCAAGATTTGAAGGTGTAACAAGCCATGGAATGACACAGCCATTCTGTTCGGCACAGATCGCGCGACGTCACCTTCTTGATCATAACTTTCTCGTTTGGATTCCGATTGAGGTGTTCTTTACGCCAAAACGACCCTCTCTTCAGTGGTTTTTCAACCATATATCACACCACTAGTTTTGATCTCCACAAAAATACAGAAAAATTCTACAAATTGAACGTGTGTTTTTCAGCATTCATACACAAGTTGCACCTTTTCTCCAACTTTGCACTTTTGATCCCTTTTCCACCTAAAACACAATAAAACACCTAAAGTGCATCTTTTTCTCACATATATTAAATATAAGACACTTGTACTAATATATGACATTAATTCCAATCAAGAATGTGTTAAATTGGACACTATAACACGCTTATTTTCACTCTCATCAATCCCCCAAACTTACCCGTTGCTTGTTCCGAGGAAACAAAAAAAAATAAAGAGAGAGAGAGAGAGAGAGTATGAAAATTAGCAGGGAAACAAGGACTATAACCCATTCAAAATACAATTGTCCTCAACTTAGGTCATGCAACTCTCATTACATGTAATAATCAATTCATAGCATACAAGATAAGACAATCACCACCAATTCAAATGCTCCATTGACATGTTCTCACGGGAAGTATATATCACTCACACTCACGTGTAAAATATGTACACTTATGGGTTATGGTGTTTACGCTCAAATTCAATTCAAGTGCATGTGTAACCATAAGCTTGCCCATTGTCTCAAACTCTCCACCACTAAAAGTATGATTCGACAATGGGATCAAAATGGACTTTTCTTTTGGATGTAATGTTGGCTCTTTGGTAAGGGTAGGAAATATATGGATAAAGTGACTCAATTAGTAGAGAATTAAAACCAGAGATTTTTTGTACTGCAGATTTTTACACTTCAAGGCTATCCAGCTTCATGCTCTTCTAATTTTCTTTTCTCTCCTTTCCTTCAAGCTCAACATACTTTTTCTTTCCTTTCTTTTTTTCTTGAGGTACCAGTTTCGGGCACTACCTCTAATATTTCAGGGTACCAGTTTTGGGCACTACCTCTAACATCTCGGGGTACCAGTTTCGGGTACTACCCATAAGCAACTTATTTTTCAGCTCATATTTTTTAACTCATAATCACTTGTACAGATCCAAATATTTTATTCCTTCTAAACTCCATGAAAATCAATTCACACACTTTGACAGCATTTAATTCTCCCCTAAATATAGGAATTTAAGACTCAAATAGGATATCAAAGTGGCTATCTTCGTAGGTTGCCAAAGAAATAAGGCTTTCAGGCTCAAAAGGGCTAACTATGGATATATAATTATTTGGTAGGAAATTATTTGACAAAGTGACTCATAAATTCAAGGATAGCCTAAAATCATCTCCCATCATCTAACACACGTAGTTTCAAGTAAGACAAGAGGTAAGTTCTAGAATACACACACATGAACGATACTCACCAGAAAGAAATATTATGTGATTATGTAACATGATCAATAAGGCTCAAATTCTCACATGGGTTTTTAACAAGTAACCGAGCACTTTTCATGGTAAGCAATATCCCACAAGTACACATAAAACTTCATATCACAATATAACTCAAGTACACTTCCTTCATCAATTTCAAGAGCATATGAATTTCAGGCACAATTATAAAAATATAAGCTCATGTGGATCACCAAAAACATAAACTTAATCCTTCCACTCCATGAATTAAAAGCACACATAAGAATTGGAATAAGGAAATGAAGGCACCTGATTTTTCTTCAACGTATGTACGAACTTCTCAAGTTGTTCAACTCGGTTATCTTGCCACTCTTCTACCTTTTTCTATCATCAAAGCTCAAACAAACTCATCATCACAGGATTCATCAATAATAAAATAGGAGAACTAGACGAAAGAATCAATTGACTATCTAATCGACTCCACACACTAGAAACTCCACTGAACTCTAGGCAAATTGCAAAAAATCGATATATCAAAATCAATTAAAGGTTCAACATCCCGCTTGAATTTCGCAAGTTGATATCGGTTGAGATCTCTTGGAATTTCTCCTACGGCAATGTAATTCACATAATTCGCATACCATGGATAGCAAAGTGATTGATTTCTTACTTCATCTTGAACACCTTTGAAGGTGGCATGTATCGCTCCAAGAATTTCACTTTCAACTTCTCCCAGGTATCATATTCAGCAGCATCAAGATTATCGTACCAATCTCTCGCTTTTTGGTTCAGCGAGAACTTAAATAAAATGATCTTCCTCGCATCCTCATGAGCTCCTGTATCTTTTTATGTACTTGCATACCCAAGGAACTTATTTAGATGTTGCTGAGGATCTTCAAAAGTTCCCCTAGAGAAGGGACTCCTTTCAATCATGGTGATAAGAGCAGGGTGTAGATCAAAATCAGCTACGGCCCCTCTTGCTCCTAACAGCCCCGCACTGACTCATCCGTTCTTCTTAAAGACTTCACGGATGACAACTGTATCAGGATTTGCAGCCATATTGACTGTTTCAGCTTCCAAGTTAACTTCGGTTGTAGCTTTAATTATTTGCGAATTCAGCACGTCAATTTCAACTCCTAAATTAAGAGCCTTAGTTGGGTCTATGTTCTTGTTCTTGTTCTTGTTCTTCTTTTTCATCCTCGACGATGCTCCAATCTCTGGATTATAAGGTTCTAATTCACCTGTCTTTGATATAGTGAGCATACACCTAAGAAAAATAAGTATTAGAAATTAAAGACAAGAATAATATAATCTCAATTAAACTAGAAATAATAAACTAATAATCTATGTCATCCCGGCAACGGCGCCAAGAACTTGATGCGCGTTTTCTTTGCACGTAATATTAATCCCCAAGTATTAAGGATATCAGTTGCAGCTTAAGAAAGCGACCAAGTGAATATCGAACCCAAAGGACGGCGTATTATCAATTTAGTTATTTACTAAACTAATTAAGACGAAAGGCAATTAAGTTTGTGGAATTTAATTATAATCTATGAAATAATTAATTAAAATAACAATTAAAATAAAAGCACTTAGAAGAATATGAAAGTGAATCAAGTACGAGAATAGGTAGCTCTAGGAAAATTCAGTTTCACTCATTAATTTCCCTTCCGTGTGATGATGTCCGACTCTGCCTTGTAGAATATGGACGCATCATTAAACCATGCATATCTACTTTATAGACACAAGTAAACATGCGTGTAACACGTGTGAATAACCTCAGAGCAAGAGATATAATTCTACCCCCCTTTCTAGGTACTATCAGTATCAATTATTTCCCTGGCCAATTGGTACTCTAACCCGATATGATCTCCCTTTATAGGTACTATAAAGTTATACTCCTTATCCTACTTATTAACACGAATAATATTCAATTAACAAGTATTTATATAAGATAGTTCTAATAAGACTTCGTATTTCTCTCTCTTAGAATTATAATATGTAATCCTGCTCAGCAGTGAACGAACTCAATCAATAACCAAGAGATGTATTTAGACTCTACATAATAGTTAATGAAGCACAAAACGACAGTGAGTATGAATTTAAAAGGCAGAATCTTATATAAGATAAACCACAAGTAGTGTTGAACGGAGTTTACACATGAAAGTTCAATAATTTGTAAGAATCTTCACAACCCTAGTTCTAACAAAAAGGCTCTAGCCATGATGTTGCGAAGAACAATCATGGGTATTGGATAGATCTTACCCGAATGTCTGGAAAATTACAAGATAAATTAGAAAATGAAATAAACCCTAGATGCGGGAGTCATCGCGTCCTTCTCCGTCTTGAATTCTCCTCTTGGTTCTCCTCTTGATTCCACAAACGAATCTTCAAAGTGATGGATGAATGGAGGAAACGATGTGGATGATGGTTGGGGGGTGAACCCCCCTTGTAGGATGTAGGATGGTTATGTTGTGTTGTATCCAATCCGTATGTCTTTTTGGTGTGATCTACATCCCCTTTTATACTTGTAAGCTCTCCTTATGGACCTAGGATGAGCTTTTTCTTGGAAAATACGCAAAAATACGCACTAGGGGTGTAAAAATCAGATTCGAACGCGTCCCAGGCATGTGGTTCGACCTAGGGTTTGACCTAGGACTTGGTCGAACCCTGGTCAAATCAAAATCGATGATTTTTCGCACTTACAGGCTTCTGGTTCGACCAAAATTGCTGTGGTTCGACTAGACATCACTATCATGGTCGAATCACACTTGCGTTGTCTCACTGTTTCGCGTATAACTTCCACATCTGGACTCCGATTTGAGTGATTTTTATTCTCACGTGATCCTCTCTTCCTTGACTTTCTATTCATATAAAGAACTCATAAAAACTCTAAGATTTGGAGGTGTAATAAGCCATGGAAAGTGACACAGCTATTCTATTCGGCACAGCTCGTGCGGTGTCACCATCTTGATCATAACTCTCTCGTTTGGATTTCGATTGAGGTGTTCTTTTCGCCAAAATGACCCTCTCTTTATTGAATTTCCAAAAATGTATCACACCACCAGTTTTGATCTCCACATAAATACAGAAAAATTACACAAGTTGGACGTGCGTTTTTCAGTATTCATACACAAGTTGCACCTTTTCTCCAACTTTGCACTTTTCATCTCTTTTCCACCTAAAACACAATAAAATACCTCAAGTGCACCTTTTTCTCACATATATTGAATATAAGACACTTGTGCTAATATATGACATCAATTTCAATCAAGAAGGGGTTAAATTGGACACTATAACACGCTTATTTTCACTCTCATCAGAAAATAAAAATCCCTAAAATCAAGGGATTCTCATAGCAATGGATCGTAACTTAGTAACCTAGAAATTGAATGATATAGAATATAATAGCAGAAATCCATGGAAGAAGATGATGGAAACAGTAGAAAGGAAAAATAGAGAGAAGAAGAAACTGATTTTTATTGTTGTTGCGTTTGTTTTACAAAAGAAGAGTACAACTCTTTTAAAGACAAAGATCTCCAATCTTAGTGTGTCACGTGCCATCTCAAACTTCCCAAAACTAACTTGGTTACAAACCCCTATTCAAACTCACCATCTTCACACCTTCATCGACGGAAACAGATCCGGCAAGTTAAGATGATCGGCGAATCTCATCTCTTTCTTAACAGCCTGTACTATGGCGTTTGATCTAGTACGCTTCATTGAGTCGACTCGCAGGGATAGTGGTAGGGAAGAGATTGGATGAGGAGATAAGGAGGCAGATGGTTATAGAGAGAAGAGAGTGAAAAACGTGAGGGAGAAGAGTGGGTGGGTTACATAGAGAGAGAAAGAGAGAAAAAAGTGGGGAGAAGAGTAATAAACGATTAAGTGATAGCACGGAGAAAAAGGTAGGACTTGGGAAATAGAAAAAGGTGGGGGTGGGCCTATTTAATTTATTTAGTGTAGTTATAGGATTTGATTTAATAAAAATTATGTGGAACCAGTCCCATGGAAGTCATACTCATATTTAAATTAATGTACAAAAAGGTGGTTCACCCACCCCAGGCGCCCGGGTGGGGTTAGCTTTTTTTTCAATTTCATACAACTATCCTCACCCCTAATTTGCTACAATTACAATTCGTGTAATTCACTGTTTGTTTAATTTATTTTATTTTTCATTTTATTTTTCTTTTTTTTATTTTAATTTTGGGGTATAATTGTAATTTCAAATTATGATTTTGGGTATATTTTATATTAGTTGTTTAGGGTATATTTTACCCCTAAGATTTACTTATTATTTATTCTTTGAGTTTATGATTAATTATAAGAGTATAATTGTAATTTCACTCCTATGATTTATAATATATTTCACCCCTAGGGTTTATGGTATAATTGTAATTTTACCCATAAGATTTAGAGTATAATTGTAATTTCACCCTTGTAGTTTAGGGTATATTTTACCCATTGAGTTTAAAGTTTAGGTATAATTATAATTTCACCCTTGTGATTTATGATATATTTTACTCATAGGGTTTAGGATATAATAGTCATATAAGTATAGTAAATTAAAAAAAAAACATTAATAAAGGAAGAGAAATTAATTAAGAAGCGTGGGACCACAGGTTCCACCAATTCAATTTGGTGGGAACACCCCACCACCCAAGTTACACTCTTAAATTAAATTATTTTTATTTAATAAGACATTAATATTCTTATTATATAATTAAGATTCCAACCAATATTTATACCCTAAATTTATAAATTTATCTCCACAAATCAGTCGAGATCTTTGATTGATCATCGCCAACAGTAGTATCACCAAGAATTGCTCACCTTCATTGTGGTGTACGTTAGTTTTTACTCACCATTAAAGTACTCGGTTGTATACCTTAACACAAAAGTAATATGATAAAAATAAGTTGGATGATGTTGAATTTGGCCCTTTAAACCCATATAAGAATCAATCTCACCCTGCAATTTGACCTTTGACAAACCGAGGTCCCCAATCACTTTGAATTTGCAACTCCAATAATCTTATCTATTCTTCTGTTCCTGAATGAGGTGCAACCATGTCATGGTCTCCGTTGTCAAACATTATTAGATTTACCAATTTTCATTTAAACTTCTCTAATTAGTAAACTTCTTTTGATAAATCACAGTGAGTCGACATCTTTTGTATATATCACTTTTGAAAGGGTCTTATTGCAACGTAACCAGTTAAAAGAAACACTAAAATATTGAAGGAAAAAGTCAAGACAGACTAAAGCTTTAGACGAAGTGTCTCATATTTGCTAGGATTAAAAAGAAACATACGCAAATCCATGAAAGAGAAATTTGGAAAGAAACGAAAATTGAAAAAGTAAAAATGATTCCATGAAAACAAAAGAAATTGTTAAATCTAAAGGGAGAGATTAACGGATGAACGGGAATATTGGATAAGTTGAGATTTCTGATTATTAGTGTAATATCTTTGATTTATTAGACTGTCGTGTTTTTTTTCTTAGAGTATCCTTTATCACTGCTGTGACTTTTTAAACTTGGATGGATTTTAAATTAGTCATGAATGGTATTTCCAATTGAAGGGTAAAATTTTCATATTTGGGGTATGTTTAGAAAATAATTTTAAAATATATTGAGGTATATTTAGTAAATGAGGTGTATTTAGTGATATTAGGGGTACGAATAGTCAGCCCCTTTAAATTTAAAATTCCTCATTTTATGGGTCCATTCAATCAATTTTAATGTGAATAGATATGAGCTCCATCTACCCATCGTGAATAGATTTACCATGTAAAATCTCTTTTATGTTCCACTGAACTTGACCACATTCTCTGTTGTCAAATTGTCGCCATGAATATAGTCTAAAGTGAAATTGGTTGTTCCCTGGCATGTGCACCCTCCCCGCGGTGGCAAAATGAATTTCTTCTAATTATTTCTTAATCTTTTGGTGGATTCCTTAAGGAGACAAGTTTATTCCAAACTTTTGATGGATTCCATTAAGTGATGAATTGTATTCGAGTGTGTGCTTGTATTAACTCCTAAATCTTTATTTTTATGTTATGATGAAGTTCCACCTTAAATCTCAAAATCTTGTTCATATTTAAACTCCAAAACCCTTCACCCAATGCTTTAATATGCCCATCAATCAATCCAGATTAAAATCTGCATATAGGAATGACCAGCAAATTAATCACATGATTACCCCCCGGTCATCCCATTAACGTAATTAAGCTCTTGAAACTCGATGACGACATCAAGATCTACAACCGCCCTCTCAAGGTAAATGAGTTAACGGAGGAGTTCTCCAAGCTGCACATCGTGTGCCACTCTGACTGCTTCTACATTGGAAAAATTACCCCCACGCCCTTTCCCACCACGACTGCCTCTTGTCCAATCACAACTACTTCCTCCTCCCAGCAATTTTTTTCAGTTGACATTCGTGCCGTTAATCTGGTACCGATCTTCCTTAAATTTTTAGCTTGAGTGGGATTCGGAGTCAATTTATGATTCGAGATTTTAAGACTTTGGAAATTTTGATTCTGCCCCTAAGATTAGGGTTGGATTTGGTGGAAAACAGGTTCTGATAATAATATCTTTCATTTTAGGAATAATTATCTATAATTTTACCAGCTAATCTCCTCTCAATTTGATGACTTGACAAGTGAGTGGAAACTAATGTGACAATGAGTGGCAGTTGAGTTATAATCTGTAGTATGAGATGTGTAATGCGTTGTCATTGAAGAATGATAAAAACTTTTCAATTTAGACTAAAATTGGACACTAACATAAATTAAAATTTTTGGAGTAATTTGGACAAAAATTGGATATATTTGATCAAAATTGGACAAAAAGTATTTAAATTGAAAATTGCAAAAGTTAAAATGACTAAATGCGGATTTTGTCATACTTTGTGAACCAAATGTAATAATTTCTCATTTTTTAACAAAAAAAAATCTAAAAATTTATAGGACTTGAAAGTCTTATAATTTTTTTTTTCTTTTTTTAAATTGAAATTTAAAAACTTACTTGATTAAAATTGAGATAAAGGACAAATTTTGAAAAGTAAAAGCTACATGACCAAAATTTGATTCAACCAAAGTTATAAGATTGAAATTGATATTTTCATTAATTATCAATATTAATCCTGTTGAAAAATAAAATTAAAACTGACGGGACTGGCACAATTCCATAAAGGTGCATTTTAAATTCATACTTTCTTATATTAAATACACATATACATCTCTTATTATATAATTATAATATAAATATTTTTAAAAGTTTAAATAGATGACTCTTAATTCATTAAATATACACTCTATATATTTTCAAATATATTATAATTTTATAATTTTCATACACAAACACAATCCCTAAATTATAAATAATCCATAACAATAAAACATGAATGGGGCAGTCTTGTATGAGATCGATTCATTCTTTAAGCACATCAGGCTATGGTTTACGTATCAATTCCTCCTTCCCAGATTTTAAGTTAATTATGAGATTTATATTGAAAGAAACAAAAGTAGTAACAAACATAAGAGCATCACCAACGGTAAGTACAACTCCTACGTGTCAATTCACTTGTACCTATGCCAAGGTATAATTGCCTTTGGGAGGAGCAGATACAATTTAGGAGAGAGAGAGTTGGGTACAATATATTGTACCTGTAGAGAGAGAGGGAAAAGGTTGAAATGAAGGGAGAGAGAGGGTCCATATGTGTTAGAATCATTTAATATCCATTAATTCATTTGATATTTTAATATTAAATATTATTATTTTTATATAAAAGAAATTGAGAGAATGCTCATAATTTTTTATTTCTTCCAATGCCTGTGTGAGATGTACTATTCTTTTGTTGTTAGTTATGTTGCAGATTTGCGTTAAAGAGTGGACCACAAATGATATCTTTCCTTTTTTTACCATGCGTCTCTCCAATTGAAGATACAAAAGTGGGTACAAATTCTAGTTGGACAAATTTGTACCTAAGATGAAGAACATCTTCCATAGTGTGGGTGTAGGTATAAATGGCTGGGTACAAAACTTTGTACCAGGACAAAAGCTAAAAAATTAAAAAAAAAAATGAAGTGGGTCCCACGTGCATAAAATTTTTTATATTTTCTTCGTTAAATAAAAATATAAATTGTACCTAACCATTGTGAAAGATGTAAGTAAAAAAAGTAATTCTGATGTGGAGATGGTGTGATGATTAAGGGAAGGAAATTGTACCTAAAATATGGTAATCCATTGTGGATGCTCTGAGAGCACCTTCCATGGAAGGTACAATTGGGTGAGTGGGATGGAATTATACCTCAAAAGATGTACAACATTAGAGCAATCATGTACAAATAAGGAGAATAATATCTAGGTACAAATATTTGTACCCAAAAAAGAGTTTTTAAATTGTGGGTCCCATATATATATTCATATTTTTTAATAATTCTTATTTTACTTTTAATGTAAAAAATATACTCCATTTCTTTTAAACTAATCAATAAGAATTCTGTTTTTCAATTGGTAAATTCTAATCAAATTAACTATAAAATATTTTTACTCAAATTAAAATATTAATTTAATTTATAATAAATAAAAATATTAATTTAAATATTAATTTAAGAGTCTAACTAGAATGCACCTGATGATCTTAATCATTTGATTGATTTTAATTTAATCCCAACCGCTAAATTTAATAAAATATTTATAAACTAAAATAAAATAACTTCCCACTATAGCCTAATTTAACCCATTTAACCCAAGTGCATCGGTGCATCCGGTGCACCATAAAATCACCCTTAATCTAGATTTATTTATTCAATACAATTTATATCCATGTCATTCCTTTACTTTTCTGTCTTTTTTTAATTTTATTAACATAAATATAAAAAGATTTAGTTTAAATATAAGATGTAATAGACTATAAGTATAATATAATAAGATATCATTTTAGAAAGGAAATAAATTTACATTTTAGAAATTTATTTTAATGAAATTTATGATTCCATCCTAAAGAAAATTAAAAAATTTACTTACTTAACTTAAATTATTCTAAAAAAAATTATAAAATACATGATTGTTATCCAAATTAAAACATTAAATTTAAATTTAGTTTAATATAAAAAAATTAAATTTTTATCTTTATTTAAATTAATTAAATGTAAATAAATAATTAATTAATATTTGTACTAAAAAATAATGAATTGATAATATGTACTCCTTCCATCCCAAAAAAACTGACACATTTTTTTTGGACACAGATTAAGAAAGTTAATATTTTTTACTTTTCAACCTATTTTTTTAGGGTATAGTTGTCCATTTGTATTAAGTTAATGATTGTAATTAACTTTATCATTGAATTTAAACCACAAATTAAAATTAGAATATCACAACTAGACCAAAATTAAAAATATAATTAAAATTTTGAAAAAAAAATACAGAAAATCATATTTTTTGTCCTCATAAATATCACTAATCATCGGGCATTATTTTTCATATCCAGCATTATCAAGACCATTTCCCTCGAATGTTTTTATCATTGGGCTCATATTAATCTCAGTATATACATTTATCACATAATGGGACTCAATCATCAAGAATCTACATGGAAAATACTTCACATGGCATCAGTAATCAACAACCATCATGCACAAAGCCTCATAGGGCATTATTACTCAATAACTAGCAAGCACTAAGCCTCACAAGGCAGTATTAATCAACAACAAGCAAGTACAAAAAAGCCTCACAGGTACTCAAAAACCAGCAAACATAAAGCCTCACATTGCATCATTGATCAAGGACCAGCAAGCATGAAGCATCAAAAGGCATCATTACTCAAAAATCAGCAAGCACAAAGCCTCATAGGGTATCAATGATCAAGGACTAGCAAACATAAAGCCTCACAAAGTATCAACACTAAAAAACTAGAAAGCACAAGCCTTACAGGGCATTATTGATCAACAATCAGCAAGCACAACACCTCAGAAAGCATTATTAATCAACAAATACCAAGAACAAAGCCGCACAGGGCATTATTATTCAACATATAGCAAGCAAAAAGCCTCAAAGAGCATAAAACATCAAAGTCGACATAAAGGTAGGGTTGGAATTTTATACCTACACGCTGGAAAATTATGCAAATAAGATTATGGAGAATATCTCGCAATTTAGTACATTGAATCTCGTGGCCATACCAAACTGGAGGAGAGAGAGGAGCAGAAGCATCCCCCTCATAAATCTCTGGAGACTATGAGTAGGGAACAACATGCTCACAAATCTCTCGTGATTGGGTATCAGGAAAGATCATCCCGCAAGCCTCCGGCGACTGAGTGACGTGAATGACCATATCTGCTTAGATCTTAATCCTATGAAATGGATTCTGAGAAAATAGACTCCGGCCTATCTAAAGGGGACTCCAGGACCATCGAAACGAGGTCAGAATTACCCCTTAACCTTCTATCTTCTCGAACTGGGTAGATTCCCGTTCTCCACTGTCCCTGATGAGTATTAGGTAAATCGCCATGTAAAGGAGGTCGACCCCTTATCTCCGATTCACTCACCATGGATAAGGATTCGGGAGTAAACATAGAAACATATTCAATTTTTACATGAAATAACTTCTTAGATCTCATATCTTTGAGAAAGATGAGGGTATGTAAAGGGGGCTAGGGTTACGACGAGGTTGGTCGGAGGACAGAAGGTATGGGGACTAAGATTCTGACTTAAGTTGAAGAAGATGAAGGGTAGACGAGATAGTGTTTGAGGGATTGAGAAGAACAAACCCTAATTTTGATGGCCAAGTTACTAAGATGAGAAACGTTAATGTTGGGTAAATGGGGGGTCAGAATTCGAAAGGGTTGGTTTGGGTTGATTAAGATTAGTTTAATTAAATTTAAGATTATGGTTAAATTAATTTAATTATGTTAATTTATTTTATTATTGTAATTAAGTGGAGTGGCATTTTTGAAATATTTAAACTATTGAGATGTTATTTTAGTAATAATTTTTTTCTATTTTTAGAATTATGTCAATTGTAGTGGGACAACCCAGTAAGAAAAGAGTGTTAATATATTTGGACGAAGAGAGTATAAAGTATGTTTAGTAGTGGGACATCAAATAATAACATTTGTACTTAGAATGATTGGGGAGGTATATAGGTACAAATATGGAGAATTTTAAACTTTTGACGTGGCAATAATGTGGAAAAAAATCATACCTGAATTGAAGTACACGACTTGAGATGTCCTCAAGGTGGAAGAGAAAAGGCTGAGGGATTTGGACTTGATTCTTTGATCTTGACTTCTTGTTTGTAGTTGGCATCACCACAAATGTTAACACATATCACAGTTTTAAGCATATGAGTTCGAAGACATCAAATACTTCTTTATTCTTTCTATTAGCGGTTAGGATAATGATTATCAATTAATTCATCCGTACGGAATATCAGTAGAACACAACGCAATTGTTTAATGACTTTCAGCGTACAACTCGGAGAGTGGGGAAAGCCTTCCCTCTCTGCGATTTTAAATCAATGACTAATAAATGTATATTGTATTGTACATATTTTATTAGTTAACTAATATGACTAAGAAATAAACTCTCTTAAAAAACGTATGGCCTTATTCAGGGGTGTATATAAATATTTATCAAAGCTTTAAGATACCCTAAAATCTTTTTCTTCATTTTTTCTGGGTTACCACGCTTTGATACATCCCATTTCGTATTAATATGTAAAGAGGTGGATTTCAAATGATAAAACATCGAGATTAACATTGTTGAAGTTTATGGTCCTTGTCAATCTGATAAAGAAAGATGGTATGAAATCTTATGAGTGTAGACATCTATAGCTTTTTAAAAGTCAAGATCATAATGACTTGGAAAAAGGGATTCAAATTTGAAAAAATTTCTTACTTGTGTGAATAGCAGTGCTAAAATCAAAGGCCTTTACATCTAGGCGAGATGGAGTGAAAGACTAGAAAATGTGCATTTTTACTTTCTTTAAGGAAAAGTGAGGTGCACATGATAGATTTGAGCTTGAAGTTCAAGTTGGAGGCATCCCAATTATAAGGAACCCATGCTACAATACCCACTATCAACAAAGTGGGATAAAAAATGCCCGGTTCAGAATAAAAAATGCAAAAAAAGCCCACTTTTGAGGTAATTTGACGCAAGTAACCCTTGAAAGTTGATTTGATATGGGTTGACTGACATGGAGTCAGTTTGACTCTGACCCATTACTCCTCTCTCTTCCCTCTTTCTCTCTTTCTCCCCCAGTTCGCACTGCATATATTTTTTTTAATTTTAGTTAATTTTTTTACTTTAAGAATTCGGGCAAGTAAATGGTGGCAAAAATAAAATCCTACAACAGGCTGTAATACTGCATAACAGGTGAGTGAAATTTCAGTTTGTTTTTTGTTTTTAATGTATTTACTACTGTGAAAAAATTTTTAATGCATACATTCGTTGTTTTTTAGTTTACGGTTAGGAATTAGGGTTTTAAGGTTTGTATTTTTGTATTACTCGTTAATTTGACTAAGATTTTGGTGAAAGGGAATGAGCATTGTGATTTTTTATGGATATTGTTAAAAGACCGAGTGGTTATTATTTTTTTTTATTTTAGGGTTTGAGGAATTGCTGAGTAGTTAAAAATCCTAAAAGACAGAGTAGATTAAAATTCAGACTCCTGTACAGGAGACATTATGAAAAGAACCAGTAGAACATTTTAATTTTGTTGTTTAAAGTCAAAGACTGAGAAGCTTAAATGAAAGATAGTTGAATCCCGAATTGAATTTAAAATGAAAGACCGAGTAGAAATTAAAAGAAAAGACCGAGTTGATATTTAATTCCAAAATTCCAATTTAAATAGAAAAGTGAAGATCGAGTAAAATTCAAAAGTAAAGACTGAATAGATTTTTAATTCCAAAATTCTGAATGAAATAGAAAAGTGAAGACCGATTAGAATTTAAAATTAAATTGAAAAGTGAAGACTGTTTAGATTTAAATAAAAATTAAAGACCGAGTAGATTTTTAATTTAAAAATCTCGATTTGAATTAAAAATAAAAGACCGAGTTGAAGTATAAATTTAAATCTTGAATTCTATTGAAAAAGAAAGACGGAGTGCATTGATTTTATAAATCCCGAATTGATATAAAAATGAATGACAATAGATTTATAAATTTAAAATCCTGAATTGGATACAAAAGCCGACTAGATTTTAAATCCCAATTTCATTTACTATTTGTGAGCCCGATGAATCACCTTGCCAAATTACAATTAAAGCCCAAGCTAATCTAATTTAAAATTTTAATTTTATTTAATTAATTTGATTTGGGAGTTATTTTAATAAAGTTAATAAATGGATTTAAATTAATGTGCAGTATAGAATTTATTTACGTATTCGTTATATTAATGATGATCATAATGCCTTGCCATATTGAATATATTGATATTATGATTTTAACAGTATTAATTTTATATCGTATTTCTCTGTAAAAATGTTTCTTACTTATATGCTAAGTGTTACAGAATTCATAACATATTAGTTATTATTTGATAAAATTATGTGTATTAATGTTAATAATAATGGAAGTGGAAATGACCAAGCTTGCAAGGGAAAAAAATGTGGAATTAAAAATTACTGCAAACCGAAGAATATATTGAATTGAATTTCTACTATACTAAACAAATGTGGGCTGCAGGCAGTATAGTCCTTTAAATCATCATGTTTTGGTCATTTTCTGGATTTAGATAAAGGGTACGGGACACATGCAGGCCTGCATACCTTGATGAGTCAAGAGGTTTTGGTATCTAGAGGGGATAAGTACAGTCCTTGGTTTAGAGTGTCTGATAGTTTACTTGAGTTTAGGGCGGTGGGCTTTATTTGAGTGATGAGTCTGGGTTTCCAAGATAGAGGTGATTTTGATCCTAATGAGAACTTCAGTATAAACAGTCGCAGCCCATATGTGAGGAAGTGTGTGAAGGATGGAGGACCAGTGACTCTTAGGGTAAACATGGATTAGTTGAAGGATTTATTTGTCACAGATAAATTCGAAGGACATGATGATTTGAAGGTGAACGTAGAGAGTTGGATGTGGAGATTGGTAGAAGATATCCATGCTTAGGATGAATTCCCTTGGGGCCGATATACGTATCTCCATCTCATTTACTACATGGATTCAGTAGTTACTTCTGTAGTGCCTGGTGTCGACCTGATGGATATCGCTGTAATTTTTATGGATGTACATTCGCCCTAAAGGTAACCCACTTTTAGACTCATCAACTTGTCTTTAAATTTTATTCAAAATCAATTCAACGTTTACTAACTTAGTTATCTTTCTCTGTGTATGCAATAAATATGGGCTTATGAACGCCTCCCCACATTTGTTGCACCATTTACAAAGGGGACACCTCATAAGAACAGGAGGCCCCTTTGCTTACGGTGGAAGTTTAGGGTTCCCAAACTTGATACCAGTCATTTTTTTAAATCGGTAAGAGTTGATTTTAACTGTGTCAGTGTAATTTAGTTGTACAAGAATTTTATATAGTATTTCAAAATATCGAATAATTTTTATTTGTATTGCAGGTTCAACTGATTAGAGAAATGCCCGTTTTACTACCAACTGAGTATTCTGCCTGATATGGGCATGGAGATGAAATAGATTCAGATGAAGGATTCACAGTGTTATTTGCAAAAGCCAGCGACCCTACTTTAAGGAAAATAGGTAGGAGAAAGGGAGCTTCGTTTCTATTATAGACTAGTAGGAGGTTCATAATGCACCAGGGGATGTTGTAGAAGAATATTCAGTTGTGGTGACGTATGACGCGGCCGGCCAGCCAGCGGGATATGTTCTCGGGCCTCTGGATGACACATGTATTCAGGGTGGGATAGTGCCAGGTGTTGCTCAATTCAATTTTATGGGAGGATCTTATTGGTCATCCAGGGGGATATTCGCCCCAGGTACATCCCTAGATGTGTTTCCTATAGAGACCATAGGAGTATAACTAGTCGATCACATTGATCCTGTACCCCGCCAGTCTCTTACTCAGGCAAGCCACTTCTCCCAGCATGCCCCTATGGAGGTAGATCCTCTACATCAGATGGAGGTTACTGACGCTCCACACCACAGTCATCAGTCCCACCACTCTCAGCGCTCCTGCAGCTCCCACCACTCCAAGCGCTCCCACCGATCTCGATCCCAACAGTCGTACCACACCCATCATTTGACACCGCAAGGAATGTGGCTGATATTCCAGGTGATATACCGCACCAAGGAGCGGGCATAAGCACACGAGAGTCTGCACATCAAGAGCGTAGCGCTTCTACAATTGATGTAGGTGATGAAGATGATAAGTGGCAGAAGCTGTAAAGGAGGTTGGACAACTACGATCAAAAGTTCTTTGACGTAGAGACATATGAGGTATGGTCGTCCGGTCATCGTAGTAGATGAAACACATATGAAGGGGAAATACTGTGGTATCATATTCATTGCAGTGACCCAAGATGGGAATCAAAATATTTTTTCCCTTGCCATTGGAGTGGGCGACATGGAGAATAACAACTTCTAGACATGGTTCATGGAAGGGTTGAAGGAAGCGTATGGATCTCTGATGAAAGTGAAAATAAGCGTGTTTTAGTGTCCAGTTTAACACCTTTTTTATAGAAATTATTGTTATATATTAGCAAAAGTATCTTATATTTGATATACGTGAGAAAAGGTGCGTTTGAGGTGTTTTATTGTGTTTTAGGTGGAAAAAGGATCAAAAGTGCAAAGTTGGAGAAAATGTGTAACTTGTGCAAGAATGCTGGAAAACGCACGTCCAACTTGTGTAATTTTTCTGTATTTATATGGAGCTTTGAACTAGAAGTGTGATACATGTTTGGAAATCCACAGAAGAGAGGATCATTTTGGCATAAGAAACACCTCAATCGAAGTCCAAACGAGAAAGTTATGATCGCAAATTTCTGCTCAGTACGACTGTTCCACTTTACATGACTTATTACATCTTCAAATGTTAGACTTTTGATAAGATCTTTATGTCGATAAAAATACAGGGAAAATAGGATCACGTGAGTACAAGAATCACTAAAATCGGAGTTTGGACGAGAAAGTTATGCTCAAAATCGTGAAGTCGCGCATCTGCCAGCGAGAATTTTCAAAAATTTCTGAAAATTTCCAAAAATTTCCGAAAATTACCTATTTCTTGGAGCACAATTAATCTCCTTATCACATAATCCTCCATGATTCACCCATATATTTTATTTCCATATTTAATTCCCTTCTCACACATATATATATTTTACATCATTATTCATGTGAGAAGAACCGCGACACATACATCCTACACCCCACAAGGGGGGATCACCCTCCAACCATCATCCACATCCTTTTATCCATCTATCTATCACTTTGAAGATTCATCTATTGAATTAAGAGGAGGATTCAAGACGGAGAAGGACTTGACGACGCCCACATCTAGGATTTTTATCGTTTCCTAATTTATCTTGTATTTTCCAGACATATGGGTAAGATCTATCTAACCCCCATGATTGTTCTTCGTAATATCATGGGCTATAACCATTTTGGTAGATCTAGGGTTTTGAAGATTTTTATGAATTAATTAAAGTTTCGTGTATATACTCCGTACAACACTACTTGTGGATATATTTTAATAAGACTATGCATTTTTAATTCATACTCGGAGCTATTTTGTGCATTATTAACTGTTATGTGGAGTCTGAATACATATCTTGGTTATTGATTGAGTGGTTCACTGCTGAGCAGGATTCCATGTTATGATTCTAAGTGAGGGGACTCTGAAACTTCATTAGAACTATCTTATATGAATACTTATTAATTGAATTGAATTCGGATTAGTAAATACGATAAAGAGGATAATTTTATAGTACCTATAAAGGGAGATCATATCAGGTTAGAGTACCAATTGGCCAGGAAAATAATTGATACTGATAGTACCTAGAAAGGGGGTGAAATTATATCTCTTGCTCCAAGGTTATTCACACGTATTACATGCATATTTACTTATGTCTATAAAGTAGATTTGCATGGTTTAGTGATGCGTCCATATTCCACGGACATTGATGCATGAAATGGAGATTAATGAGTGAAACTGGATTATCCTAGAGCTACATATTCTCCTACTTGATTCACTTTCGTATTTTCCTAGTTTCTTATTTATTTTATTTGTTATTTAAATTAATTGTTTAGTAGTTGATAATTAAAATCCCAACTTTTATTGTCATTCGTCTTAATTAATAAGTAAATAATTAAATTGATAATACGCTGTCATTTGGGTTCGATATTTAACTTGGTCGCTTGCATAAGCTGCAACTGATATTGTTCATACTTGGGGATTAATTTTGCGTGCAAAGAAAACGCGCATCAAGTTTTTGACGTCGTTGCTGGGGACGGCTGTTATTATTAATTTTATTATTTCTAGTTGATTAAGACTTTTATTTGTAATTATTTAATTCTATCTAACCTTGAATTTTTCTGAGGTACTTGTGCACTAGGAAAATGAGAGGAAGAAAAGGAAGAAATAACACACTGAGCTTAACATGGCCGGAGCAAGGCACTATCCGAATAATGTTGCAATCCGTGAAATTTTCATGTACAATTGGATTTGCAACATGTGGTTGATAGGAGCAAGGGGGGAAGATGATGATTTTGAGATACATCCCGCCCTTATTAACATAGTAGAAAAGAATCCCTTTTCTAGAGGTTGTTTTGAAGATCCATATCAGCATCTCAAAAGATTTCTTGGTTATGCAAATACTCAGAAGGGTACTGGAGCCAATAATAATGCTAGACGGATCGCCCTATTCAAGTTCTCTTTGATTGATAGAGCAGAAGCTTGGTATAAAACTCTTGATGCCACATATTGCACTACATGGAACCAATTGTAGCAGAAGTTCTTAGAGAGATACATGTCACCCTCAAGGATCTTAAGAATGAAGCAAGACATCACCTAATTTGTTATAAATCAGGGTGAGAACTTCCATGAGGCGTGGGATAGGTTTAAAGACATGCTCAGGAGGTGTCCACATCATGGGATGTCTAAGGCTCAGTACATAAGTATCTTCTACTATGGATTGGATTGTGAGTCGCGTGTTCTTATTGATGCATCATCAGGAGAAGCGCTGTTATCTAAGACAACACTTGAAGCAGAAAAATTATTTGAAGACATCTCTATGAATTCACGTGACTGGCCTATGGAAAAAGTAAGAGGATTATATGTACTTGGTAAGGTGGCGCAGGTTGAACATCAAGTGGTGAAGCCAAATAGGGATGATGAGATCATCTCTAGTCTAGCTAATATCAACAAGCTACTAGAATCCCAGCAGAAGTAGATCAAAGAGTTGATACAAAGGGGGCCTAGTATCCAGCAGCAAGAAGTGAAGAGTGTCGAAGATACCTTCAATCGATACATGACTAAGAATGATGCAAGAGTGGATAGACTTGAGGCTACTATGAATTCTACCCATGTAGATATGTCTAAGCAGCTGAAGGACCTTACTTTATTATGGGGCAGATGGCTGGGAACATGAATCAATTGACACAAATGTTGGAGAAAAGAATGTTCATGTCTCAAGGCATAATGAACCCGAAAGAGTGCAAAGCCATCACATTGAGGTCAGGAACACAGTACGAAGGTCCAATGATGCTAGTGGGTGAAAA
Source organism: Pogostemon cablin (assembly GCA_023678885.1). Lineage (NCBI taxonomy): Eukaryota > Viridiplantae > Streptophyta > Magnoliopsida > Lamiales > Lamiaceae > Pogostemon > Pogostemon cablin. The sequence goes on from CM042979.1 coordinate 15,977,514, forward strand.
CGGAGACAAAGTGTCCCCACTCAACCACCGTTCGTCCAAACCTTTAGGTCGAGCAAGGGTCGAGCGGCCACCTGTGGAGCATAACAATCAAAATCAGATTACAGGGTCTCCGCTCGACCAAGAAGCATCCGCTCGACCAAACCATCTAGGTCGAGCAGAAGTCAAGCAGACGTCTGTGGATCTGAACATCCAGAACTAGATTACAGGTACCCCGCTCGACTATTTTTAGCCCACTCGACCAAATCAATCAGGTCGAGCGAAGGTCAAGCGGTGTCGTTCAGCTCTGGTTTCCATAAAAAACGCTACACCTATTGTTCAGAACACTCCAGTACCATCCAAAGAGCAGAATACTGAGCTTATAGTTGAAAAGAAGTAGGAAAGAGCAAAGATGTTGAGAGCCGAGAAGGATAAACTGAAGGAGGCTGAACGAAATGAGTGTGGAAGACCCAAAACAAAGATACCTCCTCTGTTTCCTTCAAGGTTGGCAAAGCAGGGATTGGAAGAAAAGTTCAAGAGGTTCCAAGATATCATGAACAAGATAAGCTTGAACTTTCCTTTCTCTGAAATAATCATGGAGATGCCATATTATGCCTTATTCCTCAAGGATATTATATCAAAGAAGAGAAGCTCGAACGGAGTAGAGATAGTGAATCTGTTAGAGAATTGCAGATCGGTCATTCAGAGAAAGTTACCTACAAAATTGAAGGATTTGGGAAGCTTCATTATTCTTCGTGACATTGGAAAAGGGCCGGCACATAAAGTCTTGTGTGATTTGGGGGCAAGCATCAACTTGATGCCTTTGTCCATATTTAAAAGGCTTGGTTTAGGGAGCTCACTCCCACAATAATTGCTCTACAATTGGCGGATAGATCCATGACTTTTCCATAGGGTTTAATCGAAGATGTTTTGGTGAAAGTGGATAAGTTGGTCTTTCCCGTGGATTTTCTTATAGTTGAGATGGAAGATGACAAGGATGACATTCCTCTTATTTTAGGGGGGCCATTCTGTGCTACTGCTGGAGCCATGATAGATATTAAGGATGAAAAGCTTAGACTGCAGATGGATAATGAAGATGTGGTTTTCTCTCTTGATAGAGCAATGAAGATGCCCATGGAGACTCAATCATGCGAGAGCATAGATGTGATTTCTAACTTGTTTAATCTTGATTTTACTAGGAAAGATGATTCTGAATTTGAATGGAGGATTGACAAAGAGGAGTCTAGACAGCCATGGGAGGAAGGAAATTCTGAGGATCATATTTTTGTGACCAAGAAAGGTGAGGTGCTGAGTGTAGACAAGAAGAGGGAAAGGAAGTATTTGAAGGTGAGGATGCGAGAAGACCGCCCTCTAATCTAGTAGTCTACAAAGCTGAATACCGTCGTGACTCTCCGACGTTAAATAAAGAGCATCTATTGGGGGCTTGTCTCTTCCATTTTATTTCTTTATTATTTCTTTCATGTGAGTGAGGAGTTATTATATTTGAGGTGCTCACGTTTCAGCAATTACAACTCTTTTCAAACTTAGTTTCGACTCACGTTTTTACTAAGTTTCGGGAGTGTGATGTACTTACCTCATTTTATGAGCACTAAGGGTATAATTTTTTCTTTCGTTGGTTGTTTGTTTGTTAGGGGATTAATTTTTGTGGCGTATTAACATTTTAATTGGTGTTGGTATGTTTTTGCAACTTACCTAATGTTTAGTGTGTTGTGTTGGTGTTTCTAGTGTGTGGAGTCAATTAGATAGTCAATTGAGTCTTTTTTATAGTTCTCTTATTTTATTATTGATGAATCTGTGATGATGAGGTGTGCTTGAGCTTTGATCATAGAAACAGGTAAACTGAAGCTTTGACCTGATCGAGTTGAACAACTCGAGGAACTCGTGCATACGTTGAAGAAAAATCAGGTGCCATCATTTCCTTATTCTAATTTTTATATGTGCTTTTAATTCATGGAGTGGAAGGATTGAGATTTTGATTTTGGTGATCCATGTGAGCTTATTTTATTTAAATTGTGCTTGAAATTCATATGCTCTTGAAATTGATAAAGGAAGTGTACTTGAATTATAATGTGGTATGAAGTCATATGTGTACTAGTTGATCATGTACATAATCACATGATATTTCTTTCTGGTGAGTATCATTATTGTGTACGTATTCTAGAACTTGCCTCTTATCTTACTTGAAACTACATGTGTGTTAGATGATGGGAGATGATCTATAACCATCCTTGAATTTATAAGTCACTTAGCCAAATAATTCCCTACCAAATGATGTTTATCCGTAGTTAGCCCCGTTGATCCTAAAAAAACTCATTCTTTGGCAGCCTACGAAAAATAACCACCTTGAGCATCTGAATTTTTTGAGCCTTTATTGTCCTTCTAGAAGAGAATTAATGGCTTTTAAAAGTGTGTTGATGGAGTTTTATAACAGTTTGGGAAAGAATGAAATTGGTGTTGAAGCAGTGATTGAGCTTGAAAATGCATGTAAGGAGAATCATGGAGTAGTGCTTAAATCTAGTACTCCATGGAATAAAACACCCTAGGGTAGTACTTAAATCTAGTACTCTATGGAAGATGCGCGAGATAGTGCCCGAAACTGGTACCTCGAGAGAAAAAAGGAGAAAAAAAGAAGAGTAGAAAAAATGTTGTGCTTGAAAGAAAAAAAATTAAAAGAGTTGAGGAGGATATTGTGCTTAATTGAAGTGAGTAAGAAGAATGAAAGATCATGATGGAATGCGCACTTGATTGATTCGTGTTTTGAGTCACTTTTCCATATATATTTCCTACCTTAACCAAAGAGCCAATATTACATCCAAAAGAAAAGTCATTTTTGATCCTATTGTCGAATTATACTTTTAGTGGTGGAGAGTTTAAGACTTTTGGCAAGTTTATGATTACGCATGCACTTGAATTGAATCTGAGCGTAAACACCATAACACATAAGTGTACATCTTTTACACTTGAGTGCTGGAGATATATACTTCCCTTGGGAACATGTCAATGAAGCATTTGAATTGGTGGTGATTGTCTTATCTTGTATGCTATGAATTGATTATTACATGTAATGAGAGTTGCATGACCTAAGTTGAGGACAATTGTATTGTGAATGGGGTATTTGTCATAGTCCTTGTTTCCCCGCTAATTTTCTTTTTCTCTTTCTCTGTATTTTTATTTTGTTGCCTCGAGACGAGCAACGGGTAAGTTTGGGGATTTGATGAGAGTGAAAATAAGCGCTTTTTAGTGTCCAATTTAACACCTTTATGAAAGTAATTGTTGTTATATATTAGCACAAGTGTCTTATATTTGATATATGTGAAAAAATATGTGTTTGAGGTGTTTTATTGTGTTTTAGGTGGAAAAATGATAAAAAGTGTAAAGTTGGAGAAAAGATGTAACTTGTGAAAGAATGCTGGAAAACGCACGTCCAACTTGTGTAATTTTTCTGTATTTGTGTGGAGCTTTGAACTAGAAGTTTGATACATGGTTGGAAAGCCACAGAAGAGAGGATCGTTTTGGCGTAAAAAAACTCAATCGAAGCCCAAACGAGAAAGTTATGATAGAAATGGTGATATCGCGCAAGCTATTTCTGCTCAGCACTACTGTTCCACTTTTCATGACTTGCTAGATCTTCAAATGTTAGACTTTTTGTAAGATCTTTATATGGATAGAAATCCAAGGAAAAGAGAATCACGTGAGTGCAAGAATCACTAAAATCGGAGTTTGGACGAGGAAGTTATGCTCAAAATCGTGAAATCGCGCAGCTGCCAGCGAGAATTTTTTAGAATTTCTGAAAATTTCCGAAAATTACCTATTTCTTGGAGCACAATTAATCTCCTTATCACAAAATCCTCCATGATTCAACCATATATTTTATTTCCATATTTAATTTTCTTTTTACACCTATATATATTTTACATCATTATTCATGTGAGAAGAACTGCGACACATACATCCTACATCCTACAAAGGGGATTACCCCCAACCATCATCCACATCCTTTCATACATCCATCCATCACTTTGAAGATTCATCTGTTGAATTAAGAGGAGAACCAAGAGGAGGATTCAAGACGGAGAAGGACGCGACGACGCCCACATCTAGGGTTTTTATCGTTTTCTAATTTATCTTGTATTTTTCAGACATATAGGTAAGATCTATCCAACCCCCATGATTGTTCTTCGTAACATCATGGGCTAGAACCATTTTCGTAGATCTATGAATTTGAAGGTTTTTATGAATTAATTAAACTTTCGTATGTATACTCCGTACAACACTACTTGTGAATTTATTTTATATAAGACTATGTATTTTTAATTCATACTCAGAGTTGTTTTGTGCATCATTAAATGTTATGTAGAGTATGAATACATATCTTGGTTATTGATTGAGTATGTTCACTGTTGAGCAGGATTCCATGTTATGATTCTAAGTGAGGGGACTCCGAAGCTTCATTAGAACTATCTTATATGAATACTTATTAATTGAATTGAATTCGGGTTAGTAAATAGGATAAAGAGTATAATTTTATAGTACATATAAAGTGAGATCATATCAGGTTAGAGTACCAATTGGCCAGGAAAATAATTGATATTGATAGTACCTAGAAAGAGGGGTAAAATTATATCTCTTACTCCAAGGTTATTCACACGTGTTACACGCATATTTACTTGTGTCTATAGAGTAGATTTGCATGGTTTAGTGATGCGTCCATATTCCACAAGGCAGAGTCGAACATTGATACACGAAAAGGAGACTAATGAGTGAAACTGGATTATCCTAGAGCTATCTATTCTCCTACTTGATTCACTTTTGTAATTTTCTAGTTTCTTATTTATTTTATTTGTTATTTAAATTAATTGTTTAGTAGTTGATAATTAAAATCTCAACTTTTATTGTCATTCGTCTTAATTAATAAGTAAATAATCAAATTGATAATACACCGTCCTTTGGGTTCGATATTTAACTTGGTCACTTGCTTAAGCTGCAACTGATATCCTTCATACTTCGGGATTAATTTTGCATGCAAAGAAAACGCGCATCAATCTCCACCTATTCTGTCAATTGTATTGGACGGGCACAAAAGCATTACTTATGCAATACAGACTGTATTCCCTACTGCACAACACGGCTTATGCTACATTCATCTAAAGAGGAAGATAATGCATTACAGAGATGTTGTTCTTCACCAATTTGGCAGGGCTATGTACACATACAATATGAATGATTTTCAACGGTAAATAGACCATTCATAATCTTTTTCAGTCATACGTATATGATAAATATTCACTTAACCATTTATGTGAAATTATGAAACAATTGTATGACAAGGATGCGTGACAATAACTCCGGAAGCTTGATGAATTTTATCGATGGATTTGATCTTGATAGGTGAGAGAGTGCACTGTTTAGTAAGATGGTTCGAGTTCATGACATTAAATGCAATCGAGTCCTGTAACTCGACACTTTTATGAGCACAAAAATTACCAACATGCGTGTTGTTGGAGGTAGCCCGTACAACCACGAGAAATGGTTTTATGAGCGCATAACAGAGGCCCAGGAGGTCAATACAGTGTTATATATGTAACAGATTAGATAAAAAATTGGCTGACAATATGCGTGTGGCAAGAAAGTACTCTTTGGCAAGGTTGGCACAAACCAGTTTCAAGGTTTACGAAAATCATAAGAACTGGATTGTTGACATTCAGAGAGAACATGCTCCTGTGGGGAGTTCCAGTGTGACCTGATTCCTTGTTTGCATGCACTAAAGGTCATCGAGTGAGTAGTCGGCCTTCTATTATTCTACACTTGCCAATTACTTTTTATGGCTTGCAGTGAATAAGGTTTGCCTAGCATTTCTTTTGTTTCGCCATATTATCATCGTGATAACATTGTCTGTATGTGGTCTAAGGTTGTCATACACGTTCTCCACCCAGATGAGTGGATCATACCAAACACGGCCGCTGCTTTGCGTGTCATTAAACCGCTTCCACATTCACAGGTAGAACGTCCAAGATTGTCGCGAATGTATTCTGAAATTGAACAACCGAGACGGATGACGAGAAAATATCAGGTTTGTGACAAATCAGGTCACACACGTTGTACATGCCCCCAAGTTTGTACTCGTAATCAACACCCAAGAAATTGACCAAGGTTATCTTCATAATATTACAAATATTAATTATAAATTATTAATGTAAGTATCGTATGTTTCTGAACTCGAGTTTATAAGCTTAATTAATTGTCATTTTAATTAAATTAACCAAGGTTAATAATTCATAATTAACATCACTAAATATATGAAGATTAAATCATTCAATTTAATTATGTTAACAATAAAAATCATGTTCTGAAACACCACTCGGTCATTAAATTTTAATTTTCTTTTCAATGACACACTTGATCACTCGGTCTTTATTTTAATTTTTCGATTTTTCACTCAGTCACTCAGAATTTGATTTTAATTTCTCATTTTAATTTGATTTTTCAATTACACATTCAGCCAATCGGTCTTTCAGATTGATTTTCCATTTTACTTTGCATTTTCGATTAAACATTCGATCACTAGGTCATTCGATTTGTAAACTTATAAAAATATAGTAAAATCTATAAAATTATAAACTCGGCCACTAGCCTGGGCACCAATTATTAATTCTAACAAACACAACTCAGCTTTTTCATTTTAACCCTAAATCCATTCGGTCTTTGCCAAAAATAATTCCAAAAATAATACTCCCTCTGTCCGGTTCTAAGGTATCCATTTGTTTTTTGCACGTGGACAATTCTAAGGTCTTTATTTACTTTTTGCACGTGGATTAAGGAGTATTATTATTATAGGTAAAGTGGGTAGTTGTATTAGAGGGAAGTGGTGGGTCATATTGGGTACTTTTTTTACTAAATAAAGGAAATTGATACCTTTGAAGCGGACGCCAGGAATAGTGAAATGGATACCTTAGAAGCAGACGGAGGGAGTAGGTAAGTTCAAACCCCCAACCCCACTCTGTCTCTCAGCCCTTTTTGTCTTACCTTGTAGCCTGAAAATGCCTGACACTAACAGAGTATGGGTAAATCAGTAAAGTTAGCTCTAAAATGGTCATTCTTGCTCATCTTTAGTCAAACCGGGCATATTTGGTCATATGATAATTGGTTTGGGCAACAGATCACATTTATCCAATTTTAAAGATCAGTGAGTCAACAAACATAGAACTTGTGGTACCATTCATTACAGAAGAAATCAGGAGGGATGTGACTGCCCAGACAGCTTTAATTTACTTCTGAGATAAAACTGATGAGGACTTCTGTATTTTATAAGCATGAAAAAGGTGTAATGATATTATACAAGGCTCTTGATTTTTATGTGCATGGTCACGATAATACGTTATTGTTTTTCATATTATTATGATATTACACAAATTATGATGTATTAGAAAGGTGATTTTAGGGGATGAAGTGGGACTATGGTTCATTAATTTATCTCACTCACTTTTGTTGTGCATTTGATTTTGATAATTCTTGCTAATACTTGCTATTATTTAAGGATATTCATCTATCGTATCTTTGTATAAAACATTATAAGTCCATGTCCAGGCATTGGTTAAATTTAGTTTTGTAGGTTGTTATATCTGGTTGTGAAAAAACTACCCAATTGCCAGAATACATCTTAGAGGCAGAAACTGAAGCTGATGTTAGGAGTATCTGCACCCAACCTAGAAGAATATATGTTGTACAGAGAGTTGTGGTGAGAAAATTGGAGAATCTGTAAGTCTCTTACGTTTTTTTAATTAAACTTGAAATGATACTCGATGATTGAATCTCACGAGTGCTGCTTTTTGAAGGTACGAAGGCTGTTGTTAATTTGATGATTTGTGTTACTCTAGAATTCTCTTTACTCATATTCCCATCTTTATTTCATGCCAGACTTCCTTATAATTGGAATCGAAATTGATTTTGATTAAGGGCGACGTTATTGCCACCTGAAAGATGACTAAGAGCACCCAAATTTCTAAAAGAATTATAGTAAAAATACTATTATATCCCCACTCCTAAATACTATTCATAAATTTATTACTAATCTCACCCAATCAATTTGCTAATCCCACCCTAAATACATCTCAATACACACAATACACCACAAAACACACCCAAGATAAGAAAGTTGAGGAAAAAAAAAGAAGACATGCAGACAACCGAAAAAGAAAGGGAAAAGAAGAACACCACATGATTCTTTAGTTGACCTTTATGCAGATCTTATTTGTCGGATTCTGTAAAAAAAAGAAAGTAATATATTTTCTTAATGCTCTGATGATCAAGAACACAAAACTTGGTATTAATTATATTAAACCCAGCAAATTCTTAAATACTTCACAATAATTATATATAATCTACGATGAAAAATAATTAATTTGGATCTATTACTTAAAATTTCTGGACATTTTGTTTATTCATGAATGGATAAAAATCCCATATGATCCAACAATGCCCATCTTTTTAATAGTTAAAAGCAAGCATCCTCTTTCTTTTTCCTGTGTCTTTCCCTTCTTTTCCAGTTTGAATGCGTTGTTTTTTTTTTTTTCCTTCAATTTTCTGTTTTTGTTTTTTCTTAAATTTTCTTGTATGTGTTAGTTTTTGATTTGTTGAGATACATGTGGGATAAGTTAAGTAAATTAGTTGGTGGAATTTGTAAATTATAAGGATATGTATAGTAAATTTAGAGGTGAGGACATAATAGTATTTTCAGTATAATATTTTAAGAATTCAGGTGCTCTTAACAACCTTTCGGGTGGCAATAGCGCCGCTCTTTGATTAATTGGCTCTTTGATTAATTGGAATTTAAATTGATTTTGATGAGTGCAACGCTAAATGCTCATCTTTTTTCTTCCTATCTTGGTGGTGCTCCAACAATCCAAACTCCTGTTAGGATTATTTTCTTGAACTTGATAGCATAATACTTGTACTATATGCCACCCACAATGATTTGTTAATTTCCATGCAACTGGCAAGGCAGTTTTGCTTTATCTTAGGTGAAAGAACTTTTTGATATTCGAGAAATCTAACATCAGGCCATCCTTTTTTCTTTATCCGATTCAGTATGTAATTCAGTAATTCTATTTTGATCATATTATAATATTATTAGGGATGTACATTCATACCCTGTTCGGAGCCACTTTCTGGAAAATAAAATATTTTAGAAATGACTGCATACAGGTTGACTCCATATAATCAAAATTGAAAATTATGGAAAAATCAGAAGCAGGTACTTAGGAAAAGGAAGACTCAGATAGCTTCAGCTGTCGAGGTATATTTCCCCAGACTACATAAATTTGTTTCTATACTTTGTCTTTGAAATTTGAAACAAATAAATTCTGTGGAAGAGCAGAGCAGCTTCAAGCTCATCCGTTCCAAGCAGAGTTCTGTTGCTTGCATGCCACGGTTCCTGTCCAATGCAGACCAGATTGCTCCATGTATAAAGCCTTTTTAGATAATGATGTTAAATATGTCCAACCACCATCATTCATAATTCTTCAAGTACTTAATTTTGAGTGGTAAAAGTAAAATATTTTTTAGTTAAATAATAAATCCAGTCCAATTATTTCATACCAAAAACCAGAGAAGAACACTAAAAAAATCTCTAACAAATCAATAACAGAAAAAAGCCTCAAGTCTTTATGATTTATACCCATAAATCCATCTAAATTGATCCTATATGAGTATCTTTTTGTTCTTTTCTAACCAAATGGGACAATGACTCAATCAAACCTTGCCCCTTTTTCCAAAACAATCCTAAATCCAAATCAAAGAGATCTGAACATTACCTAGGAAACTCCCAATGTAGCCCCCAAGCTCAAGTAAGACTTTTGGACCACAAGTGTGTCTGAAGACATGTTACTGAGACTCTAGTGAAAGAATTGAACCTCAGTGGGCAATAGGACCTTCCAAATAACATTAGAAAATGAAAATCGAGGAAATGCAGTTCGTGAGAAGAAAAAATCGCAAACCCGAAGAATACAGATCCCTCATTTTTTCAGCCATCCATCTAAGTTGCATCTTTTAATAAACTCAATAAGAACACAGCTAAAACATTTCAGAATCCTTCAATATATGATGAAATTGAGTGTGTCATGACAGAGAAGGAGAACTTTTGATCAGAACTACTATAAAGGAAGCAACAGGTCTGCTGATGGAGAGAGGAAACATAGTATAATAGATGTATAGCTCTAGCAAAGGAGCACCCCTTACATTAAGTGAAAGTAAGCTGGATAGACTCGTGTAATAAATTCCACTCCAAAAAGTTGATCTACTGCTAGATTGCAACACAATAGTGTTCCTGTAACTTTCTTTTGAGGCAGACCTGATGCCAAATAAAATAAAAATATACTTAACAGGAAATGAACAACATGGGAAGAATCCCTCTTCCCTACAAATCTTTATTAAAAATCACCATTTCACAAGACTCGATGAATTCCCTACACTCTATCTTCTAAACCTTTCTAATATATTCTGCCCACTCACTGGACCAGATGAAATAGTGAGCTTCTTCCTAATTCTCCCAAATTAGAACAACTCCTAGTTGTAAAGACCAACCAATGACTCGCTAGAACAAAATCAACAAAAGAATCAATCTTCTAATCTAATACTGATGCTTCTTCACATCTATAGCAGAAAAGTCTCCATTGGATATCTTTTGATCACAACTTCACTCTGATTAAAATATAAACTTAAATGCGTAGAGATTATAAGCATAAGCTCACAAAATAATAGAAGAAACAAGCTATCACCACTTCTCCACTTATAGAAATAAAAATAAAAAAGAGATACGTTGATACTTGATTCATGAGTAAGAAAATACAGATTCCTTTTTCCAGCTGAATTCACACATGGCATATATAAATAGGACATAGAGTTCTGAGATTGAAAAACAATTAAAACATCACAGTAATCAAACTCAAATGTAGCAAATGACACAATCAAATGAGTTTGAAGACATAATTTGTTGACCTAAATAGTTTCCATCAAGAAGCTAGGCAACCAAATTCCACCATCACATATTGCAAACTTCATACACAAGTCAAGCAACCATTTAAGTAGAGAAGATGTACCAATCTGCCATAGAAGTTTCAAGCTAGTCGTCTTCATGGCGATGGCTCCTACTCTTCTTCTCTGACCTTTTCTTGTCTCTTCCCACTCGCGAATCATCTGAGCCCCTGACATCCCTCCGCCTACGGTGCTCCTTCTTCGAATCATCAGATGAATCATGGTGGCTTCTCCTCCTCCTCTTCTCCTTCCTACTCTTCCTCCTCCTCCTCTTGCGTTCTTCCTCCTCTGATGAATCACCATCCCTTCTCCTCCTTTTATCCCTTCTCCTTTTCTTGGCTGAATCCTCATCCTCAGAATCACTGCTCCCTCTCTTCGAGCTTCTCCTCTTCTTCGACCTACCCCTCTTTCTCCTCTCCGACCCATCATGATCCGACTCATCGTCATCACTCCTCTTCCTACTCCTGCTGCTTCTTGACCTCCCAGACTTCCCACCACTAAATCTCTTCCCATCTTTCCTTGCTATGGCATGCTCTATCTCCGAATCATAATCGGAATCAGAAATCTCACTCTCCTCCTCCTCATCCACTTCACTACTCTCCTCTATCTTCCCGGGCACCTTCACTCTTTGCCCTTTCAACTTCTCCAATCCAGACAAAACCGCAGCTTGGAAGGCCTCAGAGTCCTTACCCTTATCATCATCGTTCTTGGCACTCAAAAAGTTCCTACACTGAAACGTCAAATGCCCAACCCTCCCACACCTCTTGCACGACCCGCGTGCCTCATCAGCATTAGACCCCGTAACACGAGCAAGGGCAAGCAATCCCTGAAAACTTGCATACGCATTCTCCGAATCAGGTTCAGCAACAGAGCTCTTCTGTGCAGAATTAGCATTCTTCTCCTCTTTGGTCGGCGCGTAGGGATCGTACCCAATCGCACTCTGCCATATGCCATGAGTCTGCAGGGCGGCGCTGCTGTGCACCCGGTTGTTCGCTGGCATGCGCACCCTTCCCGCGGTGGCCGGCATGATTGCAGAAAAGTCGCACAAACACCTAGGAGACGCGGAAAATCGAAAATTTATACCTTCGTACGACGGAAATTAGGGAATTTAACGAATTGGTATTCTAATTGACGGTTGAATCACCAAATACAAACCCTGATTTCAAACAAAACAAGGTTCCGATTCACTCCTGACGATCGAGATACAGAACGAGTTTCTATCAGCCCGATTTCCCCAGTTCTTGTGAAATGGTGTGGTTTCAGAGATCCCCAATTTTGGCCATCAGTTTAAATAATCGAATTTTATCAAAAAAGCTATTGAACAAGAAATTCAATCGGAAGTTTACAGACACACGGCAAAACTGGAATGGTAAGGGGTCATTGGGCCAGCCTAATTAAAGAGGTAAATTTTAAAACCCACAATAAGCCCATATCAATGGGAGAAGCCCAGCCCGTATCTTGAGCCCAAAACTCATTTGCTTTTAAAAACTGAGGTCCAACTCTACAAACGTCAGAAATAGAGGACGGTCATTGATGTGAGGGTGTAAATTTAGGGTACGCATGAAGACTTCGTAATTATGTTGAAACATACCGTAAACCACCCAACCAATCAACCTAATTTCTGTTAATGTAAGATGTTTCTGTACTAACTAGGATGGGACGTCCAGAGAGAGAAGTAATTAATATGTGTGGGTTCCATATGCTAAAAAATGAAATATAGCCATTAGGATGGGACGGAGGGATTATATATTTTTTAATAATTATATATTTTTTAACACTTAATTTTTCATTAAAAAAACTAACAATTAAATTGTATACATTTTTGTTCATAATTGTATATGTTTTTTGCTCATATTTGTATACGTTTTTTAAAATGGGTGCACCCGGGTGCACAGTATAATTAGCCAACTAAATATAATACTCTTATATTTTTATTTAAAATATTATATAAATATTAAATACTCTAAACAAGAAATTATGATTATATTTAATTTAATTCATTTTAAATAAAAATATATATTTATATTTATAGGTTAATATTTATTGACAATGAAAAACGAAATATAGTTGAACAATGATAGATTAACTTTTCAAAAGATAAATTAACGTTTCAAAAGATAGATTAACATTTCAAAAAGTTTGTAAAATATTAACAAAATTTAAATAATTTATTAAGATAATGCATAATACAAAAAAATAAATGAGTACAATTATTAGGACTATGCATAATACGAGTAAATAAATAACTATTAATTGTTACCAAAGCATTGCCAAATATGTTGAACTAAATCAGCACGAAGTTGGTGATGGGCATGATTATCACGCAGCTAGGAATTTCTTCGAAGATATTCTTGGAACTCTCGATTCGAGCCTTGATGAGAGTGAAAATAAGCGTGTTTTAATATCCAATTTAACACCTTTTTGATTGATATTCTTGTCATATATTAGCACAATGGTCTTATATTCATTATATGTGAGAAAAAGGTGCACTTGAGGTGTTTTGTTGTGTTTTAGGTGGAAAAAGGATGAAAAGAGCCAAGTTTGAGAAAAGGTGCAATTTGTGCAAGAATGCTGATAAACGCACGTCGAACTTGTGTAATTATTCTGTATTGATGTGGAGCTCTGAACGGGAAGTGTGATATATGGTTGGAAAGCCACTGAAGAGAGGGTCGTTTTGGCGTAAAGAACATCCCATTCGGAGTCCGAACGAGGAAGTTATGAGCAAAGTGGTGACGCCGCGCGAGCTGTGCGAACAGAATTGCAGTGCTACTTTCCATGGCCTGTTACATATTCAATTCTTGGAGTTTTTGTGATTTCTTTATATGGATAGAAAGACAAGGAAGAGAGGATCGCGTGAGCGCAAAAATCACTCAATTCGGAGGTCGGATGTGAAAGTTATACGCGAAACGGAGAGACTGCGCAAATTCAGTAGCAGGGTTCGACCTGGGGTTCGACCTGTGGCTAGGGGTTCGACCTGTTTGACGAGGTCGAACCTACGTGCGGGAACTTACGTATTTTTGAGGCCAAAACGCGTGGGATCACTTGAAAAGCCCATTCCAAGACCTAGAGACGTGATTATAAGTATAAAAGGAGGCTCATGCAGTCAAGAAAAACGTCACCAATCACCGAGGAGAGGCCACAACCATACAACACCCCACAAGGGGGGGTCACCCCCCATCCATCATCCACTTCCTTTCCTCCATCCATCCATCACTTTGAAGATTTGTTTGTGGAATCAAGAGGAGAACCAAGAGGAGGATTCAAGATGGAGAAGGGCATGAAGACGCCATATCAAGGGTTTATTCGTTTCCTAATTTATCTTGTATTTTCCGGACATCCGGGTAAGATCTATCCAACACCCATTATTGTTCTTCGAAACATCATGGGCTAGAGCCTTTTTGGTAGATTTAGGAGTTTGAAGGTTTTATCTAGTTAATTGAACTTCCATGTATACACTCCGTACAACACTACTCGTGGTTTATTTTATATATGATTGTGCTTTCTTAATCCATATTCACGGTTATTTTGTGCATCTTCAATTGGTATATAGAGTCTGAATATATATCTTGATTGTAGATTGAGTGCGTTCACCGCTGAACAGGATTCCATGTTATGATTCTAAGTGAGGGGACTTCGAAGCTTCATTAGAATTATCATATATGAATACTTATTAATTGAATTGAATTCGGGTTAATAAGTAGGATAAAGAGGATAATTTCATAGTACCTATAAAGGGAGATCATATCGGGTTAGAGTACCAATCCTAGGGGGAAATAATTGATACTGATAGTACCTAGAAAGGGGGGTGAAATTATATCTCTTGCTCCGAGGTTATTCACACGTGTTACACGCATGTTTACTTGTGTCTATAGAGTAGATATGCATGGTTTAGTGATGCGTCCATATTCCACAAGGCAGAGTCGGACATTGACACATGGAAGGGAAGTTAATGAGTAAAACTGGATTATCCTAGAGCTACCTATTCTCCTACTTGATCCACCTACGTATTCTTCGAGTGATAGTTTATTTTATTTGTTATTTTAATTATTTGTTTATTAGTTTAATAATTCTAAACCTCAACGTTATTGCCATAATCGTCTTAATTAATTTAGATAATAATTAAATTGATAATACGCCGTCTCTTGGGTTCGATATTCACTTGGTCACCTTTCGAAACTACAATTGATATCCTTCATACTTGGGGATTAATTGTGTGTTGAGAAAACGCTCATCAAGTTCTTGGCGCCGTTGCCGTGGACGGCTGTTATTATTGATTTTATTATTTCTAGTTTGATTAAGATATTTTTTTCCTTTATTTGTGATTATTTATTTTCTATCTAACCTTGAATTTTTCTGAGGTACTTGTGCACTAGGAAAAGGAAAGGAAGGAAAAGAAAGAATAACACACTGAGCTAAACATGGCCGGAGCAAGGCAGAATTCGGATAATATTGCCATACGTGAAATTTTCACGAACTATGGAATTGGTAACATGGGGTTGATAGGAGCAAGGGGGGAAGATGATGATTTTGAGATACATCCCGCTCTTATTAACATGGTAGAGAAGAATCCCTTTTCTGGAGGTTGTTTTGAAGATCCATATCAGCATCTCCGAAGATTTCTTGGTTATGCAAACACTCAAAAGGGCAGTGGAGCGAATGATAATGCTAGGCGGATCGTCTTATTCAAGTTCTCTTTGATTGATAAGGCGGAAGCTTGGTATGAGACTCTTGATGCCACAGATTGCAATACATGGGACCAACTGCAGCAGAAGTTCTTGGAGAGATACATGCCACCCTCAAGGATCTTAAGAATGAAGCAAGAGATCACTCGATTTGTTATGAATCGGGGTGAGAAATTTTATGAGGCTTGGGACAGATTTAAAGATATGCTCAGGAGGTGCCCACAACATGGAATGTCTTAGGCTGAATACATAAGTATCTTCTACTATGGATTGGATTGTGAGTCGCGTATTTTTATTGATGCATCATCAGGAGGAGCGCTGTTATCAAAGACAGCACTTGAAGCGGAAAAGTTGTATGAAGACATCTCTATGAATTCACGTGACTGGCCTACGGAGAGAGATAGAGGATCATATGTACTTGGCGAGGTAGCGCAGGTTGAACATCAAGTGGTGAGGCCGAATAGGGATGATGAGATCGTCTCTAGTCTAGCTAACATCAACAAGCTACTAGAGTTCCAGCAGAGGCAGATCACAGAGTTGACACAAAGGGGGCCTAATATGAAGCAGCAAGAAGTGAAGAGTGTTGAAGATACCTTCCATCGATACGTGGCTGAGAACGATGCAAGGATTGATCGTCTTGAGGATACCATGAATGTTGATCATGCAGATTTATCTAAGCAGATGAAGGAGCTTACTTTGATTATGGGGCAGATGACCGCAAACGTGAATCAATTGGCACAAAAATTGGAAGATAAAGCCATTACGTTAAGGTCTGGAACGCAGTATGAAGGAACGACAAGGCCGAAATCAAATTTGGACATGACTGAGCATCGGTTCGACCAACACCCAGAGGGTTCGACCTGGCGTACAGGTCGAACCATGGTCGAACCTCACCATTCAGAGCACTCTGTTTTTCAAAATCATCGGTTCGACCAACACCAAGAGGGTTCGACCTGGCATACAGGTCGAACCATGGTCGAACCTCATCATTCAGAGCACTCTGTTTTGTCGCAGCAACAGTTCGACCATGACCGTAATGGTTCGACCTCTCAAACAGGTCGAACCCAGGTCGAACCGGAGGATAGAAACTTTACAGTGAGGCGGTTCGACCTAGGGGGCAGTGGTTCGACCTCCAACACTGGTCGAACCCTAGTCAAACCTCAAGAGCAGAAAGAGAGCAGTCTTCCAGGAGATAGGTTCGACCATTACGTACCTGGTTCGACCTCTTAAACAGGTCGAACCCAGGTCGAACCTCAAATTCAAAAAATAAGCCGTTGTCCAGAAGGTAGGTTCGACCAGTACCCTGATTCGACCTGTTCCACAGGTCGAACCCTGGTCGAACCCATCCAGAAGTTGCCCGTTACTGTGCCGAATGCTCCGCATGATGTTGATGCTACTCCCATGCCATCTCAAGAGCAGAATACTGAGCTTACAATGGAGAAGAAGTGGGAAAGAGTAAAGAGATTGAGAGCCGAGAAGGATAAAGCAAATGAGGCTGAACGTGATGAATGGGGAAGACCAAAGACCAAGATACCTCCTCCGTTTCCTTCGAGATTGGCCGAGAAAGGATTAGAAGAAAAGTTCAAGAGGTTTCACGATGTCATGAGCAAAGTAAGCTTGAACATTCCTTTCTCAGAAGCAATCATGGAGATGCCATACTATGCCCGATTCCTCAAGAATATTATATCAAATAAGAGAAGCTTGAACGGAGTGGAGACGGTGAACCTATCAGAGAATTGTAGCTCGATCCTTCAAAGGAAGCTGCCTGCAAAGTTAAAGGTTCCGGGAAGCTTCACCATTCTTTGTGACATTGGAAAAGGGTCGGCACATAAAGCCTTGTGTGATTTGGGGGCAAGCGTTAACTTGATGCCTTTGTCCATATTTAAAAGGCTTGGTTTGGGGGAGTTAACTCCCACGAATATTGCTCTTCAATTGGCGGATAGATCCATGACTTGTCCGAAGGGTTTAATTGAAGATGTTTTAGTGAGAGTGGATAAGTTAGTTTTTCCCGTGGATTTTCTTGTACTTGAGATGGAAGATGATAAGGGTGACATTCCCCTTATTTTGGGACGACCATTCCTTGCCACAGTTGGAGCTATGATAGATGTTAAGGAAGGAAAGCTTAGACTGCGAATGGATAATGAAGATGTGGTTTTCTCTCTTGATCATGCAATGAAGATGCCCATGGAGACTCAATCGTGCAAGAGCATTGATATGGTTTCTAACTTGTTTAATCTTGATTTTTCTAAGACAGGTGATTCTGAATTTAAGTGGAAGGTTGACAAGGAGGAGTCTAGACAGCTATGGGAGGAAGGAAATTTCAATGATCATATACTTGTGACCAAGAAAGGTGAGGTGTTGAGTGTAGACAAGAAGAGGGAAAGAAAGTACTTGAAGGTGAGGATGCGACAAGACCGTCCTGTGATCCAGTAGTACAAAGCGGTAATCCGTCGTGACTCTACGACGTTAAACATGAGCGCCTGTTGGGGGCTTGCCCTTCTATTTTATTGCTTTATTTCTTTCGTGTGAGTAAGAAATTTTTATATTTAAGGTGCTTACTAATCGGCAATTACATCTCTTTTCAAACTTAGTTTCGACTTACGTTTTTACTAAGTTTGGGGGGGTGTGATGTACTTACGTCATTGAAGCACCAAGAGTATAATATTTTCTTTGTGATGTTTGCTAGGGGAATTGATTTTTTGCGGTATGTTGAAACTTTAATCGGTTTTTTATGTGTCGATTTTTTGCAATTTGCCTAGTGTTCAGTGGAGTTTCTAGTGTGTGGAGTCGATTACATAGTCAATTAATTCTTTCTTATAGTTCTCTTATATTATTATTGATGAATCTTGTGATGATGAGTGTGCTTGAGCTTTGATGATAGAAAAAGATAAAAGAGTGGCAAGACATTGAGGCTTTGATTCGAGGAGCTCGTGCATACGTTGAAGGAAAATCAGCTGCCCTCGTTCCCTTTTTCTAATTTTTATATGTGCTTTTAATTCATGGAGTGAAGGGTTGAGTTTTTGGTGGTGATCCATGTGAGCTTATATTGTTTATATTGTGCCTAAAATTCATATGCTCTTGAAATTGATGAAGGAAGTGTACTTGAGTTATATTGTGATATGAAGTTCTATGTGTACTTGTGGGATATTGCTTACCATGAAAAGTGCTCTATTACTTGTTAAAAACTCATGTGAGAATTTGAGCCTTATGATCATGTACATAATCACATGATATATTTCTTTCTGGTGAGTATCGTTCTTGTGCGTGTATTCTAGAACTTGCATTGAGTCTCCATGAATATTCAAGATTAGTCTAGCGGATTATGGAAATGATATTAGGCCATCTTTGATATTTAACCCATATTTTCCCATATACTTTACCTGAATTCATTAAATCCCTAGTCAGCCCGTTTGAGCCTTGTTAAATCCATTCTTTTGATAGCCAATAAAGCTTAATTGAAGAGAGTGGTGATTTGAGGGTTGATAAGGATGATGAAAGAAAAATCTTAAGGATCAAGAAGAAAATTCGTGGAGTAGTGCTTAAATCTAGTACTCCATGGAATCAAACACCCTAGGGTAGTGCTTAAATCTAGTACCCTATGGAGAATGTGAGAGGTAGTGCCCGAAACTGGTACCTTGAAAGAAAATTAAAAAAAGAGAAAAAGAGGGTGAAGAAAAGGAGAATGATGGAGTTGAAGAGCTAGGAAAAGTTGAAAGAAAATATGTTGTGCTTGAAGGAGAAAGATGGAAGAGTATTGTGCTTAATTGAAGTGATGAGGAAGAATGAAAGATCGAGAGAGACTGCAGCTTGATTGATCCGAGTTTTGAGTCACTTATCCATATATTTCCCACCTATTCCAAAGAGCCTACATTACAACCTAATGAAAGACCTTTTTGATCCATGATTTACTAGCTACAAGTAAAAGGAGAGTTGAGACAATAGGCAAGCTTATGGTTACGCATGCACTTGAATTGAATTTGAGCATAAACACCTTAGCCCATAAGTGTACATCTTTTACACTTGAGTGCGAGTGATATATACTTTCCGTGAGAACATGTCAATGGAGCATTTGAATTGGTGGTGATTGTCTTAACTTGTATGCTTTGAATTGATTATTACATGTAATGAGAGTTGCATGACCTAAGTTGATGACGATTATATTTTGAATGGGTATTGGTCATAGTCCTTGTTTCCCTGCTAATTTTCGTACTCTCTCTCTCTCTTTATTTTTATTTTGTTGCCTCGGGACGAGCAACGGGTAAGTTTGGGGGTTTGATGAGAGTGAAAATAAGCGTGTTTTAATATCCAATTTAACACCTTTTTGATTGATATTCTTGTCATATATTAGCACAATGGTCTTATATTCATTATATGTGAGAAAAAGGTGCACTTGAGGTGTTTTGTTGTGTTTTAGGTGGAAAAAGGATGAAAAGAGCCAAGTTTGAGAAAAGGTGCAATTTGTGCAAGAATGCTGATAAACGCACGTCGAACTTGTGTAATTATTCTGTATTGATGTGGAGCTCTGAACGGGAAGTGTGATACATGGTTGGAAAGCCACTGAAGAGAGGGTCGTTTTGGCGTAAAGAACATCCCATTCGGAGTCCGAACGAGGAAGTTATGAGCAAAGTGGTGACGCCGCGCGAGCTGTGCGAACAGAATTGCAGTGCTACTTTCCATGGCCTGTTACATATTCAATTCTTGGAGTTTTTGTGATTTCTTTATATGGATAGAAATCCAAGGAAGAGAGGATCGCGTGAGCGCAAAAATCACTCAATTCGGAGGTCGGATGTGAAAGTTATACGCGAAACGGAGAGACTGCGCAAATTCAGTAGCAGGGTTCGACCTGGGGTTCGACCTGTGGCTAGGGGTTCGACCTGTTTGACGAGGTCGAACCTACGTGTGGGAACTTACGTATTTTTGAGGCCAAAACGCGTGGGATCACTTGAAAAGCCCATTCCAATACCTAGAGACGTGATTACAAGTATAAAAGGAGGCTCATGCAATCAAGAAAAACGTCACCAATCACCGAGGAGAGGCCACAACCATACAACACCCCACAAGGGGGGATCACCCCCATCCATCATCCACTTCCTTTCCTCCATCCATCCATCACTTTGAAGATTCGTTTGTGGAATCAAGAGGAGAACCAAGAGGAGGATTCAAGATGGAGAAGGGCATGAAGACGCCATCTCAAGGGTTTATTCGTTTCCTAATTTATCTTGTATTTTCCGGACATCCGGGTAAGATCTATCCAACACCCATTATTGTTCTTCGAAACATCATGGGCTAGAGCCTTTTTGGTAGATTTAGGAGTTTGAAGGTTTTATCTAGTTAATTGAACTTCCATGTATACACTCCGTACAACACTACTCGTGGTTTATTTTATATATGATTGTGTTTTCTTAATCCATATTCACGGTCGTTTTGTGCATCTTCAATTGGTATATAGAGTCTGAATATATATCTTGATTGTAGATTGAGTGCGTTCACCGCTGAACAGGATTCCATGTTATGATTCTAAGTGAGGGGACTCCGAAGCTTCATTAGAATTATCATTATGAATACTTATTAATTGAATTGAATTCGGGTTAATAAGTAGGATAAAGAGGATAATTTCGTAGTACCTATAAAGGGAGATAATATCGGGTTAGAGTACCAATCCTAGGGGGAAATAATTGATACTGATAGTACCTAGAAATGGGGGTGAAATTATATCTCTTGCTCCGAGGTTATTCACACGTGTTACACGCATGTTTACTTGTGTCTATAGAGTAGATATGCATGGTTTAGTGATGCGTCCATATTCCACAAGGCAGAGTCGGACATTGACACATGGAAGGGAAGTTAATGAGTAAAACTGGATTATCCTAGAGCTACCTATTCTCCTACTTGATCCACCTACGTATTCTTCGAGTGATAGTTTATTTTATTTGTTATTTTAATTATTTGTTTATTAGTTTAATAATTCTAAACCTCAACGTTATTGCCATAATCGTCTTAATTAATTTAGATAATAATTAAATTGATAATACGCCGTCCCTTGGGTTCGATATTCACTTGGTCACCTTTCGAAACTACAATTGATATCCTTCATACTTGGGGATTAATTGTGTGTTGAGAAAACGCTCATCAAGCCTTGAATAGGTTGTGCAGGATCATTACCTTTGTCATTTGACCAATTTGTGACCATGTCTCCTTCATATTCGACAATCATGTTGTGTAAAATAATGTAAGTTAACATTATGAGTTTCAATTTCTTTCTATACCAAAAACGAGCTGGTCCTCTCACGATTGCCCATCGAGCACAATCGTAGGTAAGCCATGGCCTCTTATAAATTGACCTTTCCATGCAATAGGACAATTCTTCCACTCCCAATGCATACAATCAAGACTTCCCAACATACAAGGGAACCCATGTTTCTGCTTGTGCATTTGATAAAGAAGTTAAATGTCGTTATACGTCGGTCTTCTCAAGTATTGACAACCAAATATTTCAACCACGTTTTTGCAAAATTAAAAAAGGCAATTCATTGCAGTTGATTCTCCCATACGAAGATACTCATCAAGATAGTCGGCGCAGACTCTATAAGTTAATTGGCGAATAGCTACGGTAAATTTTTGTAGTGGTGACAAATCTTGTCTCTTTGCAGCATCGACCCTCTGTTGAAAATAAAGAGATCGACTCTCGAGTACTTCTACTATTTGAATGAACAACTCTTTTCGCATTCGAAATTGTCTTCTAAATAAGTTATCCGGATACACAGGATCTGTGGAAAAAAAATCATGCACAAGTCTGTCATGTCCGGATTTACGATTTCGTTCTATGAACCTTCTTTGTCGTGGTATGTAGATTTGTTGTTGATATAGCAAATTCACCTTGCAACGGCTAGTTTTACAACGGCTATATTCCAACGGTTATATTGCAACGGCTATATTACAACGACTAGTTTTACAACGGCTATATTTCAAAGTCTAGTTTTTAATGGTCAACTATGAAAAAAAACTTATATAATAAAATATTATATTAATAATACAAACAAATAATATTTTAAAATATAAGATTACATTAAACTAGTGAAAGTTACAAACATTAAGGAAAAAAACATTAAGAACATTGTACAAATAAGTAATAAACAAATACAATGATTAGCTACTTCTACTTATTTTAAGAGTTCCATTTTTCCATGATCTTCGTACATAGTTGCTTGTGTAAGATGAGACGATCTCTAGACATTCTTTATGTATCTGCATTAATAGTTTTCCACTCTTTCATCATGATGTCGCGCTCCTTTAACTCAATTTCTTTTTTCTTCACTTCTGTATATTCGGAAAACTTCTCGAGCACATTTGAGAATTTCATGGACATATCATCAAATCTTTCCAAGTTTTCACCTGATTTAGTTTTTTCTTTTCCTTTATCTTTTCACTTTGCTACTTTTTGTCCAATTGGACGAGGTTCATCATCATTTAGATTAATATTCAGATGAAAATTTATATCCGATGATGTATTGCTTGCATCCGACTCCGACGTCCTCGCTTTCTTTGATGTCCCATGGTAATCACTATTTTGTGGACAATACATTGGACGATCCTTCACTATTTTTCAGACATGCTCGAGATTAAATGCAACACCATTATTTTCATCTGCATATTTAGCATAAGCCATTAATAATATATCTGCATCACTATGACCACTTCTATATACCTCGTATACACTGTTGTAGCAAACATTGAATTTATTCACCTTTTGATTAATTGTTGTATACCAGTGTGATTTCATCACGCTTGCATTTATTTTGATTAAGCTTGCGGGATGATTATCGTTGTAGTAAACTGAAAACCGCTCCCAAAATGCACACCCTTTTTTATCGTTGCCGATTTTTGGGTCATCACTGATAGTGATAAAAGAATAAACGACTATTTTTTCTTCTTCTTTGCTCCATCGCGACCCTTTTTTACTACTATCACATCCTTCATCATGCTCTTCGATCTCTACTTGAGTTGAATTATTATAAAATTGTGTTTCTGGAGTGAAGGATGGAAATTGAGTGGATTGATTGAATAAGAAATTTTAAAAATTTTGTGGAACTTGTGAACTTGGAGAAGAAAAGAATTCATCGGATATATTTTGGGAATCCAAAATTTTTTTAAAAAATCCACTATTATTTTTATCCATGTGAGAGGACAATAAATCAAGAAGAATATAATAAGAAAAATGATAGAGTAGAAATTTTATATGATGGAAGAAATAGAATTTTGTGGTAAGTAATTAAAATAAATTTCTACATATTTATAAAAAGATTTCAAAAAAATTTAACGTTGCCAACGGTTATATTACCTTTTTATTCTGATAAAATTGTTTGATACATTCAACGGTTACAAATATTATTTACATAATGTTAAAAAAAAGAAGAGATGTGTTCCAACGGATAGACATATATATAGTATTTGGTTAAATTGTTGAATTGTAGTATTAAAATTAAATTAAATAAGGCCCCTCCACTGTTTATACTTTTTTTAAAATTGATAATTTATGGTTGGCCTGATGAGAGTGTAAATTCACATATTTTAGGCTCTGATTTACTTGGAAATGGAGTACGATTTAGTCTTTTATTGAGACGAATCGGTACATTTATGAGAAAGTCACGAATCAGAGGGTACAAGGGCTATTTGAGCATATTTGTATAGGAAAACAGGTGAAAAAGGCTCAGAATTGGAAGACACGATTTTGGAGGCGAGATTAGAGTATTGTTCGACAAAGATAGCCTGTTCGACCAACATCAGTGTGGTCGAATAAAGGGTGACAAGTCGAGTAGATCGCCGAAACCCGTCCAGAGAAGTAGCTCGACTTGAAGGTGTTGCTCGACCAATATCGGCTTGGTCGAGCAAATGAGAAAAAGACGAGCAAAGTGGACGAAACTTACAGTGAGCTCGTTCGACTTGAAGGGCTTGCTCGACCAAACATCAATGTGGTCGAGCAAGAGCAGTTTGGTCGAACAGAATGCCAAAATCATCCAGAGAGCTTGCTCGACCAGTAGCTCATTGTTCGACCAGTATGCCTTGGTCAAACAGCGTGTCGTTGATGCTATTTATGGTAATTCCAGATGTCTTTTACCAAATTTGATGTGTGCTTCAAGCAAAGGCCCATCCTAAGCCTATAAGGAGGTCATATGAGTATAAAAGAAGAGCTCTCACAGGAGAAAAAGACACACACACAACACAAGACAATACACATCTTCCTTCATCCACCAAAACCCTACCATCATCCGAAGGGGTTGTGAGAGAGGTTCGTCTGGCGAGTCAAGTAAGATCATACCAACTAGCCATGATTGTTCATAGATCAATCATGGGCTAGAACCACCTTGGTAGTTCTAGGGTTATGAAAGTTTTATGAGTTAATCGAATTTCCATGTGTAAACTCCGTACAACACTACTTGTGGTTTATTTTATATAAGATTGTGCTTTTTTAATTCATACTCACGGTCGTTTTGTGCATCATTAACTATTATGTAGAGTCTGAATACATCTCTTAGTTATTGATTGAGTGCGTTCACCGCTGAGCAGAATCATATGTTATAATTCTAAGTGAAGGGATTCCGAAGTCTTATTAGAACTATCTTATATAGATACTTGTTAATTGAATCATATTCAAGTTAATAAGTAGGATAAAGAGTATTACTTTATAGTACCTAAAAAGGGAGATCAAATCGGGTTAGAGTACTAAATGCATGGGAAATAATTGATTATGATAATACCTAGAAAGGGGGTGAAGTATACGTCTTGCTCCAAGGATATTCACACGTGTCATACGCTTGCTTACTTGTGTCTATAGAGTACGCTTGCATGGTTTAGTAATGCGTCCATAAACTATAAGGCAGAGTCGGACATCAATACATGGAAAGGAAATTAACAAATAAAACTAGATTACCTGAAGAACTACTCCATTACTTACTTGATCACAACCGAATTTCTACTCTTGCTTGTTTATTTATCTTGCTATCTCAGTTATATGTTATTTAGTTTCTTAATCAAATCAAATCAGATTTACCAACGTAATCTTCATTGACTAGAATATAATTAAATTGATAATAATCCATCCATAGGGTTCGATAATCACTTGGTCGCCTATCGAGACTACAATTGATATCCTTATACTTGGGGATTATTTTTTGTGTTGAGAAAACGCTCATCAAGTTCTTGGCACCATTGTCGGGGATGGCATTAAATATCTTTTGATTATATCTAGTTTAATTAAGATTATTTTATTCTTATTTTCAATTTCTAACACTTATTCTTCTTAGGAGTATGCTCACAAGATCTAAGAAAGGTGAATTAGAGCCATATAATCCGGAGATTGGAGCATCGTCGAGGAAAAAAAAGAAGAAAAAGAGTAAGAACAAGAACATAGACCCAACTGAAGCTCTTAATTTAGGAGATGAAGTTGACGTGCTGAATTCGCAAACGATTGAAGTTGCAACTGAAGATAATTTGGAAGCAGAGGCAGTCAACATGCCAGCGAATCCTGATACACTTGCCATCCGTGAAGTCTTTAAGAACAACGGAGGGGGCAATGCTGGGTTGTTAGGAGCGAGAGGGACCGGAGCTAATTTTGATTTACACACTGCTCTTATCACCGTGATTGAAATGAGTCCCTTCTCTGGGGGAACATTCGAAGATCCTCAGCAACATCTTAATAAGTTCCTTAGGTATGCAAGTACACAAAAAGATGCAGGAGCTCATGAGGATGCGAGGAAGATCATATTGTTTAAATTCTCATTGAATGAAAAGGCGAGAGATTGGTACGATAATCTTGAGGCTACTGAATGTGATACATGGGAGAAGTTGAAAGTGAAATTCTTGGAGCAATACATGCCACCTTCCAAGGTGTTCAAGATGAAGCAAGAAATCAATCAATTTTTTATCCATGGTAATGAGAAGTTTCATGAAGCTTGGGACAGGTTCAAGGACATGCTTCATAAGTGTCCTCAACATGGGCTATCTAAGGCCCAATATATCAGTATATTCTACAATGGGTTGGACTACGACTCTCGAGTATTACTTGATGCTTCTTCTAATGGAGCATTGCTTACAAAGTCACCCATTGAGGCCGAGAAGCTTTTCGAGGATATATCGATGAACTCAAGGAATTGGCCGACTGATAGAGTAAGAGGCACTTATATCCTTAGTAAAGTAGCGCAGGTTGAGCACACTATGGTAAAGTCGGGGAGAGATGATGAGATCGTCTCTAGCTTGGCTAACATTAGTAAGCTACTAGAGTCTCAACAAAAGCAGATCACTTATTTATCTCATAGAGTACCAATGATGCAGTAGGATGGTGGCTATGAAGGAGCAAGCCAAGAGGAGATCGAGGAGGCAAACTACGCCATGGGTCAAAGTATTTAAGAAACTAGGTACCCGAATCAAGAAAATTGGAATTATTAGAGAAATTACAACAATCGTGGTCCCCCGGATAATTACCAACAACCTAGGAGGCCGGAGTTTTCATGAAGCAATCCGAACAACGCGATGTAGCCTCCTATAGGTGTTGATCAGGGAGCAAAAGTGGAAGAAGAAAAGTCGAGTTTTGAGGATACTATGAACAGGTACATGGTGAGGAATGATGCAAGAGTAAATCGTCTCGAGGCCAAGTTAGAGAAGAAGATTTATGATAACCATAAGGATTTGTCTACGCAAGTGAAAGACCTCATGTTGTTGATGGGGGAAATGGCTGAGGATTAAACATATTGACTCAATATATTGAGAAGGGAAAGTTTCCATCTCAAAGTATTGAGAATCCAAAGTCTTGCCATGCCATCACATTGAGGTCGGGAAAGCAATATGAGGGTCCGATGCTGTCTGCAAGTCAAACCGAAGGAAACAGGGAAGTTGCTCGACCAGACTATCTAGTCGAGCAGAGGTCGAATAACTTTAAAATAACAAAATTCCGATACTCTGTTTTCTGACCAACCATTCGACCAATACCATGCTGTTTGACCTGACCATCTTGGTCTAACGGAGGTCGAACAGAAGCAGTGCAACGAGAGCTCGCGATCCAGTAACTTGTTCGACTAGAACCAATCTGTTCGACCACACCACATTGGTCGAACAGAGGTCGAGCAAGATGTTCTGGACCAGAGTATGCGATTAGACAGGCTGCTCGACCAAAACCAAGTTGCTCGACCAAACCACCCTGGTCGAACAGAGATCGAGCAGAATAGTTCAGAACCCGATTCAATATCAAATGCGACACCTGTTGATAGGAACACTCCATCTACATCTCAAAAGCTAAATACCGAGCTTACAGTAGTAGAAAAGAAGTAGGAAAGAGCCAAAAGGTTGAGAGTTGAGAAGGATAAAGCGGAGAAGATTGAACGTGATGAATGGGGGATTCCCAAAACAAAAATACATCCACCCTTTCCTCTCAAGCTAGTTAAGAAAGGATTAGAGGAAAAGTTCAAGAAGTTTTCAGAGATCATAAACAAAATAAGCTTGAACATTCCTTTCTCTAAAGCAATTTTGGAGATGTCGTACTATGTCCACTTTCTTAAGGATATTCTTCTGAAGAAGAGAAGCTTGAACGGAATTGAAATGGTAAATTTGTCTGAGAACTGTAGCTCGATCATTCAAAGAAAGCTGCCAGTGAAGTTAAAAGATCCGGAAAGCTTCACAATCTTATGTGAAATTGGAAAGGGGCCAGCACATCGAGCCTTGTGTGATCTTAGGGCAAGCATCAATTTGATGTCGTTGTCCACTTTTAAAAGGCTTGGTTTGGGGGAGTTAACTCCCACATCAGTGGCTCTACAGCTAGCGGATAGGTCTATGATGTTTCCGAAAGGAGTGATCGAAGACGTTCTAGTCAAAGTTGAAAAGCTAGTCTTTCTTGTGGATTTTCTGGTGCTTGAGATAGAAGACGACAAGGATAATACTCCCTTGATCTTAGTAAGACCGTTCCTTGCAACCGCTGGAGCTATGATAGATGTGCAAAAGGGTAAGCTACGGTTGAGGATGGATAAAGAAGAAGTCCTGTTTAATTTGGACAAAGCAGTGAAGATGCCGATGGAGATGCAATGCCACAACATTGATGTGGTGGAGGAGATCGTTAATGAAGACATGTCTCTGATTCTTTCTAAGGATTCTCTCGAGACATGTTTGATGGAGTCTCTTACTTTTCCCACTACGGAGCTAGATGATCTCTCCAATGAGGTATGTATCGAATTTCTTGAAAACTTGCTTGCTTTGGGTGATGACAGGTATGAATCGCAAAGGACAAAGGTTGAAGAGGTCAAGTGGACTAGGAAGTACTTGCCTTTGGATAGAGAGTGTGCACCTCAAGAAGAGAAGAAAGAGGAGTTGAAACCGCTACTGGAGCACTTGAAGTATGCTTATCTTGGTGACGGTGAAAAACATCTGGTAATTGTATCTTCTTCCCTTGATAATGATCAACTTAAGGAATTGCTAGATGTGCTTAGAAAATATAAGTCTGCGATTGGTTGGTCTCTCTATGATTTAAAGGGTATTAGTCCTTCCTATTGCATGCATCGAATAAGATTGTTAGATGAGGCCAAGAGTAGCATTCAGAATCAGCGGAGGGTGAATCCCGCTATTCAAGAAGTGATTAGAAAGCAAATCCTAACGTGGCTAGATGCTGGAATTATATATCCTATTAGTGATAGTCCCCATGTGAGTCCATTGCATGTTGTAGCTAAGAAGGGGGACATGACTGTAGTGAAAGCCAAAGATGGTGAGACCTTAGCCACTAGAATTCCTACGGGATGGCGTGTGTGTACGGATTACATGAAGTTGAATGAAAATACATGCAAAGACCATTTTTTCCTTCCTTTCATGGATCAAATGCTTGATCGTCTTGCTGGGTATGAGTATTATTGCTTCTTGGATGGGTATTCGGGTTATAATCAAATCATGATTGCACCAGAGGATCAAGAAAAGACTACTTTCACTTGCCCGTATAGAACTTTTGCTTTTAGAAAGATGCCTTTTGGATTGTATAATGCGCCTACGACATTTCAGCGTTGCATGATGGCCATATTTGATGGGTTGATAGAAAAGATCATGGAGGTGTTTATGGATGACTTTTCTGTATTTGATTCTTCTTTTGATACTTGTTTATCTAACCTTGCTACTGTTTTGAAGAGATGCCAAGATACTAATCTTGTCTTGAATTGGGAGAAGTGCCACTTCATGGTAAGAGATGGGATTATTTTTGGCCATCATATCTCGGCCAAGGGATTGCAGGTGGACAGAAAAAAGGTAGTGGCGATCGAGAAGCTTCCACCACCTACAAATAAGAAAGGAGTGCGGTCTTTCCTTGGACACGCCGGTTTTTATAAAAGATTCATAAAAGACTTCTCGAAATACTCCCTTATCTCATTTACTTGAAAAGGATGTGCCCTTCGTGTTTGATGAGGAGTGTCTAACAGCTTTTCAGGTTTTGAAGAAGGCGCTTATTACTGCACATATCTTGATCACACCAGATTGGACTCAACTGTTTGTACTTATGTGTGATGCGAGTGATTTAGCACTTGGACTGGTGCTCGGGCAGTTGAGGGATAAGAAGTTTTGCGCCATTTACTATGTGAGTAAGACTTTCGTTGTGGCACAAAAGAACTACACGGTGACTGAAAAGGAGTTTCTTGATGTAGTGTACACATTCAATAAGTTTCGACAGTACTTGGTTGGCATGAAGACGATAGTGTATACGGATCACTCTGTGATTCGATACTTGATGGAGAAGAAGGAAACAAAGTCAAGGATCATTAGATGGATTCTTCTTCTGTAGGAGTTTGATATGGAGATCCGAGATAAGAAAGGTACGAAAAACATCTTAGCGGATCACCTATCAAGATTGGAGACAAGGGAACACTATGATGATTCGTTTGATTACATAGAAGAGATGTTCTCTGATGAGAAGATCATGGCGGTGCTTGTTGAAGAGTCTGAAAAAGCATGTGTAGTTGCAGCCCAATGGATGGATGGATCCATGGTATGCGGATTATGTAAATTACATTGCTGTAGGAGAAATCCCGAGAGATCTCAACCGATATCAACTTGCGAAGTTCAAGTGAGACGTTGAGACTTTTATTTGGTATGATCCATTTGTCTATAAGATATGTACGGATTCCATAGTCCGTAGGTGTATGCCGAAGATGGAGAGGGAAAGTGTTCTTGAGTTTTGCCATACACAACCTAACGAGAGGTACTTTGGGGATCAAAAGACGACAGCGAAGGTAATCCAATCTGCCCTTTATTGGCCTACCTTGTTCAAAGACTGTGAAACCTATGTGGCGTCGTGTGATAGATGTCAAAAGATGGGGAACATAAGTCAACGAGATGAGATGCCACTTCAGCCGAGCATTGTTGTCGAGATCTTTGATGTATGGGAATCGATTTCATGGGGCATTTTCCCCCATCTAATGGATTTCTCTATATTCTCTTAGTAGTGGACTATGTTTCTAAGTGGGTGGAGGCGATTCCCACTCACGTGAATGATTCAAGGACTATTTTATCTTTCTTGAAGAAACATATCTTTGCCTGTTATGGAGTTCCTAGAGCATTAGTGAGTGATGGAGGGTTTCACTTCATCAACAAACTTCTTGAAAAGGTGCTTAAGGATTATGGAGTTAAACAAAGGGTCACTATACCCTATCACCCTCAAGCAAATGGGCAAGCGGAAGTCTCCAACCACCAAGTGAAACAAATCTTGGAGAAGGTAGTCGGAACCAATAGGAAGGATTGGGCTATGAAGCTCGATGATGTTTTGTGGGGATTCTGAACTGCTTATAAGACGGTGTTGGATATGTCACCATATCAAATTATCTATGGGAAGCCGTGCCACTTACCCGTAGAGATTCAGCACAAAGCTTTTTGGGCTTTGAGAA
The DNA here is from genome assembly GCA_023678885.1 of Pogostemon cablin. Classification (NCBI taxonomy): domain Eukaryota; kingdom Viridiplantae; phylum Streptophyta; class Magnoliopsida; order Lamiales; family Lamiaceae; genus Pogostemon; species Pogostemon cablin. The sequence goes on from CM042979.1 coordinate 16,009,117, forward strand.
GTTTGAACTTGTCCTTAAGAGATCAAAGGGAGTTGAGGATAACTCATATTAATCAATTGGATGAGTTTCAGAATTGAGCTTATAAGAACTCAGAGATTTTTAAGGAAAGAATGAAGAAATGACATGATTCAAAGATCTCGTACAAGGAGTTTAAGCAAGGTGACGAGGTATTACTTTTTAATTCTCGCTTGTAGCTCTTCACAGGGAAATTGAAATCGAAGTGGACGGGGACGTTCATTATCCATAGAGCCTGCGGAGGGGGGAGTTTTGAGCTTATGGACAAAGATGGAGACATTATCGCGGTGAATGGGCATCGGTTGAAGCATTACAAATCGCCGGATGATGCTTGCATCGTCTTTGAGGATACCTTGCACTAGTTGGTACTGTCGTGACTCTCCGACGTTAAACATGAGTGCCTGTTGGAGGCTTTCTATAATATCTTAGCCCAACTAGATTTTTTTTAGAAAGCCCAAAACTTATTTATTTATTTTTATGGCCCAAAAGGCCAGCCCTATCTTAGCCCAACTAGATTTTTTTAGAAAGCCCAAACTTATTTATTTATTTATTTATTTTGTAGCCCAAAGTTTCAGCCCACTTAAATGGCCTGATATATAATTATTAAGGCTAAAGTTTAAAAAAAAAAAAAAAGAAAGAAGAACGGGAGAAGAAAAACAAAAGAGGGGAAAGAAGAGAGTGAAGAGGAAAAACCCTTGTTGATCAAATTCTCCCTTACAACCCTCATCCTAGGTGGTTTCTAAGTTGTTTTGAGGTAAGTGATGTGTGAATTAAGCTTCCTTCTTCCATGGTTTTGTAATTTTGTGGGGTTTTTCTTTTTGGTATGTGGGTAATTCGCAGACTGTTTGAACTGATTTTGACATAGCTATTGCCCTCGAAAGTTTGCAAACTTAATTTCTTACGTAGCTGAACTCGTTAGCTTTCCGTTGCCACTTGAAATGCCTCAATCCGATTATTCTACAATTAGTTATGATTTTTCTCGTAAACTGCCGCTAGCTGAAAATTTTCAGAATTTTTATGTCGAATTCAAATTTATTTTCTATCGTTTCGTTTAGTTAATGTATTGAAACGGGTTATGTGGGATTGGGAACTGATGTTAAGGAGTTACATGCCATTTTTATTTAATATCGACTCGTTCGAACTCGATTAGGATTTATTTTTAGCAATGAAAGCTGATGTTACCGCTAATAGTTAGTTATATTTGATTTGTCTTTAATTGCTCATCTCCTTTCTAGGTAAAGAACCATCGATGAAGGGCAAGGAACCGACTTCAGATTCCGGAGAGAGTTAATCACTTCCTTGTGAGTTGATAATTCAGGAACGCCTTCTCTTGTGGGAAGAGTGGACCCTCGATAAATATGCATTTATTTTAGTTTTAGTTAATTGATAAGAAAATTATTTGGTATTGTGTTATGTGGTAAAGAGCCTGATTGGCTCGATTGCTCTGGTTAGAGTCCTGTTAGCCATTTTATGAGTATTATTGATTTTAACTTATGTTGAAGAGACTTGCCGGCTCGATATCTGATAGCATTTATTGTGAATTATTTGAGAATTGATTTATGGTTATTCTTGTGTGCCAATTAAGACTCTAACTTGAGTCGTTATTCATCTTATGATGCATATGCATATGTATGCCTGGTACCAAGGTTAAGTAGCCAGAATTGGTCATGGTTCGGGTGAGTTGGAGCGATATTGATTAAGTAGCCCGAATTGTCGTGGTTCGGGTGAGTTAGAATGACAACCAAGTTGCCCGTTGCTTGGCAAACCTGGGTGAGTTAGATCTAATGGGGCACCTGTCCATTTGCCAAATACTGATACTCTGAAGGGTGATTGTTATAGGACATGCATGTCATATATGTTTATATGTTTGATCATTTCAAGTATTCACGTCGATATTGAATTGTGAACTTTAGTACTTGGCGTATTGAGAAAGAATATTAATGTGCATTTTATCTAGAGTAACGGTGACGGGCTTGGACTGTCTCTCGACGGAGAGCTCAGTTCGAGGAGGATATTGACTACCCACGCATCTTTTATGTGATAACATGTTGTTTGAACTAATTGTGTTATTCGTAAATGTGCACTAAGGTTTTTATTTTCATTAATATGTATACTGAGTGAGAAATTGTTATTGTGGGATGAAATATTGGATTTTATGTTATGAACCGTGAGTGGAAATACATGCTTCGTATAAGGGTCGGGGTGACCGGCTTATCACCTCACTGAGCTAGTGGTTTTGCTCACCCCCATCATTCTTTCCTTTTCAGGCTGTTGATATCGTTTTGGTTGGAGGTTTGCCTATCGTTTGCTCGTCATCCAATCAGTGTTTTGGGTATTTTCTCTTTTATGTAAATTGATGGATTCATTGGCGAGATTGTATAGTTTATATTTGGTAACCCCCTTGATGTTCTTTTTGTACCTTCGCGATGTTATATCGTTCATGTATATTTTCTTTAAACTAAGTTACATCGTTGTATTTTGTACCTTTGTAAATCCTTGTTGATACTTTATGAGATGATGTCCTCGGGTTGTACCCGTTGTTATCAGTTGTTCAGTTCTACAGGTACTTGATAGCAAGCCTTACGTTTTCTATAAACTTTGTGGAGTGGAATGCACCCATTCCGCGAAATTTATGGTTAACGTGGCGGTTGTCGCGTTCTGTCTGGGGTCGGGGCGTGACAACTTTCTTGGTATCAGAGCCTGGTTTTATGATTCTCATTCTTTTTGAGTCGAGCCAATGGGTCTAACTTTGTTTCTATGTCATCCTAAGGTATCGTATTGCCTTGATGTTGACCTTGCATTTTCTTTCCTTTCTTCCTTTCAGTCATTATGACACCTCTAGTTCGTCGTCGAGGACACGCTCCTCGTGATCCTCCGAGTCCTCTACTCTCTTCTGTTCCTCGTGGACCTAGAGGACATGTTTCTTCTGATCATGCCGTTCCTCCGACGGTTATGGACCCTATCAATTCTGATCATAGGGTGTCGGTTTTTCAGGTAGAGCAACCACGGGCCCAGTTGCGGGTTGAGCACATGATGACACCGGAGCAGTACCAATTGTATTATGATCACATTCGAATACATGGTGTTCCACCACCCACAACGGCTCATACGACTATGACTGTCACTGAAGAGGTTCTTCGTGCTAATGAACTGATTTGACCTACAACTAATGTACCAGTTTTTACTCCAGAAATGGCTTTAGGAAGTTCTACTTCTCGAGGTGCACTTTTTATACCTGATTTGGTGAAAGCAGTTGAAAACATGGGGACTTCGAAATTTGACGGTGCAAGAGATGCTTCTAAAGCGGGGCATGGTTAAAGGAGATTACAGAGACCTTTGACACCTTGATGATTGAAGAATGTTATCGTGTGGTCATTGCGACCAAGCTGTTAGGCCCAGATGCACGACGATGGTTGCAGAATCTAAAAGAGACATCTTCGGTTACTATTACGTGGGCTATCTTTGTGGAACGATTCAAAGATCGATACCTCTCTCAGTACATCAAGGATCAGAAGAGAAAGGAGTTCTTCAACCTCTTTCAAGGCATTATGTCAGTCGTGGAGTACGAAAGCAAATTTTTGGAATTGCGAGAATTCGCTTCTAAGTCATATACGACGAGAGACTTATGCAAGAGATTTGAAGATGGTCTTAACTTAAATATTCGAGATCGCATCAAGTTCGGAGACAAGTATGAGAGTCTTGACGATCTCGTAGAAGAAGCCCTGAGGGTAGAAAGTTTAGTTCAGGCGAGACATAAGCTTGCAGAACGATCTCAAAAGAAAAGGCAAGGGAGCGCATTTCCAGGAAATGCATCGAAGGTGTATAGGGGTATGGGATCTTCGTGTGGCGCACCAAGTTTGGTATCTATTAGCTTTCCTCAACCTCGGGAGCAGTTTAGTAGAGGCGGGAGCAATGTTTCGGGATCGGTTGGTGAAAATCGCAAGTACCAGAATTGCTTAAAATATCACGATGGCCCCTGTAAGGCTCCTCAAGTATGTTTTCAGTGTCGACAGCCGGGGCATATGCGAAGTTCTTGTCCTCAGCTTATGGGAGCGAGCAGTCAGTGTTCTGGTCAGCTTCATGGTAAACTAACATATTCTACACCCAGAGATACTCAATCTGCAGTTACCAGAGTGCCCGATGCCTCAAGCGGCCCTAGTACTTAATCACCTATGCAAGGAAGGAAGCAAACTAGAGTATTTCATATTTCCCAGGAAGAGGCTCGCTCAGATCCGAAGGTTGTGATAGGTAATTTATAATCTGAGTATTTTCACATGCTAGATCTAACCCCGCCTTGTTATGCCACTTGATTACAAATAAAACATTGGTAAGAAATTCTATCTTTTCGAATTTTTAAATCACAATCTCACCTAATATTGCTTCTTTAGGCCATGTGTTTGTGGGAGACCATCAGGTCTACGCTTTATTTGACCCAGGTTCTGATAGGTCTTATATCCAGGATGATCTTACTGCGATCTTAGATTATCCTATCTCTCATTTGTCACCTAGAATCATCGTTCATACCCCTCTTGGAGAGCGTCTAATTCATGATTCGGTATTCCTTAGTTGTCCATTGAAGATCAAAGATGTCATTCTAGAGGCTGGATTGATACCATTGCCTTTGATTGATCTTGATGTTATTCTTGGCATGGATTGGCTTTATTCTCATCATGCAATTCTCGACTGCCACGAGAAGCTTGTTATTTTTCGTAGACCAGGATTCTCAGAACTTGTTTTTGAAGGTAAACTTCAAACGAGATCCCTCTCTTTTATTTCAATGTTGATTGCGCATCAATTAATGCGTAAGGGTTGTGAGGCATTCTTGGCATTTGTCATCGATACTTCTCTTTCTGAAACTAAACTAGATGACATCCCGATCGTGAATGAATTTCCTGATGTCTTTCCCGAAGACTTACCAGGACAACCTCCGAATCAAGAGATTGATTTTTCCATTGACGTACTTTCTGGAATCATTCCTATATCGATTACTCCATATCGAATGTCGCCTGCTGAGCTCAAGGAACTCCAGACACAACTTGGGGAATTATTGGAGAAGGGGTTCATACGACCTAGCACATCTCCGTGGGGTGCTCCAGTTCTTTTTGTCAAGAAGAAAGATGGATCACTTTGCCTATGTGTCGACTACCATCAATTGAACAAGGTGACAATCAAGAACAAATATCCTCTTCCAAGAATCGATGATCTGTTTGATCAATTGCAAGGAGCAATTGTGTTCTCAAAAATTGATTTGCAATCTGGTTATCACCAACTCAAGATTAGGGAATCTGATATCCCTAAGTCTGTTTTTCGAACCAGATATGGTCATTTTGAATTATGTGTTATGCCTTTTGGACTCACAAATGCTTCTGCAGCTTTTATGGATCTTATGAATCGGGTCTTTCAGTCGTACTTAGATAAGTTTGTCATCATTTTCATTGATGACATTCTTATTTATTCTAAATCGGACGACGAGCATTCTCATCATCTAAGAATTGCTCTGAACATTCTCAGAGAAAACCAGCTTTATGCTAAATTCTCAAAGTGTGAATTTTGGCTTCGTGAGGTAAGCTTTTTGGGTCATCACATTTCTAAAGAAGGAATCTACGTCGATCCAGTGAAGATTCAAGCTATACTAGATTGGGAGCGTCCAAAGAACGTGACAGAGATTCGTAGTTTTCTGGGATTAGCTGGATATTATCGACGATTTGTCAAAGACTTTTCGTTATTGGCTTCATCTTTGACTAAATTGACTCGGAAAGGGGTAAAATTTGAATGGAATGAAGAATGCGAGGAAGCATTTCAAGAATTGAAAAGACGACTCGTTTCAGCTCCTATTCTTGCTTTGCCAGACCCAGCGATTGGAGAATTTACCATTTATAGCGACGCCTCGAGACAAGGATTAGGATGCGTTCTCATACAAGAAGGAAAGGTTATTGCCTACGCTTCAAGGCAATTGAAGAAGAACGAAGAAAATTATCCTACACATGATTTAGAGTTGGCTGCAATCGTCTTTGCATTGAAGATCTGGAGGCACTATCTGTATGGTGCAACTTGTCAGTTTTTCACTGATCACAAGAGCTTAAAGTATATCACCACGCAAAAGGAGTTCAACCTCAGGCAAAGGCGATGGATGGAGTTGATTAGTGACTATGACTTAGTCATCGATTATCATCCTGGCAAGGCAAACGTTGTTGCAGATGCTCTGAGTAGAAAGTCTTCTACCTCACTTGCTTCGATTAATCTTTTTATCTTCCTATGTTGGAGCAATTTAAATCTTTATATATTTCGCTCGATTGTGAAACGTCTAATGATTCTGCCTTAATCGCCAAATTCGAGGTTAGACCTACCTTGTTCGAGCAAATTCGAGAAAGACAATCACACGATGTTCATTTACAACAGAAGATGGGGAAGCTAAATCAAGGAAAAGAAACAGAATTTCAAATTTGGGATGATGGACTTCTTACTTTTAAAAATCGTGTTTGTGTTCCATCAGAACTTGATGTTCGTAGAGCTATTCTTGAGGAAGCCCATTCTTCAGCCTATGCTATGCATCCTGGTAGTACCAAAATATACAGAACACTTCGGGAGCATTATTGGTGGCCAGGTATGAAACGGGACATTGCTGAATTTGTATCAAAGTGCTTATCATGCCAACAGATTAAAGCAGAACACCAAAAACCAGTCGGCATGCTTCAACCACTACCTATTCCTGAGTAGAAATGGGAAAATGTCACAATGGATTTTGTTTCTGGTTTACCTCAAACCCAAAAGGGTCATGACTCAATTTGGGTCATTGTCAATCATCTGACGAAATCGGCACATTTCCTTCCAGTGCATACCAACGAATCTTTATAGAAACTTGCCAAGTTATATGTCGATGAGATCGTGAGATTGCACGGAGTACCAGTGTCAATCATATCTGATCGTGATCCAAGATTCACTTCCCATTTTTGGCCTAGTCTGCAGAAAGTGCTAGGTATAAAATTACTATTTAGTACCGCGTTTCATCCACAGACTGATGGACAGTCAGAGAGAACTATACAGACACTAGAAGACATGCTACGTGCAGTGGTGTTGAATTTGGGAGGTAGCTGGGATAAGTACGTGACTTTGGTGGAGTTTGCTTATAACAACAGTTATCATTCCAGCATTGGAATGCCCCCATACGAAGCTCTGTATGGCCGAAAGTGTCGAACACCACTCTTTTGGGATGAGGTTGGCAAGAGACAAATCGAACAAGTAGAGCTTATCGAAGATGCGAAGGCAAAAATACAACTTATTCGAGACAGACTTAAGGCAGCGCAAGATCGACAGAAAAGCTATGCAGATAATAGGAAGCGCGATTTGGAGTTTAATGAAGGAGATAAAGTTTTTCTAAAAGTTTCTCCATGGAAGGGCGTGTTGCGATTCCGCCGTCGAGGAAAGTTGAGTCCAAGGTGTTGGCCCGTTTACGATCGTTAAAAGGACTGGTCGTGTCGCGTATCGACTTGAGCTACCATCGGAATTGTCGAAGATTCACGATGTCTTCCATGTCTCTATGCTTAGAAAATATGAACCAGATCCTTCGCACGTGCTCAAATATTCCCCAGTTGTATTAAAGAAAAATCTATCGTACGAAGTACAACCTGTTCAAATTGTAGATCACCGAGAGAAAATGCTTCGTAACAAATCCATTCCTATGGTGAGAGTTCTATGGAGAAGTGATCAAATTGAAGAAGAAACATGGGAACCAGAGTCAGTCATGCGTCAACAACATCCAAATCTCTTTTCATCTCTAGGTACGTTTATGTTTCGAGGACGAAATTTTTTTAGGAGGGGATACTTTATAATATCTTAGCCCAACTAGATTTTTTTTTAGAAAGCCCAAAACCTATTTATTTATTTTTATGTCCCAAAAGGCCAGCCCTATCTTAGCCCAACTAGATTTTTTTTTAGAAAGCCCAAACTTATTTATTTATTTATTTTGTGGCCCAAAGTTTCAGCCCACTTAAATAGACTGATATTATTATTATTAAGGCTAAAGTTAAAAAAAAAAAAAAGAAAGAAGAACGGGAGAAGAAAAACAAAAGAGGGGAAAGAAGAGAGTGAAGAGGAGAAACCCTTGTTGATCAAATTCTCCCTTACAACCCTCATCCTAGGTGATTTCTAAGTTGTTTTGAGGTAAGTGATGTGTGAATTAAGCTTCCTTCCTCCATGCTTTTGTAATTTTGTGGGGTTTTTCTTTTTGGTATGTGGGTAATTGTAGACTGTTCGAACTGATTTTGATATAGCTATTGACCTCGAAAGTTTGCAAACTTAATTTCTATACATAGCTGAACTCGTTAGATTTCCGTAGCCACTTGAAACGCCTCAATCCGATTATTCTACAATTAGTTATGATTTTTCTAGTAAGCTGCCGCTAGCTGGAAAATTTCAGAAGCCTGGTACCAAGGTTAAGTAGCCCGAATTGGTCACGGTTCGGGTGAGTTGGAGCGACATTGATTAAGTAGCCTGAATTGCCGCGGTTCGGGTGAGTTAGAGTGACAACCAAGTTGCCTGTTGCTTGGCAAACCCGGGTGAGTTAGATCTAATGGGGCACCTGTCCATTTGTCAAATACTGATACTCTAGAGGGTGATCGTTAGATGGATCAGTCTATTATAGGCTCAGTCAACGTCACCGGTGTGGGACATGCATGTCATATATGTTTATATGTTTGATCATTTCAAGTATTCACGTCGATATTGAATTGTGAACTTTAGCACTTGGCGTGTTGAGAAATAATATTAATGTGCATTTTATCTAGAGTAACGGTGACGGGCTTGGACTATCTCTCGACGAAGAGCTCAGTTCGAGGAGGATATTGACTACCCACGCGTCTTTTATGTGATAACATGTTGTTTGAACTAATTGTGTTATTCATAAATGTGCACTAAGGTTTTTATTTTCATTAATATGTATACTGAGTGAGAAATTATTATTGTGGGACGAAATATTAGATTTTATGTTATGAACCGCGAGTGGGAATACATGCTTCGTATAAGGGTCGGGGTGACCGGCTTATCACCTTACTGAGCTAGTGGTTTTGCTCACCCCCATCATTCTTTCCTTTTCAGGCTGTTGATATCGTTTTGGTTAGAGGTTTGCCTATCGTTTGCTCGTCATCCAATCAGTGTTTTGGGTACTTTCTCTATTATGTAAATTGACAGATTCATTGGCGAGATTGTATAGTTTATATTTGGTGACCCCCTTGATGTTCTTTTTATACCTTCGCGATGTTATATCGTTCATGTATATTTTCTTTAAACTAAGTTACATCGTTATATTTTGTACCTTTGTAAATCCTTGTTGATACTTTATGAGATGATGTCATCGGGTTGTACCCGTTGTTATCAGTTGTTCAGTTCTACAGGTACTTGATAGCAAGCCTTACGTTTTCTATAAACTTTGTGGAGTGGAGTGCACCCATTCCGCGAAATTTATGGTTAACGTGGCGGTTGTCGCGTTCTGTCTGGGTTCGGGGCGTGACACTTTCCCTCTCATTTTATTGCTTTAATTTTATTAGTGTGAGTAAGAAATTTTTATATTTGATGTACTTATCATTCAAAAATTACATCTCTTTACAAACTTAGTTTCAACTATAGTTTCTACTAAGTTTGGGGGTGTGATGTACTTACCTCATTATAGCATGGAGAATATGATCTTTTCTTTGTAATATTTACTAGGGGAGTTGATTTTTTGTGGTATATTAAAACCTTAGCCGGTTTTGATGCATCGATTTTTTTTGCAATTTGCCTAGTGTTTAGTGGAGAGTTGTTGTTTTTGGTGTGATTGCGGAGTTACACTTGATGTTATATGGTTTCTCTAGCTTAATTTTTGGATATCTTGATACTTGATGTTGTTCTAGAGTTTAATATTGCAGGGAGATACGAGAAGGGTACGAAATTTAGGAAGATTGTGAGTCTATTCGACAAGGCTTTTTGATCGAGTAATGGTCGAGCAAATGGCAAAAATTTTCCAGAGTGGTTGTTCGACTAAACCCTTCCAGCTCGACCACGAAGCTAGAGTCGAGCAACGGTCAAACAAAGTGGGAAAAATTTCCAGAGAGTTTGTTCGACCAATCAGTGGTTGTTCGACTGGGAGTATGATATCGAACAATGGTCAAGCAAGACAGAGAAGAACAGGGGGCACGACGAGGCAAGTTACTCGACTTCCAACACCTGTTCGACCACTCACATTAGGTCAAACGGAGGTCGAGAAAATGCACAAGTTGTCCAGAAAGGTTGTTCGACCTCGACCATATTGTTCGATGAAGGAATCTAAGTCGAACGAAAGTCGAGCAAATTATCGAAATTATCCAGAGACATCATTCGACATAGCACGAGTTGTTCGACTAAGACATGGGGGTCGAACGGAAGTCGAACAGGTTAGGGAAAAATAGGGGCTCGACTACATGCGTTGCTCGACTTCCAGATGCTGTTCGACCAAGAAAATTAGGTCGAGCGGAGGTTGAGCTAGGTGATTTTAAAGGATAGATCTGGGTTGTTCGACTTACAGAACTTGCTCGACCATACCTAACAAGTCAAATTGGGGTTGAACGGGGCCTGGGAGCAGTTTTAAAAAGGTATCATTCCATTCGACACACCCACTTCCGTCACTCTTTACTCGTCAAACGGGTAAACATGCAACTAGTTTCTTATGTTGATGCATGATAATTTGTTAATGGCGAGCATGTCTATTTGTACTTGTAATTCATAAGAAATTGAGGTTGATTACATGCTTTTAAGAGTGCTTAGGATTCTATTAACTTTGTGAGGATTTGAGCATTTTGATTGTGCTATATGCATGATTGTTCATTCTTGAGAGTTGTTTATATACTCGTATTCTAGAACTTGACCTAGAGTCTTGTGTGAAATTTAAAATTGATAAGTACTAGGAAGTGATCTTAGGCCGTTATTGTTAATCGAGTTACTTAGCCAAATTTAGCTTATCCTATATAATTATCTTTGCAAGCCCTTTTGAGCCTTTAAGCTTTTCTTTGGCAAGCCTTCATAATGAGCCGTTTACCTTTTGAGCCTTAAACACCAATTACTAGTAAAGAGTGGAGGTAGACTAATACTCAAGGAAACCTTGAAGAGGAGTAGAAGGAGAGATTTGGTGAAAGCAAATTCGAGAAACAAGAAGTTAAATCTTGTGAGGGATAGTGCCTGCAATCGATATTCCAATTGCTAGAGAGGGTAGTGCCCAAAACTGGTACCCTTATACTTGAAGAACACCGGAATTGGTGTGTGACTACGGAAAAGAAGTTGATTCAAGTAAAGATGAAGGAATGGTATATGAACGTGATCGTTACGATGAAGAAGTAAAGAGGGAGCAACTGAAAACAATATACCAAGGTAACTCTTTACTAGTAAAGTTAGTCAATTATCTATATTCTTCCACCTTAACCAAAGAGCCAACATTTCATCCTTGAAGTAAGTCCTTTGTGATCCTAGTATTGAGTCGATTATGGATGGAGTTTTGAGACCTTTGTCAAGCTTATGGTTATGTGAGTATATAAATTGAAATTGAGTGTTGATATCAACCATAAGGTGTATATCTTTTACACCTAAGTGAGAGAATAAATACTTACCCGTGAGCTAGATGACTTAGCACTCTAGAAGTATTGTGATTGATTGATATTTTTATGTGAATGAAAGGTATGATAGTTGCATGTTTAAAGTTAATATAATTGCATGTGTTCTGATATGTTGTACCTTGTGATTACACTCTCTGGATTTGTCTGATTTTCGTTGCCTCGAGACCAGCAACATGTAAGTTTGGGGTTTGATGATAGTGTAAATTCACATATTTTGGGCTCTAATTTGCGTGGAAATGGAGTACGATTTAGTCTTTTATTGAGACAAATCGGTATGTTTATGGAAAAATCACGAATCAGAGGGTACAAGGGCTATTTGAGCATATTAGTATACGAAAACAGGTGAAAAAGGCTCAGAATTGGAAGACACGATTTTGGAGGTGAGATTAGAGTGTTGTTCGACCAAGATAGCCTGTTCGACCAACATCAGTATGGTCGAACAGAGGGTGACAAGTTGAGCAGATCGCCAAAACTCGTCCAGAGAAGTAGCTCGACTTGAAGGTGTTGCTCGACCAACATCGACTTGGTCGAGCAGATGAGAAGAAGTCGAACAAAGTAGACGAAACTTATAGTGAGCTCATTCGACTTGAAGGGCTTGCTCGACCAAACATCAATGTGGTTGAGCAAAAGCAGTTTGGTCGAACAGAATGCCAAAATCGTCCAGAGAACTTGCTCGACCAGTAGCTCATTATTCGACCAGTATGCCTTGGTCGAACGGCGTGTCGCTGATGTTATTTATGATAATTCTGAATGTCTTTTACCAAATTTGACGTGTGCTTCAAGCAAAGGCCCATCCTAAGCCCATAAGAAGGTCCTATGAGTATAAAAGAAGAGCTCTCGTAGGAGAAAAAGACACACACACAACACAAGACAACACACATCTTCCTTCATCCACCAAAATCCTACCATCATCCGAAAGGGTTGTGAGAGAGGTTTGTCTGGCGAGTCAAGTAAGATCATACTAACTAGCCATGATTGTTCATAAATCAATCATGGGCTAGAACCACCTTGGTAGTTCTAGGGTTATGAAAGTTTTATGAGTTAATCGAATTTCCATGTGTAAACTCCGTACAACACTACTTGTGGTTTATTTTATATAAGATTGTGCTTTTTCAATTCATACTCACAGTCATTTTGTGCATCATTAACTGTTATGTAGAGTCTGAATACATCTCTTGGTTATGTTATTGATTGAGTGCGTTCACCGCTGAGCAGAATCATATGTTATAATTCTAAGTGAAGGGATTCCAAAGTCTTATTAGAACGATCTTATATAGATACTTATTAATTGAATCATATTCGGGTTAATAAGTAGGATAAAGAGTATTACTTTATAGTACCTAAAAAGGGAGATCAAATCGGGTTAGAGTACTAAGTGCACGGGAAATAATTGATTATGATAGTACCTAGAAAGGGGGTGAAGTATACGTCTTGCTCCAAGGATATTCACACGTGTCATACGCTTGCTTACTTATGTCTATAGAGTACGCTTGCATGGTTTAGTGATGCATCCATAAACTACAAGACAGAGTCGGACATCAACACATGGAAAGAAAATTAACGAATAAAGTTAGATTACCTGAAGAACTACTCCATTACTTACTTGATCACAACCGAATTTTTACTCTTACTTGTTTATTTATCTTGCTATCTCAATTATATGTTATTTAGTTTCTTAATCAAACCAAATCAGATTTGCCAACGTAATCTTCGTTGACTATAATATAATTGAATTGATAATAATCCATCCCTAGGGGTTCGATAATCACTTGGTCGCCTATCGAGACTACAATTGATATCCTTATACTTGGGGATTATTTTGTGTGTTGAGAAAACACTCATCAGGGACCCCCCACATAACATCTCTCACCACTTTCAACGTATGTGTGCTACACTCTCACTATGGTTTGTTGGGGTGACTCTCACTCTCCTTAATTGAAAAGGAAATAAATTCATTACTCATTCAAAGAAACCCAGTTCATGGGTTTAAACTATCAGACATCCAATGAGTTTAAACTCTATCCCTCATTGGTTGGTTTATGAAAAAGTGAGTTTAAACTCACTAAAAAAGCTACCGTTGTGGGTGCTCTAATATTTTGAAACACCATAACAAATAGAATTAGAAGGATTACACGACTGATGAGCGTTTTTCCAACACACAATTAATCCCCAAGTATGGAGGATGTTATTGTAGCTTAGATAAGCGACTAAGTTAAATATCAAACCCAAAGGACGGCGTATTATTAATTTAATTATTTACTAAATTAATTAAGACGAAAGGCAATAAAAGTTGAGATTTTAATTATCAACTACTAAATAATTACTTTAAATAACAAATAAAATAAGGAATAATTACTTGTAGGTACAAACTTCCTATGTATAATTATGTTAAGATACATCCATAAAAATAAATTATTATTAGGTACAATTTTTAGAGTTAAAATTCCAAATTTATCCTTAATTAAAATATATCTCAATAATATCTCTTCCACTCTCAACGTATTTCACTTTAAGATTTCTTGACTTGCCATAATGAATTATAATTAATTCCCATGAATTCCTATTCATGTTGTTAGAAACCCCTTGACTTGCCATAATGAATTATGATTAATTCCCATGAATTCCTATTCATGTTGTTAGAAACCCCCAAACAAATCTGCATTTCGTGCAGAAAAATATCATTAATTGCGAGAATTGGAAGATAAATATGCATTTCGTGTAATTTCGTGCAGAAAATTAACTACATAAAAAATCTGCATTTCATGCAGAAAATTAACTATTAAAGAATCTGCATTTCGTGAAAAAAAAATCAACTAAACCTCATTCAAATTGCATTTTTTTTAACCGGAATTTGCATTTCGTGAAAAAAAATCAACTTAACCCCATTCAAATTTGCATTTTTAACTAAAATCTACATTTCGTGCAGAAAAATCTGCATTTAAAATCTAAATTTGGATATTAGGGAAAAAAGGGAAATACATACATAAATTTTGTAGTTAGTAGTAAGAGTTAATTTAGAATGTATCTATCAGTTAATTACGCTTAGGGAGTGTAGTGGATAGTAACCAACCCATAAAATAAATAAAAAACTAGGAAAATACGAAAGTGAATCAAGTAGGAGAATAGGTAGCTCTAGGATAATCCAGTTTCACTCATTAATCTCCCTTTCGTGTATCAATGTCTGACTCTGCTTTGTGGAATATGGACGCATCACTAAACCATGCAAATCTACTCTATAGACTTAAGTAAATATGCGTGTAACACGTGTGAATAACCTTGAAGTAAGAGATATAATTTCACCCCCCCTTTCTAGGTACTATCCGTATCAATTATTTTCCTAGCCAATTGGTACTCTAACCCGATATGATCTCCCTTTATAGGTACTATGAAGTTATTCACTTTATCCTACTTATTAACCCGAATTAGATTCAATTAACAAGTATTCATATATACAAGTTCTAATGAAGTTTCGGAGTTCCTTCACTTAGAATCATAACATAGAATCCTGTTCAGCAGTGAACGCGCTCAATCAATAACCAAGATGAACATTCAGACTCTATTCAACAGTTAATGATGCACAAAATGACTCTATATAAAATAATTTCACAAGTAGTGTTGTACGGAGTATACACACGAAAGTTCAATTAATTCATAAGAACCTTCAAAATCCTAGATCTACCAAAATAGTTCTAGCCTATGATGTTGCAAAGAACAATTATGGGGGTTGGATAGATCTTACTCATATGTTCGGAAAATTCAAGATAAATTAGGAAACGAATAAAACCCTAGATGTGGGCGTCGTCGCGTCCTTCTCCGTCTTGAATCCTCCTCTTGGTTCTCCTCTTGATTCAACAGACGAATCTTCACAATGATGGATGAACGGAAGAAATGATATGGATGATGGTTGTGGGTGATTCCCCATTGTGGGGTGTAGGATTATTGTGTGGTTGTTCTCTCTTGGTGTGATCTACATACTCTTTTATACTTGTAAGCTCTTCTTATGGACCTTGGATGAGCTTTTTTCTTGGAAAACATGAAAATACACGCACTGGGGTGTAAAACCCGTCAAAATCAGAATTTCGTGTCCCAATTCGACCAAAGTGGTTTTGTTCGAACTAGAAGGCCTGATCGAACTACTGGTCGAACTGGATGTCTGTAAGTAGAAACTGCATGTGCAGTCTCACCGTTTTGCGCATAACTTCCACATCTAAGATCCGATCTAAGTGATTCTTGCGTTCACGCGATCATCTCTTCCTTGGCTTTCTATACATATAAAGAACTTACAGAAATGCCAACATTCGAATGTGTAACAAGTCATGCAAATAGGCACAGTCGTTCTGTTCAGAACAGCTTGCGCAATGTTACTATTTTGATCATAACTTTCTCGTTTAGACTTCGATTGGGTTCCTTACGCCAAAACAATTCTCTCTTATGTGTCTTTCCAACCATGTATCACAATTTCAGTTCAAATCTCCAAACAAATACAGAAAAATTACACAAGTTGGATGTGCGTTTTTCAGCATTTCTGCACAAATTGCACCTTTCCTCCAACTTTGCATTTTTGATCTTTTTTCCACCTAAAACACAATAAAACACCTCAACTGCACCTTTTTCTCAAATATATTTAATATAAGACATTTGTGCTAATATATAATAATAATTCCCATCAAAAAGGTGTTAAATTGGACACTCAAACACGCTTATTTTAACTCTCATCAACGACCGTCCTTTTTTTTCATTGCTACCCAAACTTTAATGATAAGTGTAAAAATGCCCGTGAGCTAACTCACCTGGTTATTATTTGAAAATAATTTAATCAAATGATCTATATTAAATATAAAAATAATTATTATTTTTATATTTGAGTATGGTATATATTGAGATACTGAAATACCAATATATTTTCGGTATTCCGGTATATATTGAAATATCGATTTTTTTAGAATTATTTATTGATATCGTACTTAAAATTTTGGTACAATACCATACCGTACCGAAATATTCGGTATTTTTTCGATATAATAACTTCGATTTTGTCCACCCCTAATAACAGTGCATTTGTGTTCAATTCATTGGTATTCATATGTAGTATTACTTTTTCTGAATATATTCACTGTTTTAAACATTAAGTGTAAGAGCATTGCTTCAAATTGAATACAAATCTATTCTACAAACACTTCATCTACTAGAACAACCTCTAAATACATATGCGTTTGGTGGGGTAAATAACTATTGAGATTATGCGCAATTTTTAAGCCTAAATCAATTATATATTCAACTAGTTATGTATGAAGGGGTGGTTGGGACTTTTAATTACATATTTTTGTACCTAGTAGTAATATAATATTATTCCCTCCGTCTACTCTAATGTATCCATTTTACTATTTTGGGCCGTCCACTATTAATGTATCCATTTCCCTTTTTAGATATATGAAACCCACACACATCACTAATACAACTAAAATATGAGACCCACAACCCTCACTAATACAACTACTCACTATACATAAAATAATAATACTCCTTAATCCACGTGCAAAAAGCAAATGGACACATTAAGATTGGACGGAGGGAGTACTATATAACTATAAATAATATTAGTTTATATTTTGTACTAGATAGTGATAATTCCAAAAAAAATTAATTAATTGCATTTTTTTTAAATTATTTGGTGTAAGATTTGTGAGCTACACTCAATCGCAAAAAGATTTGGGTTGATAGCCGCATAAGATAGAAAATCATCACATGACAAGACTAGTTTGCATTTCTTAACTGTCGTGTAACTGGGTCGGGCTTTCTACATGTAGGTCGGGTCAATACTCTTAGGGTCCGTTTGTATTGAGGGTTAAGGGGGTTATCCCCTACTCAACCCTGATTAATTATTGAGTACTTTAAAGGTTAAGCCCGAGAGATAACCCTCGGACTTTTGTCGGCCCGGTCCGAAAGGAGGTGTAACAAGGGCTATCTCAACCCTCCGAAAATGCCTAGATAAATCTTAAACCTCGGGTTAAGGTGAAAAATATTATTTTTCCCTCTATTATAAAAACCAAAATTTAGATTCTCAGATCGAATACGGTGGGAGGAGAGGAATTAGGGTTCTTCACTCTGACTTGATTCAACCGCAAGCGTACCTATAGTCCAATCTCTCTAAGAAATCAGGCATTTAGTAGTTATTCGGGGAAGAGGAGCTTCGTGGCTTCCTCCATCCCCAATTTTAGAGTTCATTTGTTCTTCCTTCACTTTCAGATTCGAATCGAAAGAGGTATTTGCGATCTTTGCCCTCTGTGATTTTAATCATTGAAGAAATTTTGAGTAATTCTTTCGTGTTTTGATTGAATTTAAGAAACATTCTGAACTACATAGTTTTCTTTTTCCTCAACTGCATGTTTGATTAGAGCCAGATCGGTGTCATTTTCACCTAAATTTTAGTGTCTTTTTATGTGTATTTTTGTAGGATTTTATCCATTTTGTGTATCTTTTGGTGGTGTTTTATGGTGACATGGAGATTTATGCAATGAATTGTTAAATGTGTGAAATTGAGCTTAAATGTATGAAAAATAGGTGAAAACGGAGCAAAACGGAGTCGGGAGCAGAAAACAAAAAAGAGGTGTAAGAATTAACCCTGCTCGAGTCGAGTAGGTGACTCAAGTCGAGCTCGTGTTGCTGCTCGGGTCGAGTTCTTCCCAAGGTCAACCTCTGTCGTCGACTGTACACATCAGAAATACCTGCTCGGCCTCTCCTGCTACTTGAGTTTGGAGCTCGAGTCGAGCTCCATAAATTGAAGAAATTTGTCGAGGAATTAGACCCAGCTCGAGTCGAGTGAAATTAGTATGTGAGCGTAAAGTCTATTAACGTTTAGCTTATGGAACTACGGACTTGGCTGATGATGTATAAGAACTATTTGGATAAATTATGAACTTAATTGGTGATGTATGTGAACTATTTGATTGAATTTACAGCTTATTACTCCCTCCGTCCCCCGATGTATTTCACGTATTTGTGTGCGCGGAGTTTAAGAAAACTTTGACTTTTTAAGTATAAAGTAAGAAAGAGAAGAAATATTTTAGTTAATTTAATGAAAAAGGTGTGTAAAGTTATTGAAATGGGTGAAAAAGTGAGTATTTTGTTGGGATATGTGTAAAAAGTAAGTATTATTATAGTGTATTCATTACCATTTTTAGTAAAAGTGAAGTGTGAAATACTTTGAGGGACGGATGAAAAAGGAAAGTGTGAAATACTTTGGGGGACGGAGGGAGTATTACTTATCTTTTATTCATACGATGGCGTCTAGTGGGCATAAATATAAGTTTTACCATTGAAGATCATATTCATTCTTACACTATCATGTATATCTTTCTTATAAATTTTAGGAGATGGACCACATAAATAGAGCACCCTTGGAGGAATCTGTGGGACGCAAGCAACTAACACCACCCAACACCACCTCAAGAGCAAATATGGCGAGAGAATTTTTCACCACCTTTAAAAACTATATTCAACAATAAATTACTCCACCAATCCAAGCATTCGTCCCTCAAGATGTTCCTAGAACAAATGACATAATTGAACAATTTTGACGATTCCAACCTCCTCGATTTAAAGGAAAGGAATGGCCAATTTCCACAGAAGAAAGAGTTGCTAAAATAGAGCGCATCTATGAACACATGGAAATCACAGACTCTCAAAAAGTTTAATATGCAAAATTCCAACTTACAGAAGACGCCGCTCAATGGTGGGAATCTTTTGAATGCACGTTAAACCCTGAAGAGAAGAATGCCCTTATTTGGAATGATTTCAAGGGAGGCAATCTTAGATCGATATTTCCCACAAGCTCTACATGACCAAAAGAAATTTGAATTTGTCAACTTGCGACAAGGAACCCTCTCCGTTACGGAATATGAACGGAGATTTAATCACTTATCAAGATACGCCACACATTTGGTGAATACGGATGAGAAAAAGGTAAGGCGTCTTGAAAGAGGACTCCAACCAGAGATAGGGGAATCATTGCGGGTTTGAAGCTACCCATATTCCATGAAGTTTTTGAAAGGGCACTAATCGTTTTAATCAGCCAAGGATTGGAATATGCGTAGAAACCTCAAGAAATCATGACAAAAAGGAAATTCCAGTCCAATTGGAAAAATAAAAATCTTCCTTCCAAAAGAAATTCATCAGTTTGTGGAGAACAAAGACAATCAACAGTTTCACTATGCCCTACGTGCAGCAAAGCTCATATGGGAGAATTCCTAGCAGGAAAAAAACATATGCTACCGATGCCGCCAACCTAGACATAGAGCTTACGAATGCTCCATGGTCACTACTGGAAAGCCACCAACAGTAAATACACCTCAACCGACAAACAAACTCTTACTTGGACTACCAACAAGAGATGCCCCCATTCGAGGGAACAAGGGGAAAGGAAAATTAAATGCAATGACAGAGATGGAGGATTTTGATGCAAATGAAACCATGACAGGTTCATCACTAGTACTTGGAATACCTGGGTATATGTTATTTGACAATGGGGCAACACATTCCTTTATCTCTGAACACTTTAAAGTGTTGTTGGGAGTGAATAGTGTTAAAGAGAAGCCACTAAATGTAAGCATACCCTCGGGGGACACCTTAAAAGTAAAAAATATTCTGAGATGTGTTAAATTAGACTTTGAAGGTCATGAACTAGAAGCTGACCTCCATGTTCTTAAAATGAAAGATTTTGATATAATTTTGGGCATGGATTGGCTAAACATAAGGCAACTATTAGATGTGCTGATCGAGAAATAGATCTTTTGGGGAAAGATGGACGTCATTTCACTTATGCAGGCAGTAAACTTTGCTCAAAATCGAGGGTTATATCAGCAGCTAAAGCTACATGAATGCTTCGCAAAAATGAGTGCCAGGACTACCTCGTGAAGATTACATAGGGAGGAAAGGACAAGAATCAACCCACTAAAGTACCGGTTGTGAAAGATTTTCTTGACATTTTTCCAGATAAATTACCTGGATTTCCACCGGATGTCAAATAGAATTCACAATCGTATTGATGTCAGTAGCTGCATCTGTGTTAAAGACTCTGTATAAGATGGCACCGAAGGAGCTGCAAGAATTGAAGAAGCAATTGCATGAACTTTTGGACAAAAAATTCATCCAACCAAGCGTATCACCGTGGGGAGCATCGGTCCTTTTTGTGAAGAAAAAGGATGGATCCATGAGAATGTGCATTGACTACCGCGAGCTAAATCGATTAATGATAAAGAACAAGTACCTGTTGCCAAGGATAGAAGACCTTTTTGATCAATTAAGAAACGCCAGTGTATTTTCTAAGATTGATTTAAGGTCTGGCTATCAACAACTAAAAGTTAAGAAAGAAGACATACCTAAGAACGCTTTTAGGACTCGATATGACCATTACGAGTTCACAGTAATGCCATTTGGCGTAACCAATGCCACGAAAGTTTCATGGACCTTTTGAATCGAGTGTTTCATTTCTATCTTGATCAATTTATAATCGTATTCATTAGTGACATACTTATATATTCTAAAGACAAAAAGCAACATGAATACCACCTCAAGATAGTGTTAGAAACAATGAGACGAGAGAAGTTATTCGCCAAATTTAGTAAATGTGAATTTTGGATTGATCGAGTCTTTTTCTTGGGGCATATTATATCTGCCAAGGGTATCGAAGTAGATCCTACAAAGGTAAAAACGATACTAAACTGGAAAACTCCGACGAATGTTAGTGAAATTCACAGTTTTCTAGGATTAGTAGGTTACTAGATTCATCCAAAACTTCTCTCGTATTGACAAACCTCTCCTTAAAAAGAATGAAAAGTTTTCTTGGTCTTCTTCCTGCGAGAAAAGTTTCTAGGAGTTAAAACAGAAGTTGGTCTCGGCACCTGTCTTAACCATTCCAGACAGACTTGAGGAATTCGTAGTTTACACGGATGCATCAAAGTTTGGTTTGGGATGCATTCTGATGCAAAAAGGAAAAGTGATTGCTTATGCTTCGAGACAATTAAAGCCACATGAGTTGAATTATCCAACTCATGATCTGGAACTAGCTTTTTATAATTCATGCGTCAAAAATATGGCGGCACTACTTGTATGGAGAAAGTGAGAAATTTACACCGACCACAAAAGTCTAAAATATTTCTTCAGACAGAAGGAACTTAACATGAGACAGAGACGATGGTTGGAACTTGTGAAGGATTATGATTGTACTATCCATTATCATCCTGGCAAGGTGAATGTAGTAGCAGATGCATTGAGTCGGAAAAATGAGGCCCTTTCGATACCAATCCCAACCAAAGAAGAATCTTTTATTAAAGAATTCTCTAAGATGGAGTTGAATTTTGCAAGATCGTGTTTTACCACTGCATTTTTCACTGCTTTAATGATACAACCGACATTGAAGGAAAGGATTAAAAAAGCTCAAAAGGGATAAAGGATTTTTCTCTAACATCCATTGTAACCTTAATGTTTGAGGAAAGACTTTGCATGCCTGATGATGAAGAATTGAAAAAAGAAATTCTCAAAGAAGCACGTAGCACACCATACATCGTACATCCAGGTGAAATAAAGATGTATAGTGATTTAAGGAAAAATTTCTGATGGAGAGGAATGAAACGATCAATTGCATAATTTGTTAGAAGGTGTTTAACCTGCCAACGAGTCAAAGCAGATGCCAACGACCAGCAGGATTGTTAAACCCATTAGAAATTCCAGAGTGGAAATGAGAGCATATCACTATGGATTTTATAACTGGTTTACCTAAAACAAATAAGAACCATGACGCCATTTGGGTTATTGTCGATCGACTCACAAAGACATCTCATTTCATTCCTGTTCACATGATATACACAATGGATCAACTTCCTAGATTGTACGTAAATGAGATTGTTAGACTACATGGAGTGCAAGTGTCTATAATCTCAGATCGTGACCCTCGTTTTACTTCAAGATTTTGGAAAAGTCGTTAAGAAGCAATGAGAACGGAACTCAAGTTTAGCACGACCTATCACCCTCAAACGGATGGTCAGTCTGAAAGAACCATACAAACGTTAGAAGATATGCTCAGAGCTTGCACTTTGGATTTAGAAGGAAATTAGGAAACTCACATCTCACTCGTGGAATTCGCCTACAATAATAGTTTCCAAACTGCCATCCGATGGCGTCGTTCGAAGCACTTTATGAAAAAAGGTGTCGTACTCCCGTATGTTGGGATGAAGTAGGAGTTCAAAAAATTTTAGGCCCTGAACTTGTGGAGGAATCCACGAAAATTATCTCTGAAGTTCAAGAAAGGATTAAAGCTGCACAAGATCGTCAAAAATCATATGCTAATGTACGAAGAAAAGATTTACACTTTTAGATTGGCGATAAAGTTTTTCTTTGAGTGGGACAAATCAAAGGTGTTGTGAGTTTTGGGAAAAAGGGGAAATTGAGACCACGTTATATAGGGCCTTTTGAAATAATAGAAAAAGTGGGGAGTGTTGCATATCGATTGGCTTTACCCCAGGAATTAGCAATGATGCACAATGTTTTCCATGTCTTTATGGTTAGGAGATACATCTCAGACCCCGATCATGTCATCGATCATAAGGGCTTGAAGTTGAACCAGAATTTATCATATGAGGAAGTACCACCTATCAAAATTTAGGAAAGAAACAAACAAACTCTCAGGAATTGAGAAATACCATTAGTCTTGGTTCAATGGAGTAGAATCGGGAAAGAGGAGGCCACATGGGAACGAGAGGATTAAATCTTAGCTAAATATCCTCATTGCCAGGAAGAAAATGAGTAGAATTTCTAGGACGAAATTTTTTAAAGGTGGGTAGGATGTAATATCCAAAAAAAATTATAATATTATCAATAAAATAAAAGTACACAAACACACACACACAAACACACACACACACATATATATATATATATAAAAGAAATATACAAAACAGTGGACGTGGAAGCTTTTAATTCTTACATCACATGGGGTCAGGCATCTTGCACGTAAGACCGTAATCTGCTCCAACCCTTATAATTCTTCTATAAATTATGTCGCTATCAGGGTTAGTGAGGTAAGAAAATTTTCACTCTGTATCTTGTATCTTCTGAATTTTTATTTTTTATCATGTAGCCGATTCACTTTTGAACTCATTCTCGCTCTAGTATATTCTGAATTCTCACTTTTTATCATGTAACAGATCACTTTTTGAACTCATTCCCTTTAATGTAGCTCCCAAATTTAGTCTGAACTCTCACTCCCTCTCACGTCGCCAATAACCTCTTTCTGATTTGGCGACCCCTTTCTTATTCTAGAAGTCCTAATTCCTAGTTGAAAATCATCCACTGCATTACCCTTCTCATAAACCTTCATCTACGCTCGTATAGTACACACCACTTCCTTCTCATCACCACGGTCAAAGAAGAATTACAGGTTGTTAAGTCTTTCTATTTTATTGATATAGGTATATATATGTGTATGTATGAATTTTTCATATATATATGTGTGTAAACGTTCTTTGTTTGTGTAATTAGAAATTACTTATTTAATTACATAATGAAAGAATTCTTTACTATTAATTATATAATAATGTACGAGTCTAAATTATGGTATATTGTTGCTTTTTGGGTATATGAATTTTATACCTAACATGTTTAAAGGTCTGCAGTATTGTATTGTTGGATGTAGTTTTAGATATGAGAAATATACTTTCCTTATTAATATTTTTAATTAATATATATAGTAGGGAAAATAGATTTTTTTATCCATTAATTTTTATTCATTTTAAAATTAGTCCATTAACTTTTTAATTTTGAAATTAATCTGTTAATTTTATCACAATTTTGAAATTAGTCCATTAACTTCATAAAATTCAATATTTTGATCATTTGACCTGCTATGACAGGTCATTTGAATATTTTCATCCCAACTAATCTATATCATATTTTTATTTAACCAATTTTATCTCACTTTTTATTTTTCACTTCCGTATACCAAACAAACAATATTAATCTCATTACTAAAGTGGAGCAAATTTGACTAAATATTGATACTTCCTCCGTCCGCTCAAAAGAGGGTCTTTTTTCCATTTTGGTCGTCCGTTCCAAAGAGGGTCACTTCCTTTTTTACACATATGAGATCCACACACACCCACTAATACAATTAAAATATGGGATCCACACTCCCACTAATATAACTAACCACTACACATTAAATAACAATACTTCTTAATCAACGTGCACAAAAGCAAAATGCCCTCTTTCGGGCGGACGGAGACAGTATAATAAAATTCTTAGTGGAGGCTATTTTTTTAAAAATAATTTATATATATATATATATATATATATATATATTACATATTTTTTATTTTTATTTTTTAGAATAACCTGCTAATGACCTGTTGAAACGGACGATTTTGTTGAACTTGTTAAACATGATGGACGATTTTCAAAATTTTAAAATATAATGGACGATTTTCAAAATTTTGCAAATATAATGGACGATTTTCAAAAAATAAAAAACTTATGGACTAAATTCAAAATTGGGCAAAGTTAGCGGACAAAAAAATCTATTTTCCCTATATAGTATTCTAACAATCAAATTTTATAAATAGTTCGTACACATGTGAAAGTAAGACAAGTGTCACAATTTAAATTTAAAACTATATACCAAAGAGATATTTCCAAGTAAATCATTTTTTTATCTTGATAAATATTTTATAAATATCTATATTAGATTCTTATTTGCCTCAAACACTTGAATAATAAAACAAAATACAAAATTCTAATTGATATATATATATATACTAGGTATTGGTGCACCTCATCATATGAGGTGCTAGCCCGGATTTTCATGTGAAATTCAATTGATAAATGAGTATTTTCAAATTAAATGTGTTAGACAAAATAATAAGAATAATACCATAAATTATAAGTAAACCAACCTCTTTTACATCATTATAGCAAACATAAGAATCAATTAAAACATGCATCAATGATCGAGGTTTATTCAGAATCAATGAACGGAGCCTGAGTGGTGAAAAGCAGTAAATGAACAAATGAATGTATTAAGGAAAATAAAATCCAACTGCAGTGTTTTTGGCTGGCTGGTTGCTCGGACTAACTGATTAAACATTTTCCTCTCATTTATTGGATCCATACCTGGGAGAAAATAAAAGACATGGATTTTATATCACCTTCAACAAATGCTTTCTTTTTTAAAACTTCAAGAATGATAAACTCGGGACAACATTGATTTATCTCATCAACTACCTTAAATAGACCGTTTGTAAGGTCTTGCAAAGAGACAAGATACATAATGGTTGAAACTGAGTGCTCCTAGATTTTTTTTAAGAAAAGAGAAGGCAAAGAAATTAGATTCTACTGAAAGATCATATCAATTAGGATTCCGCTTGATCACATACCCCTCCAGACTGTTGATGAGCACTTAAAACCTGAAGCTATCCAGTTTACCTGACAATCAATGTTTAAATCATAAAAATGGCAAAACATAGAACAAAGAGCCAAAACAAATACAAGTGATTGTGCAGAATCAAGATTACTCGCTATTGTAAAAACTTCTTAAGATATATCTTGCATACCTATTAACAAGACTGAACAAATGCTGGAATAAAAATAAAAAAAAATCATGGCAATCAAAAATAATAATGCAATGAAATTAAGTCAAACTCACCTGAACATTAATCTTATCATAATCCCATATTGATCTGAATATTCTATCTTGCACCAGCTTATTTCCTTGCATACGGGCAATAAAAATACTGAATCAACAACATGAAAAGAATCTATTTCCTTCTGCTAAGGTACAACTATCAAATACTGAAAATTCACAAAATTTGTAGATAAACATCCCAAAAAGCTTTTCACTTTGTCCATTTAGTTTTTCATGTCATAAGAATCAGTTCTATCAGTTGTATCAAACAAATAAATCTCATTCTTAATGGAAATATTAAATTATAGTTTTAACTTCTAAGCAGTAGAGAGAGATACATGAACTACACATAAATTTTGAAAAAAATAAAACAATAAATGCCAATATCATTACTTCAAGATTACAAGATTTTGGTTGAAACTCATGCCTTGTACTTGTGTTTAATATAGGAAGGTGATATGGATATCAGCAGCTAAACCTGTGTTCTTTCCTTTGGTATGGACAACTGAAGAATTTTGACTTAAAAGAGTAAATTGGTGTATTGACTTCTATATCAAATTTTGAGTTGTATTTGCTTCTATATCAAATTTTGGGTGAATTTATTCACATGGAAATTCAATATATTCACATGATATCAATCATGTTGTAAGATTCATTAGGTAATCCATGAATAGTTTCCAACTTCTCATAGATCAAGCGAAGTCCTTATTAAAGGTAATTTATATAGAGACTAAAGTCTATAACGGACATAACAAATAGTGAAGTCAGATAAAATTAGAAAAATAGAACTGAATTATTTGTTTAAGACTAAATGTATCATGAAATGAATTTAATAAACGAAATATATAAGATCTTTCACATCTGTCTTCTAACCCATTAATCAGATTTCCTCAACCCATTTGATTACCTCATATCATCTACTATATCATCACTAACATCATAAGTACAATGTTAGAGGCCCATGGTGGCTCAAATTATTTTAAGGATCACAAATTTAAAAGTTCAAATATCTTATACTATTTGATAAGAATGGTTCAAGTTTATTATTCCTTTAATTTCTTCTAACTACTGAGGGAATATAGACTCATTAAAACTATACATATTATTAGCTTATGGAACAGTGTAGGAACTGCGAGTAAATTACACTGCACCCAAGTTACGTTAAGAAAGAAACTCTTGTTCAGTAGAGAACGCAACAGATTGCTCACAAAAAAGTAATAAAATTTCAAAAACTTAAAAGTATACCTGATGTCCATGAGCTGAAATTAACTGGATTTTAATAATCTAAATCTTATAAAATGCAAACCCATTCCCCTGGAGCTCATCATTTTCCATGTCTTCTGCCCAACTTGAGTTTTTTTTAGCTACATCTTTTTCATTTCTGTGGCCATAAATCTATATAACGACTTCAAGCAGTTGTTCTGTGAAATTTAGGAATAAACACCTCATTCTGGCATGTTAATTAAAATTCTTATGTACGAAAAATGAAAACAAAAAATGCATATTACTTCCATGTTCATCAGCTACATAAGGCAAGTTCGGCCAAAAAATATTCTCATTTCTTCACTGAAACCAGAGAATATTTACTCTACGGATCAAGACCATGGTAAAGCAATGTACAATTATTATTACTATTAAATCACTACAGAGTTTCAGATATTCACTTGGTAGTAGATTAACATTGCAATGTTCTTGTCCACTGTAATTTCTGACATTGAGAAATACACAAAGTTGGACCATTTGCATATACTCAGCATTTAAGAAAAAAGCTCTAGTTTTTTCACTATTTGTATATATTGGACAACCAGGGAAGTCTTACACGAATTGAAAAAATATTGAATCTGATGATTTCAAATTTGGACCACTTTCACTTAAATCTTACCTAACTAGTAATTACCCAAATATTAGCACAAGGAAAAACAAGAAACACTTTCAAGATGACGAGTAAAAAAGGATATGATCCAAAATGGCATGAGCTGATCATCTACTAGTACAATCAGCTACATCATTCATTACATGAATTACATTATATGCTGTTAAGCTATATAAAACTACAAGGAAACAGAATAAGTAAGGATACTCGCCATCGTCAATGCTTCTGATGTGCATTCCTCCTCGTTATGTGCATGCACCACACCACAATCTTCCGAATTCTTACCAACATCAGTATTTGATGACCCCTTACATTCACTTTCTGATGCTCCTTCATCATTTTTACTCTCTAAAATATCTTTATTTATAGAATCCAAATTGATAGCATGGCTACCTAAGAGCCATGGAAGAGTTTTCCTTATTATTAGAACCATCATTCCCCTGCAGAAGAATTAATTTTAAGCATAAGAAAATGTGAAATGTGCAAAAGTCTAAATATGGCAAACAAAATGAAGGCTATTTACCAGCATAGAAGCAATAGCGGGGAGGTAATCAATATCCCAACCAAGAACCTTACGGACAAGCCAGCTCTTCCGAATGCTCTATGTGATTTCCTACTCTTCGTGTTAGCAATAGTGAAACATCCCTTGAACTTCTTCAAAGTTTCTTTCCTCATAAAGCCCCACAAACCAATCAAGTAAACTCTCCACTAACCAAATTCTTCTCATAATACTCCATCAAATTCTTATTCTCCTTCAATACCTTAAAGAGAAAATTGTACTCCTCGCACCCATCGTCCAACTCCATCAACTAATCATTGTCATCGCTGCAACTATCTATAGAATCAGAATCATTGGCATTATTACTTACGAAGCACATAAGTCACAACCCAAATAACTTACACTCTAAGGCTACAACTCCTAGGTTTTTTATCGTTGCAAACAATGAAGCACATAAGTCAACCAAAATAACTTACAATCTAAAGCTACAACTCCCAAGTGTATAAGTTTATTTACTGTTAATGTCAACTTAATTAGATGCTCTTAAAACTGCTCTTATTTTTCCAACAAGAAGCTATCACAAAAATATACTGGATTATATAAATAAGAAATCAAAATCATGACTGATTGTGCCCAAACTTGCATTAAATTAGTTCCTATAACTCAAGAAAATATAGCATTGCAGGAGATAAGGGAATGAAAATCAGTTTATTAACAAGACATATAATATTTTGCGTATCTTAAAATGACATTAAACATTGTCCTAGTAACAACCATTCTCATTTTAATGACTTCTCACCAACAATAACATAAGATATTTAAGTACTCCATCTTGTAGCAACCTATTCCTCTATCTTAAAACAAAATTGTAACAAGAAAGGAATACTCTTCAATAAATGAGTCTTGTCGTTTTAGAAAGTAAAAATACTAATATCTCCCCTTTACCATTCTTCCCCTTCCATTTACACACAACATTTCATTCTGCAGAGCATATTGTGTGCCACAAACCTTACCTTCTATGCATATTATAGAAGAACAACATATACATGAATGATTATTGTTCCCGGTAAAAGACTAAAACACTTTTTTTTTTCAGAAAATAGCAATTATCTATGTTTCAAAATTCACAAAAACTGTTATCTTCAAACAATATTACAAGGTTTTGGTAAAAGTGAGGATTTCAAGATTAGGAATAAGACTGCCAAAAATAATGAAGCACAGCCGAATAAGTGATGTAGTATGAAACCGGAGATGGAAATTTAAGAATATCATGGCATCTAATATCAAGATCCCCTGCCTTCTGGAGAGTTTTTTGGACAGTTTTGAACTCTTCATTGCTCATGTCAATATTAGAACAGAAACATCTCTATAAAACAAATGAGACAACCATCACATTTATAATTAAAATAACATAAAAAAGTTTCAAGGACTCTACTCACCAGATAGTCCCCAGTATGGATCATACCCATTTCCATTGATTCACTCATCTCATATTTAACCTTCACATGTTGAATGTTATTCCAAGAATAAAGAAGTCAGTACATTAAAACAATTCACACTTAGACATTTTTTCAAGCATATCATAGGCATGAGTTAAAATAGGCAAATTCTGCAAATCATAACAATTACTGCAAATTACCATATTCTCTAAAGCAACCACCAATTTTCCCATTCATGTCAACAACCAATTTTATCTTGAATGAATTGAGAAATCATTTGGGCTGGTTTCATAAACTTTCTTATCCTTCATAAAGTAATCCATACATGTAATATCCATTGTTGTTTGATTAAACAAACCCAGCTCTGTTTGTGCCATTGAAAATGGCCCAAAAATACTGAGGGTAAAAGATACATTAAAGAGGACCACATGCAATGGAATTTCACAACTGATCAGAATAATCAATTTTGAAATGGACCTGCCTTGATTGACAAAGAGTGCGCTGAGGTCAGAAAAAGAGGTAGAGCAGGTGGTGGAGAAAGTCAGAAGCGGTATGCAAGTATAGACGACGTTTGTAAAGCGGAGACGACTGCAGTGTAAAGAGGGAAGAGAGGCTAGGGATTAGAGAGCAGGAGATACATTTGCACTCTTAGTAAGGGTTGACTCATTCGCCACCCAGTGTATACACACGAATGAGGAACCCACTAACTCTTATGCATGGAAAATTCCTACCTGCTGAGGCCGGCAATTGGTGAAGCCTAACACAACTTCAAGCTGTAAACTCGAGATGTTGAAGCCAGAGAAAGATATCATGAGGAAGAGGTGGGACGGTGGGTAAAGCCAGAAGAATTGAATCGCCCTTTGTACATCAATGGCTATCTGATTAAATTAAAACACAAAAACAAAAAAAACTATCAAATGTAAAGGAAACTCAAATGCATAAATTACCTCTGAAGATTTACAACCCAACAAAAAATTGAATGTCTCCAATCAGAAATCCAACGAAGCTCCGTAACATCGAACTAAATAAAAATAGAAAACCATTCACACAAAAATTGAAGAAATTTTCGCGCAAAGAGTAGACCAGAATTTAGGGCTTGCATACCTTTGTCGGAATTTGGCTAGCAATTCGGAAAAGGTGCGTGCATGAGCATTGCGGTGGGAAGAATTCACTGAATACTCTAGAGTCTAGACTAAATTGAGTAAGGCCCTCCTCAATGATAAAACAGGTTTTTTTGCCCGTCACGTCAGCGCCACCTCAAAAGCAAAAAATCCTACCTCAAAAACAAAATTCCTCCCCAACAATAAAACTAAAAGGCAGGTTTTTTGGTAGGACCCACACCAATTTCATTTTATTCTCATTTAATTTATCAACTTTTTCTATCTAATTTCCAATTAAATTATAAATAATTATATATTTCAATTATTTATATTTTATAAAAATAAAAAAATATATTGTTTATTCTTTTGAATTACATAA
The DNA here is from genome assembly GCA_023678885.1 of Pogostemon cablin. Lineage (NCBI taxonomy): Eukaryota > Viridiplantae > Streptophyta > Magnoliopsida > Lamiales > Lamiaceae > Pogostemon > Pogostemon cablin. Next base: position 16,040,708 of record CM042979.1, read on the forward strand.
AACATAAAAACACAAATAAAAAAAACACACATTAAAATATAAAAGTAAAACTTCCAAAAGCAACAAAGTAAATTTCGATCCGACCAATTTAATGTGTAGATAATTATTCTCCGGATTGGGTCCAAACGGCTAGTTTTACAACGGCTATTTTATAACGGCTAATTTCACAACGGCTAGTTTTCAACACGAAAAGAAATACATGACTAAAAGTAGATATCATGTGACACCATTAAATTTTCATTAAAACACACCGGTGTGTTTTCAAAGCCTGGCAATAATACTCTTTTTCCATTTTATTTTTTAGTTGATATTTAACTTAAGCTTAAACATTAAAAAATAGTTTTCACTAAAACACACCGGTGTGTTTTCATTAAATCTGGACAATCCACTATCCCACAATCATCTAGTATTTCAACTTTTATTATGATAATTAAAAAAATAAAAGGAATAGGAAGTTAACGTAAACCTGCCAGCCAATTGACATAGCCCAACAATATGGGCCCACCCAATTTCTCATTATTCAGCGCGTGAAGCGCACGCACGTATTGAGTGGGCGGTTGCCTTCACCCTCTTCCTCCCTCACTCTCTCCCTCATCAAAAATCCTAGGTCTTCTGCATACTACCTCCCCAAAAAACCTCTTCCCTCCCCAACAATAAGAATCAATATTTGAGGTTTTATAAAGTGCCATCTCAGCAAAAAACCTCCCCATTGGGGGAGGCCTAAGGGGGAACGAAAACAGATGGTGGAAGTGGAGTGATGCCACGTAGAGAGTTTAGTGAGAACTTACCTGCAACTGGGTGGAAATTGGCCACCAACAGGATCAAGCTGCGTTATAATAGCTTTTACATATATATATATATATATATATATAAAAGAAAAATCATATAAAAGGGATATGCATTTTTAATGGCAAAAAATTCTTTCGTGCAAGGTGCAGTATAATCTCGAAGACTCCAAATCATTCTCCAACCTCTTTTATCTTCAAAGTAAAGGTGGGTGATTTTAACAGAAAGTAAGACCAAATGTTACATTGTTGGATGTGCACCACATGCGCCCATTATTTAGATTGTCATTGTGTATTTTCTCACTTGGTGATGTAGTTATTTTGGGTTAGTACAAATCTATCATGAAATAATTCACTTAGAATACGTCTACTCCTAATTAACTAATGCTACACTATTGTGAAATATACACATGTCATGATTTGACCCATGGCCTCAAGTTAAAGATCATAGATAGCTTTTAGAGTCATCCAAACTTAGCGGGGCCTTTTGATATATCAGAAATAGAAGATGACTGACGAGTCATAAAGAAGATAACTTTCGAGTTACAACTTACAAGTACTAAGAAGAAATATCCACACTATGAAGTATTATCCAACTTATATAGCAATTGCAGGTCATCCACTGAGAATTTATCTCACACCAATTTATTCAAAATTTTCCAGGCTAACAATTTAAAGATGGCAGCGATGACGAGGCATGGAGACACCTTCTATATGAATATATAATTAAGTTTTCTTAATAAGTCTTTTATAGACTGTATTTGTAATAAATCCTATTGAACTCTTTTCAAGCGACACGTTGCATGTAAAATGTCGTTAAAATCTTTACAATTATATCTTAAGTTCTAAATTATCAGGCTTCCATTTGCAAAGAGTATTTGTACAATTCAAATATATGTAAATATTCATGTTATATTTTTTCAAGTTCGATTTTAAAAAAAATAAGAAAAAACTCGTTTACTTAGTGACAACAAAATTTTATTTCGTTGAGTAAAATACTCAGTCATGTAAGATTGGGGTGTCACACGAAGTGCCAATTTTTGAAGATAAAATGAACGGCGTTAAATATCGACCAAACCAGAGATCACTTGTGGAGCGGCAATGGTTCTTGTCTCAAAAGGTTAGACTGCAGTAACTTTCACTGTAATTCATCTTCGAAACCAATTCTGCCTCCGACATCTCCACCACCTTCACTCCACCCACTACCACCACAGTCTCCTAAACCAATACCACCGTCATCTTTTCCACCTCCACAAAGAGAACCATAAGTCTACAGCCCTCACCGCCGGCAACTCCGTCATCTTCTCCACCTTCACAAAGAGAACACAGCTCTCACCGGCAGCAACTCCATCACCAACACCAAGAAAACCACACCCTCACAACTTGTAACTCCGTGATCTACACCAATGAATTCTACACCACCGCCGACAAATTACGAGAGAAAAAGGAAATAGGTTCTCGACTATGGAGAAATCAATCAACGATGAAATACAATTTCGAAAAAGTTACTGCCGAAGTCTGAAGATGTCACTACTGACGCCGAGTGAGCGCTCAAATATAAATATTTTTGTCTATAGTCTCTGCATAAAATCAAATATGTTTGATATACTTAATAATTAAGGGTATTATAGTAAAATCTAAACGACTTGGATAAACTTTAGTTTGGTTTTAGCCCAACCTTCACCAAACCTTTATTAAATGATTATTGTCCCTAACCCTCACCCCAAAAGTAAACGCACTCTTAGAATTGTTTTCTCCTACACCAACTTCTAGAATTGTTTTCTCCTACATCCACTTTGACAATATTGTTGCCCACGGTGGATGGGATAATTGGGACTATGTCAGCAACAAAAACAAGTGAGTTTTATGGGTAAAATTTTATTTTATATTTAGCTTTTTTCTAATGTCCATATTAAATATGATGAATGTATAGATACCCAAAATGATGAAAATATCTATGTACAATAAATATATCCAATTAAATAAAAATATATACAATCGAGTCTGTAACAACAAATATTGTATTTATAATAAAATAAACACAAAAGAATTACAATGATAATCCAGAAGGATTAAACTTGATAATTTAGGAAACAATCTCTATCTATCCTCTGATTCTTCTCTCGAATCAATTTGGACTTTGACTTTACTTGGTGTGTTGACTACGCTGACTATGTTGACTGCGTATGTCGAGTTGAGCTGGATCTTCGAACGAAGCTTGTCCAAGCTCGAATGTGTAGTCTTGACATTGATCCGGAAGCGTCGAGCCTTTATTCGGATTGAACGTTGACTGGAGAGAATGCCGGATCGGAGGGCTTTGCAGCTTGATCTCTGATCGGAAGCAGTCGGCTGGAAGAATGCCGGATCGGAGAGCCTGGCAGCTTGATCTCTGATCGGAGGCGACTGGCTGGAGGAATGCCGAATCGGAGGGCTTGACAGCTTGATCTCTGATCGGAGGCGGTTGGCTGAAAAAATACCGGATCGGAGGGCTTGGCAGCTTGATCTCTGATCGTAGACAGATGACTGGAGGAACACCGGATCGGAGGGCTTGGCAGCTTGATCTCTGATCGGAGGCGGTTCTTGACTTGAAGATGCTTGAAGATCTCAAGGGAGCACTGCTCGTATTCTTGATCTCTTCAGAGCTTTTGTCTTCAGATATTTTAGTGTGTGTGTCTGGAGTGAATGGAAGAGGACTCCTTATATAGGTGAGGAATGAGCATGTCCCATAAATAACTTGCAATCTGATTGGTCCATGACAGATTTGACCCAATTCTGCAGGCTTGGGCCGTTCCAAATATAACACAGCTTGAATGGTCATTACTAAATTTGACCTGATTCTGGAACCTTCCAGACTTTATTTGACTTGGGAGTCAAGTTTTACTTAATTTAAACCCTACTTAATTTGTTGGGTTTTAAATTAATTATCAATTATTTATTTATCTATTTTAGGAATTTATTTATTTAAATCCCTTAATAAATAAATAATTAATTGATAATTATTGCATTAATTTGCCACATATTTTCCTTTAATAGGCAATAAAATTCAAGTACTTACAAATGCCTCCTCGCATTTTGTTCACGAACGCCTTTGTGTTGAAGTGAACAAATTGCGATAATCCATTCTTGATCAACTTGATTGAATTTTATTGCTTGCTTTACCAAGTTGATATGAATAGCCTGAATTATGATTGAACTTAGCAGAGTGTTAAGTTGCCTACGTACCTCTTTGAAGAGGATCAAGTCATAACGTAGTTCAAATAGACATGATTTGATTTGAATGGGGGCCGTACACATTTTATACTCATGCGGGCCAGGAGTAACATGCAGTTTAAGCTCGTACGTCGAGGAGCGTTGGACTTGAATTTGTTGACAGTTTATACTCGTGTCAATGAGTCTTGAATTTGAACTTGTAGACAGTTTATACTCGTGTCAAGGAGCCTTGTGTGGATATTTTTCACTCATGTCGAGGAGCTTTGTGTGTAGAGAGTTTATTCTCTTCCCAAGGAGATTTGACTTGATGTGTGGACAGTTTATACTCATATCAAGGAGTATCGAACATGTAGAGAGTTTTGTCTCTTCTCAAGGAGATATGATTTGAAGTGTAGATAGTTTATACTCAAATCAAGGAGTACAGTGTGGATAGTTTTTGCTCGTATCGAGGAGCCTTGAATTTGATTTGTGTTAGATAGTTTAGGCTCGTATCAAGGAGCATGGGATTTGATTTGTAGACAGTTTTAGCTCGTATCAAGGAGCATTGTGTGTAGATAGTTTTAGCACATATCAAGGAGCGTAACTTGAGAATTTTAGATAGTTTAAACTCGTATCAAGGAGTATGGTGTAGACAGTTTTCACTTGTGTCAAGAAGCTTTAAGCTCGTATCAAGGAGCGTCATATATAGATAGTTTTAGCTCATATCAAGGAGCATGATGTAGACAGTTTTCGCTCGTGTCAGAGAGCTTTGACTTGGGAGATTTTAGATAGTTTAAGCTCGTATCAAGGAGCGTAATGCAGACAGTTTTAGCTCGTGTCAAGGAGCTTTGTCTTGATTTATCAACAGCTTATTGCCCCCAATCTTAGGATGCACTATTTTCTCTTGCTTCAACTTCATTTCTGTTAATTTTTATAGAAACTGCAGCCTTTGTTTGTGGTTCCTCTTCCAAGGGCTCATCGAAGGACATATATTCAAACTCGTAAGAGTCTTGAATAGAGGGCCATTTGATGTCATTTGATGTCAGGCTTAACTCCATGTCGTGAGCTCTTGAAGCCAACTCTTCAAAAGTTTTAGGTCGAATTCCTTGGAGTATGTAGCTAAGATTCCATTGCATCCCTTGAATGCACATTTCTATAGCTGAAGTTTTTGATAGCCTTTCTTTGCAACTGAGGCTTAGACTCCTCCATCTATTGATGTAGTCGATGACATATTCTTCATTCCTTTGTCGAGTATTTGTTAGCTCCATCATGCTAACAATTCTTCGTGTGCTATAGAAGTGGTTGAGGAATACTTTTTCCATTTGCCCCCAACTGTCAATGGAGTTGGCTTCCAAGTCGATGTACCAATCAAAGGCATTTCCTCTTAAAGATCGGACGAATTGTCTCACCATGTGATATCCGTTGGTCCCAGCATCATTGCATGTCTCGACGAAGTGCGCCACATGTTGTCTCGAATTGCCTTTGCCGTCAAATTGTTGAAACTTGGGAGGTTGGTAGTCAGTTGGCATCCTCAAGTTGTCAATCCTCTTTGTATATGGCTTGGCGTATCTTGAAGAAGATTTTGAGCTTCCTTCAAACTTGTCTTTTATCGTATTTATCACGATATTCTTTAGTTGGTTGATAGGAAGCGTTCCATCAGTTGAAACTTGTATCTTATCCTCAGCTGGCCTTTCTTCAGGTGAATGATGTTTCGTCGAGTCTTTCTCCTCAAGTTCATCCTCAACTTGTTTCTTATTTGTACGGCTTGTCTCCGCATTCTCCATTTTCTTCATAAGTTCGCAGATTTTTAAATCTTGAGCTTCCATGTGCTTGTTGAGTCCTTCAATGGCTTTCATCATACTTGCGAGTTGATCCTCAATGGTCATAGCACTTGTCGTCATCACTGCAGCTTCAGTTGAGGTAGATGATAAGCTTGGCGTGGAGCGAGGAGTTAAGCAAGTAGAAATATTTTCACCACTCTTGTCTCTGTGCAATGGCTTGTTGAGAGTAATCCCCACCATATGGTTTGCCTTTACGGAGCCTTCGGGAATACTTCTTGTAACGACTCCAACCTTTTCAGTTTGCAACTCTGGAGGCTTTGATGCAGTAGTCCTTCGTATCGCAATCTTTAGCGGAGTCATAACTTGCGTCTTCACAGCTTGTAGCTCTAAAGGCTTTGAGGTAGATGACCTTTTTATCGCGATTCTAAGAGGAGTCATACTTTGTATCTTCGAGCTTGTAGAGAGAAGAGATGAGAGGTAGGGACTGTCCCACTGGGCGTGCCAAAATTTGTAACAACAAATATTGTATTTATAATAAAATAAACACAAAAGAATTACAATGATAATCCAGAAGGATTAAACTTGATAATTTAGGAAACAATCTCTATCTATCCTCTGATTCTTCTCTCGAATCAATTTGGACTTTGACTTTACTTGGTGTGTTGACTACGCTGACTATGTTGACTGCGTATGTCGAGTTGAGCTGGATCTTCGAACGAAGCTTGTCCAAGCTCGAATGTGTAGTCTTGACGTTGATCCGGAAGCGTCGAGCCTTTATTCGGATTGAACGTTGACTGGAGAGAATGCCGGATCGGAGGGCTTTGCAGCTTGATCTCTGATCGGAAGCAGTCGGCTGGAAGAATGCCGGATCGGAGAGCTTGACAGCTTGATCTCTGATCGGAGGCGACTGGCTGGAGGAATGCCGGATCGGAGGGCTTGACAGCTTGATCTCTGATCGGAGGCGGTTGGCTGGAAAAATACCGGATCGGAGGGCTTGGCAGCTTGATCTCTGATCGTAGGCAGATGACTGGAGGAACGCCGGATCGGAGGGCTTGGCAGCTTGATCTCTGATCGGAGGCGGTTCTTGACTTGAAGATGCTTGAAGATCTCAAGGGAGCACTGCTCGTATTCTTGATCTCTTCAGAGCTTTTGTCTTCAGATATTTTGGTGTGTGTGTCTGGAATGAATGGAAGATGACTCCTTATATAGGTGAGGAATGAGCATGTCCCATAAATAACTTGCAATCTGATTGGTCCATGACAGATTTGACCCGATTCTGCAGGCTTGGGTCGTTCCAAATATAACACAGCTTGAATGGTCATTACTAAATTTGACCTGATTCTGGAACCTTCCAGGCTTTATTTGACTTGGGAGTCAAGTTTTACTTAATTTAAACCCTACTTAATTTGTTGGGTTTTAAATTAATTATCAATTATTTATTTATCTATTTTAGAAATTTATTTATTTAAATCCCTTAATAAATAAATAATTAATTGATAATTATTGCATTAATTTGCAACATATTTTCCTTTAATAGGCAATAAAATTCAAGTACTTACAGAGTCATAAATATATTTAACTGAATCATAAAAATATGTTTAATTAAATCATTTATTTAAATCGAGTCAATACTATTTTTGTTAAATATCTAAACAAAATACCTTAAGAGACTATAGTAATTGAAGATTTTAATAATAATTGAAATTGCATAGCAAGATTGTATTCTTTGAGGTATACAATGCAGTGGCCCTGGAGCAGTTGCAGTGCGAATTGTGTCATGGGCTCGGGAGTTGGATTATGACACGGTCCATCCATTTCATGCCAAGAGCATTGTCAACAGAAGATGTTGGATTTCCCCTTATGATACTTGATTTACTTTTACTCAATTAATTTCCTTTATACATTAAAAAAAAGTATATTCTTTAATTTATTTATTACTTTATTTCTTAATTGAATTTTAGTAGTCTTCAAAAATGTAAATTTAAATACCTTTTTTCTTTTGTACACCTTTTTGTATTTTTAACAAATATTGTTTAATGAAGCTGGAAAAAAAAAGACATTTACATTTTTATACGATTATCAAATGCATGATTAATGCTATCATACGTCTCAATTTCATCTTCAAAGTTTAATGTCTACATAAATATTAATAAAAATTACTTTTTTAACTTACTTTTGTGCTAGTTTGTTTTTTTTAAATAATAAATAGTAAATGTTAAAGTTTTTTTATGTGTTAAAAAGAAATTACCTTTTTAACTTACTTTTGAGTAGTTTGGTTTTTTTTAATAATAAATAAATGGTAAAGTATGTTATGTGTGTTAAAAATGAGATTACAAATTTAAAATTAAAGTGTCTTGGGTTATACTATTAGTTTAGTGTCTTTTAAAAAAGTAAAATTGAAATCGGGACATACCAAAACAGAAAGTATAAAATTGAATTTAGGTCAACGAAAGTATAATATATCAATTGAATTTTTTTTTTCTTTATGTTAAATTATTGAGTTTGAATCTCCATTTCACAGAAATCACAAAGATGTTCTGTAACACCAAGAATTTAAATGGAACAATTCACAAGAATTTATTTATTACCTTTATATGGAGGTAAGAAATATTCAGTGACATTTTAGTATGACATCTTTTATTCTAATAATTGACATGTGATATGATAATGAAATCTAATCCTTTAACCTTAAGAGTTATACACTAAGTCAAGGAATAAATTCTCTCCTCTCCAACTTGTTCAGTGCTGTGATTATCACTTCTTAATTAAAAAAAAATTCTAAATCTCTCAAATAACATTATTCCAACTCACACTATAATAATTAAATTGACAATAAATAGAATAGACAATAATGTGAAAGGCGAGGCGTGGAAACTCCCACTTCTAATTTTTATGTTTTCTTTTGTTATCAAATTGGCGCCACATCAACTAGCAAATGGAGCAACATATGACTGGTTAAAATAACGATTGACCCATAATACGCATGTTGAAAAAGATGACCTTATCCAACATGTCCAACTCCATGCAAATAGAAATAACGATTGACCCATAATACGCATGTTCAAAAAGATGACCTTATCCAACATGTCCAACTCCATGCAAATAGAAGTGGCAATAAGAGAAACATGAGATCAACATACAAAGCACCATCTACTTAATTTCCTGCAATGCTTCTTCCATAAGACATGATAGTGTAGGATATAGACAACCAGCAGCTTGTCTCTCACATGATGCAGCAATTTTGTTGCGACACCAATATCTCCGGAGATCTGCGACACAAGAATAACCACCCATCACCTATTCTTGGTTAGTTCAACTACCATGAATATGAAAACGGAGGCATTAAATGAAAATGTAATTCTATAATCAATGTTATAACATCATGAATTAACATTTTCAACTTTAGTTAAAAGGTACAACACACTCCTGTTTAAAAAAAAAAGGTTCATCACACTCCAGAACTCCAACTCGAAAGTGTATAATTTTTCTTTCTTATACACATAAGATAAACAATCCAATGCAATCTACTTTCTATCGTTGGACTATAGCTATATGTGTAGAAGAAATTGACACGTAGACTCAAATGGAGTTCAAGTTGCTTGAGAAATCACATCTTCCTTACTACTGACGACAAGGATATGTATACATATCCAACATCAGTTTCACACAAATGTGTGGAATGACAACAAAATGGGGGGTTAACCTACACTTAGACCTCGGTTTTGAGTTAAGATAGGGTTTCCTAGACCATATGAATAACTATTTGGTCTGAACAGACTGAACTACAGGATTTTGAATAACTATTTGGTCTGAAAAGACTGAACTGCAGGATTTAGGCCGAATAGGAGAAGGAGCTACCTGATAGTGAGCCCAAGGGTTGCCACCCCAGATGAATCCCAAGATATGGGTTGCCAGACTAAGGGGATTGATTGTTATGATATTCCACATTGATTCTTCCCCATTAAACTATGGAAGGGCATATAAGTAGGTGATCAACCCTATGCCTTTAACCATGATTTTGGGTGAGTTAGGGTTCCTAAGCCTATAAGCTATATGCCTACCACAGACTATTGCATTAGTAGTAAATTAAAATGGCCACGCATTTGTTTCAACATTTCCTTTGCCAAAATTTAAGCTCATAAGCCAGAGGAAAGTTGCAATATTATATGCCACCATTAGTAACAAAATCATGTCAGCTCCCAAAGACCACATCTCTAACCAAACTATAGCAAGGTCAATAAATAAATTGTAATTTTTTGGAGTCCACAGAATTCCCAAATAAACAAGTGAAGCTAACCCGTTCAATTCTTAGGGAAAGGTACACAACACAATTTTGTTGTTCTACACTAGAGTATTTAACCTTTTCCCCTTCCTCCTTTCAAAAGGTAATGTTACTATCCATAGTAAAATTGAGTATTTCGCCATAACACCAATAATACCCATGTGCATTTTTTTGAGGTCCTAAGCAAAGCTCATGGATGAGATACTTCAATTTCTTATGTATTGAAAATAAATATATGAATAAAATTCAGAACCTAAGACAAGGTACTTTTTGTACTTTTACCTATAATCCAATTTGCAATTGAGAGAGATGGACCCATAAAGTTCACATGACTGCCACTTAGTTGGATGGAGAAAAAAAAAAACTAAGCTTAACTAATGGATGATATCACCTCTTCTTTGGGTAAACCAGTAGTTAGGTTTTGTAGACTTCACTATAATTCTTGTCCACAGTGATATATAGTACGCAGATTGGTGAACTCTTATAAGTATCTTGCATGAGTGTAAAACGTAGTTATGAAAAATAACCCCACTATGTTAGAACTTGTGGCATATAATGATCAATACAAACACTCACACACACTCACACCCCAAAAAAAATACAGAAAACACAAGAAAAAGTACTTACAGTTGTGCAAGATTGGAAATATCAAAGTCCGGAGCGAGTTCCTGCACAATATCATTTGGAGGCTGGCCACACTCTTGCATTTTCTGCATGAGCTCAACTATCTTGTTGAAATTATCAGGCTCTGCCTCATAGACATCGTTTAGGTCTTTTATAAGACTGTATTGGCGAGAGTACCGTGCATACTCCTCATCTGTAAGTTTAGCTTTATTCTCTTTCAACCACGTTGGGTAGCGGTCGCCAATTTCTCTCATAGGTTCATGAAGAATTTCCTTGGATAAGAGCTGTTGCATCATGGTTTCTACCATTGATTCCATGTCCTACAAGAATGAGCACAATGGTTATCACTTTGAACTGGAATAGTTAACAAAGAGAGAAATGTAACATGAAGTGCCATGCAGGGCTCCTTAAACCCCTAAAAGCGCAAATAACAAATGGACATGATAATAGGTCAAAAAAGAAAAGTAGAAATGACAAATTAAAAGCAAACACACATATGCATACATAGTAGGATGTATGAGAGCAGGAGATGAGACAATAAACAATGGATCTAAGCCACAAAAACATAGCAGGGACAAGCATCAAAAAGGATGGTGAACAATGAATGTTAAAAGCAAAATAACTTCTGGAGCAAACAAAAACCGAAAGGCTTCACAACCCTGAGTTTATATTAAGCTACCTTTAAGGTTTTGATCTAAACTATGAAATCATATTTTATTTTCTAAGTACAATGAAAAAACTAAGAAGTTTTAGATTTACAATAAACTATTTTAGGTTAAGTACGTGAAGAAGCAACCTGTGTGGCATCAATATTAAAATCTATCACCATGCTCTATTCCCTACTTCACTCACAATTAAAAAGTGATAAACTTAATGCACACATGTAATCTTTGTCAATGAGCTATATTAATCTACAGGTAGATAAGGCCAGTTACTAGCCTCAGAAATTAAGCTGAAACCTAATTCATTGACCAAAAGTTTTCAAGCCCATTCAACTAATATTAGTCTGAATTTTGATAGAAGTCATTAATGAAAATTGCCCATATGATGAAAAGAGAAACATCGTGAGATCCTTAGTACAAAGTTTGTGTAAGTCGAAAGGTAATGTTATAACTTTTTAGGTCTTGGTCGGGGAGAAGCATGCTAGAATATACATTTGGATTGGTTTCCAACCATCTTCCATGGTGTATAGTTCCATTGCCAAGACTATGATAACCATTTGCAAGTCTTGGTCAATAATGATGGTTTGAGTTAGGATTTTTTTTTCAATTTGCAACGGTGAGATAGTAATCTGTCTGCCATGGGTTCAGTGGACATCATGTTAACAATTCTTTGCTAGTCTATGACGTGAATTGCTAGCACCTAGTGAATACTTCATTGTTTAGGTGACAAGCATGGATTAGTGCAAAAAGTTTGGCTGTACTACTCAATATTTATCAGTGTAATTTGTATATAAGTATTTTAATAATTCTCAAATTACAAATAGTTTGGGTAAAGACGGGTCATTGTGGCGGTTTCCAAAATAAACATGATGTAAGCTGCATCACAAGAATATGCCAACTTGCATCTTCTCTAATTTAAGAATTTAATTTGATTTTTTTTTTAAAATAGAAATTTACAAGGTGTTCCAAAAGAAAATGCCAACTTGCATCATTTTTTGGTTAAATAATTTAATCTGAAAGGACAGCAAAAGTTAGTCTTAGAGGAACTTTACTTCCCAAAAATGTCATTGAATTGGGAAAAATTGCAATTAGATTGCACAAAACAGAATAATTAGAACCATAAATAGTTAAAAATGTTCAATTTCAAGGAAGGAACATCCAGGAACGAATAGCCGTCTCCAATTCCAACTCAAATAATAAATTTACAGCTCAAATTATGAAATAGCAACCAGAAAAGAACTAACACCAATAAATCACACAAAATATATAATCAAACTAACCTGCGAGCCAGCGAGTTCCTCGAACTGCTTGACCCACTCCTCCATCATTGCATCTCCACCTATGCTTTCTCCACCCATTGCTGGTTTAGGACCAGCGACAGATTCCAACCCTTTAACTGCCTCTCTCGTCTGCTCTCTTAGCTTATCAAGCGCCTCTGTGATATGTGATTCTTGCTGCTTTGTTGGTGAAACCGTTTGTTTGCCCTTTTTCTTAATCTTCAAATCAGGTAATCCCATCCCTAAACCTTGAACACTACCTAAAGCAGACTGCTCTTGCATCTTCTCTCCATCGTTATCGCCATAGTTATTCACACCTCTATAAACCCATGGAATTACCATATATCATTATGAATGAAAATATACTAAAAAAATAATAAAGGGCAGTAAAGAGAAAACAATATTCTCTACATGGTTAATACATTAGGATCCACACCTTTGAAATCCTCGAAAAAAATTCAGCATACGAATGAAAGAAACAAACTAAATAATAATTCATTTGATTCTATATCAACTAAAAAAAAAATAATATAGAAAATTGGGAGAGGGAAAACATAGACATACCTTTGAGCAGAAGAAGTAAGATTAAGGTTCTGAAAATCATCCAAAGCGCCTGAAAATTGTTTCAAGAAACGTTAAAGGAGCCACGTTGTCAACGCTGTGCTGTTGTTCAAATTCATCATAGAACTTCAAACAACAAAGAAAGGGTTCTCTCTTACTATCAAGAAGTTGGTCTAAATCGTCAGAATGATCAGCCATGAAAATTTCTCTCTCCCAACTCCGAATTCTGCTTCTCTTGAACTCCCCTCTTCAATTAATCGCTCAGCAGTGTACAGATGTATATTTCAGCGAAAATATCTTTTTTTCAATTTAGGAGTATATGTCTTCTGTTCTTTCAATACACAGTAGTCATTTTTCTTGGTATAATGAACGCAGTGTGTTTATCCATTCCAGATTTTGCTTATTCGGCTTAAAATTGATGGGCCGAATCCAACTTTGAGGAATATAGTTTTCACAATATTGGCCCAACTATATAATATACTGGCCCATTTAACTGATGTCAAGTTCAACCAGCAGCCGACAGCAGTAGGTAACCTGATATCGATTACTTGGAATGGAGTTGGAGTTGCCCTGGGAGTATGAAGTCGAGGTCGTGATCCTGCTGTAGTTGTAAGACTGTCTTACCTTTTTCAGTCAATCTGTTTCATTGAAGGATTATCAATACCTATATACTGACTAGAATTTTTTGGAGTTTTTATGTTTTTGTGATTGTTACCAATTTCATTGAATTGTCAATATTTGAAAGCCATTCACAATGCTTGGGTTAGGCTTATGATGCTCTTAGATACAAGCTCTAATTAATCTAATCTTGGCGGCTAAAACTAGTCGTAGCTGGATTTCAAACTTCAAATTGAGTGGCAAATATCCTATGAGTAGTTATGCTACTTTGAGATGAAATGTTTTGCTTTTGATAGATATTTATTTCTGGAGTATTCTCGACTCGTATGGCTTGGCTTTATCTATTTTTGTGCAAACTTTCTTGTGCACTTGTCGTACGCTCATATCCTATCACTTTCAAAAAAATAGATGTGTTACTTTTGTAAACTAGTTTTATCTCCACAATCTAATGGCATGAGATGTATTCATTTTCATTTTTTTTTGGCTTGATTTTTATGAAAATGGATTTCCAAACAATTTTTGCATGCTAAACAATAATACCGATGCATGTATGATACTGCTTAATTGTCCACCGCCATTTTACAGAAACAATTCTTCTCTCTCCAGCAACCCTCTGTATGCCCGAAATATCTTCTGCAATGACGGTTTCCGGGCTCTAACATGGTCCCAAATTTAAGGCTGCGTATCGTCTTTGGCATCATGAATCGTTGCATCAGTTTTAAATTCGACATAGGTATGTCTATTATTTTCCTTGCTACTGTAATGTTACCTTGTAAATAGAGTCTAACCATGTAAAATTCGACATAGGTACGTCTTATGTAACTTACACTTTTGTTCTTTTACCCCCTTTTCTCTTATTTGGTGAGTTGCTGTAAATTCGAATTACAATTTTCCTCCGATTAATTGGGCTTAGCTTTGTAGGATGTCATGGCTAGTTGGTTAAGGGTTTCTAAATATTGTTACCATGTTGCTTCTGCTATATTAGACAGATGATTATTGTGTTAAATTGGTAATATACGTTTTACTTTTTAAAATGGTGTACCCCACCATTAGGGGTACTTTTTACTTTTTAAAAGTCACAAGCGGTTAGGGTTTAGTTGATTGACCTGAATGAATGATTTAAAGATAATTAAACGAGAGGAAAGAGGTGAGGAGAATAAGATATTTAATCTTCTTTATTGTGAATTGAGCAGAGCAAGATTTTGTAAAAAATAATTGAAGTGGCAGGGAGTTCATTATTTTTCAAATAATGGAATTCATTAACAGCACATATGTTGCCACCCCTTTTACTGAGTGAAACAAAGCAATATATATAGGATTGTTGTAGAAATGTAGAGCTACTGTTCGCAATAACGTTTCTGGAGAAAGAAATTTGAACTACTTGTGCGGACACCTTTCCTGCTATGCACTTCATGTTGCGAGAGGAGAGTGCTCCTATCGATCTCTTTACCAATTTTGTTGTATTGTTTGCAGCTCTAAAATTTACTATTTCAAGTTCTTTTGCACTGTCAAGTAACACATGATATAAATGCATTTTTCCATAAAATACTTATACGGTATTAGTATTTTAAAATTTTGAATGATATATCTTAGTATGTTTTGAATATTCAGTAAATGGAAGTCTTAACCCCTCTCCCAACAAACCCTGTGAGACCTTTCGAGTTCTATGGCTATTTTAGTTACTGGAATTCCCATAAAAACTTCTTACAGCCATATCTTTCAGCAAATGATACTTTATGAGAAAGGAGAGCCAATATTTGAGGGTGAAACAGGAGATTTTATGTCATAATTTATGTTCTTTGCTGAATTTTTTGGTTACACTTACTGCATCTCATGATTGCTTCAACTGGAAAGACAATTATCTGCGTACTATTGTCACTATTACTTTGATAATGTAATTTCCTGAACATTTTTTGCTTTGCATTCAATAGTTATTTGTAGTTTTATGAGCTGTGAATTGCTGTTATCAACTTATCATACATTTCAGGTCTCTATATAGTACAAATATTAAAACAAAATATTGTTTTCGTCATGCCTGAATTTTAAATGTATTTTGGTTAATCATGTTTTACAATACTAATTGGTTCAGTACGCTTTCTTGTTCCTTTTTCCTTTCTACAATTATAAAAGTAGTTAGAGCTAACAAGACATCAGTGCATAATTTTAGATTGAACTTATTGGAACAAGATGGTTGAATCTCTATGTTAAATGCATGATGTATTTGTAGTTTTTATTATGTTTTTTAACTTAATAATTCAATACTGCTGGAGTTCTCTTTTGATTAAAGTTTAGTTTTTGTTTTGATAGATATCTTTTTCATTAAACATAAATTTTGAGATTGATTTAAGGAAGGTAGAAATAGATCAACTTTCCTATTATTAATATGAATATCTTTTTGTGTTAGGTAATTAAAAAAGAATTAGACTGGCTGTGGGTTCTTGTGGCCAAGATATAGCCTGTTTTAAGCCTCACACAGGTTGGTGCCACCTTTTCCTGGGGATTTGAAGGAGCAACAACTCCTGTCACAAGATGTGTAGGGAAATTGCAGGGCAACTCTCAATTCAGGCAAGATACAATCATTTTACTTGGTAACCTCGTTCGCTTTGAATTCAATATCTGTCTTGAAAATGTTACATGGACGACTTATCTATGCCAGTGAAGTCATATGCATTAATATCTTTCTTGAGGTATTCCTTGTAGCTCATGATTTGTTTAATAAAAGTCACTTTTTCTAATTAAAAAAAATTGATTTGGGTTTGACTATTTTGGGTGCAGTGAATAGTATTGGTGGTTCATAGTATTCCTTAAATTAATGTATATTAGTAGTCATATGGTTTGAAGTTGCAAGTACAATACGTTTAACAAACACAATAGTCGCATCTAATTAAAATTAAAGCCCAAATATGACTGAAGTATTTCTCTGCTTTGTTTATTTGTCCTACCTTGATTCGAAAAAGAATGTGATGTGGGGGAAGATTTTCCCTTTAAACCATCAGTTTTAAAAGAGTTTTTGGCTCATTTTAGCAGGACTTTCTATTCATAAGTGGCTCCACTTTTTTAGTTGGTCTATATTCTATGTTGCATATATTTTTATCCTTTTACAATGATCATGCAGCTTACAATGATACTATAGTTTTACGTGTACTCTTGGGGAACAAGTGCAACTAAGAGAACATTACAGAGGTAAGTGTGGAGGAGGGTAAAATCCTTTTTGAAGAGCGATGATTATTCTTTATAAAAACATCTGCATTGGATTCAACAAATGTGAATAAGGCATTCACCATTGTCACCCATGAGATCTATGTGGTAAAATCTAGATTTTAATTTATGTTGAGGTAAGATAATTATAAATAGATTTAAGAACCTAAGATGTTTGGAGAATAGCTCGGGGCTTTCCAGTACGTCCTAGTCTGGCAGGTTTTGCGATATCACCGGTGGAAGGGAAAGGATCCTTAGTTCTGAATTTCTGATATATTTGATCGATCTAATAATCAAACAACTGGTTTTAATATTTAGTATTGGGGTATTATGGTAAAATCATAAAAACTTAACCGACAAAGTAAACAAAATGTTGTTATCCCTTCCAAACTTTTGAACATGGATTAAGGAGTATAATAATTTGATGTGTTGTGGGTTGAAGAATATAATATTTTAAAGTGTAGTGGGTAGTTATATTAGTATTGTATGTGGGCCCCATGTGTAGTGGATTGAGTATAATAATTGTGTTTAGTGGGTCTCATCTACCAAAAAAATTAATAGATACTTTGTAATGGGACGGACGAAAATGGCATTATGGATACATTCATCCGGGACAGACGGTGTATATTTTTCTAATGCTCTATTACTTGGAAAGTTACATTTATTTTATTTTATTTTATTTTATTTCTTGATGACTATTGGTGTATCAAGAAGTTTCAGCATAATTATAATTTGGAGTTTAGAAAAGATCACTCACTTGGAATTAAGGCTTGGGAGATTAGTGTTTATATTTATCTGAACATTCATTCTTTGTGAACTGTTATCAGTTTCAATCTGATGACAATTTGTCAATATTCCGAGTGTCATTTTCTTACTTTTTTAATCTTCCCTTGAATTAGCTAAGCAACTCATTTTGTTGAAAAACTCAAAATACTTTTAGACTTACTATGGACTGCATGAAACTTTAACTTTTTCTTCTTGCAGATGAACTAAATACACATAATAGCACATCATGACTATTGAATGCCTGGTCCTCGGGGCTGGACAGGAGGTGGGGAAGAGTTGTGTGGTTGTGACGATAAATGGAAAGAGAATAATGTTTGACTGTGGAATGCACATGGGCTACCAAGACCATCGTCGATACCCTGACTTCTCTTTGATTTCAGAGACTCGCGAATTCACTAGCTCACTCTCATGCATAATCATTACTCACTTACATTTGGACCACATTGGAGCCTTACCATACTTCACTCAAGTTTGCGGGTACACTGGCCCCATTTACATGACATATCCAACGAAAGCTCTTGCTCCGCTAATGCTTGAGGATTATCGAAAGATTATGGTTGATATAAGGGGAGAGGAAGAACAGTTTACATCTGAGCATATTGTTGAGTGTATGAAGAAAGTCACGGCAGTTGATTTGAAACAGGTTGTTCAGGTTGATAAGGACCTCCAGATCCGTGCCTACTATGCAGGACATGTGCTTGGGGCTGCAATGTTTTATGCCAAAGTGGGAGATTCAGCCATAGTGTATACGGGTGATTACAATATGGCACCTGATAGACATCTTGGAGCAGCTCAAATTGATCGACTACAACTGGACCTTCTTATCACTGAGACTACTTACGCAACGACATATCGTGATTCGAAATATGTTAGAGAGAGGGAGTTTTTGAAAGCAGTTCACCAATGTGTTGCTGGTGGGGGAAAGGTTCTGATTCCTACATTTGGTCTTGGGAGGACCCAGGAGATATGTATGCTATTAGATGACTATTGGGAGAAGATGAATCTGAAAGTTCCAATTTATTTCTCAGCAGGTTTGACCATACAAGCAAATCTTTATTATAAAATTCTCATCAATTGGATGAGCCAAAAGGTTAAAGATACTTATCCCACACGCAATTCATTCGACTTCAGAAACGTCCTCAGTTTTGATCGGTCCTTGATAAATGCCTCTGGACCTTGTGTTCTTTTTGCTACACCAGGAATGATTAGTGGTGGTTTCTCTCTTGAAATTTTCAGACAATGGGCTCCATATGAAGAGAATCTTATCACACTGCCGGGATATTGTGTGGCTGGAACAGTTGGACACAAGTTGATGTCAGCCAAAGTACCAACCCAAATTAGGCTTGATGATGATGTCCAAATTGACGTGCGATGCCAGATTCATCAATTATCTTTTAGTCCTCATACTGATGCGAAAGGAATCATGGACCTTGTTAAGTTCTTATCACCCAAACATGTAGTTCTTGTGCATGGAGAAAAGCCTAAAATGATTAAGCTTTCAGAAAAAATTCAGTCCGAGTTGGGCATCCAATGTTACTATCCAGCAAACAATGAAACTCTGTGCATTCCTTCAAGTCATCACATACAAGCTGGTGCCTCTGATGCATTTATACAGAGTTGCTCATGCCCAAACTTCAACTTCTTGAAAAGCAATAATGGACGAGGTTTTGACTTGGATGATGCCCATAAGAGAAAAATCCCACCTTTCTTGCAAGTTAAAGACGACAGAGTGGCTCAAGGACTGCTAACCCTGGTCCAAAAAAAGAGTTCAAAAGTTGTGAGTCGAGATGAATTGATGGATGAGTTGGGAGTTAGTGTTCATGAAGTGAAGTTTACTCATTGTTTCCCAGTATATGCCCCAGCCTCGGACAGTATAGATGCACCTGACTCTTCGTGTACAATACCTAGCAATGGTGATTTGATGCGCCTTATTTTTGAAAAGCTCGCTGTAGAGTATCTAGACATCGTTATAGATGAATGCCAAGAACAAGTTCAACTTGGCACATTTGCTGTCTCGTTATGTACGGAGGAAAAATGCCCTAATTTAAATGATGTTAGCTTGCAAGGCCTGTGTCAAGAGAGACATTTTTGCTGCACATGGTCTGTACTGGATGAAGAATATGCTTGGAAAGTTATTCTAATGATAAAGAATTTGAATTTTCGCCAGTGCTTAGAGGCTTGAAGGTAAGTGTTTCAACATTTGGGATGAATGTTGTCTAACTTCTTTGGAGAACGATGACTACACCACTTTGTTCTAACCTAATTGTGCTTCTAATGGGATTTTTACTTACATCTTCGTGGATTAAAAATTTCTTTTGAAGCATATCATGTCTGCTATATTTGACAAGAGATTCTACACGTGCTATAGGGAAGTGTATTTTCAGACATTAACGTCTTTATGTTGCAAAATTAGTTTGTGGTATGAGGTTTTTCTTGTTCCATGTTGTTCCATTTTGGCTCAGCATCTATTATTCATCATTTGGAACACTATGTTTTGATAAAGTTTTACAATTTTTTATTTATATTTATATTTATATTTATTTTTATTATGAATGCGTTCTAATTGTCACTTCAAATATAAGTTGTTGTAATTAGAGTGCAGTTAAATTCTTCACTCCTTCCCAAACACCTTTCACGCTACCTGTTTTACATTGTTTAAGAAAACTTGATATATATATATATATATATATATATATATATATATATATATATAACTTATTGATTTTTAAGGGTAATTTAATATTTTTAGGTAATAAGTGTACTGAAAAGTAAGTTACTTGTGTTAGTGGTGATAAAAAAAAATTGAAATTAAAGTGTATTTTATGGTCATTGAATTGAGTTTGACATTTCTTTTCTTGGAGCTCTTGGAGCGTGAAAGGGGTTGTGAGACACGAATGAAGAAAGTGTAAGGATTTTATGGGATGTAGGGAATATATTAGATTTTTAAACGGTATTATATTTTCCATTGCAAAAAAAAGGAAACAGTGATTTTCTATTCGTTTGCATTTAAATTAAAATATTTTTATTTCATTTGCATTTTGAGATCATAGGCTATGTTCATAAGTAGAGTCCAATTCTAAGAGGCTTATTGAGGTACTTCATGGATAAGCAGCCTTTGGTTTGCACACTCAATAAGCATGTGAAGTTTGTCTGATTCGAGCATTGCCTCATGCTGAATGAGGAGCTCCGGAAGAGTGATAATTGCCCTCCATGACTTGAGGTCTCTCTGTCTCTCTATTCTGTGATTATTAAGATTTTGTGTATTATGTTCTACTCATGAGATCTGTACATTAATTCTTGTTGCATGTTTTTACTGTTCTCATGGTTTAGGTATTTGGATGGATTCAGAAGCAGAGATGGTATAAAGGTGATAGTGGGAGTTTATTCAAAGTTGATATGAGATTTGTAACAGTGTTTGTAAGCCTGCCACAGAAGTTTACAATGCTCTATCTACGCCTCCTCCACATTATGGATAAAGCCAAGTACCTTTCCAAAACTCCTTAGTATTTTGAGATGATGAAGGGAATGGAGCTGTGTCATCGAGTATTGTGACTTGCTTTTGAGAGCTTTTGCTCAGTAAAAAATGTCCATTAGGCAAATGCTTTGTTCAAAGATCTTGATGAAAGTGTTTGTGGTCTTGATATCTACACATGTAATGGTGTGATGGATGCATATGGGGTGGTAGCATGATTAGAGGTGTAAACGAATTGAATTGAGTCGAATATTTCTGTATTCGAATCATATTTGACTAGATACTCGAATATTCATATTTGTTTATTATTCGAAATTTCGAATTAAAATTTGATTCATAGTCAATTCGATTATATCATTTGAAATATTTGAGTATTCATATTCGAAAATTATATTCGAACAATTTGAATGTATATACATATTATTTTGAATTTTAATTTTTGAATTTGTAAATTTACTTTCTACCTTGTTGCTAACAATTTTTAAAATTCAATAAAATACATTCCAATATACTGTATAAAGAGAAAATATATATATATATATATATATATATATATATATATATATAAATACTTTCCAATGGATGGAAATGTTGAAAAAAATATGGTTATAGTAAATATTCAACAATAAAAAGAAATTTTCAATAAATATCAATTACTCGTATTGTAGTTATGTTACGGAAAAATAATATATAAAAAGTTTAAAAACAAAAGCATATAAAAAATAATAATAAAAATTGTTTTGTTCGATGCACTTCCTCCATCCCACCAAAAGGTCCTCATTTTATTATATTGAGCGTTCTATTCAAATGCTCTCATTTACCTCTTTTAGTAAAAGGCCCCCTATATAGCCCACCACTCACTACTCATATAATTATCCATTTTACTTAAAATAATAATACTTTAATCCACGTGCAAAAAGTAAATGAAAACCTAAAATAATAATACTTTTTAATCCACGTGCAAAAAGTAAATGAAGACATATGGTCGAGACAATAGGAGTATCTTTATATATAATAAAACACACTTTAAAAGTCAAAATTGAATCAAATGTTAATCTATACCATTAATTTTGATTACTAAACCTTATTTAATCTCATACATTTATCACATTATTCAATCTCATTCATTCATCATAATTATGATACTCCCTCCGTCCCTTGGTAAGAGTCTCATTTGCTTTCGAGCACGTAGATTAAGGAGTATTATTATTTAATGTGTAGTGGGTAGTTGTATTAGTGGGTGTATGGGCCTCATGTTTTAATTGTATTAGTGGGTGTGGGTGGGTCCCATATGTCCAAAAAAGAAAATGAGATCCTTTGAATGGGACAACCAAAATGGTAAAATGGGACTCTTACCTAGGGACGAAGGTCATATTTTTGTAATAGAATTATTATATCATATTTATTTTATATTTAATCAGTAATAGTATAAGTTCATTTAAAATATTAATTTTAATCAATAAAAAACTACTTTAAAATAGTATTAAATGGGTAAGAGTAATTTACGAGTATTTTTTTATGCACCGGTATCCGATTTATAGACCGACTAATCCGAGAGAGGCCAGAACCCATCGTCCACTAAAAGACTTTGGGACGGATACAAATATTATAATGAATTTTAAAATATTAATTTTTAAATGATATTTATTTATACACAGTTTTTAATTATATGGTTTAGGGTTTAGGGTAATATTATTTAATTATTATAATAACTTATAAAATTAATTTAAATACATTATATTGATTTAGGGTTTAGGGTTTATTGTAATATTATTCAATTATTATTATAATAACTTATAAATTAATTTAGCACAAAAAAAATATATGTATATAAATTAATTAATACATTAGTTTAAACACTAAAAAATACTCCCTCCGTCCCCTTGAAAGGTATCAATTTCACTATTCCTGGCATCCGCTTCAAAAGCATCAATTTCCTCTATTTAATAAAGAAAATACACAATATGACCTACCACTTCCCTCTAATACAATTACCCACCTTATCTATAATAATAATATTCTTTAATTTACGTGCAAAAAGCAAATAAAGACCTTAGAACCGTCCACGTGCAAACAACAAACGAGTACCTTTCAAGGAGACGGAGGTAGTATAAATAAATTATAAATATATACTCCCTCTGTCCCGCTAATGGGTATTTATTTGCTTTTTACACGTAGATTAAGGAGTATAATATTTTAATGTATAATGTGGTGAGAGAAATAATATTTTAATGTGTAGTGGGTAGTTGTATTAGTATTGATTGTGGGCCACATGTGTGTCAAATCAATCCAAAAAAGAAAATGGATACTTTGTATTTGGACGGACCAAAATGGCAAAATGGATACGTATCAAGGGACAGAGGGAGTATACATTATTCAATTTCATCCATTCATCACAATTTTGGCCATTGATTTTTTTGTCATAATAATGATACCTTATTTAATTTAAAATAATGCCTTGTTTAAAATGATTCTTTATATGTGTGCTTAATATTATTTTTTCATTAAATATAATAATATATAACTATTACTAATTTTAATTATTTCAAATTATTATGCTAATTATTCCTAAATAATTTGAATTAATTTTTTCAAATTATGTTAGTTATTCCTAAAAAATTTGAATTAATTTTTAATTATATGGATTAGGGTTTAGGGTAATATTATTTAATTATTATAATAACTTATAAAATTAATTTAAATACATTATATTGATTTAGGATTTAGAGATATGATTTTAGGGTTTAGGGTTTATTGTAATACCCCCTCCGTCCCAACAAGTATTTCACGTATTGGTGTGCGCGGATTTTAAGAAAATTTTGTATTTTTATGTATAAAGTAAGAAAGAGAATATATATTTTAGTTGATTTAATGAAAAATATGTGTAAAGTTGTTGGGAGATGTGAAAAGTAAGTAAAATTAAGTATTATATTGGGATGTGTGTAAAAAGTGAGTATTGTTATAATGTACCATTTTTACCAAATTTAGTAAAAGTAAAGTGTGAAATATTTTGATGGACGGATGAAAAAGGAAAGTGTGAAATACTTCGGGGGACGGAGGGAGTATTATTCAATTATTATTATAATAACTTATAAAATTAGGGTTTAGGTCATATTTTTGTAATAG
Source organism: Pogostemon cablin (assembly GCA_023678885.1). NCBI lineage: Eukaryota > Viridiplantae > Streptophyta > Magnoliopsida > Lamiales > Lamiaceae > Pogostemon > Pogostemon cablin. The sequence goes on from CM042979.1 coordinate 16,065,069, forward strand.
AATTATATTATATTTATTTATATTTAATCATTAATAGTATAAGTTCATTTAAAATATTAATTTTAATCAATAAAAAATACTTTAAAAATAGTATTAAATGGGTATAATTAATTTACGAGTATTTTTTTATGTACCGGTATCCGATCCATAGACCGACTAATCCGAGAGAGGCCAGAACCCATCGTCCACTAAAAGACTTTGGGACGGATACAAATATTGTAATGAATTTTTAAAATATTAATTTTTAAATAATATTTATTTATACACATGTACGAGTATTACGAAATAAGAAAGTATCTTACATAATTAATAAACACCCTAAAAAAATAGTACGAGTAGTTCAAAAAATATCATTAGAATTTGAAATTAAAATAAAAAATTATAATATTTTTGTATTCAATATACACTACGATAAACATGCTGACTGATGTCTATTTCACCTGCCAGTGGATGTTGAAGCCACTGATGTTAAAAGTAGGCGCTGATAGACATCGATTTTTAGTCATAAGCATGTAAATACATTATGAATATATATTAATAATTATAATTTTCATGTGTAGTTCAAAAAAATATCATTAGAATTTGAATGTGTACGTGTATGAATCAGGAGGTAAACATTAACCAAGCATACAAGATGCAATATAATAATAAGTTTGGGATGATATTATTATGAATTTTTTAAATTGAACATGTCCGATCACGGATGGTGAACATTTAAATGGATACGAATTACGGGTATGAGCGGTTGATATTTAAATAAATATGGTATGATACCTTTAAATAAGTACGAGTACCTAAATACTACTCCCTCTGGCCACTTACAAGATATCCATTTTACCATTTTGGGCATTCACTTCAAAGGTATCCATATTCCTTATTTAGTAAAAAAGTACACCACATGACCCACCACTTCCCTCTAATACAACTACCCACTATACATATAATAGTAATACTCCTTAATCCACGTGCAAAAAGCAAATGGTTACCTTCTAAGTGACCGGAGGGAGTAATTAATAAATATACAACTACCTAATATGATATTACATAAAATTGGATATTATATGTAAATAATTAGTGGTATAACTTTAGAATATTTTGATAAACATGTTTGAGACGTGTACGAGTATCAACCAGTGGTTTAGGGCATACTGTGCAGCGATGATTTAATATTTATCAGCAGTGAAATGACGACTTTATTCCTGTGATTTATGGTATACTTTTTCCCAGTGGTTTAGGGCATAATGTCCCCGGAGGATTTAATATTTATCGGCAGGGTTTAACATTTGTTCCAATTATAACATTATGACTTTACCCCTGTGGTTAATGGTATATTATTATCCAATAGTGTAGGGCATACTGTACCTCGAGGGTTTACCATTTATCGGTAGGGAATAATGTTTGTTCAAAGAGTGAAATTAATATTTTATCCCAGTGGTTTTTGGTATACTGTACCCAAGAGTCTACATACCATGTATTATGGAGGGAGTATACTGTAAATCGGTGACGTTTGGGCGGGACGGAGGAAGTATTTATTTGACAAAATCCCTGACCATGCAATACACGACACTATTTTTTGAACAATCTTGTTGCTGTATGTGACAGTATTACTAGGTTTCTCCTTCGAGTAGAGATAGAATAATTTATTCAAAAGACATGATTTAAACTTCTCTTTCGAATTTAAATAACATCAGAATACCTTTGTCCCGTGCAACGCACGGATTCAAACGCTAGTTAATTATGAAATATACTACTACATCTCTTTTATATCATTAAAGTTGATCATAATTATATTTAAACGTTGAAGGAAAAAATTACTCCCTCCATTCTGGATTTATCTGCGTCATTACTATAGATACGGATATTAAGAAAAATTACTTTTTGATCAACTTTGTTAGACATTTTAATAATACTGTGGCTTCATCTAAATATAATATTACGAATAAATAATCAAATATTTTGCATCTATAGCAAAGAAAAACATGATAGATACCTAATGATCTGGTGATAGCATGCAAGTCTTGTATACATAGAAATTGTAGGTGGTTCCCGTAGTACATTTACCTTAGTATTCGTTGAAATGGATGGCACCAACTTTCCAAACCAAGTAAGTAGTAGCAAACATCACCGAACTAATAAACACAAACGAAAACACAATAAAAAACACATCCATGCCTGCGGGAAGATCGATAGTCCAACCCTCCTTCGGCATCCCTCTTTTGCTGTCATCGAACAAGTTCGTGGGCGCTTGAGGAAGGCCGGAGCGCTTTTTCCCCCCCTTCATATCATTTTCTTGTAGAGCATCTAGCAGTTTGCTTCCAAGCTCAGGCTTGGATGGCTTTGTTTCCGTGTAGCGGCTAAGTACCCTGGCTGCCCTAAGTCTCTCTTTTGCAGTTAGTGGAGCCCTTTTAATGGTTGAGCTTGACTCTGGCACAGGTTCCTCCTGGTTTGGACTCGTGGAGTTGACTGCACCATTGGACTTAATTTTGTCATCTGTTTTAGAAGGATCTACACCTGAGACGTTATCTGAGGATCCATTTTTGGAGTATAATTCTTCAATAGACTTAGAGTTATTGTCACTAGTTTCTGTGGCAATATTATCACCTCCAGCAGCTAGAAGGTGAAATCTTAATTTTTTCACAAGCGTATATTGCCCCAATCCAACTGGTCCCGAGAGAGGATTATTAAAAGGGAGTTTCTGTGATAATAACTGGATTTTAGTTCTACTACTGACCTGTTGGTAGTTTGCCTACAACATGCATAGACCAAAAGAACAAATCAGTTACTATTTGTTAAAGTTCACAATATAATTGTGCTAAGTTCTCAGTAAAACGTAATCTGAAACAACCCTAGTTTCTTTGAAGCTTTCTCATAGCTAAAGGGGTAGAACAGTCATATCATGAAAGCACAATGCATTACTTATGCCATTAGTGAATCATATTGTTGGTTCCATTTCACTTCCAGACGCTCTGGAGAGACTGTTAGTAAGAGAATGGAGGACATGTAGAAAACTAATGTGATGTCTAGTCAAATCTGTATTGTCTTGGCTATTGATGTTCTTTTAATATGGTTAGACAATTTTTTACCTACATGTTGAGGAAATGGAATATACCATTCCCCACAAAGCAAATGCAGTCAAAATTTTTCAAACTCCGGACGAGGCAAGGACATGTATAATAGAGTTCCCAAAGGCGACTGAGACATGGCGTAACTTGAAGCCGTAGTCAGAGACCAACAACAAACACTAAATCTATCTGATTTTCATTTAAATAATGTGTGCAACATAGTTTGCAATGCTCTGAAACAAAAAGGCTATAATAGGATCTGGCACATATTTTTAACTGTAAGAAAATATATATATATATAGCTTCACAAGAATGCTGCTCTCATGTCAGTTGTGTAGATTAAAGGCCATACGGGAACAATATATCAGTATGAAGATATTTATGTTTTCCTCAAGCAATACCCCATGGTAAAGGTACATGATTAGCTTTAGTTTGAATAGTCATTTGGACAAGCTACAGCCAACAAGGCCTTTTCGGTATTCTTTTGGAGCAACACTTCGACCTCATTCATATTTTACTAATTTAGCACTTTATTCATCAATTTTCCAAATAAATATATTGAAAAAATACATGCCGTAGCCTGAGAGAATGCACGTTGCTAATATAAATCCTCAAAGGCTCAGAAAGGTCATGAATGCAAGACAGTCAAAAGAAGCACTCGTGTTAAAACACATAAGAGAACTCAAGAATGATTGATCCTATCATCCTATAAGCTTCGTTAAAGAATTACCAAGATCGTGCATAATTAAGTTCCATCATGCATGATTGCATTCAAGGTCAACAACCCAACACTTGGACAAAGATTAAAACAGATGATCTATGTCTGGATTCTAGAAATATGATTTCAACTTCACACACTATAAGACCAAGATGCATAATTTACTGTATGGTTGAGCTAGAAAGGTGAAAAGCCAGTTTACTAATATATCAACTACAGGAACAGTTACATCAAAGAAACGGGTTGTGGGTGAAATCTTTGAACAGATACAACACAATTTCGATCTTTACTGGCTAAAGATGTTAACTATGACACAAACCTCACAAAGGCCTAGCTGAATCAGTTATTGGTTAGTCAATACTCAGAAGCTCTTGTAGAAAAAGCAGAATGAAGCAAATTTTTGGCAAATAATAAAAAAACTGAACCCAGAAAACAGATAAGAGATCGACAAGGATCCCAATTTATTACACTCAACTATTGTGGAGTATCTTTCATAAATATTAACCAGATTTCATTTCATGTTTATTTAAAAGCTAAAATGAGAGAGCAATTAGTCAAGTAGATTGAAAAAAAAATAACAACAACAACAGCTAAAGTAGGGTTGAGGAAACAAAAATTACTCGTTCTACAAGTCATCAGAAAGCAAGTGTGACAGGAAACCAACTGAATAGATCTCGTGTATATCAGATACTCAAGATGATGCAAAACCAGAAAGGAGAAGTCAGAATTAAGAAATTCTACACACCACAAATAAAGATGGGAGCAGCCAAGAAGGAAACGTACAGCGGGGTTGAAGCTGATGACTGAATTCAACGAAACAGCCATGGTTGCTCTGTAATTGGGCTTGCTTAAGGGCCGACCATTAAGCCTTTCTTTTAGAGAGAGAGAGAGAGTGAGTAGAGAGAGATTTGGAAAATGGTGTATAGATTGTACGCTTGCAAAGAGTTCAGGTGAATGCAAAAGAGTCGGCAATGGATGGTGTAGAAGCATGAGAAATGTAATCTCCAAAGATATTCTCTGTTTGTAATTTTGTAAACGCTGTTGCGACAAATTGTAATTTACTCACATTATTCTATGCTTAGCTTAATATCTTTTTTTAATAAAAATATTAACTTTTATGATTATTGTAATTTTTTATTTTTATTATAAATAAATGGTTATAAAATAATTTGATACGAACAAACTCTCTTGTGAAACGTTACATATGTGAGACAAGTCGTGAGACGTGTTAAATATGTCTAAGTATGCCTATTATATAAAGTATGCTTAATGATTGTTAAAATATGTTTTCTAATGTATGATAAATGATAAATTAAAGTATGATTTTAAAAGTGTTATAATACTCCCTCCAACCACTTACAAGATATTCATTTTATCATTTTGGGCTTCCACTTCGAAGGTATTCATTTCTCTTATCTATCTATCTATATTTATCTATATATATATACATATATAAAAACAAACTTAAACTTCTAGATTTCAATTTTTTTTCAATTTTACTCTGTTTAGAAATAATTCAATTTTAATCTTAACCGTTCAAAAAATCTTTTTGATTTCAATTATAAAATTTAATTATGTTTGTAGGCACCTGAATTTTATTGCCTAATAAATATAAATGCCAAGAAAATATATTAAATATTGATTAAATATTTATTTATTAAGGAATTTAAATAAATTAATTCCTAAAATAAGTAAATAAATAATTGATAATTAATATAATTATTTGAGCCCAAATCCAAGTCAAATGGGCTCGATCTAAGTCAAAAGAGCCTCATTCAAGTTAAATGGGCTCAAATTCAAGTTAAGTGGGCTCCATTCAAGTCATGTGGGCTTGACCCAAGTCAAATGAGTCCAAATCAAGTTCAGTTGGCCTAATTAAATTAAATAGGCCCACATCAAGTTCAGCAGGCCTAATTAAATTAAATAGGCCCAAGTCAAACCCAGCATGCCTAATTAAATTAAATAGACCCAAGTTAAATCCAACAGGCTTATTTAAATTAAATAGGCCCGTGTCCAGTCCAGCAGACTTAATTAAAGGAAAAAGCCCAACATATCTTTTTGAATGAGAAAATATCTCTTAAGTGGTTATTTTCTCTACCTATAAATAAGGATCTTCAGTCCTCATTCCAGACACATTCAAGCACCCGGAGGCAAGGCGCTCTTGAAGAAATCAAGACCTTCGAGGATCTTCAAATCTTCAAAGCTTCAAGCTCAAGAACACTCGAGGATCTTCAAATCTTCAAATCTTCAAGCTCAAGACCTTCGAGGATCTTCAAATCTTCGAATCTTCAAGCTCAAGACCTTCGAGGATCTTCAAATCTTCGAGTCTTCAAGCTCCAGATCTTCAAGTCTTCAAAGCTTCAAGACGAAGGCTTCAAGTCAATCTTCAAGCAGCTTCAAAGCAACTTCAAGTCAAGAACCGCCTCTGATCAAGGACCAAGGTGCTAAGCCTCTCCGATCCGGCGTTCTTCATCCAGTAAAATTCGTGAGGTCAATGGTGTTCTATCAAATTGAACGACGTTCTTCACGACAAATTCAAGTCAACGTTTGATCCAAACAAAGGCTCGACGCCTCTGGATAAATGTTTTAAAGCTTCAAGTCCCAAACCCGAGCACGGACAAGCTTCATCCGAAGATCCGGCTCCGAAAGTTGAAAGAAGCCAAAGTCAACTCAAGAGAGGAATCAGAGGATAGCTAGAGACTGTTCACTTCAATTCTCAAGTTTAATCCACATTGGATTATTATTGTAATATCTTTTGTATTTATTATTTAATAAATACAATTTTGTTGTTACAAATTTTGGCACGCCCAGTGGGACAGTTTCTACCTCTCATCTCCTCTTCGAGCAAAGTAAGATGGATCCGCTAAGAATCAAAGTCAACAGATCAGCTTCTGTCTTCAAGTCTTCAGAATTACAAGTGGAAGACGTTAATGTGACAACTAGAAGCATGTCAAAGATGGCACGATCTGAAGCCTCTTCAGAGATAAATTCTTCAGTTGGAGTTACCTCTGGAGTGATACCATATGGTGATAAAGATGAGAAAAACGACTCAGCTAGCTCAACTCCTATACTTGAAGAAAGCTCATCGTCTGATTCATCCATAGCCTCGACGATGGCAATAAACACTTCGTCTGTCGAAGAACAGTTGGCAAGCTTAACTGAATCCGTTGCTGCACTTACCAAACAGAACCAAGAACAAAGTACTTTGATTTTCAAACTGATGGAGAAAATGGCTGGTGCTGAAACTAGCCATGCGAACGAAAAGCAAGAAGAAGATGCTAAAAATGAAGTAGATGAGTCTGCGAAGCGTCAGTCGATGGGGAAAAGGGTGATTGAAGAAGAATTGAACATCTCCCATGATGGAATGGTTCCTATCAGCTAGCTAAAAAGCATTATACTTGGCACAATGAAGGACCAATTCGAAGAGAGCTCTAAACCTTCATTCGCTTATGCTAAGCCTTATACTAGGAGGGTTGGCAACTTGAGGATGCCACCTAACTATCAACCCCCCAAGTTCCAACAGTTTGATGGCAAAGGTAATCCAAGGCAACATATAGCACATTTCATAGAAACGTGCAATGATGCTGGCACTCACGGAGATCATATGGTGAGACAATTCGTTCGCTCTCTGAAGGGAAATGCTTTTGAATGGTACACCGACTTGGAGGCTGATTCTATAGACAGTTGGGATCAGTTGGAATATCAATTCCTTAACTGTTTCTATAGTACTAGGAGGACGGTTAGCATGATAGAGTTGACTAACACCCGTCAGTTAAAAGAAGAGCCAGTAATTGAGTACATTAATCGATGGAGAAATTTGAGCCTAAACTGTAAAGATCGATTGTCTGAAGTTTCTGGCATTGAGATGTGCACAGCAGGAATGCAATGGAACCTTCGTTACATACTTCAAGGGATTAAACCTAAAACCTTTGAAGACTTGGCCACAAGAGCTCACGACATGGAGCTAAGTATGGGGATAAGTGGAGTTGTAGAACCACCGATTCCTGGATCCTACAAGTATAAAGAAAAGCAAGAGGCAAGGAAAGGGGGCAAACCCTACAACAAATCTTCCGAAAAAGGGTCTATGGCAACCAATGCATCAACTGTCAAGTGCCGAAGGAATGAGAATGAAAAAGATGATAAAGTGTAGAATGAGTCCCAAGAAAGGGGGCAAAGAAGATTGACCTTGAAAGAAATGCAAGAAAGGAAGTACCCATTCCTTGATTCGGATGTCCCAGGCATACTCGATGATCTGCTCAAAGATAAACTTATCGAGCTTCCTGAAATGAAGCGACCAGAAGAAGCGGGACAAACGGACAATCCGAAATACTGCAAGTATCATAGACTGGTGGGACATTCTATCAAAGATTGCTTTGTCTTTAAAGACAAAGTTATGCGATTGGTTGAGCAAGGGAAGATCTTTCTAGATGAAGATGCAACTGTAAACTCTACTTCTGCAGACGGTGGAAATAATTATTCATGCCATATGGCAGGCGAAGCTGTTGTGCCTAAAGTTGAAAGCAAGGCCCATGCTATGAAGATTACCTTCACTGAGGAAGACTTACTGCTCGGTTCACAATCTCACAACCGACCCTTGTTCGTAGCTGGTTGCACTCAAGAGCAAAGGGTGAATCGAATACTGATTGATGGAGGTTCAGCGGTCAATATCCTACCTCTAATAACGTTGAAAAAGTTAGGGATTTCAACAGATGAACTTGGCAGTAGCCGATTGACGATTCATGGGTTCAATCAAGAGGGACAGAGAACACTTGGTACGATAGTCATGAACTTAATAATAGATGAGATGGCCTCAACAGTTCTGTTTCATGTCATTGATGCTAAAACATCATATAACATGCTCTTGGGGCGCCCATGGTTGCATGAAAATAGAGTGATTCCTTCTACGCTGCATCAGTGCTTCAAATACTGCGATGGAGGTAACATAAAGAAGGTACTCGGTGATGAAAAGCCATTTACAGAAGCAGAGTCATACTTCGCAGACGCTAGATATTTTCTGAAAAGTATCAAGGCCGATAAGCAAGAAGGAACTTCATCACAAGATAAAGGTGATGATAAACAAGAAAAAGAGAATGCAGATGATGTTTCATCCACACATTCTAATGAAAGTAAACAGTTGATCAAAACTGTAGAAGGGTTGACACAACCCCTGACTAAGGTTGACGCTGAGAAGCCCTCTCCCCCTCCACTCAAAGGATTCACTCGCCCAACTCAAGCGGCTAAAACTGAGCACGGAGATGTATTTGAGGCAGCAGTTTCCAAATCGTATAGCCCACAAGCTTACAAACTTCTTGTGAAAGCTGGTTATGACCCTCAAGAAAAAGGTGCGGCAAATGAACTGTCTCATAAGACTCCTAGTAGAACCACCCAAGAGAAATTGAAGAGTAATGGCCGTACTTCCAAGTATACTAGAACAGGTATATGATATGTTCCGCAAAAACCTGTTCGCATTGCGATAAAAAGGGCAAACACAAACTACATCACTGAAGATGAAATTCTCTCTGAAGAAGAGGAGTCTCATGAGGAAGATAGAAAGACAGAAAGAATCTCAGTATTCGAGAGACTCAAGCCAGCTGGAGCTAAAAGGACTACCAAGTTCCCAAGTTTCCCAAAGATATATAGTCGGATCCCATCTCGCATGAAAAGACGACATTTCCTGACTATATCATGTGGCACAATGTTGAAAGCTAAGAAACGAACAATAATCTTCACCCAAAGTGAAGAAGATGATCGTGAAAGCGTAGGCTCATCAGATGTTGTTCATTCCATCATCATGCAAACAGATCTACAAAGTGCAGAAAGAGATCTACAAAGCAAGATCGTCGAGATGAGGAAAGATGGCTATGAAGTGGGGATCATTGTTAAAGTGGGAGAGAATGAACAGGTTGGGTCCAACCCACGTTTTCGAAGGCAAGAATTCTTGGAACATGTTTCCACGGTGAATCATATCACTATACGAGAGGAGACCTCAACCGAAGAAGAAGACGCTGATGATGCTCCTCCAGAATTTGAAGAGGGTGTCAAATCCACTGTTGATCAATTGAAGGAGATTAATTTGGGTGATGATAACGATCCACGTCCAACCTATATAAGTATTTCATTGACAGCTGGTGAAGAAAGAGCTTACATTGAGCTTCTTCGAGAGTTTAGAGACGTGTTCGCTTGGTCATTCAAGGAGATGCCCGGATTAGATCCAAAAATAGCAGTTCATCAGTTAGCGGTAAAGGAAGGAGCTAAGCCAGTTAAGCAGATGCAGCGTCGATTTCGACCAGAGCTGGTTCCATTGATTGAAGCTGAGGTTAATAAGCTCCTTGAAACGGGAAAGATACGAGAAGTCAAGTATCCCACTTGGCTCTCTAACATTGTGCCAGTAAGGAAGACAAATGGGCAGCTTAGAGTATGTGTTGACTTCCGTGACTTAAACTTGGCATGCCCAAAAGATGATTTTCCACTACCAATCACAGAACTTATGATTGATGCAACGACCGGGCATGAAGTACTTTCATTTATGGATGGATCATCTGGTTACAATCAAATTAGCCTAGCTCCGGAAGATCAAGAGAAAACAGCTTTCCGCACTCCTAAAGGAATATACTGCTATAATGTTATGCCGTTTGGCTTGAGGAATGCTGGCACTACGTATCAACGGGCTATGCAAAAGATATTCGACGACATGCTTCATAAGAATGTCGAATGTTATGTGGATGACATTGTAGTGAAATCAAAGAAGAAAAATGATCATTTTAAGGGTCTAAGGCAAATATTTGAGCGTCTCAGGAAATTTCAACTCAAGATGAACCCGCTTAAGTGCGCATTCGGAGTCTCTTCTGGTAAGTTCCTTGGATTCATTGTCCGACATCGTGGTATTGAGATTGACAAAGCAAAGATAGATGCAATCATGAAGATGCAGGTACCCCGAAATATACATGAGCTTAAGAGTTTGCAAGGAAAATTGGCATACTTAAGAAGATTCATATCAAACCTAGCCGGTAGGTGCCAACCATTCAGTCATCTTATGAAGAAGGGCAGCCCATTTGAATGGGATGAAGCTTGCACTAATGCCTTTAACAGCATTAAAGCATATTTGATGAAGCCGCCAGTATTGGTCGCCCCGATAGTCGGACGTCCATTAATTCTCTACATATCTGCTCAAGAAAGATCAGTTGGAGCTCTACTTGCACAAAATAATGATGAAGGAAAGGAGTGTGCATTGTACTATTTGAGTAGAACAATGACCCCAAATGAGTTAAAATACTCACCAATTGAAAAGATTTGTCTGGCTCTCATCTTTGCAATTCAGAAGTTAAGACACTACTTTCAAGCTCACACTGTTTACTTGGTCTCAAAGGCCAACCCATTAAAATTCGTCATGTCGAAACCAGTGCTCTCTGATAGGCTTGCAAGGTGGTATCTTCAATTGCAGCAATTCGAAATTATATATGTCCCTCAAAAGGCAGTAAAAGGGCAAGTATTGGCGGATTTCTTAGCTGATCATCCCATGCCTGCAGAATGGGAGTTATCTGATGATCTCCCCGATGAAGATATATTGGCTATTGAAATCACTCCTCCTTGGAAGATGTATTTCGATGGAGCTGCTCACAGAGAAGGAGCCGGCGCAGGAGTGGTATTTGTGACCTCAGATGGAGAAGTTCTGCCATACTCATTCAATCTAACTGAAAATTGCTCTAACAATGTAGCCGAATATCAAGCTCTTATACTTGGTCTGGAGATGGCAATAGATGTAAAGCAACGACACCTGAAGGTATATGGAGATTCGTTGTTAATAATCAACCAGCTACTTGGCTTATATGAGGTTAGGAAACCCAAGCTATTTCCATATTATAACTATGCTCGAAGGCTGATGAATTGGCTTGGAGACGTAGAGATTGAACATCTTCCAAGGAGCAAGAACAAATAAGCCGATGCTTTAGCAAAACTAGCATCAACCATAGCAATGCCTGAAGCACATTTCCAAGTTTCGATCTGCAAGAGTTGGGTGGTACCTCCGTTCTTCGAAAAGGAAGACAACGAAGAAGTTGAGTATTGTGCCATAGAGGTGTTCGATATCAAAAAGGAAGATTGGCGACAACCATTCGTGGATTACTTGAAATATGATAAGCTTCCCAATGATCCACACCTAAGGATTGATGTTCGACGTAGAGCACCGCGATTCTTCTATTACAAAGATACACTCTATAGAAGATCGTTTGATGGTATTCTCTTAAGATGCTTAAGTGATGAAGAAACTCTTCAAGCTATGGAGGAAGCTCATTCTGGAATATGTGGCGCCCATCAGTCTGGACCCAAGTTACATTTCAGAATCAAGAGGATGGGATATTACTGGCCTTCTATGGTGAAGGATTGCATAGATTATGCACAAAAACATCAGCCATGCCAGTTTCATGCAAATCTCATTCATCAGCCTCCCGAGCCATTACATCCAACAGTTTCTTCGTGGCCATTTGATGCATGGGGCTTAGATGTGGTGGGGCCATTAACGAAGTCTTCCGGAGGTCATCTTTATATTCTGGCTGCCACTGATTACTTTTCCAAGTGGGCGGAAGTTGTACCCTTGAAAGAAGTGAAGAAAGAAAATGTGGCTGATTTCATCCGCATCAACATCATATATAGATATGGAGTGCCTCGATACATCATCACGGATAATGGGAGGCCGTTCAGCAACTCTTTGATTGATAGGCTTTGTGAGAAGTTTGACTTCAAGCAAAGGAAGTCTTCTATGTACAATGCAGCAGCTAACGGGCTCGCTGAAGCCTTCAACAAAACACTGTGTAACCTATTGAAGAAGGTGGTCATCAAGTCAAAACGAGACTGGCATGAAAGGATTTATGAAGCTTTATGGGCGTATCGAACTACTTTTAGAACGCCTACTCAAGCTACTCCGTATTCTCTAGTGTATGGGGTTGAAGCTGTTGTGCCCCTTGAAAAGCAAATTCCATCTTTGAGGATAGCTATTCAAGAAGGTTTGACTGAAGAAGAGAACGCACGACTGCGTCTCGAAGAATTAGAGGCACTTGATGAAAAGAGGTTGGAAGCACAACAGAGACTTGAGTGCTATCAAGCTCGCCTCTCCAGAACATTTAACAAGAAAGTGAAGATACGTTCCTTTCAAGTCGGAGACTTAGTCCTTGCTGTGAGAAGGCCTATTGTCATCACTCACCAAGTGGGAAATAAATTCTTGCCCAAGTGGGATGGCCCACATGTTGTGAAAGAAGTATATACAAATGGTGCATACAAGTTGATATCTGAAAATGGAGTGGGAATTGGCCCCATAAATGGCAAATTCCTGAAACGCTACTACGCGTAATCCAGTCAAACCTAAGGAACGCTCCATGACGCATGAGCCTAAACTGCATGTTACTCCTGGTCCGCATGAGTATAAACTGTGTATGACGAACTCCTGGTCCGCACGAGTATAAACTGTGTACGACATCCACCAAAGGTAATTATACGTGGTTAAACTGTTAATTCACCCCACTCAGGTATTTTAAGTGGTTAAAGTATTAAATACCATACTTTGTCTAAAGTAGTTAAAGAATAGTCACTCCTGGCCCGCATGAGTATAAACTGTGTACGGCACCCCCCATTCAAATCGAATCATGTCCCTTTGAACTACGTTATGACTTGATCCTCTGCAAAGAGGTACGTAGGCAGCTTAGTACTCTGCTAAGTTCAGTCATAATTCAGGTCATTTCCATCAAGTCGGTGAGACAAGCAATGGATTGAAAAATGAAGAGGATAAGAAGCAAAAAGTTAACAAAGAGAAGATGGTGGTTAAAAAAATTCGAGTGGAGAAATCGAAAAAGTTTGGGGGTGGTTAAAGCAACTCAAGTCCTTGCTATGTTGATGAGAAAATGAGTTGGATTGTAAACTGTTAAATTAAGAGAGGTTGATTGAATTATTATTTAAATTCACTCATAAATTCTCTTAATTCAGCTTAAGATGATAAGCTTATTATATGGGGTATAAATTGGTGTGATCATGAGTTAATTGGACCCATCATATTGGCAACCTAACAAGAGTAAGAGAAGCTAATTTTGAAGCCCAAATTATTAACAATTGGCCCAAGTTAGGTATGCAGTGCAGCAAACATGTTGAGCCCATTTGATTGGTCAAAATTGGAAAAGGTAAGTCAAAATTGGAAGCTTGATTAATTCTCCCAAACTGCTTCGAAGTATCGATCCGCCGGATCTCTCGTCTCCCTCGCCTGGGATCCTTGCCACCACGCTGGAGCCTATCCTCTCTCAATCGTCAGCCTCTGGAAGATCGCGAGCCTCTGCCGCCACAGTCCTCGCCAGAAATTGGATCTCACGTTGCCGCATTCTTCGCCCTGCTGTTGGAAGACCGCGAACTTTCCGGCTATTCCACGTGATTCAGCAGCAGTCGCCGAGGTCCACTACGAAAGTCGAGTCACGCACGGCCGCCACCAGTCCGGAAGAACTCTCCGCTATAACCAGCGCCACAGGGTCCGTCGCGCTCTACCTTCGCTGCTGCCGATAACCACGAGTCAGAAACACAACACCATCGCATCCCGTTGTCGGATCTCTCGTCGCCAGCCATACCGCTGCTGCATATCGCATGATCAGCACCTCCACCGCCCGCATCAGTCGTTAGCCGGAGAAGCCCCTTAGCCGACCTCGCTGCCGAAGATCGTGTCGCCGCCGGAAGTCGCAAGCTCAGCTGCCAGTTCTACCACACAGGTCAGACTTGTCCGCCGAGGCCATCTCTCGCCGGAAACACTCCAGCTGCCTGTCGCTATCGCCCTTCAATCGCATCGCCATGCTGGAGAGCCATCTACACTTAACCTTCCACCGCCAAAGCCGCCGCGGAGGCCGCCAAAGCTCTGTCTCACCAGCCATGCCGCCGTGTTCCAGCTGCCCATCGCTGCTCACCGCCGGAAATAGATGCCACGCGAAATCACCACTACAACCATTCCTCTCGCTGGAGTTTTCTCCTCACGTCGACTCCTCCCTTCCTGTCGACCACTCGGCTTCCATAAATCTTTGTCATCTTGCTTCTGGAAGCATGAAACCAATCATCAACAGCTTCTTCTCTCCGCCGCCAAAGCCCAGCCACGACACTACCACTACACCGACGGGATTGCGAAGTCGCCACGGATGATCTGATGCCTCGCCAACAGCCGATCCCGATCACACTGCCGCTCAGCTGCGTCTTCACCGGAACAGCCGCTACCATGGATCGCGGCACCACCCCCATCCGCTGCTGCAAATCGCCACCACCGGATCCGCTCCCTATCGCCAAGAATATTGCCGAGCCCAGTCTCAATCGGCTTCTGCTCGTCGCCACCAAAATCAAGTTCCCATGCCGTTTCTTCACCGGAAAAGTTTGCCCATCAATCCACTCAAACTTCCGCCTGCTGTTCCAGCCGAGCATCCACCCAAATCCGCCGCTGCCACCGCTGGTTAATTGCATCCTTTCATGGAGAATTGCTTTCGCCCGCAGCTGCCCTCGCCCAGTAACAGTCTGCGAGAAATCTCTACTTCCACTACCCGCCACTGTGCGCGGCCGGAATTGCGAAGTGCTGCCCCTGCCATTAGCCACCTTTCGTTTCCCCGTCGCTAAGTGCTCTTTGTTGCGGTTCGAGCCGGGGTGTGTCGCTGCCTCGAATATGCGCATGTCTTCGCCATAGAAGCCCAATGTGCTCACTGATGAGTCGGAGCTCACCCCAGCCGCGTTGCTGCTGTTTATCATCGACAGCGGCATTACCAGCTTCCTCGGCCTCATGATTCTTTCTCCAACGGAAACTTTTCCTACGTACACAGTTGGCTTCATCCTTGAAGAATCCACTGTCGGGAGCCCCAAGAGTGCCACACAAGTATCTTCTAGCCCTCAAAATTGAATATCGTCTTGCCCTCGAGCTTGAAGCTTTTGATAAAAGCAAGAACCTGCAAAGAAGAAGCGATATTGATTAGTTGATATCCATGAAGTTGATGTGAAAATTGAAGGTATGAAGCCCTTCTTATATAGTGGTTGAATTTTTTATGGATATGTCTCGGAAAATTACATAATATTGGTTAGATTCACTTTCATTGATATATCTGCGTAATTGAAGTTATCATGTTGATTTTGAGTAAATTTGATAAGGATTCAATATATTGTGTAATATTTGAGATAAGGAATGGATATGTTGATTATTGAGCCATGAGGATATGTTGATTATTGAGCCATGATCCTCAAAGATGCGTTGCGTATGATCATCCGTAAGTCATATAGGCAAAGAAAAGAAAATGAAAATTGATGAATGCCCAAACAAAAGGCGGACAAAAAAAGTGGACGAAGCCCAAGTTTAAAGAAAAAGAAAAAGAAAAAGAAAAAGAAAAAGAAAAATGATGAGAGCCCAAAGGGAATGAAGAAAAGAAAGGATGCATGAAGCATGGAAATAAAGTTTTTGCAATTTATTCACTTCGAAGATATTTTCAGTGAACAAAATGCAAGGGGGCATTTGTAGGCACCTGAATTTTATTGCCTAATAAATATAAATGCCAAGAAAATATATTAAATATTGATTAAATATTTATTTATTAAGGAATTTAAATAAATTAATTCCTAAAATAAGTAAATAAATAATTGATAATTAATATAATTATTTGAGCCCAAATCCAAGTCAAATGGGCTCGATCTAAGTCAAAAGAGCCTCATTCAAGTTAAATGGGCTCAAATTCAAGTTAAGTGGGCTCCATTCAAGTCATGTGGGCTTGACCCAAGTCAAATGAGTCCAAATCAAGTTCAGTTGGCCTAATTAAATTAAATAGGCCCACATCAAGTTCAGCAGGCCCAATTAAATTAAATAGGCCCAAGTCAAACCCAGCATGCCTAATTAAATTAAATAGGCCCAAGTTAAATCCAACAGGCTTATTTAAATTAAATAGGCCCGTGTCCAGTCCAGCAGACTTAATTAAAGGAAAAAGCCCAACATATCTTTTTGAAGGAGAAAATATCTATTAAGTGATTATTTTCTCTACCTATAAATAAGGACCTTCAGTCCTCATTCCAGACACATTCAAGCACCCGGAGGCAAGGCGCTCTTGAAGAAATCAAGACCTTCGAGGATCTTCAAATCTTCAAAGCTTCAAGCTCAAGAACACTCGAGGATCTTCAAATCTTCAAATCTTCAAGCTCAAGACCTTCGAGGATCTTCAAATCTTCGAATCTTCAAGCTCAAGACCTTCGAGGATCTTCAAATCTTCGAGTCTTCAAGCTCCAGATCTTCAAGTCTTCAAAGCTTCAAGACGAAGGCTTCAAGTCAATCTTCAAGCAGCTTCAAAGCAACTTCAAGTCAAGAACCGCCTCTGATCAAGGACCAAGGTGCTAAGCCTCTCCGATCCGGCGTTCTTCATCCAGTAAAATTCGTGAGGTCAACGGTGTTCTATCAAATTGAACGACGTTCTTCACGACAAATTCAAGTCAACGTTTGATCCAAACAAAGGCTCGACGCCTCTGGATAAATGTTTTAAAGCTTCAAGTCCCAAACCCGAGCACGGACAAGCTTCATCCGAAGATCCGGCTCCGAAAGTTGAAAGAAGCCAAAGTCAACTCAAGAGATGAATCAGATGATAGCTAGAGACTGTTCACTTCAATTCTCAAGTTTAATCCACATTGGATTATTATTGTAATATCTTTTGTATTTATTATTTAATAAATACAATTTTGTTGTTACAATGTTAATAATGGATGTTATTATTTAAAGGGTATTGCGAGACCTCCTCACGGATCTCCTTCCGTGAAACGGATTATCCAATCAATCAATTAGCATAATATGTAAAATGAAAAATAAAAAATAAAAAAAGGCGAGTGTGGCTGGTCACCCATGCGGCCATGCATTATAACTTCCCATAAGTGAAACATTAATTAATTAACTGCGAAACATTCATGAACATTACAAATGTGTAATTAATTAACTGTGACATCTTTCTCTTTTCTTATATTATATTTTAAAATTTTATTAATTATTAAAATTACAATTAATACTATTATACTTAATGAGAAAATTAAAAGTAATAATTAAAAATTCAAAAGTGATACTTATAAAAAAAATATATGCTTATTTTTGAACTATTTCATTATACTTTTATAAATTAAAAAGTGATAATATTTTTAATAAATAATATGTGAACATGGAAAAGTGATACTTGATTAATCAAATTATTTCATAAATAATTTGTAAGAAACACAAAAAGTGATAACATTTTCAATCAAAAGTGATACACATTCCATTAAACTATATATTTATTGAAAATTTTATAGAAAGGATAAAAAGTGAAAACATATTTAATAGAAAGTAATATCTTATCATAGAAAAGTAATAAATGTCCAATTAAATTATTTAATGAATATTATATTTTTTTTTTAAAAAAGTGATAACATTTTAATAATTAATGATAACTGATAAAGAAAAAGTGATAATATTTAAATATATTTTTCAAAAACTATTATTATAATAAATAAAAAGTGGTAACTAATTAATAAAAGTGAAGTTATAATAATTTATGTTCTATAATAAAATATAGCCTAACTCAATTGTGAGAGAGAAAAAAAAAAAGAGAAACGATAAAATGATCAATTATTAGTAAGTTGGGCGGACACTACATGTATGTATATAGACTATATAGTAGCAGGTAACAGGTTGATTGAAGATCCGCGAATTTTGATTCAATTTTTATTTGACCCGTCTTACGGAATGAGATCCGTGAAACGATCTCGTACAAGTCTTCATGGATCTCGTACAAGTCTTTGTCTTATTTAAATTTTACTTTTTTATTTTACAATATAAATTCGGTAAATATGAAAGATATTTTTGGTGTATTTGATTATTTTTTAATCAATATATACCTAATTTCAATTAATATATCAATCAATATTAATTTAATATACATAAGACATTATTTTCCTTTAATTTCAATCATAAAATTTAATATCTATCTATATAAATATAATATCAAATCTTTCAACATTATTTTTTGTAATTATTCCACATTTTTCCCTACACCGTTGATTGCGTTCAATCACGATCGTTCATTCATTCAAATCATTCTATATAAATCTTTTCATTAACTAATAAAATTCTTTTTTTTTCTTTTTTTTCTTGTGCCTTTTCTTTTTCTTCTATTCTATAAATTAAACTTTTATATTATTTCTAATCTACTTTTATTTAATGTATTTATATTATTTCTAATCTTCTAATCTACTTTTATTTGATCTCATGTGCAGGTTCAATCATTCTCATTCTAGGTATCATTCTTCTCTTTATTTTTTGTTATCTTTTTTTTTTCTCTTTGATTTTTGTGTTATTTTTATAATTTTATAAACCCTATTTTTATCTTAATTTTATCTTTTATACTTTTATTTGATTTTATTTTTAAGTTAAATCATTCTCATATTTGATCTCATGTGCATGTTTAATCATTCTTATTTGAAGAATCATTCTTCTTTTTTGGTTTTTGTTATATTTTTTTTCTCTTCGATTTTGCATGATTTTCTTTATAATTTTATAAACCTTATTTTTATACTTTAATTTATTTTATATTTTATAATTTTATTTGATCTTATTCTTAGATTTAATTATTCTTATTTGAAGTATCATTTTTCTTTTTTATTTTTTGTTTATCTTATGCTTTATGTTTTTTATTTGTTTTTTGCGTTTTTTATATTCTATAAACCGTATTTTTAATGTTATTGTTCTTATTTTAATTTGATCTTATTTGCAGCTTCAATCATCATTAAAAAAAACCATCAATATTTGGAGTGATGAGTTTGTACAATCCAAAATTAATTTTAATTAGAATTTTTTCCTTATAATTTTATGAACCTTATACACATTAAACCTTGTAATTAAATTTATCTTTTATACTTTCATTTAATCTTATTTTCAAGTTCAATCATTCTCATTCGAGGTATTATTCTTTTTGATTTTGAATTTTAGTTTATCTAATGATTTATGTTTTTTTCTTTGTTCTTTTGTATTTTTTTTATATTCCATAAACCCTATTTTTATAATTTTTTAACCTTATTGTTATTACTTTTATTTAATTTTATTTGCAGGTTCAATCATTAAAAAAGTCACCAGTGTTAGAAGTGATAAATTTCGACAATCTAAAATTAATTTAAGAAATTTTAGAATTTGAGACTCAAATTCAAAGCACATGTGAAATATATTTTTTATTTAATCTTTAGAATTAATATATGAAATCTATTTTTGAAGTTTTGTATTTTATTCTTATTTGAAGTTTTGTATTTTATCGTTATTTTTCATTATGATCTTCTCTACCTATTTTATTTTGTAATTTATTTTAATTTTTATGTCAATTTTATTTTCATTAAGATCGTCTCCATAAATATTTTTTTAATATTTATAATTTATTATATTAGATAATATTTTTTATTTTATTTTATTCATGTGTTATTCAATTAAAAATAAAATATAAATCATATTTTACAATATCTTTATTTAATTAAAAATAAAATATAAATTATAGTATACAATATCTTTCTTTAAGAAAAAAGAATTGAGTTTTACTTAGAGATTATATCTATTTTTTAAAAATAAATAGATATCAATTAAAATAAAATAATTTTAATGTAATTAATAATAGAAAGTTAATATTTATCTTAAATACTGAATCAAATTTAATGTTACGAAAAAATAAACGTATAATAAATAATACGATTAAATATCAATTACGTAATGTAAAAAATTTACGTTTATATATTATATATAAATAATTAGCAGTTGGGTAGGTTTTGGGTGAGACCGTCTCAAGAATCCCCTTATGTGACACAAATCATCCATTATCAATTAAGCATATTATACTTTGAATTTTTTAAAAAATTATGTGAAAGGAACGGGCGCTGTTTGGCGTATGTTAATTGCGATCATATTCAATTATTCACTCTAATGCACACCTATCAGCTAAATATCCACCCATGCACTAATCAATTGCAATTATAAATATATTAATAATTTAAATTAAAATATTATTATTAGTATTATTATTAATTGTTTATTAAATAATTCAACTATTCTATTATTATTTTATCATATCATGACCGGTTTCACTATATATTAAAAATGTTATCACTTTTTATTCATTCTAAAAATTCTTATAAAATAATTTAATTAAATAGTGATAACTTTTTCTTTATCATGTATTACTTTTTATTTAAAATGTTATCACTTTTTATTCATTTTACAAATTATTTATAAAATAATTTAATTAAACGGTTATCACTTTTTCTTTATTATTTATCATTTTTTATTAAAAATGTTATCACTTTTATTGTTCTAGCGAATTGTTCGTGAAATAATAATAATTCAATTATACGGATATCACTTTTCTTTAATTAGAAATCACTTTTTATTAAAAATATTATCACGTTTTATCCATTCTATAAATTATTTGTAAAATACATTTTGATAATTAGTTATCACTTTTTATTAAAGATATTATCACTTTTCATTTAAAATATTATCACTTTTCATTTACATTATAAATTATTCATGTAATAGTTAACAGTACTTTTATCACTTTTCATCAATTGACTATCACATTTTATAAATTTATAATATTTAAATAAAAAATAAATTAAATAAATAACAAATTTAAATTAATAAAATTTTAATAATAAAAATATAATTTAAAAAATAACATTATACATTTACAAATATATACATAGAGGATTTATTACTCCTACATACACAATTTAGAGCATATTTACACAAGGATCCCACCTGCCCATTGCTCAGATAAGGGTGCACGTGGTGGAGGAGAATCCGAAGTTCGTCGGAGATCTGGGAATTGAAGATTAGTTTCAGCATATGATTGTGGTGGCAATTAGTGGGAACTCTAATTCAGCGGCGCCGACGCCGAAGCAGGAGGAGGTTGGGCCGGAGTGACCGCTGGGATGGTGGTTTCTGGAGTTCCGTCGATGGTGCTGAGTATCCCAATCGGGAATTTCCGATGATGACAGAGCGGATCGTGCTGGGCCAGCACAGGAAGGCACAACAAATTCAGCCACAGGTACAAGTGCAATTGCAACCGCATCAGATTCCTCAATTTCACCAGAAACAAACCAGCGCCATTGATTTGGCTTCTTCGGATTCAGTCTCAAGGTACACTGCTAAACAATTCTGTAAATAAATAATCTCTAAATAATGTGTTTATTAGCGTTTTTTTTGCCCTTCTCTTCAATTCAATAGAAGATGATTTGTGTATTGATAATTGGTAATATGATACATACAGTAATGGAAGCTTATATCCATTATCTAGGCAGACATAAGCTATGTATCAAGAACAATTCATACAAACACCTAGGACGATGAATGCTGAAAAACCTTCTCTGTTTGGAGGTAATGTGGTTACATAGTGTGTGTGTCTGTGTTTTATTCATGATATCAAAAAATTAAATTTAGCAGCAAATTTTGCAGCATTTATCCGTAAAAGCCCGAGTAATAGAGAGATGCATATGATATATCTTGCGTTGATCTTTTTCTTCCCAAAAGTCTGAAGTTTCTGAAGTTACAGCTAATAAATGAACAAGGTACTATTATGATAGTAGAGAAGCTAAGAGATGAAAAGGAGATTACAAAACTAATGGTGGATTCTAGTATCACTTCATATCAAGGATTTGGCGATTTTATGTTGTTGCGTCTTTCACTTGTCTTGGATGCAATTTCTGATAGACTAATGCACTCAATTTCCAGCTCACTTCCAAACTTGGTTGAGCTTGATCTTGAAGACAGACCATCCATAGAGCCATAACTGCTTTATGACTTGACTAACAATGGCCTGCAGTTTTAGGCTCCCTCAAGAAGCTGACTCATCTCTCGATGAGAAGTAGAGTAAATTATCATGCATCGTTTAAAAGAATAAATGACGTAGGTGTGTTGCTTCTTGATGAGAGGTGTGGAGACCTATAATCAGTAAAACTCGATGGATTCTCTAAAGTTATTGATACTGTATTTTTCTCACTCGTGCACTCATGCAATTTGAAGAAGTTGGAAATTCGTAGTGCTCCATTGTTATCAGACTTGGCATTTCATATAGTTGTTGCTGCATCTCCGCTTGTTGAGTTGAAAGTGCTATCTTGTAATCTAATAACTAGTGCAGCTATAGCAGAACTAGCCTCGTCAAGCACCTTGGAATTGCTTGTTATGTATGGTTGTAGGAGCATTGCAGACCCCTGTCTTGACTACATATCACTCCTCAATAAACCGACCTCGGTTAACCTAGGTGGAGTGGATATTACCGATAGTGGTCTAAGTGTTCTGAGTAAAGGTGATTTATCGATTACTGAATTGTGCTTGAGAGGATGTATGAGAGTGACTGGTCGAGGAATTATCAGCTTACTCATTGATGGCACAAAAATCAAGAAGACATTAACATCTCTAGATATTGGCCATATGCCTGGAATATCTGACAAGGCTATCCATGTAATTGTTTCTAGTAATAATGCCCTTACGAAGCTATCCATGAGACATTGCTTCCATGTGACCAACGATTCCCTTGGGATACTTGCCAGCGATCATCTACAGAAACTAGATATATTTGAGTGTGTTGGATTCTCCAGTGGACTAGTAGAGTTGCTGCAAGAAGGGCATTCATTTCGGGGTTAAAATGGCTTGGGTTGGTGGTACTTATTTGATGAAGATGGCTGATTGTGCTGTGATCTGTGGAAGGCGTCCATGGCTCACTGTTTGCTATGAAGGTTGTGAAGTTGGATGCCATGATGGTTGGCAATTCTATGGATGGTAGCAATGCAGTTGATACTTGTAAATGTATAAGTTGAGGGAGACACAGTGAAAGTGGAAGAGTGTTGTGGGAGTGCGATATTGAAGACGGAGAAGGGGTTTTGATGAGTGATATTTTCACCTAGATTTTAGTATCTTTTTATGCGTGTTTTCGTATTATTTTATCCGTATTTTATGTACTATTTGGTTGTGTTTTATGTTTTTATGGAAATGTGTGTGAATGAGCTTAAACCTAAGATTTTTACTTTTTATTTGATGCTAGATATGATAAGGAATGCATAGGAAAAAACGGATCTCAATTTGGAGTTGAAACGAGGAAGAACGAGCCAAAACAGTGAAGCGAACAGCACAAACACGGCCAGCCGAGCCCGGCAACACGACCCGTGTCCAGTGCAGAAACACGAGCCGTGTACCAAACACGGGCCTGTAATGAAAGCCGTGCGCGAACACCAGATTACACAACACGGCCACCCCTGTGGCCGTGTGCAGAGCACGAGCCGTGTAGGTGTAAATTCTGTAAAAAATCAGAATCATTCTAGAAGCTTCCCAAGGGGTATAAATACCCAATACTTCAATTTTGGATGAGATTTTGGCCAGGGTTTCGACTGTTCACATAGATCACACACCATTTCCTCCATTTTCACCTTTATCTTCATCCATTCTTCATCCACCCATCTACACTTGATCCCCTCCATCAAATCCACCATCCAAGTGATCAAGGAAGCAAGGGAGAGTGAGATCACAAGAAGAAGAAGGAGATCTCCATTGAAGCACTTCAAAGGGGGAATCTAATTCTATTTTTTGTGCATTTCTTTATAGATTGATCATGGTTTGTAAGGATTTTAATGTCTATGTTGAATTTCTTGTAACTATGAGAGGCTAATCTCCTTTGTGAGATTAGCTCCATGATTGGTGTTGGATAATTTAGTTTTTATGCAAATTGATTTTAATCTTGAATGGGCTTTGTGTTATTTCTATCATTGATTGTTGATTGCTTGATGTATATGATGATTTGTGTGATTAATTGTCATGGGCATGTGATTAGATTGAGAAATCAATTATGTGTTTATGATAGTTCATTGAATCATTTCATCATACACTTCATGTGCATTAATTTAGAATGAGATAGAGATATCCTTCTAGATTTAGAACCCTTTGATAGAATATTTGATTAGCTTAATCGAGAGATTGGTTGATTAAGTGAGGAGAACCAAGCCATTAATAAATTCATAGTACCTTAAAAGGGAATATTGCCTATGATTTAGTACCTAATTAGGGAACTCATAGAGTAATTAGTACCTAGAGGGAGATGTTTGCTATGGTCTCGATCCTATGTACTTTTGGGAGTCTTGTTGAGGGCCTACATCCTATCCATCTCGAGAGAGAGTTTAGGTGAAATTAGTGATCGCTTCTATACCTTGTCCATGAGAGATTAGAATTAATTGCATGATTACTTAATTATCTATGCCATGATTGTTGTTAATCTCATCCTTGCATCATTTGGAACCCTTTTATCTTTGCATTCATTTTATATTTATTCTTTCATTAGTGTAATTGCGTTTATTTGCATCATATCCTCTCTTCCGTCGTCCTTATAAAATCACGATAAACTTGAGATCGCTTAAACTCTAGTACCTTCCTCCCTGTGGTTCGATAATTTCTTTAATTGGTCATGCCCACTATATTATGACTAATCAGGTTTATATTGGAACACACAGCGAGAGAGACGAAAACAGCGCTACATCGTATTTTCACTCGACTACTGCAAACCTCTCTGCTCATGATTGGTTGGTGAGGTACTGTCAAAATTTATATTTGGTTCATCTTTTTTTGGTTGTTTGTAAAATTCTTGTGGGAAAGGAAGGAATAAAATGGAAACAGTAGATATTGATTGGCAAGGCTTTGTTGATGGATGAGATTGTTTCTACAAATGATGCTCATATACACATATAAATTCTTGTAATGTACATGCATATAGATCCTTAAGACCTTAACTAAGTGTATAGTTGAACTCCTTTAAAGAAATGTTGGATTTCAATTTTCAAATAATTGTTAAATAGTTAATTATATTCATTAATTAATATATCTAAAATGAGCTAATGGAAAAGGCATCAAAATAAAATTGCAAAAATTAAAAGAAGAAGAAAATGTGAAAAAAAAATTGTGCAAAAAAAAAATGTGTAAAATAAAATTTGCATAACAAAATGTGCAAAAGAAATTGTGCAAAACAAAATTATGCAATACAAAATGTGCAAAACAAAATTATGCAAACACATAGGGATATTTATGGTATCACAATCTATAATTGTGTAGCTATGAGTATTAGTTCTTTGAGTCAAGTAGTTTTATAGCAATTATGCATTATTTTATGTATCCCATAGTAAGTGACCCATATATATATATATATATATATATATATATATATATATATATATATATATATATATATATATTTACTCCCTCCGTCCTATTTCAATCTTTACATATTTC
Organism: Pogostemon cablin; assembly: GCA_023678885.1. Classification (NCBI taxonomy): domain Eukaryota; kingdom Viridiplantae; phylum Streptophyta; class Magnoliopsida; order Lamiales; family Lamiaceae; genus Pogostemon; species Pogostemon cablin. The sequence continues at coordinate 16,091,140 of CM042979.1, forward strand.
TAATTTGGGCGTCCCATTTCAAACTTTATATTTCCATTTTTAGTAAATGGGACCCACACAAATTAATTATTTCTCTCTTCATGGGCCCACACATCACACTAATACACATACTCACTTTACAGTAAAATATTATTTCTCTCACCTCACTACATATTAAAATACTACATATACTACATTCCTTAATCTACGTGCAAAAAGCAAACGTAAAGTTTGAAACGGAATGGAGGGAGTATATATATATATATAACACCTAATTAATTTATTTTTATAATTAAAATTTTTAATTTTCTAATTTGACTACAACCAAACAGGGCCCTTAAAAATATAATTAATGGGCTAATGGGTGATTCGTCTCACATAAAGGCATAAGGAGATCCGTGAGACGGTCTCACCCAAGTCTTTTCCTTAGCAGTTTATATAAAGGCAAAGACTTGTGTGAGACCGTCTCACGTAAGGGCTTACGTGAGACGGTCAAAAAGTGATAACTCCTATATTGAAAAGTGATACAAAATTAATGAAAAGTGATAATGTTATTTCATGAACCATTTGTAGTATAAATGAAAAGTGATAACATTTTATAGCGAAAGTGATGATGTTTTATAGAGAAAATGATAACTATTTTAAAAAGTATAAAATGGTCTCACGTGAGACGGTCTCACGCAGGACCTACCCATATATAAAATACATAAATTCAAATAAATAAATAATTATATATATATATATGTATATATATATATATATACACATAGTATATTATAACTAAAATAAAAAATTATATAAAAATACATAACCCGTTATATAATTCTTTCCGTGCAATACACGGATGGGTAATATCTAGTTTAGTAAAAAAGCACACCATATGGCCCACCACTTTCCTCGAATACAATTATTCATTTTACATATAATAATACCCCTTAATCTACGTGTAAAAATCAAACGATTACCTTTCAAGTGGCCGGAAGGAGTATGATTTAGATTTACTATTGACATACTTTAACTATAAATAAGCATACTTTACTTATATAAAAAGCATACTTTAGTAACGGATCGACCAGTCTCACCACCATCTCACAAAAAAACCCATCTCATAAAGGAGTACCTCTTTAATACTCTATTTGTCCAACCCAAATAGCACCATTTTACTATATTAGGCGTCACGTCCGAATTGCACCATTTTTCTCTTTTAGTAAAAATGGCCCACCAATGGCCACCACTATCCATCACATCAGTCTTATATACCTACCCACTTTACATAAAATAATACTCCCTCCATTCGCTTCTAAGGTGTCCATTTTACTATTTTGACGTTCGGTTCAAAGGTATCTATTTTTCCTATTTAGTAAAAAAGTACAAAATATGGCCCACCACTTCCCTCTAATACAATACAACTACCCACTTTACATATATATAATAATGAGTTAGTCTCTTGTAAGACGGGTTATTGGTGAGACGGATATGAGACGGGTCAACCCGTCACTAAAGTATGCTTATTTGTGGTTAAAGTGCGCTTATTTGTGGTTAAAGTATGTCGATAATAAATCAAATTATAACACACTAACATCATACTTTAATACATAACCCAACATATTTTAAAAAATATACATTAACAACCATTAAACATACTTTATTTAAATAATCGACATACTTTAACACGTCTCACAAACCGTCTCATGAAAGTAGCGTCTCACAAGAGACTTTGTCTATAATAATAATACTCCTTAATCCACGTGCAAAAAGAAAATGGACACCTTAGAACCAGACGGAGGGAGTAATATTCCTTGATCTACGTGCAAAAAACAAATGCACCTATTTGCCCAGGACAGAAGGAGTATATCATTATTATTTTTTTATTAGTCGAGAATTACCTTAAATATCATCATTTCTTCATTTAATGTTTTCAAAATTTATCCGTAAATCTTTGGCTTAGTGTTGGCTTACGTAAAATTTAAAAAAGCAAAAACATGTGTACCCCGGGGACACACCGTGCTCCCATGGAAACACAACCCTTCCTCTCCATATTTTATTTAAACATATATATTGCTAGGGGTTTAAACTGCAAAGGAACACGGTATTTTGGAGCACCATAAGAGCCTCACTCATTTACAAATTAGAAAATGAGATATGCCCCAAATTTATTAAACTATCCATAGTTAAAATATATTTAATTAAAGGGTTTACCTGATCAGAGTTATATATGACCAGGATATCTCTATCATTAAATTAAATTCTTTCAACCTTCACGATAAGTTTTGAGTGAGGCTCTTGTGCCCCGAGAACACACCGTGTCCCCTTGCAATTTTCGTGTCCCTTTGCAATTTAAACACATAGCAATACATAAATTTAAATAGAATATGGAGGGAAGGGTTGTGTTCAAATGGAATACGGTGTGTCCCGGGGGCGCAGGAACTTTTGCCATAAGTTTTTCTAAAGATTGGTGGAATACCTACCTAACAAATTACGAAAGAAAGTCACAACAATAAATATAATCTCTCCAACGTTAGGGTAAATTATCAAAAATCCCTTTGTATTTGATTTGAATATTAATAAAATACCTATTTTTATAATAAAGAGAGATGAAAATGACATCAATAGTTATACATTTAACATTATATTTTTAAATTTCATTATTTAAATTTTTTAATTTTTTTAAATGTAGAAAAATGAGATAAAAGGAAATTCATTAATACCCATATATTTAATGGAGTATTGTATTTTTAAATTTTACTATTTAATTTATTTACATATTTTAAAATTTCAATATCTAGGAATTAAAGGAATTTTTTAACATGTAAAAAAATGGTTAATTACATTAGAATACACGACCTTTTCCTCTTTTTTTCTCAATTTAATCATGAACTTTTTTTATTGTAAAAAAAAATACATGACCTTATTCTTCCTCAATTTAATCACAAACAATCTTTTTATCAATTAAATACATAATTTTTTTGTATTTTTTAAGTGGGTTAATTACGTTTAAATAAACGACCTTTCACTTTTTTCTCAATTTAATCACAATTTTTTTTATTATAAAAAAATACATTATCTTTCCATTTTTTCTCAATTTAATCATGAACTTTTTCTTTATTAATTAAATACATGATCTTTTGGTATTTTTTTCAATTTAATCATAATTTTTTTTCTTTTAGAATACATGATCTTTTATATTTCACTAGATTTTTTATTAATAAAAATTAATATTCATTATATATTTAAAATATAATGTATAAATTACATATTATAATATAAAAAAATTATAAAAAAATTTTAAAAAAATATTGAGAAATTAAACTAATTAAAACATCAGGTACCTAAATTCAAGTCGAAAGAAAAAAAAAATTAAAACAACAGTAGTGAGTTAAATTTTAATTTTTAGAATTTATTATTATTTTTAATATTTATTTTCAAATTATTTAGAATAATTATTGATCTAATCCACCAACTGTGTTAGATGACATAGAAATTTTAATTTTAAAATCAAAACAATTAGAGAATAAATTAAACTGTTGTAATTTTAAATTTGAATTTTTATATTTCTATAATTTAATCACAAAATTTTCTATTAATAAAATATATAATTATCTTTATTTTAATTAATAAAGATCATCGCATATTAAATATTTATATATAATATACATAAATTTAAATATTATAAATATTATATACAATGATTAAAATAAATTCATGAGACTAAATTATTAAAAAATAATAAAAAGTTCATGATTAAATTGAAAAAATATAAAAAGATCATACAGTTAATTGAAAAAAATATAATTCATGATTAAATTGAGTGAAGATAAAAAGATCATGTATTTTTTTTATAAAAAGAAAAGTTTGTGATTAAATTGAAAAAAGATAATAAGGTCGTGTATTTTAACGCAATTAACAATTTTTAAATTTAATCACAAATTTTTATTATAATCTTTTATATTTTGTCATTTGTTCACAATTCTTTTATATTAATAAAAGTCAATTCACATTAAATAATTTAAATATAATCATACATTTTAAATATTAAATAAATTGTAAAACAATTTATAAAATTCACGTAATTTGCCTCAAATTTAATTAATTGTCTTTTTTAATAATTCGACAATTGATAAAAAAAATACCTGAAGGGATAATTAAATACGGAACTCAGTAAAATATTATAGAGTTGGTACGGTTAAAAATATAAATCATTAATATTTTAACATTTGTATAAGTTGGTACGAATAATTAAATTATATTATATAATTTATATTTAATATATATATATATATATATATATATAATATAATTCCTAATTAATATTTAGCCGTAGACTAAAAATATAGCTAGTCATTTGTAAAAGTAGTTTATTTTTTATTAATTTTTAAATAGTTATTATTAATAAATTTTCGTAAAAACTATTTAATAGATTTTTTTATTTTTGTAAGATTTTATTTTTGAAACTTATTTATGTAAGAATTTTGATTAAATGATAAAATATAAAAATTATGTATACTTAACTAAAAAAATTATGATTTAATTGAGAAAATACATAAAAGGTTATGTATGTAATTGATAAAGAGAAAGTTCGTGATTAAATTGAGAAAAAAATAGAGGGTCCGGTTATGTATTTTTTGATGAAAAAAAAAGGTTAAAATGAAGAAAAAGTCATGTATTTTAATGTAATTAATCCTAAAAAATGCCCTCTAATCCCAATTTTCTATATCTATTTTCTTAAAAATAATAATATACTCCCTCCGTCCGATTTTAAGGTATTCATTTGTTTTTTGTACGTGGATTAAGGAGTATTATTATTATATGTAAAATAGGTAGTTGTATTAGAGGGAAGTGGTAGGCCATATTGAGTACTTTTTACTAAATAGTGAAAATGGATACCTTTGAACCAGACGCCAAAAATAGTAAAATTGACATCTTAGAAGCGGACGGAGGGAGTATTGAAATTAAAAAAAATACAATATCAAATACATGGATATTGATGTCATTTTCATTCCTTTTTAAAAAATGGATATTTTTATCGTTGTTCAAATCAAATGCAAGTCAAAGGGGTAATTGATAATTTTTCAAATCATGAGGTTTCTTTGGTAGTTTAGACAAATCTCGAGGGAGTTTTAGTAATTTACCCCAAAAACATTAAATTGATAATTAAATGATCTAAACGTACCAAAAAATATTTAAATTAAATCATCATTAATTAATAAGACATAATTATCCTTATAAAACTTATATCTGTTCTGTTGTAATAACAAAACATTCATCTATCTTATCTGGTCGGTTGCAACAACCGAATAGAACAAGATTTGTGATTTTTTTAAATTTATATCTACATTACCGAATAGATAAGATAACATATACTCCCTCCGTCCGCCTTTAAGGGTGCCATTTGCTTTTTGCATGTGAATTAAGTAGTATTATTATTTAATGTGTAGTGGGTAGTTGTATTAGTTGAGGTGTGAATCCCATTTTTTAGTTGTATTAGTGGGTGTGTTGATAAAAAGGAAATGAGACCCTTGGGGGCGGATGCCCAAAATAAAAAAAATGATATCCTTGATAGCGGACGAAGGGAGTAGTTTTATGGACATACAAAGATGGTAATTTTTCCTCCGATGAAAGTAAACAAATTTCTATTGATTCTACTTTCACTAGAGGAGGAATCACCATCTTTATTTAAAGATCGATGATGTCCATAAAACTTATCTATTATTTCAATGAAGTCCATAAAACTTATCTGTTATTTATCTATTCGGTAATGTAGATATGAATTTAAAAAAATCACAAATCTTGTTCTGTTCGGTTGTTGCAACTGAACTAATAAGATAGATGAATTCTTTGTTCTGAATTAAAAAAATCACAAATCTTGTTTTGTTCGGTTGTTGCAACCGAATAGGTAAGATAGATAAATTCTTTGTTCTGTTCGATTGTTGCAACCGAACAAATAAGATAGATGACTGTTCGATTGTTGCAACCAAACAGATATAAGTTTTATAAGGGTAATTGTGTCTTACTACCTCTGTCCCAAAGAAAAGTTCCCGGTTACTTTAGATATGAAGTTTAAGAAAAAATTAATTTTTACTTTATTTTTAGAGTTAGTTTGGTATTTTTATATAATAAATACTAAATTATAAAGTAAATTATGTGAATGGAAAAGGGATGACAATTTTGAAATTTAACTATATAGTGGGGTAATTGATTTGTGTGTATTTCCTTATTTTAGAGTGTGAACTTATTTATGGGAAAAAAAAAGTAGGAATACAAAGTTAATATTAATTAATGATGATTTAATTTAAATATTTTTAAGGTACATTTAATAATTTTGGGGTGCGAATAATCGATCATATATATATATATATATATATATATATATATATATATATATATATATATATATATAATTAATTAATAGTATTTCTTTTTTTCTCAATCCTCTCATCTCTTCTGTTGCATCAACTAAAACACTTGCATATTAACAACCCACATTATATATGGATTTGACTTAAAATTAAAACTCACCCAACCAAAACACAAAACAAACACAAATATTATTATTCATGATTTATTAAATCTACACCGTCCCAAAATGAACGTATACTCTAATGGTGTAATAGCACATGATACGTTAAGTTGAACATAACTATTTATGTAACCAGTTGCAACAAAAACTTTGCCATAATATTATCACAAAATGAACAAAGTATAACGAGAACTGATCAAACAATTAGTATCGCAAGATAATGCATAATTACATGACTGAATTTTAAACATAAGAACCAGATACTAGAAAAGGCCTCACCTATGAAAAGTATATCTAAAATAGACTAGTTGAATGATTTTCGCCTCTGGTCAGGTCTAAGAAGGCTACCAATATCGCTGCAATTGATCAAAATGTTGAAAGTGTAATAAGTCAGTTTTGCAATCCTTCACACAGGAACTTCAGTCGTATTTGATTTACACTGCATGAAGAATACTGACCTCATTTTGGGATTGATCATGCTCAATGAAATATAAAGCATCTTCTATGGAGATTACATTAACACTACTGACTCTGTTATTGTGCTCCACACCGTATATCTTATCTGCAACTTTAACAATCTCTGAGTGATATGGCATAGTTATAAACTGAGTGTCAGACATGTCAGACAGACGGCAAATCATATCTAAGACAAAAAAAAGTTAAAGATGAACATTTTATCCAATGAACGATTAAAGCACCTAATGCTATTTCGAAACAAAATAAAATCATCTACATATTGAATAAAAGTTGCAAAAATTAATATAAAAAAAATCAGAAACAAAAAGAAAAGAACCAGAGTTTAGAAAGGATACTTCCAACGGCTGTTCTGTACTGAGGATCAAGAGCAGCATCAATTTCTTCAAAAAGATAAAATGGGGCAGGATCCCACCGCTGTATGGCAAAGATTAATGCCAAAGCCACCACAGTTTTCTGACCCCCAGACAACTGCTTCATTGATTGTCTCCCCTTGCCAAGTAAAAGAAACCTACACAAAAAGAAGGAAGTGAAACAAGAAAAAACCAGATGTATAAGTAAATAGAAAGCAATTTTTTAACACCCAATTGTACACCCGGGTGCTTCTTTAATTTCTTGCCCTTGGGTTTTAATGTTATTCTATTGGGGCATTTCTACATCCTATAAATTGATTTCAAATTGATCTACGTATAGCGTACACCCAGTGTATAGAAGACAAACAATGAACAGAAACTAGAACTACTTTAGTAGCACACTGTGGTTCCAAGGTGTTACACGTATAAGCTAGGGATCCCTAACTTCACCTAAAAACCATGGCTGAAGGTGAAGGGTTGACTTATATGCCTTTCCACACTGGCATGTGGAACAGATATAGGATATCATAACAATCCATCCTCCTTCGAATCAGTCGTCCACGGACGGCACACCCCGGATGGCAACCCACACGCCAAGGCCAACAACTCCGGATGGCAAACCCCTCGGGCACACATCTGGGGGTGGCAACCCCTGAGCCCATCATCGGGTAGCTCCTTCCCGTGGCCCGTGGCCCGTCTGGATCCGACAGGTCCGACCAAATTGTTAGGTATATAAGCTAGGGAGCCCTAACTTCACCCAAACCATGGCTGAAGGTGAATGGTTGACCCTCACTTATATGCCCTACCACACTTGCGTGACGAACCGATGTGGGATGTCATAATACAAGGTTGCAAAGTTTTTTATCTGAAGACCTTATATATAAATCGCAACAATTTCTTCCAAATTCTCATGCAAAGTAAAAAAGAGACACAAGATGCATTAAATGATGACAGTTGAGATCCTACTAAGAATTAACCATTTGCATAAATAATTAACGACATGCCTTCACTTTGACACCAATACATTTCTCGACCTTGCTATCTGCCTCTGCCGGTTGAGGTTCATCATCATCTCGATCATTATCAGAATCATCATTACCCTGAAAAACATTTTTACTTATAAGAAAATGCGCTAGTGAGAATGAATAAACAAATACCAAAAAATAAAGAGAATGACATAGCAGCTTCTACAGAGATACACTACACTACTGAGTTGCCAATTCGAGAAATTAAGTTAACTAACTTCTTGGAGCAAAAAAGCACAAGATGCTACAATCTAATTAAATTAACTACAGCAATCATGTTACTAGGTTATTATTCAAGATTTCTTCCTAGATCTCTGGACTAGGCCGATAACTTGCAGACAGACATCAAATAGCCTACTGAAGCGCACACATCCAATGACTGTAATAAGCAGACATCTCACTCTAATCACATGCAAGATCAAAATGGTTCCTTTTGGGAAATCTATATAGAATAAGTTAGATAGTAAGATTTTTTATTAATTTAAACTCTTATTTCAATAGTGATCAAATATGATATCAAATATAATTCGTCAATCTTTAATTCATTTGATAAATTCAAGACTATCCACAATAAGAACTGGAAGATTTGGAAGACTATGTAACACCCATACTATAATTACATTTTTCGTGATACTCTATTAGCCAATTTTCAAGCCCAACCAAATTTTATTATTCTTGCCGTAATTTTAGACCCTACACTAATTATCTATTAGTATACACACACACACACACACACACACAAGCACAACATATATCAATCAATCTCAATTCTCTTTTAATTTAACTCAGCTGAGGTAAATCTCACACTTTTCTCTCTTATTATTTTTCTTCCTTTCGTCCTCCCTATTTTCCATCTCTGCTGCCAGGATGTTGATAAAGCATTGAAAACACAAGTCATTATTTTCTTTTGTGAATCATCTCTTTCGACCAACACATGTACATTCTTTTTTTTAACCATTCCTCCTACCTCATTAATTAAATAATTATGCGGTTTAATAATTTTTATAAATGATATTTTGTTTTCAAATTAAGAATTTGTTTAATAAAAAGACTTCAAGAAGATTTCAGAATGAGACATTAGACCTCACATCAGTGTTCAATTGCTCAAATTCAGATGTATTATAGGTAGGAATGTATTATAATTATATTTCCTGTATTACGTATTTGTTCCATGTTCATGTCATGAATTAGTTATCCATAATTCCATATCTATGTATCAACATTGACTCGGACTGAAATCCGCACAGGTAAAAATTGTAAAATGTCTTACCAAAATTATATGTTTCATGGATAATGAATTGCAATGTACTATCAAAGCTTATGTTTGCACAAGTAATATGTCGTAAGATGTTTTACAATGAATTGCAATGTTTGCACAGCCTTAATAGTTTTATCACATAAGAAAACTAAAAAAATATATTATCCAGTTTTGGCATCTTAAGGGTGGGTTGGGAAGCCCCAACTGATCCGATAGAAGGTAGACTAGCCCTTCAAATGCATTTTCCAAACCACATTATTTTTGCATAATTTTATACTAGTAAAGGATTATTTATGCAAATAATCTCCCTAACCATTTCATTCCTATGGAATAGGTGCCAATTTGAATTGTGAAGCAGTCAACAAATGTAACCAATATTGATGAAATTACTCACCTTTTTCTTCATCATTACCAGAAATCCATGACCTCCTTGCACAAGTTCAGAAAACACGTCCTTGAAATGTCTAACAACTCCTTTAAAAGTACGCTCTATTGATTCATCCTTCCTCATATGTAAAACTGAGATAAATTTTTTGATTTTCTACCAAAGATTTCAGATCAGAAATATCAGCAAAAACATATGCTACCTCAGAAAGCAAAATAATTAAAAAAAGATTCTATAATAACAAGCATGATAAATGACTTCACCTTATCAACAGCATCCAACCCAGTTTTTCTTCTCTGGAGCTCTTCTCGTTGCTCTGTGAAATTAACATACTGATCCAGAGCCTTTTTGTTGACATGGCTAAGTTGCTGCAGTTGTTCATTACACCAACGAAGCTGTTCATACAATTCTTTGATGCGTTTGCATTTGTACCTAGAATAAGCAACACATAAAAACACATCATCAGAAAGAGGCTCATTAATAATGAAGCATATTTGATGAATATAAAAACTTGCGCAAAAATAAATGGTAGTAAGAGGGACATTAAAGGTCCAAAAGAACAGCAGAAAGAGAATCTACTTGTCCTGCATTAATACCAACATGAACAGGAATAGCCAAAATAAAATGGATGACATAAACTAGTCAATGCAGTCTGTGCAGTAGTTTCAGAGTTACATGAATTCTTTTCTATAATCCAATTAATTTTCCTTGAGGATCAAATAATTAAAAGTGAACTCTTTTCTATAAGAAAAAAAGGTAATATTAAAATAGAAAGAGGAGTTGCAAAAAAATAAATAAAAACAAACTGTTAACACAGTCTTCTAAATAAGTCCCCAAACATCCCTCTATGAATCCGCATGAGTTCTTATAAATACTTCATTTTTTTCCAACCAAATGGACCACTGTGCTACTGAAACTATAAACCCCCACATACTTTCGCCTTTTTAACTCAAAGCATAAAATAATAAATGTAGCTTTGAAATAAGAATGGAAGAGAAGTTTAGTTTATCAGTCATAGATCAACAACCATATGCCAAATGAAACAAAGAGTGCAATATCAGTTCACCTGTTGCCAAATTATCCCAACTAATCTCAGCCCTTGGAGCTCATAATACATCATCAACAAGAAATCTAATATATTGGACAGAGGATACGGGCTAAAACTATTCAATCCTTCATAATCCTAAGGAGAGAGATGCAGTAATAAAACATAATATACATAAGGAGTTTTTTTCCATAATTCATCCAGAAAGTACTAAATTTAAACTACACAAATATTGAACATGATATTAGAAACATGGTACTGAATAAGAAATTTCTATGAGAATACATTGCATTTTTTAATCATAAACATAATATTTAGTTTTTTTCTTCATGTATTTATGAACATCGTGATCGAAAAACAGTTATGCAGAAAAAATTCACATGTGAAGCATAAGTTGGAAATACTATGAAATCTGAGAATAAAATACATTATACAGTAATTTGTAAGAATATACTGTGAAGATTACGTTTCAAAAGCATCCGATGACAGGGGACCCAATTCCAGAATTTTCTTTGAATACTCTTCTTGCTTGGCCAGATAAATATTCTTCTTAGTCAACAACTGCTCCAGTTCTTTTCCTTCATCCTGCAGAGTAGTTTGGTATTCGTCGTCCAAACTCTACATTGACAAGGATGCATCTTAGGTGTAACATATAAACTAGACAAGGGCTAGGATAACAAAGCCTTAATTACAATAGCATAATACTCCCTATGTTCCGGAGAACCATTCAAGTAGTCTTTGTTAAGAAAAGTCATGGCAAAATAAGCTCCTAAAACAAGTAATTGAGTTGTGTCTAAACATATCCAGTAACGGAAAGACTATCTGCATCATCAACACTTAATCTCACCCTAGGTATGTACCTCTGCAAAGGCACTTATACATTTTGGTCACGATTTGAAACATTATGCCAAAACTAATACAGCTGTCCTTTCACACCTCTAATAAACATGGGACATAAAAACCAAAGACTAATTATAACCTCTTTTTTTTATAAGGTATAATGCTTTATGAGCTCTGCTAGAATTAATTTTTTACATCTCAAGAAACGCTTAAAGAATGTATACCTTAATTTTCATACAGAAAAGATAACCACAATTCCCACAATGTTAAATTGATTCCAAGTTAACAATTTTCCATAGTGCAGTAGGCTTTAATTACCAAATACATTTTTTCTTTAAGTCTTATACAGAAAAAGTTCAGTGGTTGCATAATTTGTTCTTTATCCATAACCCAAAAAAAATATCATAATACAAATCCTCGCAATTCAAGCTTTTTTGCATCAATTTGATCACTCATTTTAATTTTGGCATATAATGAACTAGGCATGGCATTCTCACATGACCCCAATGAAGAACCCGATACCCTACCCGGGTGGAGGAGGGTATGGGGGTATACTTTGAAACTAAGGTAATTGGGGATGAATGGGTATGAGAGCACCCTAATTGTAGCTACCCAAATGGCTTACCAGAATAAATTTTATATGTGTGTATGCGTGCATGTCTTAAAGAGTTGAGGCTCATTCCTAATTTATATAATACCTATATTAATGATATTAATAATTTAGTGTTGTTTATAATGTATCTTTGGAGTGAAGGTGCATGTTTAATTAAATTTTAAGTAGCCCATATATATTTATAATATGTTTACATTTCATGATAATGCATGAGTATGATATAATCTTTAATGTTTTACTAAACGATGATAATTAAGTTTAAATATAAATTCATTTGTAGAATGAGAAGTTCTAATGTATTGAGAAATAATCATAACTCAAACTTGTAAAGCTCACCAAAAAAACTATAGGTGATATTAGGGTATTTTAGTAGGGAATGCATATTCAATCCCTGAATCCCTGTATGGGGATATAAAATAGATATGAAATGGGGACAGGGGAGGTACTACCTATCCAAATCATACTAACCGCCATCCTAACTATAACTCTGTTCATTTACAAGAATTTATGAAGCATATATGTGTCACTTTCTCATATTAACGATTAGTTTAGTCTTTAATTATTGAAAAGTGTATATTTATTGAGCACCTCTATTGTATCTCAAAGAATTACCTAAGCAAGATGAACACAAATTCCTAATTTTCAAGATTATCATAATAGTTGTCACACATTAAGTAAATCAATGAAGTCCATCTTTTTATCCAATATTGAATTAAAGCACATGTAAGAGGAGCGAACAGAGCAAGGGCTGAAGTGCTGAACAAGAAGTTAAATTAATACCTTCACTAGTAGTTTTGCAGAATGGAGTTCTTTGTCATAAACTGTGTACTCTAGAGCCTTTTTCTGTTGGACAAGTTGCTGATATTTTCTCAACTCCTCTTTCTCTTCATCAAGCTCCCGAAGTCTGTCATCCACATATTGCACAACTTGCATAACTTGCTTTCTCTTATTACCTGTAAGTAGTTTAGATATGAAAGATAAAACAAGCAAGAAAAAGTTCCCAGTAGAACTTAACTGTCTCCTGCATTATTTTCAAGCATTCACGACATCTCTCCTCATAAACTCGAGTCCCACCAATTTCCTTCAGTAGGTCCAACCTCTCAGAATCTTTCATCAACATCAATGATGCAATCTGAGAAGTAAAATCCTTCAGAAAGATGAGTGGAAATAATAAGGGAAGAAACAAGTCGAGAATCCACATACTTTTCCATGCTGCACAACATAATAAGGATTAGAACGAGAGAATCCCACACTTTCTAGCAGATTCATAACTTCAGTCTTCCTGAAAACTTATAAGCTATTAAACACTATGCAATTAACAGCAAAGAGTAGGATTAAAGGAGCTAGGACCCATGGGGAAGAACCAAAATTAAAACTGGAAAACTGAAATATACAATAACATAGTTCTACAAAATACAAGTGTACATACGTGATATGTTTTCCGTCCAAGAAATATTCATCTTTTTTAACACCAATTGTTCTTCTCAGCCTATCTTCCTGTTTATCAACCTGTCAATAATGCAGAGATGCCTATATGGGTTAGGGATATATAATATGATTTCTACAGGAACATACTCTGAAAATATTCATTTAAAGCATATAGTTGTGTAAAGTGAAAATTGTGTGTTCACTTTGTTTACAAATGTAATATATCCAAATTCTAAAAGAGCAATAAACTCCACACATAAGAACTAAAGCCACTACTAAATTTAATGATTAAAAAAACTGTATCATCACATGAACCATCAATTTTGTTTGTTGGCCTGTCTAATATGATTTATATTTTGCTATAAGGAAATAATGAATTGAGAACAATCAGGCACTGACATCGCGTTGAGATAGTTCACATATCTGTTAAAGATGTTCAGTCAGTAACTTGCACATTGTTTTCTAATCTCTCACACTTATTTCATTTTATTCAGCTCCTACATCAAACATAAAGTGTATTTTGATAACTATTCCAATCTTTCCTGATTCTACATTCCTTCTCCTATCGCTTTCCACATCAGTTTCAACTTTTTCCCATATTTTGATAACTATTCCAATCTTTCCTGAGTCTACATTCCTTCTCCTATCGCTTTCCACATCAGTTTCAACTTTTTCCCATCACACCAAAATGAGATTTCATGGATCTATGTTTAAATAATGAAAACTAACTAAAACTTTAGTGCAAATACTCTAAGCTTTGACCATATTGGTAGTATAATTACAGCTGGTACAAGGCCAAGTTTGTTATGGGATACAGTAGGTTTTTCATATCCGATCCAAAAATCTAAGGATAGAAAATCTTGTGAATAATGATAATGTGTTTGTTTTTGGATTTTGGATAGAAAGGGATTTAACGCCATGAATGAATATATTGAGTTTTTGAAAAACAGATTGCAAAACCTCAAAAGATAACAGTCTTTAGAATTAAAAATCCCAAATTCGGTTTCTAGAAACCCAAACAAATATGCGTGGGTTTCAGTTGTTTTTCAAGCATCATATCTTCTGAACAGGAGATGCTCAAACAAATTATCAATCAAAGAGATATGTGATAGCATCTCCTGTTACAGAATACAAAGTGTAGAATGATATTCCAAATCTTATCTCAAAATTTTACCGGGATTCGATTGTCAGAGTTGTCAAAAACAATCTCCACAAACGCTGATAGCGACTGGTGTCCTGCACCTTGCTGGAAAGCAGAAAAGTAAATATTCATATTGCATATTAAATTATTAGAACTGGTCAGTTGGAAAACGAGAGCCCCATTTTTTCACTCAAAACTTACATGAAGCAATGCTTGCCTTTCTTCATTACATAAATTATGGGATAGATCACTTATCACAAAGCGTATAGCTGCAAGTATAAGTAATAATGTTAAAGAATAATCACTAAAAAAACAGAACAATATGATCTTCAATATATAAAATCAACAAACCATGGAAAAAGTTAGATTTTCCAGATCCATTCACACCAACTGCAGAACATACATCAAATATAAATTAATTAGTAAATCAACACTCCTCAAATGAGATACATGGGTAGGAAAATGAGGAAACTTCAAACAATAGGCATAGTAGGGGAAAACTGTATACCAATACAGTTAACTTTGGGACTGAATGTTTCAGCAGCAATTTGTTCCCTGAAACTCTTAAACCCTTCTATTACAACCTATAATGTGTGCATGCACATTTAAAAAATGAGTAAGCATTTCTTACAGAAAACAGCACAGGTCAAATAAACCGAATGATGCATTACCTGCTTTATGTACATAATGAAATTTCAGTAAAGCCTGCAACTCCCCTGCAAATTGGAGCAAAAGCATTCTTTTAGGTCATTATGCCATGTAAAGTATTCAGGGAACTCAAATTAGGCTTCTCGCGTAGTCATCATGTTCATTCATGTAAAAAGAATTATGTTAGCATAGTTTTTAGGTTTAGAATTGTTGGCAATGCTAGTTAAAGACTGGCAAGCAGGAAAAGTGATTATGTGCTCATTTTCTACGGCCTACGTTAATGCGAGAGGCAGAAATTAGCGTTTGTCATGCGTGCACATCAAAATCAGAAGAAAAAGAACGAAATTAGAGTTCTTATCTTAAATTCAAGAACCTGAACGGGTACACAAAAAAGAAAAAACCTGGAAAGAGCAAGTTTAATGCATAAGAGATCCTAAGGAAAACACAAAAGCCAGGGCAACATGAATTACTCGTGTAAAATCTAGGGGAAATTCTGGCTGATTATAAGGAGATGCCAAAAAATTAACCAACCAATTAACGTTGAAGAAAGCGACCAGGGAAATTGGGGCCACAGTAACAATACAGGAGTAGGTTTTGCTGAGAAAATAGGTGTTTTCCAGCGGTTCGGATCTCTTATATTTTGATGTTACATCTCTTGTTACAATCCGTATGGATAACACGTAGGATAGACTAATCTATAACCTAACAATCAATCAATCCTAAGGGGAAATGTTGAGATTTTACTCTCCGCATACGTGTCATTCATCTAATGCGTATAACAGGAGATGTAACATCAAAATGTAACAGGACATCCAACATGGTTTTTCAGCTATGTTAAATGGCCCACTCCTAACCATTCCGATTAATCGTGTCTATTTAAAGATGCTAGCTAAAGTGAACTTACTCAATCCTAAATCTAACAGGTTTCGGGTTAAAAGGTCGAACTTGCGGGCTTTATAATAAAAAATATTAAAATATTACTCCCTCCGTCCAAAGAGAAAGTTCACGGTTACTGTATATACGAAATTTAGAAAAAAAACTTTTTTCTTTACTTTTAGGATTAGTATGATATTTTTAGGTAATAAATAAGTTATGTGAATTGTAAAGTGATGGCAATTTTGAAATTAAAGTGTGTTGTGAGATTATTGGTTGTGTGTATTTCCTTATTTGGGGGTGTGGACTTGTTTATGGGACGAAAAAAATAGAAAGTATGAATTTGTTTATGGTACGGAGGGAGTAATAAAATTTAAATTTATTATACTCCTTGCGTCCCGGGTATTTTTACCTATTTGTAGAGGTACGGAGATTAAATGTTATTTTTTAAATATATAATATAAGAAGAAGTAGGGATAAATTGATAATTTAAAAAGAAAAAGTAAATGAAGTTATTAGGAATGATAAATAAAGTGTAAAAAGTAAGTAATAAAATAGGAATTATTACTATTTAATACAATTTATACATTAATATTACTCTTAGATACATCATCATTAAAATATTACTACTGAGTACAAATAAATATGATGATATACTCAATATATCCCTAACTATCCTGATATATTTCTAACTATACAAGATGTATTATAATACTGTTTAGAAAAATTGGTTTTTTCAAAAACAATCATATTACATATAGCTATGTAATTTCCCAACATTCTCTCTTTAAATTATTTCTGAATATAAAAAATTGAACACGATAATTTTACATATTTTTTTAATCCTAATATATTTTTGAATATCGAAATATTGAACACCGTCATTATATTTTTTTTTGTTTGAATACTGAAACATTGAACATCATCATTGTATATATTTCTAAATACCGAAACATTGAACACCATTATCATATATATTTTTGAATACCGAAACATTGAATACCATCATTTTATATACTTTTGAATACCGAAATATTGAACAGACATCCATAAGTATGCGGGATGGTGGAGTATATTAAATTCATATGGCTTTTTAGAATTACAGTAAACTTCCACCTATTTTTAGGAAAAAAATTATGGGGGATGATTTTTATTTCTAATATACAATATATTAAATTCGTATGGCTTTTTGGAATTGTAGTAAACTTCCACCTATTTTTAGGGAGAAAATAATGGGAATGATTTTTATTTCTAATATACATTAAATCTTCTACGTTTTAAATTATTTTTTAACATAATAAAAGGGTAAGAAGGTTATTTTATAGTTTTGTACCTATTAGTAATAATGGTGTGTGGAATGTATCTATTAGTAATGGACTCAATAAAATATTGTGTATTTTTATGAAATGGATAAAAATATGTGGAACAGTCCAAAATAAAAAGTGGTTAAAAATACAAGGGACGGATTATACCTTCGTCCCATGTATTTTTACCCACTTTCTATTTTGGGGTGTCTCACGTATTTTTACCCATTCCATTAATGGTAAACATACACTACACATCTTATCCACTTTTTACACTTTATTCATCAATCACAACAACTTTATGTACTTTTTTACACTTTATTCATCATTCCCAATAAGTTTATTTACTTTTTTCCTCAATATTACAAATTTATCCATACTTTTTCTTACATTATATATTAAAAAAAATACTTCTTAACTTGCATGCTCGTACAAACGGGTAAAAATATTCAGAATGGAGGGAGTACAACAAATTCAAAATTAACTCATAAATTATTTAGAATTTGAGAAAATTAAAATTAATATATGCAAAAATATTGTTAAAATATACTCCCTCCATTCCAAGAATACATGCACGTATTTCCTGGCACAGGGTTTAAGAAAATTAACTTTTTGTTGTACTGATGTAAGAAAGAGAATGAGTGTTTTGGGTAATCGAATAGAATAAAGTGTATGATATAGTTGACTTTGACTTTGATTAGATTGTGTATAAAAAAAAATAATATTTTTGTAATATTGCAGTTTATTTTTTTTGATCGGGCAAATAAAAATTAATTAAAATAGAATGGTACAAAAAGTACCAAAATACAAAATTACCAACAAATAAAAGAAATTAGACCGTAGCCTGCAATACTATACTAGGATTTTCAATTCAATCACAAAATACAAAAGAGTAAATTTGAGGATGAAATGCCTCAAGCCAACTCCATAGATTCCTCTTGATCATCTCGTCAATAACTTTATACTTATCTCAGCACAAATTTTCAAAAGTCACTTTATTCTTCCACTTTCACACGGTCCACATAACACTTGTCCATGAGATATTTGCAGTGTTAATATATTTCTTACCATCAAATATAGTAGAGTGATGAATAAAATGCTTCTTGATTTCATTGTGTGAAACCCAATATATTTTTATCCATGAGTAGAATTCAATCCAAACTTCACACACCTTGTCACAATTGATGAATAGAGAGTAGAAGTTTCCTCGACGTTCCCACACAAAAAGCATCTTGTTTCGTCTCTAGAGATAAATATTTTTCTGTGGAGTAAGTTAGACTTGGTAGGTGATCGGTCCCAAAGAAGCCTCCATGCCATTGTAGATGCTTATGAGGGGCACAATTATTTCATATTTCACATAACTCTTTTTCTAAAATCAAATCATTTCCTGAATTGAAATTTAGAGATAACAAAGCATCATAAGCATTCTTAGTCTTATAACATTCGCTCTTGTCCATTTTCCACCACCACCTATTAGTTTTATCTTCTTTTGAAGGGAACATATTCAAATAGGATAGAGACTTATCAAATACATCAGTCTCTCTATCAAAAATAACTCTCTCCTCCACTTCCATGACCACACTCAAACTCCATCAACCCAATCTCCTAATGACCCAACAGAACAATCTTTATCCCAACTAAGATTAAAAAGTTTTGAAAATTGAGTTTTAAGAGATAACTCCCTAGCCTACAAATCACTCCAAAATTTTGTGTTTAATCCATTACCAATTTTGAGCTCTAAGTAGGGATGGCAATGGGACTGATCAGGGCGGGTACCTGGCCGCCCCGCCCTGCCCCGCCTCCTCACTTTCTGCCCCGCCCTGCCCCGTGACCCGGTACGGGTCAGACTTTTAATACCCAGATCTGCCCCGGTATGGGACGGGTCCGCCCCGTCCCGCCCCATTTATTTTTTTTTATTTTTATTATTTTTTAATCATTTTACTGTTAAATTATAATACATTCAAATATAAAATTTTATATTAAAATAATATAAAGTGAATTTAAATTTTAAATTAAATAATTAAACTTTATTTTCATTTTAAATTTTTTTATTACATTATATATTTAATGATATATATAATATTGTAATAAAGTATTTTGTAATAGTTATATATAATGACCATATATTATTTTTTTATTTAAATTAAATAAAAATGTATATATAATATTTAATGTATATCAATTAAATGATATTATATAATAATATTTAAAATAAAAATTTTAATATATTTAAGGCGGGGAGGGTCGGGGCAAGGCTAGGACCCAGACCCAACCTGCCCCGTGCACGGGTCGGGGCAGACCCGCCCCATTCTCTGTGCGGGGCGGGTCAGATCTGCCCCAAACAGGGCGGGCCAGGACGGGTCGAGTGCGGGTCGGGCCCAATTGCCATCCCTAGCTCTAAGTTTTCCCAAAACCATCTCTCTTTCTCTCCAACACCATTAGCAATCACACTTTTTCACCAACTAGACCATGAGTTTTCTCTCAACCCCTTAAGAACACTCGCTTCCCTAATTTTTTATCCTCCATGAATAGAAGTAATCACTCTTGCCCAGAGCTTGTTTCTTTGTATAAAAAAATCTCCAAATCCACTTTCCCATTAGTGATTTGTTGAAGAGTTTTAAATATTATATTCCCTAACCTCCCTCAGATTTTGGCTTGCAGATTGTATTCAATTTAACCATGCAATTTTGTAGTTATTTTCACCCCCTCCCAATAGAAACTTACACTGTAATGACTTTAAATTTTGGAGGACAATGCATGGAATAAGATAAAAGGAGAAGCGATATGTATCACCCTAAATTTTTTTTTAAGTTAATGATATTCTACGCTTATTATTTTTTTATTATCTTTTTCTTGTCATTAATTTTTTATTAATATTTTTATTTAAATAAATTATTTACATCTCTCCCACCTCCACATTTTAATCGGGAGGTTGTATTTAAATTTTAAATTAAAAATTCAAACTCATAGTACGTGATTTCCTCCTATTATGTAACTACTTTTTAACTTCCAAAAGAAAATCTCTGACGTGATCTTCTAATTTTTCTCCTTTAATTTCATAACTGGCGAGGATCACGATCTTAAAATCACAAACTTCTCCTCACCATTTTACTCTTCCAAGAATGCATAACTGACTCTTCACGATCACTCGAAATCTTTAAGATTTCTTTTCACTTATATTATACTCCACTCCAGTCGTGAGAAGGCAGGGAAGAAATAAGGTTTGACTTTGAGTGGTTAAAGGTTTGAAATGGGTAAAATCCTTTCTAAAATTTCATTATTACTTTTAAGTTTATGTGAGATCGATATTAGCTTTTCTCTCATATTTATCATGAATCGTGATTGAGATTGAGATTGTTATGGTACATGATTTTAGACTGAGACTGATATGACACATTATACATTGATATAAATTTTTATTTTCTTCTTATATGATACGTGGTTCCTGCATTTCACATCGATTAATGAGTTAGTCAATGTCATAGAAAAAAAAATTTCAAAAAGTGAAAAGGTTTACGTGTCACATTGAATCGATGAGTTGACCAATGGCACAATTTTATGAATACGTGTTATGATTAAAATAACGATATGGTGAGTTTTATGTGATAGAAGTTGATTGATATTTTATGTAAACATAACGGTGACAATGCGAACCATTGAGTATTTCTGTACTCACCCACAAAATATTTTCAAATTTCAGGATATTTGAATGAAGGAGTACGCATGGCATGATGGATGGTGAATAAGACTATTAATGGAAGAAGAGAATTTTAAATATTTTTATTTAAGTTAAATTTAATTGCTTTCCTTTTAGATAAAGTAACTCTTCATTTAAATTTTTATTTAAATATTTTTAGTTAAGTATTTATGAAGGATTTATTTTTCTTAAATTTTGACATAAGTCTTCCGCTACGTGAAATATGTTTTTCTTCATTGATATTATATATGGGAGGATTGCAAAAATATCCAAAAGTCAAACATCCAATATCTTTACCAACCATCCCTTTTGTGTTTATATCTTTTGTAAACAATAGCACCTTTTTGGACCCTTATACTCTTACTGTTTGAAACATTCTGCCCAATATATCCCATGCGGGTGTGGGTGTAGGTACCAATGTGGGTGACCCACACTTTCTCACTAATTTTTTTTCAATATTTCTTTTTCCTCAAAATAGACATAGTCCATTACGACCATATCAGGCCCAGCATGCTTCCGTACATTAATTAAACAACATTATTATCATAACTAACCAACTTGAAATAGTAACAGTACCTTTTTTTACCATTAATCCACTGGGTATCCGGGAGAGGTTTTACAGCTGCTCCTCACAGCCAACCACGTGCCTCGCAGTGTGATGGTTCAGTCCTATTCCTTCAGCGGACCTCAGTACAACCCTGGTTCATTTCCTACACTGGGTGTACGGGATGCTGCTACTGTTTCTCATCGGAAAGTATGGATATTAAGGTTGCAGAAAGAATGAAAGATTACATGCTTCGGGTAGTAGCCCAAGATTATTTATTTATGGAATGAAAATATTTATTACACACCATACTATTTAAACAAGAGGAGAAGACTCCTCTAGCTATCTATGGTAGCTGAAACATAAACACTCATACAAAGAAAGGAAAGAAACTATAATGTTTATTGAAAGAGAAAATAGATGGTGATGGTCGATGCCTTCTGCTTCCTCCAACTCTCTATTTATAAAGGCTTGTGAACTTGAAATTTGGATTCCAAAGCCTCTTTACTTGACGTCACTGCTTACGTCACATGTCTTGGATGCTTTTCTTAGCTGGCTGGATTGGATGCCCTTCTTTATCAGCTGGCCAGGTCTACTTCTTTTGGCCCCTTTGTTGCAGGATCACATGGCTTTGTTTTCTTGCGGGGTCATCTGTCTTTTGCTTTCTTGGAGAGACATTTCTCCCTTGTGGTATCCGAAGGGTCCTCTGGCTTTTGGGTGTCTTGAAGAGGTTTTACCCTCTTCTTTCCACGTGTATCCTTTGCTAGAGAGGGTCCATCACTCCTTCTTCTTCCTATGCCTAATCTTACTCCTTTCCCAAATTCTGGTTCTTTTTGGGTAGAGCAGCTTGAGCATATTTTTTTGTCCATTGCCCAAAGTAGGCCATGTTGCAATATTTTCGATGAGTTTGTTTACTCATCGGTAACTTATTATCCCAAAGAAGCTCTCGCTTATCTTTGAGAGCATCTTCTACAAATTATGTTTTTCTTCCTGTTAAGGTATTCAACAGGAAGGACCCGTTCATTATTTTGTGCTCGAATTTAAACGAGAACTTTACTTGATCCATGGCCTGAATACAAGCGTACAAACCCCAGACTCTTTGCGTAAAGATTTGATCCTCTGAATATGTAGAAACCAAGATTGGTTCCTTTCCAGAAGACTCCTTGATTTTGTTTGATGCTTCCACATCTGGTCTTCTTAGTTTGATAAAATGAAAGGCTTCGTGGCAGCCTTTCCCAACTAGTTCTGGAGCCGCACTAGTGAAGTAAAGCTCCAATACATCTCCCCTAGACAAAGTCGGGTTGTTTTCCCAAGCCTTCACAACTGATTTTCTTAGCCACTCTAGCAGCTTTGAAAGTTCTGAGAAGCTTGATGCGATAGTATATATTGAGGCTAGCGCCCCAAAATCATACCATTGCTTTACATCGTTTGGACTTGAGCCCTCTCTCATCCAAACTCAGGGGTATAATCCCGATATATCTACCCGACACTTCTCTGGGTGAATTCCCTGTCTTGTATTCAATTTCTCCCAACTGGCCTGGTACTCCTGCCAATAAGAAAAATCAGCTAAGTTAATACCAGCCTTAGCAGTGTCTGTCATAAGCCTAAGGCTGATCTCTCCCTCTTTTATCCTAGTGGTGCTGGGTTACTCGACGACTCTAGATGTGACTCTAGAGCCTCGATTTTTCCTTGGACCAAATCTTCTTTTGGAAGTTCCAATCCAGGACTTGTGATAAGGGTACTTGAATCCCTTGCTCCGGGTTTAGAGCCCCATTCTCGAATACTCTCTTTTTGTTGATTGCTATCAACAGCCCGGAGGAGTGGCTCTCGTAGTGACTCGAAGAGACTCAAATTATTGCGAATACAATCTCGTATGTGATTGGACACTTTGGCTCGATCACTCTCTTGTAATTTTCCAACACGCGTTACATGAATGCCAGATTCTCAAATTCCCTTTTGAGCAACTCATGGTTGTCCATTAGGTGCTTTGAACCGATCAGGATGGAGTCTATCTCAGCTCCTTCCATCTCTCGTCAGGAAATCTGCCAAAATATTTTCAACAGATTTAATAATGAAAATATTGAAATCATAATATTGGCATTCAGCTTGCCATCTTAATAGTCTAGTCTTTTCTGGTTTTGATTCAATTTTATTTTTCAAAAAGGCTTTGACACTTGTGTTATCAATTTTAAGGATAAATTTCTTCGTGAGAAGAAATAACAACCATTTTTTGAACGCCTTTCGAACCGCAAAGAACTTCTTTTCATTGATATGCCATCTCTTTGCCTCATTCTCCGTAAAGAGCCCGCTACAGTATCTACATGGCACTTCTCCTTCCGGTGTGGACTTCGTAAGAACTGCTGCCCACCAATAGTCACTGGCATCTGTATATAGTACCAGATCTTCATCGTCATTAGGAATGGCTAACTTCGGGAGCTTCTTGCAAACCTCTTTTAATTGTTTTACCATTTCTCGATGTGATTCCTCCCATTTGAACTCGGCATCTTTCTTCAATAGAGGACAAAACACCTTCCTGTATTGTGCTAGATTGTTGATGAACATTCCAGCGAAGTTGACAACTCCTAAGAAGCTTTGGAGTTGCTTCTTGTCTTTGAGATCTTCAGGAAATCCCTGAACTTTTTCTACAATGTGTGGTTATAGAATAATCCCGAACTCATCAATCTCTACTCCAAGAAACTCGATCTGCCTTGTTGCGATTACCACCTTCTTTTTAGAAAGCACTAATCCCTCCTTATGACATGCTTCTGAAAATACTTCTAGATGCGCCAAATGCTCCTTCATGTTCTTTGAGGCTATGAGGATATCATCCATATATACAAACATGAATGAGAAATAATCTTTGAAAAGATTATCCATCTTTCTCTGGTATATCTGAGGTGCATTTGCCAAGCCCATGGCCCATGGGCATGACATTCCAGATATAATGACCATGTGGTGTAGAGAAGGCTGTAAACTTCTTGATACCTTCTTCCATCATAATCTGGTAGAATCCATATTTGCAATCGAACTTTGAGAATACCTTGGCATTTATTGATACAGTTGACCAAGTATTCCCTACTTGGTATGTAGTATCCGTCGAACTACAAGATGTTGTTGATCCCTTTGTAGTTGATCACAAGTCTCGGCTTTCCCCACTTGACTTCTTCATGATTTCGAACCAGAAATCCTGGACTGTTGTATGGAGATACTCTTGGTGATATCAACTTAAGGTCCAGATGTTCCTTAAGTATAAGCTGCATATCCTTTTGATCCTCTTGATTCATCAGAATAGGCTTGTATCTCATGAACTCACGCTCCTTTCCTTCTTTTACTTTGAGTGAAGCTTTGAGCTCGTTTTTATCCCACCAGGCTAGAGGATCCTCATTGAAGTTCCTCTGTATCTCCTTCTTGACGTTCTCCAAAGATGTTTGTTCTTTGATTGTGACATCTCTTTATAGGCATTCTCCCAAGCTTGCTTTGAGAAGGTGGATTGTGTTTTCTTTTAGTTCTCCATCTTCCATCCT
The DNA here is from genome assembly GCA_023678885.1 of Pogostemon cablin. Lineage (NCBI taxonomy): Eukaryota > Viridiplantae > Streptophyta > Magnoliopsida > Lamiales > Lamiaceae > Pogostemon > Pogostemon cablin. Next base: position 16,116,788 of record CM042979.1, read on the forward strand.
CCTCTAGTCTCGGTTCTCATCTGAAGGACTGCTTCGTCATATCTTCTTTGATCATTCATCTTTGGATGACTGAGTTTTCCTTCATTATCACCATGTTTGATGCAAAATTAGATTAGTATTTTTCTTTGAAATGCATTACGCAGTCTTGGTGTGATGATCTTATGTTCACAAAGGGTTGTAAAAATAAGCCTTCTTGTTGCATTTTCTTGGGTAAAACGTTTGAATGCCTGTAGGAAATTATTTTCTAACAGAATATCTGCTCCGGTATCATGAAAATATATTGGTGGAGTCTTCACCTTGTACCATGGGGTATGATCCGCTCCTCTGATCATGATTTCCGCTTGTTTGATTCCTCTTTTATGGATTAGCACCCTCTGTGAGAAATCCTTTCCTAGTACAGTTAGGAAATCTTTGCCTGAGCCTTTAGGAAAGACCCTTTTCTTTGCTGTGCAGATACCAACTCCTGAATCAATGTATGCCGCAAAATATTCTGCACGGTGCTCCTTATATATCATCCCTACGATGATATATCGAAAATGGTCTTGTGGTCATGGGTAGATCAGAGCTTATAACCCGAGCTTCTGCTATTGAACCTTATATCTTTTGCCTTTGACCGTGAATTCCATTCCATCTTGTAATCTTTCCCAAGGTCTGTGTTCCTCGAGAAATTCCAATCCCAGTACTAGTTGCTCTGGGAATCTTCCTGCTACTCCTTCAATCACCAGCTTAAGTTCTCCAAGTTTGAGTTGTCCTCGATATCTCCCAGTTATTAGTTGATGGAGATAATACAAGACATCACAAGGAATAGAGTTTTCCTTTTTAGTGATGTCAAATATTACTTCAACTTCTCTCCATCCTTCTGAGCATTTTAGTTCACATGCGGTTGTGAACTTCTCTGGTTCCTGGATTACCTCCACAATTGGTTTCTTTCCCCATTTTTCACTGATCATCCTATCTTCTTGGAAAGAAATCCTTCTCTGCTCGAATCTTATGCTATTTTGTCTGCTCCAGACCAGCTTATCTTTGATCCGCAAATCCATCTCGTGAATCGGCAGTAACTCTATTATCTCTAGCCTAGTTGCGCATGCAACCCTTTCGAACACTTCTGGTATCTCAATATACTCCTTCATTTGGAATAAATCCGAATGATGAGTGTTGGACAGAGCATATGAGATACTATATGTGATAGAGTAAGGCATATTCCCTTCTCTCATCAAGTCTTTGTTTTTAAAATCTTGATGAAGGGTGTATTGGCGTTCGATCGTTTGGTTAACATAAACCGTTAGGGTTCCATATGTTTCTAACTATCAGCGGAAGCAAGAAAATAAGAAACGTATTACCTTTACCAGGGTATGTTGAAGAAGAAGGATTCTCGCTGGTAGCCTGCGCAGCGTTACGATTTTAGCCATAACATCCTTATCCAATCTCCGATTGGAGTGATCTACACGCCAAAATGATCCTCTCTTCCGTGACTTTTCGAAAGTATATCACATGTTCAGTTCTGAGTTCTGTACAATTTTAGAAAATTCATACAAGTTGACATATAGCAGCAGCAAACAACCTTCCGGTCTTCTGCTGTATTCCCCAGTCCAATCTCGACATCGTGTGGGCGACGATCTTTGAGATCTTCTCAATTTGCTATTCTGTCTACCCTCTTCACATGTTAGGGGTGTCTTATCTATGGTTAGAACAGATGAGATGACTTATATATGGGCTACAACAGGGGCCAGGAGGAGAAATTAGAGTTGGGCATCCATTGGGCTTAAGTATCCAAGCTTAGCCCAAAGCTTATGCTTAAGTCCAATAATAATAATATATACCACTAAAATATTATTACTGCACTATGTTCTAATCCCATAATTATGTTATGTGCTCCTTCTTATTATGAGCCTATTAGTCTCCCCATGTTTAAGATATACAATGCCCATTAATTAATTAAGTTACTGACAACTCCATTAATTAATATCTCGTTCGAGAGTAGTACCACTCAACCTTATTATCATGCCGGAATAAATCCACCTGTAGGGTTTACATGATAATCCTTATGAGCTCCTCAAGGGGACATCATCAACCTATAGTGGACACGGATTCCTTCTACAATCAACAGCACACTATAGAGACAACACTATTTCCCAACTCACCGAGTTTGTTGATTTAATACATGTAAATCTCACCTATTGATGAATCAAAGAAATACATATTGCCTTACGTGTCGAGGTTATTGTATAGGAATTAAAAGCACGAACATCCATAATAACTGAGATCAAGTTCTCCTATATAGTCAGTATAAGTCGAACGATCTCAAGCGGTCCTGCTCAATACACACAAGTGCACTAATGTGATTCTATAGTCAAGATAAACTAATACCAAATCACACTACAACCATCCTGATAGAGAGTCCCTGTCTATCTCGGTTGTAAGCATCTGTTTATACTTGATAAGGAAACCGATAATATGATCTTCCGCGTGTTGTCGCACAACATGTTATCTACAGTATAAAGTAAGTGGACTATTGCATCGGACATATAAATAAATTATAAGATGCAATCATTTGATCATATGATTCTCATTTCAAATAAATTGTTATAGCATTGTTCACACTAAAACTAGACTTTTAGTATACAATCCAACAATCTTCCATTTATACTAAAAGACTATACTGTCATGTCTTCTGCCATACATCTGATTCCCACTCCCACTACACGACCATCAAAAGCTCTCGCCTTAAGGTCCTTGTAAATAAATTTACTAGGTTATCACTTGATGCAATCTAGGCGACAACAACCTTTCCCTCATCATATAATTTCTCATAACAGGTGATACTCGCGCTCCATGTGTTTAATTGCCTTATAGGCTCGTGATTCCTTCAAGTTTGCAACTGCACCATTATTATAAAAATAAATTGTGATAACCTTGGGCAAACTTAGAAACACTTCCAAGTTCATCATAAAGTTTCTAGAGTCATACAGATACTTTGGCTGCCTCATATGCTCCAATTTATCATCTTTCCATGATGGAGTTCGGAGTCTGAAATATATTTCTATGTAACACTTCTCCATATTATGACTCAACTTCCTAAAATTAAACACATAACCTTTGAGGTGGATTTACTGCCGTCCCTATCTGATTTGAAAAATGTGAATCTATGTAACCTCTAAGAAGCAGTGAATCTGTCCGGTAAGCCCACATATAGTTTCTAGTCCTTTTCAAGTACTTCAAAATTATGTGTTACCACAGTTATCATTCTTATTTCGGGTTACCTTGATACCCACTGTTCATGCCTTCGGCAAAACAGTTATCCATACTCGTGCATAGCATTCCTTAGATTAAGCTTTCTTATTCGCCGAAATATAAGGAACTGCTTTCATCATCTTTATCTTCTTTTGTGTCTCAAGACACTTTTCCTTAGATAAAGTCACATGCTAAAACAAGTAAGAATCGTATCATCTCATGAAGCTTGAGACAAGCATAACATCCTTTCTTGTGATCCGTATTACCGCGATAAAAATGATATATTTTACTTTTCTTAAGTCCTTCATTTCATACTGCTTTATTAACCATACCCATATACCTGACAATACTATTTCATTGTCCCCAATGAGCAATATATCATCTACGTACAGTACAAGAAATACCACCACGTTTCCGTCACACTTTACAATACACAAGACACATCCGCGCATTGAATGAATCCATATCTTTGGATTTCCTCATCAAAATGGATGTTTCATGATCTTGAAGCTTGCTTTAATCCATCGATGGACACTTTTAAGCTTACTATCAAAATGACCTTAGCCATTTGCAATGAACTCTTCTGGTTGCTTCACATAGATGTTTTCCTCAAGACTTCCAATCAAGAAAGCTGTCTTGACATCTATTTGCTATTCCTCATATTTCATATGAGTAGCAACAGATAAAAGAATCTGGATTGACAAAGGCATAGCTACCGGCAAATCAGGTTTTCTCATAATCAAACCCTTTCTTTCTGAGTATACCTCTTCACAACAAGCTTTGCTTCCAAGGTTTTCAACTTACCGTACGATCCTCTTTTATTTTGTAGGACTATTTCTAATGGTTTTTACACCATTTAGTGGTCCTACAAGCTCCTAGACTTGATTTAGAATTCATCGATTCTATTTCAACATCTTTGAACTTGCTAAGATATCGCATTTCGATCTTGTAGTGCTTCGTCGTATCCGTGGGTCAACTCCATGTTTACTAGGGACCAAGTCTCATGACTATCCCAAAATATATATCTTATGGGTTGTCGAACAACCCTCCCACTATGACAAGACACTACACGCAATTGTGTATGAGACTTGACACGTGATGCAATTTACCTTGTGGTATATCCTCTTGTACACTTGGTACTGTACTTTATATTTTTCCTCTCACTTCCTTTAGAACAACTTATACATAGGTTTGTGATTTATTACATAGTCCCTTTCCAAAAATCTAGTGTCTGTGTTTACAATAATCCTTCGATCTTTTGGACTAAATAAATCACCCTTTATTTTTCTAGGATATCCCTCAAATAGACAAACATTCATATGAAACACTGTTTCTTAAGGCATATCCATAAAATGAATTTAATAATTGCAAATAACTCATCATCTATCTAACCTCTTCCATAAGAGTCTTTCTCTTATTAGGTTTAGAAGACGCGTTATTAATTTCAATTCGTTGCATCCGTGGGATAAACATGATTTAAGAGTGTACAAATATTCCACCAATGTACCATAACAGATTACAACTCTATCCTTCATTATAATGACCATGTCATTTAAATGAAATAGAGTATCCATCTGTAATACATAGAAACTGAAATAAAATTCTTTCTATGAAAACGTACGTAAAGACAATTTCTTAAAATCAAAACGTTTATTCCTATCATAAGATAAATAAACAACTCCCACTGCAACAGCCACTACTCTTGTAGTATTACCCATGTACATAATAATCTCATCATCATTTAGTTGTAGGCTTTTAGTGATTCCAGTATCTATACACAACGTGTCAGTAGATGCCATCACTAATCATGCTTCAACGACTAGTGTATGAGATACTAACCTTGTTCATGTCTTGATGAAAATTGACTTCCTTCACACTTGTTTTGTCAGAAGTTTCCCACCTTATACAACCTTTTGTATTTCAGGTGGAACTTGCTCAAAACATTTAGGCAAACTATGGAGAATAAATTGATCTAGGTTTCTCCTTTAATTTCCGCTCCAAGTATTTCCAATTCTTTCATCAAGTCAACCATGATCTCTTACCTTTCAACCTTACTCAAGTATCCAAAGAGTCGCATGAGACCATCATATTTCTATGAACCTCTCACCTCTCCACTAGAGACTTTAATAGGCATCAAATGACATCATTAGTGAGAACACACATGTATTTTCCTAAGCAGTAAAATTCGAAACCAAGATTCTTTTCTAATCATCTAATTTTGGACAAGTAAATATAATTTCTTTTAGTAAACAATAAGCGAGATAAAATCATTTGAAAATTCAGAGAATCATAAATAAATACACCGATCAAATCTTCGAATTTATCCATTTATATTGATTCCCTCAAAATAATATAAAAATAAAATTCACCGACATCTCAAGCAACGTGAGTCTGCATGACACGTTAGTGTGGATATATACAAACCCGAATATTTACAAGAGAAGGTTTTACCCATTAATTTCATTCATCAACCTAACCTCATGATAAAATAATTAATAGTCGGTTCCTCTTTAGCCATGCAAATAATAGCAGTGACTCCGTTGGGGAGGATACTTATTATTTACACCTAAGTGTACACCATTATTTGATCCCAAGTCCGCTGCCCAAGTTTATGTGCCTTACTGTTAGAGAAGTATACACGCGCTCAGATAACTTTCTACAATCATCAATTATAAGTTTGTACTAGTGAACCGCATCTAAACTCATCCATTAGGGAGGAAGACACTATAGCGAACACGCAAGTATATATGCATCACATTACAAATAATAATTATTTAAAGAAGTCTGTACCAGTGATCTGTGAATAAACTCATCCGTTAGGGAGGAAGACACTATAACCGACGCGCAAGTTTATTCACATCACTTACAAACCAATAATGGAGGCCGCGGAAATTATTTACTAATCCCCTCTCCCACTTAGTTACTTTACACCTAGGATTTTTTTTATATATGTATATAATATTCATAATAAAATATCCAACCTAGCATGCTCCTATTACGACAAATTAGACAGTATATCATAGAGAACCATGCACACATACATAACAATAATCAGATAATTAAATCAAATTATGAACAGTTATATATCAGTGAATTCAATTGTTCACCACCAAGTATAAAATTGAGCAGCTGTGACTATGCGGGGTTCGACCTCCTCGGTGTGCACACTCGTCACACCTCACACGACACTATGCATGCTAAGCCTTCACCATCACACGATATCACGCACGGTAGCAAGTGCCAACCGTTCACGCCGCCGGGGTCCCATACACAGACTCTCACTCGCCAACGGGCCTGCCTCCGCGCGTGCTAACGGGCGCAATGCCCATCACTCTGCACGCCAACACGCCCGGTTGCTAGTTGATATGCATGCCTAGCACCCTCACGCACGACACCATGCACTGTCTAGCCTCGTCTTTATGCAACCCCAACTCACGCCCGACGCTTTACATGGCCACTAGGTCGGCAGCAACTGAGCGTGTGCCGTCATGCCATGAACTGTGCGACAAATCTCAAGCACGCCCGACGCCATGCACCCTACTTCTGGAAAACATGCGCCCACCTGTCTTCACTCGGTAGCCTCCATGAAAGGGTCCGCGAGCATGATTCGGAGCTCCACACGACAGTTTGCGTGTCAACAGTACCAGCACACTGGCCACTCATACAATTCCGTGCGGCAACATGCATCCTCACATGGTAGGAAACATGTGTCACACACCCAGTAGCCAACGAGTATCTAGAACTCATGCCTGACGCTAGTCGTGCGTGCCTCCATGCTTACCTGGCAACCAACGAGTGCAACATCTTCTCACCCGGCAGCCATCACGAATGCCTACCAGCATGCTGCTTCCCGTGCGCTCCATGTTCGCCTATGTACCATTGCCGTGTGTTAAGTCTTCTAGCCAAAATCATCGCTCGACAATACGCCCAGAAATAGCCTGCTACACATGACACTATGCCCAGCTTAACACACGACTTCGTGTGCAGTCCTCCTGCAATAAGTGCCATCGAGCACATCACCATGTGCCAAAACCTCTCGCCTGTCAGCAATCGTGTGCCTGGTGAGCACATATCCTGGTCCGTGCACGCCTCCGAGCGTAATGCTCGCCATGCTGCATGGTTTTTGCTTACACCACATGGCAACAGGCACATGTCCCTGCACGACGTCGAGTGCTCCAACGAGCCTTCCATCGTCATTTTCCAGCCGTGACTTGACAAAAAAGTTTTGTCGATACTTTCACCATATCCAGCCACCATCGACGATAATCAACGATATAGGATTCACATAGGGATATTCATGGATTACGCAATAAAACTAAAACCCTAATTCTTATGCGATTCTATTCCGAAAGGAAAACACATAATCACATAAACCCTAGCCTAACATTTCATGCTTCACTATGGAACCGAAGCTCTGATACCAATTATTGGCATTTGAACATTTCGTTAACGTGAAGCATTAGGATTCCATACGTTTCTAACAATCAGCGAAAGCAAGAAAACAAGAAACATATTACCTTTCATCAGGGTATGTTGAAGAAGAAGGATTCTCGCCGACAGCATGCGCAGCATCACGGTTTTAGCCATAACTTCCTCATCCAATCTCCGATTGGAGTGATCTACATGCCAAAATGATCCTCTCTTCCGTGAATTTCCGACAGTATATCACAAGTTCAGTTTTGAGTTCTTTATTATTTTAGAAAAATCGTACAAATTGACATACATCAGCAGCAAACAACCTTCCGGTCTTCTGCTGTATTCCCAAGTCCAATCTCGACGTCGTGTGGGCGACGATCTTCGAGATCTTCTCAATCTGCTATTCCGTCAACCCTCTACACGTGTTAGGCATGTCTCATCTAGGGTTAGAACAACTGAGATGACTTATATATGAGCTACAGCAGGGACCAGGAGGAGAAATTAGAGTTGGGCCTCCATTGAGCTTAAGTATCCAAGCTTAACCCAAAGCTTATACTTAAGTCCAATAATAATAATATACACCACTAAAATATTATTACTGCACTACCGTATTTTCTCTCATTCCACCTATAAATAAGACTTTTTGGTTATTTATTTTAAACACACCTTCGATTCTTCAAAATGAATATGATCTTTTTTCAAGTTCCTCTGATTCTTCTAGGAAGAAGCCTTATGTACCAAAATATCAAATATGTCGTGAGTTCAATTATTATGGCAATAAATATCCGGAAAGATATTCCTGATCCACTAGTCCTCCCACTGCAAATCTTGCTCATTCTTTTGAGACTCAATGCAAGGTTTCTAATTCGCCACAACTTGATTGGTTTATTGATACGAGTGTCTCAACTCACATGACATCTTCTCATTCTCATTTGGATAACTTTGAGCCATACACCGGTAATTATCATGTCGTAGTCGGTAATGGTGATTCTTTTCTTATATCTTATAAAGGTTCATCTAATTTATCATTTATTATAAAATAATAATTTTTTAAAAAAATATAAATTTTTAATATTTTATTTATTTATTTATTTGAGTATCATTGATTAGTTATTAAATCTTTTAATTAAAATAAATTAATTAGCATCAAATTAAATTAAATTATATATAAAGGGAAAAATGAATATTCCATGTAATATTGCCTCTTATCCCACCTATAAATAAGACTTTTTGGTTATTTATTTTAAACACGCATTTGATTCTTCAAGAGGAATAGGAGCCTTTTTTCAAGTTTCTCTAGAGAATTGATTTAGAAAGTATAAAAAAATATTTTGATAGAGCAAATCAAGTAGAGATTTGATCTACCACTAAAAAAATCGATTCAAGTATTCTTCAAGAGAAAGAGGTTGATTTAAGCTCTTAAGAATCGATCAGTTCTTCAAGAGGAAGATGACCGATTCAAGTATTCTTGAATCGATATATCTCTTAAGAATCAATTATCGATTCAAGTGTTCTTCAAGAGAAACATGTCGATTCAAGCTCTTAAGAATCGATCGATTCTTCAAGAGGAAGATTAAGTGTAATTTTCTTAATTTTTTTAAATTTATTTTTTAATATTTTCATTATATACTTCCAATTAGTTCCTTATTCAATATTTCCTTTTTCAAAATAATGTATGAATATCTTTATTTATTTATTTATTTCTTTTTTTTTCCTATACACTTATTATGATTTATTTACTTTAATATCATTAATTACAATTAATAAATTAATCTTTCAATATAAATAAATTAATTAGTATCAAATAAAATCATGAATAAAAATAAAAAATTGAGATTTTTTAATAAATTTAAAATAATTATTTTAATTTAATGATGAAATATTTAATATTTATTTTAAACAAAAAATAAAATTAAGGACTTATTACTACGAGGTACATACTTTGATCTTAATTGCACTTAAATACAAATAAAAAAATAAAATACTATCAACTATATACATATACAATATAGAGACAAAATTGTCTCTACGTGGTTGCACATTTTTTTTAGAGATGGAGGGAGTAATAAATATTTTTCAATTGTATTACGTTATAAGGTAATATTTAAAAAATTAAATACAAGTCTTCTTTCAAAATAAAAAAGTAAGAATATATGCACATATTTATTAACTTTACACATGATTTAATTATATGTTACACCATAAAAAGTCAAAAGTTATAATATAAAAAAAAATCTCCCTAATTAATGTTGAATCGTTATATAACACAAATTATTTAATTATAAAAATAAGAGTAACAATTAAATAATCCCGCGTTGTACGCGGGTTTCATACTATATATATATGTGAGTGTGTGTGTGTATATATATATATATATATATATCACATTCATTTCTTTAAAATAGCAACTAATGGAAATAGAATTACTATTATATCGTTAATTAAAAATACTTAACCATTATCATGAGTAAAAAATAATATTCCACTTAATTTTCTAAGAGTTGATTAAGATGCTTGACAGGTAGATTAATATTATCATGTTCTATAAATTTAGAAAAACCATTTAAACTTAAAAGTTTATTACCTCTCTCCATATGAAATTTATATTTAGGTGGATATATTGATTTTAAAAGTTCTCTATTAGAAAGTGCATTTTATCTTTCAAGAGTATTTATGTCTTCAATAATAATTATTTTAATAATCCAAGAAACAAAATGTATTTTTTTATTTTGTTTTTCACAATATTCTTAAAAACTTTTTCTGATATAATCAAGGTGTTCTTGAAAATATTCAAAATACCATTTTCTAAAAAGACTCCATTCTGGGTTTTGAAATTCATCATTAATCTCCTTTCTGGCTGGAGATCCTTTTGAAAAATTAATTTTTTCGTAATTCATAAAATTAAGAAAAACTCATATCTGACATAGTGTCATTTTCTTGAATATTAATTCCTTGAAATCGATAAACAATATGTTCTTTATTAATTTTAACTTTATTTTTTATTTTTTTTATTGGTAAATATTAGTTGTTATTATAGTCAGTAGTTAGTGTACACCAAATCTCCTTACTCCCCTTTCTCCAAGCCTCCTTATATTTCCGCTCCTAATTCGTTCCCAATGGGAATCAAACCTGGATTTCTCACTTAAGTGAAGAGCCCAGTGGCCAGGTGGGCTAGCACACCTGGTTATTAATTTTGACTTTATTAACTTCATTAGACCAATCATTATTAGAATCTCTTACCTGTGAGGTAGAAGCTCTAGATGACTCTGGTAATTCTACTTCATAGTCAAATGGTGATATATAAGTTCTCGTTGACTTGTATGATGAAGAATGTAAAAGTCTTGAAAATTCTACATCTACTCTACCATTTATCTACCTTATTTCTTTTAAATCATTATTAATGGGTTTTATTGGTACAACATTTTCTATAGTCCATTTTTCAGGAAATACTATTTCTTCCCATTTTATTGGTCTTCTAGTAGTAATATTTGATTTTTCAAAATTTGATTCTATAAGAATAGTTTCTTTATTATCTTTATTGTCTCTCATTATACACATAGGATTTAGTGTCTTTAATAGTTTATAACAAATTTGATAACAATATTCGTTAAATACACACCCCTTTTTAATGAATGCACACCCCCTTTTAATTGTTTAGATCCTAATTTTATTATATACACCCCCCCTAAAAATCCACATTTATCCTTTTTAGTTTTATGAGATACACACCCCCTTTATACACTATATTGTCTTTCAATTTTGGAATAGAAGGAAGAACCTACCATACTTCTCTCAAACGACAAACCGATCACCACTGCTGCATTCCTCCACGCCTCTCCGACAATATCTTCGCATTTTGTAGAGATTCAAAGATCCTTTTAGACAAATGACCCATACTCTGTGTTGGTGGTTTCAGGGGATTATGAAGGCATAGAAATTGGGTTTGCCCACGAGGGCCTCCCTGCTTTCACGTTCAACATACGGGGTGTCAAAAACTCCACCGGATGCCCCTCACTGACCGGCTTTGCTGAGGTGGACAACATCATTTCCGTCTGCAATTGGACCTCTCAAAATATCTCCGCCCGTGGCATACTCCTCGTCGGCTCTTCTGCCTGTATGAATATTTTTTCCATCCAATAAATATTCATATGCCACGCAGTGCGTATCTGAAATCTTCATATTCATATGAATCTTTTTTCCATCCAATAAATATTCATGATGTTGGAGATAGAAGTGTAGCCTCGAATTCTTGTGGGCATGTATTTTGTAAGAAGTTTGCCAAAAATTCATCGATGTAGACAAGGTTTGTTTAGTCTGTGACAGACCATACAAAGAAAAGAACCTAGTCAATTTGGTTAAGGAGGAACTGGTTTTGCTGGTCACGGAGATAATCTTGAAGCCAAAGATTTCAAGCACTTGGGAGTGGTTCTGGCCTCGGGCTCGTAAGGCCTCCCATGAAGACTTAACTTGTCTATAATTTGAACTGTTGTTTCAGTCATCATGATTATATAAAGGGGTGCGTATTAAAAAAATAAGAATGATGATATTTAAGTAAAAATTCAATCATTATGATGATGTAATATATAAAGGGGTGCGTATTAAAAAAATAAGAATGATGATATTTAAGTAAAAATTAATACTGTATTTGAATGAATAAATATCAAGATGATTCTGGTGCCGCTTCCTCTTCTGTCTGTAATAATAGATAAATGGAAATATTGGAGTTTAATTTTACCAAAATATATATAAAGGGGTGTGTATTAAATAAATTAAGGGTAATTTATTCTTTTTAAAATTATATTTTTTAATTATATATTAATGGGATGTGTATTTAATAAAAGGGGCTGTGTATTTAGTGAGACCCGGAGCATAATTGTAACTTTTTTTCATTTAAAATAACAGAATCTAATATATTTTGTTATGTCAAATTTAAAGAAAGATCTAGATAAACATTAAAATAAACAGGGCCATGGGCCAAACTAGATTGTATTATTCCCATTATAGAACTTTTTCAATTTAAATTTCTTCCATCACGAAGAGCAGCAAGAAAACTTTTTGGCAAACCTTTTAGAGTTAAAGGTCTAAAAGCAATTTGTATTAATCCAATATGTAGCCAATTATATTCCTTTCTATAAGGTGTAATATCACTATTATTTAAAAGTCTAATAGCAATTTCTTCATGCTGTATAGGAATAGAAGATTCAGTAGTTTTAACTATCTGCTTATGATTAAATATATCAAAAGTACCGATTTTATATATTTTCTTAGTCTCAATTCTAGGAATTGTCCAATTATTTAATTTATCTAAATTTATTAGAATATCATATTCTTCAATCATACTATTTTTAAGAATATGTTGTTTACATCCCATAAGATTGTTCATAATAATTTATCTTGTGTTAAACCATAACCATCAATAAATACATATCATACCCCCATGGCTCTGATACCATCTGGGAATAAAGATCGCATGATTATGTTATGTTAAGTATGACTCATAGGTACTATTACGAGACTAGAAAGAGTTTACTGAGGACCACATCGAATGTATTAGATTTAATAAAAGAACCCCATAACGCCAAACAATGCCATTCATCGGCTAAATAGGCTTAAGGGCATAAAATATTTAATCCATATTATTCTTTGCAAGCTCAAACCTTAGTCTCAACCTTGACCAAACATAACATAATTAATCATAGATTCTTAACATCAAATAGATATAGAATCCATGGAAGAAGTATGTATCTATAGAGGTATGGTTTAACATAAAGAAATTAGCTCAAGGATTGGTGTAACATATAGAGGTATGGTTTAACATAAAGAAATTAGCGACAACAATAAATAATATTATAATAACAATAAAATAAATTACAATAAAATAAATTACTTACTTGCTCAAGGATATTCCAAGCAATTTCAACTTTTATGTAATACAACAATACTTTTACAAGAGGAATGGAGAGAAATATGAAAAACTTCTAAACAAACTTCAAAGACTTGCCCCCTAATGAAAAAAAAAACTAGTCCTTTTATAGGAGCAAAACTCCTAATAGGACAAAATACAATACTTTCTACATACATAATGATATATACTTTAGAAAATATTTTAAATATTTTCAAAAGTATAATAATTGTGAATAGTGGTCAATATTCCACTTACTCCACTTACTCCACTTATTCCACTTCTTCTTCTGGATATCTTATATGCTTCATCCAGATAATATTGAAACTTGTTTTTGTGTCCTCCATAGAGTAATCTTCTACTTCACAATCTCTATTTTAAAATCTTTCAAATTTGGGTCATCTGGATTATCTTGAACAAACATAAAAAAATTCCACACATACCATTTCAAAGCAATAATTTGCGCTTTAACTCGATGCTTTATATTTCTAAATTTTTTGGCTCTTCCATCTTCAGATACAGATACAAAATAAACATATGGTCCATCCCATACCATATCTAGATCTCCATAATCCTTTTGATCAGAATAGCTTCTCTTTCTTCCATTATGCTGCTATTAATGAACTTATTTGTTGGAGCCTCCATAAAGTGACCTTTATCCTAAATATTTCCATATTAAAACGTTCCCTAAATATTTTATCATAAAATTCATATTCTTTGAAATTCTTCTGAAATGTTATTAGTGCTTCTTGTAAGGCTAGAATCTGCTCTCTGATCCAGGCTTTATGATTTCTGTATCTTTTTATTTCTCCATTGCGAGTCCAAATACGAACAGCTGCTAGCGGTCTCTCCCATATGTCTTCTATACATAACCAGACAAACTCATGATATTCTTCATTATGGATTTCTTTCATATCCTGTAATATCATTTTCTTTTAGAAATATCTTTCAAAGACACTTTAAGATATTCAAGAGTTGTAGAAATATCTATTTCAGCAATGTTTTCATCTGTATCTTGAGCATCTTGAAACATGCTATTTTTTACACTTGACAGAGATGTCATCGAGGAATCTGATTTATTATCTTTCATATTAGAGGAGGACTTGCAAATATTATTTTTTATTTCCTCAATGTAAATATCGATAATCTTGTCTCTGGGTAGAGTTCCAGAGTATCTTTGAGAAATTTCTCCAAATGATTTAAGAGAAATATTATTCTCTTTTAAAGCTTTTTCTTTTTTACAAACATCAATCTGATTTATGATCTTATCAAGATCTTCTTGGAAATATATTTCCTTAGTTTCAGAATTTATTCTTGTTAATTTTTTCCAAAATCTGGTAAAAGATATTCTCCAGAGACATGGAGCACCATATTCAGTATAACCAAATTCTGATTTCCATTTCCATACCTATGGTATACCAAATTCAATAAAAAAGTAATAGGCAGATTGGCCTTTTATTTTACAGCTATCAGCTTTTGGTGATATAATAGACCACTCTTCCATAAGACTTCTTGCAATATCAGGAAGAATTTTTATTGTTGGTGGTCCAAACATTTTCCACCAAGTGAAGAACCAATTAGGAATTGGTCTGTGAAAATATTTTCACATATTTTTATGAGCCAAGTATGACTTTTCTTTTGATTTTGATAATAAAGGGTTTATAAAATCCCTCTAAATAATCCCAGTAATTTGCTTTTGCTTTCATAGGGGGTTATTTGGATTAGCATGATGAGATATAATCTCTTTCTCTGCTATTGGAGTAATACCTTATTCTTCTGCAGATATAATCTTTTTTATAATCAATTTGGAATAACTATAAATTCCTTTGGCTGCCATTGCTTCATTATTTCTACACTTTCTTTCTGTTTTAATACTGCTTCGTAAAAACCTATGGGTTTATAAACACTTTTTTAGAATGTGTAGAAAGAAAATATCTTTCTATTATCATCAAAGGATTTTCAGCCCATTGAGTATCCTTTTTTTCTAATAGAATTATCAATTCTCTTTGTTCATTCTCATGATATAAATGAGAATAAGTTTCCTCTACATCAGTACCTATATCTGCATATGTTTCTGTTTGAGGAGAAGTATTACTTCTTTGTTTCAGAAATTCTTGAAATTCTCCATATAATGGATGATTACTTTCTAGGATATTGCTTCCAGAAGAACTTCCAGGAATATTCTGGTTGATCAATTTTTGTTTTCCAAATTGTGAAATTATGACTGGAGGTCTTCCTCTTCCTCTTCCTTCTCGTCCTCTATAAGAGGATCTTCCTCGGCTCAGCTCAATCATGTCTGCAAATATTCTCTAGTTACAAAATCTGGAAGATGATTATCTTCTTCTTTTTTATAAATAATTTCAAAATCAAAAGGAGCTAAATGAGCTTGCCACCTAGCAAACATTTGTTTATAAACATCATGTTTGAAATCTTTGGAAAACATATATTTAGCAGATTTGCATTCAGTTTTAATAATAAATTGTTGATTTAGAAGATTATCTTGAAATTTTAAATACGTTTAATAATAGTAAGAATTTCTTTTGCTACAATAGAATAATTTCTTTGAGTCTCATTCCACTTTCCTGAATAAAATCTAATTAAATATTCTTGTTTGTTTTCATCAATTTGTTTTAAAATTCCTTTAAAACCAATATCAGAAGCATCAGTTTCAACAATTTTCTTCCATTGAGAATTTGCTAACATAAGACAGGGTAAATTTTTAACTTTTTCTTTAATATTTTTAACAGCTCGTGTGTGTGAATCTAACCATGGTAAATGATTTTTTTAACCTATCATATAAAATAGTAGTATCTTTATTAAGATCTTTAATATAAGCAGAAATATAATTTAAACTCCCAAGAAATCTTTAGAGTTGTGTTTTATCTGTAATTATATCAGGAAATTTATTATTAAACTCTATACTTCTTTGAATAGGAATTATTTTTCCTTTTTCTATAATATGACCAAGAAATCTTATACTGGTTTGGAATAATGACATTTTTGGTTTTGAAATAACAAGACCATTTTCTAAAATAATTTTCCTAAACATATTTAAATGTTTTAAATGTATCTCAATATTATTTGAGAAAACAAGTATATCATCAATGTAAACAATAATGAAATTACTATAAAGACTGAATATGTCATTCATGATTTGCTGAAATTCAGAGGGAGTGTTTTTTTAATCCAAATGGCATAACATTTCACTCATAATGTCCTATAGGAACGTTAAAAGCAGTTTTGTACCTATCATTTTCTTTAATTTGAATTTGCCAAAATCCTGATTTTAAATCAAATTTGGAAAATATAAGAGCATGTACTAATCTATCTAATAAATCCTTTTTATTAGGAATAGGATATCTTATCCATTTCAGAACTTTATTAAGAGGTTTATAATTTATGACTAACTTGGGAACTCCTCTTTCTTGTTCTAAATGTTTATTGGCATAGAATGCAGTGCAAGATCATGGTGATTTTGAAGGTCTAATTAATCTTTTTTCAAGAAGCGATTGAATTTCTTTCTTACATAATTCTAAATATTCAGAGTTCATTTGATAAGGTCTAGCTTTAGTTGGAATATTGTTATCATTAAATCCATCTTCATATGGAAGAGAAACAATATGTTTTTTACAATTCCAAAATGCATTTGGAAGATCACTGCATATATCTAATGCAAATTTATTATAGATTAATTTTATTTTTTCTTGTAATTTAGGATTATTCATTTTTTCATCAATAGTCAGAGTATTAATCTCAGCTTTTAAAAATTTATTTGAGAATTTTTTTCTTCTTAAAGTATCATGTAATTCATTTAAAATTTTAGGAACAAGCTTAGTAACAAATTCAAAAAACATTTATTATCCTTCAAAAGTACCTAATAAATCTCTTGTATTAATAGAGTTTATAGGATATCTTTTGTTTATAAATGGTAATCCGAGAATCAATTGGCTAGAAATATTTTTTGCTAGTAAAAATTCTGTTGAAATACATGAACAATTTTTGCAAATATATGCAATAGGTAATTTATATTTTATATAAAGTAAATCTCCTCCGGCAGTAGAGAGAAAGAGTGACTAGTTTTATGAAAATATTGTGTAGGAATTAATCCTTCTTGTATAACATTAAGATCAGCCCCACTATCAATCATAGCAATTAAATTTTTAGTAAAATATCTATCAATTTTTAAAGTAATTTTTGTATACCATTTTTGGGAAATGAATATGTTTAATATAAAAAGAAAATTTTCTTGTTCTTCATGTGGCTCTGAAAGAATATCTTTACTTTTCTCTAAATCAGAAAATTGATTAGAAATTCTATTTTCAAAAATGTAATTTTTATCTTGTAAATCGTTTATTTTTTATTTTAAAATTTCTATTTCATTAATTAAATCTTTAACGGTAATCTGATTTTCATTAATGTAATTCTTTTTAAAAGATCTTCTACTTCTTTCATAGAATATTGAGTCAGAGCATTTAATATATGTTCTTTTTCAATATTTCTACTAGTCGAAGGTATATCAGTTAATTGGTCTATAATATCAGACCTTAACTTTGAATCTTTTATCAATTTAAATAATTTTAAAATATTATCATTATCAAGAACATTAATATTTAGATTAAGATCTTGAAATTGTGATATAAGATTATAAATATCATCATCTTTCGCATTTAACTGATTTATACATCTATTTTTTATGCAGGGTTGTCCAATAGCATAGGCATCGCATTCACTTTTAGTATCACATTCACTATTATTTTGAGAATAAATAGATTAATTTTCTATATTATTAATATCTTCTGAATTATAAGATGAATAATCAGAAGTAGTTATCTCATATTCACTATCACTGTTATGTAACGCAATATTATAAAGTTTATCTTTAAGATCTTCTTCTATATTAAAATTTTTAATCTTTTCTTTAGCCCAACATTGATTAGCATATTGACCTATTTTCCCACATTTATGACAAATAATTTTTTTCTTTCGTTTATAAAAACTTTTCCCTTTACCCCTGTCTTCTCTTCTTTGTTCTTTTCTTTTGAATTTTTTATTTCTATATTTTTTCAGAAAAATATCTTTTCTTCTTTTTATAAGGAATTTTTATTTCCTTTTCATGATTATTGTTTTTTCTCATAAATGGATTTTCCATGCCAAATTGATCACAAAATTGACCAAGCTGTTTCTTTTCAAGTAAATTCTATTTCTTTATTTGTCTTGTGAGTTTTAACTCATTGCTAATTGACAAACCAGCTTCTTGTATACAAATGTTTATAATATCTATACTAATATAAAAGCAAAATATTTTGCTCAATTTTGACCAATTTTGACTTTCTAATTTTGATCTTGACCATTGATTGTTTTGACTGTTTAAGAATTGATCTCCTCCTTTAATTTATTTGATAATTTTCTTTTCATTTCTTATTAAAATTTCAGTGCCTTTTGCACCATTTATACAAATTTAAAGAATTTATTTGCAATTATGAAAAATTTCTTGAACAAAACTCATTTTGCAAACCCTAATTTCATTTTCAATTCCCTCCCTTCGGAATTCTCCTTCTACTGCCACAAGATATTTGCCTTCTGAAGATGGCTCTCCGTCCTATCCCCTTTTCTTCACCGGAAGTGGTATTCCTTATTATCTCTCTCCCCTTACACTCTTTTAAGTAATTAATTAATTATAATGCTTAATAGTTATTATAAAGAAAAAAAGATTCAAAGATGATGATGCGTACAATTCAGAGGGTTCCAAATGTTGTTTCCAATTAACAAAAGGAAGACTTTGATGATGCCGACCACCATGCAATCGATAGTTGCCGCTCAGATCCCGCTGCCTCCAAGGTACACTCGATTAAATGGGTTGGTTAATTTCAAAATCTATGGTTTTTTGTCTATTTTTGGTGTGTTCTTCTATAGTTTTATTCGGTGGATTTCTGTTTCGATTATTTTGCATCTTGCCACCTACTTTAATAATGTGAGTATTGCTTAATTGATGTGTGGTTGCTGACTTCTCAGCTGAATGTATTTAATAAATTGAATAAAGATTACAGTAGTTTTTAGATGATACATAATAAACCCGTTAGTCTGTCCTCAATATACAATTGCAATAATATATTGAATAAATTTTGAGATGATATGAGCGTGTCTTTTTTCTCATTATCCTATTACCCAAACTAAATGGCAAAATTCTACAAATGGCTAATTTGGAGGCTCTGAATTGATTCTATATTAGTAGTATAATAATTTTATCATAGTAGTTGTTTTGTTTCCATTGTTCTGCTGGAGATATGTTTTCACTTGGGCATTTCTTTATTAGTTTGAGTATTTATCATGTATTAGTTTGAATATTTATTTCTATTATTTAGGTATTTGATGAATATATGTACCATATTAGGTATTTATCTTGCTCTTTTATTTGAGTGTTGTTGTTATGAATAATTAATTTTCTGTTTTCGTATTTTTTTACCTTCATTTCATTTAATAAATGTAAATAATATAATACCTTACTTTACCAGCCGTTCCTTTTACTCATGTTACTGGGGTTGAAGAAGGTGAAGATGACTTGAGGAGTTACATTATGTCATCAAAATTTAAGTACGTTTAACGATTTTCATTTCATTGTCTTATTTGAATTGGAAGTATTGATTGGCTATTTTCTATTTATATTCTAAATTTTGTATTGTTAGAAAGATGAGTATATTCATATTTATGAATTTGAAGTATGGAATATTTTTAGGTTGAATGTTTGATGCGTGAATGCAAATGTTTATATTATAATTAGTGAATAAAAGAAGGGAAAAAGGGACATTTTGGTTTTAATTAGAGTTGTATAATAAATAATTACAATATTTTGTCATGTATTTGACATTTCAACCAGTGATTGATTTAATTGTTCAATACTCTACTGATTTGCAGATTGCTATAACTTACCGTGGTGCTCGATGGAAGGCTGAGGTGAGCCAATGGTTATCTGGGAATTTTTTAAAGCTTTTGTTGAGGATTTTCTTTTCTTATATTTTATCTGGAGTGTAATTGCTTATTTAGGTTTTGAGTTAATGATCCCTTTATCTCTATTATTTGTGTCTTTAATTTTTAAAATCATTATTTTTTTATTGGAAATTTTTAAAAATCCCTTAGGCATGAATTGATTATGTCTTCTTTGATTAATGTTGGTAGCTATTGGAGAAAGTTTCAACACAAGATTCAAATGATATTTCTATTATCCTACTCTTCTCACTTTTGAGCCTTTTATTGTAAATCAAGTGTTAATAGCAATTTTTTGATGTCATGCCATATGTCAAGAATTCTCTTGCTGCTGGAGATAAGGGCATCGATCCAATGCTTGGTATAATTCATCAAAACTTTTCTTTGTTTAATTGCTTCTTTAAGTCAAAATCATCAATACTTTTCTTTGTTTAATTGCTTATTTAGGTTTCGACTTAATGACCCTTTTATCTCTATTATTGCATCTTTAAATCTATATCATTATCCTTTTATTGGAAATCTTTAAAAATTTCACAGGACGACCGCAGTACAGCGAACCTCCAGCGGCAGTGGGAAATGTTTGCTCTATTCTCCAATTACAAATTAATAGATTTTTTTATTTTTACTTTTTTTATTTATTTTTATTTTTTTTCCTCTAACCTCTCCTTTGTAAGAGTAATATTGATTTCATTTTTTCAATAAAAATTAATAAGTATTGTTCAAATCTACCTCAGTTCTGGACTAAGTCAATAAAATGTATGGAAGTATTCATTCAAAAAAATTGTAGAGAAGTTTGTTAATTTATTTAAGATAGTCTTTATATTTTGAAGAAGATGAACCATAGCTCCTCTGACAGTGATTAGAAGGCCAGCCTAATTTAGTGACTCCAACTTAAAAAATGTCAGCGTGATAGGAGTTATTTTTCTTCAGAGTAATGTTCTAGCTATGAAGTGCCTACTAGTTAGCAATTCAGTGTTGACACCGGGGCCGCTAACACTTCTTGGGGACAACTCTTCTCAGATTTATATTATAATATTCCATAATTCAATTGCTTTTTTAATTATATTTTGATTCGGATTTTGTCTTCTACTTTGCAATTAAGGAGTAAGGTATCATTTCTCTATCATTTATTTACAATTCATTAACACAATATTTCATACAAAATTATTTACAAGTGTGTGCAATTCATTCGTTTTTACTCTCATTATTATGTTAATCCTATTATTGTCTCCAATTCTTTATAAGATTACTTCCTTCTATTCTTGGCTAATTCCATTAGAAGTACCCAACACCTTCCAATCAAATGACTTATTTGTGCTATTGGACATGTCTTGGACTTTTAGATTTCCATTTCAACTATATCTATTAACACTTCATTCCTCTATAGTTTCAGAATGCACTTGATATGTCTTGAACTGTGTTCTGAAATGTTAGGTAATGTATTTAATGGCATTTAGTTTTATTAATTGTAAAGCTCTGTATGATTTTATAATTTACCATATACATTATTTAGTAATTGACTATTAAATTACTAAATAATAATTTGGTTTGTAGCTTTATTTTTATCTTACTTTATACAAGGTATCATAAATTTTTATACACTAATGCATTGAGTTCGCTCTTAGACATTTTCTTTACAATTGAGAAAGTTGATATATGTTAGTTCAATGCCAAAAAGAAAGCTTTATTATTTGATAAACTAATGCATAAAGCAATTTCATACTATACTATAGTAGCCTAAGAAGATGTCTTATATGGCTATGTATAATAGTTTGCATGTTCCAGTTTTCTTAAAATGTCTAAAAATTGGATAGCATTCACAGACTAATGGGGTATAGTAATAAAATATTTTTGTATAACAAAATATAGTACAGTCACACTCTCATATGATTGGATAAAGATCGATGAATTTGGAGTTTTAAAAGGTTTGGTTGTTTACTCCATTTTTACATTCATTATACTTTAACTTTTTGTTGGTCTTAGGATATATTATTTTTCTACTAATCTCATGTACTAAGAAACATTTATGTAATAGATTCTTTGTATCAAAGTTTGGTGATGACTAGGTGAAAACTTATTTTGGATCATTTGTAGTGATTTGCTGGTGCATGCTCATACTGGACACCTATCAAGGTGCTTTATCTTTTTCTATTGATTATATATAATGTGTAATAATATTAGCAATCAAACATATTGCATATTTTGCATTCTATTTTTGAACAGGATATGTTGAATGTGCCTATATTGTATATTATTGGAGCTTTAATTCGTGTCAAGATGAATGATGTTCTCTGCCACTTCGATCATAGTGTTGCATCTTAACTTGCCCAACAAAAAGAGTTCAATCTAAAGAGGCCCTCTTCTTATCTCAATGACCTCCTTCTATTAGGATTCCTGGTAAGTTAACTATTCTTCCAAACTTCAGTTTCAAAAAAATTTTAGTTTCATTTTTATGAATTATGCATTTCTCTTGTGTTTATATACTCCCTTCGTCCCGGCGTAAGAGGGTCATTTGCTTTTTTGCACGTATATTAAGGAGTATTATTATTTAATGTATAGTGGGTAGTTGTATTAGTGGGAGGATGGGTCCCATTTTTTTATTGTATTAGAGGGGGTGTGTGGGTCCCATGTGTGTAAAAAAAGAAATGAGACTCTTTGGGTGGGACGACCAAAATGGAAAAATGGTCCTCTTAAGGTAGGACGGAGGGAGTATATGTGTGTGTGTGTGTGTGTGTGTGTGTGTGTGACATAGCCTACTGTAACTTATGGTTTTGTTTGATCTTTTTGAAGAACTTCAATCAATATAACTTATTGTGCTATTTTCATCGCATGCCTTTATTTGCAAGTAGTCTACTTAGTATAATGTAAGCCTTGCTTGACCAAAACAAGCCTTGATGACAACAGAAAAATATGATAAGAAGATGGCTCTATGTGCTCTATGTTTGACATTTTAGATGCATTATGTTTCTTGCAAAAATGTAAA
Source organism: Pogostemon cablin (assembly GCA_023678885.1). Classification (NCBI taxonomy): domain Eukaryota; kingdom Viridiplantae; phylum Streptophyta; class Magnoliopsida; order Lamiales; family Lamiaceae; genus Pogostemon; species Pogostemon cablin. Next base: position 16,140,301 of record CM042979.1, read on the forward strand.
CTTTTCCCTCATCAGCTTAAGGAGTATGGTTTTAGTGGTAAGCTTCCACATACTTAGTTCAGTTCAAGAGTGCTCATTAATTGAAAAAAAAAAGGTAAATATGTAAAGATAATTTACGGGTATTGAAAAAATTTTTGGGATGAGTATAGATATAATAATGAATTTTTTAAATAGGAAATATGTGTATGGGTTGTGGACATTTTCAATTCTTAAGGAATTGTTCAAAGTTTGAGTTCTATAATGACAATGTGTATGTTTATTGTGTACTTTGAATTGGTACTCTTGAATATTTACATTTAATTGTATTGTTTTGCAAGCTTTGATATTGATGAGTTTATATAATTCAAGTATTCTTTTGCTGATATGATTATTGATCATTGTCATTTTCACCTAGATTTTAGTGTCTTTATTTGTGGATTTTCAGATGTTTTTATCCGTATTTGTGTGACTTTTGGTAAAGTTATTGCAATTATGAGAAATATGATATGGAGTGATAGAATTGTGTAAATGAGCTTAAATATGTGTAAAATAGGTCAAGAAATGGAGAAAAACGTAGTCGGGAACAAAAACAAATAAGGTGGACAAGACTCGACTAAGCTCAACTCGAGCTCAGTCACCCGAGTTGAACTGGTCCCAAGCTTATGCCGTGCGCCGCACACGAGCCTATAACAGGAGGCCATGTGCGGGCATCAAAAAATGCTACACGCCCATAACTGAGGGCGTGCGCAGAACTCGAGTCGTGCTCTGACACACGCAGAAACACGCCGAGAAAATATAGAAACTCGAGTCGAGCTCTGCAGCTCGAGTCGAGTCGTTTACGAATTCAGTGATTAAGTCAGAAAATTCCAGAAGCTTCTAGAAGGTTCCTAAGAGGTTTAAATACCCAATTGGTGCAAGAATAGAGGGAGAGATCAGAATTAGAGCAGTTACACACACTCCACACCACATTTTCACACACTAGATCCATTTCATTCATCTCCATCCATTAGATCCATCAATTTCCACTTGATCTCCATTAATCAATCCATCAATCCATCATCCAATCCATCCATCCACCATTTGAAAAGAGGAAAGCATCAAGGATTGAAGGAGTTAGCATGTTGAAGAGAAGGAAGGTTTCTCCATGAAAGGGAAGCTAATCTACTTTTTATTTGTTGATTTTCTTCATATTTTGGCTCAAATGGAACAAAGCTTGATTTTTATTAATATAAACACAATGTGTAGTGGCTAGTCCTATAGTAGGGCTAATCATATGAATGGTTGAGATGAAAGCTAGATGTGTAGAACTTGAGAAGTGAATGTAGTTAAATTATGGATTTCCTTTTATGATATATGAATCATGTTTTATTTCAATACTTGTGTGATTAAATTCTCTATTCATAGTATTAGAATGGCCATTCCAATGTTATGAGTGGATGTTTAATTGAATCATATATTAAAATATGCATGCATGTTAGTGTGAGGGGAGGTAAGCCATACCCTTCTTATGCTTAGAACATTCATAGAGGGACACTTAAGAAATTGAGTGAAAAGAACCAACTTATGATCATAGTACCTTAAGGGAATTGAGATTAAGATCAATCCTAGGAGATTTAGTCTTATAAAAGAGTCGAGAACCTAATTGTCTTGGCCATAGGGATTTTGCTTTTACTCCACAAATTAATGAAGTTCACCATCAAGAGTTATGCATATCTAGCTAGAGTCTTAACCATGATTATGATTAGCCTTGCTCTCTTCTCAAGTGAATTCTATCTCCATTCCATTCATCATTTGTTTATTGTTTGATCAATTACTTTGTTAGTTCAAATTCTTTGTTAATTGAGTAGAACAATACTTAGTAGTTTAAATATCAACCTTAATCTATAATCCTTACAAAGCATAAATCAATGAAAAATCCAGATACAATTGTGAGTATACTTTCCCTTGGGATGACATTATTATAAATTTTTTACTTGGTCATGCATTTACTCGAGGATAGAGTCTCTTACTCTTACACATTTTTACTAGAAATGCGACTAAGAACTTGTACCTTTTCATTTGGCAAGCTTTGATATTAATCTTTGCTAGGAAATTCTTAATTTATTTTATAAAATTAATATACAACTTGATAATTTTATTGACATGGCTATCAATATGTAGATGCAGCAGAACTAGAAACGTGTGGTGTATGCCGATGCGCGTCTGATGCAAATATTTTCAACAAAAACTCCATAAATTGTTTCAAAGGAATATCTAATCTTCGATTGCATATGCTAATTTTCAGGTATGTTACTCTAATACTATTTAGGTCCTACACTCTCCAAATCCAAATCTCTAATTTGATTAGTAGATATTATCTCCTTTTGAAAATTATTCATCATATTTTATAGATGGTGAGTTTCAATTCTCTTTTTATCACTACTTGATTAACATGATAATGGTCTTTTTTAATAACTAAATGCAGAATTTCTTGATTATTCTCATTTAAATTGTCACTTCTCACTTTGCAAAGATGTTCAAGTTTCTTTTATTAGAATTTGAATTTTTATTATTTAATCAATTAATTAGACCGATTCTGATATTGAGCTTAAATTTATTTACATTTTATCATATATATATATTATGATGTGAAACTGTAATTGATTGAGAAAAATAATTTGGCGAGAAACACATGAGTCTCCATGTTTTGATGTGAAACTGTAATAGATAATCATCTATTCCCCCTTTGAAGAAGTGTAATATGAGAGATAATAGTTCAACGATTATTATTGATGTTAGATGAAAAATAGTGATAATCAGAAAGAAAAAAAATCATAGCTTAAATGATGTGCGTTTGAGAGTGTACTTTTTAAATATGAAAAAGACGAGCCTCTATTACTAGATGGAAAATCATTGTATGGAATCTTTACCCTGAGCATCCCCACTACACAACACTACATTTGATTCCTCGGGTAAATAATTATCTTTTTTTAAAAAAAAAGTTAGTGCAATCTTTACCCCGAGTAAATATTTATCTTTTTTTTTAAAAAAACAAAACCAATAGGAAGTTTGAAGAGAAAATTTGCAGAAGTATCACACCATCAAATTGTTTGGCTGCAAGGTAAGCTCTTACATGTTGTTGGCATTTTTCTTTTCTTCTTATTACAACAATTTTAAAATATGTATTATGTGTATGTACATTATGCACCTGCATTTTCACTTAATTGACTATCATTTGGAAATTTTTATTTTGAATTTGGGAATATCTTTTTGTTTAGATTTTTTTAATTATGTATCTAATGAAGTAGTTTTTATCTCCCAGTTTTTGTAAAAAAAAAATATTTAGAGATTAGGCGAATCGAGGATAGTCAGCATCAAAAGATATATTGTTTCTATTTTTATTTTTTTCAAATGTTAATCAAGCACTTGCACCATTATGTCTCTAACTTATCTCCTTATGTTCAACCAGGAGATCATGTTATTTCTTGCTACTAGGCAGAATGTATAAGGTGCAAGTTCAGTAAATTTGAAAGATAATCTATGTGAAAAAATGCTTATTATTAAACAATATACAAAGGTCTGCTTATTTGTCTGATAATCCTTTGGGGTCCAGTTTCTTGCATTTAAAAGGTGACTTGAATTGAAATAGAATTATAGTGTTCATCAATTAGTATATGCATTTACACTGCCATATTGAGTCTACTGAATATTTTCCAGCAATTACGTATTCTGGAGCCATATACGGCACTAACCAGTGAAGTTATCGAATTTGAAGCATATTTTGCTAACTATGGTGATGGGTGCTTACCTATTATATAGTTGTATATAACTAAATGTATGAACCAATATATGATCAAAAGAAATCTATTTAGTAAAACAAGATCTTTTAAGCCTCAATTTACAGCTGTGTATATATTGTGTTGTATCCAGTGTTCATCCCCACACTTGGGTATTAGGATGTTGTAGTCATGCTCAAGGACTTGCTAAGCCTTCTCCAACGAAATTGTAATGTGTCCAGGTTAGTTTTTTTATGTCTTCTATTATTTAACATTGTGATTATGAGATGAATTCAGGGTGGTTAACTAATTAGTTTGAAGCTCTTATAACGAGTTACTTACTTGACTTCCAAATTCTTAGGAGATTAAACTTAGTATTTTTTCCTGTCTCTTTACGAGTATTTTGGTTAATTTCTCAAGAAACCTGTTTTTATCCAAATATTCTAAAATATATGGCATATAGTTTTCTTTAAATGTAAATAGAGTGGTTGGTATTTAGTGACCATCAAACTAAATTATCTGATAGGTTCGTCGTTATTTTTTTTTTATTTAAAAAGAGTTATTGAGATTTAAGTAGTGCTGATATTCATTTGTGAAATTTATAAATGCTTTTAATGGTGTTCTTTTTACATTAGCGGTTCTGGAAATTTTTATTACAACGTTGTAATTAAACTATCATATATATGAGAAAAAAGTTACAAACATATTGTACATTACCATAATTGTTTCCACACCACTCTTTACCCACATGGTTATATTTATAATGCAGGTATTTTAATCAGATTACTTTTATAGACTTTCGATGAGTATAAATATAGGAATGCATTGCTAGAGATGCATTCTATAACTTGAGCAAGACTTAGAGCTGAGGAACGAAAGAAAATCAGTGTTGACTGAAGAAAAACTGTTGATGATAAATTATAATCTATGTCTACTCTAGAAACATTTCAAATAATAGATTGATTTATTATTAACTCAGCTGTGGTTTCTCAAATCTTTTCATTTAATTGATTTTTCTTATTTAGTATGTGTACATCATCAATGAAAATGAGTCTTTTACTTCAATTTATAAGTACTCCTTTAGTAACAGCATGTTATGGGCTATTTCTTTTTATGGAGATTAATAAAATGCACGGTTTAGTTTACTTTATTGTTTTTATTGATTTTTATAAAGGTAATGTATTTAAATAATAAATTAAATATAAATTATTTCATGTTTGTTGGAATGAATGAAAATTTTGAAATTAGTATTTTAGAATTATTTTCATGTGGTTGATAATATAATGAGAATTAAAAATTTTTAAGTAAAAAATATTTAAAAATAAAAGTAAAATCACACTAATAAATTTATTTTATTATTCATAATTATAAAATCAATTAGACATGTTATGATTTATGGAAAATAAAGGTAGTTAAAAGTCTTATTAAAATTTGGTACGGGTATGAGTATGTATTATGGGGTAAAAATTTTGTTGAGTGGTGAAGAGGAAGCAACGAAAAGAGAAAGTTAAGTATGGAAATGTAAAAGTATATTACTCTAAATCATTAAATTTTTAACATTTCAGAATTTTCTCATCCACAAAGTAACATTCGAGTATCTATTATGGGGTATAAATTTTGTTGAGTGGTGAAGAGGAAGCAACGAGAAGAGAAAGTTAAGTATGGAAATGTAAAAGTATATTACTCTAAATCATTAAATTTTTAACATTTTAAAATTTCCTCATCCACAAAGTAACATTCAAATCAGGATGGGTACAAATAGTTCTAAATGCATTTGGAATAGATAGTTTAAAAATTTTTATTAGGCCATTTGGGGCGGGTACGGATACATAAATTATTTAATTTTTTTAATATATGTTATATAGTATATATATTGTAGGATATTTATATATTTAGTTAATAGTTATAAATTTTATTTAATTTTATTTGTTATATATTTATTTAAAATAACAGAATTTATGTATACATAATTTATAATTTCTCACATTATATTAAAACTATATCATAAAAGAGATATTCAAGGATATTATATTACATTTAATATTTTACAATTTTAAAAAATTATCAGTGAGAAATTATTATATTAATATTTTTTAAATTCAACAAATCATTTTAATTAGTAAAAAAATACTTTTTTAATTAAGTTATTAAAATAAGTAGTTTAAAATAAGTGTTGTTATAGCCAGACCAGAGGTTGAACAGATAAAGGCAACAATTCAAAGTTCGATAAAAAAAATTAAATTTTACTATATATTTTCAATTATATTTTATAAAATCATTATTTACAAAAATATTTAATTAATAAAATTATTTTACAAAGAAAAAATTTTAATTTAAATAAAAGTATGATAAAATAAAAATATTTATAATTTATAATACATACATAGTTATAATATATATATATATATATAATACCATAATGCATATTTAATTTAATATTTAAATAATATTCTAAAGAAAATTATAAAAGTGAAATATCATATAAATAAAAATAGTTTTTTTTTTAAATTAAAAAAAATATATAAAACCCATACAGGGATTACTGATCATCTAAGGGTGAAATTACGACTTTTACCCATGTGGTTTATGTTATACTTTTTCCAGTGGTTTAGATAGGGATGACAATAGGACAGGTATTTCCGGGTACCCGTCCTACCATAACCCTATTGAGAAGGGTACGGGTAGTTGTAAACGGGTTTGGAATGGGTACGGATAGTTGTAAAAAATACCATTAGAGTTTGTAACGGGTATGAGTAATGCCTCAATACCCGCGAGAACCCAATTTATATATATAAATTTATAAAATTTAATATATGGAGTATTATATAATTTATATATTATGAGTATTTTATATATTTATATAATAGTTATAAATTTTATTTATTTACATTTATTACATAATTATTTAAAATAATAGAACTTATAGTATATATATATATACATATATATATATATATATATTATATTTAATTAATGATAACGTAATTATAATTATTATATTTATTTAAATAATAAAAAAATATAAATATATATAAAATAAATGAATATTAAATGGGTACGGATACCCACGGGCATTGATAAACGGGTATGAGATGGGTACAGATAGCATAATAAATTTTTTAAATGACACAGGTACGGGTAGTTGTTACTTAATCGGATACGAGTACGGGTACCCCAACATAAGCGGGTACCCGTACTTGTGCGTATACACTATACAGTTATTAAGAAACATGTATACACTATTGAATAAAAATTACACACATATGGGTGCAAACATGCACCCATATGCGTATAATTAGGGTTTAGGGTTTAGAGGTTTAGGATTTTAGGGTTTAAGGTTTAGGGGTTTAGGATTTTAGAGTTTAGGATTTAGGATATCAACTCTTAATAGTTATAGGTTTTTTAATTATATTTATTAAATTTTATTGAAAATAATAAATTTTATATTATATTTATATTTAATTAATAATAGTATAATTTTTATTAAAATATTAATATTAATTTAAAAAATTTATATAAATAATAATAAAATAAATGAGTATCGATTACGGGTATGTATATGATTAGCTTATATTTAAATGGATACGAGTACGGGTATCCTAACAACTATCCATTATACATTAAATATTATATCTTTCAAACCAATATAAATTAAAATAGTATATCCTTAATATTTAATTTGATAACTTGGCATTAGAATACTTGGTATGAGAAATTAATCATTTGTTCGATTACACCTAATTTATGAGAAATATATATACTTCCTCCATCCCGGGTAAAGGGTTATTTTTACTTTTTACACGTTGATTAAGGAGTATTATTATTTAATGTATAGTGGGTAGTTGTATTAGTGGAAGTGTAGACCTCATATTTTAATTGTATTAGTGGGTGTGTGTGGGTCTCAAGTGTATAAAAAAGAAAAGAGGACTCTTTGGGTGTGACGCCCAAAATGGCAAAATGATACTCTTTGGGTGGGACGGATGAAGTATATAAGGTTTTAGGGAGCCACTCTTATAATTCATTGAAATAACTGGGAGCCACTCTTATAATTCATTGAAATAAGTAATCAAATTATGCCTAAAGTAGAAATGTAGTTTTTAGGGAGGTTTATAGAAATGTATGTGGGGGTTTTCATTTTTCAAAAATATAATAATAATTTTAAGTGAACGATATGTTAAAATTTTATTTTTTTCATTTATTTATAGAATCTGTGTAAACCAAGAAAAAAAATTACCTGTGAGTAATAATTTTTAACGGTCCCAATATCGATTCATTCACTCTTCGATTCTAATATTAACTAATCATATGAAATGCAATACATAATAACTTTATTCTCTGCTTCTAAATGTCCCCAAAATCTTTGACTATACTTTCTTTCATTGTATATTTAAAATGTATTATTTTCTGTTCTTCTTACTGTTAAAAATAAACATACGTAACATGGATTGGGGGTCAATATTTACCACTACTTTATTTCATTATATATTTAAAGTGCGATGTTTCTTGATCTTCTTACTGCTAGAAAGGGATAAACGTAGCACGGATTGAGGGATTGTATTATATAAAATTCTAATTCAGATCAAATTTAACTAAAGATACACTTCTGTTATAAAAATGTGTGATCGTGCAACGCACGGGCTGGGTATGCACTAATCTAAGTAAATGAATTCTTAAATGATGGTTATAATTGATCAAAGTTCAAACATAATTAGTTCTTAACATGTTTAGCAGTGTTGTAATTCAATATCTATAATCTTCACTAACCTTTCTCATCATTACATATCTATAATCTTCCTTATGAAAAGTTCTATTTAATGTGACAATGAATTTGCATATTCTTCCAAATATTTAGTTACATGCTCAAGCTCTATTACATGCTAATATCAACAATTGAAAAATTCAACCTAGAACGACAAACGTGTACTCATCAATCTGATCAACATCACCAGATAAAACTATCACATTTCTCATGCTTTTTCCCAAACTAAGCATTTTAGTCCTCATAGTTGTAGATGACATCGGTTTAAGAATCACAATTAAATCATCATGAGATCGTTGTGGTTTTAGATTAAACTAAATTATTCTTCAATTCCAAGGGAATATAATTAACCTTATAAAAAACAAGAGTTTACATACAAAAATATTTAAAAAATATCCCTGTCCGCGCAATGCGCGGCCAATTAAATACTAGTTACCATAAGTAAAAGATTATAATCAATAGAAATATTATTTCCCCTCATAACCTTTTTAATTCTTTCAGCAAACAAATAAGGAAGTCCATTAATAAATTTAGTCTTCCAGAACTCATTATTACAATCTTGTAATTCATAAACTAGATAAAAATGTATCTTTATACCATATGAAATCTGTAAGAATTTTGCAATTTAAGTTAGAAAGAAGTGTTCTAATTAAGTATAGTATAGCAAAGTCCTTTTTCGCTAAAGTGTCGTCTCCTGAACGCTCTAAAATGGCGCATAGTCTTTCTATTTATTTATTTATTTTCTTATACACTTATTATGTCTTATTTACTTTAGTATCATTAATTGTAATTAATAAATAAATTTTTAGATAAAGATAAAAAGGGATTGAGATTTTTTTTTATATAATTGATATTTATTTTAGACAAACAAAAAAATTAAGGATTTATTATTAGGAGATACATACTTTGATTATAATTTCACTTAAATACAATGAGAAAAATGAAACACTATCAACTACATAAATATATAGCAATGAGACAAAAATTTTCCTATGTGGTTTTACATTTTCTTAGAGAGGCAGAGGGAGTAATAAATAGTTTTCAATTATATTATGTTATAACTTTAAAAAAAAATACAAGTCAAGATTCTTCAAAAAAAATTAAAATATATGTACATATATATTAACTTTTTACATGATTTAGTTATATGTTACATTATCAAAATTCAAAAGTCTAATGTTATAATTTGTTGCAAATTCTTTATATTGATGAAAGAAATGATCTAGCTATTAAAAAGAAAAAAGAATCTCTCTAATTAATATTGAATTCTTATATAACACATATTATTTAATTATAAAAAATAAGAATAATAATTAAATAATCACGAGTAGTACGCGGGTTTCGTGTATATATATATATATATATATATATATATATAAACTTCCTTATTATTATTATTTTTAATGCCTGCAATATCAGAATTGTCTATTAAATAAATAAATATATACTCCCTTCATACTGATAATATCAATTTTACTATTTTGATCATGTATTCTAAAGATATCTATAAAAGAAACTCACACATAACTCACTACACACAACAAATACAACCCAATTTATATAAAATAATAATACTCATTAGTCCATATGCAAAAAAAAATAAAAATTACCTTATTGATAGATAGAGAAACCACTCATTAGTTAACATGCAAAAAAATAAATAATTGCCTTATTGATAGATGGAGAAAGTTTTTTCTTTAAAAAAAAAACTTTATACTCCATAATATATTACTTTCTTTTTTTAAGAGTTTAAAACTTCACTTTCTTGTTCATATAATAGACTTCACTTTCTTGTTCATATAATAGTTTAAACATTTAAGTTTTGAAGCTTTAGTTATCGTGGATAAGTGAAAAAGCGCTAGCTCTAGGTCTTCGATATCCATGAAGTTGAGTCTCAGGCAGCCTAAATAAAATGTGAAGAGAGGATGAATAAAAGATACATAAATGAATCTATTTTTATGACACATATGTTAGATTGTATACTAAAAGTCTAGTTTTTTGTATGAATAATGTTTTAACAATTTATTTGAAATGAGAATCATATGATCAAACGTTTTGCATATTATAAATTATTTATATGTTTTGTGCAAAAGTCCATTTACTTTATACTGTATATAATATGTTGTGCGATAACACGCGGAAGATCATATTATCGGTTTCCTTATAAAGTACTCTCTCCATCCCATAGAAGTTGGTATAATTTTTTTTGGCACAGAGATTAAGAAGTATAATAATTTAATGTAAAGTGGAGTAAAGTGAAGTGAGAGAAATAATATTTAATATGTAGTGGGTAGTTGTATTAGAGGTGATATATGGGGCCCATGAGAATAGATTAATTATTTTTTGTGTGGGTCCATGTATTAAAAAGGAAATGTGTCAACTTTAGTGGGACTAACCAAAAAGAAAAGTGTGTCAACTTATATGGGACGGAGGGAGTATAAATAGATGCTCACAATCGAGATAAACAGGGACAATCTATTGGGATGGTTGTAGTGTAATTTGGTATTAGTTTGTCTTGACTATAAAATCACTTAGTATGCTTTGTGTGTATTGAGCATGACCATTTGAGATCGTTCAACTTATACTGACTATATAGGAGAACTTGATCTCAGTTATTATGGATGTTCGTAATCTTAATCTCTATACAATAACCTCAACACGTAAGCCAGTATTTATCTCTTTGATTCATCTTGGGTGAGATTTATATATTAAATTAATAAATTCGTTGAGTTGGGAAATATTATTATCTCTATGGTGTCTGCTGATTGTAGAAGGAATCTGTGTCCTATTAAATAGGTTGATGATGTCCCCTTTAGGAGCTCAAAAGGATTACCATGTAAATCTTGTAAGTGGATTAATTGCGGCATGATAATGAGGTTGAGTGGTACTACTCTCGGATGAGATATTAATCAATGGAGTTGTCAGTAACTTAATTAATTAATGGGCATTGTATATCTTAAACATGGGGAGACTATCGAGCTCATAATAAGAAGGAGCCCATAACGTAATTATGGGATTGGAGCGACAGTGCAGTAATAATATTTTAGTGGACTATATTATTATTATTGGACTTAAGTATAAGTTTTGGACTAAACTTTGATACTTAAGCCCAATGGAGGCCCGACTCTAATTTCTCCTCCTGGTCCCTGTTGTAGCCCATATATAAGTCATCTCAACTTCCTGGAACTCTATTCTTGTCACCTATTTTGACGTGAAGGAGAGGAAAGAAGCAGATTGAGAAGATTTTGAAGATCGTCGCCCACACGACGTCAAAATTGGACTTGAGAATACAGCAGAAGATCAAGAGGTTGTTTTCTGCAGCTGTTCATCTTCAACATACCTTGGTTAAAGGTAATACGTTTCTATCTTATTACTTCCACTGGATTAAAAATGTATGGAACCCTAACGGTTCACGCTAACCAAACGATCGAACGCCAACGACAAGCATATGCTACTTTTGATTAACTCTTCTCTATTACTTGTTTTTTGCAGCTGATGATCCATCTCTCTTTTCTTAAAATACAGAAATAGGACCAAGCTTACCAAAACTACTCCGACTACTAAACAAAACGTCAATTAGTATTCTTCGTCTCCCGTCGAATTTTATATTGAAGGTACACATTATCCTTCTGTAAAGATTTACACTTGAAGACATATGATAGGATGCTTACACAACCTAGAAGAAGAAATTATAATATAAATATCTTACCATTTAGATAAACTTTTGACGTCAATAAGGTTACCAAACCACAATAGGCATCCCTCTTCGGTGCTTATATTTAGACAGTCATACTTTAATACTTCTTTGAGCACAACTTCTTCATTCTTTAACAGTCATACTCTTGTTGTACTAGGAATGCTGTGTGTCTGGCAACTTTATGCATGTGTACTTAAAAATGCATCACCCTTTCAACAATCAAAATGGTGCTCTTCGAACGCATCCTTTTGTCCATTCTCCCCTAACCTTGTGGATCTTTTGGTCTGAATTTGTTTCTAAACTAGAATAATCAGTTTCCCTCTAGACAAAGAGATAAACTAATTTGCTTAATGTCATGGTCCAAAAATCTTCATGACCTAATTCAAACCAACTGCATAACACTCAATAATTTAAACCCAAATTAAATATAATTAAAAAAGATATCATTTCTAGAAATTCGTAAAAATCTTGAGAAGGGTCTTACATAACATTGAAAGATTACAAATCTGATAAATGGTCATTTCTTGATAAGAAAGATGGAGGTAAATATAAATTAGTAAAAGAAAGAAATTGCGCTAGAGAGGACTAATAACGAACCAAAGCAAATGACCAAAAGGATAAAACACAATGCAACAAAGCGCCGTGATGGAAGAAGCAACAAAAGGCAGCAGAGTTGTGATAAGAACCTTATTAGCTGAAATATAAAAATTAAAGAACAAATGTGTACTTCTTACCACTCCAGAAAATAGAACAAAACTTTAGAAAATTGGCAATACATTATACATATCCTAAAGTCTGCTTGAAAACCTCATTATTTGCTATCTCTATAGCATTTGTCATGTCTTGTACGATAAAAATGTAACATGCAAAACAATTTAATTTTGATTAATAAGCTATAATAAAAGTGAAAAAGATTTGACCAAATTATGAAAGAATCAATTTATATTTTTCTTTAAGTAATACTGAATCAAAATGAACTTAGGTAGTAGAATTGTAAGACCAATTCAAAATAATATTACATTTTGAGTTGAGATAGGATAACAGTATCTCATTCATAGGAAATGTGATAATTACACCATGTGCTCTAGAAGATGTTGTTTAGAGCCTAGATAGAACAAATATGCTTCCATAGAGAAAATATAACCTTGGTCAACAAATAAGATTAACTTAACATGAGGGGTGACAGTATAAGAGATGTTAAAAGTAATGCAACCTTACAAAGAAGTGCATTTGTTTCTAGATTCTCAGACCCATAACTTGAGTGTGCTCTATCGTCAACCTATTTTAAGCATCATAAAAGTGCATGCATTTTATCAAGTAGAACATCGTAGCCAATAAATTTTCTTTTCCCCAATTGAAAAGTTAACAACGAACTCTTATACAATTATAAGTAATTATGTCATTAAGAAACTATGTAATATTTTCAAGTATAATGTAATAAACTTAAGAAAAAAGGTCGTTATAATCAACTCAATAAAAATGATCTTCATCCCCTGGTAATCCTAAAAAATAACCAACCACATTAATCAACTGCAATAATATAAATTCAATGGATTAGTAATAATGGTGAATTCATTGGATTAGTAATAATGGTAACCTTGTTGCATCTTGGATAGCTGCTGCTGAAGTAGCTTCATTCTCGCCTTAATCTTATGACTAATTGCCTTGAACATTTGAATACTTTTAAGAAACTTATTCAAATTTAAGGTTATCCAATCTAGATTATAAAAAAGAAATGGTCAATCATAAAGTATAGATAATTACCCTTACAACTAAGCTATGACTGTCAGAGAGTCGCGAACAGCCGTTGGTCTCCCTCAGTCCCGCCGTCGGCCGATCACCCAGGTCCATCAACAGCTAGAATCACAACCGCCCTTCATCGTAGTTCGGACTACCATCGAATCTACTGCTGCCTCTGCCACAAATCCAATGTGCCACCATGCCAAGGTCGTCTGCCTTACTCGCCATTATCAACAGCCATCGAAACCTCGATGGAGTAGCCACTGTTTGCCGCTCACAGCACGCTGCTAGCCGAAAATCACCCTCTACAGTTCTGGTTTGTTGCTAAGGTCAAGAACATCGCCAGCAACAAGAAATCGTGCCACCGCTGTCCGTCCGCTGCCGCTGAAATCGCGCCGTCATACGCTGTCGGAAATCATTCCTTCCCAAAGCCGCCAGAGAATTCTCCATCTCATAGAAATGTAATTCCCCAACCCAGAAACAAATCATCAAACTGTGATGTGAGATTAATGTAGATATCTGCGCATTTTCTCTGGAGCTATAACGATGTATATGGATAGAGAGAGCCTATTGAGTTAGAGAGAGATGTTCATACCGAGAACTAATTTTATTCAACAGGTTTTCTTTGTAAGATTTAAAATACACTAGTAAATGAACTCGCACGTGATGTGTTATTTTTAGAGCATCAACTTAACTTAATTTTATAATGTTTGAACCAAATAATATTTATTTGAATTATATCTAACTTAATATTTTAATATTAAAATATAATAATGTAGTTATGGACAAAGCACTTATAAAAACCTTGGGGTCTGTTAAGTTGATCAATTCGTATAAGTTTACTAATATCTTTTGCAATGAGATCAAAATGTAGTAGGGTTATAATTGCCACTAAATCCTGGTATTATTAAAGCTAAAGGCAAATTAAAATGCAAAGGTTGTAAAAGAGTCAAACTCTCTCCATCCATAACCTGAATAGCAAGAACCACATATGATCAAAACCACCGTCCAATTGTTTCCAAAATAATTAATGAGTTGGAATGTACTTATAATAAATTCTTCAACTGTTATTGTGGTGAGATCACCAGAATCAACATCATTTGAGTAATTACTCTTTGTTGTTGTAGTGGTTGTGGTGGGTGACTTCATACCATTTCCTTCAAATAAAAGCCTGCAATTATTGCACTATCAGTTATGATGTAGAAATTTCTGAACATGAACTAATTTATTATTGATAATATAAGATCGCACGCAATTCTCTAACCTATTTTCGTACAGTGCTATGACATCATAATACTTTGAAGAAACGATCCTTGATGGACTGAAAGCAGTGGACATGGTGAATTCTCCATTTACTGTTGTTAAAGGTACTAACTTCATTAGTAACTAATTAAAAAATTTAAAATTGTGTATGTACAATATATATCTTTTAAAGAAGGCACCCTAATACCATTATTCTTCTTCGGCCTAAATATCTGAAAAATTACAACACATATTTCTCCATTCGTAAGACTCTGTAGGCTCCTGATCATGTCAATACATTCCTGTTCTCACAGAGTTGGTGTTAAAGATCACCTGCTCTTGAAAAATATACATTACAGATGATTATAAAGTAATAACAAACGAAAACCATTAGAAATAATAATGTTTTCACAACAACAACAACAATAATAATAATAATAATAATAAAAGGAAAAAAAACTACTCATGGTCTTCAATAAATATCTCCACGATTTTCTTTGGTTTATTATTAAACTGAATTGTGAGCTTTCGTTCAGTTTGCACAATCTTTCAGTGACATCTACAAAAATATCATAGATAGGGAGGGTTATCATAAAGAGAATTTTTCAACGATATAAAACTATCATGTATGAGATTAGAAGTATTATTTTGCAGAACATAGTATATGGTAATTTTAGCACCTATCTGCACATTTAAATCGTCTAATTTTCCAGATACAATATCATCTATGGAAACCAAGTTATAATGCACGTATGGAAAGGATTCATTGAAAACCTTTGTTAAACTCGTAATCATCATTAAGCTAATTTTGTGTTTCCATGACATTGTTTTGTATTGGGCTTTGTTCTGTAAAACTATGAACTTCATAATTTCATGCATGCACACATCCCTTATTCAATTTATCCTGGAATATCCATCGGTTGTTCGGCCATACCATGATTTGAATGTGGCTGCCCAAAAAATATAATAATAAATAAATAAATAAGAAGCAAAGTAGACGACATAATTTTTAAAAAGCATTATCTAATCATCTAATATTTTAAAAATTAAATATTTATTAAATATGTAATTATATATTTACAAACCTCAACATCGTGATAAACTCCATCCAGATTGGTTGCAAAATTAGGAGACTCAAACAACTTAACGCGTCAAAATTAGGAGACTCAAAAACTTAACGCATCTGAGTTTGATAGTCATGTTTGTTTGTTAGTTGGTAGATCATTAATCATTGTATACTGTGAAATCATTGCAAAACCTATTTTCTTAAAAAAATTTGAGAACTATGAAAGAATCTTTACTGCGATGTGCGATATACAATAATACGTTAATGATGTGTATATATAGTAATGAGATTTTTTTTAATATTTTACAAAATTGCATACATTTTTTTTTTGTGTTTAAAACATAATTTTACCCTTGGAACAAAAGTTATACCCTATTGATAAATGGTAAACTCTCGAGAAACTTTATGTCATAAACCATTGGGTAAGAGTATACCAAAAACTACAAGGTAAAATTGTAATTTATTATTATTTAAAATAGCAACATTATTAAAGTAAACCTCACTTTAGAATCATTTTGCAAAAAGAACCACCGGGCAGCGGGAGTCCTGCCGGGTCGCTGACCTATCCGTAAGCCTCTCGCTGCCCAGTGGTTCTTATTTCAAAAAAACTTTAAAGTGAGGTACTTATTTACAAATTTTCAAATCAAATAAGTCTAAACCTTTGAAATTTTGCAAATAAGTACCTCACTTTAAGTTTTTTTGCAATAAGAACCACCGGGCAGCGGGAGGCTTACGGACAGGTCAGCGACCCGGCAGGCCTTCCACTGCCCGGTGGTTTTTTTTGCATAATGATTCTAAAGTGAGGTACTTATTTGTAAATTTCCAAAGGTTTAGACTTATTCGCAATTAAAGTAAAGGTCAGCGACCGGGCAGGCCTCCCGCTGCCCGGTGGTTAAAAAATTATTAATAATATCATTTAATTTTTTGTTGTGACTAAATAATTTTCTAATTTGAAAAAGTCATAATTATAATTATTTAATTGTTAGGTCCATTACTAATAGGTACAATTTATCTACCTATATTACTACTAGATACACAAGGTAAATTATATGCATTAAATACCACTTTTATCCCCATTTTAATTGTATTAAGAAATTAATCTAAAAAGGATGATTTATAATAATAAAATTAGAAAGATAAATATCCCACTAATTTCTCTACAAAAATAGGTGGAGATCACTCAAATTTTCAAAAATCGGTCAAAGATTTTTATTCAATATATTTGTGTTCAGAAATGTGTTCATTGTTGTTCAAAATTTATGTATTCAGATAAATATTAATAGCTTGCAATTTTGCTTGTTTCAAATCATTAGATACAGATGAAATGTTGAAATGTTTCCACATATTAATCAAATTCATATAATAATACAATAAAGGTAAAATAAATTACAATTTTAAATATTTAATAATGCACCACAAATTGCCGAATAAGGAACAAGTGTATCGACCTGAAACTTATAGTCAAGAAAAAAAAAAGATGATTGCTTATTACATTACGTCTGTAGTCCAGTAGAAATGTTAATAATGCACTGAACATGTGTATCAATGGATGCTTACACACAATTGGTGCTTGTTTCATGAAAGCAAACTCCGATAAGCATGATAAGCATGCTTCATGAAATGAAATGTAATAGGAAATACATTTGGGCATTTTTACAAACTCATTACTACTTGTTTCATGAATGCAACCTCCGATAAGAATGTTTCATGATCTGAAATGTAATAGGAAATTCATTTGGGCATTTTTACTATTGGATTGTATACTAAAAGTCTAGCATTTTGTATGAACAATGTCTTGAAAATATTTGAAATGAGAATCATATGATCAAACGTTTTGCATAATTATTTATAAATTATTGCAAAAGTCTATTTACTTTATACTGTAGATAATGTAGTGCACGGCGTCACACGGAAGATCATATTATCGGCTCCTTATAAAGTAAAAAAATATATGTTCATAACTGAGATAGATGGGGACTATCTATCGATATGGTTGTAGTGTGATTTGGCATTAGTCTATCTTGACTATAAAATTGCACTAGTGCACTTTGTGTGTATTGATCAGGACCGCAGTGAGATCGTTCGATTTATACTGACTATATAATAGAACTAGATCTCTGTTATTATGGATGTTCGTATTCTTAATCCCTATACAATAACCTCGACATGTAAGCCAATATTTATTTCTTTGATTCATCAATGGGTGAGATTTAGTTATTAAATCAATAAGCTTGGTGAGCTGTGAGATGGTGCTATCTCAATGGTGTATTGTTGATTGTAGAAGGAATCTACGTCCTAACGGAATTGATTGATGATGTCCCCTTGAGGAGCTCATAATGATTATCATGTAAATCCTGTAGGTGAATTTATTCTGGCATGATAATAAGGTTGAGTGGTACTACTCTCTGCAGAGATATAAATTAATGGAGTTGTCAGTAACTTAATTAATTAATGGGCATTGAATCTTAAACACGGGGAGATTAACAAGCTCATAATAAGAAGGAGCCCATAACATAATTTGAGATTATGGTGGCAGTGCAATAATATTTCTTTAGTGGACTGATTTATTATTATTGGACTTAAGTATAAGTTTTGGGCTAAACTTTGATGCTTAAGCCCAATGGGAGGCCCAACCCTAATTTCTCCTCCTGGTCCTTGTTTTAGCTTATAAATAGCCAATCTCAACAATCCAGATACACTAAAACTCACGCCCAAAACCGTGAATAAGGATTAGGGATTGCAAATTGAGATCATCTTGGAGATCGTTGCCCACACAACATCAAGACGCAGCTTAGGAATACAATAAAAGATCGGAAGGTTTCTTGTTCTTGCTGTTCAACCTCTACATCAAACCCTGGCGAAAGCTAATACAATTCTATGATTATGCTTCCACTGCGATAGAATTGCATGGAACCCTAATAGTTCACATTAACCAAAAGATCCAAACGCCAATATTTACAAACACATTGAAAGCATGTATGCATAAGCATATAATCTTTTTAGGTATAATCCATTCAAACCCCAAATTTCTCAATATTTAAACTATCTCAAGATTTCATCACAATTTCACAAGATAGATATTATAATCCTTACAATTATACATATACTCATGCACAAGTATAATTATTACTGCGCACACACCTTTTTCAATGATAACCACAAGAGTTGATAAACTCTCCTTCTAAACTACAATATCGAACAGAGAACAATGGAATAGGGAGGCAAAAATTATGGTTGCTCCATTGTAACGAAGATTTTGTAATGGGCAGAAACTAAACATAATTTGATGATGATTTTCTAAACTTAGATCCATACTTACTGTTGAGAGAGAATTGGAATGAGAGTAATGATTGAAATTTGAAAATGGTAACATGAATATCTCTCAGTTCTATAACTTAATTGACTCATTTATCTTGAATACATGTAGGGGCATGTGTGACTTTTTATTGTATTATTTTGTAGTGGATAGTAATAAAATATATTTTTTGTATCTAAGAGTAATATTTATGTGTAATTTGTATTGGTTAGTAATAATTCATTAATTGTTTTAATTGGTGACTTAGATTTGTGTGAGAAATAGATGATATGGATTGAACTAAATTATTTCCTAATTTGAAAAAGTCATAATTAAAATTATTTAATTATTTTAATGTGAATTATTTAATTATTTTAATGGGTAGCTGATATTTGTTTAATAAATAAATGGTTAGGATTTGGATTAAATTATTTCCTTATTAACTATTTAATGGGTGGCTGGTAAATAGATGGTCATGATAGGATTTATTCTGGTTAGAGATGTTCATTCATATCCCTATGCCTTCTAATTGGTGTTTATGGGAAGTGCAAAAAATTATTTCACGGTCAAAAAGTATATAGGTGACAAATTTATTGGATTGGCTAATGGGAGAGGCTCTTCTACATAGAGTTGAAACGTTTCGAATTTCCATCATTTTTTCAATTCAAATCATGCAACCAAACATAATTACATCTGCAGAAAAAGAAAAAAGTGATGTTTAAGTTAAAAAAAAATATAAAAAAACGTTTACAGGTGTTCATACAATACCTTTCCATAATTTTTTTCACTTTCAACTTTGGTAATTACTGCAACCCTATTTCAACATTGGGTGTAGCCCTGCAATTAAGAGTAGAATGATCATTAGTTAAACAATATTGACAAGATGGAGGGTTTACCCCTTTTCCTTTAGCAAAATTCTCCACAACAACTGTCAACTTGTTCAAAGTTTCCTCCAACTTAGAATCATGGACCTCCTTTACTTCTTTAAGTGATGGATGATGTGTGCCAAATTGTTGAGTGTTGGCAGCTGTGCTAGCAATCAAGTCTCTAGCAGTCGTAGGTGTTTTCATCATAAAAGCCCCTCCGCTAGCTGCATCAAGCATGTTTTGATCCATGATCGACAACCCTTCATAGAAGTACTGCAATAGCAACTGATCGCTTATTTGATATTGGGGGCATGCTGATGTGAGGCGTTTAAACCTCTCCCAATACTCAGTAAACTCTCCCCTTGCATCTGACGAGCTCTAGATATCTCCTTGCATAAGACAGCAACTCTAGTGGCCGAAAAGTAAGTTTGGAGAAAAAGTTTTCCCATCTTGGCCCACGTATTTATCGATCCGGAAGGAAGATAATACAACCAATCCTTCGCCATGTCCTCACTGCAAAGGGGAATGCCCTAAGCTTGACTTGTTCCTCCGTCACTCCGGTTGGTTTCATTCTCATGCATACAACCAAAAACTCCTTCAAGAACTTGTGAGGATTTTCACCTGAAAGACCATGGAAAGCAGGAAGTAAATGAATCAATCCCGATTTCAATTCAAATACAGTATTATCAGTAATCGCAGAAAAGTTAATGCATATTGGCTGATGGACTACGTCCGAATTTGACAATTCATTCAAAGTTTTTTCAGTATTTGCAGCCATGTTTTCCTCTCTCAGATCCTACAATATCTTCCTCCTCTAAATCAGAAAATTCAGAATTCTCCTCTTCAAGATGAAGTGGATCAACTGCAAGTTTAGGTTCGGTAAGGTTTTTGGCGATTTCGCCAATGGACGAACTTATTACCTTCTTCTTTTGGGACTCCTTCCTTAACTTCCCGGCAGTCCTCTCGATTTCTGGAATGTATTTAAGCTATTTTTTACCAGAAGATCGAGTAATCATACACAGAAAAAATTTCAAAAACAGGGGCCTTCTGACACTGAAGAATTCAATGTCAGTGTAACTGAAAAATTTGAAAATTCCAGAAAAAATCGAAAAAATTTCAAAACCTGTAAAAATACAGAAAAATATCAGAAATACAGAAATTTAATAAAATTCAATTTTACTCCCTTAACAAATGGCGCCAAATTCGATAGACTGTCGTCAGCCTACCAAAATATAATTTATTTCCGACTAACTATAATACTTAGTATAATGGCAAGTAAGGGTCGAACCCAAAAGAGTATAAAGAATTTGTAATTAAACTTAAGTGTTGCAAACATATAAAATAAATAAAGGGGGGTTTTTTATTTGGAGACAATATGAAAATAAAACTAGTATTAAATCAACTCAATGTTTTTAATAACCAAGTATGCGAAAATTAATATTTATATTAACAAGTGATAAAAGCCTAGTTTGGGATGACGATCCCCTCCCGTTTACTAAATTAATCAACTACATGAATTAAACACTAGCCTAATGTGCAAACTCAAATTCCTAGATTGACGGTACGACCAATCAACCCGAATATTCTTACGTTTATCAACTAGGGTTCGACCACTAAATTGAACTATCTACGAGTGACCCTATGGATTCGAACTCATAAATACATTAAAACTCTAAACATAGAATTACAAGGCTACGAAATCCGGCTAGGTATCATACAACGTAGATCCTATTACACCTAGAGGGAATAATCTCTACTTGTTACTTAATCCAATTCCTACAACAATTACGGATTATAGTTCATAGAATAACATTAAGCGGTAAAATAATTAAATAGTTGATCAGGCTAAATTAATTATCAAACAGCCATTAAGAACATCAAAGCATGTAATAGAATAAACTTGCACAAAAGATTCAATGTAAAACCCTTAATAATTCATCTAAATTTCAACGGGAGGTTCACGAAATCCTAAACTAGAGAAGGGGATTAGCCCCGCATGTTCATAGCAAAAACAGAAGTAAAATATAAAATTAAAGAATCGATTGTTCGATGATCTTAAACTTCACGCCAATTCTGCCTTGGAAAAAGAGGAACACTGCTGCTTCTTTTCTGCTCTCGCCAAAATCATGTTCTGATCTGATGATGTATCGTGTATATTCTCCTCCAAAAAATAAATAAATATCTCCCATAAATATCTGTGTCTTGATCCTTAAGTAATCCTGCTTGATCTCTTTCCTTATTTCACTCTTCCAAAAATATCTCCAGGATCTCTTTCTTATCTCTTTTTTTCTCTTTTGATCGATCATGCCACAGATTTGGAGAGATCAGATCCTAAAAATATGCTGGCTGATTTATTTCCTTATTTGCTCCTTTAATAACCTGTTTCCACATCAATTCAAATAATTAAAGCAATTATCTCCCAAAAACAGTATAAGTCAATATTAGCACATAAATATCATATAATTAAATCAATAAACTTGAATTTCCACTAAATAAACATGCTAGTATATGACTTATCATAACATATGCCATTTAATAAAATATTTTGTACATTGTCGTTCGATAACTTAATAAAAATATTTTAAACCGAACCATCATTCGATAACTTGTGTTAGTTGGTATATGTACATCGAATCATCATTCAATATGATTATTAGTAAATTTAAAATAGTTTTAGTATCGAACCATCGCCCGATAACTTGTGTTAGTTAGTATATGTGTAGCGAGTCGTCACCCCGTACAAGTGCTAGTAATAAAATATTTTTCATCGAACTAAAAGCACACATGACTCATAACATGACATATAAGTAACACATATCACATTTTAACATAGCAATCATGACATAAAATTGTAGCACTCGGTAAAGAGTGAAAGTTAACCCAGCTTGAACTTCTTAGAGAGAGTAGGACAGACTAAACTTGCTCTTCGAATTCAGGTATGCCTGCAAGGGTGTACTAAACCGAGTTCTATTTCTAATAATAATTCCTAGTAATTAAGTTAAATTTCTAATTAAAATAAACTAATTATTAACTTAAGAAAATATAAATAATTAATCGTAAAATAAAATAATAAATAGAAATACATATTTCTTTTTAAAAGTTAAAATAGTAATTTAACGATTTTAGTAACAATTCTAATAATAAATCATAATATTAAAAATATGAATACAAATAATATAAATAAAAAAATATTAAATAAAGATTTTTTACCTAAAATAATAATAATGGTAAAGTTAATTAATATTTAAAAAGAATTAATCAATTAAATAAAATAAATAAATAAATAAAATAATATAATGAGAATGCGTAATAATGGCAGAGGACTCGTATACTCGAGTTGTAGGAATTTCAAAATTTCTGTTCATTTATTTATTAATATATATATATATATATATATATATATATATATATATATATATAAATTACAATCAAGTCCCTACATTATATTAAATTCTCAATTAAACTTACACTAAACTTTAACCTTATTACAAAATGACACAACTTGAGTTATACAACTCCGTTTAAAAATCTGAAAGCACTTATGGAGTCCTCGCAAGACGAGGATCACATGCATACTAATTTTTTATGAAAATAACGTAGTTCAAATGGGACAAAATTTTAATACGAAGTGGATTTCTTCTCATCTTCTTCATTTCACGTACAAACTCAAAACTAATTATATGTTTGTGATCCTCGTGAGGAGAGCTTCAAAATGGTCTATAATATCAAAGTTATGTCCCAACGAAACAAAATACGCCATTAAAGGGTTAAAAGCTTCGACGGAACTTTTCTAACACATACGTAATCTATTTCACAAAAGAGTTATATATTTAGAATCTACGCATCGAGATGATCATTTTCGAATATCACACGATAAGGTTTGAAAAAAAATATAGAAATTCTCAAATCTTCAGTGTAAGAATATATATTTATATACGTGTCTATGAGTGTATATATATATATATATATATATATATATATATATATATATATATATATATATGTAAATTATGTATACCTATATCCACACATATATTCCAAATAAAAAAATTTACAGCCTAGTTAATGGAAGATGACTTACTAGTTTATCTCTCTCTAACTTCCCCAATTTATTTAGCACATGTGTGTGTGTGGTGTGTGTGTATATATATATATATATAAGGTTAATCTTGATGGCCAAGATTTGAACAGTAATCGTATCTACGTTAAAGCCTTATCCGAAAATGCCACTGATGCAGAATTATTTTATATATATTGATTGTACAGCAAAAGAAAAAAATGTGTCTAATTATATAATATTATATATATACACATACTATTATTATTATCTCTATTTATATGTAATACCAATTATTATTATTATTATTATATATAAAATAAATATATAATTATGCTGATATTACAACATACCTTTTGATGAGCTCGTGGAAGAGGAACCGCAAACAAAGACTCCAGTTTCTATAAAGATTCATGGAAATGAAGTTGAAGTAAGAGAAAACAGTGCATTGATGAGCATTTTCTTTGCACACAAAATTAATCCCTAAGTATTAATGATATCAATTGCAGCTTAAACAAGCGACCAATTTAAATATCGAACCCAAAGGACAGCGTATTATCAATTTAATTATTTATTAAATTAATTAAAACAAGTGACAATAAAGATTGAGGATTTTAATCTAATAACTAATATTCTGAAAATTAAATAATAATTAAAATAAAATAACACTGGAAGAATACGAAAGTGTCTCAAGAATGGAGAATATGTAGCTCTAGGGTAATCCAATTTTACTATTTAACTTCCCCCTCAAGTGCAGGCCGACTCTGCCTTGTGGACTACGGACGCATCACTAAACCATGCAAATTTACTCTATAGACACAAGTAAATATGCGTGTAACACGTGTAAATAACCTCTGAGCAAGAGATATAACTTTACCCCCTTTCTAAGTACTATCAGTATCAATTATTTTCCTGGCCAATTGGTACTCTAACCCGATATGATCTCCATTTATAGGTACTATAAAGTTAACCTCTTTATCCTACTTATTAACCCGGATTCAATTCAATTAATAAGCATCTATATGATAGTTCTAATGAAGCCTCGGAGTCCCCTCACTTAGAATCATAACATGGAATCCTGTTCAGCAGTGAACGTGCTCAATCAATAACCAAGATGAACATTCAGACTCTATTCAACAGTTAACGATGCACAAAGCGACTCTGAATATGGATTAAGAAAGCATAGTCTTATATAAAATAAACCACAAGTAGTGTTGTACGGAGTATACACACGCAAGTTCAATTAATTCATAAAAACCTTCAAAACCCTAGATCTACCAAAATAGTTCTAGCCCATGATGTTGCGAAGAACAATCATGTGGGTTGGATAGATCTTACCCATAGTCTGGAAAATTAGAAAATAAAAGAAAAGAATTAGAAAAATTCTTGGTGTAGAAGTCTCCTTCCTTCTCTCTTCCGTCTCTTCAAATCCTCTTGGTTCTCCTTCTTGATTCCACAGACGAATCTTTAATGTGATGGATGGATGGAGGAAAGGATGTGGATGATGGTTGGGGGGTGATCCCAACTTGTGGGGTGTATGATGATTGTGTTTGTTATGTGATAAGGAGATTAATTGTGCTCCAAGAAATAGGTAATTTTCGGAAATTTTTGGAAATTCACAGAAATTCTCGCTGCTAGCTGCGCGACTTCACAATTTTAAGTATAACTTTCTCGTTCAAATTCCGATTTGAGTAATTCTTACGCTCACGCAATCCTCTCTTATTTGGCTTACTACCATATAAAGATCTCACCTAAAGTCCAACATTTGAAGATGTTAAAAGTCATGTAAAGTGTAACAGTCGTTCTGAGTAGAAACAGCTTGCGCGACGTCACCATTTCGATCATAATTTTCTCGTTTGGACTCTGATTGAGATGTTTCTTATGCCAAAACGACTCTTTCTTCTGTGGTTTTTAAATCATGTATCAAAATTTTATTTTTGAGCTCTACACGAATATAAAAAATTTACACAAGTTGGATGTGGGTTTTTCAACATTCTTGCACAAGTTGCACCTTTTCTTCAACTTTGCACTTTTGATCCTTTTTACACCTAAAACACCTCAAACGCACATTTTTCTCACATATATCAAATATAAGATACTTGTGCTAATATATGATAACAATTCTAATAAAAAATGTATTAAATTGGACACTAAAACACGCTTATATTCACTCTCATCACGCATCCTAAGATAGGGGCAATTAACTATTGACCAACTCAAGCACAAAGCTCCTTGACATGAGCTGGAAAACTATCTACACATTACACTCCTTGATACGAGTTTAAACTATCTAAAACCCTCAAGTTACGTTCCTTAATATGAGCTAAAACTATCTACAAGTCAATGCTCCTTGATATGAGCTAAAACTATCTATAAGCTACGCTCCTTGATATGAGATTTAACTATCTAAAATCCTTCAAGTCAAAACTCCCTAATACGAGTCTAAACTATCAATATCCACACAAAACTCCTTGATATGAACTAAAAACGCTCCTGGATATGAGCTAAAACTATTGGTTGTCTTGAAATTCACTTAATTTGTTTTGTGTTTTTTATATTATTTTTGGTATTTTTATATCTTTTCATGTCTTATTTGTTGATATTTTATTTTTATTAGTTTTATCTTATATTTTACTATTTTTATCATATGAATAGGTGATTATTTGTGAATTAGATACAAAACGAGGAGAATAAATATGTTCATGAAGTGATTGGAATTAAACACACCTCAGCAACATCCAGTGGGCCACTCATTCATTTACATGGGCAGGCTAACTTGTTTAAACTTTGGAATTAATTCCAAGCAGGCAGCTCATTAAATCATCATATGAGACATAATTCATACGCTTAGGAATTTTACACACCCACTCACCATGGCCGCATGATGCGGTTAAAAACCCATGTAGATTTCTAAGCTACCACGTGCCCACCTTTTTTTATTAACCTAATTTTTTTCTCCCCCATATGAAAGACACACATATGAATTTTGAGCAGCAGTTCATCACAGCCGAAACAGGGGCCTCTGATAACATACATATCACCTATTCCTTTGCCTATTTTTCACCTTCAATTTCAATCCATTTTCATCCCTTTTCATCTAGGTGTAAGAAAATTCAAGACACAAGAGGTAGAGGTAGAGATTAAAAAGAATAGAAGATTCTCTTCAAGAAATTGATAGGAAAGAATTTATTCATTTTTTATTTCTTTTGATCTTAGACTAATGGATATTTTTAATGAAATATTTCTGTGTTTTGTTACTTATATTATATTAGGCTGATCCCTCTAGTGAGATTAGGGATATGAAGAGCACATTAGGTTTATATTATCATGTGAATTAAATTGATTTTTGACTTAATTGATGTTGGTTTCTATTAATGGGCTTTTATTATTTTGATGTTGTGATGACATAGTTTGTTATTCATGAATGATTATTGGTTTAATGGATTGTTGATCAATGGATGATTTATGATAATTAAATGCTATCATGATGTTCATGTGTGTATATTGCTTGGAGTGAGATGAAAATGACCATCCATAGTATTAGAAATTCATGGATAGACATCGAGTTTAGATTTGACCGAGAGAATATTTGAACTTGATGAGGGAAACCAATTCATTCGTTGGCTCTAGTACACAAAAAGGGAGAATTAATTCTAATTAGTATCTTTTAAGGGAGAATTGGGAATTAATTAGTACCTAGATGGAAGAGGTTAATGTTGGGCTTTGATCTTAAGTACTTTTGGGAGTCTCTATGAGATCAACAACCTTTGTAACCCGAGAGGGAGCTTAGAATATAATCGTGATCACCTTTAGTCTACATCAATTGAGTTGAATTCCATTTACATGATAATATAAATGGAGTGTGTTTGGATGTTTCTAATTCCATGTTTTTTCCAAACTTGAACTTTAGCACGTATTCTCTTTTATTATTTTTAATTATCTTTACTTGCTAATTCTCTTATTTGCTATTTTATTTACTTGTTACTTGTTTTAGTTGTTTATTTAAAAATCTAATTCAAAACCCAATCATACTTACAAAAGTGACATAAACATGAGCTCACATATTTTATTAGTCCCAACTTAAACTCCTTTGAGTTCGATAATTTATTCATTGGGGTATATTTCTATAACGAACGAGTATTCTTACTTGTGAGTTAAAAATTATTCAAACAACTATCCAAAATCCTCACAAGTTATGCTCATTGATACGAGCTTAAACTATCTAAAATTTCTCAATCTAAGCTCCTTGATATGAGCTAAAACTGTCTACATTTTATGCTCCTTGATATGAGCTAAAACTATCCACATAATACTTGACATGAGTATAAACTATCTACACATCAACTCAAATCTCCTTTGGAAGAGACTAAATTCTCTACACATTGCGCTCCTTGATATAAGCTAAAACTGTCTGCACATTATACTCTTTAACACGAGTTAAAACTGTCTACAAATTAAATTCTCAGCTCCTCGGCACGAGCAAAAAAAATTATCCACACAATGCTCCTTGACACGAGAGAAATTGTCCACACAAGGCTTATTGACACGATTATAAAATATTAGCAAATTCAAGTTCCACGCTCCATGATGCACGAGCTTAAACTACATGTCACGCCTGGCCCGCATGAGTATAAACTATGCATGGCATCCCCCATTCAAATCAAATCATGTCCCTTTAAACTATGTTATGACTTGATTCTCTTCAAAGAGGTACGTATACAGCTTAGCACTCTGCTAAGTTCATTAATAATTTAGGCTATTTGTATCAAGTTGAGTGACAATCAATAAAATCCAGTCATGTTGATCAAGAATGGAGTATCGCAATTTGTTCACTTCAACACAAAGGCGTCCGTGAACAAAATGTGAGGGTCATTTGTAGGCACTTGAATTTTATTGTCTATTAAATGAAAATATGTGGCAAATTACATATTAAAAATCAATTAATTAATTATTTATTAAGGAAAATAAATAAATTAATTCCTAAATTAAATTAGTAAATGATTGATAATTAGGCCAGATCCAGTCAAATAAGTCTAAATCAAGAGACTTGTAAATCAACGATGTGAAAACCCAATTCTTTGGATGTGATCAAATCAAATCAAAATCAAATTTGGAATCAAATAAAGATCAGATTTGATACAAATCAAATTTAGATCAACCAATCAATCAAAACCCAAGCCCGTAGAGGTCAAATCAAGACTTGGCCAATCAATCTGCGAGTTATACATAGAAGGTTCCTCACCCTTCACCTATATATGGAGCCCTCCTCCATCAACCCACAGACACTCAAACACTTGAAGACGCAGATGCTTCTTAAGAGATTGAAAACACGAGGAATGCTCCTTCAAGATCTTCAAGCATCTTCAAGTCAAGAACAGCTTACGATCCAGGATCAAGGTGCTAAGCCCCCAAATCAGGCATTCTTCACATCAAGTTCTCTAACGTTCTTCGTGGAGTCAACGACGTTCTACACATTCAAGTGGCGTTCTTCGCGAAAAGCTTCAAGGATGATGTTTAATCCAAACAAAGGCTCGATGCCTCTAGATTAACGTTATAAATCTTTAAATTCAAGCTCGGACAAGCTTCAATCGAAGATCCGACTCAACACGCATAGTCAACGCAAAGTCAACACAACAAGTCAAAGTCAATGCAAATTGGTTCGAGAGAAGAATCAGATGATTGATTAGAGATTGTGACCCGTTTATAAGTTCTTTTTTATTAAATCTATCTGGATTATATTTGTAATTCACTTTTTTATTTATTTCTTCGTAAATACAAAATTTGTTGTTACAACTATACTTTAATTAATAAGAGTATAATTTTTTAATGATAAGATTGGTTGAAATATTAATAGTATAAATGCTTGATTAAAAATATTATTTTTTTCAGGAAATAAAGGGTATACGTTCTTATATACTAAAGAGTATATTATTTAATACGAAAGTGTATATCTTCCAAAAAATGTGGGATTTGGAGGCACGGTGTTCCCGGGGCACGCAAGTTTTAGCCTTATGTAATATAAAATAAAGTATTATAATAAGTTCAAAATATATATAATTATAATATGTTGAATGAATTTTTGAATTTATGATGTTTTTTATTTTTTGTAAAATTTTATTTTTAAACAAACATTATCATATTAAAAAAAGAGTTAATTGTATAAAAATCATGAACTTTCAACGGATTGAAAATTAATTTCAACATTTATGAAATTGCAAAAAGAAAACCATGACCTTTCATGATTGTGCAATTCACACCCGTCGGGCAGCTGAAGCCTGTCCGATCGCTGACGTGACGTTGACCTTTGATACATCAGCTTTTAGTTTATTGCAAGAAAAACCTCAACATTTACTTAAATTGTAATTTAATTCTAACCTTTGATATTTTGGCAAAAAAGACTATCAATTTTTATTTTTATTTTAAATTGCACCATCTAATAAAAGTTTTATATTTTATTTTTAAATTTAAATTCATAACTAAAGGTTATATTAGATATTTATTTGTATTTTATATTCTAGTACTAAAGGTTATATTAAATAATTATTATTTTTCAAAGTCTTTTAAATTTTTATTTATTAAATTTTTACTACTCCCTCTGTCCCGTAGTTATCTTCACCAGCACTATAGATATTTAGTTTAAAAAAAGGTTATTTTTTTTACTTTTTTTTACTTTTTAAGGGCATTGTAGTATTTAATTTAAGACAATAAATAAAGTATAAAGTATGTTATGTATGTTAGATGTAAGTGGTATTTTAGATTAGTATATAACTTTTTAAGGTTATTGATTAATGTGATGTGATGAAAGTAAGTGTGAGATGGATGAAAACGGAAATTATGATGATAAGTACATTAAATTTATTTTGATTTGTATAAATTAAATCTTAACAATATTTTTTTTCAGTATAAAACTTGAGTTTATAAATAAATTCTAAATTATTTTTTATATAAATAATAATATCCTTACTCATCTCATAGGTATATTTATCATATTTATATATAATGTGAAATTATGAAAAGATACTAAGATATGTTCACGAATACTTTGATTTTATAAATTATAAAAATTTTATAATGTATAAAATATTTTAATAATTAAAAGAATTTAAATATTTAGAGGTTGTATAATTTTTTTTACATATAATTAGTTTTATTCACATAATTTTAATAATAAATATTTTATTCATATAATAATTTTATTATTTTATTTAATAATTTTTTAGAGTTTAAATTTAAAAATAAAATATAAATTTTTTATTAAATGGTCTTTTTTGCCAAAATCTCAAAGGTTAGGATTAAATTGCAATTTAAGTAAATGTTGGGGTTTTTTCTTGCAATAAACTAAAAGCTGGCGTGGCAAAGGTTAATGTCACATCAGCAGTCGGGCAGGCTTCAGCTACTCGACGGCTGAAAATTGCACAAATATAAAAGATCATGATTTTTTTTGCAATTTCATAAAAGTTGGAATTAATTTATAATCCGTTGAAAGTTCATAATTTTTAAGGCAAATTAACCCTTAAATGAATTAAATATTTTTTATGTTAAAAATATAATTTAGTTATTTAATACAAATATTACAATAATTACTCTATATTATAAAATATATTAACAATGGATTTAATTAAAAAATATACTCCCGCCATCCCACGTATTTTTACCCACTTTCCATTTTGGGGAATCCCACGTATTTTTACTCATTCTATTTTTGGCAAAAATACATAATATTTTATTACCTACTTTTACAATCCCAACAACTTTAATTACTTTTTTACACTTTATTCATCATTCCCAATAACTTTATTCACTTTTTCTTTTTAAATTACTAATTTATCCCTACTTTCTCTTACGTTATATATTAAAAAAATACCCGGGACGGAGGGAGTACTATTTTTCATTCATTACTTAAAGTTATTCCTACATAACGCGTGAGAACTTAAATTTTTTGTAATTCCTTCTCCATCTTTTTCCTTTCTTATATTTTTCCAGTTTACACTATAATAATAAGAACTTAAATTGCGATGGGCATGATGCGATTGTGTAGGATGCATCCACGATTCCAGCCAAGTGAAATCCATATTAAGTCCTTTAAGTGCAGCATTTTTAGAAACTAGTTTTATAAAACGTGAGTTGCACGTTGTTGGTATGTTATTATATTGTACTCCATTCGTCTTAAGTTTTTTTACTCATTTGTACGTGCACGAAAATTAAGAATTGTTGTTTTCTAATATATAATGTAAAAAAATATGAATAAATTGATAATTTAAAGAGAAAAACAAATAAAATTGTTTGAAATGATAAATGAAGTGTTGAAAAGTAACTAAAGTCGTTGAGATTGATTAATAAAGTGTAAAAATTAATAAGATTTATAATAGTAGTATATTTTTACTATTATGGGACGGATGAAGTACTACTATTGGGCTTGCTCACCATGCCACTGGGCTGCTCACAAAAGTGAGTGACCCAGGTTCAATTCCTATTGGGAACGAATAGGAGGAGAGTTATAAAGAGACTTGGAGAATAAGGGTGTATGGATGCTTGATGAACTAAACTAACAACTAACTTTGTCCGATAAAAAAAATATTTGATTTATATGTTATAATACTTTGCAATCATTTATTTTAAAAGAAATTATTTCTTGTAATTAATTTTTTATCATCTCCCATTCAATTTTAATACTTTAAAGCTTAGCAGAAAGCTTTGTAAATAGAAAGAATTATAACTCCAGTTGATTGAATGTCAAGACTAATGATTGAATTGTTTTACAATGATGTGAAGTTTCAATTTCTCAAAACCTTGGAAGAATATTATATCTCTAATATGTTATGATTCTACTATCACAAACTCATATAAGAAATCGTAAAATTCATATTTCAGTAATTAATTCAGTAAGTCATCATCTTAACCTTGTCTTTATAACCTATCCAGGAAACATTTCCTGCAAGTATTCTATTATCTTGAAAACTTCACATTTCTTTAACAACATCCAGACAATAAAATTATTGTCCTATTATCAAGATTTAAAAAGTTTCATTCGGTATCAACTTCGATCTCCCCTTCATCACCATATGGTTGTCATGCATTGCACCGCCTTGGCCGTTAACTTCGTCGTAGATACTCTTATAATAGTTTATGCTAGCAAAGACCAAAACTCACATTAACAAATGCTAAGATATTTAGTCCGTCAAAAAAATGCTAAGATATTTAGACCATTGCTGAACACAATCTTCATTGTTGCAGGAAAATAAATTCACAAAAAATAAAAAGAGATAAATAGAGAGTACATATTAATCCAAGTATTTTAATTAAAGCACTTTAAACAATATTTATAAGTTGAATGTGTAACCTTTTTGCACATATCATTGTGTTTGAGGTGATTTGTTTCCTATTGCTTCTGCAAAGCCTCCTTCTCTTCTTCCTCATGCACAAAATCTCTACACAACTCCATAATTAATCAAACCTCTCAATTTAATGAGACCAAAGTAAAATTGAAACACCCTTAAAGTGTTTTCTATTAATAGAACCATGGAGCAGAAAAAAGGCGGACTTGAGATCTTTCTCGTTAAGAATATGGAAAGGAATGTGTTCTTCACGATTGCAGATGCAGCGCAAATCCTGACTTTTAAGTGTTCATCGACGCCTTCAAACACTGAGAAAGTCATGTGTGACTCGACCACGATGACATGAGGTGACACCATCTCCTCTTCCAGTTCAACTTCGTCACCCTCCACTTGGTCAATTTCAATCAAAGCCCCAATTTTATATGCCAACCACAGAAGAATTTAAAGAATACAATTGAAATGACTTTTGGTGTAGATAATGTAGGTCCAGAGGTTTCAAATTTAGTAAGAATTAATTATTAAATAATATAAAGTCCAAGGAATGGATGGTACGGTGGAACTACAGATACCGCAGTAATAAAGCACTAATGAAAAATAATCTAAGTTATTTTTTATTACAATGTGAAAATTTGACCAAACTGATGACAATGAAATGATAAGAAATGGAAGGGAGCCGATTTAAAGAAACTTAATAAGAGTTACTATTTTTGAACGACGATTTAAAAAAAACAAAATGATGCAAACTTGTCAAGATATTCATTAAGAAAGTGATCGGTGTCGTTTTCACCTAGATTTTAGTGTCATTATTACGTATTTTTGTGTGTTTTTATTATTTTTGTATATCATTTGGTGGTGTTATATGAAGATATGGAGATGTGTGCTTTGAAATGATAAATGTGTGATTTTCATGATTAAATGTCTTAAATTGTGCTATATTTGTGAATATTTAGAGAATTGGTAAATTGGTGTAATTTGTGTAATTTTCAGGTAAAAATGGATTCTAGACACGATAAAAAAGATGTGGGAAAAAAACAGAGCTCAATTCGGAGTTGAAACGAGGGAGAACGAGCCAAAGCAAAATGCTGAAAAACGCACGTTCAACTTGCGTAATTTTTCTGTATTTGTGTGGAGCTCAAAACTAGACATGTGATATATGGTTGGAAAACTATTGAAGAGAGGATCGCGTGAGTGCAAGAATTACTCGAATGTGAAAGTTATGCGCGAAACGGTGAGACTGCGCTGCACGCGATGCACCTACACGCTCTGTGTGCACCTACACGACCCGTGCCAGTGCAGAAATCAATTTTATGATATCCACTTATTCTATAAGCTTCCATGGGGGTGTAAATACATGTTTTAACCACAAATTATGGGAGGAATCATTTTGGATCAGTTTCCACACACACTAGACACCTAAATCACACACATTCATCTCCATCTCTTCCATCCTTCACTTCATTCACTCAAACCACTTGATCTCCTCAAATCCATCTATAAATCCATCCATACACCAATCTAAGAAGAGGAATTCATCATTGGTTGAAGATTTTAGCATGATCAAGGAGGAGGAAGTTCATCAAATGGGAGCCTACTTACCTTTATTTTGTTATTTTCTTCATTATTTGGCTCAATTGGAGCATGACATGGATTATGTTGAATTTGTAATGATATATAGTGGCTAGTCCTCATGTGAGGCTAGCAATATGATTGGTTAGGAATTATGTAGATTTTGCACACCACATGTTTGATGAAATAATTGTTATGAATATTTTCTATCATGAATGCTTATTCTTATTTTATGTATGATTTGTGTGATTAAATTCTCTACTCATAGTGTTAGGATGGCCATTCCAATATTATGTTTAGTGGTTTAATTGAATCATTGATTGCATGAGATGACTTAGTTAGTATGAGGAGAGGTAAGTCATACCCTTCAAGTGTTTAGAACCTCATGATAGGACATTAGTAATGAACTAGTGAGTGGAACCAAACTTATGATCATAGTACCTTCATGGGAATTGAGAGTAAGAGACAATCCTAGGAGATTTAAACTTGTAAAAGAGTTGAGAACCTAATTACCTTGGCCATAGGGATTAGGGGTGCAAACGTGATTGCCCTTAATATCATAACATGAAGATCATAAATGCATGTGTGTGTGTGAGTCTATATATACCTTATCCATGAATGTTTCTTGCATTACATACTTCTTAGATTGCTCACCTTCATTCATCATCCATCTCATATGTACATTTTCTATCTTTACTTGCTTTATTAGTTGTTAGTTTTTAGTGTTAATCAAACCCCCTCTCTATTCATTAGTCCTATTAGAGTGAAACATCTTTCGAATACGGATACACACTTTCGCCCTTGGGTTCGATATTATATAAATTTTGTACTTGGTCACTACGGTCTACTACGCGATAGAGTACACTTGCTTTAATCAATTTTACCAAAATTGAAACCAAGTTCATGGCGCCGTTGTCGGGGCGAAAGCCTTCGGTGTAACGTGTTTGGATTTGTTAACTCTACTTAGGACTTTTTTTATTTTTACATCTATATTTGTTTTGGAAAATCTTGTTCTAACTTGTTGTTCTTGATAGGTACATCAACCTTGAAAGAAGGGGAGAAGGAACAAACCAAAAATAGTAAGTGGAGAAGAATTGTAGTAGATCTTGAGAAGAAGAGCAAAAATGGATCAATGCTACAATAATGGAATATATTCGGGATGGCAAGGAGCTTACAATGTGAATACATTTCAACCGTATCAAGGAAACACTTTTTCCATACCAAGTTCTTACAACAATCAAGTTCCTACGGTTACTCCTCTATCCAAAAATAATGCCTTGATGGAGTTGTTTAGAAGATATGCTTATGGAAGTGATACAAGGCAAAATTTTCAACCAAGTCTTTCAAGCTATGAGCCTCAAAATGCCTACTCAATGCCTACTTTCAACTTTAATGGGAGACAAGTGTGGAACATGCCCAATTACCAAATGGGGAACGGAACATGTATGCAAAATGGCTATGTCCAAGGAAATTTCCAAGAAGAATGTCCACCATATGATAATGGGAAACCTTCCTTGCAAGATCAATTAAGTCAAATGATGAAAATGCTTGAAGAAGGAAGGGAAGAAAGGAAGAAAGAGGAAGAAGAAAATGATAGGAGACTTGAGGCCCTAGAACGTCGAATGAGTCTAATGATAAGTGAACGGAACACTCTTCACAAAATAGAGAATTTTGATGAAAAGATTGAAGAACAGTTAGACGTAGAAGAGTGTTCGGGGGATAGTAAAGACTCAAGAGACGTTGAGCTTATTGAGTATAAGGAAGACAAGGTAGAAGAAAGCTTAGAAGATGAAAGTATGAGGGGTAACGAGCTTAAGGTAGAAGAAAGCCTAGAGGTGGAAGAGATTATCTATGATTTCTTGTCCCTTGATGATAAGAGAAGTTTAAGTGAAGATGAAGAATCAAGAGATGAGTATGAATTTGATGAAGTGGAACAAGGCCTAAGAGCACTTGATGATGAGTTCGGGAGTGAAATGAGCATTTCTACACCATTTAACTCTTCAAGTTGCATTAATTTCAAAATATTGTTTATATTGGCTTTGTCTTACCTATTGATTCTTCTCAATGCTTTAGGTACAAAAGAGAACTTGAGGAAATGTTGGGAACTTACTTGATAAAGAGGAATAAGTGGTGGTCAAGAAAAGAAAGGTTAATGGAATGCAAGCTCAAGAGAGTTGAGTTTTTGAAGCCAATATCAAAGGACGCTACTATGGTCGTTACTTACCACAAATGCCTAATAGAAGAAGAAGCACAGAGATTAAAATTTGATGGCAAGAACGAACGATATTCTTGGCCATTCTGATGAGTTTTCCATATTCCGTCATGCTTGAAGACGTTAAACTTAGCGTTGGATGGGAGGCAACCTGTTGTTTGTTTTATTGCTTTCATT
The DNA here is from genome assembly GCA_023678885.1 of Pogostemon cablin. Classification (NCBI taxonomy): domain Eukaryota; kingdom Viridiplantae; phylum Streptophyta; class Magnoliopsida; order Lamiales; family Lamiaceae; genus Pogostemon; species Pogostemon cablin. Next base: position 16,178,047 of record CM042979.1, read on the forward strand.
TTAAATGCTTTGATTTAGTTTTTTGTATTTTTGGCATGTAGGTTGATTGTGCTCATGGAGAAGAATGCGTATTGAAAATACGAGAAGTACTTGATTTGAGGTGTGAAGGGACGTCTCACCACTTTTTGCAAACTTAATTTGAAACTCTTGTTTCAATTTAAGTTTGGGGGATAGTGCATGGTGGACGTACCTTGAGTATTGCGATGCATATGCTTCTCTACAAGAAGATCATTGTTGAAAACTACAATGGTAAGTCCCACCACTTTTTGCAAACTTAATTCTCAACTTGTTTCGATTTAAGTTTGGGGGGAGAGTGCGTGGTGTGACTCACCACTTGAGTGTGCTTATTATGTTGATTGAGAGATCTTCTTGTAAAATTGGGTAAATTTTAAAAATTTTCTCATGAGTATTGGTTTGATTTTGGTTAGTTTGATTGTGTTGAAGTGCATGCTAGTTCAATATTTGATAGTAATTATTATGCTAATAGTTTTGATGAGATTTTGAGCATATATGAGGTGTACTGGAAGAACACAAACAGGGCAAAACAAGGTGTGAAGTAGAAATTGGAAGAAACAGAAAAGCAGCTACACGATCCGTGTTTAGTACACGGCCCTGTAAGAGGTGGCCATGTACTGACATCAGAAGCAGCTACTCGCCTGAGGCAAAGGGCGAGTTCAGCACACGACCCGTGTAGGGTGCAGAAGCACATCCCATGTACCGCGCATGGGCCTGTAAGTGATGGCCGTGGGCGGTGATCAGAAATGCCTACACGGCCATGACTGAGACCGTGTACAGAACACGGGCCATGTAGAAGACGAGTACACGAGCCGTGTCATGCTCAAGGTTCTAGTTCATCTTGTATGCAGCCTGTTTGTCCGTGCTAGCTATTTCCACCTCCAGAGGCCTGTTCAGGGAGTTCACTTTACTACTCATCATTTCCATTTGCTTAGCATAGATTTGAATTTGCTTGGATTGGTATGTTACTTCATGTGTTATGTACTTGGGAGGTTTACTTGCTTTATTAGTTTTTCTATTTTTGAATAAGGTGGCAAAATCTTGAGCTTACATGTTATTGGATGATGAGGATATGTTCTTGATTTTCTTTTGATGGATGGAATTTTTGTTTTTGCATGTTATGTATTTTTGTGTTGTTTCTTGTTTGGTGAGTCTTTTCTTATGTTTTGTGTGTATTTTTGTTCTTTTATAGGGTTGCTTGGTGGTTTATTTTGGGTTGTTGTGAGTCATTTTTGAATGTGAGTAATGACATGTTGTTTGTGATAAGTGATGGCGAACTATGTTGAGAATCTCTATTCTTTAAAATTGTGACATGTCCTATTTAACTTGTTCAATTTTGAGATGAATTGAGGTGTAATGAGTTCATAAAGGTCCGAGCAAAAGCTTGTGAGCATTTGAGCCTCAACCGTGCATCCACGTTAATTTCTTAATGAGTGGATTGATTGAGCATTGATAAACTAGAACTTGCTCATGTACTACGGGAATGAGCCCGATTGGTGGAGGTTAGTGAAATGATCTTAGGCCATCCTTGTAATTTCATAGTCATTTCAATATATTTCCTTACCTTATACATCATCCCTAGTTAACCACTTTGAGCCTTAAAGCCTATTTCTTGTGATATATGCACATTACAAGCCATGATTACTCACTCAAGCCTTATATATATACCTTTTGTGTGGGTGATTGAGGAGATGATAGTTTGCAAGGTTTGATGTGAGAATTATATTAGAGAAGAAAGAAAATGGTAAACAATCAAGAGAATGATAAAAAGAGCTCAACCAAATGCACATGCAACCTCAACATAAGAAAAAAATGAGCAAATCAATAAAAATATGCTCAAGGAATTCAAAAGTCGAAAGAAAGGAAGCATGCAAATTAAAAGAAGCTCAAGAAATCCAAGGAATGATAATGATTAGTGCTTGTGATTAGAAAAGAAAAGAAAGGAAGAAAGAAACGTGAAGAAGTTGAAGAAGCTGATCATCTCTTCGATTGCTTACACTTGATAAGTCACTCTTATCCATATTTTCCCTACCATTACCAAAGAGCCTATCATTACATCCAAAAGATAAAGACCTTTTTGATCATTAGTTGAAGCCTTGGTGGCTTGTGAATGTAGTCCGTGAGCAAGCCTATGGTGCGTCGGGTTTAATCGATTGATGAGTGAAAATTACCCTACTTCATAGAGTGTTGAGTGCATTTTGATATCCGACGTGAGGTTTGGACTGGAAGAAACTTTATTACTCTTAATTTTCTTAGACTTGAACTCGTTAATTTTTCATGTCATGATTTTGATGTTGTAGTCTGACTTGATATAATTTGTAGTCCTTGTTACTTATGATGTGTTATTGCTCATGTTCTTTAGGTCTTTCTCTAGGTGAAAATTCCCCCTCTCATTTTCTTATTTTCGTTGCTCGAGGACAAGCAACACTTTAAGTTTGGGGAGTTGATCAGTGTCATTTTTACCTAGATTTTAGTGTCATTATTATGTATTTTTGTATGTTTTTATTCTTTTTGTATATTATTTGGTGGTGTTATATGAAGATATGGAGACGTGTGCTTTGAAATGATAAATGTGTGATTTTCATGATTAAATGTCTTAAATTGTGCTATATTTGTGAATATTTAGAGAATTGGTAAATTGGTGTAATTTATGTGATTTTCAGATAAAAATGGATTCAAGACATGATAAAGAAGATGTGGGAAAAAACAGAGCTCAATTCGGAGTTGAAACGAGGGAGAACGAGCCAAAGTAAAATGCTGAAAAATGCATGTTCAACTTGTGTAATTTTTCTGAATTTGTATAGAGCTCAAAACTAGACATGTGATATATGATTGGAATGCCACTGAAGAGAGAATCGCGTGAGAGCAAGAATCACTCGAATCGGGGTTCGGATGTGAAAGTTATGCGCGAAACAGTAAGGTTGTGCTGTACGCGATGCACCTACATCCATAAATCCATCCATACACCAATCTAAGAAGAGGAATTCATCATTGGTTGAATATTTTAGCATGATCAAGGAGGAGGAAGTTCACCATCAAAGGGGAGCCTACTTACCTTTATTTTGTTATTTTCTTCATTATTTGGCTCAACTGGAGCATGCCATGGATTATGTTGAATTTGTAATGATATATAGTGGCTAGTCCTCATGTGAGGCTAGCAATATGATTGGTTAGGAATTATGTAGATTTTGCACACCACATGTTTGATGAAATGATTGTTATGAATATTTTCTATCATGAATGCTTATTCTCAATTTATATATGATTTGTGTGATTAAATTCTCTACTCATAGTGTTAGGATGGTCATTCCAATATTATGTATAGTAGTTTAATTGAATCATTGATTGCATGAGATTACTTAGTTAGTATGAGGAGAGGTAAGTCATACCCTTCAAGTGCTTAGAACCTCACGATAGGATATTAGTGATGAACTAGTGAGGGGAACCAAACTTATGATCATAGTACCTTCATGGGAATTGAGAGTAAGAGACAATCTTAGGAGATTTAAACTTGTAAAAGAGTTGAGAACCTAATTACCTTGGCCATAGGGATTAGGGGCACAAACGTGATTGCCTTAATATCATAACATGAAGATCATAAATGCATGTGTGTGTGTGAGTCTATATATACCTTATCCATGAATGTTGCTTGCCTTACATACTTCTTAGATTGCTCACCTTCATTCATCATTCATCCCATATGTACATTTTCTATCTTTACTTGCTTTATTAGTTGTTAGTTTTTAATGTTAATCAAACCCCCTCTCTATTCATTAGTCCTACTAGAGTGAAACATCTTTTGAATACGGATACACACTTTTGCCCTTGGGTTCGATATTATATAAATTTTGTACTTGGTCACTACGGTCTACTACGCAATAGAGTACACTTGCTCTAATCAATTTTACCAAAATTGAAACCAAGTTCAGAAAGGCATTTTCATCTCAGAATCTTACCAGCACTGGAAAGCCTAGCCACTTCTGCCTCAGCATGACTATGAACTCTTCTTTATTTCCTTGAACATACAGGGTGAGTCTACCTTTCAGTATACCCGCAAGTTTCTCCTCATTTTCCTTTGCACACCCTAAGTTACAAATAGGATGAAAAATATTTACACAAAATATGGAAAATATTAAAAAAAAAGAACCTGATGGACACTCGGACATCAAACCTATGTGATGTGATTGGGTGATGCTTGATACCCCACATGTAAACAACCATATAATTTACATATGTAATATATCATAATGCAATTAATAAATGTATAAATAAAAATAAAAGAATATAGAATTAAGCTCATTTAATCCCACTTCCATTCACCATAAACTTCGAAGTTCTATTAGTTAAATGGACACACAAATGATATAAAAGGTAGTGTAATTCTCCTTCTGGATTCTGGAAAAACATCCAAAGAAGCCATTGGTGCCATGGTAAGCTGGCCAATGTACTCCTTAAAAAGCTCACTTCCAAAAAACATGACAAAGATAATAGTAGGGTCGATTATTGAATCTGTAAAAGAAATTAACCGCAAAGAAAAGCATCTTCAAAAATTGATGGTAACCTCATATCCTTAAAAAAATCTAACTATCATGCAAGATTTCAAAATAGACTGACGTTGAAATTTCGGATTTCCCATGAGCATCATAAGCTTGTCTTTGTGATGGATCACTCAGCATTTTGCCTTTTTTAGTTTACTTCATCCCTGGACCCTTGGATGAGAAATTCAAGGCTAAGTTAGTCCGTTTAAAAAATAGTACCAAGCTTTCAATTCAAGCACCTCAGGGCAAGAATAATGCATTCACGGTTACGAACAGGGATACAAAGGAGACTGGAGATGGATTAGCATCAAAAGAGTCCAATTGCTAGTCGCATGGAGACTGTACTACCATAAGGTCAAAGAATTTGCCAACCACAGAGCACACTATATAAGACAAAATACACCAATAGATATGCAATTCATATTTTCTAATACAGAAAACCCAAAAGGAACATGCTAAAAATTGGGGAAATAAGTGAACTCACCTGAAATTTTGGTGCTGTCGAAGGATCATTTGGGTTTTTGTTCGAATGAACTTGCCTAGCCTAAAAACCCAATCCCACTCCAGTTAAAAAAAATAAGAATACTCCAAAAATCAAATTTAATCAGACAGAATAGAAGTGAAAACTATGATGGAAACTCATAATTCTAAGCCATTGCAACTAACAAAAAATAAAAATACATTGTAAAGTAAAGCATATCAACATATCGAAGATCACCTGAGCACATAGCAATCTAAATAATAAAGTAGCTGGTAAAATCCGACAATTAACCAGTAGCGGTGGTGGTAGGATGACGGCAAAGGTGTGACGAAACTTTGTAAGGGAAATGATTTAGCCATTTAGGGGTGCAGCTGCAAATGATCTTTAGTCTTTACATTACCTTATGAGTTATGATTGGAGAAGTTCAACGGACTGAGAAGTTGAACAAATCACAACTGGTAAAGAACATATTAAAATTAAATTAATAAATACGTATATAATAATCTGAGTAATTAATACTAAGGATAAAGATGCAAATAATAAAATAAAATAAGGATAGAATAGGAAAAAAATATTTTACAATTCCTTTGTACTTTTAATATATTAGGATAGGATAAAGTGTGAGTTAAACCATATTCACATATGGAGAAGTAATGTGAGTAGGTAAGATTACTGAATTAACTCATGCATGATGAAGTTGTAAGGATGCATCAGTGGTATCATGAAGCAGCATGATAAGAGGAAGTGAATATACATAAAATCATACAACGGTGACATGGTTTAGATGGGCGGGTTTGAAGATATTTTTCAGTGGTTATCTAGATCTTTTGGGGTCAGTTATTTGCTTGATCATACAGCTTTATACATGAGCTGTACAAGGAAAGTTGATTCAGTTAGAGTCTCAACCGTTTGATAACTGAATCACAGCTGGAAAGTTGGTTCAACACGTTAGTCCCGTAACTTTGAGTTGCTTGAGATGCATGTATATATAGCAGGTTTTATCAGCTCGTTTTATAAGTTGTACTCCATTATGTTGGATTATATACTAAAAGTCTAGCTTTTTGTAAGAACAATGGTTTAACAATGAATTTGAAATGAAAATCACATGATCAAATATTTTGCATATTATAATTTATTTATATGATTATTGCAAAAGTCTACTTACTTTATACTGTAGATAATATGGTGTGCGGCGTCGCACGGAAGATCATATTGTCGACTCCTTATAAAGTATAAACAGATGCTCACAATCAAGATAGACGGGGAATATCTATCGGAATGGTTGTAGTGTGATTTGGTATTAGTTTATCTTGACTATAAAATCACATTAGTGCACTTTGTGTGTATTGAGCAGGACCGCTTGAGATCATTCGATTTATACTAACTATATAGGAGAACTTGATCTCAGTTATAATGGATGTTCGTACTCTTAATCCCTAATAATAACCTCGATACGTAAGCCAGTATGTATCTCTTGATTCATCAATGGGTGAGATTTAATTATTAAATCAACAAACTCGATGAGTTGGAAAATAGTGTTGTCTCTATGGTGTACTGTTGATTGTAGAAGGAATCTATGTCCTATTAAATAGGCTGATGATGTCCCCTTGAGGAGCTCATAAGGATTATATTATAAACCCTACAAGTGGATTTATTCAGATTTGATAATAAAGTTGACTGGTACTACTCTCGGATGAGATATTAATTAATGGAGTTGTCAGTAACTTAATTAATTAATGGGCATTGTATATCTTAAACATTGGGAGACTAACGGACTCATAATAAGAAGGAGCCCATAACGTAATTATGGGATTAGAGCGGCAGTGCAGTAATAATATTTTAGTGGACATATTATTATTATTGGACTTAAGTATAAGTTTTGGGCTAAACTTTGATACTTAAGCCCAATGGAGGCCCGACTCTAATTTCTCCTCCTGGTCCCTGCTGTAGCCCATAAATAAGTCATCTCAACTTTTGGAACCCTAATACACACGCCTAAAATCATTTGAGAGTAGGAAGAAATCAGATTGAGAGGATCTTGAAGATCGTCACCAAATACAACAGAAGATCAAGAGGTTATTTCAGCAACCTGATCGTCAACTTCCATAATTTTTCTGTATTCATATAGAACTTAAAACTATTGGTGTGATATATGGTTGGAAAGCCACGGAAGAGAGGATCGTTTTGGCATAAAAATCACTCAAATCAAAGATTGGATGAGAAAGTTATGCCCAAAGTCGTGAGGTCACGCAAGCTGCCGGCGAGAATTTTCTCTTCTTCAACATACCCTGGAGTAAGGTAATACGTTTCTATTTTCTTACTTCTGCTGATTTAGAAACGAATGAAATTCTAACAGTTCACGTTAACCAAACGATCAAACGACAACACATTATTCATTCTGATCAATAAAAGAACCTCATCCTATAGTGGACGTAGGTCATTCTTGACCGAACCACTCTAAATCCATTTTTATTTATCTTTCTGAAATCACACACAGTGGCGGACCCAAGAATTGGGTCCAGGGTGGCCACACATTACTCTCTCTATCTCATAGATCGATTCACGTTTACATTGTACAAAAAGTTACTTTATTTACTAATTTTATTGATTTTTAAAGGATATTTTAATATTTTTAAGTAAAAATAGTAAAGTGTAAAATAGGTTAGATGTATTAAGTGAGCATGATAATTTTGACAGAAAAAATATAAAGAAAGAAATCAAAGTAATTATAATTATAATATAATTTAAATAATTATGTGATAAGAAACAAATAAGAATTTAAAAAAATAATCAATTAGAATAAATGAGAGAAAAAGATGTAAAATGTGGGCTGTCACCTAGGATCGAACTCTGGACACAAGAAGCACTGCCCTTCATCACAAACCACTAGGCCGCTAAGCCAAATTAATTGATATATTATATATATAGTAATTATTTTCAGAAGTTCAGGGGGGCCACTTGCCCCCCCTTGGCCCCTTAGTACGTCCACCTTTGATCACACACATAAATCACCATTTGAGTGCACGTATTCTTCAATCTTCATAGTGAGTTTTAGCATTTCTGTGAGAGATCCAATCTAACATCTTGAGTGCAGTTAGGTGTTCTTTGTCAACTGGCGCAGTCTGTGGGAATGCAGACCAGATCAGAAACAATCAAGAAGGAGAGTAAAGTAAGGAAGGCAATATGGTGACTATAAAATTTGACATCGAGCAGTTCACGAAAAAATCCGATTTCAGATTGTGGAAGATCAAGATGAAGGTCATCTTAGTCCAGCAAGGGTTGGTGAAGGCGATTCAACCAGCTCCTGCAAATGAAGCTGCTGCAGTGGATGCACAAGCATTGACAGCAGAGAACGAGCTCCAAGAAAAGGCGCTTAGTGATATAGTCTTGTGTCTTGGTGACAAAGCACTAAGGGAGGTTCAGAGAGAAACAATCGCCAGAGGATTATGGAAGAAACTTGATGATCTTTACTTGTTAAGATCTCCGGCCAACTGTTTATATCTGAAGCAGAAGCTATATTCTTTTAAAATGGTAGAGGATAGGCCTATCTTGATTCAACTTGATGAATTTTCTAAGGTACTAGATGATTTAGAAAACGTAGATGTCAAATTAAGTGATGAAGATAAGGTTATGATCTTGTTATCTGCACTTCCAAAGTCTTTTGAAAATCTTAAAGATACTTTGTCATTTAGAGACACAATTAGTTCAGAGGAGGTTGTAATGGCTCTGAAGATAAAAGAACTTCAGAAAGTTTCAGAGGGGAGCAATGGATCAGATGAGGGATTAATGATCAAGAGAAATGATCATGGAAAGAATAACAACAAAGAGAGAGGGTTCTAATAGGAAGCAAGACAAGAAGAATGAATCAATAGATAAAAGAAGGTAGGAAGTGTTTTCATTGTCATGAACCAGGCCACTATAAGAAGAATTGTTACAAGTTAAAGGCATTGAAGGCCAAGAAAGGTGAAGCTGAAGGACAAGGATAGAAAAATCAAGCAAATCAGGTTGCTGGTGCACAAGATCATAATGATCATGATTACATTGAAGCTCTTTCCATTAGTTCATCAAAAATGGCAGAGGAGTGGGTACTTGATTCAGGTTGTACTTTTCACATGTCTCCTATGAAACAGTGGTTTATTGATTTGAAAATCTACAATGCTGGCTCTGTTCTTCTTGGTGATGATCATACATGCCAGATCTAGGGAGTAGGTTCTATTAAATTGAAACTACATGATTGTAAAATCAGGTTGTTGACTGGTGTGAGATATGTTCCTGATTAAAAAAGAATTCTGATCTTATTGGGAGTTCTTGATTTCATGGGATGTATTTTCATGTCAAAGAAGGGTGTCCTTACTGTTATAAAGGATGGATCTAATGTGATGAAAGGAATCAGACACAATGATCTGTACTTACTGGATGGCTGTACTTTAATTGGTCAAAACAATGTAACGTCAGTAAATGATGATATGTATCTGTGGCATGGGAGGTTGGCACATATCAGTGAGAAGGGATTACAAGAATTGGCTAGACAGATGGCTATAACTACTAGTTTATCAGATAAACTAGATCAGTGTGAGCACTGCATAATTGGTAAGACCAAGAGGCTTAAATTTGGAGCAGGAACTCATAACTGCAAGAATAGGCTTGAATACATACATTCAGACCTGTGGAGCCTTCAAGAACACCAACTAAAGGTGGAGGCAGGTACTATATGTCTTTCATAGATGATTATAGTAGGAAAGTTTGGGTATTTATTTTGAAAACAAAAGATGAAGCATTTCAAACTTTCAAGAATTGGCTTGTTGAAGTTGAGAACAATTGTGATGCCAAAGTTAAGACACTTAGGACTGATAATGGGTTGGAGTACTGCTCAGAGGAGTTTAAGAACTTCTGTAAACAAAGAGGAATTGTCAGACACAGGACAATCCCTGGTACACCTCAATAAAATAGTGTAGCTGAGAGGTTAAATCAGACACTACTGGAGAGAGTGAGATGTATACTTAGTAGTTTGAACTTGGTTTCAATTTTGGTTAAATTGATTTAGAGCAAGTGTACTCTATCGTGTGTAGCACGTAAGCGACCAAGTGTAAAATTTATAAGATATCGAACCCAAGGGCGAAAGTGGATAGCCGTATTTGAGAATGCTTTACTCTAGTAGAACAAATCAAAGAAGGAGGGGTTGATTATACTACAAACTAACAACTAGGAAAGCAATTAAAGATAGAACATGTACAAATGTGATGGAAGATGGATGAAGGTGAGCAATCTAAGAATTATGTAAGGCAAGCAACATTCATGGTAAGGTATATATAGACTCACACACACACATGCATTGATGGTTTTCATGTTACGATATTAAGGGCAATCACGTTTGTACCCCTAATCCCTATGGCCAAGGCAATTAGGTTCTCAGCTCTTTTACAAGTTTAAATCTCATAGGATTGTTCTTACTCTCAATTCCCATGAAGGTACTATAATCATAAGTTGGTTCCCCTCACTAGTTCATCACTAATGTCCTATCATGAGGTTCTAAGCACTTGAAGGGTATGGCTTACCTCTCCTCATACTAACTAATGCATCTCATGCAATCAATGATTCAATTAGTTCACTAAGCATAATATTGGAATGGTCATCCTAACACTATGAATAGAGGATTTAATCACACAAATCATACATAAAATTAGAATAAGCATTCATGATAGAAAATATTCATAACAATCATTTCATCAAACATTTGGTGTGCAAAATCTACATAATACCTAACCAATCATATTGCTAGTCTCACATGAGGACTAGCCACTACAAATCATAATAAAATCAATACAATCCATGGCATGCTCCATTTGAGCCAAATAATGAAGAAAATAACAAAATAAAGGTAAGTTGGCTCTCCTTTGATGGTGAACTTCCTCCCCTTTGATCATGCTAAAATCTTCAACCAATGATGAATTCCTCTTCTTAGATTGGTGGATGGATGGATTTATGGATGGATTTAAGGAGATCAAGTGGTTTGAATGGATGAAGTGAAGGATGGAAGAGATGGAGATGAATGTGTGTGATTTAGGTGTTTAGTGTGTGTGGAAACTAATCCAAAATGATTCCTTCTGGATTTTGTGGTTAAAACATGTATTTATACCTCCATGGAAGCTTCAAGAACACTTAAAAATCATAAAACTGACTTTTGTCAGAACACGGGTCGTGTGCGGAACACGGTCATGGGGTGGGCGTGTAGCATTTTCGGATGACAGTATACGGCCATCTCTAACAGGGGCGTGTTCGGTACACGTGGCGTGTAGAAGCATCACGTGATGCGCACTCTCACCATTTTGCGCATAACTTCTACATCCGATCTCTGATTTGAGTGATTCTTGTGCTCACGCGATCCTCTCTTCCGTGGCTTTCCAACCATATATCGCATTTCCAATTTTGAGCTCCAAAATAATACAAAAAAATTACACAAGTTGGACGTGTATTTTTTAATATTTTGCTTTGGCTCATTCTCCCTGGTTTCAACTCCGAATTGAACTTCGTTTTTTTCCACATCTTCTTTATCGTGTCTAGAATCCATTTTTACTTGAAAATCACACAAATTACACCAATTTACCAATTTTCTAAATATTTACAAATATAGCACAATTTAAGGCACTTAATCATGAAAACACACATTTATCATTTCAAAGCACAAAACTCCATATCTTCATATAACACCACCAAATGATATATAAAATGAATAAAAACACATAAAAACACATAATAAAATACACTAAAATTTAGGTGAAAACGACACCGATCATAGTTCTGGACTTGCCAAGAGTTTTTTGAGGTGAGATTGTCACTTCTGTTGCATTCCTTATCAACAGACGTCCATCAGTTGCACTGAACTTCAAAACACCACAGGAGGTGTGGTCTGGAAAGCTAACTGATTACATCACGCTCAAGGTGCTAGGTTGCTTAGATTATGCACATATAAAACAAGATAAGCTAGCACCAAGAGCTGTCAAGTGTGTAATGATTGGATATCCAAAGGGTGTTAAGGCATACAAGTTGTGGTGCATTGAAAGTAACATTATGATCAGTAGAGATGTTACTTTCAATAAAAGTGTTATGACATTTATATCACAATCTCAGAGAAATGATGAAGTTGAGCTTGAGGTGGAGTCTTCCAGAGCTGATCAGAGAAAACAACAGCAAGTTATTGTTGAATCTGATCAAGAGCAAGGAAAAGAGGTTGAAACAGGAAATGATGATGTTTCAAGAACTGATGAGTTGTTGAATAGCTATCAGTTGATAAAAGATAGAGGGAGAAGAACAATCAGACCTCCAGCTAGATTTGGTGAGGCTGATATGATGTCTTTTGCTCTGTACACTGCAGTTGATGTGGATGCTTATGAGCCTAAGAACTACAAGGAAGCTGTTACTTGCAAAGAGAGTGATAAGTGGAATGTTGATGTGCAAGAAGAGATGTTGTCTCTGGAGAAAAATGAGACATGGAAGGTTGTTAAAAGGCCCAAAGATCATAAACTAATCAGTTGCAAGTGGATATTCAAGAAGAAAGTTGCACCTAAGGATTCAGGTGGAGTAAGATTCAAAGCAAGGCTAGTGGCAAGAGGTTTCTCACAAAGAGAAGGACTAGATTACACTGAGATTTTTTCTCCAGTTGTTAAGCATTGTTCCATCAGAATTTTTCTAGCTTTGGTAGCTCAATATGATCTGGAATTGCATCAGATGGATGTTACTACAGCATTCTTGCAAGGTAAGCTTGAAGAGAGGACTTACATGGAGGTTCCAGAGGGAGTTTCTGTTCCTGAACCAGAAACTAAGGCTTGTTTACTTCTTAGATCACTATATGAACTGAAACAAAGTCCAAGAAGGTGGTATCTAAGGTTTGATAAATATATAATCAGTTGTGGACTCAAGAGGTCCAGTTATGATAGTTGTCTATACTTCAAGCATGACAGTGAGCTACACATGTTCTTACTGTTATATGCTGATGATATACTCATTGCTCGTAAGACCATGGAAGGTATCTAAGCTATGAAAAGTATGTTGAAAGCTGAGTTTGATGTGAAATACTTAGGGGAGGCAAAAGTAATCAAGAATGCATATTGATAGGGATAGAGCTTGTTGGTTCAGTAAAGTTGCATCAAAGTACTTATTTGGAGAATGTGTTAAAAAGATACAACATGGATTTGTGTAGATCAGTTACCACACCAGTGAAGCAGGGAGTTAGTCCATCTTCTGTACAATCAGTAAAAACCAGAGATGAAATGATAGAAATGGAGAAAGTTCCATATGCAAATGCTATTGGAAGCTTAATATACTCCATGGTATGCTACAGGTGGGATCTTGCATATGCTATGAGTCTTGTAAGTAGATTCATAAGCAATCCTGGTAGGGAGCATTGGGAAGCAGTTAAGTGGATACAGAAGTACATCAAAGGTACACTTACATCAGGTTTAAAGTTCAAGAAGTTCACTTCAAATAGTGAATTTCTTGAAGGCTGTGTTGATGCTGACTATGCAGCCAATTTGGACACTAAAAAGTCTCTTTCAGGTTATGTTTACTATTTATTTAGAGCAGCCATTAGCTGGAGAGCCACACACCAACCAGTGGTGGCTTTATCTATAACATAGGCCGAGTACATTGTACTTACAGAGGCAGTGAAAGAGGGTATGTGGTTGATTAGTATCTTAAATGAATTTGTGGTTGAGCAGAAGTCAGTTATCATAAGTTGTGATAATCAGAGTGCCATACACTTGTCAAGGCATCAAGGATATCATGAACGCACCAAGCACATAGATGGAAGATTGTATTTTGTAAGGGATATGATAGAAGAAGGGAAGGTGATAGTCTGCAAGGTTGATACTTCAAAGAATCCTACAGATTTTCTCACAAAGGCTCTAGCAACTTCAGAGTTTGAGTTGAGTATAAGAGTCTGATCAGTATTTGCTAGAGGGTCAAGACTGAGTTTTGCTGTACTCATTAAATAACAGTGGATTGAGTGGTTGCACTCATTACAAGGTAGTGTAATAGAATTGAGGATTGATGGAGATAAATAAGGTTTTAGGTGGAGAATTTGTGAGGTAAACCATATTAACATATGGAGAAGTAATGTGAGTTGGTAAGATTACTGAATTAACTCATGCATGATGAAGTTGTAAAGATGCATCAGTGGTATCATGAAGCAGCATGATAAGAGGAAGTGAATATACATAAAATCAAACAACGGTGACATGGTTTAGATGGGCATTTTTGAAGATATTTTTCAGTGGTTATCTAGATCTTTTGGGATCGGTTATTGGCTTGATCATACAGCATTATACATGAGCTATACAAGGGAAGTTGATTCAGTTCAAGTCTCAACCGTTTGATAACTGAATCACAACTGGAAAGTTGGTTCAATACGTTAGTCTCGTAACTTTGAGTTGCTTGAGATGCATGTATATATAGCTGGTTTTATCAGCTCGTTTTATAAGTTGTACTCCATTATTTATTCTGATCAATAGAAGAAGCTCATCCTATAGTGGACGTAGGTCATTCTTGACCGAACCACTCTAAATCCATTTCCATTTATCTTTCTGAAATCACACACATACATCACCATTTGAGTGCACATATTCTTCAATCTTCATAGTGAGTTTTAGTGTAACACCCCAGTATTTCATAATCTATATTTTCGTAAATTTGACTTTTAAATAAAATTATATTATTTATTTTAGTATATTATATATTTTATAAATAATATATATATAATAAGAATAATAAAAATATAATATTAATAATAACATGTGTGTGTGCAAGTGGAAGTGTTTTGGATAAGGATTAAAATTATTGGTAAGGATGAGTATAAGTAGTGACGTGTGGATATGTGTGTATTAATTAATCACATGTTTAATTTTTCAACTTGCATCCAAGTTGGTATTAAAATAATATTAACATTTGGATAAGATTCAAGTTGATCTACAAGTTGTTATGTGTGTATATGTATTAGTCACGCATGCACACACAGTGAGCTGTCATCACTACATTCTTCTTCTCTTACAAACATATACATATAACTCTCACACACACATATACATACATTTGCATATATATAACTTTTTTGTGAAATGGATTTCTTATGTGTTAGATAAGCTCCGTCAAAGTTTTTACCCCTTTAATGGCATATTTTGTTTTGGTCTGAGTTAGCTTTGATATTATAGGCTATTTTGAAGCTCTCCTCACGAGGATCACAAAGGTATAATTAGTTTTGAGTTTTGACGTGAAACGAAAGAGTTATGAAGAAACCCACTTCACTTTCGAAATTGCATTATTTCAAATTTCGTTATTTTCATGTAAAATTAGTAAACATGTGGTCCTCGTCTTGCGAGGATTTCAAAAGTGCTTTCAAATTTTCAAACGGAGTTGTATAACTCAAGTTGGGTCATTTTGTAATAAGTTTAAAGTTCAGGGTAAGTTTAAATGAGAATTTAATATAATGCAGGGACTTGATTGCAATTTATAAAAAATATATTATATATAATAATAAATAAATCAACTATGTGTTTTGAAAGCAATATAGCTTTCGTTTTCATATGTATTATATTTAATTTTCATTTATATAAATATTAATTTAACTTTTTACTTTAAATATTATTATAATTTTACTAATATTATTATTTTCAATATAGAATCTTTATTTTATATTTGCTATTAAGATTAGTATATCATTTTCAAGAATTTTTGAGATCGAAGAGTAAGTCTAGTCAACTCTACAATTTCCAAGAAAGTTCAAGGTGGGGTAACTTTCACTCTTTACCGAGTGCTACCTTTTATGTCATGATTGCTAAGTTAAGATGTGATATGTGTTAATGATATGTCATGTTATGTATCATGTGTGCTTTTAGTTCGATGATAAATATTTTTCTACTAACATCGTACTGGGTGACGACTTGGTGGCACAGACCAACTAACTAACATTTTATACCAAACTAATTACATTTTATAGCGAAAGTGATAACTATTTTAAAAAGTGTAAAATTATCTCACATAAGACGGTCTCACGCAAGACCTACCCCTAAATTTTTATGGGCAAAGACTTGGGTGAGACCGTCTCATGGATCCTCGTATGTGAGACGGATCATCCATTAACCCAATTAACTAATTTTAAAGGGTCCTGTTTGGTTGTTATGGCTTTAGAAAATTGAAAAATTAATGGGAATTTTCTAAAAATGCCACTTTCAATACTCTTTTTTTAAATATGCCACCCACAATAATTATTTTTAAACATGCCACTTTTGAATTTTTTTTTTACACAAATACCCTTCATCTTCATTAAAATTAGAATGCTCTCTTTTCATCAATTTTCTTCATGAGAGAAATCAACACACTCATGGAATTCTCTTCTCACCTTTCGTCTTGATAGAAGAATCTACAACGGCACAACGCAACCCAACATGAATCTAGATTAGTAAATCTTACAATTTGTTTTTCATGAACTATAACATGTGAGTTATAAAATTTGTTTGGTTGATGTTATTTTGGTGTTTGATTAAGTTAATAAGACTTTATACATCACCGACATGTTGATCGGTGTTATTTTTACCTAGATTTTAGTGTCTTTTATTATGTATTTTGTGTGTTTTTATTCATTTTGTATATCATTTGGTGGTGTTATATGAAGATATGTAGATGTGTGCTTTGAAATAATAAATGTATGATTTTCATGATTAAATGCCTTAAATTGTGCTATATTTGTGAATATTTAGAGAATTGATATTTTGGTGTAATTTTTGTGATTTTCAGGTAAAAATGGATTCTAGACACGATAAGGAATATGTGGGAAAAACAGAGCTCAATTCGGAGTTGAAACGAGAGAGAACGAGCCAAAGCAAAATGCTGAAAAATGCACGTTCAACTTTTATAATTTTTATGTATTCGTATGAAGCTCAAAACTAGACATGTGATATATGGTTGGAAAGCCACTGAAAAGAAAATAGCATGAGCATAAGAATCACTCGAATCGGGGTTTGAATATGAAAGTTATGCACGAAACGGTGAGACTGCGCTGCACGCGATGCACCTACGCGCCCCGTGTGCACCTACACGACCCGTGTAGGTGCAAAAGACAGTTTTATGATATCCACTTGTTCTAGAAAATTTCATGGGGGTATAAATACATGTTTTGACCACAAATTACGGGAGAAATCATTTTGGATCAGTTTTCACACACACTAGACATCAAAATCACATACATTCATCTCCATCTCTTCCACCCTTTACTTTATCCATCCAATCCACTTGATTTTCTCAAATTCATCCATAAATCCATCCATACACCAATCTAAGAAGAGGAATTCATCATTGGTTGAAGATTTTAGCATGATCAAGGAGGAGGAAGTTCACCATCAAAGGGGAGCCTACTTACCTTTATTTTGTTATTTTCTTCATTATTTGACTCAATTGGAGCATGCCATGGATTGTATTGAATTTGTAATGATATGTAGTGGCTAGTCCTCATGTGAGGCTAGCAATATGATTGGTTAGGGATTATATAAATTTTGCAAGCCACATGTTTGATGAAATGATTGTTATGAATATTTTCTATCATGAATGCTTATTCTCATTTTATGTATGATTTGTGTGGTTAAATTCTCTATTCATAGTGTTAGGATGGTCATTCCAATATTATGTTTAGTGGTTTAATTGAATCATTGATTGTATGAGATGACTTAGTTCATATGAGGAGAGGTAAGTCATACCCTTCAAGTGCTTAGAACATCATGATAGAACATTAGTGATGAACTAGTGAGGGAAACCCAACTTATTATCACAGTACCTTCATGAGAATTGAGAGTAAGAGACAATCTAAGGAGATTTAATCTTGTAAAAGGGATGAGAACCTAGTCACCTTGGCCATAGGGATTAGGGGGTACAAACGTGATTGCCCTTAATATCATAACATGAAAACCATCAATGCATGTGTGTGTGTGAGTCTATATATACCTTATCCATGAATGTTGCTTGCCTTACATACTTCTTAGATTGTTCACCTTCATCCATTTTTCATCACACTTGTACATGTTCTATCTTTAATTGATTTCCTAGTTGTCAGTTTATAGTATAATCAACCCCTCCTTCTTTGATTTATCCTACTAGAGTGAAACACTTCTCAAATACGGCTATCCATTTTCGCCCTTGGGTTCGATATCTTATAAATTTTTCACTTGGTCGCTTACGTGCTACACACGATATAGTACACTTATTCTAAATCAATTTAACCAAAATTGAAACCAAGTTCACATGTTTAGATATTGATTAACAAACATGTTGTGATTATTTTGATAAAAATCTAAACTTGGAGATATAAAAATCGTGAATTACGCAGGGTCGCGTGCGAGGTTGCGTGTAAGGTTGCAATCATCTTCAGCAAGTAGTCACTTGCAAATCACACGAATTGTTGCGTGAGCAGTCGAACGGATGGTTGCTTTTGAGTTGCATAGTTAGTTGTGTGGTTAATCGCGTGCATGCTCGCATGAGTAATAGCTTGATTAGTCGCGTGGATAGTTGCGTGCGTACATGGTCGCATAAGTAGTCGCGTTCATAGTTGCTTAGTTAGTCGTGTATATGTCCCATGATTTGTCAAGCGACTATGCATGCGACTACTCATGCGACCATGTACGCGACTAACTAAACCACCATGCATGCGCGTGACTATTCACACGACTAATCAAGCAACCATGCACGCGACTATTCATGCGAGCATGCACGCAACTAACTACGCAATCCATAAGCAACCATCCGTGCGACTGCTTATGCAACCATTCGTGCAACTTGCAAGTGACTACGTGCTGAAGATGCATGCGACCTTACACGCAACCTATCACGCAACCTCGCATGTGACCCTGTTTAATTCGCGATTTTTATCTCCATGTGTAGATTTTTACCAAAATAATCACAAGATGTTTGTTAATTAATATCTAAATATGTCGGTGATGTATAAAGTCTAATTAATCTAATCAAACACCAAAATAACATCAACCAAATAAATTTTATAACTCACATGTTAATTTTCACAAAACCCTAAATTTAGATCATGAAAAAAAATTGTAAGATTTACTAATCTAGATTCATGTTGGGTTGTGTTGTGCCATTGTAGATTCTTCTATCAAGACGAAAGGTGAGAAGAGTATTCCATGAGTGTGTTGATTTCTCCCATGAAGAAAATTGGTGAAAAAAGAGACATTCTAATCTTAATGAAGATAAAGGGTGTGTGAAAAAAATTTCAAAAGTGGCATATTTTAAAAAAAAAAAATATTGTGGATGGCATGTTTAAAAAAAGAGTATTGAAAATGGCATTTTTAGAAATTTTCCAAGATTAATTGTAGAGTAAAATTAATTGGGCCTAAATAAATTTAAAAGACGGTTGATATCAAATTAGAAATTTTAAAAATTAATTATGAAAGAAAAATTAATTAAGACTATATTTTTTTCTACGCTTTTTTATATAATTTATATTTTTTATTATTAAAAAATATAATAATTCAAAATTTATTATTCATTAATTTAAATATTATAAGTTTATAAAATGTGATAATATGGATAACCTTAATAATTAAAAGTGATACTCAATTAATAAAAAGTAATAATGGTTGTGAACTACTAGTATTTCATAAAATTCTATAGTATAAAAAAAGTGATAACGAAAAATGATAATATTTTTAAATAAAAGTAATGACTAATTACGAAAGTGTATTTCACGAATAATTTATAGAATGGATAAACGTGATAATATATTTAATAAAAAAATTTCTAATCAAAGAAAAGTTATATCCGTGATATTGAATTATTATTATTTCACGAACAATTCATCGGAATAATAAAAATGATAACACTTTTAATAAAAAGTTATACATGATAAAGAAAAAAGTGATAACCGTTTAATTAAATTATTTTACAACAATTCATAAAATAAATAAAAAGTTATAATATATTTAATATAAAGTGATATTCAATTAAGATAAAAGTGATAATAAAATAGTTAAACTTTATAATAATTGATAACTAATAATAAAATTAATTAATAATATTTTTTCATAAAAAATAATACTAGTTTGATAATAAAAATTATAATATAATTAAAAAAATAATTAAAATTTAATTGTTAATCCCAGGCCTCACAGTCAGCGACTTGTTTGCTTTGTGTCTAAGTTAAGCGTCAAACACGGCCCATTCTCTATTTATAATTTAATTTAAAAAATATTTTATTTAGTTAATGGATAATTCGTCTCATAAATTAGGATTCGTGAGACGATCCATTTTTGTGAGACGGATTTGATATGGGTACCCATTTGAAATTTAACACGTTATTATTTCTAATTTTTTAATAAATTAGTTTTTCAAATCCCGTAAAATCTGGCAATTTTGTAGTATAGATTTAGGAGAGAGAAAAGTCTTTCTAAATTCCAACACCTCCATCGTTGACAGAAAGAAGAGAACTGGAGATGATAGAAAGAGGAAGCAGAGAAATGGGAGTCCACTTCGACGATGGGAGTCCAAAGGTCCAATTTCTTCCATTTTCTACACCAAAAACTCATCGCCTTCAATGTCTCCATTCGCGTTTTGAAAAGTTTGGGAACGAATCTCCAATATCAAACTCCTTGCGGCTACGTGGGTGTTTAATTTTCGATTCATGTTCTTTTTCTCTTTTATTTATCACTCTTTTTTTATATATTTAAATTTGATTCATGTTCATTTCGATTTATATTTATCCTTTTTATCTTCTTTTTTCATATTTTTCTCTTATTTCTCCTATTGAATTTTAAACATAAAAATTGACCCAGGGAGAAATAATAATCTAAAAATTTTGCCAAGATTCTTGCAACTTTCCCACCTAGACATAATTGGAGGGTTTACAAAATCTTAACATATGATATAGTAGAAATTACATACTATAACCGATTAGCAACATACTATAACAAGAAAATGACATAATGTAAAATATTTTACATAAGATATTATAACATAGTAACGACGTACTACAACAACAATGAAATATAGTTTCATCTAACATATAATAACACATAAATTGCGTACTATAACACGGATTTGACATCCTATAAATGAAACGGAATATACTTTCAACTGACATACTATAGCACATATATTATACGTAATAACATGATAACAACATATTATAACATCACTGAAATATTCTTTCAGCTAAGATACAATAACAAATAAATTACATACTATAACTCATCCATGACATACTATAACACGAAAATGACATACTGTAAGACATATGCACTACACTTTTATATAAGATATTATGATAACACATGAACGAAGTACGGTGAAATCAATGAGATAGTGTTTTAGCTAACATACAATAATACAAAAATTACGGTGAAATCAATGAGATAGTGTTTTAGCTAACATACAATAATACAAAAATTACATACTATAATGTGATTTTGACATACTATAAAATAAATATAATATATTTTTAGCCGACATACTATAGCACACACATTGCATATAATAACATGGAAACGATATAATATAACACCATCGAAATATTCTTCATGTAAGACACAATAATATGAAAATTATATACTATAACTCATCCACGACATACTATAGCACATGTAATATACACGAGCGCTAATGAGGACGAATTATGATTTGCAGCGACTACTCACTGGAGTGAAAAAAATTATCACTGGAAATAACGAGTCATTAGATTGAAAGGTTTGAAATTATCCCATAAATTTAGTAACTACTAAAAATAATGGGCATTGATTAATCATAGTATGGGATTAGATTTCAATGATTGGAGTCTTTCAACCTATGATTCATGGGAAGTGATTCTTCTATGTGAATTTATAAAGGGTGGATTGCAATAGTGCCAGCACTTCTTTAATTTTCTTTTGTGCCCAAATTATAAAGAGAAGTTTTGTATAAGATACTATATCATGTAATATACATTTGCGTATATTCACTGTGCATTTTATATTTTCTTATTTATGTATAAGATGAAATCTGAATGTAAGATGCACAAACATGCACAATGATCTAATAACTTACGAATGCATTTTTATAAGAAATTATTTTCGTCATTTCGGACATAAAAAGAGTGTTATTGGCATAATTTTGTCAATATCCATAATTTCCTCTAAATATGGTCATAAGATCCTCGCATGATTAATAGTTTTCCGAAATGCCACCAAGATGAATGATGGCTCAAATTTACCGATGTCATTGAGTTGATAACATAATTTTTAAGTCTAGTTAGGATCACTCTCGCCAGTTGTTGAACTTGATTTCAAATCCACTAATGTGAATGACTAAACTCCCATTCCAAAATAGTGCACACAAATTCGAATTCACGTGATATAAAGAGTACATACTGTCATATCATTCCCACGTGAATTCAAATATAAACAAAAGAATTTAGCATGTGAAGGAGGATGCACGATATAAAGTTGCAAATGTTCATCCAATGAAACCCAACAGAGGCTACAAAGAAATAAAATTAACAGTAAAAATTAATGTACACTATTTAAACCGACCAGTGGTAGCAAGAAAATGGAAGAATAAGGTGATTACAAAATCAAAACTAAACCACAAAATATTACATTCAAAATTCAGTACAAAATGTCGCATCACTTCACTTGCTAATAGAGTAAGCGTAATCCTCCTCAGCTTTGCCTAAAGCTGCAAAAAAATTCCTCACCTAACAAAGAATATTACAAAGAAATATATCCACACTAACATATAAAAAAGAGCAAATCGAAATATTTTCCTATTTGTCGTATGCCTTCGCCTTTACACTATCATCAATTTCCTGCAAATGAGACTCAAGGGTACAACCATATGAGGAAACACACGGAATACGATACTTTAATGTCCTCCTGTCTCGAACCATTATCAGGTCAATAGGAGCCCATTGGAGGCATGCCAAAAGGCGGCATCGGAGGCATGCCCATGCCACCACCCATGGACATAGCAGGAGGGGGGCCATATCCCCCTCCCATGCCCGGCATAGGAGGTGCTGGCAAAGCAAGAGGCAGCAACTGGGCATACATGTTCTGCAGGATATTGAAAACCAAACAGGCTTGAGAACTTGGCCACAATTTAAACAAAATGTTTGCATGTAACTATAGAAGAGATATGATTCAAAACTAGGAAAATGTATGCAGTATTTCATTTTCATAAATCAGTACCAACTACAACTAAAAACAAACGGTATACCTGTTGCATTATAACATCTTTCTCTTCATTCTCTTTAGCCTTCACTTCTTTCATAGCCTCGATTTTGTCCTTTATGAGATCATCAACTTTGCCCATGTACTCTCGGATAAACTGCCATGGTTGTTAGGAAATACATAATTATATACATACATAAACAAACAAAAAATAATAAATGGATGAAATGAAAATCCCAGGAATGATCTAAAATATAACACCAACACCCATAAATGATGTACCAATCAACACAACTCATTGTAATGACAGTCACCTGTAAAAGATATGGGAATGCAAAGTCAATCATATTATTGATCCAGGCAAGTTCAAGCGCAACATCTGGCCGAATTAGATCATAACAAACAAAGAGGCATGACACGAAGCACTCCTTCTTGCCCTAAAATAAAAAAAAAAAACAACATTAGACATCCAATATTAAAGAACTTGTTTATGTTTTCCGTAAAAGAATATCACAGGACATGGACCAAAATAGACAATAATGTCTAAAGACGTAAAGGATATTAGCATCAAGTCTTCAAGAGCTTGAAGCGAAAAGAAATATGAGTATTATGGATGTATCCTCAAAACAATCTTATCAAAAGTCATATATATATATATATATATATATATCTTATATGGAAAGAGCCATGATAAATTTAGATGTGTGCACTGGTACTAGGGAACATAAATGAATTTAGGGAAATTTTCTAGAGAAAAACACAAATTATAGATAGCACCATCATTTATACCTGTTCAATGAAATACACAAGTAACTCCTCTGCAAGTTCACGATCGCCAGATTGTGAAGCTGTCTCCATTGCATCTTTGTATAGGTTATCTTTCTTTGACAAGGCAATCGATTGCCTCCACCTGCCTGCCTTCTTGTAAATGTAAGCAGCAACACGCCTCATCTCAAGAAGCTCATGTTTCTCAATCTGCAAGGCACATAAATGTATAAGTGTCACCAATAGGTTGACCAAATGGAGTATGATATGAGATCATAATCACCTTTTGAGCAAGGCCAATCTGATCAAAGTTATCATGCAAGTCAATGGATTCACGTAGTCTATCATAATCCTCTTCTTCAACATAAATTTCATTGAGAGCTTCATTCACAGCAGATACATTGCTGCTCTGAACAGCTACCATATATGGCTTAACAAGACGCAGGTGTCCTGCCTATGAGATCAGCAAAAAGATTATAAAAACAATGTCAAAACACAAGTAAGCTTATGAACCTCATACTGAATAGTGAGAATTGAGAACAGAATTAACATTTTAAGTGCGTACCTTTCTCATTATGTCCACAACACGTGTATGATCAACACGAAGTGCAAGGACATTCAGGACATCGTTGATGAGATCAGGGTGCTCTTGCAAATAAAAGTGCACAGCTTTGTAATAAAGCTCCACATTGGCAACTTTGACAATGATATCTTTGAATTGCATGTGATCCCAAGCTTCTGGAGAATGATTCATAACAGTTGTTGCAGCATTATCAAACTCATCATACTGAACATACAAGTAAGTTAATTCTTGCCAGTGCTGCTGTTCATCACATGCTCGGATCAGTTTTGGAATATTAAGACGAGTGGAGAACAACTTTATATGCTCCATGAGTTTCTTATGACGATATCTAGCATAAAGGACGCCCAGCTCTGTAAAGATGCCCATGTGTGCACGTTCCAATCCCAGACCACTCTCCATAAGTGATATAAGCTCATTAAAACATCCTTTGTTCTGATAATAATCGCTGACCTCTTCCAGGTCATCAACCTATAAAAATCACAAAAAGATGTAACAGACAATAGATACTGGCTCATAGACCATTGATTGTACAACAGTCATGAATATATCATAGGAATTAGGATATATTAAAAATTATATAATAAATGTAAATAAATAAAACCTAAATCTTCAGGTACCTGTATAATGATATTAAGACCGCACATTTGGGCCAAACGGAACTCCTCAGCATCAACACAGGCAAAGCATATTTCCTTCCATGTCTTTGAACTATTATCTTTACGAGCAGCATCAACCGCACCTTGAAATTGCTTCAGCTTCACTAATGTGCTTGCCAATTTGCCCCAATTGGAGATGAAAGCAAAAATAATTTTTGCTGCCTCATATAAAGATTCATCGTACAAGCGATCGCCAACATAAGGCAGATTGGCAACATTTGGCATAAGAATGAACTCTTCAATACACCCAGTCTATCAATTTTAGCATATGCATAGATAAGCTCGCTGTCAACTTTGGGCTCCTTTGCTTTCTGCCTAACCATTAGAAGATACTTCACAAGGTCATGATAAAATTCTGCATCTTCTGCAGCTCTAATGACCTCCAAAAATTGTGTAGCATCATCAGCACGAATAAATGATTCAATTGCATCACTCACTAATCCTTCCCGAAGTTGAGCTTTAGCCACTTCACTCCATACAGCATCCTCTTCAACACGAAATGCAAATTCTACAGCTCTGTTGATGTCTCGAATATTATCCAGCAACACATTTACAGCCTGGACATTCAAATTGAACTTTTTGAAAATAGCATAAGCTTCCTCATATAATTGGGCCTCCACAGCCACTTCTCCAACAGCTGGACCATCAAAGTTATCCAGTCTATTAATATAATCCATAACCCTGGACGGATCCGCCCTGATTGCAGTTAAGATGAGTAAGTTTTGCAGGTTGAAGTTTCCACTGAAGGCCGAGTTTTGTAAGATGATCTTTTCAAGCAACTCAATTAGTTCATGAGGAAGATCAGCAGCCATAAAGGCCTTAACAGCTGCAGAAACTTGCTCTGGGCTTTTGCTTTCTGGCAAAGCAGTGGATATAACTTGATCGATGAGCAACCTTCTAAATTCATTTTCTGGGTCAAGAACTTTAGCCCAGAGATCAAGATCCATTCTCTCAACCACATACCTGCAAATTAAAGGCAGAGGATTAAATCCTACCAAAAACATGTAACAAAAATCAGGAACTATGATCAATCACAAACCTCGCTTGCAGCTTGAACAAAGAATTCTTATTTGTAACATTAATAAGCTCATCATCACATTGCCCTCTCCGATAAGCAACAACAGCAAGGGTAGGATCACGCTTCTCGCAGTATTTACCCACAACACGTGAATCATAGTACGGGTTGGTGGTGAGGAAGTGCTCCGGATTGTTGTTGCTATCTATAATGATTTCACCCAAAGCATTGTGTACATGCACATCTTGGCTTCCTTCACTCACAAGATGCTCCAAAAATTGAGCGAGAAAGCGAAGTCGATTCCTGCATCCAACAAGTAACTTATAAGGAAGTCAAGAGGAAAAGCATCCTCACAAAGCATTTTATAAGAGCATGCAAGTTACCTTTTTTCACACTCCTCTACCAGAGGTTCAACTGGAAGAAGTGAACGGACTGATAAGATCAAGCCTTTAATGAAATCTTCTGGGCATTCATCATCTAAGAGTTGCCCAACAACTAGAGGAGCATTTCCTGGATTAACCTATCCATATAAACATGTCTCATGAGATATAAATTTTGTCAACGAAAAACTTCAGCTGAATTAGTATACCTTTTGCACATAACCTTCAATGTAGCAAAGCATGTTGTTAGAGTACAAGTAATGTGTGAGGTCAGGGACAAAACCAAAACGGTCACACACATTGATCAGCGGCCGGGCATCAGGGAGTTTTGCTTCCTTTAGAAAGTTTTTGGTTTTTTCAGGATCATAGAAATTTGACTCTCTAGTTACACGCTCGACTTCTTTAATTTGTCCAGTCTTGGCAGCTGCTTCAACGTACTTGAAGTGAATGTCAGGGTCCTCACTGCCAGAGATCAATAATTAGTAAAAAGAAAAGTGGTTAAAATGAGAAAGCCATTGGCAGTTAAGTTTACTGCTTCTACCTGGAGCTTAAATATGATCCTAAGAAGAAGTAGAGTCCTTCATATGACTTAAACTGCTCAAAGAGCTTCATACATGCCTCAACTCCCAACTGATCACAGTATTCTTTCGCAACCTAGATAAAACTTAAATAGTAAGTATATATAACTTATAAACAGATTCAACAAATGACAGTTAATATTCACAATTTTCAAAAGCATTTCTTCTGAAACCATTTTTTTATTTAAAAATAAATAAAGGAGAAAATTACAATTCCAGCAAAAAGAAAAATATCACAATCACATTTACCTGAACAATAATCTGAAGGTTTCCTCTTAAATTGACCAGTAGAAGATCTTTCATACACTCTAGCGCCCATTCCGTGGACAGTGTACCAAAGAATTCCACAAGAGCCTGAAATTATTACCTCATTAGCACTAAATGAAAATATAGAAAACAGAAAGAGGTAATAACTAGAATATGGTAACCTGTGGTTCAATTGCATGGGTATTCACAATGACACGCTTAATATCAGGCAGCTCAGAATAATGCTGAAGTGCTCGCACGTAAAGACCTGCTTTTTAACAGAGTTGCGCAATGCGAGGCCGGTCATAGTGGCTAAA
Organism: Pogostemon cablin; assembly: GCA_023678885.1. NCBI lineage: Eukaryota > Viridiplantae > Streptophyta > Magnoliopsida > Lamiales > Lamiaceae > Pogostemon > Pogostemon cablin. The sequence continues at coordinate 16,205,809 of CM042979.1, forward strand.
CATGCCATTTGCCAAAATAGCATCTGCCACATTAGGAAAGGTCACAAGATTGATCTCCAGGACCTGAAATAAGTAGGAGGTCATGACCCCATGCAGAGACAAGGAAGCATACACAGATACTGAATCAGAAGTGATAAAAAAAATTAATGGCAGACCTTTGTTTGCAGGTATGAATGCTCTGGCTGATTAGGTTTCAGAACATCCAATAGAAATGCTGTTGCTTCACGGATCATATTCCTCTGGTGAAAAAAGTGAATGAAGAAAGATGTTACCAAATCAACTGCCTCAAATATTAAAATACAGGGATGAAATTTTTCAAACAAAACATGGATCACGAGACACAAGACAGAATTGTGCGAGAAATTAGAAATGAAGAAGATAACATACAAACCTGAAGAAACAGATCAGTAATAGTATTGTAATCAATGGGGCAACCTCCCTCTATTTGAGACATCATAAGGGCAAAATTAACAGCTCCCTAAAAACACCAAGAAAATCATTATAATTCACTGATTACAAAGTGCTAGGTTTGATTTGCACCAATATAAATACCTGAGGATCAGACCGGAGAATTGTTTGCAGAAGAAATAGATAATCAGGGGTATATCCAACCTGTTCCATAACATGCACATTGTCACATTTAAAACCATAACACCACAGCAGGAGGATAACTATGATAAATTAATATAACAACTCCTTTATATAAGACAAAGTGAATATCTTGAATCAGGTATAAGGAAGCATGATATTGTGACACCAATTATGCAAATGACCTTCTTTGAGTATATCAAAATATTGTCAAACTCTCGACGCTCAGCAAATGCAGCCACAACTTTTGGTGTAGCTCTAGCTTTCATATATATTTTCAGAGCAAGATCGTTGTCAACTGTCTGAAAGATTAAGTGGTGATCTTTAGACTACAAATTAATTAATAGAAAATATAAAAGTGGATGATAATTGAAACTGAGTATGCAGCTCTAACCTTTACAAGATCTCCCAGTTCTTCGCTGCACTCCAGTTTATCTTCAGCCAACCAATTTTCCAATAGATTCTTCTTATTTTGGTTGACAACAAGACGAGATAACTCCAAAGATTCAAATGCGTTGAGCTTTCCCTTAGTTAACAGTGTCCCAAAGTATTGCAGCAATGGAGGTGTCTGCCCAGCTTGAACAGGAACACTCTGAAAACAATAGAAGCTTACCCTAATGAATTGTCATCCCATAATTGAGAAAATCAAGGTTCTAGTGGCATTGCAGCTCATGCAAATTTCCACACGAACAGTGGTGATATGAGAAATCTATGCTTCATCTACATTATGGCGCCGATGACAAACATTCTGATAAAGGTCATGAGCTAACCTGAAATTTAGCAACGGTATCGGGTGTCCGAAGGATGCCTTGAGGAGATTCTGCAGCCAATTCTGCTGCCTCTTTATATTTGGTCTGCGCAAACAATTCTTGGAATCTCTGGACAACCTGAAATTTTTAAGATAGACAACGGTAAAATTTCTTAATCCTGCAAATTATGTCATCATATAAAAATTAGCTGACTTAAAGAGAACACAAATTGATAGAGCAATCATGAAAATATACAGGGATAAACACAAAAGAGAACATTTGTAAATGTTTTTCTTGGCGATCATTTAATTAACAAGAAAGAAAATAGAAAAAAAGTAGTAGTTCACAAGTTTCCCCAGCTTTTACCAAAATCAACTATGGCCTCATAAACATGTCAATGCAGAACACGACATTAACAAGCATTCTACCATGAGGACTAAAGAAATCTATAAAAAGGTAAAACCTTCATACTTCACACTATTTAAGATAAATTATCTAAGGACAAAAACAAATTACCAAATTCTCAGCACCAGGGAGGTTTCCTCTTTTGGCAAGATTGACAGCAAGCTCCAGATTATTTAACTGGAAATAAATGATTATTGAAGATTTAATGCGTAATTATGAAACAAATATAGATGTGCCATTCAAGACTAAAGTTGACAAACATACTTGTCCACTGACAAAAGGCACGATAGTAGCTTCATTTACTGTGGCAAGTAAAACTTGCCCTCGCCTATTAATTGCACAGAAACCTCCAGCAGATGAAGCTTCTGAGGTCAGAAAAATGGGATCTGGACTGATTCTATTCCTGTATACAGCTGTTGCAGTATCTAGATCATACACAAAGAGCAGCCCAAGCTTGGTAATCACATAAATAAGACTATACTTATGTGATATCTGCACAATCCAAAGGGGCAATCTTAAGAGCATATGCAAAACATACTAAATACGTTGCTCAAAGAAGAAAGTACCTGCATGGCCACTGGAAAATCATCAGCAAAATCAGGAGGGAAGAACAGATCTGCTTGTTTTTTAGCGAAAGACAGCTTCCCTACAAAAGCCAAGTTTAACCAACCAATTAGCGTAAATATACAGTAAAATACTACACAGATGGCCAGATCTATAAAATTATAAAAACTATAACAAAAACAAAGTCAATAATTAAAAAAAAAAAACAAACAAACAAAACAAAACAGAACAGAACAAAACAAAACAAAAAAAACATATATTCACCTGGCTGAGCACCAAGCTCAATAACATGCAACTTAGATGTAACCTGACCAGCATTAGAGGTTTTAGAGGCAAAAGAAATAAGGATGGAGTCCTTATCATTCCCCGCAACCTGCTCCACAAACCAACATCATATATTCATATCAAATTTGAGTCCAGATATAATATACAGTCAAATGAATCTACAGAATAAATGCATACTCTAAAAGAAGCAAATGATGCAGCATGAGCTTCAAGAGCTTGACTCCGTTGCTGATCCACAGAAAACAGCTGCATATTCCCTTTGACCAATTGAGGCCGCTAAAGAAGGAATTTCATCTCAGTACAATAAGTGCAAAGGAAATACAAATATATAACTCAGGAAAGAATCTGCAGCTATATATTGGTCATTCTAAAATATATATTCATAGTTTAGACAAAATAATTAATCAACTCCTGAAAAAGGTTGTAGTTACACCTGACAAGGATAATAACAAATGCAGGTACGCTGATGTACAATGGTAGTTAGTCTAGTTACTAGTTACTAGTTAGATAACAATTGAAAGAAGAATATCATATCAAGTGACAAAGCTATATCAGCTACAAGACAACAATTAATTCAATTCAAAATAAATATTTACAGCAGTATACATCAGTGTACAAGCAAAATCACCGAAAATTTTTAAAATAATTTCTTCATTTATGTCTTAGAAGAGTTCCAGTCATGAATGTTACAGTAACAAGGGAAAAGTCACACCATCAGTAAAGATGATGATAACAATAATAATGGTGCAATATTTACAAAAATAATATCAAAGCACGAGTGGCCAAATATATTATTTCCAGGAATTCAGGTCTGATAAAAAGTGTAGGGGATACAGAAGATGCACAGAGAATTCCAAATCCAGAAAATCACAGCACTAGGTAAGTAATGTCATTATTACTATTCATAATTTGTTTTTGCTAATGTCATTATTACTATTCATAATTTGTTTTTGCATCTGCCATCATTATTTCTAAAAAGCTACTCTAAATTTGTAACATAACATGAGGGGGCAAACATAAATGTTTCCCCCTAAAATAAATCAACAGAAATTACAACTACCACCAATGGGCACTGGAAATCATAAGTGGTGGGCTATCTGATTATGTGCTTTATTTTCCCACATCCCAATTTATATATACAAATACTAAGTTTTCAAATAAAAAGTATCCTGTAATGAATGAATGGAGCATTTGCAGTAATCCAAGAGAATACAAGCACAAAAAAATCACCAATAAAATTGACACAAATATTGAGGAAGTTAGCATTAATAGGGAAATAAATCTATGCAACAGTATATTTTGAAAGTTAAAGCCATAAAAGAAGTAGCTGTTGTAAACAACATTACATTATTTTTTAAAGAAAGTTCTTCCTAATATATTGACTTATTAAAACCATAATCAATATCTAACAAGTTCTATTAAGAATTGAAAAGAAAAATCACACACCTCGGGAGAACCAGGAGCAATTCCAATCAAAACCAGCCACTTTTCAGAAGGATCACATTTATAATTGATTATTTGGTTGCTTGCTAAATTAGCAGTTCTATCAAACATCTTTACAGGTTCCGAATCACCTAGTCAAATGAGATGGAAAAATAATCAAGAAGAAAGGAAGATAAATGTTCAACCAAGTAGTTTCGTCAGAAAAAACCAGGTTACCCTCAATTGACCAGTGATAAACTGAGGTTTGTGTGACCAAACCCAGCATCTTAGAATTAATCCACTTCCAAAATACCACCTGTGAAAAAGAAAAATATCCAGATAAGCAAGCTTAGAAGTAAAGAATCCATGGTGATGTTCGTGTCCGGGTTTTAAACCCAGGTTTTGGTTTTCAAAATCCACCTCTAGGTTTTTAAAAACCACCCCAATATATACCTACATACATTCTCTCTCCTTAATTAATACACTTTCTCTCTTTATCTCTCCTCTCTCATCTACTTTTTCTATATAAATTAATACATTTTTATACATTGATTTGGCATAAAGTTAAAACCTATCCTACCAAAAACCCAAAACAAACATATAATCACTATTCATGGTTTTCAAACCCCAAAACGAATATCACCTAGAAAACTCTATCAAAAAAATGCTGTTTTATTGAAACATAAATACTTTTAGAGACAATGAGAACATGCCTGCTCAGGCATCTGATGTGACTTAATCTTTGCTTTTGCCTCAATGTTGAATATTTGCAAGTGATCTTGAGTGGTTCCAGGAAGTTGGGCTTCATCAAGGTAACTAATATTTTCAGTAAGATAATGATTAAAGAAAATAAAATAATTCACATAACAATTAGCGAATAGATTATTAATTTTCCATTAAACTGCTTCAGGAATGTATAACCTTTGACCCTTTCAATATCAAAGCTTAACAGAGAGTTAGTCAAAAATAAATTGATATAGTTTCAGTCAAATGCTAAAGATGATTTCTAAAATTTCTCAAACCAGAACCTTATCACGACGGGAGAGATTGTTCCACGTAAGAAGCAGTAATGTTGGTGTCTTTGAAAAAAGAAGAATGACTTAGGGTATGTTCGCTTAAGTCTAACCATTTTCTTATTCATTTTTCAATAATAAATTCATGTCCAAAACACACTCATTTTCAAACATATCAATTATCACATCAATTGTAATCATTACACTTGCTATCATAACACTTCCATTTTCTGCTACTATACATACAATTCAATATTTCCATATCTATTAAAGTAAAAACAAAAAAAAATTGAAAATCTTCTTATAGGCGATCACAACATTGGATTCTTTTTACAATATTCAACAGCAGAGAGATTACTGAGCTTCTACAAAGTCCCTTTTTAGAGTGCATGGCCTCGGATAAATCTCGTTTCAGATTATCCTAACTACATTCTTTTACCTGAATTTTCCTGCAGCCTTGCACAACTCAAGGGTCTATTCTGATTTTCAATAGATATAACTACAGCGTGAACTTTCTTTGACTAAGCCTATCAATTAAGCGCACACAAACAAATCACACGTGGTAACAACATCATACAACAACAATTAAGGGACGCGAAATCAAATGCAAACAGTCAATAATTACAAATTCTCAGTATAATTCATTTACCTTTTAGGGCTAAAATTCTAGAATTTGGATTCATAAGTGCAGAATCAGCAGTAACAGGCCGCCTCAGGGGCTGCATTGGCATGGTCATATCGACAATAACCACACTGTTTTGGGGCGCAGTCTCACGAACGCAGATATACTTCTCTGATTCCATCGTCACATTTGTAAAAGTAATGAACTGAGGATTGATCCCTATGCTAGTCAACTGCAATCACGATCCCAAGTATAGTCAAAGTTCAGCTCTAGTAACCAGATGTCTATCATAACAGTAACCAATAAATAGCGCAACTAGATCTGATAGTAAGGTAAACTATAACAGTGCAATGTTAAATGAAAATTATCCTGCAGAGGGAGACAAGTAATATGTAGCAATAATCCCGCCAAATTCAGATAAGATGAATGAAATCAGCAGCCATATAGTTGAAATGAGAGCATTTGAGTAGGAAGTAGTCAAACAGTCGCAAGTAAACACCAACTGAAATTAGGGGTACCGTTAGGGCTTCTTTCATGGTGATCGGAGCGTTGGCAGCCGCCATGATAGTATACAAAACTAAGCTCCGGATCTAGGGTAGAAACGACGGCGTATCAGCAGCAATTTCCGAGATCTGGAGAGAACCCTGGAACTCCCCAAGACCTGAATGAGAAACCAGAGATCTAGTGCGAGAGGGAAGGGGAGTCCACTCGAGAATCACCGTGTACCGAAGTGTCTTTTGTGTATAAAGGATGACTGCATACACATGTACATAGACATGCACCCCTGTTCGGAACCACCAGTTCGGAACCACCGATTCCAGTTCCAAGGTAGGGGGAATCGGAACCGAATCGAACAGGGGTACGAAGGTTTCGATTTCGGAATCGCCGGTTCCGGTTCCGATTCGGAACCGTCTGTTCCGTTTTTTTTTTAAGCGCAAAAAGTAAAAAAAATTGAAAAACCGGCGGTTCGAACCGGAACCGCCGATTTTTTCCCAAATATGAGAAATCGGAATCGAACCTTCCCCTACCGGTTTCGTTTTTTTACGGTTCCGGAACCGACGATTCCCCGGTTCGAACAGCCGGTTCCGATTTTTGTGCATGTCTACATGTAGACAGTATTTTAAGATGAGTTTTTTATAATTTTATTGACTTTTGAATAGTTATATTAAATTATAAAATATGTTATATGTATTAGGTAAGATAGTAAATTTGAAATTTTTTTTTTTTTGGTTGAGGAATGATGTGATTTAATGTGGAAAAGATCGACAATGTGAAATTTAATTTGGGATGAAGGGAGTATTATTTTTTTGAAGCAGTAATTTGAGCACTAAAGTCCAATTCCACTAGAACCGGCTCACAAAGTAATATAGTATTTTTAGATAATAAATAAATTATAAAGTATAAATTATGTGTATTAGGTGAGGTGATAAATTTGTAATTAAGATATACTTTTAGGGATTGAGAATTGATGTGATTTAACGACGGACGAAAATGAAAAATGTGAAATTTAATTTGAAACTGAGGAAGTATTATTTTTTTAAAGCATAATTTGAGCACTATATTCCAATTCCAGTAGAATCGGCTCACAAATTAATTGTTTGGATATAAGCAACATTAAATCTATATCTATCTATATCTATATCTATTTAAAGTATACCAAACAAGAATGAAGTTTTGATGAGATGGTAACCCAGTATTAATTCAGTGGTGAGATGGCATATTCTTAGATTTTTTTAATTTTTTTTATTTTGCTTTATTAAGAATTCAGTGCCCACTATTGAATTTCAATGTATTTGAGGGGTTAATTTGCAAATTTCATGAATTTAATACATAAACCTCACGCAATTGGCACAGACCATAATCTCAACCTCAACCTGTAGTATCTCTCTCTGCCCTTTCTCTCTTCCCTACTCTAATTTCTACCGCGACCAGTGGTGGAACGCAGAAAAATCCCGACCTTTGGCATGCCCTCGATCTCTCTCCGCCCTTTCTCTCTCCCCACTCTAATCTCTACCGACATCAAAGAAAATAAAACTCCTCCACCGTCATTCAAGCCGGTGACCAGTGGTGGCACGCAGAAAAATCCCGACCTGTGTCCTGCCCTCAATCTCTGCCCAAATCTCCTCCCCTTTCTTTTCGTGTTAATCTCTATATTATCGGCGCCGAAGAGATCGGCTTATACCAAGGTAATTGTCGATCAGTTTTCGTCTTCTACTTGAAGTAATCTGCATATTAAAAAAGTTTTTTTTGCTTTGTGATATTTAGCCTCGATTATTTGGGGTCTATCTTTTGTGGTTTCACTTTGATATTGGGGTTTTCTGTACAATTAATAAAGTTGCAATGATGATGGGATTTGCTGAATATAAAGTGGATAATTATCTCTTTTGCTTCTGAATTAAAGAATTTGTCTATTTAGTTAATGTTATTTTAAAAATATTTTTTTGAATGTGAATCCTGTGACTCAAATCTCATACTTTGACCACATTGTTAGTAGATTTGAGTTTATAAAGAACCTACATTTGAATTTTTGGAAGAGATGTGCTAGTATAATTCTCTCCATCATCACTAGAATGCAGATGGATTGAATTTTTAGCTTGACATATGATTAGGTATATTTATTGAGAGTTTGATACACTGATTTATTGATGGTTTACTGCTAATCTATGTTTTAATACTCTGGATTGTCATTTGATTGTATCCATCAACTTCAAATTGGAAACTTATGCATTACTTTAGTGTAGATTGTAGATTGCTACACTATCTTCTTCAGTTATTTCAACTCATGATGGTGTTGAGAGCCAGCATGGTTAGATGATGAAGTTGTTAATTGAGTATATGTTGATCCAATTTGATAGCAAAAGTGCTTTGTTTACTTTTTTTTTAAATGAAATTGGTGTTGATGTTATCAGTTAATCTATATAGTATATTCTTGGAAGTAAGACAATGTTGTACGTGACTTTATTGAGGTAGAGACAGTGTGGAAGAATTTCTATATCAATTTAGTCAAAACGACGTTACAAGAAGATTAGCATATGTGAAGTAAATGAGGCAAACCATATTGAAATTATTAGAAAGCAAAGGTAATATAGGTGTAATCACTTGAATTTTATTGCCTATTAAAAGAAAATATGTGGCAAAATTAATGCAATAATTATCAATTAATTATTTATTTATTAAGAAATTTAAATAAATTAATTCCTAAAATAAATGAGTAAATAATTGATAATTGGGCTAAATCCAGTCAAATAAGCCCAAGTCAAATGAGGCTCAAGTCAGCAAAATTAGATCAAATCAAGGATCAACCAATCAAACTGCGTTATAGATGGAAAGGCCCAAGCCTGCAGAATCAAGTCAAATCAGCCCTGGACCAGTCATATTGCGAGTTATTTATGGGGCTTCCTCACCTTCCACCTATATAAGGAGCCATCTTCCATTCATTCCAGACACACTAAGACACCTGAAGAGATCCGAAGAACACGAGCAAAGACGAAAGTCCAGTCTCCCTTCAAGATCTTCAAGTCAAAAACAGCATCCGATCAGAGATCAAGGCGCTAATTTCCTCCGATTCGGCATTCTTCCAGCCAACTGCCTCCGAGCAGAGATTAAGGTGTCAAGCCCCTCCGATCCGTCATTCTCCCAATCAACAGCCTTCTTCAGCAGAAAGCTTTCCAGTCAACGTTCAATCCGAATAAAGGCTCAACGCCTCCGGATCAACGTTACCAGACTTCACATCCGAGCTCGGACAAGCTTTATCTGAAGATCCGGCTCAACATACAGTCAGCACACACTCTAGTCAAAGTCAAGTCAAGTCAGCATAAGTCAACAAGTCAAGGTCAAGTCAAGCCAAATTGGTTCGAGAGAAGAATCAGATGATTGATTAAAGATTTGTAACCCGCTTACATACTCTTTAAATTAAATCCGTCTGGATTATATTTGTACTCATTTTGTATTTATTTTCTCCATAAATACAAAATTTTTTGTTACAATAGATATTACTGATTCATCAACTCTTATGTCAAATAATCTACAATGTATAATTGAATGATGTTGAATTATGGTTGATTGTAAAAAAAAAAAAAGGAATGACATAGAAAATGGATGATTGTAAACAAAATAATTGAATTACATAGAATATGAGTGAAATATGAATATGTGAAATTAATAAAATAAATAATTTTCAAAAAAAAAACTCTATCTTCTTATCATTATTTAGTTTTCTAAAAATATTTTATGCTCGATAAATGAAAATAAGATTGGTTTGATAGTGTCATATAATAATAATATATTTATATTCTTCTTATGCTATTATTGTATTCTTCTTGTGCTATTGATTCACTCTTTTTGACGGAAGGAAATGGAAAAAAAATTGTTGCGGGGGACATTTATCATAAGGAGGGGTGTAATAAAACATCTTGATATTTATGAGAATATGTAATCGGTGTATATATTTATCAAGGAGAAAGAGAAAGAGAAAAAAAAAAAAAAAAGAGAAAAAGGAATGAAAAAGGGAAGACAATAGATTAAATATAGCATGTAATGAGTGTAATCAATTTTGTGATAGATATTGATTTACATCCCTCATTGTATATAATGATTGTATATATTTATCATTTTATTATTCAATCCATAATTAGTGGATTAATATATTTATTTGACAAAGAAATATGATCTTGATAAAATTATGGGTACTTAGTATAAGGTACATTAAAAACTCCTTTATTACTATGGGATATACAAACATACAAAAATATTACTACTAACTATATAAATATAAAGTGATATTCCAATATTACCCGTACAATGTACTGCACATAAATGTTTGTGTGCAGCATAAAAATTCGAGTGCAGCAAAAGTTATGTGCAATAAAAAATGTGAAACATAAGTGTCATGTCACTACTAGAATAATGGCCTTTCATGACATTGATAAGTGTCATATTAGAATGTTTATAAATGCACTTAACCTATTATGATATTTTAAAAGAGTGTCATTGTTGAGAGTTAAAATAAGCGTGTTTTAGTGTCCAATTTAACACCTTTTTGATGAGTATTGTTGTTATATATTAGCACAAGTATCTTATATTCGATATATGTGAGAAGAAGGTGCACTTGAGATATTTTATTGTGTTTTAGGTGGAAAAAGGGATCAAAACTGTAAAGTTGGAGAAAAGGTACAATTTGTGCAAGAATATTGAAAAATGCACGTCCAACTTGTATAATTATTCTGTATTCTTGTGGAGCTTTGAACTAGAAGTGTGATATATGGTTGGAAAGCCACTGAAGAGAAGGTCATTTTAGCATAAAGAACATCTCAATCGGATTCCAACGAGAAAGTTATGATCGAAATGGTGACGCCGCGCAAGCTGTTTCTACTCAGCACGACTGTTCTACTTTACATAACTTGTTATACCTTCAAACGTTAGAGTTTTGGTGAGATCTTTATATTCAAAGAAAGTCAAGGAAAAGAGGATCATGTGAGTGCAAAAATCACTCAAATTGAAGGTCGGACGAGGAAGTTATGCTCAGAATCGTGAAATCGCGCAGTTGTTGGCGAGAATTTCCAAGAATTTCCGAAAACTACCTTATTTATCCGGATCTCTTTTACCAAATTTAACGCATGTCTCTTACCAAATTTGACATATGCCTAAATTTGGGTCCTTTCCAAGACCTACAAGGAGAGTTCACAAGTATAAAAAGGGGTGTAGATCACATCTTTATTAATTGAAGAACACAATACAAGAGAGGAGAAGAGAGGCCACAACCATACTACACCCCACAAGGGGGATCACCCCCCAACCATCATCCTTTCCTCCATCCATCCATCACTTTGAAGATTTATTTGTGGAAACAATGGGAGAACTAAGAGGAGAATTCAATAGCGAGAAGGACACGATGACGCCATATCTAGGTCATTCGTTTCCTAATTTATCTTGTATTTTCCGGATATCCGGGTAAGATCTATCTAACAACCATGATTGTTCTTCGCAACATCATGGGCTAGAGCCTTTTTGGTAGAACTAAGGTTGTGAAGGTTTTACGAATTAATTTAACTTCCATGTGTACACTCCGTACAATACTACTTGAGGATTTATTTTATATATGATCGTGCTTTCTTAATTCATACTCACAGTCATTTTGTGCATCATTAACTGTTATGTAGAGTCAGAATACATATCTTGGTTATTGATTGAGTGCGTTCACTGCTGAGCAGGATTCCATGTTATGATTCTAAGTGAGGGGACTCTGAAGCTTCATTAGAACTATCATATATGAATACTTATTAATTGAATTGAATTCGGGTTATTAAGTAGGATAAATAGGGTAATTTTATAGTACCTATAAAGGGAGATCATATCGGGTTAGATTCTAGACGTGAAAAATAATTGATACTGATAGTACCTAGAAAGGGGGGTAAAATTACGTCTCTTGCTTCGAGGTTATTCACACGTGTTACACGCATATTTACTTGTGTCTATAGAGTAGATTTGCATGGCTTAGTGATGCGTCCATATTCCACAAGGCAGAGTCGGACACCAACACATGGAAGGGAAATTAATTAATGAAATTGGATTATCCTAGGGCTACCATTCCCCTAATTTGCGGTATGTTGAAACTTTAATCGGTTTTGATGTGTTAATTTTTTGCAATTTGCCTAGTGTTCAGTGGTGTTTCTAGTGTGTGGAGTCGATTAGATAGTCAATTAATTCTTTCTTATAGTTCTCCTATTTTATTAATGAATTCTGTGATGATGAGTTTATTTGAGCTTTGATGATAGAAAAGGTAGAAGAGTGGCAAGATGATCGAGTTGAACAACTCGAGGAGCTCGTATATACTTCGAAGGAGGAAAACCAGGTGCCCTCATTCCCTTTTTCTAATTTTTATATGTGCTTTTAATTCATGGAGTGGAAGGATTGAGTTTATGGTTGTGATCCATGTGAGCTTATATTGTTTTAAATTGTACTTGAAATTCATATACTCTTGAAATTGATGAAGGAAGTGTACTTGAGTATATTGTGATATGAAGTTCTATGTGTACTTGTGGGATATTGCTTATCATGAAAAATGCTCTGTTACATGTTAAAAACCCATGTGAGATTTTGAGCCTTGTTGATCATGTTAATTAATCACATGATATTTTTTTCTGGTGAGTATCGTTCTTGTGTGTGTATTCTAGAACTTGCCTCTTGTCTTACTTGAAACTACATGTGTGTTAGATGATTGGAGATGATTTTAGGCCATCCTTGAATTTATAAGTCACTTAGCCAAATAATTCCCTACCAAATAATTATATATCCGTAGTTAGCCCTTTTGAGCTTAATAACCTTATTTCTTTGGCAACCTATGAAGATAGCCACTTTGATATCCTATTTGAGGCTTATTTTCCTATATTTAGTGGAGAATTAAATATTGTCAAAGTGTGTGAAGTTGATTTTGATGGAGTTTGGAATGAATAAAATATTTGGAGCTGTACAAGTGATTATGAGCTTAAAAATAAGTTGATTAGGGGTAGTGCCCGAAACTAGTACCCCGAGATATTAGAGGTAGTGCCCGAAACTGGTACCTCGAGAAAAAAGAAAGGAAACAAAAAGAATGTTGAGCTTGAAGAAAAAGGGAAGAAAAGAAAATTAGAAGAGCATGAAGTTGGATAGCCTTGAAGTGTAAAAAAATATGCAGTACAAAAGATCGCCGATTTAATTCTCTACTAATTGAGTCACTTTAACCATATATTTCCTACCCTTACCAAAGAGCCATCATTACATCTTAAAGAAAGTCCTATTTGATCCAATTGTCGAATCATACTTTTAGGGGTAAAGAGTTTGAGACATTTGGCAAGCTTATGGTTACGCATGCACTTGAATTGAATTTGAGCGTAAACACCTTAACCCATAAGTGTACATCTTTATACTTGAGTGCGAGATATATATATACTTCCTGTGAGAACATGTTGATGGAGCATTTGAATTGGTGGTCATTGTCTTAACTTGTATGCTATGAATTGATTATTACATGTAATGAAAGTTGCATGACCTAAATTAAGGACAATTGTATTTTAAATATGGTATGAGTCATAGTCCTTATTTTCCCGTTAATTTTCTTACTCTCTCTCTCTCTTTATTTTTATTTTGTTGCCTCGGGACGAGCAACAGGTAAGTTTGGGGTTTGTTGAGAGTTAAAATAAACGTGTTTTAGTGTCCAATCTAACACCTTTTTAATGAGTATTATTGTTATATATTAGCACAAGTGTCTTATATTCGATATATGTGAGAAGAAGGTGCACTTGAGGTGTTTTATTGTGTTTTAAGTGGAAAAAGGGATCAAAACTGCAAAGTTGGAGAAAATGTGCAATTTTTGTGCAAGAATGTTGAAAAATGCACGTCCAATTTGAATAATTATTCTGTATTCTTATGGAGTTTTGAACTAGAAGTGTGATACATGGTTAGAAAGTCACTGAAGAGAGGGTCGTTTTAGCGTAAAGAACATCTCAATCGGATTCCAAACGAGAAAGTTATGATCGAAATGGTGACACCGAGCAAGCTGTTTCTACTCAGCACAACTGTTCTACTTTACATGACTTGTTACACCTTTAAACGTTGGATTTTTGGTGAGATCATTATATTCAGAGAAAGCCAAGGAAAATAGGATCATGTGAGCATAAAAATCACTCAAATTGGAGGTCGGACGAGGAAGTTATGCTCAGAATCGTGAAGTCGCGCAGCTATTGGCGAGAATTTCCGAGAATTTCTAAAACTACCTTATTTATCCGGATCTCTTTTACCAAATTTAACGCATGTCTCTTACCAAATTTGACATATGCCTAAATTTGGGTCCTTTCCAAGACCTACAAGGAGAGCTCACAAGTATAAAAAGGGGTGTAGATCACATCATTATTCATTGAAGAACATAATACAAGAGAGGAGAAGAGAGGTCACAACCATACTACACCCCACAAGGGGGGATCACCCCCCAACCATCATCCTTTCCTCCATTCATCCATCACTTTGAAGATTCGTTTGTGGAAACAAGGGGAGAACTAAGAGGAGAATTCAATAGCGAGAAGAACGCGATGACGCTACATCTAGGGTTATTCGTTTCCTAATTTATCTTGTATTTTCCGGACATCCAGGTAAGATCTATCCAACACCCATGATTGTTCTTTGCAACATCATGGGCTAGAGCCTTTTTGGTAGAACTAGGGTTGTGAAGGTTTTACGAATTAATTGAACTTTCATGTGTATACTCCGTACAACACTACTTGAGGATTTATTTTATATATGATCGTGCTTTCTTAATTCATACTCACAGTCATTTTGTGCATCATTAACTGTTATGTAGAGTCTGAATACATATCTTGATTATTGATTGAGTGCGTTCACTGCTGAGCAGGATTCCATGTTATGATTCTAAGTGAGGGGACTCCGAAACTTCATTAGAACTATCATATATGAATACTTATTAATTGAATTGAATTCGGGTTATTAAGTAGGATAAAGAGGGTAATTTTATAGTACCTATAAAGAGAGATCATATCGGGTTAGATTCTAGACCTGAAAAATAATTGATACTGATAGTACCTAGAAAGGGGGTAAAATTACGTCTCTTGCTCCGAGGTTATTCACACGTGTTACATGCATATTTACTTGTGTCTATAGAGTAGATTTGCATGGCTTAGTGATGCATCCATATTTCACAAGGTCGGACACCAACACATGGAAGGGAAATTAATTAGTGAAACTGGATTATCCTAGGGCTACCTATTCTCATACTTGATCCACTTTCGTATTCTTCAAGTGACTTTATTTTATTTGTTATTTTAATTACTTGTTTATTAGTTTAATAATTCTAAACCTCAAACTATATTGCCATAATCATCTTAATTAATTTAGATAATAATTAAATTGATAATACGTCATCCCTTGTGTTCGATATTCACTTGGTCACCTTTCGAGACTACAATTGATATCCTTCATACTTGGGAATTAATTGTGTGTTGAGAAAACACTCATCAGTAATCTATTCTAATGTAGCAATAGATCTACCATCTATTAAGACATTTATTTATAAGTGTAATGATAAAGTACTTTAGACTACATTAAATAATCATTAATTTTTTAATTAAAAAATTAAAAAAAAATCAAAAACTAAAGATAGTACTCGTAAGATTCGAACCCACCTTGATTGATTTATGAATAGCATATGAATCAAGAGTTAACCAATTAACCAAAGATAATTTTCGTACAAAATTTTGGCATATATTATATACATATATCTGTTGATTTTTTTTAAATATTTAGATTTTTTTTTAATATTTAATAAATTTATTAATTAGTAATAACTAAAATTAATTTATATTATATGAATTTTATATTATTTCTAATAAAATTTATTATTATTATATTATTTCTAATAAAATTTATTATTATTATTATTATTATTATTATTATTTATATTTAGCAATTAATTTAAATATTTTTAAATATCTTGTACTTAATTTAAAATATTATTTAATAATATGTACCATATAAAATTTATTCATAGTTGTATGATTATATATAATAATTTTTTAGGAGCATTATCTTAGTTAATTAATTATAAATTTATATTAATTTCCGTAATATGCTATATTTTAATTATTATTTAATTTTTTATACATATTTATTTTAATCTTATAATTAATTTCTTTATTTATACTTTAAATTTATTATTTATGTTCGACACTGAATTGAATTTCATGAACAAAATGCTATATTTTTATTTTAATTAAATATGAAGTAATATAATTTTATTATTTAATTTTTTAAAATTTAAACATATAAAATAATTAAATTATAAATATTAAATAAATATTAACTATAATTAACAAAAGAATAAAAAGCTATTGTGACATTATATTTAGTGTCTTACATATTTATTTTAATCTTATAATTAATTTCTTTATTTATACTTTAAATTTATTATTTATGTTCGACACTGAATTGAATTTCATGAACAAAATAATTTAAATATTTTTAAATATCTTGTACTTAATTTAAAATATTATTTAATAATATGTACCATATAAAATTTATTCATAGTTGTATGATTATATATAATAATTTTTTAGGAGCATTATCTTAGTTAATTAATTATAAATTTATATTAATTTCCGTAATATGCTATATTTTAATTATTATTTAATTTTTTATACATATTTATTTTAATCTTATAATTAATTTCTTTATTTATACTTTAAATTTATTATTTATGTTCGACACTGAATTGAATTTCATGAACAAAATGCTATATTTTTATTTTAATTAAATATGAAGTAATATAATTTTATTATTTAATTTTTTAAAATTTAAACATATAAAATAATTAAATTATAAATATTAACTATAATTAACAAAAGAATAAAAAGCTATTGTGACATTATATTTAGTGTCTTACATATTTATTTTAATCTTATAATTAATTTCTTTATTTATACTTTAAATTTATTATTTATGTTCGACACTGAATTGAATTTCATGAACAAAATGCTATATTTTTATTTTAATTAAATATGAAGTAATATAATTTTATTATTTAATTTTTTAAAATTTAAACATATAAAATAATTAAATTATAAATATTAAATAAATATTAACTATAATTAACAAAAGAATAAAAAGCTATTGTGACATTATATTTAGTGTCTTAATAGAATTATATCAATACATTTATTAAATAGTGTATTAATATATACGTAAGTAGGGTAGTTATATGTTGATGTATTGATAGAATAGTTGTAAGTACATTTTATGAAAAGTGTAATAAAATAAGTGTAGTAATAGGCCTTTTTTCTAGTAGTGTGTGTAGCGAAAAAATTATATACACCTACTCACCAGCATTGGCTCCGGTAACTCCGGAGACGACCAGCAATCGATGATCGGTGGTGACGGCGGCCAGTCACCGATCACCGGCGGTAGCAGTGGGCGGCGGCGACGGCCGACGACGATCCGGTGGCCGGCGACGACAGTGGGTGGGTGAGGGGTTTAGAGTTTGTGGTTTAAAAGTGTATGAGATTATAATGAATTAAGGTTATATTTGGTATTTTATTTTAATATTTTGTATGTGAGAGTAATTTTTTTAACTCATTGTATCTCCTAATAATTCAGGGTACAAAGTGTGTACCTATGAGTAATTTTTTCATAAAATTATAACTTTAATCATAAAATGAGAGTAGCTTCCGATCCTAAGGTATTTATATTTTCCATTCTTTTTAGGTGTTAGGCTCATAGAAAAGATTTTAATTTTTGAGTGGAGGTAATAAAGTTTGGTTGACAAAAATAAGGGGAAGGACAAAGGAAGGAAAGAGAAATGTTATGACAAGAGTGAAAGATGAAATTGTAAATCATTAACATAATGAAAATTATATAAGCTATAATTGAGTTCGTGAAAGAGTATATGATAAAGAAAAAATATATATTCTAAATATTGATAGTTAAAGTAATATAGAGAGAAAATATATGTTCTAAAAATTGATAGTTAAATTAATATAGTGACAGTAGCATGCAAAAAATGGACGATTATGAACAAAATTTTGAATCACATAGAAAATAAGTGAAATATGAATATATGAAATTAAAAAAAAATCAGTCCATTATCAATTATTTTCATGAAAATATTTTTATCAGGTGAATGAGAACAAATTAGCTTCATACTTATAATACTCCATAAATATATATATTTGGAAAATAATTATAAATTATTATAATGCAGATGAAATTTTTATTATATATAGCATCATTAATTATTAATTATTACATATATATATAATATCTCGAAATAAAAAATTTATAAAAGAGGTACTTACTGTTAGGTACATTGGAATCTCCTTAATTATTATAAGATACAAACTTAAAAAAATTACTACTAACTACATATATGTAGTGATATATCAACTTTATCCTTACATGTGCTGCACACAAACAGTTACGCTGCACACAATCATTTACGTTATGTGCAACAAATGTTATATAAAAAATTTTATGTGCAGCAAAAAATTTGTGTGCAACAAATATTATATGAATCGTAAGTGTTATATGCGGCAAAACATTGAATGAAATCATCTATGTGCAGCGTATTTTTATATGCAGCGTAGATTGTAGGTATAACATAAATTTTATTTGCAGCGTATTTTTTATGCTGCACACAAACTTTTATATTTACATCTCGTAAAAAAATTTATATGTAGCAATTATTATTTGCAGCAAAAAGAATTTGTATGCAGAAAAAAATACAACAAATATTATGTAAATCGTAATTATGTGCAGCAAATATGCAGTATAATAAATTAAGTGCATGGTCCAACGTTATGTGCAACTGTAACGATGCGATTCCAAGTGCAGTAGCAAAAATCAAAACTTACTATATTAGAAAGACATCAGATAAATGTTCTGATAAAAGATGTGGATAATACATGTATGAAAGCTAGATAATGTCAAATGAACATAGTTGGAAACACCGAGATGATGACACCATTCCAAAGATATAAATTCTCTCTCTCTCTTTCTACATTTAAACTTCATAATCGGCATTTATCCAAGGTCTTTAAGTAGGGATGATCCATAGCTGCTTTCACTGAAATTCTATATGATCGATCATATTTAAGCATCTTCTGCACAAGCCAAAAGAGAACCATCACATACACATCGTAATAAATTATCAGAGACCACTCTCTTTCTAAATGAACCACGGGAGTCATTAATGAGTGTTTTCTTTGAACGCAAAATTAATCCTCAAGTATTAAGGATATCAATTGCAGCTTAAGCAAGCGACCAAGTTAAACATCGAACCCAAAGGACAGCGTATTATTAATTTAATTATTAACTAAATTAATTAAGACGAATGGTAATAAAAGTTGGGATTTTAACTATCAACTACTAAACAATTAATTTAAATAACAAATAAAATACTAGAAGAATACGAAAGTGAATCAAGTAGGAGAATAGGTAGTCATAGGGTAATCCGATTTCACTCATTAATTTTCCTTTCGCGTATCAATGTCCGACTCTGCCTTGTGGAATATGGACGCATCACTAAACCATGCAAATCTACTCTATTGACACAAGTAAATATGTGTGTAACATGTGTGAATAACCTTGGAGTAAGAGATATAATTTCACCCTCCCTTTCTAGGTACTATCAGTATCAATTATTTCCCTGGCCAATTGGTACTCTAACCCAATATGATCTCCCTTTATAGGTACTATAAAATTACACTCTTTATCCTATTTATCAACCCAAATCCAATTCAATTAATAAGTATTCATATAGGATAGTTCTAATGAAGCTTCGGAGTCCCCTCACTTAGAATCATAACATGGAATCCTGCTCAGAAGTGAGCGCACTCAATCAATAACCAAGATATGTATTCAGACTCTACATAACAGTTAATGATGCACAAAACAACTCTGAGTATGAATTAAAAACGCATAGTCTCACTACACTAAAAAAGCACTAAGACAACAGAAAATATACAACATAGATCAGAAATATGTGTTATCGTATACCTTATATGTGTAGTCTTAAATATATATGTTGTCTTAATTTTTTTTTCACGCACAAGGACAACATATATTATCTGGTGTTGTCTTATTATGTTGTCGTATATACCACTTTTCAAATGAGTTCACTATAAGACAACATATATGATACTATATGTTGACGTAAAATTTTTCATGCATAAAGACAGCATATATTCATCTATGTTATCTTAAATTATCTTAATATTTTATTTTAAGAATACATATATGATTTTTTAAATATATTTTAAATATAAAAATTAGGGAGCTATAAATAGGAGATTTAGAAAAATTTTCTTTCCTCTCTTCTGTCCTAATCGTGCGTGAACACGCCACTTCCCCCTTCTACCGTGTTCACCCATCGCCGTTCCAAGCCCCGTCGCCCGTCGTCGCTGCCTGCCGCGTCACCTGCTGAGTTACCCTAGCTGTTCATCTGCCGCCAGCAGCCGCCTGCCTGCCGCCAGTCTCGCCCGTCCATCCACTAGCCCTCCTGTCGCCAGCAGGTGTCCGGCCATCGCCAGTCTCTCCCGTATTTACTCTCGGTACTCTCTCTCCCACCTCTTTCTTGTTCTAATTTGAATCAGCAACCAAATTGTGAAAATGAGAGATTAAAACATTTTGGGAATGGGGTTGGGTTGGGTAGGTTTCTAAAATTGAAATAATAATCTGTGATGCTCTAGAATGTACTAGAGATCTAATTTTTTCATTAGGTTAAATCTGATGCATGCATGTTACCGAGCAGTTTCAAGGAGAGTTCGAGTTGCTATAAGATTGCGGCCTCGAAATGCTGAAGGGCAGGTAGCGGATGCAGATTTTGCTGATTGCGTGGAGTTGCAGCCTGAGGTACAAATCTGATGTTGATTTGATTCTTTTGTTGATATTCTACTTTCTGGTATCCTATAGCGCAATATGTTCCTCTCACATTTTTATTTGCAGCTTAAAAAGGTTAAAACTTCGGAAAAAACAACTGGGATTCAGATACTTTTAAGTTTGATAAAGTTCTTACTGAATTTGCTTCACAAAAGCGTGTCTATGAAGTTGTTGCTAAAACAGTTGTTGAGGTCTGTCCTTGGATTTATTTAAATTTTTGGCATTTTTTCTTTTGTAGACTCTGTAATATACTGATACTTTTCATTTTTTAGAGGGACCTGTGTGTTCTGTCCCTGAAGAATAGATGTATAGGTTTAATTTGTTGTTATTATTATCATTATTATTATTATTTTGTCTGCTATCATCTAGTATTATATTTTGTCTTACGCAGTTCTATTGCACTTCAGATTTAATTCACTATGCTTAATTATAGGATTCTTGTTTTTTATATGATTTTTACCTCTTTACTTTTGTAAAACCGTCTCTATTATGATTAATCTTTTCTTACTTTTTATTTCCCCTACAAGTAAAGAAGTCTGTACTGGACAGGGATGATATTGGTCCTTAGATGATGAATCGCAGTAATTTTGGTAACTTGAGGCCACCCATGCTAAGAAAAGGCAAGCTGATTGTTGTGGATCTTGCTGGTTCTGAACACATTCATAAATCAGGTTTTTGAAGCTCCCTTTCTACTATTATATCATAATGAGAAGATATTTTATCTGCTTCATGTTGCGTGTTGTTTCTAACAAGAATCTGCCCCCTAACTATGCTGAACTGAATCTAACAGACTCTGAACTTGCTATATTCTAGGGCCATATTTTATTTTTAAATTGAAACAATAGTTTTTTAGATACTAGATTAAAGTCAATGAAGACCATTTTTATTTTAATGTATTATGAAGTTCAGCTTTAGATGTTAATAATTTATTATAATTATCTCAGAAACTTGAAATTTTTTGAAGGAAGCGAGGGACATATGTTAGAAGAAGCCAAGTCTATTAATCTTTCGCTTAGTGCCTTGGTAAAATGCATAAATGCCTTGGCAGAGAACAGACCTCATGTCCCTGTTCGAGATTCAAAGCTTACAAGATTGCTTAAAGATTCATTTGGAGGTAGATTTCTGGTTGTTATAAATATATATCAGAATTAAGCTTTATTGAACTCGTGCACTTCCAGAGCTTCAGTAATTTGTAATGGCGGTTTATAGAACGGATTTGATCAGATTTTCTACAAACTTTTCTAAAACTTGAAAGCTGTCATTGTATTAACTTATAACCCAGTCACATGATTCAAAGAATCTCAACAATGCAGGCACATCTAGAACTTCATCAGTTGTCACTATTGGTCCATCTACATGCCATCAAGCTGAGACAGCAAGTACCATACTGTTTAGACAAAGGGTGAGTTTTTAGAGTCAGGTGCAATGATCATGGTGCAAGAATAATTTCTTAATTGAATATAAATCTAGGTGGTGATATCTGTGCAAATTAATTCTGAATTTTACACAGGCTATGAAGGTGGAGAACATGCTAAAAATTAAAGAAGAATTTGATTACAAGAGTTTGGCAAAAAGACTCGAGATGGAAATCGACAAACTAATTGTTGAAAATGAAAGACAGCAAAAGGTATATGAAAATGAGATTGAGAGAAACAGGTTAGAAGCACAGAAATGTGTTGCTGAGGCTAAGAAATTATGTGGAAGCCTTAGAGGTAAACTTACACCTTCCTATGCCTACAAAATTCTGCATATCTTTCTTCTAGCTGACCAATGAATTACATGTGTGGGTGTGTGTATATATAACTTTTATGGCTGTCCTTTCTTACATGCATGAAATAACTCACACCTTCCTATACCTACAAAATTCTGCATATATTTCTTCTAGTTGACCAATGAATTACATGTATGGGTGTGTATATATAACTTTTATGGCTGCCCTTTCTTACATGCATGAAATAACTCATGAAAAATCAAGTGTTGGTTGGAAGAGGTGGCAGTGCTTAAAAAAATACTGCAAGATGAAATTTGTCTAAGAAAGCAACTGAAGAGTAAATTCACCGCTTAAAAGACCAGCTACTTAAGTTTTCGAAGTTGGAGGTATGGTTTTAGTCAAAACTGATTTTGACTTTGGGATGAGTTTTGAGTATTTAATGGATTACCTTTAACTAACTAATTTTGTGTAGTTGGCAGGTGGAAACCCTGATGGCTTTGGCCTTCAACAAGTGCTGGAGGAGGAGAGTCGTCAGAAGAAGAGACTTGAAGAAGAAGTGGGGGTTTTGCAAAGTCAACTTACACAATTGTCTATGGAAGCTAATCATGAATGTTTAATGCTATATATTTATATATATAGAGATTTTTAGCATTTATTATGTTGGATTGGTTATATGGGAGGACATATTTAACACAATTTTCATTTTGATTTGATAGAATTTTAGTCTTAAGTAGAAATTTAATTATGTTCTTGTTGCTAGAAACCTTTTGATAATTGGCATAATTAATGATATTTTATATTGTAATTTACTATAAGTATTTTGGAACTCACACTTGTATAAAGTTGCTTATATAATTAGAATTATAATGAAAAGAAAATATATATGTCATGGATAGAAATTTTAACATAGAGAAATGGATGTCATTCATCTGGTATTTACCAATATCTAGATGTGAAAAACTCAGGTAAAAGCTCATTTAATTTAATGCAATCAGTGCCGAAGTTTGAGCATCATAATTCTTTTGTTCTTTAAATTACTGAGAATTGGTAATATTTTGTCGAAATGGTTTATAATTACATTATATTACTTCAAATAATTCAATAGGGTAGGTATTCATGATTAATTAAAAATCTCTTGTAGTTGATTTCACATGTCTAGGAATCTATTCTTTTCCAAGGTTAAGATCTGTAATTTAAATGAATATTGTCATTTAACTATTTGAAT
Source organism: Pogostemon cablin (assembly GCA_023678885.1). Taxonomy (NCBI): domain Eukaryota; kingdom Viridiplantae; phylum Streptophyta; class Magnoliopsida; order Lamiales; family Lamiaceae; genus Pogostemon; species Pogostemon cablin. The sequence continues at coordinate 16,229,807 of CM042979.1, forward strand.
GAAATATATCGTCAATTATAAATGTAGCTTTGCTTGTTAATGTCCCTTGCCTCAGTTTTCTGCTTCAATTCTCTCTCTGTATTCTTTATTAACTATCTTCATGACTTTCTTGAAGGTTTTGTGCACACTGTTTTCAATTTTCACCATGAGGCTGCTATAAACAAGTACCATTCCATGGATACTTATTTCCATGTGGAGCTCTTTTCAGACTTACTCGTAAAGGACTAAAGTACATTGCAATGGAGGCAAATGATAGCAACTTTGTAATCCACTATTGTCTACTTGTATTTCCTAAGGTTTATTTTCTCAACTCTTACATGGTTATATTGTAAATTGGAATTTTCTAGTTGACTTTGTATTATTTAATATGGTTATCCTCAACTGTTTTCAAGATTTTTAGCCGACAGGTGTTTTAACTTTTCATGATAAAGTTATGGTTGTGTTTGGACAGGCACATACAGTTGAAAGAAGAGGCTTCAGAGCTAAAGGGAATGATCATGACTTGTTGGATGTATTTGGATTTTCATTAATTGTCTAGACTTGGATCCATAGTTTTGTGGTCTTTAAACCAATTCTATTTATGTCATGTCTTATGGGATGTATTTGGATTTTTCCAATATTTAGATTTGAGAGGGATATTTGATATTTAATATGTTTTGGATTATTTAGAATGTTTTAATACATTTTAAATTTTATTATTTCGTTTATCAATTAATTATAAATTTTTTGTATAATAATTAATTGGTTCGACAACACATATAAAATGTACACGCTATGGATAATTTAATAATACTACATTAATAGAAATACATATATCTGTTGTCTTAACTAAGTAAGACAACATATATATCTGAATTAATATTTTTTTTAAAAAAAGACGGACAACGACAACACATAAAGATGCACAACGTCAACACAGCGTCTTTTCAAATGCCCTACGATAACATGGGCTTCGACAACAGAGATTTTTTCTAAAAAGAAGCTAACAGACAACACATTATATTTGTTGTCTTAATGTATTTTTGGTATAGTGTCTTATATAAAATAAATCCACAAATAGTGTTGTACGGAGTATACACATGAAAGTTTAATTAATTCATAAAAACCTTCAAAACCCTAAATCTACCAAAAAGGCTCTAGTCCATGATGTTGCGAAGAACAATTATGAGGGTTGGATAGATCTTACTCATATGTCTGGAAAATACAAGATAAATTAGAAAACGAATAAAACCCTGGATGTGGGCATCGTCGCGTCCTTCTCAGTCTTGAATCCTCCTCTTGGTTCTTCTCTTGATTCCACAGACAAATCTTCAAAGTGTTGGATGGATGGAGAAAAGGATATGGATGATAGTTGGGCGGTGATCCCCCCTTGTGGGGTATAGGATGATTGTGTTGTTGTGTCTCCTTGGTATGATCTGCATCCCCTTTTATACTTGTAAGCTCTCCTTATGGACCTTGGATGGCCTTTTTTCTTGAAAAATACAAAAATACACGTACTAGCCCGACGAAAATAGATTTTCATATCCTAGTTCGACCAAAGTGGTTTTGGTCGAACTGGAAGGCCTTGGTCGATCTACTGGTCGAGCTACATGTGCAGTCTCACCGTTTCACGCATAACTTCCACATCCAAACTCCAATTTCAGTGATTCTTACACTCACATGATCCTCTCTTCCTTTTATTTCTATCCATATAAAGAAATTACAAAAATTCTAACATTTGAAGGTGTAACAAGCCATAAAAATAGCACAGCCGTTCTGTTCGGCACAGCTTGCGCGATGTCACAATTTTGATCATAACTTTTTCGTTTGGAATCTGATTGAAGTGTTCCTTATACCAAAACGATCCTCTCTTCTGTGACTTTCCAATCATATATAATAGTTCTAGTTCAGAGCTCCACAAAAATATATAAAAATTATACAAATTGGACATGCGTTTTTCAGCATTCCTACACAAGTTGCACCTTTTCCCCAACTTTGCACTTTTGATCCTTTTTCCACCTAAAATATAATAAAACACCTCAAAAGCACCTTTTTCTCACATATATCAAATATAAGATACTTGTGTTAATATATGACAATAATTCCCATAAAAAAGTGTTAAATTGGATACTAAAACACGCTTATTTTCACTCTCATCAGTCATTTAGCAACAAATAATAAGAAAATCAATCAGTATCATTACAAGAATAACTGACATATATAGTTGATTCATGGGGGAAAAGTTCAAGACACATGAAGATTAAACATATGGAGAGTCGGGGAGAGAAATTAGTCACCTATAAAAGATCCTAATCATGGAACTGCACATGCAAAGTTTTGAGGTTCCCACTAGGGATACTCTAGGCCAATCCTTCTCAATAAGTGTTCGTAGAAACTTAAATATATGAAGTAGTTGTTGAAACTATGAATCTCTATGAAATAAAGCTTGTCTTCTCACCATCTCCACAAAAATACAACTAACCGACCATATATCGACGACAGTTGAGTAATGCATGGATCCAAGAAGAACCTCCGGAGCTCTGTACTAGAGAGTCACGATCTCTAGAGTGTAGCTCTTGAGAGGAACAGTAAACGCCCTACCTAGCCCAAGATCAGCAATTTTGAGAACCCCTTCCCCTTATCAAGTAACAGATTTTGTGGCTTGAGATCGTGGTGCAGTGCGTCGTGACTGTGGCAATGGGCAACGTCCTTTCAAAGCTTGTAGAGAAAGCTCTGAATCTGCGGCGGTGGCAAAGGCCTAGGGTTTCGGCTAGCCTTCTAAAGTAGTAGATACTCTCTAACATTCCCAGTCATACCATCAAAAAATAGATGCCACCGTAGACTCATCAAAGATTTAAAAGGTACCCAATATTACATGACCGAGTAGAAACTATCTCCCCAAATATAAGAAAAAAATCAGAAACCCATAGCAACTAATAAAACTAAGTAGTAGTCGAGATGAAGCAAAACTTCTAGTAGAATACATCCTCAGTTGCTACATCTCCACAAATTCTTAATATTATGTAATACTTCCAACATAACTCCAACTTAATGTCACTTTAAGAACAAACCTAAATTAAGCACACTATATTTATTAAATTAGTTGAATACTTGAAATCTGACGCTAAAAAAAATAGAATCCAAATACTTGAAGGGAATAAAGTAACCAAGACTGAGAATTTATATAATTCTAAGAAAATTCATGTTGCACATAACATTTACATTGAACAGGAAAGTTATGTTGCACATAACATTCCCCACACTTTAAATAATAATGTTATTTACTACTCTAAATAACCGATGTACACAACAATATGATAAATAATGGTATGATTTATGTTGGATACAATATCTCTTTAACGTTTTCAATTATAACAGTTTGCTCTTATATACTATCTAAATAGTGTGATTTTGCACTCTAATCCATAGCTAGTTGATACATAGGACCACGGCTTGACGGGAGATAGCAAATTGAAAATCAATCTCGTACTAATTAGGGTCAGGCTAGGAGGACAACAATTTTACACTGCCATATGCAAAAAAATAAAAATAGGAATAAAGAAGAAAAAAACTGGGGCTTAAGGTGTATATGTAGAAAACCTTAATTACGAAGGGAGATTTGGCATGGCAGACATCCCGAAAGATAAGTGTTCATCAGCAGCTTCAACTCCATCTGCGGCGCCGGCACTAAGCGCTTGCTAGAAGCCGACTGCACTGATGAGCGTCTACCGTGCCAAGTCATTCTCGTATGTTCTAACTTCAGGAAGGTATGTTTCAAAATCACCCAATTCATCCACAGCTTTCTTGGACGTCAACGACGATGGCGGGTGGTTGTAAGATGAGGAAGTGATGGAGAGGAGAGAGTGGGAATTCCCTGTAGGGAGCAAACACCATTGACATTGAATAAGGCGTGGGGGTAGGATGGTGGGAAAGGAAGATGAATGGTAGGTCAGATTAACTGATTAAGGGATTATAATGAGTTAAAAAGGTTATTTTTGATATTTTGTTTAAAATTTTGTATGAGAGTAATTTTTTAAAATAGATGTATCCCATAATAATAATAGGTACTAAATGTGTATCTGTTAGTAATTATTTCTTTATTAATATATAGTTTATGTAATTAATTAGAAATCATTAATATAGTATAACAGATGAGTGTACGGGATATAATGTAATTATTTTAAATAATATTCATTTTATCATTTTGATTTGTCTCATTACAAAGTTAGTAGGTATCAATATTACTCCCCCCGTCCGCTTTCAAGGGTATTGTTTTTTCATTTTGGGTGTCTGCCCCCAAGGGTTTCATTTCCTTTTTTATCCACACACCCACTAACACAACTAAAAAATGGGACCCACATCTCCACTAATACAACTACCCACTACACATTAAATAACAATACTCCTTAATCTCCGTGCCCAAAAGCAAATGACATCCTTGAATCCGGATGGAGAGAGTATATGTTTTGGTAGATGAGACCCAAAAAAATAATTATAACTCAATCCACTATATATGGTTCTGACGCACAACTAATACAACTTATTCACTACATATAAATATATGACAAAGGCTTGTGTGAGACCGTCTCACGTAAGCCTTTACGTGAGACGGATGAAAAGTGATAACTTCGATAACAAAAAGTGATACTAAATTAATGAAAAGTGATAATGCAATTTCATGAACAATTTATAGTGTAAATGAAAAGTGATAACATTTTATAGCGAAAGTGATAACTATTTTAAAAAGTATAAAATGGTCTCATGTGAGATGGTTTCACGCAAGACCTACCCTTAAAATATTATATTCTTTAACTTACCATTATTAAACTATTATACTTTTTAATCCATGTTTAAAAATGTTACCATTTTTTTAATATTACTATTACTTTTCATTTATAATATAATTATCAATTTTCATCAATTAAGTATCAATTTTGTTATAAAGAGTATCATTTCTTATTCATCTTACGAAAATTATTTCGTAAGATGGTCTTTGATGCGCGTTTTCTTTGCACACAAAATTAATCCCCAAATATTAAGGATATCAGTTGCAGCTTAAGCAAGCGACCAAGTTAAATATCGAACCCAAAGAACGGCGTATTATTAATTTAATTATTATCTAAATTAATTAAGATAAATTGACAATAAAGTTGTGAATTTAATTATCAACTACTAAACAATTAATCAAAATAAAAATTAAAATAAATTAAGCACTAGAAGAATACAAAAGTGAATCAAGTAGGAAAATAGATAGATTTAGGATAATCCAGTTTCACTCATTAATTTACCTTTCGTGTATCAATGTCTGACTCTGCCTTGTGGAATATGAACGCATCACTAAGCCATATTTATTTACTCTATAGACACAAGCAAATATGCGTATAACACGTGTGAATAACCTTGGAGCAAGAGATATAACTTCACCCCCTTTCTAGGTACTATCAATATCAATTATTTCCCTGGCCAATTGGTACTCTAACCTGATATGATCTCTCTTTATAGGTACTATAAAATTATTGGCGTTTGATCATTTGGTTAACATGAATCATTAGGGTTCCATGTGTTTCTAAATCAGTGGAAGCAAGAAACATAGAAATGTATTACCTTTCACCAGGGTATATTGAAGAAGATGAAGAATTCTTGCCGGCAACATGCGCAGCCTCACCATTTTGGGCATAACTCTCTAATCCGATCTCAGGTTTGAGTGATCCATGCGCTAAAACGATTCTCTCTTCAGTGGTTTCCAAAGGTATATCGAACAATCAGTTCTGAGTTCCACACAATTTTATAAAAATGGTGGAAGTTAACGAACAACAGCAGCAAACAACCTTCTGATCTTCAACTGTATTCCCAAGTCCAATCTCGACGCCGTGTGGGCGACGGTCTTCAAGATCTTCTCAATTTACTATTCTCTAACCCTCCTCACAGTGTTAGGTGTGAATTACTTTTCAGTTAGAGTTTCCGGACAGCTGAGATGACTTATATATGATCTACAGCAGGGACCTGGAGGAGAAATTAGAGTTGTGCCTCCATTGACTTAAGTATCCAAGCTTAGCTAAAAGCTTATACTTAAGTCCAATAATAATAATATATACTACTAAAATATTATTACTGCACTACCGTTATAATCCCATAATTACGTTATGAGCTCCTTCTTATTATAAGTTTGTTAGTCTCCCCATGTTTAAGATATACAATGCTCATTAATTAATTAAGTTACTGACAACTCCATTAATTAATATCTCATCCGAGAGTAGTACCACTTAACCTTATTATCATGCCAGAATAAATCTACCTGCAGGGTTTACATGATAATCCTTATGAGCTCCTCAAGTGGACATCATCAACCCATGTCGGACATGGATTCCTTCTACAATCAATTGCACACCATAGAGACAGCACTATTTCCCAACTCACCGAGTTTGTTGATTTAATTACATGTAAATCTCACCCATTAATGAATCAAAGAAATACATACTGCCTTACGTGTCAAGGTTATTGTATAGGGATTAAGAGTACGAATATCCATAATAACTGAGATCAAATTCTTCTATATAGTCAGTATAAGTCGAACAATCTCAAGCGGTCCTGCTCAATACACACAAGGTAAACTAATGTGATTCTATAGTCAAGATAAACTAATACCAAATCACACTACAACCATCCCGATAGAGAGTTCCCGTCTATCTCAGTTGTGAGCATCTGTTTATACTTTATAAGGAAATCGATAATATGATCTTTCGCGTGTTGTCGCACAACATATTATCTACAGTATAAAGTAAGTGGACTATTTCATCGGACATATAAATAAAGTATAAGACGCAATCATTTAATCAATATGATTCTCATTTCAAATAAATTGTTATAAGATTGTTCATACAAAAAACTAGACTTTTAGTATACAATCCAACAATCTCCCACTTATACTAAATACTATGTTGTCATGTCAACTGCCATACATCTGATTCTCACTCCCACTACACGACCATCAACAGCTTTCGCCTTAAGGTCCTTGTAAAAAGATTTACTAGGATATCATCCGATGCAATCTAGGCGACAACAACCTTCCCCTCATCATACGATTTCTCGTAACAGGTGGTACTCGCGCTCCATGTGTTTAATTGCTTATGGGCTCGTGATTCCTTCAAGTTTGCAACTGCACCATTATTACCACAATAAATTGTGATACCCTTGGGTAAACTTAGAAACCACATCGAAGTCCATCACGAAGTTTCTAGAGTCATATAGATACTTTGGCTGCCTCAGAGGCTCCAATTTATCATCTTTCGTGATGGAGTCCATAATTTATTTCTATATAACACTCCTCCATATTATGACTCAACTTCCAAAATTAAACACATAACCTTGAGGTGGATTACTGCCGTCCCTATCTAATTTGAAAATTTTGAATCTATATAACCCATAAGAAGCAGTGTATATGTCTGGTAAGTCCACATATAATTTCTAGTCCTTTTCAGGTACATAAATATATGTCTTACCACAGTTCAATATTATTATTTTGGGTTACCTTGATACCCACTGATCATGCGTTCAAAAAAGTAGATATCTAATCTCGTGCATAGCATTCCTTAGATTAGGCTTCCTTATTCGCCGAAGCATAAGAAATCGCCTTCATCCACTTTATCTTCTTTAGTGTCTTAAGGCACATTTCCTTATATAAAGTCACATGCTAAAACAAGTAGGGATTGTATTATTTCATGAAGCTTGAGACAAGTATAACATCCTTTCTTGCGATCTGTATTACCGTGATCAAAAGAATATATTTTGCTTTTCTTAAGTCCTTCATTTCATACTGCTTTATCAACCATACCCATACGTCCGATAATACTCTTTCATTGTCTCCAATGAGAATATATCATCTATGTACAGTACAAGAAATACCACCACATTTTCGTCACTCATTTCAATACACAAGACACATCCCCGCACTGAATAAATCCATATGCCTGGATTTCCTCATCAAATTGGATGTTTCAAGATCTTGAAGCTTGCTTTAGTCCATCGATGGACACCTTTAAGCTTATAATCAAAATGCTCTTAGCCCTTTACAATGAATCACTCTGGTTGCTTCATGTAGATGTTTTCTTCAAGATTTCCAATCAGGAAAGCTGTCTTGACATCTATTTGATGTATCTCATATTTAATATGAACAACAACAAATAAAAGAGTCTGGATCGTGTTAGGCATAGCTACCAGTGAACAGGTTCCCTCATAATCGAATCTCTTCTTTCTGAGTGTACCTTTTCGCAACAAGCTTCGCTTCCAAGGTTTTCACCTTACCATTTGATCCTTTTTTATTTTGCATGACCACTTCCAACGACTTTTACACCATATATCGGTCCTACAAGCTTCCAAATTTGAATTAAAATCCTTAGATTCTATTTTAAAATTCATTGCAACTTGCTAAGATATCACATTTTTATTTTATAGTGCTTCGTCGTATCCGTTGGTCAATTCCATGTTTACTAGGGACCAAGTCTCACGACTCTCCCAAAATGTATATCTATCAGGTTGCAAAACAACCCTCCCACTTCAACAAGGAACTACATGCAATTGTGTATCAGATGTGATACGCGATGCAGTATACCTTGTGGTATCTCCTCTTGTACAATTGGTACTAATACTTTGTGTTTTTCCTCTCGCTTCCTTTAGAACAACTTATACATGGGAATGTGATTTATTATATAGTCCTTTTCCAAAAATCTAGTGTTTGTGTTAACAATCACCCTTCGATCTTTTGGACTAAATAAATCATCCTTCATTTTTTTAGGATATCCCACAAACAGACAAACGTTAATACGAATTACTGTTTCTAGGGCATATCCATAAAATGAATTTAATAATTCCAAATAACTCATCATCTATCTAACTATTTCCACAAGAGTCTTTCTCTTATTAGGATTAGAAGATGTGTTATTAATTATTATTCATTGAATTCGTGGGATAAACATGATTTAAGAGTGTACAAATTGTCCATCAACGTACCACAATAGATTATAGCTCCATCCTTCATCATAATGACCGTGTCATATAAATGAAATGGAGTATCCATCCGTAAATGCATAGAAAAGAAATGAAATTCTTTCTATGAAAAACGTACATAAAAATAATTTCTCATAATCAAACGTTTATTCATATCGTGAGATAAATAAACAACTCCCATTGCATCAGCCACTACTCTCGTGGTATTACCCATGTACATAACAATCTCATCATCACTTAGTTGCCGGCTTTTAGTGATTTTGGTATCTACACACAATGTGTCAGTAGATGCCATCACTAATCATGCTTCAACGACTAGTGAATGAGATACTAGCCTTGTTCATACCTTGATGAAAATGGATTTCCTTTGCCACATGTTTTGTCAGAAGCTCCCTACCATATACAACCTCTTGTATTTCAGGCAAAACTTACTCAAAACACCTAGGCAAACTATGAAGAATAAATTGATCTAGGTTTTGCTTTCAATTTCTACTTCAAGTATTTACAATTTATTCATCAAATTAACCATGACATCTTGCCTTTCTAACTTACTCAAGTATCCGAAGAGTGGCATGAGACCATCATATTTCTATGAACCTCTCACCTCTCCACTAGAAACTTTAATAGGCATCATATGACATCCTTAGTGAGAACACATTTTATTTTTCTAAGCAGTAAAAATTAAAATCAAGATTCTTTTCTAATCATCTAATTTTGGACAAGTAAATATGTTTCTTTTAGTAAACAATAAGCCAGATAAAACCATTTAAATAATCATAGAATCATAAATAAATACACCGATTAAATCTTCGAATTTATCCATTTATATTGATTCCCTCAAAATAATATAAAAATAAAATTCATCGACATCTCAAGCACCGTGAGTCTTAGTGTGGACGTTTACAAACCCGAATATTTACAAGAGAAGATTTTACCCATTAATTTCATTCGTCAACCTAACCTCATGATAAAATAATTAATAGTCGGTTTCTCTTTAGCCATGCAAATAATAGCAGTGACTCCGTTGGGGAGGATACTAATTATTTATACCTAAGTGTACACCATTATTTGATCCCAAGTCCGCTGCTCAAGCTTATGTGTCATACTGTTTGAGAAGTACACACGTGCTCAGATAACTTCCTATAATCATCAATTATATGTTTGTACCAGTGAACCGCATATATAAACTCATCCGTTAGGGAGGAAGACACTATAGCCAACGCACAAGCTCATATGCATCACATTACAAACAATAATTATTTAAAGAAGTCTGTACCAGTGATCCGTGAATAAACTCATCCGTTAGGGAGGAAGGCATTATAGCCAACACGCAAGTTTATCCACATCACTTACAAACCAATAATGGAGGCCGCAGGGATTATTAACCAATCCCCTCTCCCACTTAGTAATTTAACACGGAGGGTTTTTACATGCATATAATATTCCACAATAAAATACACAACCTAGCATGCTCCGATTACGGCACAGAAGGGAGTAAATCATAGAGAATCATGCATAACATATATTACAATAATCAGATAATTAAATCAATTATAAACAGTTATATATCGATGAATTTGATTGTTCGCTTCCAAGCATAAAATTGAGCAACTGCGACTACGCGGGGTTCGACCTCCCCAGTGAGGTTGCAGGGATCAACTTGCCTGGTTAGGTCGCGGGACTCGGGGCAGCGCCCCGATACCTAATCTGAAAATCAGAAGCCGGTCTTCATGATTTTTTTCTAAATTAAACACCACATAGCCTGCCCGCTCATCCGTGCGCCATGAAAAATCCCATTGTGCGCCTATCAGCCTGGCTCTGTGTGCACAACCGTGTGCCCTAGCCTACCGCACGACAGCCACCGAGTGGCTTGTTCCTCGCACGATAATGGGCACCTGGTACACGATAACGGGCTCTCATGCCCAACTATTCGCAAGCATCTATGTGCCACATAGCGCCAAGCCTTGCGCAGCTGCCAGCTATCCCGTCGCGCCTACTGTGCGAAGCTTATCCAATGCCTGCCCACCAGTCATCGTGCCACCTTCTGTGCGCTAATGAGAAGCATCCGTGCGCGCCAAACGGGCGTAATGCCCACTGATCTGCCCGGCAACGTGCCTCACATATCCAGACACAACAGCTAACGTGTGAGTGTTCCTACTCACCCTGCAGTCAGGGCGCCTCGCTCACGGCTTGACCGGTGCAACCTTGGCACGCTGCCGTACGCCTCTAGCTATCTGCCCGCTTTCTCGCACAACTATAACCGAATGGGCCATGCCTGCCATTCTACTTGCAGAGCATCTATTACCCGGCTCTATGCTCGCCGCCGAGATACATGCACGACATCGTGCCCCCAGCCCAGCCACACGCTCGCCAACATGCACTGACCATCCGCCAACGTGTGCCTTACCCGTCAGACTTGATCAAAACTGGCTGGAGACTCGACCAGAATGGTGATGGACTCGCCCAAGACTCTTTACGAATCGCCCAGAAATCTTCCTGACTCACCTGGAAGCTTGGTCTGACGTGACCCAGCCCTCACCCGTGCTGTTCCGTCACCCATCATTAGTCACTGCCGCCAAAAATTCTCAGTCTCCTGAAATGGCTGATCGGACTAGAGGCAGTCCGCTCCCTTCCCGTGTCCTGCCATAGATTGATGCGCAAGCTGTCGTCTCGTGCAACCACCAAGCATACTTCGCCGATCAAAAGTGGCCCAGTGCTATGAGCGCCTTTCGTTGCCCACCATTTCATCACCGGTCCAGTCATGCTTTCATTCGATGATCGCCGTCGATGGTGCAATATGTGTGCCGTGTACAGTTAGGGTATCCAACAAGAAAACAAATTCTAAAACCCTAACATCATGTATACATATAAACCCTAGCCTAATATTACATGCTTCACCATGAAATCGAAGCTCTGATATCAATTGTTGGCGTTCGATCATTTGATTAACGTGAACCGTTAGAGTTCCATAAGTTTCTAATTCAGCGGAAGCACGAAATTAAAGAAACATATTACCTTTCACCAGGGTATGTTGAAGAAGAAGAATTCTCGTCGGCAGCCTGTGCAGCCTCACCGTTTTGGGCATAACTCTCTTTTATGATCTCCGATTTGAGTGATATATACGCCAAAATAATTCTCTCTTCCATGGCTTTCTGTCAGTATATAACAAGTCAAATTCTAACTTTTGTATGATTTATAAAAATCATGCAAGTTGGCAGACAACAGCAAAAATGACCTCTTAATCTTCTGTTGTATTCCTAAGTCCAATCTCTACATCGTATGGGCGACGATCTTTGAGATCTTCGAGATCTTCTCAATTTACTGTTTCCTAACCCTTCTCACAGTGTTAGACATGAATTACTTTTCAATTAGGGTTTCCGTACAGCTGAGATGACTTAAATATGGGCTACAGCAGGGACCAGGAGGAGAAATTAGAGTTGGGCCTCCATTGGGCTTAGGTATCCAAGCTTAGCCCAAAGCTTTTACTTAAGTCCAATAATAATAATATATACCATTAAAATATTATTACTGCACTACCGTTCTAATCCTATAATTACGTTATGGGCTTTTTCTTATTATGAGTCCGTTAGTCTCCCCATGTTTAAGATATACAATGCCCATTAATTAATTAAGTTACTGACAACTCCATTAGTTAATATCACATCCGAGAGTAGTATCACTCAACCTCATTATCATGCCAGAATAAATCCACCTGCAGGATTTATATGATAATCCTTATGAGCTCCTCAAGGGGACATCATCAACCTATGTCGGGCACGGATTCCTTCTACAATCAACAGCACACCATTGAGACAATATTATTTCCTAACTCACCGAGTTTGTTGATTTAATAACATGTAAATCTCTCCCATTGATGAATCAAAGAAATATATACTGCCTTACATGTCGAGGTTATTGTATAGGGATTAAGAGCACGAACATCCATAATAACTGAGATCAAGTTCTTCTATATAGTAAGTATAAGTCGAACGATCTCAAGCGGTCCTGATCAATACACACAAGGTGAACTAATGTGATTCTATAGTCAAGACAAACTAATACCAAATTACACTACAACCATCCCGATAGAGAGTTTCCGTCTATCTCGGTTGTGAGCATCTGTTTATACTTTATAAAGAAACCAATAATATGATCTTCAACGTGTTGTCGCACAACATATTATCTACAGTATAAAGTAAGTGGACTATTGCATCGGACATATAAATAAATTATAAGATGCAATCATTTGATCAATATGATTCTCATTTCAAATAAATTGTTATAAGATTGTTCATACAAAAAGCTAGACTTTTAATATACAATTCAACAATCTCCCATTTATACTAAAAGACTATGATATCATGTCCACTGCCATACATCTGATTCTCACTCCTACTACACGACGATCGACAGCTTTCGCCTTAAGGTCCTTGTAAAAAGATTTACTAGGATATCATCCGATGCAATCTAGGTGACAACAATCTTTCCCTCATCATACGATTTCTCGTAACAGGTGGTACTCGCGTTCCATGTGTTTAATTGCTTATGGGCTCGTGATTCTTTCAAGTTTGCAACTGTACCAATATTACCACAATAAATTGTGATACCCTTGGGCAGACTTAGAAACCACATCGAAGTCCATCATGAAGTTTCTAGAGTCATATAGATACTTTGGCTGCCTCAAAGGCTCCAATTTATCATCTTTCGTGATGGAGTCCGTAATATATTTCTATATAATACTCCTCTATATTATGACTCAACTTCTAAAATTAAACACATAACCTTGAAGTGGATTTACTGTCATCCCTATCTGATTTGAAAAATTCAAATCTATATAACCTATAAGAAGCAGTGAATATGTCTGGTAAGTTCACATATAATTTCTAGTCCTTTTCAGGTACATAAATATATGTCTTACCACAGTTCAACATTCTTATTTTGGGTTACCTTGATATCCACTGATCATGCGTTTAGCAAAACAGATATCCAATCTCGTGCATATTATTCCTTAGATTAGGCTTCCTTATTCGCCGAAGCATAAGGAACCGCCTTCATCCACTTTATCTTCTTTTGTGTCTTAAGACACATTTCCTTAGATAAAGTCACATGCTAAAACAAGTAGGGATTGTATCATTTCATGAAGTTTGAGACAAGCATAATATCCTTTCTTGCGATCCGTATTACCATAATTAAAAGAATATATTTCGCTTTTCTTAAGTCCTTCATTTCATACTGCTTTATCAACCATACTCATACGCCCGATAATACTTTTTCATTGTCTTCAATGAACAATATATCATCTATGTACAGTACAAGAAATACCACCATGTTTCCATCACTCTTTTCAATACACAATACACATCCCCCGCCCTGAATAAATCCATATGCCTAGATTTCCTCATCAAATTGGATGTTTCATGATCTTGAAGCTTGCTTTAGTCCATCGATGGACACCTTTAAGCTTACAATCAAAATGCTCTTAACCCTTTGCAATGAATCACTCTGGTTGCTTCACATAGACGTTTTCTTCAAGACTTCCAATCAAGAAAGCTATCTTGACATCTATTTGATATACTTCATATTTAATATGAACAACAACAAATAAAAGAGTCCAGATCACGTTAGGCATAGCTACCGGAGAACAGGTTCTCTCATAATCTTGAAAATTATAAGATAAATTAAGATGCGAAGTAAACCCTAGATGCGGGCGCCGTCGCGTCTCTCTCCATCTTGAATCTTCACTTTGTTCTCACTTGATTCGACAGACGAATCTATCTCCACTACTCCGTAGGTGGTGGTAGGATTTCGGATGTTGTGTAGAATGAAGGTGGTGAATTGCTCCATTTTTCTTTGCGTAGGGTCTTCTTTTTATACTTATGAGCTCTCCTTACGGACCTAGGATGGGCTTTTTGAGTGAAAAAACATGCACTGAAGTTGTAAAAATATGGATCTAGACGTGTCCAGTGCATCAGTTTGACCAAAGGCCTTGGTCGAACCGACCACAGCTGGTCAAACCACAGGTCGAATTGGCCTGTAACACGCTGGTAGGTCGCCGGTTTGACCCGAATGTATGGTCGAATCAGATGTTTTCCGGTCGAACAGCAATTGTATCTGTTTAGGCTTTTGGTTCGACACAGTTCGACCAAATGGATTGGTCGAACCATAGTGTCGTGGTCGAACCCCACTTCTGCCAATCTTCCGACATCTGGTTCGACCAGAGATGCTGGTCAAACCAACTTTCTCTAGGCCGAACCATGCCCCTGCTTAGTCGAATCGGGCACCTGAACCTCTTTTTCCAGTTTCGATCACTTCAATCCTGTTTTCCTTTAAAAATCCACTCAAATGGACTCAGACGCACCTGATCCATGACTTTACACTATACCACACGATTTATCTTGACTTAAGATCAAATCTTACATCATTATCCCACGAATCAAGGCTCAAAACACGTGAATTTACACACTCATCAGATGATAAATTTGAAATTAAAGTATGTTAGAGGGATATTAGTTATCTGTTTTTTCCTTTTATGGAGTGTGATGTTGAATTTGGGACGGACTAAAACTAAAAGTTTGAAGTTGAAGTTGGGACGGAGGAAGTAAATGATTGTAATTATGACCTTTTCAACTTTTTCAAATCAGGAAATAAGGATTATTTATTAAAAATTTGAATAATATTAATTATATTATTTGAATATATTCAAAATTTCAAACAAATATCATCTACCCATTAAAATAATTAAATAATTATAATTATAACTTTCAAATCAAGAAATAATTTTGTCCAAATCCTGAAATCTCAACCACCCATTAAAATAATTAAATAATTTTAATCATGATTTTTCAAATTAGGAAATAATTTAGTCCAAATTCTGACCATCTATTTCTCAAACAAATCTCAGCCACCCATTAAAATAATTAAATATTCATAATTATGACTTTTTTGAATTGGGAAATAAGATATTATTTATTAAAAATTAAATAATAGTAAATATATTACTTATTAAAATTTAAAAATATTAAATATATTATTTGAATATATTAAAAAATTTCAAATAAATCTCAGCCATCCATTAAAATAATTAAATAATTGTAATTATGACTTTTTCAAATAAGAAAATAATTTAGTCCAAATTCTGACAATTTATTTCTCAAACAAATTCCAGCCACATATTAAAATAATTAAATAATTATAAGGGTTTAGAATTTACGGTTTATGACATAATGTTTTCAGAGGGTTTAGGGTTAAGGGTTTAGGTTTTGGGTTTATGACATAATACATGTTTTCAGTCAGCCACCCATTAAATTAAAATAATTAAATAATTATAATTATGACTTTTTCAAATCAGGAAATAATTTAATCCAAATCTTGACCATTTATTTTTCAAACTAACTTCAGCCACCAATTAAAATAATTTAATAATTATAAGGGTTTAGGTTTTAGGGTTTATGGCATAATGTTTCTAGAGAGTGTAGGGTTTAGGGTCAAATCTTAGCCACCCATTAAAATATTTAAATAATTGTAGTTATGACTTTTTCAAATCAGGAATAAGATATTATTTATTAAATATTGAATAATATCTTTGAATATATTCAAAATTTTCAAACAAATCTCAGCCACCCATTAAAATAATTAAATAATTGTATGCACGAAATTTAGATGAGTCTTTTAAATTATTTGCAATGAAAGTTTGGTTGAGTTAATTAATAGTAAAATATTTCATTACTTGATTGATGTTTATAAATTAGTAATATAGAGTTTGATCTTATAACTTTGAAAAAAGATGCATTTTAACCTCATTGCAAAAGATATTAGTAAACCTATACGAATTGATCAACTTAATAATCTCGCAAAATTTTAGAATTGCTTTTTCCATAACTACATTGGACTTAATATTTAAACATTAGGTTAGATATAATTCAAATAAATATTATTCGGTCAAAAATCATAAAATTAAGTGAAGTTGTTGCCCTAAAAATAACACATCCCGTGCAACGCACGGGTTCAGTTACTAGTATATATATATATACACACTAGGCCCATTGGCACCTCATTTGATGAGGTGCTAGCCCGGATATGATAATGAAAATATAAATTTTATACTTTTAATTCATTTGATAAAAAAAGCAAGAAGCACCTGTAATACGTTAATAAGAATGTAAGAAAGTCTCTGAAAATATACTTAGTATCATTTAAATCCATCAATGTAAGGATCCATCCAATTATATCCACATAAGAAGCACTAATATCTTCACTAAACTGTAGTTTGAGCATGTTCTTGTGAGGACAATATTATACTCTTGCTATATAAGGGAGGAATGAATCAAACTAATACTGGAATACCATAAAGTATCAAGTTAATTCCTTCAGAAGTGGGGGGGTTTCGAACACCTTCAAGTTATTGTAAATGGACCTGCCTTTCAACAAAAGAAGCAATTGTACTAACAATTATAATTTGCTAACACATCACATCACTTCCCTAATACAATCCATAGAAGCAATTTTTTAGGAGTAGTGGGAATATAATCCACAGAAGCATTTTTTTGTGCTATGTTATGATATTAATACTTTGCATTGATCTAGGAGAGCATCGTAAACAATCATAGAGTGTCATAAAGATAACACCAAAACCTGGTAAGTTTCTAATCTTCATACTTGCTTATTCTGCAGGTGGTTTTCATTAATGGCGTATTAAGAATTGTAAAATAATGAAAGAAAGTGACCTGACAAGATGATCTAACTGGCTAGAACAATATTTTTTTGCATTGGCTGTAGGGATTAGATGTTAGATACTCCCATGTAAATTTAGATTATTTTTAGGGTAAAACTATGCAGATTGATTTAAGTGTTCCCTCATGCTAACACATTCATTACCATTTAATTTAAAAAATATAAAAAATAAAAATGTGGTGCAGCTCATTATTGTCTTCTCTCTTGAGAAGCTTAAACCAAAGTATATCCTCTTTTCAAGGATTTAGATGACTACCATAAAGGATGCTAGTTCCTGCCAAAGATTAATAATGAATTCCACAAGAGTTCGACATGAATGAATTCATAGCCTTTCTTAACAATCATAAAGTAATTCATAAATGCAGCATGTTGTTTGATAAAAGTAAAATTTCATATTTAACGTACCTTTATTCAATTTTGGCCGGCAAGGCGGGACGAATTGTCGTACGAAATAGTTATGCGTGATCGGTGGAGAGATTTCAATGGGAGCTTAAGTGAGTGAGGGGGGTGAGCGACAGCAAGCGGTAGAATGGACGAATTCTCTTATCCAAGCATGGAGAGTTCTGTGAACACATAAACGTTAAAAAATAAAGTATAATTATCTTCCTTTTAGTTAGAAATTCAAATTATATAAACAACTAATGAAAATAAATTTTATAATTCATATGTCATAATTGAATAATTAAGATATATGTAAATAAATAAATATTAATATACAAATTTAAAACAAATTAACAAATATTTACAAACTCAATTTTAATGTTATTTGATATGAAATAATGATTTAATTTAAAGAACTTAAACTTTCGATTCTATACAAGAATTAGTTTTTCAATCTCATATTCTCTAGAGGTAAATATCCTCTTTCACTTGAAGAATACTTGAATAAATACTTTAGAGGTAGATTTAAAAAAAAACTTGAATTGATTCTTAAAAGGTGATACTTGAATTGATTTTTTTCCTCTTGAAGAATCGATTCTTAAGATATAAATCAATTCAAGAATACTCGAATCGATCTTCTTACTCTTGAAAATTTGATTTTTAAGATGTAATTCTATTCAAAAATACTTGAGTCGATTCTATTCCTCTTGAAGAATCAATTCTTAAGAGGTGAATAGATTCAATAATACTTGAATCAGTTCTCTTCCTCTTGAAGAATACTTGAATCGATTTTTTAGAGGTAGATCGAATCTCTACTTGATTCGCTATATCGAAATAATTTTTTATACTTTTAATAAATCAATTCTCTAGAGGAACTTGAAGAAAGCTCATATTCCTCTTGGAGAATCGAATGCATGAGAGACAATGAATAATCAAAAAATCTTATTTATAGGTGGGGTGAGAGAGAATATTATATGGAATATTCCTTTTTTCCTTTATATGTATGATTTAATTTAATATTAATTTATTTATTGAATTAAAAGATTTAGTAATTAATTAAGGGTCACTTACTAGGGGGTACACAAAAAAATGCATAATTGCTTTAAACTACATGACTCAAAGAACTATTACTCCTAACTACACAATTATGACTATAATACCATAAATACCCCTATATGTTTGCACAATTTGTATGCACAAATTGATTTTGCACAATTTGTCTGCACAAATTGATTTTACACAATTTGGTTCTGCACAATTTTATTTTGCACAATTGTTCTGCATAATTTTATTTTTACACATTTTAAATTTCGGCAGCAGGCGGCGGCAGTCAGCGGCGGTCAACGATCGACTAACACTGGTCAACGGCCAGTCAATGTCGGCCAACGGCCAGTCAACACCGGTCCAGCCTGTTGGATTGTATACTAAAAGTCTAGCTTTAGTATGAACAATGTCATAACATTATTTGAAATGAGAATCATTGATCAAATGATTGCATCTTATAATTTATTTTATATGCATGATGCAATAGTCCATTTACTTTATACTGTAGATAATATGTTGTGCGACAACACGCGAAAGATCATATTATCGGTTTCCTTATAAAGTATAAACAGATGCTCACAACTGAGATAGACGGGGACTCTCTATCGGTATGGTTGTAGTGTGGTTTGGTATTAGCTTGTCTTGGCTATAGAATCACATTAGTGCACTTGTGTGTATTGAGCAGGACCTCCTGAGATCGTTCTTCTTATACTGACTATATAGTAGAACTTGATCTCTGTTATTATGGAAGTTCGTGCTCTTAATCCCTATACAATAACCTCGACACGTAGGGCAGTATGTATTTCTTTGATTCATCAATGGGTGAGATTTATATGTATTAAATCAAAAACTCGGTGAGTTGGGAAGTAGTGCTGTATCTATGGTGTGCTGTTGATTGTAGAAGGAATCCATGTCCGTCATAGGATGATGATGTCCCCTTGAGGAGCTCATAAGGTTTATCATGTAAATCTTGCAAGTGGATTAATTTCCGGCATGATAAAAAGGTTGAGTGGTACTACTCTTGGATGAGATATTAATTAATTTGAGTTGTCAGTAACTTAATTAATTAATGGACATTGTATATCTTAAACATGGGGAGACTGTCGGGCTTATAATAAGAAGGAGCCCAGAACATAATTTTGGGATTGGACGGGTAGTGCAGTAATAATATTTTAGTGGACTATATTATTATTATTGGATTTAATTAAAAGCTTTGGGCTAAGCTTGGTTAATTAAATTCAATTGAGGCCCAGCCCAATTTCTCCTCCTGGTCCCTGCTGTAGCCCAATATATAAGTGAACTCAGCTTCCTGGAACCCTTAGATTATTCCTGTTCCTTTTTTGGTGAGAGAAGTGAAGAGAAGCAGATTGAGAGATCCTGCAGACTGTTGCCCACACAACAGCAGGATCACACTTGGGATATACAGCAGAAGATCTAGAGGTGGTTCTTCTGCAACGATTCAGACTCTACATCAACCCTGAAGTACGGTAAACGTGTTTAAATCGCTTCCGCTGATTTGTTTGCCTTAAATCCTAAACGGATCACGTTGAACCAAACGATCCAATTGCCAACAATTGATATCAGAGCGTTGGTTTCGTGGTGAAACGTGAGACGTAGGTAGGTTGTGATTATATGATTATTGATTTAATCTGGAGTAATCGCATATTAGTAATCATGTTATGTTATTGATTATTTTGATTATGTGATTATGTTAATTAATCTGTTAATAATCTCATGGGTTCTGTAATAGTGTTCATTGGTGTTTGTTGGTGAATCGTACACTGGAAAACATACACTTTTGACTTTTGTTGGTAATTGATTACACTGTTCACTCTTATGACATCACAAAAACACACCTTGTTCGTTGGATATGCATCCGGCGGCGCGTATATGGTAAACGATGACGGCGGCACGTGGTCGGGGTGGAGTAGTACGGCTTCTGACCGGCGCCGTGTTTCGATCGGTGAAGTACCGACGGCGCGTGGTGTCTGACCGGAGAGTCAATCGTCGGCTGGTGGCTTCGATCGGACCAAATCCGTCGGGGTGGCACTGGATAGTCGAGCAGCTTCGACTTCGATTGCGACGGAGAGCTCTGACTGGGCGGATCGGGACAGGCCGAGATAGATCCTGGAGAATCGAGGCACGTCGACGGTGGATCTTGCGGCGATGGTGCTGTTCAGGCGATTGAAAGCAGGCGGCGTCTGACGGATCGGTGATGTTCTGGGCTCGGCTGTTGAAGCATCCGTACGAGAACAGGCTACTTCCGGGCGAGATGCAGCTGGGTTCCAGATGAATCGTTGGCGGCTTCTGAATGTATTGGTGGCGTCACTGATGGACAGACGTAGCGTGGCGAATCTGTCAGGCCTTGACGGTTCCAGGCGAGTGCAGGCGGCGGCTGTCTCTGGCAGCTTCCAGGCGAGCGAAGGCGGCGATGTCGGCGCGGCGGAGCAGGACTGTCTGCATGGTCGACTGCTGGTCGGCGGCGCTTATGGTCGACGGATCTGAAGGGTTTGTATCAGTCGCCTGCTGGTGCACGGCGATGGTAAGCAGTCGCTGCGCTGTGAGCGGCGGCGTGCGGCGGTTGAGCGGCGGAACGACGACTGGTTTGGCGATAGTCGTGCGTCCGGCAAGGAGTTGTCCTCGAGCGGTGGCGTGCGGCGATTGGTGGCGACTCAGCGGCTGGCGGCGCTGTTGGCGGCGAATGCTGGCGCGGCTGCCGGCGGCAGAGGCGACCGGAAGCACCGGAGCAGGCTGGGAGATTACTTCTTGGCGGCGGCTGACTTTAGGGCAGCATGGGTATTGGGCCTATGTTGTTGGGCTGCTTTTGTTTTGATGTTGGGCCTAGTTTAATTATTTGGGCCCAAATATTTTAATTAAAAGGATATTGGGCTGCAGGGCCCTATTTTAATTAAGGAGTATTTGGGCTGATGATTAAAAGGCCCAATTCTGTAATTATATTAGATGCTGCTCAATTTTAATTTGGTTTTGGGCTTTTGGGCCCAAATTTTAATTAAATGGCAATGGGCTGCTGGACTAATTAATTTTAATTAATTGTGGGATAAATGTTGGGCCTGATTTTAAATATTTGGCTAGACCTTAATGTTGAAATTGGCATGGTAAATGGGCTTAATTATTTTATTAATTGGCTGCTCATTTTATGTTAATAATGTTTGGGTCAGCTGGGCCTATTTAATTGATCCAACATTTTATGCAATTAATTAATGTTATATAACTGATTAATTGATTTAATTGTCAATTATTGTTGTATATGTGACAGGCATGTTCTATGTGATTTATTTATTTAAATTGCTGTTAATAGAAGCATGTCTAAGTTGTATATTTTATTCTGGAATATTATATGCATGTTAAAACCCTCGGTAATTAAATAACTAAGTGGGAAAGGGGATTGATAATTAATTCCCGCGGCCTCCATTATTGGTTTGTAAGTGATGTGAGTAAACTTGCGTGTTGGCATAGGCCTTTCTCCCTAACGGATGAGTTTATTCACGGATCACTGGTACAGACTTCATAAATAATTATTGTTTGTAATGTGGCACATAAACTTGCGTGTTGGCATAGGCCTTCCTCCCTAACGGATGAGTTTGTGTGCGGTACACTGGTACAAACTTATAATTGATGATTGTAGGAAACTACCCGAGCGCGTGTGTACTTCTCCAACTGTAAGGCACATAAGCTCGCGCAGTGGACTTGGGATCAAATAATGGTGTACACTTAGGTGTAAATAATTAGTATCCTCCCCAACGGAGTCACTGCTATTATTTGCATGGCTAAAGAGTAACCGACTATTAATTATTTTGTCATAAAGTTAGGTTGACAAATGAAATTAATGGGTAAAACCTTCTCTTGTAAATGTTCGGGTTTGTAAACGTCCACACTAACGTGGCTTGCAGACTCACGGTGCTTGAGATGTCGGTGAATTTTATTTTATATTGTTTTGAGGGAAACAATATAAAAGGATAAAATTCGAAGTTTTGATCAGTAAATTTAATCGTGATTCTCTGTATTTCGAATAGTTTTAGTCTCACTAATTGTTAACTAAAAGAAATTATATTTACTTGTCCAAATTAACTGATTAGAAAAGAATCTTAATTTTGAAATTTACTGCTTAAGAAAATACATGTGTTCTCTCAAAGGACGGCTCATGATGCCTATTAAAGTCTTTAGTGAAGAGATGAGAGGATCATAGAAATATGATGAACTCATGTAACTCTTCAGATACTTGAGTAATTTAAAAGGCGCAAGATCATGATAGAATTTGATGAATGAATTGGAAAAGCTTGGAGTATAAATTGAAAGGGAAACCTAGATCAATTTTATTCTCCATGTTTAGCCTTGATGTTTTGAGAAAGTTCTACCTGAAATACTAGAGGATGTATATGGTGGGAGACTTCTGACAAAACATGTGGCAAAGGAAAGCCATTTTCATCATAAAGTGAACAAGTTTAATATCTTATTCACTAGTTGTTTAAACATGATTAGTGATGACATCTATTAACACGAAGTGTGTAGATACTGGAATCACTAAATGTTTATTACTAAGTGAGGATAAGATAGTTATGACATGGGTAAAACTACGAAGGTAGTGGCTATTGCAGTGGGAGTTATTTATCTATCTTATGATAGGAATAAATGATTGATTATGAGAAATTATCTTTACGTACGTTTTCATGGAAAGAATTTAATTTTGGTTTCTATGCATTAACGGATGGATACTTCATTTCATTTATATGACATGGTCATAAGGATGAGGAATGGGGGTATAATCCGTTATAGTACGTTGGTGGATAATAATTATACTCTTGAATCATGTTCATCCCACAGATGCAAGAAATAGTAATTGATAATGCATCTTCTAATATTAGTAAGAGAAAGGAACCTTCGGAGATGAACTAAACATACATTTGGCGTCTAAGACTAATTCATTTTACTTGAGTAGGATTCAAAAGTTGATAGCCGATGGACCGTAAAGTTTATCTGAAGCGGAAACTATCAAACTTGCGAGTCCTGCTTGAAAGTAAAAAATGATTAACTGCTTTTTCAAAGCTGTGGAGTGTAGAGCCAAAGATATATATGTTGGAATAAGTTCATTCTGATTCAAGCAGACCTAATATTATCCAGGCAAGAGGTAGTCATTACGGTTTAACCGTGGTGGTAAATACCTCTTAGGATAGTTAGGAGCTATTAATCAGAAGTTGAGATTAAATCTCAAGATGGCAACACCGGACATTCCCCAGTGGAATGGTGTGGCGAATAGAAGGTATAATCTCTTATGGTTATGATTAGATAGATGATGAATTATTTGGAATAATTAAATTCATTTTATGGATATGCCCTAGATACAGTAATTCGTGAAACGTTTGTCTGTATATGGGACATCCTAGAAAAATGAAGGATGATTTATTTAGTCCAAAAGATCGAAGGGTAATTGTTAACACAATAACTAGATTTTTGGAAAAGGACTATGTAATAAATCACAAGCCCATGTATAAGTTGTTCTAAAGGAAATGAGAGAGAAAACATTAAGTATAAGTACCAAGTGTACAAGAGGATATGCCACAAGGTAAACTGCAACGCGTGTCACATCTGATACACAATTACATGTAGTACCTTGTCGTAGTGGGAGGGTTGTTCGACAACTCGTAAAATATATTTTTTGGGAGAGTCGTGAGACTTGGTCCCTAGTAAATATGGTATTATCCCACGGATACGACTCAGCACTACAAGATTAAAATGCGGAATCTTAGTAAGTTGTAATGAATGATGAAATAAAAGAGGATCATATGGTAAGGTGAAAACCTTGGAAGCAAAGCTTGTTGCGAAAAGGTGTACTCAGAAAGAAATGGTTCGATTATGAGAAAACCTGTCCGCTTGTAGCTATGCTTAGTTGATCCGGATTCTTTTAAATTTTGCTGCTCATATTGAATTATGAGGAACAGCAAATAGATGTCAAGACAGCTTTCCTGATTGGAAGTCTTGAGGAAAACATCTATGTGGAGCAATCAAAATAATTCATTGCAAAGGGCTAAGTGCATTTTAATAGTAAGCTTATAGGTGCCCATCAATGGACTAAACCAAGCTTTGAGATTGTGAAACATCTGTTTTGAAAAGGAAATCCATAGATATGGATTTATTCAATGAGCGGATGTATCTTGTGTATTGTAAAGAGTGACGGAAACGTGGTGGTAATTCTTGTACTATACGTAGATAGTATCTTGCTCATTGGAGACAATGAAAGAGTATTATCGGGCGTATGGGTATGATTAAGAAAGTAGTATGATATGAAGGACTTAAGAAAAGTAAATATATCCTTTTGATCACGGTAATACGGATCATATGAAAGGATGTTATGCTTATCTCAAGTTTCATATATGATACAATCCATACTCGTTTAGCATGTGAATTTATCTTATTGGATGTGTCTTGAGACATAAATGAAGATAAAGGAGATGAAAGCGGTTCCTTATGCTTCGGCAAATAAGGAAGCTTAATCTAAAGAATGCTATGAACGAGATTGGATATTTGTTTTGCTGAATGCATGAACAGTGGGTATCAACGTAACCCGGAACAAGAATGATGAACTGTAGTAAGATATATATGAAGTGCCTGAGAAGGACTGGTTATCATATATACACTTACTAGACAGATTCACTGCTTCTTGTGGATTACGTAGATTCGGATTTTTAGTCAGATTGGACGGCAGTAAATTCTCCTCAAAGGTTATGTGTTTAATTTTAGGAAGTAGAGTCATAATGTGGAGGAGTGTTATATAGAAATATATTTCAGACTCCGGGCTCCATCATGAAAAATGATAAATTGGAGCCTATGAGGCAACCAAAGTATCTATATGACTCTAGAGACTTCATGATGGACTTTGAAGTGTTTCTAAGTTTGCCCAAGATTATCACAATTTATATTGCTGATAATGGTGCAGTTGCAAACTTGAAGGAATCACGAGTCCATAAGGCAATTAAACACATGGAGCGCCAGTACCACCTGTTACGAGAAATCGTATGATGAGGGGAAGGTTGTTGTCGCCTAGATTGCATCGGATGATGACCTAGTAAATCCATTTACGAGGACCTTAAGGCGAGAGCTTTTAATGGTCGTGTAGTGGGAGTAGGAATCAGATGTATGGCAGAAGACATGACAGCATAGTCTTTTAGTATAAGTGGGAGATTGTTGGATTGTATACTAAAAGTCTAGCTTTAGTATGAACAATGTCATAACATTATTTGAAATGAGAATCATTGATCAAATGATTGCATCTTATAATTTATTTTATATGCATGATGCAATAGTCCATTTACTTTATACTGTAGATAATATGTTGTGCGACAACACGCGGAAGATCATATTATTGGTTTCCTTATAAAGTATAAACAGATGCTCACAACTGAGATAGACGGGGACTCTCTATCGGTATGGTTGTAGTGTGGTTTGGTATTAGCTTGTCTTGGCTATAGAATCACATTAGTGCACTTGTGTGTATTGAGCAGGACCTCCTGAGATCGTTCTTCTTATACTGACTATATAGTAGAACTTGATCTCTGTTATTATGGAAGTTCGTGCTCTTAATCCCTATACAATAACCTCGACACGTAGGGCAGTATGTATTTCTTTGATTCATCAATGGGTGAGATTTATATGTATTAAATCAAAAACTCGGTGAGTTGGGAAGTAGTGCTGTATCTATGGTGTGCTGTTGATTGTAGAAGGAATCCATGTCCGTCATAGGATGATGATGTCCCCTTGAGGAGCTCATAAGGTTTATCATGTAAATCTTGCAAGTGGATTAATTTCCGGCATGATAAAAAGGTTGAGTGGTACTACTCTTGGATGAGATATTAATTAATTTGAGTTGTCAGTAACTTAATTAATTAATGGACATTGTATATCTTAAACATGGGGAGACTGTCGGGCTTATAATAAGAAGGAGCCCAGAACATAATTTTGGGATTGGACGGGTAGTGCAGTAATAATATTTTAGTGGACTATATTATTATTATTGGATTTAATTAAAAGCTTTGGGTTAAGCTTGGTTAATTAAATTCAATTGAGGCCCAGCCCAATTTCTCCTCCTGGTCCCTGCTGTAGCCCAATATATAAGTGAACTCAGCTTCCTGGAACCCTTAGATTATTCCTGCGCCTTTTTTGGTGAGAGAAGGGAAGAGAAGCAGATTGAGAGATCCTGCAGACTGTTGCCCACACAACAGCAGGATCACACTTGGGATATACAGCAGAAGATCTAGAGGTGGTTCTTCTGCAACGATTCAGACTCTACATCAACCCTGAAGTACGGTAAACATGTTTAAATCGCTTCCGCTGATTTGTTTGCCTTAAATCCTAAACGGATCACGTTGAACCAAACGAGCCAATTGCCAACAATGCCAAGGTCAACGACAGTCAATGGCTAGTCAATGCCGGTGGGTGGGTGAGGGGTAGGGTTGTTGGTTTAAAAGTGTATGGAGTATAAGGTTATATTTGATATTTTACTTTAATATTTTGTATGTGAGAGTAATTATTTAAATTCCATGTATTTGATGGGTGTTTTCTCAACACACAATTTAATCCCCAAGTATGAAGGATATCAATTGTAGTTTCAAATGTGACCAAGTTATATATCGAACCCAAGGAACAGATAAATATACTCTTATTAATTCATAATTTTGTGTGACGGTGTCCGACTCTGCCTTGTGGTTTATGGACGCATCACTAAACCATGCAAATTCACTCTATAGACACAAGTAAATATGCGTATGACACGTGTGAATATCCTCGGAGCAAGAGATATAATTCACCCCCCTTTCTAGGTACTATCATAATCAATTATTTCCCGTGCACTTAGTACTCTAACCCAATTTGATCTCCCTTTATAGGTACTATGAAATTATACTCTTTATCCAACTTATTAACCCGAATATGATTCAATTAACAAGTATTCATATAAGATAGTTCTAATAAGACTTTGGAATCCCTTCACTTAGAATTATAACATTAAAACCCTGCTCAGCAGTGAACGCACTCAACCAATAACCACGTTATGTATTCAGACTCTACACAACAAGTATTGATGCACAAAACGACCGTGAGTCTGGATTAAAAATGCGCAATCTTATATAAAATAAACTACAAGTAGTGTTGTATGGAGTTTACACACGAAAGATAAATTAACTTATGAAACTTTCATAACCCTAGAACTACCAAAGCGGCTCTAGCCCATGATTGATCTAAGAGCAATCATGATTAGATGGACCGATCTTACTTGAATCTCAGCGAAATCTCTGTCACAGTCCCTCCAAATGATGGAAGATCACTCCTCTCTCCAATCATGTCCTCTTGTCTCTTGTATGATTCTCGTGATGATCAAAAGTCTCCCTCCTGTACTGCATGAGTCTCCTTTTATACTTGTAATCACGTCTTTAGGGCTTGGAATGGGCTTTTCAAGTGATCACATGCGTTTAGGCCTCGAAAATCTGAATATGGTAAGTTTCCACACATCGGTTCGACCTCAGTAGCAAGTCGAACACTCATCACAGATCTAACCACAGGTCGAACCAAGCTACTGGAAGTCTCCAGCATCCGATTCGACCAATTGGACAGGTCAAATCGTAGTGACGTGGTCGAACCAGCTCCCCTGCGAATCGATTCGACCACGGTTTGACCTGTTGCCCAGGTCGAACCCTCCCATCATGGTCGAATCAGCCCTCTGTACAAATTGTGTCATCGGTTGGACCTATTGGACAGGTCGAATTGGCCTTCTTCAGGTCGAACCGAGCCTCCTCTTCGCCTATACGAATGGCTTCGACTTCGTCTCTTCAATTCTTGATACTTACACTCTAATTTCACTAGTAAAATCACTCAAATAGCTCCAACAACACCTGTTCCTGCTCTTTCACAATATATATAGGTTTTCTACCTATTTCACCCTTAAAACTCTCCAAAATAGCATAAATTCCAGTGCTAGACTCGTGAATTTACACACTCATCAAACTCCCAAACTTACATGTTGCTCGTCCCGAGGCAATGCAATCAAACCAAGGAGACGTGTATAATTCACAAGAATCACCAAGTACAAAACATATTACACATGCAACTTCATAAATTTAAAAACAACTATATCCTGCATCATACATACCATTCATGCAAAACATCACTCAATCATAATACCATTCGGAGTACTAAGTCATCCAGCTCACAAGATAAGTGTTTACTCTCTCACTTAAGTGTTAATCGTACTTAACAGGTTAGTGTATACGCTCATAGTCAATCCATATTCACGGGTAACCATAAGCTTGGCAAAGGTCTCAAAAATCAACTCACAATCAACTAATAACTAGGATCACAAAGGACTTGTCTTTGAGTTGTAATGTTGGCTCTTTGGAAAGGGTAGGAAAATTTAGATAAGTGACTCAAACACTAGTAGAGAGTTACCTTGGAGGTTCTTTCTTTCTTCATTCAGCTTCATATTCTCCTCCAATTCTTCTCTTGCACTTGTAATTTTTGAATTTTCTTCTCTTTCTTGCATCAACATCATTCTTCTTTTGATAACTCGGGTACCGGTTGTAGGCACTACCCTTTTTGAATAGCAATCGGGGTACCAGTTTCAGGCACTATCCCTAAACAAGATTTAACCATGTACTCTTCTTACTCTACTCAACCTCATTCCATCTTCCTTTTTCTTCTTGCAACACTTATTCACCTCAACTCTCTCTACCAATGAATAGGGTATTTACAAAGCTCAAGTAAAGGTAAAATAAGGCTCTTTTATTGGCTTGCCAAAGAAAAAGCTTTTAACGGCTCAAACGGGGCTACCAAAGGTTTATAACTAATAGGAAGGTAAATTTTGGCTAAGTAACTCAATTAATCAAGAATGGCCTAAGATCATGCCCTAGCAATTCACCAATTGTAAGTTTCACACAAGACTCCAAGACAAGTTCTAGAATACGTTCATATGAATGATTCTCTCAAAAATAAACTATCATGATCAAGCATGAGTAAAAGGCGCTCAAATCCTCACGTAGGTAAATAGAATCCTAAGTACTCCTCATAGCATGTAATCAAGATCAATTCCACACGAATTCTACATACTTATCAAATTACACATGCTTTTCATCAATGGAAATTAACACATGAACATATGCATGCGCAAAAATCCATCAAACCCATATACCAAATCAAATTATACAAGTATCTCTACAATCCCCACTCATGCAACATAGTCTATCCTCACCATCCACATACAAGATCAAATATATCAATTTAGTACATGCCACTCACACAAGAACACACCCCTACCTGTAAAGAGAAAAAGAAGAATGGAGATGAGATGAATCGGAGAACACAAAGCCCTGCAGCTCTACTCCTCTGGAGCATCGTCATCCTCATCACCATCATCCTCACTCATCTCATCAAACCTTCACTCTACAATCCGGTGCAGTTCACCGATGTGTCTATCCAAGTAGTCAACACGATCACTCAGCTTACCCACCCGCTCATTCATGGCATTATATCGATCATTGAGCGTGGCGTAATTGTCATTAGCGAGCGCGAGCTGCCTGTTGGTCTCCTGCTGACTAGCACTGATCGCGGCCAGCTGCTCATGAATAAGGCGAAGCTGCTCTTGTGTATCATCTGGAACAGCCCGCTGCTACTGTGGTGCTACTAGAATATGCTTGGACGCATCGTGTTGATCGGGGATCTCCATATCCTGCTGCTCAACTCCTCGGTGCTCAACTTCAGGCTGATGTGGTGGCTGAGGCTGCTGCGGCGCTGCTAGTTGGAACTCTCCTTGGTCAACAATCTACCTCAGCTCTGCTATCCTACCATCCTCACACATCTGCGCCACTGTCCTTCAATCCCCATTCGTCCTCACTATCATGGATAGGGCAGTGTGTCCGAGGGAGTCCATCAGCTTGTTCTTTTCCTCCCGAATAGTCGTCAAGTTGCTCACGTCAAAGGGAAACATGAAATCAAAGGGTTTGAGACCCCTCGTGAAGAACCAATCTCCATCTCTGAAATGAGCGAATCCACCCTTCACGCACGTGAACATAACCAAATCGGGCTCTCCTCCGACAAGTGTGATGCCAGTGAAATCCAAGTTATAGTGCTCGGCTACAATCATCAGCAACCCTTCAATATTGACCTTTTGAAATCCCGCGGTCCTGAACCGATTCAGCAGAGCGATGAAGTAAGTTCCAACGTCGAATTTCACCCCGCTCAACATACACCAAAGAACATACAACTCCCATCGAGACACACAACTCCCCTCTAAGCGGGCAACCAGTGTGTTGCCTAACACCCTATCCATGTACCTCAATATCGGGTTCTTGATCAATGACGCACGAGCTTTCTTGATCTTGTAATCTCCAATCTCTCTAGAGATCTTCCTCCAAAAACTATTAGCATCAAAATACCCGTTCTCCACAAGAGAAATCTCCAAAGGCGTCTGAAATAGCTCATTGAAGTCCTCAGTAGTCCATCTCCTCCGAACACCTCCAAGCTGAAACCAACACTGATAAGGGTACCCAAGCGGGTCCTTCTCCATCTCAAAAGAACAAATTACCTCCGCTGTGACGTGGAAGTAGGTCAGCCTCTTCAACTCCATGAGCCTACGGATCCCTATTTGGTCGAACATCCAGAAAATGTCATCACGGATGCTCATCGTCCTCATGGCATCATCATCTTGATATCTCGTCCGAGCTATCTTGTCCAAGACTTCTTCCCACTTTTCTTTGATCTCATCCCATTCTTTCATCTGAAGTTCAAAGTTTTCAGGTAGACGTTGATGTAACATAAGCTTCTTCGTCACATTATCCACTTTCGAGGGCCTATCTTGCCTCTTCTTCGATCTCACTTCCACTTTTTCCCCTTTCCCTTATCTTTACTCGTTCCTTGTCCTGTCCCTGAAAACCATACTTCAATAACAATAATCAAGACAAGAAAACAAGTAATTGACTAGCATCTCATACACTCTACTCAAGACTTCAAGCGTCAATGCATAATCAACCAACAAATCATTCTCATTCAACTACCATCTCCATCCAAAACCACTTGCTTATTCAACATGCTCAAACCACACCAATCACACCTTCTAACACCAACTAACAAGCATGCATCAACTTATCCAAGCAATTCAACAGCAATGCAACACGTTTACTCAATGAACTACTTCAATTCCAACAATTTCAAACCAAATCAACATGCTCATCAAACACACTCCCTTTATCTTCAAATAATTCACATGAAACTCAAGATTCATCAACAGTTAAGCAATCTCAACTCAATAAACAAGAATTCCTAAGAATCAATTCAAAAACATCAGCAATCACCATTAATTTCAAACAAAATCAATCTCAATCAACTTATCCACAACAATTTGTATACATTAAACCTCAATCCTAGAGTAATTGAATTGAGAGAACATACCTTTAGTCTTTCTCATGGTGAAAATCGAACAAGTGCACAAAACAACTATGATTCGCGACTACAGCCCAAATTTGCGATGAATTTTGCCTAAATTCGTGATAGAGTCAAGAATTAAGAGTGTAGTGTGGTGTAATCGGTGCAAAATCAAGTGTAATTGAAGAATTGATGCACGGGTGTTCTGATTCGGAGATGATTCGGGTGAGGGTGGAGTGAAAAGTGATCAATCAACTCAAAAATCGAACTTAAAACATACTTACCTGGCTTGGTTCAACCTTGGTTCGACCTATTTCTGTTTAACAGGTTGAACCATAGATGACGAGGTCGAACCAACCTTCTGAACAAGTGCTCCTTTAGGTTCGACTTGAGTTCGACCTGCAATTCAGGTCGAACCAGAATAGCTTAGGTCGAACCACCCTACTGTAAGTTTCATGCCATCGATTCGACCTTGATTCAACTTCCTCTATTGGGTTCGACCTCCTGGCTTGGTCGAACCACCCCCTGAAGCTTCAGAATCGAGTGTTCTTCCATCTCTACACACTTCAAGCTTCAAAACAAATCATTAGGTACCAAATAGAGCTCAACTTCATAAAAATTGTTTCTGAAAAATAACATTCATAAGTAAATCCGTATAAAACACAACAAAACACCACTAAATATTAGGCAAGTTGCAAAAAAAATTAACACATCAAAATAGTTTAAAAATTTAAATATGCCGCAAAAAATCAATTCCCCTAACAAACGATACAAAGAAAAGATTATACGTCCGGAGCTTATTGAGGTAAGTACATCACACCCCCCCAAACTTAGTAGAAATGATAAGTGAAACTAAGTTTTCAAAGAGATGTAATTGCCGATAAGTAAGCACTTCAAATATAAAAATTTCTTACTCACACAAAAGAAATAAAGCAATAAATGGAAGGGAAAGCCCCCAACAGGCGCTCATATTTAACATCGATGAGTCACGACGGTACCAAATCAGATCAAGGTATCTTCAAAGATGACGCAAGCATCATCTGGCGACTTGTAATGCTTCAAGTGATGCCCATTCGCTGCGATAATGTCTCAATCTTTGTTAATAATCTCAAAACTCCCCCCTCCACAGGCTCTATGAATCATGAATGGTCCCGTCCACTTCTACTTCAATTTTCCTGCGAAAAACTTCAAACGAGAGTTAAAGAGTAATACCTCATCACCTTGCTTGAACTCTTTGTATGAGATCTTAGAATCATGCCACTTCTTCATCTTTTCCTTGTAAATCTCCGAATTCTTGTAAGCACGACTCCTAAACTCATCAAGTTGATTAATGTGGGTTATCCTCAACTCTCTCACATCCTTAAGAGACAAGTTCAAGCTCCTCAAAGCCCAAAAAGCTTTGTGTTGGATCTCCACAGGCAAGTGGCACAGCTTCCCATAGACAATTTGGTACGGTGACATATCCAACACCGTCTTATAAGCAGTATGGAACCCCCATAACACATCATCGAGCTTCATAGCCCAATCTTTCCTATTGGTTCCTACTGCCTTCTCCAAGATTTGCTTCACTTGACGTTTAGAGACCTCCGCTTGCCCATTCGCTTGAGGAAGATAGGGTGTAGTAGCCCTATGTTTGACACCATAATCCTTAAGCACATTTTTCAGAAATTTATTGACGAAGTGAGAACCTCCATCACTCACTAGTGCTCTAGGAACTCCAAAACGGGTAAAGATATGCTTCTTCAAAAATGATATGACAGTCCTTGAATCATTCAAACGAGTAGGAATGGCTTCCACCCACATAGAAACATAATCCACAGCTAAAGGATGTAGAGAAATCCATTAGACGGAGGAAAAGGCCCCATAAAATTGATCCCCCACACATCGAAGATCTCCACAACAATGCTCGGCTAAAGCGCCATCTCGTCTCTCCTACTTATAATCCCCATACGCTGACATCTATCGCATGACGCCATATAGAGAGCGGATTGAAGTACCTTGACTGCTGTCTTTT
Organism: Pogostemon cablin; assembly: GCA_023678885.1. NCBI lineage: Eukaryota > Viridiplantae > Streptophyta > Magnoliopsida > Lamiales > Lamiaceae > Pogostemon > Pogostemon cablin. The sequence goes on from CM042979.1 coordinate 16,264,377, forward strand.
GAGCTCCGAAGTGCCCCCCGTTCGGTTGTGCATGGCAAAACTTGAGAACACTCTCCATCTCTATCTCGGACACACCCCTACGGATGATAGAATCCATACATATTTTGTAAACAAATGGATCATACCATATAAAAGTCTCAACATCTCTTTTGAATTTGGCAAGTTGATACCGGTTGAGATCTCTCGAAATTTCACCCACGACAATGTAATTGACATAATCCACATACCATGGATCTACCCCTTGTGCAGCAACCACACATGCTCGTTCAGCCCCTTCAACAAACACAACCATAATCTTTTCATCTAGGAACATCTCCTCAATATGCTCAAAAGAATCATCACAATGCTCCCTTGTCTCTAACCTCGATAAATGATCAGCCAATACGTTCTCCATACCTTTCTTATCTCGGATCTCCAAATCAAACTCTTGAAGTAGAAGAATCCATCTTATGATTCTCGGCTTTGTCTCCTTCTTCTCCATTAAGTACCAAATCGCAGAATGATCCGTGTACACTATAGTTTTCATGTCAACCAAATACTGTCGAAACTTATTGAATGCATACACCACAACCAAGAACTCCTTTTCAGTTACAGTGTAGTTCTTTTATGCTGCATCAAACATCTTACTCGCATAGTAGATGGAACAGAACTTCTTCTCCCTCAGCTTCCCAAGCACCACTCCAAGTGCTACATCACTTGCATCACACATAATTACAAATGGCTGAGTCCAATCCGGTGTGGTCAAGATAGGTGCAGTAGTAAGCGCCTCTTTCAAAACCTGAAAAGCTGTTAAACATTCATCATCAAACACAAAAGGAACATCCTTTTCAAGTAAGTAAGACAAGGGCTTGGAGTATTTTGAGAAGTCTTCGATAAATCTTCTATAAAATCCGGCATGTCCAAGGAAGGACCGCACTCCTCTTTCATTGGTCGATGGTGGAAGCTTCTCAATTGCCACCACTTTAGCTCTATCCACCTGCAATCCCTTGGCAGAAACATGATGCCTAAGAATAATCCCATCTCTCACCATGAAGTGGCACTTCTCCCAATTCAAGATAAGATTCTTTTCTTAACGTCTCTTCAACACAGTAGCTAGGTTAGATAAACAAATATCAAAGGAGAAACCAAATACAGAAAAATCATCCATGAACACCTCCATGATCTTCTCTATCAACCCATCAAAGATTGCCATCATGCATCTCTGAAAAGTAGCAGGTGCATTACACAATCCAAATGGCATCTTTCTAAAAGCAAAGGTCCCGTAAGGGCAAGTGAAGGTCGTCTTTTCCTGATTCTCGGGAGAAATCATGATTTGATTATACCCCGAGTACCCATCCAAGAAACAATAGAACTCATAACCTGCGAGACGATCAAGCATTTGATCCATGAATGGAAGGAAAAAGTGGAATTTGCATGTATTTTCATTCAGTTTTCTATAATCGGTACACACACGCCATCCCGTTGGAATCCTAATAGCTATTGCCTTACCATCTTCAGTTTTCTTAATAGTCATGCCCCTCTTCTTAGCTATAACATGTAATAGATTCACATGGGGACTATCACTAATAGGATATATAATACCGGCATCTAACCACGCTAGGATTTGCTTCCTAATCACCTCTTAAATCGCAGGATTCACCCTCCGCTGATTTTGGATACTACTTTTTGCCTCATCAAACAACCTTATTCGATGCATGCAATATGAAGGATTAATACCTTTTAAATCATCAAGAGACCACCCAATCGCAGACTTGTACGTCCTAAGAACATCTAACAAGTCCTCAAGTTGATCATCATCAAGGGAAGAAGATACTATTACCGGATATTTTCCATTGTCACCAAGGAAAGCATACTTCAAGTGTTCCGATAATGGTTTCATCTCCTCTTTCCTTTCTTCCATCGGAATGCTCTCTCGATCCAATGGCAAGTACTTCCTAGTCCACTTCACTTCCTCAACTTTAAACTTCTCCAATTCATACATGACATCACCCAAAGCAAGTAAGTTTTTAAGATATTTAATACATATCTCATTAGAAAGATCATCAAGCTCCGTAGTGGGATAAGTAAGAAACTCCATCAAGCATGTCTCAAAAGGATCCTTAGACAGGATCAGAGACATATCTTCCTTCACAATCTCCTCCACCACATCAATAATATGACATTGTGACTCCATAGGCATCTTCATTGCTTTGTCAAGGTTGAATAAGACCTCTTCTTTATCCATCCGCAACCTAAGCTCCCCCTTTTTAACATCAATCATGGCCCCAGCAGTAGCAAAGAAAGGTCTCCCCAAGATAAGAGGGATATTATCCTTGTCATCGTCCATCTCAAGCACAAGAAAATCCACAGGAAAGACTAGTTTCTCCACTTTGACAAGAACGTCTTCAATAATAAATTTTGGAAACGTCATCAACCTGTCAGCCAATTATAGAGCAACTGTTGTAGGAGTTAATTCCCCCAAACCAAGCCTTTGAAAGATAGACAATGGCATCAAATTGATGCTTGCCCCAAGATTGCACAAGGCTCGTCGTGCCGGCCCTTTTCCAATCTCACACAAGATAGTGAAGCTTCCTGGATCCTTCATCTTCTATGGTAGCTTTTTTTGGATAATCGAACTGCAATTCTCAGACAAATTCACCATTTCAACTCCATTCAAACTCCTCTTCTTCAACAATATGTCCTTAAGGAATCGGGCATAGTATGGCATCTCTAATATTGCTTCCGAGAAAGGAATGCTCAAACTTATCTTGTTTATGATCTCTAAAAACTTCTTGAACTTCTCTTCCAATCCCTTCTTCATGAGATTGTAAGGAAACGGTGGAGGTATATTTATTTTGGGGATGCCTCATTCATCACGTTCAACCTTCTCCGCTTTCTCCTTTTCGGCTCTCAATCGCTTGGCTCTCTCCCACTTCTTCTCTGCTATAATCTCTGTAATTTGTTCACTCTGAACCACTGGAGTAGCATCCACATCATAGAGAGTATTTGGTGCGAAAATAGGTACGTTTCGGCAGGGTTCGACCTTGGTTTGACATGCTTGACAGGTCAAATCAGGTACATAGTGGTCGAATCAATCAACTGGAACTCGGCTCTCTCTCTGAATTGTGATTTGACCTGGGTTCGACCAGATGGCTTGGTCGAACCAATTACATCGTGGTCGAATCGATATTGCGATGAAACAGGGTGCTTCGCAGAGTGCGGTTCGATATCGGTTCGACCTGGTGACAAGGTCGAATCAATGTTGCTTTGGTTGAACCAATCTTCTGTTAAAATAATGTGCTCTGGATGGTCTGGTTGACCTGTAGGCCTGGTCAAATCAGCTGGAAGTTGGTCGAACCGATGTTGTTTTGTTTCTTGATCATGTCCAGAGCTCCGATTCGACCTATCCTGTGTGGTTTGACCTGTTGTGTAGGTCAAATCATGGTCAAATCGAGGCCTAGATGTGTCCAAATTTGATTCTAGCCTCATCGATCTCTCGTACTGTGTTCCCGACCTCAGTGTGATGGCATTGCACGACTTTAGATTCTTAATACTCTGAGACTGAAGCTTTTCCTTCTCTACAGATTGAGTCAATGTGTTCACATTCTCTGCTATTGTTCCCATCAACAACGTAAGATCTTTAACTTGAGTAGACAAATCCTTGTGATGATTATCGATCTTCTTCTCAAGTTTGGCCTCAAGGCGGTTCACTCTTTCATTATTCCTTGCCATGTACCTGTTCACCATATCCTAAAAACCCTGCTTCCCTTCTTCCACTTTCGCACCTGGATCAACACCCATCGGAGGTTGAACTGCATTATTCGGATTGCTCCATGAAAACTCCGGCCTCCTAGGCTGTTGATAGTTACCCGGGGGGACCACGATTGTTGTAGTTCCCCTGATAGTTCTGGTTTTCTTGATTAAGGTACCTAGTTCCTTGAATACTTTGACCCATGGCGTAGTTTTCCTCTTCCAACTCCTCTGGATTGTTCCATCATTCATTACTTCCTGCTGCATGATTGGTACTTGCTGAGATATATCGCTGATTTGCTTTTGTTGTGACTCAAGTAGCTTTTTAATATTCGACAAGCAAGAGACGATCTCATCTTCTCTACTTATTTTCACCATAGCATGTTCAACCTTAGCCACTTTTCCAAGGACGTAAGTACCTTTAACTCTATCAGTTGGCCAATCTCTCGAGTTTATCAAAATATCTTCAAACAACTTCTCGGCCTCTATGGATGACTTAGTAAGCAATGCTCCATTAGAAGAAGTATCAAATAACACACGTGAATTACAGTCCAATCCATTGTAGAATATGCTGATATATTGAGCTTTAGATAGCCCATGCTGAGGGCACTTACGAAGCATGTCTTTGAATCTGTCCCACGCTTCATGAAACTTCTCTCCTCCACCGATAGCAAATTGGTTAATGTCTTACTTCATCTAAAACACCTTTGAAGGTGGCATGTATCTCTCCAAGAACCTTAACTTCAACTGCTCCCAAGTGGTGCACTCAGCTGCGTTTATAGTATCGTACCAATCTCTCGCCTTTTCAGTAAGCGAGAATTTGAACAAAAGAATCCTAGCATCTTCATATTCTCCTGCGTCTTTTTGAGTACTTGCATAACCCAAGAACTTGTTTAGATGCTGCTGCGGATCCTCGAAAGACCCTCCTGAAAAGGAGTTCCTTTCTATCATGCTAATAAGAGCGGGGTTCTCCCGTGAAAAGGAGTCCGCATTATTCGGTTCTCCCACTTCAACTCTAAAATTTAGAGCTGTAGTTGGTTTTTCTTTCTTAATCTTACTCTTCTTCTTTTTCTTCTTCCTCGATGATGCTCCGATCTCAGGATTATGTGATTCTAATTCACCTTTCTTTGGTCTCGTGAGCATACACCTAAAAAGAATAAGAGTTAAAACAGTAAAACAAGAAAAATAGTCCTAATAAATTAGAAATAACAAAAAGATATTTTAAGTCGTTCCTGGCAACGACACCATAAACTTGATGGGTGTTTTCTCAATACACAATTTAATCCCCAAGTATGAAGGATATCAATTGTAGTTTCAAAGGTGACCAAGTTATATATCGAACCCAAGGAACGGATAAATATCAATTGAATTATGTTCTAGTAAATTATTACTATGTTGTGGTTTTTATTTGAATTAAGTAACAACTAATAACAAGTAAAGATAACAAGAAGAAAATATAGTAGGTTGTGATCAAGTAAGATGATAGGTATTTCGTCAGGTCATCCAATTCCACTTATTAATTCATACTTTCGTGTGACGGTGTCCGACTCTGCCTTGTGGTTTATAGACGCATCACTAAACCATGCAAATTCACTCTATAGACACAAGTAAATATGCGTATGACACGTGTGAATATCCTCGGAGCAAGAGATATAATTCACCCCCTTTCTAGGTACTATCATAATCAATTATTTTTCGTGCACTTAGTACTCTAACCCTATTTGATCTCCCTTTATAGGTACTATGAAATTATATTATTTATCCTACTTATTAACCCGGATATGATTCAATTAACAAGTATTCATATAAGATAGTTCTAATAAGACTTCGGAATCCCTTCACTTAGAATTATAACATTAAAACCCTGCTCAGCAGTGAACGCACTCAACCAATAACCACGTTATGTATTCAGACTCTACACAACAAGTATTGATGCACAAAATGACCGTGAGTGATTAAAAATGTGCAATCTTATATAAAATAAACCACAAGTAGTATTGTACGGAGTTTACACACGAAAGATAAATTAACTATGAAACTTTCATAATCCTAGAATTACCGAAGCGGCTCTAGCCCATAATTGATCTAAGAGCAATCATGGTTAGATGGACAGATCTTACTTGAATCTCCAGCGGAACCTCTGTCACAGCCCCTCCGAATGATAGAAGATCACTCCTCTCTCCAATCACATCCTCTTATCTCTTGTATGATTCTCGTGATGATCAAAAGTCTCCCTCCTGTACTGCATGAGTCTCCTTTTATACTTGTAATCACATCTTTAGGGCTTGGAATGGGTCGCACATCGGTTCGACCTCAGCAGCAAGTCGAACCACTCATCACAGATCTAACCACAGGTCGAACCAAGCTACTGGAAGTCTCCAACATCTGGTTTGATCAACTGGACAGGTCAAACCACAGTGACATGGTCGAACCAGCTCCCCTGCGAATCGATTCGACCATGGTTCAACATTTTGCCCAGGTCAAACCCTCCCACCGTGGTCGAATCAGCCCTCTGTACAAATTGTGTCGTCAGTTCGACCTGTTGGATAGGTTGAATTGGCCTTCTTTAGGTCGAACCGAGCATCCTCTTCGCCTATACGGATGGCTTCGACTTCGTCTCTTCAATTCTTGACACTTACACTCCAATTTCACTAGTAAAACCACTCAAATAGCTCCAACAACACCTGATTCCTGCTCATTCACAATATATATAGGTTTTTCACCTATTTCACCCTTCAAACTCTCCAAAATAGCATAAATTCCGGTGCTAGAATCGTGAATTTACACACTCATCAGTATCTAATACTCCCTTCGTCTCATAGAAGTTGACACACTTTCCTTTTTGGTTTGTCCCACTAAAGTTGACACATTTCCTTTTTAATACATGGGACCCACACAAAAATAATTAATCTATTCTCATGGACCCCACATATCACCTCTAATACAACTACCCACTACACATTAAATATTATTTCTCTCACTTCACTTTACTTCACTTTACATTAAATTATTATACTCCTTAATCTTCGTGCCCAAAAAAAAATATATCAATTTCTCTTGAACGGAGGGAGTAGTAATTTAGGTTAAAAGTGTGTATCTATTAGTAATAAACCCATTAATTAATGATACCTAAATAAATAAATAAAGTATTGAAAATTTAATCATTATTAAAAATAAGAAACACATTATTTAAAAAAGAAAATATTAAATAAGGAAATTAATTAAAAGTAAATAATGTAATATATAAATATATATAATATAAATAAAATTAATTTATATATATTATTCATTTAAATATTCATAAATTTATAATAAATTTTTAATTTTATTTTTTATTTAATTTTATTAGTTTCAAATTATATAAACAACTAAAAATTTTTTTTTATAATTCATATGTTATAATTGAATAATTAAGATATATGTAAATAAATAAATATTAATATACTAACTTTAAAAAATTAAAAAATATTTACAAACTAAGTTTTAATGTTATTTGATATGAAATAATGATTTAACTTAAAGAACTTAAACTTTCGACTCTATACATGAATTAGTTTTTCAACATCTTATTCTCTAGAGGTAAATTGATTCAAGAGTACTTGAATCGTTAATCCTCTTTCACTTGAAGAATACTTGAGTCAATATTTTAGAGGTAGATCTTAAATAATACTTGAATCGATTCTTAAGAGGTAATACTTGAATCGATTTTTTTCTCTTGAAGAATCGATTCTTAAGATGTAAATCAATTCAAGAATACTTGAATCGATCCTCTTACTCTTGAAAAATCGATCTTGAATCGATTTTTTTCTCTTGAAGAATCGATTCTTATGCTGTAAATTAATTCAAGAATACTTGAATCGATTCTCTTACTCTTGAAAAATTGATTTTTAAGATGTAAATTTAGGGGATTACTTAGCTGACCCGGGCTCATGAACCGGGTTATTTTCATCCGTTAGATCAATTCTCTTTAATTCTAGACAATTAGATTACCAAATCCCTTATCTCTCCTTTACTTGCTACGGTTTAACAAAGTCTAAATATATAGTATATAATAATTGAAGCACTTATTATCTCTCCTCATTAATTACCACCTAATCATGTATTTTTTTATAATTTTATCTTAATAATAAATTTACTTTTTATGAAAAAATTCAAATGTTTATAATTCTCTTTATACATTTTTATTATTAATAAAAATTATATCAAATTATTCGTTTTTTCAAAATCTTTAATTTGATACCCATATCAACTACTCCTTCCATCCTACAAAAATTTGCATGCCTCTTCCAGCACGAAGATTAAGAAAAATGGTAACTTTTAAAGGTTATGATATTTTTGGTAATAAATAAATGATAAAATATTTTAGGTGTGTTAGGTAAATGTGGTTTTTTTTGTAAGTAAAGTGTATGGGGAATGGTGATTATGTTTGATTTTTGCTTTTTTGGAATGTGCAAACTTTTGTGGGACAACCCAAAATGGAAAATGTGTCATCTGAAATGGGACGGATGAAGTATACAATAAATATTTAAAATATAATAAAATTTTATTACTAATTAAAGTATTTTTAATTAAAATTTATTATTATATTAATTAAAAATATGAATAAATTTAGATTTTTTGTTTAATCGGATCTAATTTGATGATACAAAACTTCATAAACTCATGATCTTAGCTAATATTTCATCGATAATCACTATTCAATCTAGAATTATGGAATTATGAAGAGAATTTATGTAATCATATATATATATATATATATATATATATATATATATATATATATATATATATATAATTTATTTTTATTAACGTGAAATTTTATTTAATTTTAAAATTGTTATTAATATCTAATTCATTCGGTTTTTTATTTAGGGTAGCTGTTGTGTGAGACCGTCTCACATGAGATTTTTTTTTATTTTTTAAATAATTATCATTTTCGTTATAAAACGTTATCATTTTTTATTTATACTATAAATTGTTCATGAAATAGCATTATCATTTTTTATTAATTCATTATCACTTTCCTTTATAAAAATTATCACTTTCTATCCGTCTCACGTAGTCCCCTACATGTAAGACGGTCTCACATAAGTCTTTGTCTTTTATTTATTTTTTAATATTTAATTATATGATGGATGAAAAAGTAATACCTAATCAAAGAAAATTAATATCCGTTCAAATAAATTATGGATAAAATGTGATAATCTTTTTAATTAAAAGTCATATCTGATCATAAAAAGTGATAGGCAAAAGCTCCTGCGTCCCCAGGGACACGGTCCGTGTCCCCATGTAGACACAACTCTTCCCCTCCCTATTCTATTTAAACATATGTATTGCTAGGGAGTTTAAATTGTAAAAGAACATGAAAATTGTAAAGGGACAGAGATCTAAATCCGTGTGTACGAGCGCATAAGAGACTCACTCAAAGTGATATTCGCCCAGTCATACAATTCATGAACAATTAATAAGACGAATAAAAAATAATAAGAAAAATTTTAGGTAAAGCTATATATGTATCTTAATTCATGAGATAGGTTATTTTAAACATCTATGAGAAAAGTCTTATTTTAAATTATTCGATGGCTCTATTATATGCTCTCTCCGTCCCCTTGATACGTATTCATTTTTTCATTTTGGTCCGTCCCATTACAAAGTATCCATTTTCCTTTTTGGATTGATGTGACCTACAACTACTACACATGATCCCACACTCAACACTAATACAACTACCCACTACACATTAAAATATTATTTCTCTCACCTTACTATACATTAAATTATTATACTCCTTAATCCACGTACAAAAAGTCAACGAATACCTTCAAGGGGACGGAGGGAGTACAATGTAAATATATTTTAATAAATAAAGAATTTAAAAGTGCAATATTTTATTAAATTTAAATTTTAAATCACTAATTTTAATTATTTTTTTTAAAATTATGTGATATCCGAGATATTTACTAGTTTAATTATAAGGAATATCATTATTTAATTTAGTATATAATATATGTTTATCTACTTAAGATTAAAATTTAAAGTTGATTGAATTAAATAATGTATTATATTTATTTGATTTGTTATATACACTCATTGTCTTGAATTAATTTATATAGAAATACGAAATTTAAAAGAAATTCTTTTCATTAATATTATTACTTTTGAGAATTATGTAGAGTAATATTTAAGGTCATAAGTAAATTATAAAATATATTGAGTTTATTATGTGATAGCGACAATTTAGAGTTAAAATATTATCTTGAAGTTAAAAGATTAATATGATATTTTATAGCAAACTGAAACAAAAACAAGTAAATATATATATATATATATATATATATATATATATATATATATATATATATATATATATATATATATATATATAGATTAAGACTTTAACTAAATCTTTAAGTAACATAAATATTATTTCGTTCATATGTAGCCATTATATATTGTTAAACTAATTAACATTATAAACTTAATAAAAAGTTAAATAATAAATCCCGTATAGTATACTGAAAAGAAAAAATAACTAGCATATATTATATAATTTTATTTTATATTAATAAATAATTGAGCTCAACTTAATAAATCAACAGCATAATTTTAACAAAAAGAGTTACATCATTTTATAATTAAGAGTCACATAAATTAACAATATCTTTTAATAATAAATAGTGCACATAATTACATACTAATTAAATTAATTAATTGAAATAATGAATGAATATATAATTTTACATATCCGTGTAGGTGAGAGAGTTATTTGTATTTTTATATAATAAAAAATAAATTAAATAATTAATTGAATAATTTAAAAACCATATTATATATGTGAAAATTTAAAATAATTAAGTTTTTATTTTTCTAAACTTATTTTGCTAAAATAATTAAGTTTTTAAATATATACGCGCATAATAATATATTCCGTCTCTCTGGCTTCCTTTGTCGTACGTTCTTTTCTATCTCCAAATTCAAAGGAATGATCGATTGATTTCCCTTTGATCTTGTGATCATAAAACACCTACGAAAAGGCAAAGAGTGAGACTACAAAGAATACTCGATCGTTGTAGTAGTATATCCAAAGAAAAATTATCAATCTACAAAGGAGTTATGTTCGGACTAGTAAAATAAGTGAGCTCATGTTCATGTCGTTTTTGTAAAGATGATAGGGGATTTTGAGATTGATTAACCACTTAAGCAAGTAGCAAGTAAATAAAAATAGCAAATAAGAGAAACGACAAGTGAAGATGAATGAAAATAAAAGAGGATAGGTGTTAAAGTTCAAGGATGAAAAACATGGGATTGGAAACATCCAAACATACTTAATTCATACTATCATGCAAAAGGAATCCAACTTAATTGATGTAGACTAAGGGTGATCACGATTGTATCCTAAGCTCCCTTTCGAGTTACAAAGGTTGTTGATCCATTTTAGACTGCCAAAAGCACTTAAGATCAAAGCCCAACATTAACCCCTTCCATCTAGGTATTAGTTAGAGTAAACTCTCCCTTTTTGTGTACTAAGGCCAACGAATGGATTGGTTCCCCTCATCGAATTCAAATATCCTTTTGGTCAAACCCAAACTCGATGTCTAATCATGCCTTCCTAATACTATAGAGGGTCGTTTCCATCTCACTCCAAGCAATACATACATGAGCATCATGATAGCATTTAATTGCCATAAATCAATTCATTGATCAACAATCCATTAAACCAATAATCAATTATGAATAACAAACCATGCCATCACAACATCAAGACAATTAAACTCCATGAATAGAAATCAACATCAATTAAATCAAAAACCAATTTAATCCACATGATAATATAAATCTCATATGCTCTTCATGTCCCCAATCCCACTAGAGGGATTAGCCTAACATGATAAAAGTAACAAAACACATAAATGATTCATTACAAATATCCATAGTCTAAATCCAAAAGAAAATCAAAGGAGATGTAAATCTTCCCCAACAATTTCTTGTAGGAGATCTTCAATACTCATGGATCTTCTTCTCTAGCTATTGATTTCTTGAGATCTCTCACACCCAATGGAAGGGATGAAGTTTTGATGGAGAATTAATGGAGATGATGAAGATGGATCAAGATGGATGAAGGTGGATGGAGATTATGGTGTGAAATTGAAGGAAATGTGTGTGATGTGTGTGTAGAGGATGGAAAATCCGATCTTATCCATCAAAATATTGAAATGGGGTCTATTTATACCCCATGTGGGCCTTCTAGAAGATTTCAGTAATTTTCTGCATTTTTGCACCAACACGGCTCGAGCTCCGCCGCACGCCCCATGTTCTAACATAGCGCACGAGTCGTGTTCCGCACTCGGTCACAGGGGTGGCCGTGTTGTGTAATCTGACGTCCTAACACGGCTTTCTGGACAGGCCCGTGCGCGGTGCACGGGCCGTGTGTCTTCACGGGTCATGTTCTGCACTCGGCCACAGGCGTGGCCGAGTTGGTGTTTCGGGTGTCAGCGCACGGCCATTCTGACAGGGTCGTGCGCTGCACACGGCCTGTGTTGTGCAGCTTCTTCTCCTCTCTCACTGTTTCGGCTCGATCTTCCTCGTTTCAACTCCAAATTTAGATCTGCTTTTTCCTATGCCTTCCTTATCATATCTAGCATCCAATAAAAATTGAAAATATTAAGTTTAAGCTCATTCACACATATTTCCATAAAAACACAAAATACAACCAAATAACATACAAATACGGATAAAATAATACGAAAACACATATAAAAAGACACTAAAATCTATGTGAAAATAGCGCCAATCAACTGCCACTCACTGCACACACTTATTTTTACTGCAAACGAACTTTTACTGCACACGAGCTTTTATGATGCACACAAACATTCATATGCCGCACATGTGTAATGGTAATATTGGAATATCACTATATATTTATGTAGTTAGGAGTAATATTTTTGTATGTTTGTATCTCATAGTAATAAAGGAGTTTTTAATGTACCTAGTAGTAAAAAACCTAAATTATTTTATCAACCCATCATCTCCTTCACCAATTCACAAATTGAATACAACGTCATTTACATAGAAAGAGAAACATGTTTTGCAAAATTAAACATTAATCTCATTTTCAAAATTATACATTAATCTCATATTCTTCTCTTCTACCATTCCACGTTCTTTTTATTTTTTTTTCAATAATTGTTTTTCAATTTTTTTTCATTAGTTTTGTTTCTTATTCCAATTATTTCAAGTGAAAATTAAATCTGAAATGTAATAGTAATAGTTTTGATTAGTAGAAAATCATGAACATCCAATAAAAAAACCAACAAACAAGCAACGGCAAAAAAAACTCCGATGGGTTCTTGTTTTTGCAGCAATAGTTGGTAGGTGGCGTCTTCCGGTGAATGGTGGCGATGATGGTTAAAGTGAATGGTAAATGGGACTCTAGAACTAGGCGAGTAAAAATAAAATTTGTATATTTAAGTATTTTTGGCAGTGCTATATGTTTACAATGCAGAGAGTATATATGGAGAGTTTTAGAAACATTTACAACCACCTAACAAATACAAAATGAGGACACGTGTCAAAGCAACATTCTAGAAGATTCTGATATTTCAACTAGGGGTGATCACGTTGTGGTTTTACGGTTTCTTAGGCTAAATCGAAATTTCCTTGCTCAGTGTGGTTCGGTTATTTTCAAAATTTTAAACCACTATTTTCCAACAAAAATCATTATACAATTTTAGCAGTTTTACGATCGTTTTTGGCAGTTTTGCAGTTTTAATTATAAAATAATGTGATTTTATATTAATGTTGGAATACATTAGCCATTTAATTTCCTCATTAAACATGTTGATGAATACATAAGCACAATGAAAACTCTTGCTGATAAAATACATAAGCAATAAGGAAAACACAATACACATTTTGAAGGAATACATAAAAATAACACAATAATGTCTCTACATATGCAATTACATATCAAATCCATTTAACCATAATATATAAATATAGAATAGAAACACATTGTTGTGTCTTCTTTTTCCTGCCATTTGCTGTTGTAAACACAAAAGGAGCCAAATGTGAAAAATAAATGTAGAAAAATAAAAAGAGAACTAATTATTATTATTATATATATATATATATATATATATATATATATATATATATATATATATATATATATATATATATATATATATATATATATATATATATATATATATTTGAAATCATATTGAAGTACATAAAAAAATTGATACCTGATTATTCATAATTCAAACTCCTACAAAAAAATAAAAAAATAATAATAATAGGAAAAATTACTTGTAGGTACACACTTTGTAACCATAATTACTATGAGATACATTGATTTAAAAAAATTACTCTCACATACAAAGTATTAAAGTAAAATACCAAATATAACCCTAAATACATACACTTTTAAACCACAAACTCTAAACCCTCACCCACCGTTGGACCGCCGCCGGTCGGTCGCCGGACCACCGCCGGCCGGCCACTGGAAAACTGCTGGACCGTCGCTGCCGGCCGATTGCCGGACCACCACACTTTTTTGCTGCACACACTTTTTTTTACTGCACACGAACTTTTGTTGCACACAAACATTTATGTGCAGCACATAGTAAGGGTAATATTGGAATATCACTATATATTTTTGTAGTTAGTAGTAATATTTTTGTATATTTGTATCTCATAGTAATTAAGGATTTTTTAGTGTACCTAGTAATAATCCTCCCATAATAATAATAATAATAATAATAATAATAATAATAAATGGAATAATGAAATAGCATTTAAATCTAAATTTCATATAGATACAATAAAAGAATTCTTATAAGCAATAGTAATATTGTTTGCAAGTTCATAAACCTATTGAAATCTCTATCCAAAACATTCAACATAATTATGGAACAACCTCAACCCTCTAAATCTGAAAAAAAAAAATCAACAAATAAACATTTGAATAAGTTACAAAAATTTATAAATAAAAACTGAATATAAAATCATATAAATTTATAACATATACCTTTTCTATCTCCTCAAGTTTCTCCATATCTTCAATTGCTGAACAAAGATCAACTGAAGAAGGTGCAAAACGTAGCCAATCTTGTGCACATATAGGAGCCTCAACCGTTTTAGGTGATGAAGAACTTCTAAATTGATCAATTACTCAATCGTTTATACTAAAAGTTGATTAAGAACCAATAGTAGACACCTGAATAGCCAACACATCCCTTGCAACTTTTGAAAGTATTGGATACTTTGATATTTTTACTTTCCAATAATTGATGATATCAAAGGTATTATTAGATTTTTCACAACTATCAAGTAAGTATCTTGCAATTTCATATTTACTCTCCACACTTTGCTCTTTTTCCAAATGCGTGGCAAATTGGGATTCCAACAACTTACTCAAATACTCATCTCCATCTATCTGCATGTTGTTTGTCTTTTCTTTTTCATTTCCATCTTTATCAATTTTTTGACCATCAAAACTAGCATACTCTTAATATAACAAGGTCAAGATTTCTTCCACTTTGTCTATTGTTGTTTTAATCAAAGTAGCATTTACCCACATACATTGTTGCCAAACAAAAATTTAAATATTTCAACTTGAACCTTGGGTAAAAAACAATAGCAACAAACAACAGCTAATTTATGCTATCAATACTTCTCCAATATTTATCAAACTTCTCTTTCATCTGTAAAGCCATAGTAGACATTTGAATGTCTACTTTGATAATCATGGTAGATAAATCCATATGTATAGTAGCAAGTTCATAAAAAAGATGTTTGAAGTGATGTGTGATGAACCTGATAACTTTAAGTCACATTATAGAAAATCAACAATTTTAGGAAGTCCTATTATTTTATTTTTCTTTGCTTTCACCAATTTCTCTTAATCACTCAAATCTTTTTCATTACAAGCATAACTGTCACACCCCAAATTTTATAGAAAGAGAATTTCATATTATTTTCTTAAATAAGGTATTAAATAGGGCATGACTAAACACTTTAATAAACAAATAATGCAAAAAAAAAGGAAATAAAATATGGTATAAGTCCTATAAGTTTCTGCAAACTTAATTTTAAAAGAATATTGAACAAGTATTTTGCAGCCGCTTAATCTTTGCTTAATCTGTCATTTCCAAAATCCAAAGGTAGTCTAATTGATTGGACAATTTTTTTTATGAATAAGAGTAATAGAAAACAAAATTGTAAGAGAGATTATGGAAAGAACTTTAAAGATATGGACCACAAACTTTGTTTCCCAAATTTATAAAATAAAATTTAAACATACAAGACATTCCCATTTCATGCTATTGAAATAAATAAATAAAATAAAGTAAAGAACAAAACCTTTACCACAAATGGACACCTTTTCTATACAATATCCCCATTACATCTTATAACTTTATAATTACAAAACAAGTGGCATGCATACTTGAGTTGTACATCTAAGTACACCTCTATCATCAACCCATACACCAATAAGCCCATACGAATTATCAAAACCAAAATTTACAGCAAACATAAGTTTCACTACATGACAACTTCTGACCACAACAGAATTATTAAGGTACAGCACTTTTTCTGCCCTATATGACACATGCAACATCTTTTTTGTCCTATACTTTTTAAAACAAGTAATTTGCCCTGTTTTTTGTGTATATTCCTAATTTACCCCCTGACACATGTCATATCTTTCCCTTTTTTTTGAAATCTCATGATTACTGCCCAGCGGTTAAAAGTACCGCTTTTAATGGCATTGAATTTGGGGAGAGAATCTTTGACCCCTTTATCTCAAAATTTTTTTGTTATTTACTCCCTGTATCTCTCTCTCTCTTTTCATCGGCACTCATCCCTCCCATACTCTCCCTTTCTCTCTCTCTCAAACTATCGATTTTTCTGTCGAACACAGCTCTCCGTCCGGGCCTCCGGCGTGTCGTTCAATCCATCGTCATCTCCACATCGAAAATTAGCAGTAGCAAATATGGATAACCAGGTATTCCATCTTTAGGATTTTAGAGTTTTAGGGTTTTTGCGATTTAATGGTAACTGTTCTTGTCCCCCGAGGAAGTAGAGTCTGCACCGTATGAATTTGCCGTGTCTGTTTGAGTATAATTGGAAATTTCATTGTAATTTGTAGTGTAATTGAATTTGTCGGCATATTTGTTCTAATATTTTTTAGCTTGTCCGCCAATTTTTTGGCCCTGTTTGAGCTTGTCCGCCGATTTTATGAGTTTTTTGAGCCTATCCGCTGAGTTTCTGAGCATTAGATAGCATTATTTTGCCATTATTTCTGCTTAAAATAGCTTGTCCACCGTTTATGTGCCTTTACTGTGCTTGTCCGCCGGTTTTTATAGCGTAGTTGAACTTGTCCGCCGAAAATTGTAGTATAATAAAGCATGTCCGCCAATTTTTTGTCACTGTTTGAGCTTGTCCGCCGAATTTATGAGTTTTTTGAGCCTGTCCGCCGAGTTTCTGACCATTAGTTAGCATTATTTTGCCATTATTTCTGCATAAAATAGCTTGTCCGCCGTTTTTATGCCTTTAATGTGCTTGTCCGCCGATTTCTCTAGTGTATTTGAACTTGTCCGCCGATAATTGTACATAAAGTGACCTCGTCCGTCAAGATTTGTAGTACAAAATAGGTTGTCCGCTAATTTTTTGGCCATGTTTGAGCTTGTCTGCCGAATTTATGAGTTATTTGAGCCTGTCCGCCGAGTTTCTGACCATTAGTTAGCATTATTTTGCCATTATTTCTACATAAAATATCTTGTCCGCCATTTTTGTGCCTTTGATGTGCTTGTCCGCCGATTTTTCTAGTGTATTTGAACTTGTCCGCCGAATATTTGTAGTACAACATAGCTTGTCCGCCAATGTTTTGGCCCTGTTTGAGCTTGTCCGCCGATTTTATGAGTTATTTGAGCCTGTCCGCCGAGTTTCTGACCATTAGTCAGCATTATTTTGCCATTATTTCTGCATAAAATAGCTTGTCCGCCAATTTTGTGCCTTTAATGTGCCTGTCCGCCGATTTTTCTAGTGTATTTGAACTTGTCCGCCGATAATTGTATGTAAAGTGTCCTCATCCGTCAATATTTGTAGTACAAAATAGCTTGTCCGCCAATTTTGTGCCTTTACTGTGCTTGTCCGCTGATGTTTTTATGTATAAAATGTAGTCACGTCTTATATCTAATCGAGTTGGCATGCACTGTAGTGGAGCTGGAAACGCAGTGGACTTCAAACTCGAAAAGTAGGGATTAAAGGTTATTGTAGGCCTTCCAAAGCTCTTAATTGCATACGCGAGGTACTTACAAAGAGTGGCGATCAAACAGTGCGGAGGTTCCAAAGATCTTGTTTCGGGCATTTCTGGGATTTGGATTCAGATTACGGGTCTCCTAAAGCTTTATTTCAGCTGATGGCTCAGGAGGTTGTAATCCCTGGTTCAGATATGTACTCCCGGTACTTCAGGGTGTCTGATACAATTCTTAGCTTCACACCCATGGAGTTTATGCGTGTCATGGACTAGGGTTTGAGGACCGTGGGGATATTGACCCGAATGATTCATATCTGCCACCTGCACACAGTTTGTTTGCTACGTTTCGTACGAAGAGGGTCTTGGTTGATGAACTTATGCGAAGATTCACTGAAAACAAATATAAGGGCCACAATGCGGTGAAAGCGGCCAACATTCTACTGCTGTACTACTTTTTGCTAGGCCTGGATACGTCAAAAGCATACATAGAGCCCTGGGTATGGTACTTAGCTGAAAATGATGACCTGTGGAACTCTTTCCCATGGGGTAAGTACACATATCTAACCCTGCTGCACCATATGGACTCTGTAAAAACTACGGTGCAAGAGTTAGGCAAACAGCAGCGCATCAACTTTTATGGATGCTCATTTGCCCTAGCAGTAAGTGATACTGATTTTATTGCACCAATTTTATTCTTAAACTAAATGCATTTAAAAAGATATATGTTGACATGAACTTACTTTGATGTTTGGTCACAGGCTTGGGCCTCTGAGCGAATCGCAGGTTTTGCAGCAATGTTGACCGATGGTCAGTCCGATCCGGATGTCAGACCTCTGTGTCTTCGCTGGACATATACTGCTGCTAAAAAAAATGACGACACTCAGTTTTTTAGACAGGTTTGTCACTTTTATGTGTACGCGATTAAGATTTTGTTTATCTAAGTTGGATGCATTTAGAGGCATTTTTTTGTCACCTAAGTATATGTATTTATGTTTTATTGTTTTACTTTCAGGACCCAAGAGTGGTTGATTTACCTGCCATCCTCCCTGAGGAGTCCCGCCGATCATACTTCAGGGGAATACATTCTGATTGGAGTTCTGGTTTTCAAGTGACCTTTAGGGTATTTGGGGATCCAAAGCCAAAAGGGAAGGCTAAGGGTAAGAAACAGGTGCAGCGCTCTAGTTCAGATTCCGAAGATGAAATGCGTGGTCAAGGTGCCATTCCAGTTGCTGATACATCATTCTGGGGACAACAAAGAACAGCAGCACCGGAGGACTTACTACCTGATTTTCATGCCGTCGGAGGGGATGACAACGATGATGATGATGACGAGGTAATGAGTGATCATGATGACAGATCTTACATACCCTCTGAGGATTCGCCCCCACGGCCATCTCAGTCTGGCCCCCATAATGCTGTAGTACCACATCCGGTAATGGCCATTCCGGAGAGATCATATCCTCCTGTGTTTGGAAGACCATACTTCCCTTCAGCTGGATTTCAGCCACCAACGTACTCTACTTCTTTTGGTGGATATCAGGGACCAAATCAATTTAACTTCGGTGGATTTTAGGTCCCACATCAATCACATCCGTATGGTAGAAGTGAAGGGTCACAGCAGGGTCAGTACAGTGGGTATGGAGGATCTGTCTATAGCCAAGTAGGGCTAGGGTTTCATGGATCACAGCCCTCCATCTACCCACGACGATGTCCATCCTCAATCCAGGTCAAGTCCACAGTGGGATCACTCTGTGCCTCATCAGCAGAGAGAAGACAGTGGGGGTATGTCTCAAGAACATTACGATCGAATAATGAGGAGAATGGATGATCATGATCAAAAATTTTTTGAACATGAAGCCCTTCTCACTCAGCTGCTGGATCAAGATGACAGACTAGAGAAGAGATTTGAGAAACTGGATACAGAGCTCGCTGATATCCGCAGGAGGTAGGAGGATAGCCGCGGTGAATTTAAAAGGGTTGCTGGATGGTTGATTGGAGCACAGACCCGTGTGCACCGTAGCCACGAGAGGTCAATTCTTGGTAACATATATAAAATGTTTAAGGATGGATTTAAGGGTCCACCACCTGAGCCATCTACATACGAAGTACCAAGTGTTCCAGATACCTTTGAAGAACAACGAAGTGTACAGACTACACCCCCACCTAGTAGTTATGCAACACCAGGGGGTCTATTTGCCGGAGATGTAGAATTGGTACCAGGTGACTCAACAAGATTCCCTGAGGCATCCAGACCATACAGATAGGCTAGTTATTCTACTCCCGGAGTCTCAACTCTTGTAGGGCCTAGTTATTCTATGGACAAGTTCAATTAAGTTCCTAAATCGACGAACAGGTCTATTATAATCGGAAGACATCATATAATATGCTTAAAAAATAGCCGAACATGTTCAAAAACCACTAAATAATCGGCGGACATGCTCAATTAGGATGAAAATATCGGCGGACATGTTCACTTAGGAAGGAAAAATCGGCGAACAAGACCATTACGGGTGAAAAAATCGGCGGACATGATAAATAAGGGTGAGAAAATCGGCGGACATGCTCATATAGGGTGAAAAAACGGCGGACATGATAAATTAGGGTGAGAAAATTGGCGGACATGCTCATATAGGGTGAAAAAAACGACGGACATGATAAATTAGGGTGAGAAAATCGGCGGACATGCTCATATAGGGTGAAAAAATCGGCGGACAAGGTCATATATGGTACAGATTCGGCAGACATGCGCAAATATGGGGAAAACATCTGCGGACAGGCTAAATTTTCGGCGGACAGGATCTACTGGGCAACTACTTCTGGCGGACTTCTTAAATTGGGCTACTATTTTCGGCGGACAAGCTGAAATACTGTCAAATAATAGGCGGATATGGACGATAAGTCTCAAATAATGGGTGGACATGCACAATTAACCATGCATATTAGCGGAAAAGTCTACGATGGGTGTACGTAGTGGTATTCATGCATATTACATGCATACTTCACCATTTTCTTTGGCGGACATGGATATATATAACCATTTTACTCAGCGGACATGCGTTTTTGAAACCCTAAAGCCCTAAAAACCCTAAAATATTCAAAGAAAGTAATAAATAAAATACAATACAAACAGCGTTCGTATCTTACCTTTGGCTCTAACTATGGATCCGTCGACAAAACCGGTGGATAAATGCGGGAGCCGATGACCTTTTTATGCTCCAATAATTTGTGGATACAGATGAATGAAGTTTGAATCCACTGTGCCCAATTTTTATGTTTGTTGGTGGTGAAGTTATTTGGTTGGTGGGGATAGTTGAGAGTTTAATGTGACAAGAATTTACATAAATGAACTGATTGTGAAAACAGGACCTTTTCACCCATTAAATGAAGTGTGTTTCAGTGGAGTGGTAGGTAGTTGCATGTGTTTAATCACCTAAATACTACTGCATGTGTTTATTAATAAAAAGCCTATTATAATATAACAATTTAAGGAATTTAAAATTTTAATTTCGTGCATTTTAAAATTTGGCTTTTGCACTTCATTCAGCTTGTCCGCCGAATTAGGGGTTATATTTTAGTAGACTTATTTATTTCTTCTTTAATTAATGTGTCAACCCTAAATAATCAACATGTTCCCTGACACATCTATTTTGCATGCAACTCATTCCCAATACAAAAAGGTGGACCATCCTTGAGGGTATTCATGGCATTGCATGTATTTTCAGGGCAATTTAGATGTATTACAAAAGGTATGGCAAAAAAGATATTGACTTTCTCATATAGGGCAAATTGTGGTATTTCCCAATTATTAATTAATTTATATCATCAACATTAACCCAAAACAAGTAATTGAAATTTACGACACCCACAACAATATTTATGTATTAAATTTAAATAACTTAAATACCTACCTGTATTACTAATCACAGGTACATAAAGTGGCGGACACATGATTTTTACCGAGGGGGCCCAAATCTCTACATCCTATTTTTTTGTTACATTATACACTTATAAAGGTATTAAGTACTTAAAAAGTGACTTTCCAAAATTTATGTACTTACCTAATCGTGTAAAAGTACAAAGGATTATATGGAATACAAATAATATACTACAAAATAGAATAAGTATAAAGAAAGGAGAAGAAAAAAAAGAAAGAAAAAAGGTATAATTATAAATTATAAATATAAATAAAAGAGAAATTTTTTTTATAAAAGAACAAATTGAATAGAAAAATAATGTCAAGCAGGGACGAGCCTGCTTAACTCAACACACAACCTCCTCATAAAATACTGGAGTGCAACACCACCATGCCACCTAATGATTTTAGCATATTTCCTATATATATACTACATATTTTTGAAAGTTTAGGGGGGCCCAGTGCCCCCTACACTCTTAATACGTCTGCCCCTGGGTACATACATAAGCGATCGACCACACAAATGTTCAAGATTCAGACTAACGGATTCGCACTGTCCCACTTCAAGAGCGACAAGTATATTTTCGACAGGCAACCCACGAAAATTTTATTCAACACAAAATCATGAAGTTCACAATTACTCCCAAATAATGCCAATAACAATTACTTCAACCATAAAACATAATAATTCAAAATTAACACAATTTCCAAATAAAAGGTTCAAGTATGCAGGTTCATAAGCTGCAAATTTATTAAAATATTATTTAGGTCTCCTCGCCAATGCGTCCCCGCTCGTACGCTATTGTCATGCTTAATTTGAAAGGAGATAAATATAGGGGTGAGCAACCATAGCCCAGTGAAGATTAACCATACTTATACAAGTCAAATAATTCACATGCAATAATTTAAATCACTTATAATACATTCCTGACATATTGATAAGGCACCTTTCGGTCCATTATCCATGACATAAAAGATACGACATTGCTATTCATTACCCATGACATTGGTAAGACACTATTACAGTCCAAAACCCGTATTGCATATATCGATCCACATACTCCAAATCAAGATCATATCATGATAATAATAATTCATTTAAAATAAATAATCACATATGAGCAATTAACATGTATAAGATGAGAAATCCCCACACCTTAACCACGTGAAGATTAAATTCGAGTACCACACGTCACGATCCAACGCTCATTCGAAGCCTATATTAACCACGGCTAAACGTTACTAATAATATACAATATTACGATCGTAAAACTTAATCTACAAAACATATAAGATTGTAGATGAAAGGGGGTAAGGGTTAGGGTTAACGATGATAGCAGAAAAGAAAATAGATGAGAGAATTGCTATCCTCTCTCTTGATTGCAGCCGCGTGAGAAAAAAATGATTTGAAGTGATATCGATTGAATTAAGGGCAGACATATATATATGGGGATGTACAAAAACACTAAGGAGATTCTTTTTTGCAGGATTTGATTAACTTTCCTTAGTTAGGAGAGTTAATTTTAGATTGATGTGTAGTGGAATATCTTCCTTGAAGAACAAATAAAAGAGACGATTTTATTTTTGGGAAGGAAGAAATCTTCTTTAATAAGGAAAGTTTCAAATCTAATTTCTCCTTCTCATTCACGCGGTTTGGGAAGATAATCAGACTGGATATGGTTATAAGCTTGTCTTGGGCCTTTAAGAATTGAGCCACAATAAAATACACGTGTGAAAATTATGGGATGTTACAATAACAATCAAATTAGTCTATGTATTTTTTATCTTCATTCCCCAACTGCCTAAATGCCTTTTCAAACTTCTCAGCAACTTCAAGCATTATATAAGTCGAATTACATCTCATCTTAACATCTAAATAAACTAGGTTTTAGAATTAATCTCTTCTTTTCCTACACACTTTCTAAAAGCCTTTAGTCTAGCCGGAGAAGACCTCACATACTTTACATCATTTCTAATATGCATTATGACATCATTTTACACTTCGAGTCCTTCTTTAACAACCAAATTGACAATATGACTAGAGCACCTTATATGAATGTGATCATTATTTAAGATGACATCTTTCCACTTGTATTCTCTTTCCAAATGATTGATTTCATTATCAGTAGAACTTGTATTGTCAACTGTAACTGTCAATATCTTAATGATTCCTTATTTAAGCAAACATTCTTCGATTTGTTTTGCTATTGTTTCCCCTTTATGGTTCTTAATTATGCAAAAGTTTATGATTCTCTTTTTTAGTTTCCAATCACTAGATATCTAATGAGCCATTGGACACATGTAATTTAAGTTTTGCGCCAAGTGTTAGTGGTAAGGCACACACTTTGATTTTTTAGGATCTTCTTTAACTTTTTTTTCTCTTCAATAAAATATTTTAGCAATCTCTAGAAATAGTATGCCTTGATGGTACTTGAAACTTTGGATCTAAATTAACCTCAAACAAAGGCTTTAAAATCATCCCCCTTAACAAATGAAAAAGGCAATATATCAATGACAATCATTTCAGCTAGAAGTTTTCTAAGTTCTTCTCTATTAAGAATCTTTCCCTTTAAATTCTCACCCAAAATTTTAAAATCATGTAAGGTCCTCTGTGGTTTTTCTAATTTCTGTGGATATTTTTTACATGAAGACTCTAAGTGTGCCCAATTTACTTTGGAATGAGCAGCATAACTTGTGCCACAGTAATTATAGACAGCTATGGGTGGATTAGAACCTTCTAATCCAGTAAAATGACCCCATATTTATGAAATAACCCTTGAACCATCTTTCTTAGTTATATCAGTTGGCGTAGTGAATTTTTTTTTTAGGTGGTTGCTTTGATGATACTTTAGTCACTTGACTCGTTTCTTTCCCATCAAACGCTTCAGAGGTAATTTTTTCATAGGAAATATTACCTTAATTGGCTCAATATTAGAAAGTTGATCTTCATTTTTGTTGCTTGGAGGTTATGTTTACATCACATTCACCGTATTAGATGCATCTTTAGAACACCCAATTTTTTCTATCAGATTAGGTAGATAACCCATTACATTAAAATAAAAACTACTGATTAACAAAATCTTTAATGAATTTAAAAGAAATAATATGGATAAAAGCAAAAGAGGTAGCTATAAAACAAATGCATAATGTAAACATCCTACGATGTTATCAGCGAAATGAAAACTATAACCAACACGAAAGAGTGAGTACAAACATAATTTTCGCAAGTCTGCTCAGTGACTATTTCGATTCGTCTCTTTCTTCGATTCTCAAGGCCTATCGATTCTTCGAGTTGAAACGTGTCTGAAAGGTTTGTACTCATTTTTACAACGAAATTGATGGAATTTTGTTGAGGGAGATTGGGCGGAAATCTCAATCTAAAAACACCATTCACGAACTCACGTTATTTTCTTCTAGATAAGGTGGGCGGCTGCTAAGCTTGGTAATGTGGTGAATCAGTAAACAGGTAAATGTGTGATTGTTAGGAGTTTAGTTAAGTGTTAAAAGACCTATTACCGAGGTAGCCCAATTTCATGGGCCTGTAAGCAATAAGCCCACTAGGCCACTACTCAAAATCAATTAATTAAATGTCTACATAATGGTATATAAATTAGTAAAATATAGAATTAGCAAATGTACACCAAGTCGTCCATTCAGGGCAGTGAGATTTCCTGCAGTTTCCCCATAATATTGAAACTGCACCGTTGGAATGGTGTGATTTCACAAAGTATATAATTAATAGCTCTCACAATAATTACTATTCTCGGTGCGGTGCAGTGCGGTGCGGCGTGGTGGTTATAAAAAATATATGCTCACCCCTAATTTCAATATCCCCCCTCAAGTTGAATGCGAAGTGAGAGCAAGCAAACCCAACTTGGAACAAAATATCTGAAGAACAATATATCCAAGTGATTTAGTAAACAAGTCAGTCAATTGATGATGAGTGGATACGTGTGAGAATTGCAAGAAACCAGCTTTATACAAATTCTGAACAAGGTGACAATCAATTTCAATATGTTTGGTTCTCTTGTGAAAAATAAGATTTTCTATGATGTGTATGGCCGCCTTATTGTCATACAACAAGGTGAGAGGTAAGGAAACTGGGAGGTAAAGATCGGTGGCAATGTAAGAAACCTATTGTAACTCAGTAGTTATAGCTGCAAGGGCACCATATTCAACTTCGACGGAAGAACATGAGACTGTATTTTACTTTTTGGTTTTCCAAAATATGAGCAGGTCAACAAAAAATATACAAAACCCAATGGTCGACTTACGAGTATCAATACAGCTTCCCCAATCTACATCACTATAAGCTTGAAGTGTAAAATTGTTCTTAGAATAGTAGAATAACCCATGTGTAGATGACCCTTTTAAATATTGAAGAAGATGTAGTGCACTTCTCAATGTACAGTATAAGCATTGGCGGACGCAGGAATTTTGATCAGGGGGCCCGATCGACCCCTTAATACTACTCCTTTCGTCTCACGATAAATTGCATTAAAGTTATAAATACAGAGTTTTAGAGGTAACAAGGTCTTTTTAAATAATAAAGAAATAAAAAAATTATTTTATTTGGCAAGATGATACGTGACAATTTTAATTAAAAAAATTTTTAGATTATATAATTAATGTGATGTTTTCATTATTAAATAGTAAAAATGGAATGAATGAAACTTGATAGGAAGGAAGTAAATAAATATTACATAAATGATTTATTTTAAGAAATTGAATAAGGAGTACTATGTTTTATATGAAAATAAAATGAGTATTATTTTAAATAGAAGGCAACCTACACAAATGAATAAAAAAATAACATAATTTAATAATAGAATAAGTGTATATTCTATGTATATATATTGGAAGGCACCGTCCTCATCAGTTTGGTAAGTAAATAAAAATATATTATATATAAAATGGACAAAAGGTAATATAAATAAAGGAGTAATATACAAAACATGCTTTCACAGGTTTCGAACCCACATTCCCCAAAAAGTAGAAAGGGAACCTCCAGCACTTATAGACATTATTATTATTTATTATTACTACATATATAGTAATTATTTTAAAAATTCCAGGGGGCCCTGTGACCCCCTTGGCCCCTACGTAGTTCCGCCCCTGAGTATAAGGTTTGTTCAAAATTGACTCAATTACTGCACGCTATAGGTAATGTCAGGTCGTGTGAAGTTGAGATACAAGAGTAGGTCAATCGTTTTTCTATAAAGCTCACAATGTTCCAGATGTGCTTAAAAGATGCACACCGGGAGGAAAAAGATGAGGTAGGTTTACAACCAGTAAGATTTATATTAGTCAACAAATCTAGGAGATATTTGCGCTGTGAAATAGACACACCAGTAGAGCTCCTAGCTATCTCCAAACCCAAAAAAATACTTTCCAAATCCAAGGTCTTTGATTGTAAAAATAGAATCCAAATGCTTCTTAAGCTCATTAATGAGATCAAGTCATGCACTAGTGATAAAAATGTCATCAACATAAACAAGGAGTGCCATGAAATATGACCCGGTACCTTTAGTGAATGAACAATGATCATGGGATGATTGAACAAACCCGTACGCCAATAATTTACTACAAAATTTAGAATTTCACTCCCATGAAGCTTGCTTCAACCCACGTAAGCTTTTATGTAAACGACAAACCTCTCTCTTTTTTACAAGCTTGTAACCCAAAGGTGGAATCATATAAACCTCTTCAAAAAGAAATCCATGTAGAAAAGCATTGTTAATGTCGAGCTGGAAAATGTGCCAATCTATTCCTGCAGCCAAGGCCAAAACCATTCGAACAGTTACAAGTTTCACCACAAGTGAAAAACTATGTTCATAATAGATACCCTGAATTTGATAGTAGCCCTTGGCTACTAAGCGAGCTTTGTAACATTATATGCTGCCATTAACATGTCTTTTGATATTGACGATCCATTTACAACTAATAGGTTTCTTATGGGATGGTAGAGGAACCAAATCCCATGTGCCATTAGCATCCAACTCCTTAAGCATGGTTTTTTCCTAGTTCTGATCTCCCATAGCTTGATTATAGTTACTTGGTTCCTTAGCACTATTTATGTTGGCCATAAAAGACGTATAAGAATGATCATAAGATTGTAAAATATTTGGAAGAGGATATAGGGTACCTTGAGTAGCCGTGCGAGGTGAATGTGTAGTTAAGGGAATTGATTGATCAGTTGTACAATAAGATACAAACTCATTAAGTCAGAAGGCTTGTGACTGACAAGTGGCGGATACAAAATTATAAATTTGGGGTAAAATATAAAACTATAAAATATTATCCAATATTAAAATACATATAATTAAATATACATTTACATAAAAATATTTTATTAAACTTATGGTTACAGTTGAACCCGTCGAGTCTTAATTTTTTGGAAATGGTTTAGGACACAATGTCATTAGAAACTTGTAAAAATACATCTTTCTCAATAAATCTATCATTTAGCAATTGATCACCCATACTATTACGCAACTTAATTTTCACATATGTCATTTCGAAAAATACTCTTTCCACACTTGCAGTAGCAACCAGAAGAATCAACATCAACTTGATAAGTAAATAAATCTCTAGATTACATGTTTCTTTGTCTCTTTTAGCATCATTGAAAGGACACTCAAATCATGAAAAGCTTAAAATCTTTTATTTCTTCAACAAATATATCAAGCTGATATTTTAGAGCCATCAAATCAATACTTGTAAACTCACATGGATAAAATGTGGCAAGTTTAAGCAATTTATTCTTATAAAAAACAGAGAATCATCTTTAGAAATTAGAACATAAGCAAGACATGCATATGATCAATTCCGTATTAACCTCATTAAATCAATCATTGAGTTCTCTAATTTGTAAGTCAATCACTGCCATCATAATTTCAACTCGAAAGTGTTGGAGATTTGTCACTTGTCTAACAAAGCATTGTAATCTTCCTTGTGGAATATAAAAAGCATCCATATTAGGAACAATTATGTCATGTTAAATGCAAAATAAAGTTACCTTATCCAAGAGACTTTCTCATCTATTTTCTATTATTTTCTGCAACATTTCCTTAGTCAAGATAACCAGAGACATATCATTAACAATATCTTGATATCTTCTTTACAAAGCAAGACACATATGTCATTAGTGTATCCAAAAAGAGTCAACATCAAGTGCGCCACAAAAATAAAATTAAATGACTCCAACGAGTATAAACCAAATTGAGCTTTTATCCTATCTTCTGAACTTGTAGCTCTCTTCCCAATCATTTCAAGCACCTCAAGAATTGTAGGAAACAAGTGGATAATATTTAAAAGAGTTTTACAGTGAGATCCCCAGCGAGAATCACCGAGCTTCTTCAAAACAAGTTCTTGGTTCAAACCCGATCCACTTTCAATTTCTCTAGTTTTCAAGGCTTCAACATTTTTTTTTCGCTTGACTTTCTCTGATTAATTCTCTTCGCTTACAAGAAACCTCAACCAGATTCAATAAGTTTGCAATTACATCAAAAAGACAACCACAATCATCATTATTCTAAGCAATATCAACAAGTGTTAATTGAACATTTTATGAGCAAAACAATGAACATAGTAAGCACATGGTATATCCTCCATAATCAAAGTTTTAAGCCCATTTATCTCACCCTTCATGCTGCTAGCCCCATCATATCCTTGCTCTCGAATTTTAGATGAACTTAATGAATGTTCTATAAGCAAATATATATACAATTGTGCTTTATAGTGTTAAAGAAGTAGTATCACCAACATGTACTAATCCAAGAAATCTCTCAACCACTATTCCATTTTTACCATTGACATAACACAAACAAAGAGCTAATTATTCCTTTTGAGATATATCACTAGACTCATCTGCCAATATACCAAAATAGTCATCTTCGAGCTCTTCTATAATGCGTTTAGATGTCTCTTTGACACAACAATTAATGAGATCCTTTTGAATTATGGGAGATGTCATTTGACTATTGCCCGAAGCATTTTCAAAAGTAACTTTGTTAACACCCTCATTATGCTCTCCTTGCCATTTCAAAAGCTCAAGAAAGTTTTCCCTATTTATTGATTCACCACTCTCATCATGCCCTCGATATGTCAATCCTTGTCGCAAAAGAAATCTCAAACAAGAAAGTGAAGCTTTCAAACGAGCTAAATACTCACTCCGTATCACATCACTTGCATAACTAAATGCATGTAAAATAGATTTTCTTTTTGAATCCCTTAAATTTACATATTTCTCATATTCAACTTAACCCCACCAACATGCATATCAAATCTACGTACTCGGTTCATTCCATGATCTAAATCCACTGCTAACAAATACATCTCCTCCCACACTAATGTCAATCTCATGATTGAATAAGTAATAACTAAAACAATATGCCACATCTTTCTCAATACTATATTCAAGACAATCATATTTTTTGAACCAAATTACACTGAACCGATGCATAACTCCGAGATCTCTTTGAGAAAGTTATGAGTTTTAGGTTAACAAGGTCATTTAAGAATATATGTTCTTCTCACTACATTTTGTTGATTCGGTGGATAATCCATTAAATCTATTATTTTGCCCAGATCATTAGGAAGAAGCTCAACATTATGCAATTCTTCTTTCTCCAAAAAGATACTATTACTATCCATTGAACCACTTAACTCTATTTTGATTTCTTGAGTTTTTGGAGAATTAAATGTTAGGGGTTGTAGAAGACTTACAATTAAGAGGAACCTCGACATTTTTTGACGAGGTCCAAGGAGTCACTTGATTTATTTTTTTGAGCATAAATTGATGAAGATTTGGTTGTTTTGTCATCGTCTTTTGTTTCTTGATTCATTTTTTGGCATAAATTGACGAAGATTTGGTTGTTTTGTCATCGTCTTTTGTTTCTTTGATTTAGATTTATCCTTTGTCATTTTCTTAATTGAATTAATTGGTTAGAAATAATAAAGCTCTTAATTTCATCATTTTAGTTTGGTCAATTCAAAATTAATAAATAAAAAAATTCAATCGAAATCAAAGAAACAAATTAAAATATAGCATAAGCCCTAATTTTTTTTAAAAAAATATTAATTATATTAAATAATACTATGTAACAAATCCCAAAAAATAATACTATGGCCCCGGCTATTAACACCCTGTTACACTATACACACCCCGATAGCTAAATACACCCTATAAAATACAATTTTACCCTTCTTACTAAATATTGTATTCCTTTTGGAGCCTTAATCTCCAATCTTCACTTCATACAACACGTACCATTTCTCACTTATTAAATATTTCAAGAGAAGAATTATATATATGTATTTTAATTTAGGGTTAATTACATTAAAATACATTACCTTTTCCTCAATTTTCAATTTAATCACGAACTTATTTTTTATCAAAAAATACATGATCTTTCTATCCTTTCTTAATTTAAGCACAAAGTTTTTTTAATCAATTAAATACACAATATTTTTATATTTTCTCAATTTAATCATAAATATTTTTTAATAAAATATATGATTTGAAAATTTTATAATTTAATCACAAATTATTTATTAAAAAAATATAGGTACCTTAATTAATAAAAATCAAGATACATTAAATATTTAAAATATAATATATAAATCTACATAATATAAATATTAAAAAATTATACAATAATTCATTAAAAAATTATTGTGGTTTAAAATTAAAGCAACTCTATTATAATAATTTTTAATTTTGAAATTAATAATTCTGCATCGGAACACAATGTAGTTTAAATAAATTCATAATAATTAAAATAATAATAAATTCTGAAAAAATAAAAAAAATAGAACACACTGTAAGTTTAACCTTTAAATCGTTTTATATAATTGAATTGTGTTACGCCTAGCTAAAACAATGTTAATGAATTGTTTTTTTAATATTTATAACGTATAATTTATGCATTGTAGTATTTTAAAAATTCTTTATTTAATGTGTCTTAATTTTTATTAATTAAAATAGTTATATATTTTATTCATAAAAATTGTGATCAATTAAATTGTAAAACATTAAATTAAAGATCATGCATTTAGAAAAAAAGTTTATGATTAAATTTAAAAAATAAAAAAAGGTTATGTATTTTATTGATAAAAATAAAGTTTGTGATTAAATTGAGAAAAGGTGAGAAGATCATACATTTTTTTGATAGAAAATACAGTTCGTGATTAAATTGAGAAAATAGTGCAAGTTCATGTATTTTAATGTAATTAACCCTTTAATTTATTATTATATAGGGATAGAAGCATTTTCAAAAGTAACTTTGTTAACACCCTCATTATGCTCTCCTTGCCATTTCAAAAGCTCAAGAAAGTTTTCCCTATTTATTGATTCACCACTCTCATCATGCCCTCGATATGCCAATCCTTGTCGCAAAAGAAATCTCAAACAAGAAAGTGAAGCTTTTAAACGAGCTAAATACTCACTCCGTATCACATCACTTGCATAACTAAATGCATGTAAAATTAATTTTCTTTTTGAATCCCTTAAATTTACATATTTCTCATATTCAACTTAACCCTACCAACATGCATATCAAATCTACGTACTCGGTTTATTCCATGATCTAAATCCACTGCTAACAAATGTATCTCATCCCATACTAATGTCAATCTCATGATTGAATAAGTAACAACTAAAACAATATGCCACATCTTTCTCAATACTATATTTAAGACAATCATATTTTTTAAACTAAATTACACTAAACCGACGCATAACTCCGAGATCTCTTTGAGAAAGTTATGAGTTTTAGGTTAACAAGGTCCTTTAAGAATATATGCTCTTCTCACAGCATTTCGTTGATTTGGTGGATAATCCATTAAATCTATTATTTTACCCAGATCATTAGGAAGAAGCTCAACATTATACAATTCTTCTTCCTCCGAAGAGATACTATTACTATCCATTGAACCACTTAACTCTATTTTGATTTCTTGAGTTTTTGTAGAATTAAATGTTAGGGGTTGAAGAAGACTCACAATTAAGAGGAACCTCGATATTTTTTGACGAGATCCAAGGAGTCACTTGATTCATTTTTTGAGCATAAATTGACGAAGATTTGGTTGTTTTATCGTCGTCTTTTGTTTCTTGATTCATTTTTTGAGCATAAATTGACGAAGATTTGGTTGTTTTGTCATCGTCGTTTGTTTCTTTGATTTGGATTTATCCTTTGTCTTTTTCCTAATTGAATTAATTGGTTAGAAATAATAAAGCTCTTAATTTCATCATTTTAGTTTGGTCAATTCAAAATTAATAAATAAAAAATTCAATCAAAATCAAAGAAACAAATTAAAATATAGCATAAGCCCTAATTTTTTTAAAAAAAATATTAATTATATTAAATAATACTATGTAACAAATCCCAAAAGATAATACTATGGCCCCGGCTATTAACACCCTATTCCACTATACACACCCCGATATCTAAATACACCCCAAATTAATTCTTTCAATTCTAATTTTCCACTTTATACACCCAATAAAATACAATTTTACCCTTCCTACTAAATACTGTATTCCTTTTGGAGCCCTAATCTCCAATCTTCACTTCATACAACACGTACCATTTTTCACTTCTTAAATATTTCAAGAGAAGAATTATATATATGTATTTTAATTTATGGTTAATTACAGTAAAATACATTACCTTTTCCTCAATTTTCAATTTAATCTCGAACTTATTTTTTATCAAAAAATACATGATCTTTCTATCCTTTCTTAATTTAAGCATAAAGTTTTTTTAATCAATTAAATACACAATCTTTTTATATTTTCTCAATTTAATCATCAATATTTTTTTAATAAAATATATGATTTGAAAATTTTATAATTTAATCACAAATTATTTATTAAAAAAATATAACTACCTTAATTAATAAAAATCAAGATACATTAAATATTTAAAATATAATATATAAATCTACATAATATAAATATTAAAAAATTATATAATAATTCATAAAAAAATCATTGTGGTTTAAAATTAAAGCAACTCTATTATAATAATTTTTTTAATTTTGAAATTAATAATTCTGCATCAGAACACAATGTAGTTTAAATAAATTCATAATAATTAAAATAATAATAAATTCTGAAAAAATAAAAAAAAATTGAACACATTGTAAGTTTAACCTTTAAATTATTTTATATAATTGAATTGTGTTACGCCTTGCTAAAACAATGTTAATGAATTATTTTTTTAATATTTATAACGTATAATTTATGCATTGTAGTATTTTAAAAATTCTTTATTTAATGTGTCTTAATTTTTATTAATTAAAATAGTTATATATTTTATTCATAAAAATTGTGATCAATTAAATTGTAAAACATTAAATTAAAGATCATGCATTTAGAAAAAAGTTTATGATTAAATTTAAAGAATAAAAAAAAGTTATGTATTTAATTGATAAAAATAAAGTTTGTGATTAAATTGAGAAAA
This sequence comes from Pogostemon cablin, assembly GCA_023678885.1. Lineage (NCBI taxonomy): Eukaryota > Viridiplantae > Streptophyta > Magnoliopsida > Lamiales > Lamiaceae > Pogostemon > Pogostemon cablin. The sequence continues at coordinate 16,298,755 of CM042979.1, forward strand.
GGTGAGAAGATCATACATTTTTTGATAGAAAATATAGTTCGTGATTAAATTGAGAAAATAGTACAAGTTCATGTATTTTAATGTAATTAACCCTTTAATTTATTATTATATAGGGATAGAAGCATTTTCAAAAGTAACTTTGTTAACACCCTCATTATGCTCTCCTTGCCATTTCAAAAGCTCAAGAAAGTTTTTCCTATTTATTGATTCACCACTCTCATCATGCCCTCGATATGCCAATCCTTGTCGCAAAAGAAATCTCAAACAAGAAAGAGAAGCTTACAAACGAGCTAAATACTCACTCCGTATCACATCACTTGCATAACTAAATACATGTAAAATAGATTTTCTTTTTGAATCTCTTAAATTTATATATTTCTCATATTCAACTTAACCCCACCAACATGCATATCAAATCTACGTACTCGGTTTATTCCATGATCTAAATCCACTGCTAACAAATGCATCAACTCCCATACTAATGTCAATCTCATGATTGAATAAGTAACAACTAAAACAATATGCCATATCTTTTTAATACTATATTCAAGACAATCATATTTTTTGAACCAAATTACACTAAACTGATGCATAACTCCGAGATCTCTTTGAGAAAGTTATGAGTTTTAGGTTAACAATGTCCTTTAAGAATATATGCTCTTCTCACTGTATTTCGTTGATTTGGTGGATAATCCATTAAATCTATTATTTTGCCCAGATCATTATGAAGAAGCTCAACATTATACAATTCTTCTTCCTCCAAAGAGATACTATTACTATCCATTGAACCACTTAACTCTATTTTGATTTCTTGAGTTTTTGGAGAATTAAATATTAGGGGTTGAAGAAAACTCACAATTAAGAGGAACCTCGACATTTTTTGACGAGGTCCAAGGAGTCACTTGATTCATTTTTTTGAGCATAAATTGATGAAGATTTGGTTGTTTTGTCATCGTCTTTTGTTTCTTGATTCATTTTTTGAGCATAAATTGACGAAGATTTGGTTGTTTTGTCATCGTCTTTTGTTTCTTTGATTTGGATATATCCTTTGTCATTTTACTAATTGAATTAATTGGTTAGAAATAATAAAGCTCTTAATTTCATCATTTTAGTTTGGTCAATTCAAAATTAATAAATAAAAAAATTCAATCGAAATCAAAGAAACAAATTAAAATATAGCATAAGCCCTAATTTTTTTTTAAAAAAATATTAATTATATTAAATAATACTATGTAACAAATCCCAAAAAATAATACTATGTCCCCGGGTATTAACACCCTATTCCACTATACACACCCCGATAGCTAAATACACCTCAAATTAATTCTTTCAATTCTAATTTTCCACTTTATACACCCCATAAAATACAATTTTACCCTTCTTACTAAATATTGTATTCCTTTTGGAGCTCAAATCTTCAATCTTCACTTCATACAACACGTACCATTTCTCACTTCTTAAATATTTCAATAGAAGAATTATATATATGTATTTTAATTTAGGGTTAATTACATTAAAATACATTACCTTTTCCTCAATTTTCAATTTAATCACGAACTTATTTTTTATCAAAAAATACATGATCTTTCTATCCTTTCTTAATTTAAGCACAAAGTTATTTTTAATCAATTAAATATACAATCTTTTTATATTTTCTCAATTTAATCATAAATATTTTTTAATAAAACATATGATTTGAAATTTTTATAATTTAATCACAAATTATTTATTAAAAAAATATAACTACCTTAATTAATAAAAATCAAGATACATTAAATATTTAAAATATAATATATAAATCTACATAATATAAATATTAAAAAATTATACAATAATTCATAAAAAAATCATTGTGGTTTAAAATTAAAGCAACTCTATTATAATAATTTTTTTAATTTTGAAATTAATAATTCTGCATCGGAACACCATATAGTTTAAATAAATTCATAATAATTAAAATAGGGTCACTTACTAAGGGGTACACAAAAAAATGCATAATTACTTTAAACTACATGACTCAAAGCACTATTACTCCTAACTAAACATTTATGACTGTAATACCATAAATACCCCTATATGTTTGCACAATTTGTCTGCACAAATTGATTTTGCATAATTTGGTCCTGCACAATTTTATTTTGCACAATTATTCTGCACAATTTTATTTTTGCACATTTTAAATTCCGGTAGCAGGCGACGGAGGTCAACGGTCGGTCTACGTCGGTCCGGTCGGTGGTCAACGTCGTTCAACGGTCGGTCAATGCGGTCAATGGTCGGTCAACGGCCTGTCAACGGCGGTCAACGCCGGTCCGACCGCCAGTCAACGTCGGTCAACGCCGGTGGGTGGGTGAGTGGTAGGGTTGTTGGTTTAAAAGTGTATGGAGTATAAGGTTATATTTGGTATTTTACTTTAATATTTTATATGTAAGAGTAATTATTTAAATTCCATGTATCTAATAGTAATTTAGGTTAAAAGTGTGTATCTATTAGTGATAATCCCATTAAAATAATAATAAATTCTGAAAAAAAAATTAAACACACTGTAAGTTTAACCTTTAAATTATTTCATATAATTGAATTGTGTTACGCCTTGATAAAATAATTTTAATGAATTATTTTTTTAATATTTATAACGTATAATTTATGCATTGTAGTAATTTAAAAAAAATTTATTTAATGTGTCTTAATTTTTATTAATTAAAATAGTTATATATTTTATTCATAAAAATTATGATCAATTAAATTGCAAAACATTAAATTAAAGATCATGCATTTAGAAAAAAATTTATGATTAAATTTTAAAAAAAAAAGGTTATGTTTTTAATTGATAAAAATAAAGTTTGTGATTAAATTGAGAAAAGGTGAGAAGATCATACATTTTTTTGATAGAAAATATAGTTCGTGATTAAATTGAGAAAATAGTACAAGTTCATGTATTTTAATGTAATTAACCCTTTAATTTATTATTATATAGGGATAGTTACTACTTGGTACATTGAAATCTCCTTAATTACTATGAGATACAAATATAAAAAAATATTATTACTAACTACATAAATATATAGTGATATTTCAATATTACCCTTACAATGTGTTGCACATAAATGTTTGTGTGCAGCATAAAAGTTCGTATGCAGCAAAAGTTATATGTAGTAAAAAAAGTGTGTGCAGCAAAAAAAGTGTGAATCGTAAGTGTCACGTGCAGCGAAAAAATTACTCTCCGGTAGTGGTCCGGTGGGTGAGGGGTTTAGGATTTTTAGTTTAAAAGTGTATGAGATTATAATGAATTAAGGTTATATTTGGTATTTTACTTTAATATTTTGTATGTGAGAGTAATTTTTTAAATCAATGTATCTCACAATATTTATGGATACAAAGTGTGTACCTATGAGTAATTTTTTCTAGGAAAATTGGGCACAATGACCCTATTCAAATAATTTTTGTCCAAATGGCCTTTGACCACATTCCCTTTAAAAATTTGAGTAAAAAAAGAAAAATAAGTATATTTGATATTTATTTTTTGGCCTTCTACTTTTAAAAATTGCAAATTGAGAAGATTGTCCCAATCCCCAAATCTCACCTTTGAAACGAAGCTCCCAATTTTCCAAAAATTCTCTATCTGTTCACTTCGAACATCTACTATGAAATTGAATTTATGAAGGAGTAGTAATATAGTCTGTGTACGTCTGGTATCTTTTAATTTTTCTAGGACATTTCCTTCTACTACTTCTCTATGTTAACTTGCTTATGCCACTCCCATCTTCAATGATCGATCCATGTGAGTTCTTAGGTCATCCACTATGGCGTCTCTTTTCTCTCTCCACTGATAATTTTTGGGTAGGCATCAATCGAACTTGCTCTTTTAATCAAAACATAAGTATGTGTAAGTTTATTTTTGCATTCAGTTGGAAAATTCCATTCCATGTAGTCTATTTTAATAATGTATGAATTTCTATTTTTTATGGATTTCTCTTTCTTTCTTGAACATGGTGAATATATAGATTAATTTGGGTGACAATTTTTTCTGTTCGAATGTGAACTTGATGAGAGTTTTGTTGGATTGAATAAATAAAGTTTATACTCACATATAAAAAAACAAGTAGTGTGGCCATAAAAAAAAGAGGTTCACAAATACAAAATGCATGTCATTATCAAGAGATAGGTCAGAAGCGTATAGAGAAGCTTGATTTTAGAAGTACATATAGTATATGATATCTTAATCAATACCTCAAAAAAATTATATCAAAATGTGACAGTTAAGGTTAAGCAACGACAGAAGCAAGTGGAATTGTATTTTACATAGATCAACTGAAGAGTGCATATTTTAAAAACAAGATTTAAGAATTCGTTGGAAACAGATAAGGTATGTATTTCTAAACTCTTACTTCAGTTCAGTTTTAGTTAGATGAAATGGGTTTTGAATATGTTCTTGCTAGCTAGGGCACGACTACAAGTTGCTAGTTTCATTCTGCATGATGTGAAATTTTCTTGCCTTGTTTTCTTAGGTTCTTAAATGTGGAATAAATGTTTGAAGTGAAGTGGGAGTTGTATGATTGATTTGGTTTATTTTAAAATTTAATGAAATTTGCATTGCAAATATGAATGATGTTCTTATGCCTTTAGAATGCATGCAAGGTTATGAAATGCCTAAGAGAAAATTTTGCTTTAAAATGCTTCATAGTGATTTTAATTGAGAAAATAATTGTTTATGAAAGAAGAGTGTGGTACAATGATGCATGATTTTGGGCTTATTGTTGAAAGAATGAGGTTGAATGAAAGCAAGAATCATGAATCTTAAAAGTTGAAAAATTGTGTACATCAATTGTTTGATGAAAAGTCTAAGTGAAATTTTTTATTCTTTATGTGCTTCATTTTGTTATAAGTTGAGGAGTTGTTGTTTATGGGAGAAGTTATGATGCATTGATGCATAAAATTTAGGCTAAGAAATGGTGGAAGTGATGAGATGCATAAATCATTGCTAAGAAAAGAAAAGAAAGGAAAATTTGAGTAAAAGAAGAATGTGAAATGCTTAGAAAAGTATAAAAAGTAAAGGAGATGTAAAAAGAGCATGAAAGAAAAAGAATTTTGAAAGAGTTTGAGTAGTATTGTGATATCTTATTTATGAGAAAAGCAAAGAAGGATATTGTTGTTATGCATTGAATGAGGAAGTTGAAAAAGTTTCTAAAGGGATGACAAAAATGATGAAGAAGATATGAAAAGAGATAAAGAAGTGATTGCAAAGTTTTCAATAGGATCTCTCCATACCTTGTAGTCACTTCTATCCTATATTTATCATTCTTTAACCAAAGAGTCTTACATTATATTCTAATAAAATTCTAGTTAGCCTTTCTTGTTTGCTTAATATGGGTCCTATTAAAAATTGAAGAAAACAATCTGTTGAGTTAATGGTTATTTAAAATTCTTGCAGATGTTGATATATTCAACAATTATACATGAGAAAAAAATCATTTGCTTGCACTATAAAAAAATTCAAGGGAATATTCATGACTTTTCCTATGCAATATGTAATTTTAGTTTTACATAATTTATAAAAATGCATTATTCTGTGTTAATATTTTTTTGAAATATTATAATTATATTGTTTGTTTTGGATATTTACGGAAAAAGATCATGGAGAAAGAGACTATGCTGTAGGAAAGAAAAATTCGTTTTTGGATATTTTGGATAAATCAATCAAATATGTGTACAATGAATGTAAAAGTGAGAAATTTTGATTGTGATGATCACGAGATAACTCGAATTTAAATAACGTCATATAAGTGGGTATAACGGAATGATTCTGTTATGGACATAAATATACATATTTTTGTACATGACAATGAAGTATTGATTTTGGACCTCATATTAAACACTTGCCTTGATTTCATCATATTTCTATAAGCTCATCCGAAATTAAAGTGGGATATATACTTAATGATTTGTAAATGGCTTGCATCCAAACTTATCACATATTTATGAGATATTTCATAAGATATATACTTATCACAAATTCAAGTGGGATATAAACTTAATGGCTTGCTACTTAGAACATTCATGAGATATTTCATAAGTGAGTCAGTATCAATATTCTTTTGTTACATTATGATAATATTAGACTTTACATCTATTTATGGAGATTGAAGGAAATCTATGGCCTCTAAATCACTCGAATTTCAAATAACGGTGTGGAAGTCGGTATAACGAAGTGGTTCCATTATGTGGTCAAACAATGCTAAATTGGCTATTGACTAGAGAAATCAATCAAATTTTGTACAATGAAGTAAAAAGTGAGAAATATTGACTGTGACGTTCGGGATTACTCGAATTTTGAATAACGACGTGCAAGTCGGTATAACGGAAATAATTCCTTTATGGGCATAAACACACATATTTTCGTACATACCAATCAATTAGTGATTTCGAACCTCATATTATACACCTACTTTGATTTCATAATATTGCTACAAACTCATTCGAAAATACAAGTGGATACTTATGATTTGTAATGATTAGCATCCAAACTTATTATATGCTACTTAAAACATTAATGAGATATTTCATAAGTGGGTCAATATCAACATTCTTTTTTTACCTAATAATAATATAGCTTTACAACTGTATATGGAGATCCGAGCAAAACTAAATACCCTTAAAATTACTCGAATTTTTAATAACGACGTGCAAGTTGTTATAACGGAATGATTCCGTTATAGGAACAGACAATGCTAAATTTGCTATTCACTAGAGAAATCGGTCAAATAGTATACAATGATGGTAAAAGTGAGAAATTTTGGCTGAGACGACCCCAGAAAAACTCAAATTTTGAATAACGACATACAAGTGGATAAAACGGAATGATTTCGTTATAGGCATAAACATGCATATTTCGTACATGACAATTAAGTTGTGCGTTTTGACCTCATATGAAACACATGCCTTGATTTCATAATATTTTTACAAGCACATTCGAAAATTCAAGTGGGATACTTCATATTTATAATATTTCGCATCCAAACGTTTATACTTTATACACTTATTTTATTTGACATGTATGAGATACTTCATATGTGACTAAATATCAATATCCTTTTGTTAGTTTATTTAAATATTATGTTTTGACATTGTATGTAGAGATCCAAGCGAATGAAAGTCCCCTAAAATTGGTCAAATTTCAAATAACGGCGCGCAAGTCATTATAACGGAATGATTCCGTTATGGGAGTCAGACAATGCTAAATTTGCTATTCACTAGAGAAATTAATCAAATAGCATACAATGATGGTAAAAGTGAGAAATTTTGACTGAGGCGACCCTGGGATAGCTCGAATTTTGAATAACGACATACAAGTAGGTATAACAGAATGATTATGTTATAGGCATAATCACGCATATTTTCGTAAAAGACAATTAAATTGTGCGTTTGGACTTCATATTAAATACTTGGCTTAATTTCATAATATTGCTACAAGCACATTCGAAAATTGAAGTAGGATACTTCATTTTTGTAATGCTTCGCATCTAAACGTTTATACTTTATACACTTATTTTATTTGACATTTATGAGATACTTCATATGTGACTAAATTTCAATATTAGTTTGTTAGTTTATCCAAATATTATGTTTTTACATTGTATGTGGAGATCCAAACGAATGAAAGGCCCCTAAAATTGGTCGAATTTTGAATAACGGCGTGCAAGTCGTTATAACGAAATAATTTCGTTATGGGGCTAGACAATGCTAAATTTGTTATTCACTAGAGAAATTAATCAAATAGCATTCAATTATGGTAAAAGTGAGAAATTTTGACTGGAACGACCCCGGGATAACTTGAATTTTGAATCACGAAATACAAGTGGGTATAACGGAATGATACTGCTATGGACATAAACACGCATATTTTCGTATATGACAATTAAATTGTGTATTTGGATCACATATTAAATACTTGCCTTGATATCATAATATTATGTTTTGACATTATATGTGGAGATCCAAGCTAATGAAAGACCCCTAAAATCGATCGAATTTCATATAATAGTGTGCAAGTCGTTATAACGTAATGATTTTGTTATGGAGCCAGACAATACTATATTGGTTATTCACTAGAAAACTAAATCGAATGGTACACAATAAAGTAAATGTGAGAAATTTTGATTGAGACGACACCAGGATAACTCAAATTTTGAATAACGACATACAAGTCGTTATAACGAAATGATTCCGTTATGGGCATAAATGCTAATTTTTCAAAAGTTCATAAAGTATTAATAATTTAGTAAAACTCCCCATTTTTTATTTTATAAAAAAGTCCTAAATTTTTATTATTTTTTTAAAAGTCCTTAAAGTATTAATAATTAAGTAAAAATCCTATTTTTTAAAGGAAGAACATTTACACAAAATTTTATAAATTTAGGCCTTTTAAATAAAATTTATTGTTGACCAGGCCTTTTAAATAAAGGCCTCTTTTTCCTGTTATATATATATATATATATATATATATATATATATATATAAGGTTAAGCTTGTCTTTTTATTTAGGGATAACTTAGTCCATATTATTGTTGATGTGTGTATAGTGAAATCGGGGTTAATTGAGAAAATCTATGTGTATAACTTATCATTTAAAATTGAGAAAATACTTTCAACTCGTCAAATCCTTTAATAAAAAGTGTCCAACTATGGTGCACCAATGCAACTGGTGATCATAACTGTTAGATTAATTTTTAATTTAATCTTTATCATTTAGGGATACTCTTTTGTGAGACAAGTATATGTGAGACGGAATATAAGACGAGTTGATCGATTATTAAAGTATATTGTTATATAGATAAAATATGCTTATTAATATTTAAAGTATATTTGAAGTGAATCGTATTATAATATTTTAAAAATATATTTTAATTAATTTTTCATCATACTTTAACTTCGATTTTATATACTTTACTTATATAACGAACATACTTTAACAATGAGCCAACACATCTCATAACCCATCTCACATAATTACCGTCTCACAAGAAACTTTGTCTATCATTAAATAAAATAATTTTAAAAAAAATTCAATTTGGACTACGTGGTTAATAAATTAAGGATGTTAACGAGCCGGGTTTGGGGCAGGTACCTAACTACCCGGACCTAACTCATTTTAAAATTGTCTGCCCTGGACTCGCCCCGAACCCGCACAGATCTTATTATACAGCCCCAGACTCAGATCCTAATGGGTCGGATCTGCCCCACCCCGCTTATTTTTTTTAAGACTTATGTATCACTCATAATCACTAACTCTCTCACTTCATCATTCTCCATAGCTTCAAGTAAAAAAAAAATTATGTCAAAAAATAAATTCAAATAATAATAATAATCATAAAATTAGTTGTAAAGTGGAGTATAAAAATTTAAATGATTAAAAAAAGAAATATACTCCCTCCGTCCGCTTCTAAGGTGTCCATTTTACTATTTTTGGCTTCCGGTTCAAGAGTATCAATTTTCTCTATTTAGTAAAAAAGTACACAATATGGCCCACCACTTCCCTCTAATACAACTACACATTTTACATATAATAATAATACTCCTTAATCCACGTGCAAAAAATAAACAGACACCTTAGAACCGGATGGAGAGAGTAATATTTATATTTAGTTTGGGGCGGGGCGGGACGAGTCGGGTACCCATGGGTTTGAAGTAATACTCAGACCCTGCCCGTTTCAAAACGGGTCCAGGGCAGCCCACCTGTTTTTATTTCGAGGTGGGTCTGGGTCGACCCAAATCGTGCGGGCCGGATCGGTACACGCAGGTCGGGCTCAAATTGACACCCCTAATAAATACGTATAACCGGTTCCGAATTCGGATACAGATCAAAACATAAACTAAAGTTGGAACCGTAATTTCGTTCTCTCGCCCCAAAAACTTCCAGGATCAACTCCGCTTCATTTCAACCGCTGCATCAATGGAAGCCCACCACGATCAGGGCCGGCCTGAGCATAGTCAAGAAGGGCGACCGCCCAGGACCCCCAAATCTTAGGGCCCAAATTATCATAATATTTATATATATATATATATATACTAAATAAATTTCAATTCTTTTCTTATTAATTTACTAAATAAATTTTGATTGCTATCTCTTAATCGTTATATTCTTAATCGTTGTATTTTTAATTATTATGGCTGTATTATACTCAGCACTGCTATTGTAATCTTAATTATTTTGTAATCTTAATTATTATGACCGTTGTATACTTAGCGTATTTTCTCTTTTTAATATTATAATCTTAATCTTAATTTATTTTTTATTTTTTATTGTGTACTCACCCATATAAATCTAACGTTTAGTAAACATTTTTACAATTCTCATTCTTATCGAATTTCTATCTTTCTCTTAATTCTCTTTCTTATGGAATTTCATCAACAATTCAATATTCAATCCTCTTAATTCTCTTTTATTGTTATTTTATTAATTTTTTTAATTAGATTTGTTATTATTTGCTTATAATCATCAATCATGTTTTCTAGAAAATATGCATCGGGTATACACGAAATGAATACGGTGGGAATTGAGAATAAAAATGAGTTAAATGAGAATGAGGAAGTGAAATTTACTTAAGAGTAATTGGAGATGAAATAGTTTTAAATGAGGAAAAGTTGCTAAACAATAATGACGAAGAGAAATTTACTTAAGAGTAATTAAAGATGAAATAGTCTTAAATGAGGAAGGCAAAAGCTCCTGTGCGCCCGGGGACACGGAAAGATGCTCCGTGTCCCCATGTGAACACAACCCTCCCCTCCAATCCTATTTAAACTATGTATTGCTAGGAGTTTAAATTGTAAAGGGGCATAAAAATTGTAAAGGCGCACGGAATGTGTTCCGTGCGCCCGGGTGCACAAGAGCCTCACTCAATGAGGAAAAGTTGCTAAACAATAATGATGAAGAGAAATTTACTTAGAGTAATTGAAGATGAAATAGTCTTAAATGAGGAAAAGTTGCTAAACAATGAAAATAAAACAGATGATGAAGATGTTGATAATGAAATTTAAAAACATGAAAATATTCTAGAGAATGAAGATTATGCGTGGGATATATGTGATCCTAGAGCTTAGGATAACATTGATAATAAAATTAGAGATGTATTTGTGGAGAAATGTCCTAGAAGAGAAAATGATCTCAAATTTTCTAAAGATTAACTTTCTAGACACTTTTCATACATACATTACACAAGAAAATTATCAAATGGTGAGAATCAAGATAAAAAATGGTTTGTGTACTCAAAAAGTACAAATACAGTGTATTATTTTTATTGCAAGTTGTTTAAATCAGTGAATAATAAGAGATAATTAATGAATGAATGACTCAATGATTTGGGGCTTTTTTTTTATTTGAGCACGATTCTGACCAATTGGCTCGCCCAGAAGCACCTGTATCAGTCGCCGATAAAATTGAAGGATTTGACGAAGAAATGGAGAACGACGACGACGAGGACTTCTTCGAACAGGAAGAGATAGATGAGAGAGAAGAGTCGGAGTCGATTACTCCAGAGATGGAGTCACTCCTTCGGCGGCTATCGGCGGAGAGGGTCGTTGTCCGGGTCAATGACATCATCATCAAGGGCAACACCAGGACCAGCAATTCCTTGATCGCGTCGGAGGTGGAACCGATCCTCAGGGACGCCACCAGCTTCCAGCAGCTGCTGCGCGCCGCCACCGTTGCCAATGCGAGGTTGCAGCGACTCGGTGTATTCGATTCGGTTACTATTACTCTTGATGCTGGCCCACCGGAGCTTCCTAGAGCCGCCAATGCTGTAATTGAGGTTTCAGAAGGGAAGATTCCGCTTTCTGGAGCATTGGGGATTATTGCAGAACCCGAGGTAGCATTGTTGAAGTAGCGTATGTATTCAACCCTGTGGTTAAATCTTCTTTTATTTTTATAGTGATTACATCGAATACACTAAAAAGCGTCGTGTAGAAGAATTTGATGATTTATTGCTGTAGCTGATGTTTCTGAACTGAGAATGGTGTAATTGGTTTAAGAAACATGTAGTTTGTACTATAAAACTGGAGGGAATAGATTAGTGCAGGTTGGATTTTGGGTAGCAATAGTATATCATTATGGTATATAGTTGAGTTTGGATTGATGGATTAAAATTCAAGGGTTTTGAAACAAATGTGTTTCAACTACAACCAAATCACCAATAGCATTTTTCAACATGAGTGTGCTGAATTCAAAATGCATTATCCAAACCCTTGAATCAAGACAAACACTAACAAATTCGCTATTATGGATTTCAAATTCATTCTCAAATCCTTCAATCCAGAGGCAACTTTATAGCCATGTGGTTTGTACGGCTGTGGATGGATTGGTATGTGCAGTTCATGTTACATTGATCAATTAGCTATGATCAAAATTCATCTCTATTACAAGTTGTGGAAATTTTTCTTTGGTTATTTATTTAAGAGCTAGATTGGTTAGGTGTCATACTGAGAGAAAGATGTCTATTGTTGAAATGTGCTTAAGGTTAATGTAAAGTTGATACTGGTTAGATTATGAAGTTATAGCACTGCTTAGTCAACTTTGTAGTGGGATTTAAATGTGATGTGTTCCGAGATTGAGTTTATGTTTTGTCTTTGCAGTCTAGCACGTGGTTTTCTTATTTCTTTTCAATTTAAGATCAATTATATTCTAAGGCTCTTTTGTAGGCTAGATCATTTTCTCTAGAAGGATCATTGAAACTGAGAAACATGTTTGGTTATGGTGATCTATGGGATGGTTCTGTGTTTTATGGCCGGGATAAAGTTCCGAAGATTAGCATGGGAGTGTCTCTGCCCAGATTTAAAGCATTGGCTACCCCCTTGTCAGCCAGAATATTTCTGCTTTCCCAAGATTGGTTGAAGTTCCCTTCCAATAGGGAACAAGAGCTAGGCCTCTCGCTTGGCCTGTTATCAACTGGCAACCATGATTTATCTTACAATCTCTCTTTGCATACTTTGAGTGATCCATCTGACCCAGTGAGGAGGCAGCTTGGGAATAGTTTCTTCTCAGCTTTTAAGCATACTTATAAAATTGACGGCAGAGATTCAATTACAAGGCCAACAAGAGGGCATGCCTTCATTTCCACTACTCAGATTGGTGGTCTCTTGCCTGATATTAAGAGCTTAAGCTTTATTCGTCAGGTTCCATTTATTTTTCTCTTTCATATCTGCACCGTCATTTTTCTCTTTTACTTGTCTGTTGTGTTTTCAGCCATAACCTCTAAGAAATTGTTTTTGCTTGAGAAAACACAGTATCATCCCCCTCAATCTATTTAGATGGCATGTCCTTCATCTAATATGCTAATATATTGATTTACTTCTTATTTGGAGTCCTATCACGGGCTTCCTATACTTAATGATACATACTTTAAAAACATATGCTAATTATTTCATAATTCACCATAATACACTTGATGACTTTCACATCATGCCAGCTTGATGCATCTCTGTCATCTGCCTTATGATGTTTTTATCAATTTCCATTTTTAAATGCTGTAAATTTTGGGAACTTGTTAGGCAAATCAGTGTTGTTGGAGAGTGCTAAGCCTACTGATGATATTTCACTCCCTTTTGGAATAATGTTCAACTTATGCAGTTTGTTGAAAATTGAAATGTGTTTGTTTAAACATGTTTTTATGTGACAATCTGTTTTTTAATAACAGGAGTTTGACCTTCGTTATGGTATCCCCTTGGGATTTTATGGGGCTGCGTTGAATTTTGGAATTTCAGGTGGTGTTGTATTCCCAAGGGGGAATGGTTTATCGAATTCATCCTCATATTTTCCTGGGAGACTCTTCATGGATGGTAACTCTTCTCCAATTAGCTACTTGAGAGGACCATCTTCTATTTTAGGATTTAAGGGACTGGATCCTGCTGAGCATCGAAAAGTTGTCCCTGGAAGTGATAATGATGTTGACGAAAATTCTGTTATTCCTGAATTGAAGCATATAGGAAATCTCGCTCTTACTGCTTTTGCTGACTTTTCTTTTGATCTTCCTTTAAAAGCTTTTATAGAAGCTGGCATTCATGGGCACCTGTTTGCTTCCACTGGTAGCTTGAACAAGTTAACTGAGAATGCATTTAAAGAGTTTTCTTTCCAGAAATTTACAAATTCTTTCCAAAGCTCTGCAGGATTTGGACTTGTTATACCTACTAAGCTATTTTGCATGGAGGTGCGCTTTTATGCTTCTGATATAAACTTCTGTTATCATAATCTTTATTGGTGAAATAATGACTTGAAGTCTTGACACACTAGATGTGGCTCAAATTCGTCAAGCAATTTCTTGCAGTGGGAATTGTTTTTAAAATTTTAATCTGCAGGTTTAAATGGTAAAATGAACGTGAAAAACTGATCCCGGTTGTTAGATGTAGGCTATAAAATTTGTTCCTTGTTTGGGTATGGCAGGTTTTAATTGTTTCACAGTTTGAGCAGAAGTACATTTTTAAATTCCATTTTGCTTTTTATGAACACTTGTTGGAAATGTTTCTTCATGTTAAAACATAGTATTAGGTAAAATGCAAATACTTTGCTGAATTTTTACCTTTGTTTTGCATAGACATTGTTTTACAGTGTTTAATTTATTACACTTGTTAACTATTTTGGTTAACATGAGACTCTCAGGGCTCAAAATGAGTTAGTATAAAAGTTCAAGGAAACTATAAATATTAGCATTGCGGACAAAAGCTCAGATAATATGGTGTCCAAAGAGTGATTCCGGAAATGGCTGATAATATATATTAGAGCCATAAGCTTGTACTAACTATTGATAATAATTGTTTAACTCCCTCCGTGTTTTGTTTTCGAATTTTCAGTAGGACTAAGAGAAATTAAAGATATGTAAGTAAAATATGGGATGTAACAATGCATAATCTTTTAAAACATTATTATGTTGTCCTTGAGAATACTATTTTCTTCCCTGAGTTTTGTGTGAATACTTTTGTTTCAAGCTTTTTTCTTTATGGAACATTGCTGACAGATTCACATGATAATCAGGTTAACTACTGCTATACTTTGAAACAACATCAGCATGACCGGGCAAAGTCTGGTGTACAACTCTGCTTCTCGTCTTTGCGCTAACACTTGTGGTAATGTTAGACCTCCAAAGATGGAACTTGATTGAAGTTCTTACTCCGTGCTAGCTTCATCAAATCCTGTTTACTCAACTCCGAGATTTTGTAATTGTGTATGTAAATAGAATTTTACTGAAATTAGAAGATTCAGTTCCTAACATAAGCATGGGATGGTTGGATAGCCTTGGCTAACTTTACCACTGAAATATATACAGAATATACTATACGCTTAAACTTTTCTGTATTTGCATACATAGCAGACATGTTGGATATTTTTTTTGCATAGTTAAGATAACGTTCATCTGAAACTCAGGTTCTGGTATGTTTCTCAACTCCCTTTCATCTTTTCTTAACTTTGCCAACTTCTGATCAAACAAGTTGTATATAAGCCGTATGAACTTATCTGAATCTGTTGTATAGGCGGGGACTTTTGATCACTGCTCATTCTGAATTTTCGATGGCTTATCACATGCTCTAGGCATTACACGAGCCAAGCACTAGATTGTAGTACCTCTGCAGGTCGACTTGTGCAAATGCATGGATAATCAACAGTAATTGTGTGGGCTTTATTTTAGAAAATTGAAGTATGTTTTGGCTTTTAGGATTATCGTGCGATTTTGATCTTATGCAATGTGTATTTGACGATGACTGATGGCATTCATCAAATACACACTGCATATGAAAATTAGAATATTTCAGATTACTCTGCAATGTTGAACTAAGCTGATAAGAGCCTGTAGTCACTATCAGTTGTGATCATTTTTGGGAAATGTAAAACTGTATCAATGTAGGATGGGGATTTGAGACCATTTGTCTTCATCTCCCTCCAAGTGGGTTGTACAATGTCTTTGTACTCCTGCCCTTGGAAGAGAGATGGTGATGGATTGATCATTGATGTTGTGAACAAGGTAATTTCAGAGGGTTTAAAATTTAGTTATGGGGTTTTAGAAGATATAGAAGAAGTTGAGAAGTAAAAGGTTGCCTTGTGATTGAGGGAATACTGAAAGTACGAATAGCTAGGGCAAAGTGTAGTGTAATTTGTGTGTCGTATGAGAGAACTAATTTACTTTTAAATGGGCTCTCTTAACATGCAAACTAATTTATTGTTGTAGTAAGCACTCTAGCATATGCTTCTTTGGTGCCTGATTCTGCTACTATATGCGAATTAGGACTTAGGAGCAGGCATTGAGAGTGTTGCTAGCAAGCTTTATACTTGCCATACAAATTGAAGGGGGAAATTATGGTTTCTTCACCTATACAATTCTTACTCATCCTAATATATTAAGGGGTCGTTTGCTTAGTAAGATCAAGGCTTGATTCATGCAGAATCCCTCCTAATAGGATTACATTTACAGATCCTGCCTCAAGGAGTGTGATGCCTAATGCACTACGAAAAGTCGGTGTACTAAAAATATAATACCAAAATTACCCATGAAAATGTAGGATCAATCCCTTTGGGCCCGACCCGCACTCGACTCGTCCTGGCCTGCCCTGTTTGGGGCAGATCTGACCCGCCCCGCACAGAGAATGGGGCGGGTCTGCCCCGACCCGTGCACGGGGCAGGTTGGGTCTGGGTCCTAGCCTTGCCCCGCCCTGCCCCGACCCGCCCCGCCCAGTATTAAAAATATTAAAATTTTTATTTTAAATATAATATCATTTAATTGATATACATTAAATATTATATATACCTTTTTATTTAATTTAAATAAAAAATAATATATGGTCATTATATATAACTATTACAAAATACTTTATTACAATATTATATATATCATTAAATATATAATGTAATAAAAAAATTTAAAATAAAAATAAAGTTTAATTATTTAATTTAAAATTTAAATTCGCTTTATATTATTTTAATTTAAAATTTTATTTTTGAATGTATTATAATTTAACAGTAAAATGATTAAAAAAATAATAAAAATAATAAAAAAAAATAAATGGGGTGGGGCGGGCCGGGCGGACCCGCCCCGTACCGGGGCAGATCTGGGTATTAAAAGTCTGACCCGTACCAGGGCACGGGGCAGGGCGGGGCAGAAAGTGAGGGGGCGGGGCGGGGCGGGGCAGGGAGGGCGGCCAGGTACCCGCCCTGATCCGCCCCATTGCCATCCCTATTGTTGACTTTTAAACTTTAATTAGTTGAAAACTGTTTTATTTTATCATTTTAGCTAGACATCTTACACATGATACATATCACCCTCTCAAATATAATACATGCCTCCTAAATTAAAAGCAATCGAACTCTAAAAGTGATAAGATAATGAGAAACATTATTGAACCATTATATTCCTACCATATTTCATTATCTACTAAATTACTACTTATTAATGGTGTGTTCAATTTGGTAACCTTTAATTGTAATAAAAGTGGCCCATTTTGGAATGAAATCTCTTTATATATTATTAGGTCGATTTTTTTTAAGGGTGACACTATTGCCACCGTTTACTTAGAGCACCCAATTATTTTAAAATTTTACAAAAATAACTCTACACCCCAAATTATAGATCCCCTTCCTAAATTCAAACATAAAACCATATTTCTTTCCAACTTGAATCCCCTGTTACATTTTCCATGTTCTATTGGTATTCCATAAAGTAATAAAACTATACCCTACAATTTACCATTAAACCCTTGGGGCAAGTATTGAATTTTGGCCATTGATTGTGGCACGTGTCAAGATTTTAATATATGAAATATTAGATGAAACATGAGAGTGTAACAGGTGATCTCATTTGATTTCTTTGCCCACCCAACATCGTGAATCCAATATAATTGTTCACAGGGAATATGCTCCATGAAGAAAGAATAAATCAAGAACAATTAATATGTGGTACTACTATTCCCACAAATTCATCTTTAATAATTCACTACTTCTTAAGAGAAAAAATCAATTAAGAACAATTAGCTGGGGAATTTTTTTCAGATTTATTAACTTCAATAACCGACTCAAAATCCATTATAGTTGCACTCTTATTCCGGAAATAGAGTTGACAAATTCTTGAAGTAGTCTTTACGGAATTGCCTACGTTGGCGTGTCTAAGTTAACTCGGTTCTTTATGAACCGAACCACTGTAGAGGGAGAACATGCTTTATTGATGAGTTTACAATGAGAGAATTACAGCTGAATGAAGCTAGATATGCTGTGATCACATGCATGGCGGTTACGGGATCACTTGATTGGCTGAACTTTGGGAATCTCTCCACCTCATGCCAGCTGTCAAAACTGAACGTAACAAACCCTGGCTTCTTGCTTGATCATTGGGTTATTGATTCACGTTGATAACTGACACAAACCGATCACTTGAACCCCCCAAAATATCAGCCGAACACACCCTACTCACCATGCACCGGATGGACAGACTTGTGCTATGAATGAGCTGCTTTCTTTCTTCCAGCTCACTCCCATGCACGTTTCATGCCAACACACACACGCTGCACTACTAACAACCTTCCACGTGGCACTTCACCATGCACACACTTAAGATTTATATCACATTAACCATATCTATGTGGTGGTCGGAATTGGTGGTCGAGTTCTCGAATACCATAACACAGATTTTGGAATACTATCTCCATAACCATTTTTCTTGAACTTCTCTATTACCATATAATATGTCTACAATTCGCATCTCAATGGTAATTATAATGGGTTCCTAAATTCCACATCGTTGACATGAAACCCCCTCCTTCACAGTAAAGTGTAAACCATTTAGCTTCTATTGGATTAAGTTGTTGGGTGGGAAAAGCAAAAAAATAATTTTGGAGCTGAAAGGATAAACTTGTGTATTTGGGGTTATTTTTGTAATTTCATGATAGTTTTTTTTAAGTGATCGGGGTGTTTAAGCAAATTTTCGGATGACAATAGTACCGTCTTTTTTCAAGCCTTATGAACCTATCATGGGTCATCAGATTATTGACCATTTAAGCCCACATACATTTATTTGCTTTTAAAATATTTCATCAAAAAATAATTTATATCTTAACTACTTTAAAATGCATGATAATTACATAAATAAAATATTTTAGTAGAACATACAATTCTTATATAATCTTTGGCTTAAAACTATTTAAAAGATCTATTTGTACAGTAGTCTCATAACAATTTAATGAGCATATATGCAACGATGTGCTCTTTTTTTTACCGAATTTATTTTTACCGTTACCATATATGCATAATTTAACAAAAGTTTTTGCTTTTTATTTTTTTTTGTGGATTATTTAAATTTAAGAGTATTATAGTATTTTTAAGTAATAGTAAAATATTCTCAATCCAAAACTTGAAAAATAGGTAAATTATCAATTCATAGTCTGAGTTATTTTTTTTATCGATTAAGGGTCTGAATTATATAAAACTATCAACTCAGAGCCTGAACTTATAATATATTATCTTATATTTTTATCAATTTAAACACATTGTTGCGTCTGTCTGTCGGAGTGGTACATTACACACTGCTGCGTCGGTCTGATATCCCATGTCTTCGGAGTCTGTCGTCATCTTTTAATCCGATCCTGTAAACACTTTTTTGTTTTATACAAAGCTTATTTGACTTTTATCAATTTGAGGCATAAATTCAGGCTCTAAATTGATAGTTTTGTATAATTCAGATCCCCACTCAATAGAAAAAAAAATTTCAGGACCCGAATTAATATTTATATATTTTTTAAGTCTTGAATCAATAAAACTAATAAAAGTATGTTATGTGTTTTAAGTGTAAGTGTCATTTTTTTTTAAATAAGACGAAGATAGTTATAGCACGGAATAATAATACTGAAAGTTTGAAGAGAGTAGTATAACAATCTCGCTTGTATTATTATGCACGTTAAATAGTTATAGGGTGCACCGTAACTTCTCAACTCGAATTTCCTGTTTCATTTTCCATGTTCCATTGGTATTCCATAATATAATAAAAGTATACCCTACAATTTACCATTAAACCCTTGGGGCAAGGATTGAATTTTGGCCATTGATTGTGACATGTGACAAGATTTTAATATATGGAATAATAGATGAAACATGTTATTAGAATAAGTAATCTCATTTGGTAACTTCTCTCAATCGATAAGAAATTAATTAGCACTAAATAAGGATGAAATTATTATATATTTAAAAAAATAAACACAAAAAAATTCATCTATTTTCTTAAAAAAATTTATTAATGTGCGGCCATAGAAAAGAACAAAAACCCTTGTGTATGTGCAGAGAGAGAGGGGATCGAAGGGGTAGTGAGAGGTGATTGTGCTATACGCAATTTGACCCCCTCCATGTCTGTGTATCGCCATATAATATTCATCGTCTTTTCTCGCGCCTTCTAAGTTCTCAGTTCATGTCTCTTTGTTTCCCTATCCGTGTTGTGTTATGGTATGCCCTCTTTTTCATTTTAATTTAAATTTAGGGTCACTTACTATTGGATACATAAAATAATGCATAATTGGTATAAATTACATTACTCAAAGCACTAACACTCATAACTACACAATTATGATTGTGATACCATAAATACCCCTATGTGTTTGCACAATTTGTTTGCACAAATTTGTTTTGCACAATTTGCTTTGCACAATTTTGTTTTTGCACAATTTATTTTGCATAATTTCTTTTGCAGAATTTTGTTTTGCACAATTTCTTTTGCATATTTATTTTGCACATTTTTTCTACGCGTTTTGTCTTTATACTTTTTTTCACATTTTTTTCTGCACGTGTATTTTAAACAATATTTCGGCACATTTTATTTTCACATTTTATCCTCATGTACATTTTATTTTTGCTTTATTTTCTTTGACTTGTCTACCAAACAGAGAGAATGAAAAGGAATAGGATCTCATCAACAGATATCCCCACCCCTTCTTTCTCTCTCTACAAATCTACATCAAATGTCTACAGTAAAATAGTTATTTCTTCTGAATCTTCTTTAATTCATTCAAGTTCAACCATAGCGCACTCACTGCCTCCGGCCTCCTCCATCTTCGCCATGTACGCTTCCTTCTCCGCATTCGACATGCTCATTTAGAGCATGCTTAACTAGCTGCTACCTCGTCAGCTCCAGCACTACCTGCTCAACATCCTCCGCTACTTCTTCGTCCCCGCCTCCAACCACGCCACCATTCTTATCGAGGAGAGGGACATAATGTCCATCAATGAAGTCCGCCGTCGAGACCTATCTTTGCACCAAAGTCTGCCCCAACATCCGCTGCCTCAAGATCAGCAAATGCTTCAAGGAAATCGGCCTCTATGTTAAGTTCGAGAAGATTAACGACACCCAAGGCGGGATCGACCTCGAATGGCGCTTCGTCAACGAGGAGAGAAAGAAGACCTCCAAGGTCATCGACAAGGACTCCGACAACGTCCTCCTCGAATCCAAGAACCGCTACTTCGAGCTCCAATTCCACAGGACCCACCAGGACGCCATGCTCGACTCCTAAATAAATCAAACAATTAAAGTCATTTATATCATTTTCAACCATTATTTACCAAATGGCAAAGGAGAGTCTGCCATCGTTTAAACACTTGAATCCGTGACTATTTCTATTTATCAGAGCTTAAAACAATTAAATCTTCATTACATTCTTCCAAATATGATTAAACATAAATGTATTTTTTAATAATCAATTCTATATGCAGTTCCCTAAACTCAATACATAACATATTCCAATACATCTATTATCAATTTTTTCTATTAAAAGATATCCAAACACCTGAATGGCGAAACATAGCCTTAAGTTCTAAAGACCTATCACTGACGCCTTGAGTTTTCTCACAACAACCAAGTTACTTCAATTACTGAATCACACCACTACCAAAATCCATGACATAATTTCTCATAACGTACCAAAGCATATATAATGATGTTGTGAACTTATTCTTAAAACACACCAATTTGTCCAAAGTAATAGGACATGTATTAATGCAATCACAGAGACATAACAACTGTAGTTAATAACCAGAATTCATTCGAGTTCCAGCAGAAGTCCTCTAGTTTCAGAGTGTAACATCATCAATTTCATACTACTTCTTTTAATTAGAAAATTGTATAAGTCAATAATGAACTTAAATCCATAAAGAAACTAAATCCACCCAAGTTAAACCTAAATACATAACAGCTGTGAAGCAAACCATCAAATATAAACTCAAGTCACTTCATCTCCACGAACGCACATATTCAATACAACTTATCGCCCAAAAATCACAATAAACTGAATCAGAAAAGTTTACAATAAAACAAGGAATTAATGAACTATGGCCAAAGGGCTTAATCAATCCAACATTTTTAGAGTAAAATCCAGCATAATTAACATAGAACATAAAATGGTGTTTTTATGAGGGGACTCACCGATTTACCAGAAGATGGAATTCGAGCACCCAAGCTAAAAAAGAAACAAATTTAAAAAGAAATAAATACCGATATCTCCGGTGCAGAGGCGATGGAGAAGGTCGGCGAGGGAGAGAGAAGGAAAACAACGATTGGAGTCCCAGCAGCGATCGCCGGAGGGGTATTATTTCCCATCTGAGTGCCCTAATTCTCTCTCCGACGCCTAACTATGCATATAACTCGGAGCGCAGTTCCGATCCCGTCAAAAGAGTATTTGAGGAAGCTTCCCGCAGCAGAGACGGAGTTGGAGGCGGCGGACATGGGGCTGGAGGAGCAAACCAGTGGCCAATATTCAAGGGTAAGGAGGGAGAAAACGTGGAGGCCCATATGAGATTTGGAGTGTGAGTTTGAGCGTGGGGATAATTTTGACCATCTCTCATTAAATTGTGTACCTGATAAGATTTTTTATTTTTCAATGTATCTCATAACAAATAAGCTTGAAAGTGTGTATCTGAGAGTAATAACCCCTTAGATTTATTTATTTATTTTTATTTTATCAATTTAATCCATTATATGCTATTCTTCCTTGGGTAGATCTTGCGTGAGACCGTCTCACGTGAGAGCATTTTATAATTTTTAAAATAATTATCACTTTCGCTATAAAATATCATCACTTTCGCTTAAAATGCTATTACTTTTCATTTACATTATAAATTATTCATAAAATTGCATTATCACTTTTCATTAATTTAATATCACTTTTCCTTAGAAAATTTATCACTTTTCATCCGTCCTACGTAAGAACGTGAGACGGTCGGTCTCACACAAGTCTTTGTCTTCTTCCTTTTACTTTTAAATAAATTATTATGTAAAAATATAAAACGACCTAGTATTATCGATACAACTTTTATCTGTACTGTACACGTATAAAATACAAATTTAATCATAATTATTTAATTTTATATTCTAAATACTTATATAAGGATTAGTTATTATATTTTCAAATATAGATTTTGCTTAAAAAATTAGTTGAAATGGAATGGAGGGACTAATTCCGAAGAGTTAGATATGTGGTGTATTCTATGTATTAGTTTTAATTTAATGATGGTGGTGCACTCGGATTACGAGATCCACCTAAAAATTTATACACTTTTCAATAAAAATATATTTATTAATAAAAATATATATATTTTGTTAGTGACTTTCTATTAATTTTTTGGGTAGGTCTATTTTTCACTTTTTAAAATAGTTATCACTTTCGCTATAAATCATTATTACTTTCGCCATAAAATATTATCACTTTTTATTTATACTATAATTTGTTCATGAAAGAGTATTATTACTTTTCATAAATTTATTATCACTTCCCTTCATAAATGTTATCACTTTCTGGCCGTCTCACGTAAGCCCTTACGTGAGACGGTCACACACAAGTCTTTGCCTAATTTTTTTTAATGAAAAATTGAACGTAAAAATATATACAATTATAAAAATATATATATACAATATGAAATAAAAATTTATACATATATGGATGCACATGTGCACCCGGGATGCATAGGATATAAACTCTTTAATGATTTACTCCTACTGTTTCAAAAATACTTTACATTTATTTTTTACATATATTAAGAGAGTATATTATTTTAAGGGTTGCGTGAGACCGTCTCACGTGAGACCATTTTACACTTTTTAAAATAGTTATCACTTTCGCTATAAAATGGTATCACTTTCACTATAAAATTGTGTCACTTTCGCTATAAAATGTTATCACTTTTCATTTATACTATAAATTGTTCATAAAATAACATTTTCACTTTTTATTAATTTAGTATCACTTTTCAGTATAAAAATTATCACTTTCTGACTATCTGACGTAAGCCTTACATAAAACGGTCTCACACAAGTCTTTGTCTTATTTTAATGTATAATGAGCTAACGAATATAATATTTTATAATATATTGAATATTTGTATTAGTGTTATGTGTGGCCTTATAAAAATATACCCATTAATCATTTTGTATGGGTCTACTATAAACAACAAAAATATAAACTTACTTTAGAATATTTTTCATTATCTTTGGCTCACACTAATTTGAACCAACAAAGAATAGAAACACATTTCATAATTTCAAAATATATTTTAATTTTAAAATATCAGTCCGTTAAATACACATTACGTGTTTTTATAATTTATTTATGAATAGGTTTTGCGTGAGACCGTCTCACGTGAGAAATTTTTACACTTTTTAAAATAATTATCACTTTGGCAATAAAACGTTATCATTTTTGCTATAAAATGTTATCACTTTTTATTTATACTATAAATTATTCATTAAATAACATTATCCCTTTTCAGTATAAAAGTTATCACTTTCTTACCGAATTATCACTTTGGCAATAAAATGTTATCATTTTCGCTATGAAATATTATCACTTTTCATTTATACCATAAATTGTTCATGAAATAACATTATCCATTTTCATTAATTTATTATCACTTTTCAGTTTAAAAATTATCATTTTCTGACTGTCTCACGTAAGCCCTTACGTGAGACGGTCTCACACAAGTCTTTGCCTTTATTTATTACATAAAGTCCATAAATTAATAATATATATATATATATATATATATATATATATATATATATTAAAAAAATTATTTTGTAGTACCATTGCAAAATATCCTGGGATGGAGAAGTACTAAATTTAGAGTCGACAAAATAATGTTTATAAAGATTTGTGTGAGATCGCCTCACGTAAATCCTTATGTGAGACTGATAAAAAGTAATGACATCATTAATGAAAAGTGATACTCAATCGATGAAAAGTGATAATGATGCACTAAACTATTTTATGAACAACTTATAGTATAAATAAAAGTGATAGTATTTTATAATAAAAGTGATGAAATTTTATTGTGAAATGTTAACTAATTACGACGCTGTAAAATTGCCTCATCGTGAGACGGTCTCACACAATACTTGCCCTTTTATATTTTATTTTTAAAAAAATCTATTTAATTAAAAAATTTTAAAAGTTATAACTTTTGAAAATTAAATTTATTATTAGTGAAAATTATATCATATTAATTTTCTTTTTATGATCTTTAAAATGACACTCATATTGATATATATAGAGCACAAAATTAAATATTAGAACTTGAAAACAATAAACATAACATCATAATAGTGAGAGACTGGGAGGTACTACTAAGATTACAACGAAGCATTAAAATATATGTTGGACAGATAATTAATCAATATGGAATCAATCACAGACCTGTAAGACCAGAAAGCAAGATTTTTGGATTCTTGAATAATGCAAAGGTCTCTGTTGCGCATTTTCTACGCACTTCAATTTGATCCCCAAGTATGAAGGATATCAATTTTAGCGAATAAGTGACCAAGCTAAATTATCGAACACACAGGACAGTCAATTATCTACTTCAAAAATTATTAAATTAATTAAGACGAGTAACCAATTTTCAATTTTAAGAACTTAAGTATCTAAGAGACTAAAAGTATTAAATCACTTATAAAAGAAATCACAAAAGAAAGATTTAAGTTTAATTCAAGATAAGATCAATAGTTCTAAGGCAATACGGTATAGACTAATCAATCTGAATCCCTAGACATCCAATTGTTCATTCATGCAGACTTTATGAAAATATACCACATAACCATGTTATCCTATCCGATATGATCCGATTCAAAACTAACAATTAAATTTAGTTTAATTTCTAAGGTGCGTGAATACCACCCTGCCTCCTTTCTAGATACTATCAGAGCACGAATGACAAACAGGAATTCTCTAGAAAGTACTACAAGGTTTTATTCAATATCTTACTTGAAAGTCTAATTGCATTGTTCCATTAGATTATTCAAACATTTGATTTATCAGTTCTGAAGAATTAACGTTTTCACGGGCAAACTACCTTAATCCTTAATAAATAGACAATTCAATTCATGAATGCACACAAGATAACATAATAAATCAAGTGTCATGGATAATGTCATGAATTTAATATGATGACATTACGAAGCATGATTTCAAAGTTTTAAGATGAATTAAATAAACCAAAATAATAATCCACATGAATTCACAAATTCAGTCTAGATCAATAAACTAATTACGTCTAACCTTCAAACATTAAAATTGTAAATGAAATTAGCCCATGAGGTTACAGGAAACACTCTTAGCTATCATCAAAGTCATACCAGAATTCTTGACAAATAAAAAGAAAAGATAGAAAATAAAAAACCATAATATTGGCGTTGTTGCGGTTTCCTTCTCCGCCTCTTCGATTAACTAATCTCCCTCTTAAACAACACTTGAATCTCCTTCGGTATGGATGAAAGATGGGATGGATGTGGATGAAGTGAAAGATGGATGAGGAAGGGTGAAGGAGGCGTGAGGAAAATGATTCTTGATGTGTGGAATTAGGGATCTCCCTTTATTCCTCTCCTTTCAAACTCTTTTATAGATGTGAGCCTCCAAATTTGCCTTTTTTCCCTAAATTTCGTCTCTCACACACCTCCGCATAGTAAAGGGTGTAAAAATATCAATTTTGGGTTTAAAATGACCCCAACTCGGCACTCCACTCGGCGACTCTCTACCCAGATCGCCTCGAGCTGCTCCAGAGTTGACTTCGCGACCTCACCATTTCGCACATAACTTTTACATCCAAATTTCGATTTGAGTGATTCATACGCTAAAATGATCTTCTCTTGCGTGAATTTCCAACTATATATCACATGATCAGTTTGAACTTCCAAAAAAATAAAAAAATTATGCAATGTGGATGTGCGTTTTTTCTGCATTCCTTCACGCCTTCACTCTTCATTCCAACTTTGAACATTTGATCATTTTTTCACCTAGAACACAATAAAACACCTCAAATGCATATTTTTCTCAAATATATGGACATATAAGAGACATGTTTTAATAAATGATAATAATTCTCATAAAAATACGCTAGATCAGACACTAAAACAAGCTGATTTTCACTCTTAACAAAACTCCCAAACTTAACTATTACTCATCCCGAACCAACAAAATAGAACAAAAGAGAAAGAGAGCAAGAAAATCTGATGGAAATAAGGACTATAACCACTAAGTATTCAAAATGCAATTGTCCTCAACTCTCATTACATGCAATAATCAATTCATAGCATACAAGATAAGACAATCACCACCAATTAAAATGCTCCATTGACATGTTCTCACGGGAAGTATATATCACTCGCACTCAAGTATAAAAGATGTACACTTATGATTAAGGTGTTTACACTCAGATTCAATTCAAGTGCATACGTAACCATAAGCTTGTCAAATATCTTAAACTCTCCACCACTAAAAGTATGATTCGACAATGGGATCAAAAAGGACTTTTCTTTTGGATGTAATGTTGGCTCTTTGGTTAAGGTAAGAAATATATGGATAAGTGACTCAAAACTCGGATTAATGAAGCCATGGTTCCATCACGATCTTTCATTCTTCTTAATCACTTCAATTCAAGCCAACATCCTCCTCAATTCTTCAACTTTCTCCTTCAAGCACAACACATATTTTTCCCTCTTTTTTTTGTTCTCTTAGGGTCTCAATTTTAGGAATTACCCCTCGCATCCTCCATAGGGTACTAGATATAAGCACTACTCCATTATTCTTCTTTAGATGCATTTCAAACTCAATCATTGTTTCAACACTAATTTCATTTCCTCCCAAGTTGTTATCAAGCTCCATTAACACACTTTGAAAATTCATTAATTCTCTTCATGACGGACAATCAAGGATAAAAAAATTCAGACACTAAAAGTTACTATTTCTCGTAGGCTACCAAAGATTGAGATTTTTAGGCTCAACGGGGCTAACTATGGATAAACATCATTTGGTAGGGAATTATTTGGCTAAGTGACTCATAATAATCAAGGATGGCCTTAAATCATTTCCCATCATCTAACTCAATATGTAGTTTCAAGCAAGTCAATAGGCAAGTTCTAGAATACACGCACAAGAATGATACTCACAAGAAAAGAAACATAATGTGTTTATGTACATGGATAAGGCTCAAATCTTACATGGGTTTTAACAAGTGACAGATTATTTCTCATGGCTAGTAATGTCTCACAAGCACACATAGAAATTCATATCACAATATAGCTCAAGTACACTCCCTTCATCAATTTCAAGAGCATGTGAATTATTTGCAGAATTTAAATAATATAAAACCCTTTCACTCCTATGAATTAAAAGCGCACATAAAAATTAGAATAATAAAATGAGTGCACCTGATTTTATCCTTCAAAATATTCACGAGCTCCTCCACTTATTCAACTCGGTCAGGTCGAAACCTCAGTGTAGAACTCACCTTGCCACTCTTTTATCTTTTTCAATCATCAAACCCCAAACACACCTCATCTGAGATCAGAATTCATCAATAATAAAATATGGGACACCAGAAAATCAAAGAATAGAAGAATATTGAAATTATCAAAAAATAAAGAAATATCAAAATTATCAAAAAGACAAAAAGTAAAAAAATCGATGAAATAACACTAGTGGACACAAAAATGAACAAAAACACACAGGACACCTAGACAATCGCAAAAAATTGAAAGATCAACAAATCGAAAATATTAAAAAATCGAGTTATCGAAAATATAAAAAAAATCACAAAAAAATAACTTCCGCGCACAAAACGAAGCACCAAAAATTACCTTGGTGCTTCAAGACAATAGTATGTACGTCACCCCCCTCCCCCAAACTTAGTTCAAACAAGTGAGAAACTAAGTTTGCAAGGAAGTAAATATTGTAGGCGGAGAGCACCTAATATTAATTTTCCTACACCAAAACAAACACTTAAAAAATTAAAACGGGAAGGTAGGCCCCCAACAGGCACTCATGTTTAACGTCGGAGAGTATGAAGGAATGCAGAATTTTCAGACTATTGGATCCAAGGGTAGCTTTTTCTCATTCTCACTTTCAAGTATTTCCTTTCCCTCTTCTTGTCAACACTTACTACTTTACCTTTCTTGCTCATAAGGATATGATCCTTCAATTTTTCTTTCTTCCAGTGCTGACCTTCTTCCTTCTTGAAAGGAAAGTACTTTTTTTTCCACTTTGGTTTCTCCACATCCTCAATATATAGAACAACAAATACAGTGCATATTGCCTACCAAAATTCTCAGTTTACATATAAATTTGGCCAAGCAATTAATTGTATATTATCTTCATTAAAATTTTGCACATTGTCATTTCTCACTTTAATTGCTACTTCTTTTAGTGATTTTAATTATGAACTCTATAAGTTTTAGATATTTCTTAAACCATGTACTCCCTCCATCCCACGTTAATGTTGACGTTTGCTTTTTGCACGGAGATTAAGAGATATACTATTTTAATATGTAGTGAGGTGAGAGAAATAATCACTACAAGAAAATTGTCGAATTCCAACGGCGAAAAATTATTAAAAAATGCAAAAATACCGTTGGAATTCATGATTTTAACCGATATTCCAATGAATTTTTCAGTTGGAAAAGTGGCCGTTGGAATGTCATTTTTCCAACTGCATTTCCAACGGTTTCAAAAATCCAATGGTTAATCCAACAATATTTTTTCGTTTGAATTTTTTTATCTAAAAGTGATTCAAACATTTTTCAAATGAAATTTTCTTTTGGAATTACCGTTGAAATAAATTCCAACGATCTTCGAACTACGTTGGAATTTTCCAACAATAAATTAAATATTTATTCGAATTCGAACCCTTGACCTCTTGCGTATATTACCGTATCATTTACCAGCTTAACTAATATATATTTTATGTTATAAATTGATATTTAAATATATTTTAGTCTCTTTTTTCGATGGAATTTTCATAGGAATTTTTCAACGGCTTAAGTTTAATTGAAATTTTTATTGGAAATCCCCAATGGTTTATCAAGCTATTGGAATTAGTATTGGAATTTTTCAACGATTTAAATTTATATGGGAATTTTTGTTGGAACTTTCCAATAATTTTAGGTTTTATAGGAATTTTCGTTGAAAATTTCCAATAGTTTATCAGACTATTGGAATTAGCATTGGAAATTTCCAACAGTTTAAATTTTCATGGGAATTTTCGCTGAAATTTTCCAATGATTTAAAGTTTCGTAGGAAAATTCGTTGGAACTCTAAAATTTTCAACGAATTTATTTTTCGTTGGAATTTTTCTGTTGGAATTTGGCAGTTTTCTTGTAGTGAATATTTAATGTAAAGTGGGTAGTTGTATTAGTATTGTGTGTGGTACATCCATGGAATAATTAATTATTTTGTGTGGGTGCAACTTGATAAAAAAGAAAATGTAAACCTTAACTTAGGACAACCTAAAATGAAAAACGTAAACCTTAACGCGAGACATAGGGAGTACTTTTTATTTCCTATTGTTTTGCATCCTTAAATTGAAAAAAAGTTAATGGTCAAGTAAAAGTGGCAAAATAAGAGGTGCAACCAGAATTAAAGTGAAAAGAAAGCAAAGCAGTGGGAATTCAGGGTGGACTGTGAATTTCTGGACGGCCTGCCCGTACTCTTCCATTGAAATTACATGGAAATTGGGCCAATGAAAATGAAGTCCTCCAACAAACGCCAATTTTTAATTAGTCCATATTTAAGGATTGAAGAAGCAGCCAAAGTAGCAGCATTACACTACACATTGTTTTCTCAGTCGCAAACCGAACTAAACTATATGTGAGAGAGAGAAAGAGAGAGAGAGAGAGGAGGTTGAAAATTACAACTAGAAATGAAACATCACTCTGCCACGAGCTGTATGAAAGCGGAGCGTTTGATGGGCATTGCCGAGAAGCTTCTCCGAAACAAAGATTTCAGTGGCTCCAGCAATTTTGCCATCTTGTCTCGGGAGATCGAGCCACTGCTCGAAGGCTCCGACAATATCTTAGCCATCTTCGAGGTCTTTCTCGTCACCGACAATAAGCTCCTCGTCTGGTACGCCATTTTTCAGCTCTCCCAGTGCTGTGACGAATACCTATCGCTGCCTCACGCTCCTTCTCCACTAAGAACAAATTTCTCTTTTCTAATGCCGTCTTCAGCCTCGTCGCCGATTCCTAGGTGGTTCTCTCCGATCCAGGTAAGAAATCTCTCTAAGATAATGAATTCCTTTCTCGTTTCACCAAGGTAGATCTAGTCTCTGTAAAGCAGCACCAGCAATTCAATAGCAGATGAAGCCCAGGGAGGATGCATCGGGCCAGAAATTGCCATACATCGGAGTGGGAGGAGCGGCGACAGAGCCTCGGGTGGCGACGTCAATTTCAACCGGAGTTCCCACCGCTTTAATTCAATCGGTGGCGCCACCCGTGGTTCTGTCGCTACTCCTCCCGCTCTGGCACACGTGCAATTTCTAGCCCAAGGCATCCTTCATAGGCTTCTTCTGCTGATTGAATTGTTGGTGCTACTTCAAGGAGACCAAATCTACCTTGGTAAAGCGAGAAATGAATTCATTATCTTAAAGAGATTTCTTACCCGGATTGGAGAAAACCGCCCAGGAAATGACGATGAGGCAGAAGACGGCATCAGAGAAGGAGAATTTGTTCTTATCGGGGTGGAGAAAGAGGGCGAGATGGCAGTACGTATTCATTGCAGAGCTGGGGGAGCTGGAGAATGGCGTACCAGTCTGGTTGGTTATTGGTGAGGCGCTTGTTGTAGGCGGTGAGGAGGACCTCGGTGATGGCTAAGATTTGGTCGAGAGCTTCGAGCAGCAGCTCGATCTCCTGAGAAAAGATGACAAAATCGCGAGAGTCGCTAAAATCTTTATTTCGGAGGAGCTTCTCAGCGATGCCCAGCAAACGCTCCACTTACGCTTGGCTCGTGGCGGAATAATGCTCCATTTTTTGTTGCAATTTTCAACCCTCTCTCTTTCTCTTTCTCTTTCTCTTTCTCTCTCTCACACACAGAGTTTGGTTCGAATTTGGGACTGAGAAAATGATGTGTAGTGTAATGGTGCTGCTTGGGCTGCTTCTTCAATCCTTAAATATGGACTAATTAATAATTGGCATTTGTTGGAGTACTTCATTTTCATTGGCCCAATTTCCAAGTAATTTCCATGGAACATTATGGGCAGGCCGTCCAGAAATTCGCAGTCTACCCCAAATTCCCACCGATTTGCTTCTTTTTCACTTTAATTCCGATTGCACCTCTTATATTGCCACGTTTACTTAACCTTTAACTTTTTTGAATCTAAGGGTGCAAAACAATAGGAAATAGAAACTACATGGCTTAAGAAACATCTAAAATTTATAGATCAGTTCATAATTTAAAACAGTAAAAGAAGTAGCAATTAAAGTGAGAAACTGCAATGTGCATAATTTTAATGAAGATGGTATAATATTGCTTAGCCAAAATTATATTCAAACTAAGAATTTTGGTAGGCAATATGTACTGTGTTTGTTTAATGTGCTAGACATCGATTTTTAATCAATGTCTAATGTGTCTTCACCGAGAAAGACATTGGCTTATATTTGATGTCTTTTGGTCCTATCCGCTGATTCTTCTAGAAAAGATATTGGTGAATAAACGATGTCTTATTGGTGCCAACCGATGTCTTTCCGTTGAAAGACATCAATAATGTTGACGTTCGATTATTTGGTTAACGTGAACCGTTAGGGTTCCATGCAAACTATATCAGCAGAAGAAAGAATAAAGATTTGCATTACCTTTCACCAGAGTTTGTTGAAGAAGAAAAATTCTTGCTAGCAGCATGCGCAGCCTCACGATTTTGGGCATAACTTCCGCATTCAATCTCCGATTTGCTCCAAAATGATCCTCTCTTCTGTGGCTTTCCAACGGTGTATCACACGACCAGATTTGAGTTCCACAAAAATTCAAAAAAATCATGAAAGTTAACAATCTGGTTGCTGAAAACAACCTCTTGATCTTCTGCTGTATTCCCAAGTCCAATATTTACATCGTGTGGGCGACAATCCTCAAGATCCTCTCAATATGTTGTTCTCTCTTCCCTACTCACGGTTAGGCATGTATTACATAGGGATTCCGGATAGCTGAGATGACTTATATATGAGCTACAGCAGGGATCAGGAGGAGAAATTAGAGTCGGGCCTCCATTGGACTTAAGTATCCAAGTTTATCCCAAAACTTATACTTAAGTCCAATAATAATAATATATTCCACTAAAATATTATTACTGCACTGCCGTTCTAATCACATAATTATGTTATGAGTTCCTTCTTATTATGAGCTCGTTAGTCTCCCCGCGTTTAAGATATACAATGTCCATTAATTAATTAAGTTACTGACAACTCCATTAATTAATATCTTATCCGAGAGTAGTACCACTCAACCTCATTATCATGCCAGAATAAATTCACCTGTAGGGTTTACATGATAATTCTTATAAGCTCCTCAAGGGGACATCATCAACCTATTTAATAGGACACGGATTCCTTCTACAATCAACAACACACCATACAGACAACATTATTTCCCAACTCACCGAGCTTGTTGATTTAATACATGTAAATCTCACCCATTGATGAATCAAAGAAATACATACTGGCTTACGTGTCGAGGTTATTGTATAGGGATTAAGAGCACGAACATCCATAATAACAGAGATCAAGTTCTCCTATATAGTCAGTATAAGTTGAACGATCTCAAGCGGTCCTGCTCAATACACACAAAGTGCACTAATGTGATTCTATAGTCAAGACAAACTAAAACCAAATCACACTTAACTATCCCGATTGAGAGTTCCCGTCTATCTCGATTGTGAGTATCTGTTTATACTTTATAAGAAAACCGATAATATGATCTTCCGCGTGTTGTTGCATAATATATTATCTACAGTATAAAGTAAATGGACTATTGCATCGACATATAAATAAATTATAAGACGCAATCATTTGATCAATGATTCTCATTTCAAATATTGTTAAAACATTATTCATACTAAAGCTAGACTTTTAGTATATAATCCAACAAGTAGATAACCGATGTCAAGTGATGCAACTGATGTCTATACAAAGGAAATGACATCGGCTAAAAACGATGTCTATCAGTGCCTACTTTTGCCTACTTTTAACATCACGGGCTTCAATATCGGTTGGCTGGTGAAATAGATATTAGTTTTTAGCCGATGTCTATCAACATTAATTTTTGTTGTAGTGAGTTTAGCAGTAATAAAATTAGTAATTACTATCATTTGAATTTAATATTTTACTTGGTTAAACACTAAGATACAATTGAATCATTACGCTTGAGAATACATTTTTAATGCACAGAAATCAGTGAACACTTTCACCCACACTAGTAAAAAAATGCTGATAGACATCGGTGCTACACCGATGTCTATTTCACTAAATAGGTGATGTTGTATCCCATGATGTCAAAATTCACGCTGATAGATATCGGTTTTCCACCGATGTCTTTTCTAGAAAAGACATCGGTTCGAGATCGTTAGACATCGGTTTTCCACCGTTGTCTTTTCTAGAAAAGACATCGGCTAGAACCATTTGACATCAGTATTCCAGCGATGTCGTTTGTAGAAAAGACATCGGCTCGAGATCGTCAGACATCAGTTTTCCACCGATGTCTTTTCTAAAAAAGGCATCGGCTCAACCCATTTTACATCAGTATTCCACCGATGTCTTTTCTGGAAAAGACATCGGCTCTAAATCG
This sequence comes from Pogostemon cablin, assembly GCA_023678885.1. NCBI lineage: Eukaryota > Viridiplantae > Streptophyta > Magnoliopsida > Lamiales > Lamiaceae > Pogostemon > Pogostemon cablin. Next base: position 16,333,840 of record CM042979.1, read on the forward strand.
TTAGACATCAGTTTTCCACCGATGTCTTTTCTAGAAAAGACATCGGCTCAAACCATTCGACATCGGTACTCCACCGATGTCTTTTCTAGAAAAGACATCATTTAACAACTATTCAATTAAAGATACCAGGTGATATGATTAACAACAATTACAAGAATTTCAAATCTAAAAAAAAACATTACATGCTCAAATCATCTAATCCCAAATACATTAAATCATATCCAAATAATCACATCTCAATTCCCATTACAAATACGTTTACATGTCTAAAACATGTTCAAGTCATCTAAAAAGTCATCCAAAATTACTACACAAAACCACCCTAAAATTACCATGGATCTCCTCTCAGCAATATCATCAAAACCCCACTTGAACAAATACTTGGAACAAATTGTAATGCATGGATTTGTTGGAGACTCGACCTCCTGTCGTACAAATACATCTTGTAAGCATAAATTCAAAAAAATCATGAAGAACCAAGATAACAAGCTACTAGAGATAACAAGAAGGATAACTATATAACATGGAAACACAGCAGCAAGGAATCACAGGCTCGACAAACACTAAGCACAAAACAATAATTCAAATCTAACATTCCACACCATGACTAACATAAAAGGATAAACCAATGATAAGGTAAAACATGACTACATTAGAGGATAAACAAAATTATGTCGCAGTACCCAACTCACTAATATGGAAAGAACATGTTGATTTTTTAGTGATTGCATAAATGTTATGGAAATAAACAGAGAAAGTTAAGTAATTTTTAAAAAGACTTCTCTGATCTATCTAGTTTCATTCAATAAATCATCCACATGTGATAACCTTAATAACCATTTATATAAAATGTTCTACACCAAAGAACACACACGAATGCTCATTTATTACCTTTTACTTAGAAGTGTATGGCAGAACACAATTAGCCCATTCAGCTCGCACTTCATCAATTTCATCAGAAGTGTAAGTATCTTGCATGAACTGTAATATACGAACACCAACAAATATTTATTATTCATTTATAGTAAATTTATCATTAAATTAATTTGACTTACCAATGATTGAATCGAGTCGATATCTAATGTTTGATCAGACTCAAGTATTTGTTTCATGTATCGCAATACATAAAAACCACATTGGAATTCATCTTGTTGCTTTGGAGCCTATATTAGAAACGTAACATTAGCAAATTAAATTAAAGTAAAATTGGACTAAAGTGATCGACAATATCTTGTTGTACCTTAATTACTTTCCACATAATTTGTTTTCTTCTTTTCTTTATACCTTTTCGAGCGTTAAACAAACGTAGAGCCCTTCAGGCATGATAAAAATAATCAGTAGAATTCATTTGAATAATTCTGATGTAAAGTTATACTAGAGAAACATGAGGGTTGCAACGATAACATACAAGTCAACAACTTGTTTCCAAGTATCATCATGATTGCCTTTATAATAGGGATCTAATAAGCACACCTCTTCCTTGTGTGGAAAGATAATTGTGAGAATCCAGTGATTACTATACATAAACACATGACAAGTTATTGCAAAATTGATAGCTATTAACGATTATAACACTATGAATTAAATATGTACTTACTACACATTGCATGGCACTATGCATAATTGATTTGACGTTGTTGTGTCAACCAATCTATCTACCAGAGCACGTGCACTATACATAATATGCCTAAATGTGAAGTCCAATCTTTAGCTACAAACACACTTTAAAGGAGATGAATTCAGTAGAGTGGTAATTTAGAACACAGCTCATGAATCTCACACTCACATGACGAATATTACTAATATTTTGGTTGAGTGGTAGTAACTGAGTGTAAAAAAATAGGTTTTTAATTTTGTTTTCACAAATCTAATATTCCTTTTGTTAAAAATTTACAGCCAAATTATGAAACTGAATAAATATATGGTGTCAAAAAAAAGACTAAGAGTTGAAAGAATAGAATTTCCAACTTCCATCTAACTAAACTTCAGTAATAGTGTTTTAATTCAAAGACCACAAATCCTCTAAACTTCAGTAATAGTGTTTTAATTCAAAAACCACAAATCCTCTTAACTCAATGCACAATATATACTGCTTTAATAACCCAGCAATAGTGTCTCTTAAACCCAAGCAGAACACTTCAATGTAACAAATATTTGACCTTAAACAAGGAATTTACCTTAATAAATTTTCATGCTGGAAATTTACATGTTTCATAAAGCTGATGACTGTAAAGGGCATTTTGCACAACTATTTCATAAACAAGTTAAAGATCGCCTGCTAGAAATTTACCTCAATAAAGTTGCAACAATGAAGCTACTACATTGCACATCAATTTTCTGTAGCTATCACAAACATAAACTATTTTCTTTATATTTTCTGTAGCTATCACAAACTTTTGCATATCAGAGTACCTGAAATCAACAAATCTACAATGAAAGAGAAACGAAAAATCTATTTAAGTGAGAATAGTCAGGTAGATACGACATTGCATGTTAATTGTGATCCATTATTATTATTATTGCAAAAAGAAATTACCTTGGACTGATTCTTGACTCCACCACTTTCCATATTCACAAACATGAACTACACTTGTAGTTGCTGCAAGATCCTCCCTAGCTTTTCTCCCTGAGTTACTCTATGAAGTGCTGTGGTTATTAAATGAGTGTAACCAAGAAGAAATATAGTTGAAATCTTTGAAAGACTTAATAATAATTAGCAAGACAGAATAGACTTTATTAAAAAACAAATAAACAAGTATCTTGGCCACAAAATTATATATTTGATCATTCTTCCACAGTTAATGTCTTAATGAGACTATCAAATATTAATTTTCCCCAAATTATCAGCAATCAAATGAAGTAAAACACTAGAAAAAATCAAATTCGATAGTCTTATTTTCTTGTGGAAAGATTAGATAATAGTCAATACATCATGTCCAATAGCAATTGAGAATGACTACTCATATTACATGCACACTTTTGCAGCATGTAATCTTCCATCAGTGAATCATTAATGAAAGAAAAAGACAATTAACTTACTGTTTATCAGTCTCTTTTACTTAAGCCTTTGGCATCCAGCTCCAACAGCCCTACATGTAGCTAAATTATTTCGTAGCTTTGAGAGTACAATGCTTCAAGCTAAACCAGTATTGAGGAGATTATTTAGTACAAATTCAACACTTCATAACCAATATATACTTATACTTCTTTTCATAAAAATAAAAAATAAAAAATACTTAAAATAAAACCCTGTTCTATTCCAATAAGCATTCACAACAAGTTTTCTAGATAATGTATATACAGGGAACAACAGTGGGATCAATTTCCCATCTATTATTTTGTTCATTCAACTTCTAGAACTTTAGAAATAAGGCAACGATTGAATTGGTTCAAATAACCAAAAGTGAAACCAAACACATACTTCATCATGAATTGAACATTTCTCTTTCGTTGTACCACATACGAAAACAATGAACAACAAAATAAAAGGGGAAAACACACAGACTAAACACACAGATATAGTGAAAATGAAAAAATTACTAGAGCTATTTTCTTACAGCTGGTTTAGCTCTTCTGTCTGTAAGAGGAACAAGGTGAGCATTAGCCCCTCCACCTAATATACTGAAGCAACTGCTGGCCGGCTTCAGCGTCAAGGGCTTCTACCAGAACCTGGCTTCACAGGCCTTCCACGACACACTCTTGGCGGTGGTCCCCTTCCTCAACCGCCGTCTGCTCGCCGCCAGGTCCCCGTGGGTGGTGTTGTTCCAACACCTGGAGTTCTTCAAATCCGAGATCGCCCCTGTTGCGGGGCCTCCCGTGTTCGACTGCAACAAAGAGGAGCTGGAGTTCAAGGTGCTATAGTTCACTCCGAGCGACATTGATTTCTTGAAGAAGACAAAGGAGGCCAGGATCAGCTGCTTGAGCATGGAGGTGGCGCTCTTCTGGAAGCGCAAAACCCTGTCCAAGGACGAGGCTTACGACAAAGACAGAGAATCCACACTCCTAAACGTGGTCAACCTGAAGGACCACCTAAATCCGCTGTCGCCGCCCAACTACTGCGACAACCCGCTGCCGGTGGCGTACGCGACGGCGAGGTGCGAAGATATTGGCAAGTGGGAGTTCTCGGAGGTGGTGAGGAGGGTAGTGGTGTCCCCGTGTGAAATCTCCTTCGAGTTTCCCAAGTGGCATCGACATCATTGCTCGACTGGGAGCGACATGATGGAACTAGGGCTTCAAAAATATTGGAATTTTGTGTTTGATTTTAGCAGGAAAGGATGAAATTAGGGCTTCTAAATGATTGGGAATTTTGTGTGTGATTTCAGCCGATGGGGAAGAAAGTGTTGATTTACTATAAAACACATACGATTTTAAGAATAAAAAATGTTTTTTATTTAATTTTTAAAATTAATTATAAAAACATTAAAGACATCAAGGAATACACATCAGTGACCTCTAACCGATGTCTAACAAAGCATTAACATCACGTAAAAAGACATCGGTTTGAAGAACCGATGTCTATCAACGTGTTTTTTAATTAATTGAGAATAGACATCGCTTGAAAGACATCGGTTAGTAAAAACCGATGTCTATCAGCGCATTTTTGTTAATAACCGATGTCTATCAGCTTCTATTTTCGCTGATAGACATCGGTTTTAGAAAAGACATCGGTTTCTAAGGATAAGACATCAGATTTTAAGAATATTCGATGTCTATTCGACGATGTCTATCCGTGTTTTTGGTGTAGTGCCACTATTTTCTCTAATAAATAAAATAATACATAAGTAAATAAATTAGAATTAATTAACTATCATAAATTCTATTAAACTGTATATTTTTACTCCTTACATTTTACTAATTTGAGTGTCCCACCATAAGAGTTACATTTCCTTTTTTGATAGATGAGATCCACATAAAACAATCAATTTATTTTTATTGGGTCCACATATAATATTAATACAACTACCCAACACTATACATTAAATTATTATATCTCTCAACCCACTAAACATTAAAAATTATCACTACAAAAAAACTATTTTTTAACAACGGAATATTCCGTTGCTAAAAGCCTTAATTTCATTGTTAAATTGGCTTACCAACGGATTAGCAATGGAATCCGTTGGTAAAATTCCATTGGTAAAGTGGTGGTTGGTAAATTTTTAGCAACGAAAAATCAATTACGTTGGTAAATAATTCCGTTGGTAATCCGTTGCTAATAATTCCGTTGGTAATTTATATAAGATTCTCTTGGTAATCCGTTGGTAATTACCAACGGATTGAATTCCGTTGCTAAAATAGAGAATAATTCGTTGGCATTCCATTGCTAAAACAAAAATGTAATTTTTGTTTCTAATCCATTGGTAATTATCAATGGATTGAATTCCGTTGTTAAAAAATATTTTTTTTGTAGTGTATATTTCTTAATCTCCATGCAATTAGCAAACTTATCTCCTATAATGGGGCAGAGAACTACTCCATCCGTCCGGTTCTAAGGTATCCATTTGTTTTTTGCATGTAGATTAAGGAGTATTATTATTATTATATGTAAAGTGGGTAGTTATATTAGAAGGAAATGGTGGACCATATTGTGTACTTTTTTACTAAATATGGAAAATAGATACCTTTAAAGCGAACGCCAAAAATAGTAAAATGGATACCTTAGAAGCGGATGGAGAGAGTATCATTTTTATTTCCTCCCAAATTCTAAATAAATGTAGTATTAGTTAATTTTGAATTTTTTTATTAAAACAATCTCGCTTGTATTACATATATGCACGTTAAATTGTTATGGGTGCACCGTAACATCACCCAATCGATGAGAAATTAATTAGCACTAAATGAGGATGAAATTATTATATACTACTTAAATTCATAATACTACTTAAATTCATGAATTTTTTAATAATTTATTCATGTGCAGCCCTAGAAAATAACAAAACCCCCGTGGGTGTGCAGAGAAGGGGAGTGGTCCGCATATTGAAGCACCTGCGTGGATTGTGCATGTAATTTTGTTGACACGTGTGCAGGCACTTTGACCCCTCCATGTCCTTGGATTGTGTATCGCACTATTCACCCACTTTTGTTTGTTTTCGTCTTTTCTAGTGTCTTCTCTTCTCAGTTCATGTCTCTTTGTTTTCATTTCCAAGGTATGGTATGCCCTCATTTAAATTTCAATTTATTTATTTTACTTTTATCAATTTAATCCATTGGAGTATATTTTATACTTCATTTTACTTGTAAATAAATTAAGAAATACTCTCTCCATCATATACTACTTTTTATATTTATTGTTTCACGTTTAAGAAAAGTAAGTTGCACTTTTTGATCAACTTTATTAACTTTAGAGGGTATTGTAGTATTTTTAGATAATAAAAAAGTACAAAGTTATTATATGTGTGTGAAAAATGAGTGATAAATTTGAAATTAAAGTAAATTTTGAGGTTGTTAGATAAAATTATGTAATTTATGTTTTCTTTTTTGATGGTACGAAAGATTTTGTGGGACAAACAAATAAAGAAAGTGTAAAAGTTTTTCTAGTATGGAGGGAGTATTATGTAAAAATATAAAATGACCTAGTTTTTTTTGTACATAGTATATACTACAACATATATAATCGGTACAACTTTTATCTGATCACGTATAAAATACGAATTAAATCATAATTTTTTAATTTTATATTTTAAATACTTATAAAAGGAGTAAATATTATTTTCATATATGGATATTGCTTAGAAAATTAGTAGAACTGGAATATAGAGGGTAGTTCCAAAGAGTTTGATATTTTGTGTATTTGAGTTTTCGGATTCAACTATTGTATTAGTTTTAATTCCTCGCAAATTATGTTACTAAACGTGCCAACGACCTAATCATGTAAGCTATGCTCCAATAGAGCATGTCAACAAATTATGTTACTAAACGTGGCAACGACCTAATCATGTAACCTATGCTCCAATAGAGCATGGCAACAAACAATTTTTATAGCTAACAAACTATAGCGATGAAAATAATGGTTAGCGATGAAAATATTTCATTGCTAAACCTCTTTTCTTGCTTGAAGAAATTTTCACTGCACGTATTAAGATAGGTAATATTTTAATATATAGTAAGTTAATGAATATAATATTTTTGAAGAGTAATATTTTTTATTTAGAAGAGTAATTAGTTTTTCTTTTTATAGAGTAATTTCTTTTTATACTAGAGAATAAACACTAAATCAACATGAATTAAAAAAAACTTAGTTCACATGAGTGTTTGACCATCTTAAAATTAATAAAAGATCGAATTGATTCGTAATTCAAAAAATTAAGCTTTAGCCTGAAAATACATAAAATAATCTAAAGTAAGAAAAGTAAGGAACGCTTTCTTAGACCGTTTCATAGTTTCATGTGAGATTATTTTTATGTATATATCATTTTTTTAAAAAAATACTATCACTTTTATTTATACTATGAGGATAAAGTCTCTCGTAATGGACTGACACAGACGAATTGTGAGACTTATTAAAGTATGATTGTTATATAAGTAAAATATGCTTAATAATAGTTAATTCGTTATATAGGTAAAATATATTTTTTTAAAATATAATAAATAACTAACTATAAATAAATTTTACTAATATAATAAATATATTTTAATAATAGATACTCTTGCAAATAATTTATTATGCCATTATCACTTTCATACAAATATCACGATTTATTAGAAAAGGAATACTGTAATAATATTTCTTGATATCTATAGTTGAAAAAAACTACTACGTCATAATAATATTGCTTGATATCTAAAGTTGTAAAAAACTACTTGATACTGGAGAGTAGAAAAGAATACTGTAATATTACTCTATTGTGAAAAACTTAATGATAGGGAGACAAATGATTAATAGAACAATCTATAATTGAAAACCCTAATGACAGGGAGACAAATGATTAATAGAACAAACTGAATGTGTAACAAAAAAAAAATATTTAGTCATGCATGATAAAAAAAATTACACAAAAAGAAATATTCTCCGAATCAAATAAATCCAAGTTCAGATTAACATTAAAAAGTAAAAAAAAATAAAAGTATAGTACTCTAGCAAAACTAATTAACAAAAAAATTTATTTTAATCGAATTTATAATTTATTGTTATTAAGGAAAGATGATAGGACTTGGCAAGAGTGAGATGGAAAAAAATTGAAGCATGCGCATGAGAGAATGCCAATTTAATAAACAAAAAATTTATTTTTGTTGGGACTACATTTTGTTTATTGTTATTAAGGAAAGATGATAGGACTTGGCAAGAGTGAGACGGAAAAAAATTGAAGCATGCGCATGAGAGAATGTCAATTTAATAAACAAAAAATTTATTTTTGTTGGGACTACATTTTGTTTATTTGAATTTGATTCAAAAACTGTAGTAAATAGATTGGTTATGCATAATCTAATAATAGTATTAGATTGATTAAAGAAAATGCAGTAATAAAAGTTATTAGATTGATTAAAGAAATATTTGTGGTGTGGAACACGGTGAAGAGGAATATATATGAATAAGAGAGATGAATAGATGTTCCATAAAGACATTAATACAGATACACGAGTTTGAGTATATTAAATCTATAGCAAAAGCCAAATACCATGAATTCGATGAAGATGCAGAAAACACCTGATTACATAGAAAGTCCTTATGAACTTTGATGAAGATATAGAAAATACCCGATTATGCAGAAAGTCCAATCCCATGAATTCGATGAAGATGTAGAACATACCCGATTATGTAGAGGGTGATCGTAATTTGCAACAGAGAATTAGGGGAATAGCAAATAAGAGGTGAAGAAAAAGGTAAACACGGGTTGATCTGGAACGGGAGGATGAAAAGTATGTTCATAATTAGGATTCTTTACAAATTCTAAACGCGAGAAAAAGACATCAAACTTCAAATTGCAAAAGAGAAACGAAATTGAGTAGTAAGAAATGAATCATGAGACAAATTAGTAAAAATAAAAGGAATGAAGTAAACCTCACTCCCTAATTTGATCCTGCAATCTATTGAAATTTTAATTTTAAAATCATGAGTTTTTTTTATAGAAAATATGTGTTTTGATTCAAAGAGTGTATTAATTCGGTAGTACATTTGTGAAGGTCGATTCCAATGAATTCGATGAAGATGAGATTTTGGGTAGAGTAAGGGGAAATAGAGATTCACCGACTATATTAATTCGATAATACATTTGTAAAGTCGGTTCCGATGAATTCGATGAAGATGCACAAAATACTTAAAGGGTGACCACATCGAAACAATATTAAATAAATTTATAAATTTTAATAGGAATTATGTTTAAAAGATTCATGTTGAATTAAAAAAATAGAGCGAGAGGAGGTGGTTACTAACAGCGACACACCAATCAACGGAGAGGAGGTGGCTACTAATAGCGACACACAAATCTTAATTGTATGTTGTTTTGGCCTCCTTCTAAAGCTGGCTGTAGTGGTTTTCTCGCTGTTAGTTTTTCTGTATTTCATTATTAGCGAGTACAACCTATCTTATTTGTGTATTTTTTTTTTACTCTATGTTTGCCATATTATTAATTTTGGCAAAGACAGACACCGTCTCGCGTATGCTGAGACGGATAAAAAGTGATAATCTTTATAATGAAAAATGCTATCCAATTAATGAAAATTATTGATAATGATAATTCATGAACAATTTATAGTATAAATGAAAAGTAATAACATTTTATATCGAAAGTAATAACTATTTTAAAATGTATAAAATGGTTTCATGTGCGGTCTCACACAAGATCTACCCTATTATTTATTACAAATTAAATTTAATTTACATATTAAAGTTATTTACTAATATTTCTTAAAGTTCATGCTAAATATATATTTGTATCAGTATTTTTTTTAATTTGATTAAAATTGATATATGATATTTACAATTTTATAAAAGTGATAATATGTGATAACTTAATGGCAAAAATTTGTGTGCCACCTAGACACAAGAGATCAACTCTATCTTTTATATGTTGAAAAGTGATATGTAATTGATAAAAAATGATAACAGTGTTGTCAATTATTTAATAAACAATTTATAATGTAAATAAAAAGAGATAGTATTTTTTTAAAAAAATGATAACATCTTTAATAAAAAATGATAACTAATTACCAAAGTGTATTTTAAAAATAATTTATAAAATGAATAAAAGGTGATAAATATTTTTAATAAAAAATAATTCGAAAAGTGATATCCGTATAATTGAATTATTTCACAAAGAATTCAATGAAATAATAAAAAGTGGTAGCATTTTTAATAAAAAGTGATACATGATATAAAAAAAAGTTATAACATTTTAGTTAAATTATTTTATGAACTATTTGTTTGATAAATAAAAAGTGATAATATTTTTAATATAAAGTGATTTCCTATTAAAATAAATTGATAATAGAATAGTTAAACTATTTAAAGAATAATTACGAATAATAATAATATTATTAAGGCAAATTAATTAATTAATAATAATAATAATAATAAAGAAAGATATTAGGAGCAATTTTTTAAAAAAAGTTAAAATAATTGATTTAAAATATTCGGCATATTGTATCGCATGGACGCAGTGCGGAATTGTTATTTTTACTCTCTTTAATTCTGTTTTATTTTATATTTATATTTTATAACAGTGGATAGCATAAGATTACTTCACATTATTTCACATAAAAAATTATGTAAAACTGTCCCATCCAAAAATATACTTATACTTAATAATAATAAAAGAGCAGAATTCGAATAATGCTGCTGGGAGCTTCACGAGAAAACTTTTTTTGTCTTTATAGTTTTTAGTAGAGTTTTAATAGATTATCTTATTAATTATTAAAATTTATATATTTTTATTTTATATTTTATAAAAAATTCATAATTAGGTATTATTTTTTATTATAAATTTTATTCCTCTTTATACATCTTACAAATTATTCTTAATCTTACCTTCTATTAAAAATGTTAACACTTTTTATCTATGGTACTAATATTTATGAAATTGTTCAATTAAAAAGTTGAGTTGATATCTGATGCATCGATGCACACATGCATATATATATATATATATATATATATATATATATATATATATATATATATATATATATATATATATATATATATATGCTTCGTAATAATTGTATAATTTTTTTTTACATTTAGATTTTTGTTAAAAAACCTAACCAAAATTTCACTAATAAAGTGCATATATTTTTATTCATTAGTGTATACTCTCTTCGTCCCGCGTTAAAGTTTACGTATTCCATTTTAATTTGTCCTAAATTAAGGTTTATATTTCCTCTTATATGAGTGAAAATCATTTTTCGTCCCATAACAATATAAAATTTTTGATTCTGTCCCAAAAAAGATATTATTTTCAATTTAGTCCCTTAACTTTCTATATTGGCCAATTTTGGTCCCAAAATCACCGGAATTCAGCACGTGCATCTCACGTGACCCCTCAATTTGGGGCTTTCCGGCGATTTGGGACCAAAATGGCAAATATTGGGAGTTACGGGACTAAATTGAAAATGATATCTTTTTTGGGACAAAATCAAAAATATATATTGTTATGGGACCAAAAGTGATTTTAACTCCATTTAATTTTTTATTTAAATTCTTAGCACAATATATATATATATATATATATATATATATATATATATATATATATATATATATATATATATATATATATATATATATATATTATGACGACTTGATTTTTAGTTTAGGTCTTAAAATAAGACCTAATTTTATAAGTGTTTCAAATTAAGATATAAATTTAGTTTCTTTTATCAAATTAAGGCCTGATTTTTTATATTTGTTATTTTTTTTATCATTTTAAGACTTACCATGAAATTTATATTTTCATTTCAAGTCATACAAAATAATTTAAAAATATTATTATACACCTTCAAATCAAATCATAAAATTAAATATGTTATTTTTATTAATATCTTATATTAATTTATAAAATATATTCAATTCGGAAAAAAATAAAATTACGACAGGTCTTAATTTGAGAAAAAAGGTAAAATTGAGCCTTGAAATGAGACATTTCTTAAATGGAAACTAAAATTGAGACCTAACTTAAAAATTGGATCCTTAAATGAAAAATTTTATATATATATAAACTATTCTTCATCTAGATTTTTAGTATTTAAAAAATATTCATCTCATATAATATAATCTAAATAATAATATAATATAAAAATTATGTTCTCATAGTACAAAATTCATCTCTCATATTAATATAAGTTTTAATCCCCAATTTCAAATCTTGACATGGTCTCATAGGGTATATATCCTATATAATATAATTTTATATATTAAAAAATGATAAAACATCAAAGGTAATGGAATAAATAGAAGCTACTAATATTTTATAAAAAAAATCGAAGGTAGTATATTTTTAGGGTTCAACTATTAAATTAAAATAATTTTTCGTCCCATAACAATATGAAATTTTTGATTCTACCCCAAAAAATATATAATTTTCAATTTAGTCCCATAACTTTCTATATTGGCCAATTTTGGTCCCAAATCGACGGAAAGCCCCAAATTGAGGGGTCACGTGAGGTGCACGTGCTAATTCCGGTGATTTTGGGACCAAAATTGGCCAATATAGAAAGTTAAGGGACTAAATTGAAAATGATATCTTTTTTGGGACAGAATCAAAAATTTCATATTGTTATGGGACGAAAATGATTTTAACTCCTCTTATATCAAGATGGACCCACACAAAATAATTAATTATTTCATACAGAACCCACACACAACACTAATATATACAACTACCCACTTTACATTAAATATTATTTCTCTCACACATTAAAATATTAATATCTCTTAATTTAAGTGAAAAAGCAAATATAAACATTAACGTGGAACAGAGGGAGTATGTTTTTATTTATAAATATATAAATTTCTGAAAATTGATGCACAATGCACCCGGTTGTACAAAATCATTTTCGAAATTGTAAACCTTCTTATGAGATAAAGGAAGTACAATTTTTCATTCATTCAAATTAAAGTTAGAGAAAAAAAGAGAGGTAAAAATACAATAAAAATCTACACATTACCTATTGAAGAGCAACTTTGGTGGAACCAGCTACACCAAATGAATTCGTGGAACCTATCTTCTCATTCCCCTTAATTAATTAACATATAGTCCCTAATTAATTTGTCCCCTCTTTTTATTTAATATATTTAAAAGACCATTATATTCTAAACCACAAGGGTGAGATTACAATTATACCCTAAAATTTAGGGGTGAAAGTACAATTACACAGTAAATCATAAACTCTAAGGGTAAAATATACTCTAAACCATAAGGGTGAATTTACAATTGCACACTAAACCACAAGGGTGAAATTACAATTATACCCTAAACCCTAGAGGTAAAATATATCCTAAACCACTCGGGGGTAAAATATAGCCTAAACCAAAAGACATAAATGTTTTGTGACCTGATATGTAATGGACTTATTGTGGTAATCCCTATCTTTTTTAATCATGCAACACATAAATGTTTTGTTTAGCTCTTTTATGAAATATTTTGATCAGAGTTTCTCTAGTCATATATACATGCACTCTCTTTTAGCTTGTGACAGTTTAGTTTCCAATTTTAATGTTAGAATATAAATACGATTTCAAATTTTCTCATCTTGACAGTTATTAATTTAATCATTTTAATTATATTTTACAAATGCTTTATTTTATTTTAATATTTCAAATATGCAGTAATCATTGGATTTTCACACCTATCTTTCCACATGATGAGGAGGTTTGCATGACTTGAAGCAAGTGGTTGAACTATAAGTCTTACTACATGCTTCCTTAATCGTTTGTAGAAAGATGTGATATTTGTAGAAAGATGTGATATTTGTGGCAGTTGAAGATACTATTTGTGGGTTTAAGTGAAAGAAAAAACAAAGCTCTATTACTTAGTTAATTTCCTTATTATTCTGAGGTCTGAGTCATATATAGCCTAATGTTGTATTCCTCTGGCTGTTAATTATGTTTATTCAATCAGTATATTTGCGATAGATGTGTATATTTGGTAGGACATCCAAACCTGTCAGATATAGCTTAAAATTAATTCTTATGCATGACAATTTAAACCAAGTATGCTTTCTTCATTGTTATTTGTTATTTTATTTAAGTAATCAGGAATGATGTAATAAGGACTGACTAGTGGTGCAGGCTGCAAGTGCCCCATCACAACCTTCTATTATTTAATAAGTCATGACAGTATTGTTCAGTTCCTTTACGTCACAACTTAGAATCATTTTCTGTTTCTTTGTTTAAATCTATTCTGAATCTTTTATATAATGTAGTTCCTGATTTTGCTGCTTGAAGTTAATAGTCCGGTGCCAATTGGTATTTCTTTAGTTGTTGGTTTTCACTTTGCATATTTGCTAAAATTAGCAGGTTCAATGCTGCAGATATGTATAGCTAGGTGCGATGTGAAGGATTTTATCAATAAAAAAGGTTTACATCAAGTTATGTGGTTGGGATATGACTTCTGCATGCAACACTTGTGTGTTTTGTACTTTTTTTTCAATATTAATTAAGTAATTTGAAAATTGGAATGTTCGACATTGAATTTGGATACTTCTTGTACACAAATATTATTGGTTGATGAATAAAATATTTGTCAAAATGGATGTGTTATTTGAAATTCTATTTAAATTTGAATATTGTATTGTTTAAATAAATAAAACAGGTTAGTATGAATTGATATCTATGATGAAGCATTTTGGAAGAAAGATATCGGTGAATAGCCGATATTTATTCTATCTTATATTTAATATCATTTCTATTTATATCGGTGAATTTACAAATAGATATCGGTCATTAACCGATATCTATTACTATCAACGATATCGGTTTTTCAGAGATATCTATTCTTAATACATTTAATATCAGGGTAATTAATATCGGTGTATTCTTCATAGATATCGGTTAATAATCGATATCTATAATAGACATAGATATCGGTTTTTCTCCGATATCTATTATTCAATACATTTAATATCAGACTTATTAATATCGATTTTTTCTTTATAGATATCGGTTAATAATTGATATCTATAACAAACATAGATATCGGTCAAATAACCGATATCTATTTAATAGACCTATGATATCGCCTCCATTTATAACGGTCTAAAATTCGAATAGATATCGGTTATTAATCGATATATATTCACAGTTTTGTAGTAGTGGGAGTATTATTATTTAAAATGTGTAGTAGGTAGTTATATTAGTGGAGTGTGTAGATCCCATATATTAAATGTATTAGTGATGTGTGTGAGTCTATGTGTGTAAAAAGGAAATGTATACTTTTGGAGTTTGGTGCGCACATTCAAAATAAAAAAATGTATACCTTTCCGGCAGATGGAAGGAGTATATTTTATTATATTATACGTGTCAATCATCCAACAATATGCAACAAGAGATATAACACTAAAATTGGAAAATACCCGCGCACGTGAGCTAGTATACATTTCTCTTTTGGAAATGATTGCTTATAAATACCAGCTGTGATCCTTCTTCTCTCTCAAAAACCAACTGAGCTTTCATTGTGTAGCCATAGATAAACTTGCTCTCCCTCTCTCTCACCTTCTTATCTTCATGAATAGAAATTGAATCTCTCTCAAAGATCCCACACCCACATATATGGAACCCCAAAACAAAAGTGTCCATTTCCTTCTCCTTTCTTATCTTCCCTAACTTATCTATGTATACTTTTCAATATTTAAGTTAAGTTGTTTCTTATATACGATGGATTACAGCGATACAGACTGGATATTCAATGAGGATGTATACGCTATGTCCAACATCCCACGGGGGTAATTAATTTAAAATATATCATGATTTTTAATATTTTTCATGTAAATAAGTAGGTAATATAGTTTGAATTTTGCAGATTGAACGACGAGTATTATGATCTGTGGTTGCAGCAGAACGGACAAGTCGTCACCATCAAGCATGACGTTCAACCGGTGTCGACTCCACCAACGGCTCATCCTCAACTAGCCTACCTCGGAGACAGCGACTGGGAAATGGGATGATATGATGGATATGGTGAACGAGATCACACAGTCCGACGAACAAGAACAAGAACAAGAGGTTCCGATGGTGATCCGCAGCACCAACTTGCGCCGCGCCACTCCCATGGATGCGGTAGTTCCACGCGCTCCTAGGGCTGGCGGCAGAGGAGTAATCCCATGTCCCCGTTGCACAGGAATTGGGACCGTGGCGCGTGAGAATTGGGACGGAGGAAGTACCTCCCGGGTGGCGCCGGAAATCCCTATTCCCGGCCAAGAGTATAACAATATCTTCACCACCCCACAACCTGTATGTCTTCTTCACTGACTTACCTTTATTTTAATTTATATCGAGATAAGGTTAGTTTTCTTATGCTAAGTTTGATGGAAAATGTTTCTTTCTTTTCTTAAGAGTATTTCATAATTTAGAGGCATAGTTTGATAGTATTTACTTGCAGGAGGCCGACGCCAATCGTGGGATTGTTATAGGGCAGGGTAGGATGTCCGAGGCTGCTAGGTCTTCCATGCACTCACCTGTATCTATGTCATTCACCATAACTCCATTGATCCCGAGATGCTGTACCTCAGATTACGAGTGGCGGAGCTCGAGGCTATCTTGCAGTCCTATGACTCATTGTTAGAACAGGTAATTGCTACGTCATGGGGTTTCCACACAACAATTCACTGCGCTCGAGGCTATTTTGCAGTCCTATGATTCATTGTTAGAACATGTAATTGCTACATTGGTTTCCACACAAGAATTCACTGTAGACCCGCCTCCGCCTCCTCCTCCTCCTCCAAGGTTTCCACTTCGTTTTGGTATCTCCGATGAGGCTGGTCCCTCTGGATTTGGTGCATGTGATGATGATGTCCAGGACTTAAATGCTTGATTTGATGAACTTGTAATAATAATAAATATATATATTTTTTAAGTATGTCGACATATACTTCGAACTTCTACGTTTTAATTTTACACCAGCGTGTAATTTGGGTTTCTAGTAATTTGTTAATGTAATTATTTGGAAAAGTTTTATTTTTATAGACAAGTACGTCATTAGAATGTCAACATAGAAAATCATACTCCCTCCGTCCCAAAGATATTGACACACTTTCCTTTTTGGGTTGTCCCACAGAAATTGACATATTTCCTTTTTAAGAACATGGGACCCACACAAAAACAATTTATTTATTTACATGGACCCACACACCCATCACACTCACCACTAATACAACTACCCACTACACATTAAATATTATTTCTCTCACTTCATTTTATATTAAATTATTATACTCCTTAATCTCCGTGCCCAAAAAAAATGTGTCAATACTTCCGGGACGGAGGGAGTATCATATAAGTATAAAGGAATTCTGTCATAATTTGCCCATCTGGTCATCTTTGTTTCATACTCGCCTTTAACTTGATTGACGACTATCTGGGAATCATTGTATACCATCAACTCCTTGGCTCTAATGGGTAGAGCATTCTTAATACATTTAGTAGTACCTCATATTCGGCTTCGTTGTTGTTTGTAGCTTGAAAGTCAAATCGAACTGCCGTCACTACAGCATAACTAACATTAAATAACACCTCAGAGTAACAATCTAAATTTATTTAACACAAAATGTTAAACACTTTTAAAATTATTATGATATATAACATTTTTGCAACATTTTTTATATAAGTAATACATACATTTAACACTTTTCTAATATGTAACACATGCATATAACACTTTTATATATATAACACATTTTATGTAACACTTTAACAAAGGTAACATTATAATGTTACACTTATTCATATGTAACATTTTTAAGTAACACTTCTACATACATAAATTATTTATATAACATTTTAAGATAATATTTTAAATACTCCATATTTATAAGATGACTACTAATTAATATTATATATATATATATATATATAAAAGCCATTAAAAAATAAATTTCATATATACTTTTTAATAATTTTCTAAAAAAATAGAATATATTAGTTTAATGTAATTATACAACACAAAATAAGTATATATAGTTCATTACAAAAAATATATTTAATTTTATAATATATATTATTTAATAAAATTTAAAAATTACATTAATCACGAAAAATTAATTTAAATTATATTTACTTACATTTTATGTTTACGGTTAAAATATTGAACTACAAAAGTTTATTTAAAAAGAAAAATAAAAAACTTGAAATATATAATAAAATAAATATTTAATATTTGTTAAGATTGATGGTCTAGTTAAGTTGGTAGGTGAAACAAATTATACTTCATAGGTCATAAGATCAAATCCAAGCATTTGCACTTTTATTTTTTTATTTTATAAAAAGTGTTACTTAAATATTTTGTTGTAACATTTATGAAGTGTTACCAAAGTAAATGTAATATTTTTATTAAGTGTTACTATATTAAGAAAAAGTATTACATAAGACAATAGGTAACAGGGGCAACAGCGACACCCATAAAAGTATTATCTATCGTCTATAATAACACTATTAAGCTATTAGATAATATTTTTCGCATGTTATATAAAGTCAATTATGTTGTAGTGCGTGGAAAATATTCCTGATGTAAGGAGTCAGAAGGACTATTACTGCCCCTGAGGCTGTTGTGGTGGCCGAGCCATCCACATATATGACCCAAGTCTTCTGGTCTCTTGAAGCTGAGGGTTTAAGGAAAGTAAACTCTATAATAAAATCAGTCATGGCCTGACCCTTTAAGTTTCCTATGGGGGCGTAAATGATATCATACTGACCCAACTCGACTGACCATTTGAGTAAAAATCTGGCTGAATCGGGCCTCTGAAGAACTTGCCTAAGAGTAAAAGTAGTTAACACCTCCACTCTATGATCCATGAAATATGGCCGAAGCTTTCTTGCACTCATGACCATGGCGTAGGCTGATTTCTCCATGATTGGATGTCTAAGCTTGGAATCTTGAAGTGCTTGGCTTACATAATACTCCCTCTGTCCCAGTCAAACCGCATCGTTTAACTTCATAAAGCTCTCACAAAAGCTACAGTAAATGCATCTCTTTGCTTGGGACGGAGGGACTACACCGATTTGATTCTTCTCTTATGTTTTAACAAGAACTGAACTTATTGTCGTCTCCAAAGCGGCCAAGTACAAGTTCAACTTCTATAGCAAAATAGCTCTTACTCCCTCCGTCCCTCACTAAGAGGGTCTTTTACTTTTTGGCACTTGCAATAAAGAATATTATTATTTAATGTGTAGTGGGTAATTGTATTAGTGGGAGTGTGGACTCCATATTTTAATTGTATTAGTGGTTGTGTGTGGGTCCCATGTGTGTAAAAGGGGAAATGAGACTCTTTGGGTGGGACGCTCAAAATAAAAAAAAGACCCTCTTTAAAGGGAATGGAGGTAGTATGTAATATGTGAAAAATATTACCTAATGAATATATAATGTTATTACACATAATAAGTAACACTTTACATGTGTTGTTGTTGCTCGTGCAGCTTAAAGTCTTATATAACACATTTTTAATTTATAGTAACACTAAGTTTTAAGGTTTCAAGTGCTACATTTAATTGTAACACTTCAAATTTGTTACTTATGACTATTTAGGTAATATTTTATTAATAAACCGTAACAGTATTTTAGTAAAACTTTTAAATATAATGTAACATATTAATAAATAATTTGTATCACTTTTCATACATAATGTAACACTCTTTAAATAAAAAAAAGCTACACTACAGAACATCTAATATGACATATTTATTTAATTAACACCTTTATACATATTATTACATGCATGCATATATATAATATAGTAACAATTTCGTGGTGTTAGAAGGGGACGATGAGGAAGATAATCCAAGAGCTTCTCCCCAGTCCTTCCCTTCGGGGACTTTGCCTGCTTAGTCTACTGATGGGGAAGTAATAATGAGGAGACGATTGAATGTGAGAATGAGATAGAGAGACAGTATCAGGCTAGCTCTTTACCTTTGTCGGATCGAAGGAAGCTGCAACCCGCCACTAATAGAAGAGGGGGAGGAAGAGGTAGAATAGGTGGCAGAGGGGCCCCACTATTCGTTCTAAAGCCCAGCAAGACAGAATTAATTATACTACCTCTTCCACTAATGCTCATACTCGCACCATGCAGACCACCATTCGTGGGGAATGGTGTCTTAACCAAGATGAACTGCCGCCGAAGCACGGCAACAGACGGAGGTTTATATGAATTGCCTCTTCTGGAATACTATTGGGATTGACAATGTTGCCACGCTTGCCACCTTGAAAGCGCTCTGCCAATGACATCAACCATACTAGTTAATTATTGCTGAGCCTAAAGTGGATTTTCCCCTATCTATATGCATTACTGGATGAGTCTTGGTCTTTCTTTTGTGACACATAATGATAGAAGCCCTATGAAACCAAACTTGTGGGTTTTCTGTCGTGATTCCTATGTGACAAATGTGAGGGTAGTTTTCTCTTCTGATCAGATTATTATCTTAGATTATATGTTTAATCGTGCTTTTTATCGTATTGGTGTGGTGCATGCTAGCAATTCATACATTACTCGTTGTGATCTCTGGTTGGACATTGTTGCTTATTTGTCTAATAGCATGATTTTCATTAGTGATTTTAATGCGACTATTAGGGATACTGAGAGGAATGTTCCTTCGAGATACTCTGCTTCAGGTTCCCTGGAGTTTAGGGAGTTTCTTAACATAAGTGTTTTGCATGATGTTGATATTTCTGGTGCTAAATACACTTAGATTCGTCGGTCATCTAGACACTCCCTTAGTGCCTCTAGAATTGATCGTGCTATTATCTCGGATGGTGTCCTGGATTTTTGGGATAGTGTTTCTTTGATAGCCCTCCCTAGACACTAGTCTGATCATATCCCTATTCTCTTGTCCCTTGATATTGGAGGGGTGGATATTCATAGGCCCTTTTATTTTCAGAAAATGTGGTTGACCTCTTGGGCTGCTCCTATTTGGACTCCGAACCCCATACACTATTTCTATTAGAAACTTCGTCGTCTTAAAATTACCATCAAGACTGGAACAAGAATGCTTTTGGAGACGTCTGGAATGGGGTGGATGAAGCCATAAAACATCTTCAGGAGATTCAGGTTCGTATAGACATGGAAGGTGATTCTATTGAACTTTTTTGTGAGGAAGTGGATGCACACATTCTCTTAGAGATAAATTTACAACAAAAGCACCAGTTTCTGTCTCAGAAAAATAAGGGTGAGTGGCTCAAGAATGGTGATCGAAACTCGAGCTTTTTTCACAAAGCTCATAGGCTCAAAAAGGTCAGAAGTGATATTACTTCTCTCTATATTAATGGTGATCTGTGTACCGATAATGAAGTTATATCTCAGCACATTGTTGACTACTACACTCAGCTGTTCAGTTATCCTACTGATTCTTCAGAATTTTCTCCTATGGATTTCATACATGCTTTTGTCTCCTGAGGAGAATCTTACCCTCACAAAAATTCCTGATGATGAGGAGATTAAAGTAGTTGTGTTTGATCTGTCGCCGGATAGTTCGCCAGGTCCGGATGGCTTCAGTGGGGCTTTTCTCCAAAAAGCTTGGCATATCATCATGAACGATCTTTGTGCGGCGATCAGGTACTTCTTTGACACTGGTATTGTACCTGATGGGGTTAATGCTAATTTTGTCACTTTGATTCCTAAAATGGTTGGTGCTAATAAAGTTGAGGATTTTCGACCTATAAATATGTGCAACTTCTTTTTTAAGATCCTCACTAAAATTCTTGCTTCTCGTTTGGGCCCTATCTTATATAAGCATATTGGAAAGCATCAGTATGGTTTTATTCCCAAACGAAAGATTTATCATTGTATTGCTCTTGCTTCAGAGAGTTTCAACTCTCTTAATCTTTCCACCTCTGGCAGTGTGGCACTCAAAATTGATATTAAGAAAGCTTTTGACACTATTAGGTGTGATTTCTTGATTGAAGCTTTAACTCGCATGGGTTTCTCTGTGAGATTTATGAATCTTCTGAGAGGCATCTGCTTCCGCAAAAATCTCTATCCTTGTTAATGGACTTCCTAATGGTTATTTTGGTTGTGGAAAAGGTGTTCAACAGGGAGACCCTCTCTCTCCTATTCTTTTCTGTCTTGTAGAAGAAGTCTTGGGTCTGTGGTTGTACCACTTTGTGGATAATAGACGAATTTTGCTTGCCATCGTTGGGCGTGAGAATTACCTGCCGCCTTATTTATTTTTTGCCGATGATATTCTTATTTTCTATAAGGTAATGTGGGCTCGATCTCTGCTTATTGGACTATTTTTGAGGGTTATGGTGCCTTGTCTGGGCAGATGTTCAATCCTGCTAAGTCTTCGGTCTTCTATGGCAAACATACCAAGCAGTTCATTAAGAGTCATGTTCGGAGAACTTTGGACTTTTGTGTTGGTACTTATCCTTTCAGGTATCTTGGAGTCCCAATTTTCATTGGTGCTCCAAAGCTTTCTTACTTCTAGGAGGACACTGATAAAATTATTACCAAATTTAGTAAATGGAAGGGTGATAGTTTATCCACGTCTGGCAGGACTTGCTTGGTTAACTCTGTCATTATTTCTTCTGCTGTGCACACCATGATGACGTATAGGTGGTCGAGAATTCAGGTTAAGAAGTTGGAAATGGCAATGCACAACTTTATCTGGCCTGGTAGCACTACTAAGAGAAACTACTTCAGTGTTAGTTGGAGCAAAGTCTGCTCTCCTGTTGAGAAAGGTGGTTTGGGTGTTAGATCTCTTCGTATAGCTAATGAGTCCTTTCTCATGAAGCTTTCTTGGGATATTCTGGATCATGACTCTCCCCTGGATGTTATCCGTGGCAGATGGTTTCGTGATGGTCAGCCTCATGCTCTGCAGCTCCTCTCTTCCATTAGGAGGGGATGTCTTCCCCATATATATACATCGTCTTATTGAGAATGAGGTCTGGGTGGTGGGCTATAATTCTTCTGTGCGCTTCTGGTTGAATAATTGGATTGGAACTCCGATAGCAGATATTATTGGGATCCCTATGGAGTACAGACATCTCTACTCGCAGAGGATTGCAGATTATTATTATAACGAAGTCTGGAATATCACTGAAGAGTTTGACCATGCTTATCCTGATATTGTTGATGCTATGGTTATGGTTTGTATTTCCCAAAGCCTTCCTGACAAGAGATGTTGGGGAAAATCCATTTGTGGAAAAGTTATTTCTAGTCTGGCTTATATTCATTTTCGTCAGAAGTTTCCTACCACCTCTTGGGGCAAGTGGATTTGGAATCGTCATATTCCTCCTAGACAATCTTTGATTGTTTGGAAGGCCATTCATGGAGTACTCACTTCTTGGGGTACTTTTTTGGATAGAGGTTTTAGAGGTCCTTCAAGGTGTTATCTATGTAGATCAGCTGATGACGACCTTGATCACATCATGCTTGGATGTCCTGTTTCTCAGGTGGTTCTTCGCCGGATTCTGGATGGGTTTCACTTTGGTAACAGAATTACCCTCGATCAAAGCTTTCTCCAATTTATTCTCCAGGGTATCTCTATGTAAGAGAGTGCACATGTTATCTTTCTTTGGAAATATGCAATTGTTACTTATACTTGGCTGATATGGACTCAGAGAAATACCATTATGGCAGATGGGTACATCACTTATGATTCTGGGAAACTTGTGGATAAGGCTATTCGTCCGAATGATATATCTGCTTCTCTTTTGGCCTTGATTTATGATGTTAATTATTTGGAGGTCGGCACGATGCATAACACCCCTGAAGGTCTTGCAACTCTTCATTACTTTAGAGTTAGGGGTCGCCCTAGGAAGGCCCCTGTAATCACACCACTTAGGTGGGTCTTCCTGTCCCGGGACGGATTAAAATTAATACGGATGGGCATGCAGAAGCTTCTCCAGGAACTATAGCAGATGATGGCATCTACAGAAATAACAGAGGTTTTCCCCTTGGTTGTTTCACTGTTGGCTATGGGATGGGTTTTGCTTTTGAGGCAGAGCTTAATACAGCTCTGCTGCTATTAAAATAGCCTTTGAAAGAGGGTGGACTTCTTTGTGGCTTGAGTATGACTCTACCTATGTGATTCATGCTCTCACTTCGGATTGCCCTGAAGTTACCTGGAGACTTATGGCACTCTGGAAGAAGGGTATGGATATTATTTAGGATATGAATTTTAAGTTTTCTCATATTTATAGAGAGGGCAATGCGACTGCTGATAGTATATCGTCTGTTGGGGGAGAACTTGTTTGGAATGATGTTGTTCCTCCTGTTGTACTCCGCCACTTATATGAGGATATAAATTCTGAATACTTCAAGATAAGATGATGACCCTGAATATAATTCTTGATCTTATTCTCTTTACTCGTGCGACTATGAGTGAAGGAGATCTCGTCTCTCCAGTGGCGAAGTCGCCGGGTATCTTAGGTGATAATGCTCATTTTTTTCTTGGTTCTCTCCTTTTATCTATTAAGATTGTGATGCTGTCTTCTTTGATGAACATTTACGGGAGACTCCTTTGGCATTTGTGGCACCACTCTCTTGCTTGGATTGATCTGCATAGGTTTAGGTTAGATAGTGGGTTTCTTTTTTGCCCCTTTTTCTGGAGGGCGCTCTTTTCCTCTATATGGGTTTTTTCCACTAGCTTTTTCCATATAAAGGTTTTTAATGAGGCCCTCCGGGGGTGTTTATGGTCACTTGGCCAGCCTGCTTTTTGTTATAGGTTTTTTTTCCAGCAGTGTATTTGGCTGTACAGGCTTAGATCTCATCTTCTTAGATGGTGTTTATTCTGTTGGGTAATAGGATCCCTCGCTTATTCCCTTGTCGATCGGGTTACAGAATCCCTCGCCTTTTCCCTTTTGTCCTGCATCTTTTTTGGTTTGTGTCATGTACTTTTCTTTTAATTTGTTTTTAATGGTATTGCGTAATTGGATATAATATAATTAATTTTTTTTTATTCTTATAAAATTGATAAATACAAACTATAATTGTATAAAGTACAATACATTCAAAGTACAAAAGTACAAGATATGACAAAGGTTCTTGACCTGAATGAATGACTAAGGCTAAGTCTAGTATAAATATAAGAAATCAAATCTGCAAGCTCTAAATTAAATTCCTGAGCTAGTTGACAAACAAAACTACTAAATTGCTTCGTTCCCACCCTCTGCACTATGCACAATGGTGGCTATACACGTCCCCATGCAGATGTAATTCTTACGAGCCATATCCTTCCTTTATGCAGCCTTTTGAAAACCGACTGCAAGAATTCAAATCACAATACTAGTTAGTCCACTCATACACCACAACATGCAAAATACCAGCAAAACATACACCTTAAATACCAGCAAAGATCTAAAATAAAAGCATATGTATTAGCAGGTACCAACCTTTACATAGAAAAATTACAGCAAAATACCATCAACCTACAAAAAATGGCACAAGATACAAATTAAAGACCATATATACATCTAACATACCTGCAAAGATCTCAAAATATAAGTAGGTACCAGCAGGTACCTACCAAATATATTAAAGACAAAAGATCCTAGTTCATATTTTCTTGGAGAAGAAAAAAGTCCATTAACTAATCTTCAAGATCTTGAATTTCATTTTCAATTCCTTGGTCACTTTTCTCATGGTCAACATCTTGGTTAGCTTCATTTCTATTTTCGTCATTCTAAAAATAGAAAACGCAAAATAACACCCCAATAAATTGAAAAAAAAAATCAAAGAATAATTTTAATATCATACATATTAGGATACAAATTTCACATTAAAAAAAAAGCAGTAAACCAAATTCCTTTTCTAAGAGAATTAAAAAAAACATCTTCAAAATGTAGTTACCTGACACTGATTCATATCATTAACAAAAAAAGTCCAATGGATCCTTGAATGATGGAGTAATAGGAGTAATCATATCAGCATGAAGAACTTGTTATAACATATGCATTAGTTCATTCACAATATCTTTCATAATTTGAACTTTGTATGGCTGCAAAAAGTCTTCAGGAATAATCGTACCAGACTCCGATAGTCTTTTTACTCTCTTGACAACACTGCTTGAGAGTGTACAAATATCCACCTTCTCCATCTAATATTTAACATAACCAATATATTTTTTTATGAAAATATTAGAGAATAAGCACATGTCTAACTATGGTCTTATAACAAAATAAAACATAATGTGCATAACTTACAATTTTTTATCTTCACTTAAATCACATGATGTCTTGTACTTTCGGTCTGGATGTCTTCTATAAGTTTCTCTATATATTGTTGCTTTTGAAGGCGGTTTCTTTTCAGCTTGTTCCTGCCACAATAAGTTTTGAGATTAATAAAATTTAATAATTGTATATAGTCTAGCAAATAAAACTTATATAGAATTGAAAAATATATATGATTCAATCATGTGTGTGTATACTTTCAATGATTTTTGCAGAAGAATCTAAACAAAAAGTTGAAAAAGGGGAAGATATTGGCATAATGCAACTTCAACTCGGCACCCAAAATTACAAATTGGCATAATGCAACCCCCACTCTAGATCATGTACACAAATCACAGAGAAAATATTTACATGTCGATATAATATGAATATAAGAAGTATCATATATATTTACCAGCTCATGGCATATTCTTGCAAACGAAATAGGACCTGCAGTATGCCTATCTTTAACTTGACTATCTCTGATTTCTTTCTTTTTCACACTAATTGTCTGCATGTAAAACACATTCTAATTCACAAGTTGTCCAAAATAATTTTTAATTGAGACTAAATCAAAGTATATTATAAGATTATTACAATTAAACAGGGTGCTAATGAAATATAATTATTTATTATCAATTCATTAAATTAACAGACTCATGAATTAGAATAAAGTTATTCAATTAAACTAGTAAAAGGGTGGAACAAATACCTTAACGTCTTTTTAATCCTAAAACACTAACAAATCTGCAAAATTCTACTTTGGAATTGAACTTAGTCAGTTTTTCCATCTATCAATCATAGTTTTGTAGTCTTTGTAATGTGTCTTTTTTATTCGACACTATTAATTACGCCAAGGAGCTCCATCTGACTGCAACACATAATACTTACCTTCATCTGCTATGATGAATTTTTTCTACACGTATATAATATCATATTGTTGGCATTCGATCATTTGGTTAACGTGAATCGTTAGGATTCCATATGTTTCTAAATCAACAGAAGCAAGAAACATAAAAACATATTACCTTTCACCAGGGTATGTTAAAGAAGAAGAAGAATTCTCGCCGGCAGCCTGTGCAGTCTCACTATTTTTGGCATAACTCTCTCATCTGATCTCCGATTTGAGTGATCTATGTGCCAAAACGATCCTCTTTTTCGTGGGTTTCCAACGGTGTATGACACGTCCAGTTCTGACTTCTACAAGATTTTATAAAAATAGTGGAAGTTGATGAACAACAGCAGCAAACAACCTTCCGATCTTCTGCTGTATTCCCAAGTTCAATCTTGACGTCGTGTGGGCGACAATCCTCAAGATCTTCTCAATCTGCTGTTCCCTCACCCTCCCCACTGTGTTAGACGTGAATTACTTTTCAGTTAGTTAGGGTTTTCGGACAGCTGAGATGACTTATATATGGGCTACAGTAGGGACCAGGAGGAGAAATTAGAGTTGGGACTCCATTGGGCTTAAGTATCCAAGCTTAGCCCAAAGCTTATACTTAAGTTCCAATAATAATAATATATACCACTAAAATATTATTACTGCACTACCGTTCTAATCTCATAATTCCTTCTTATTATGAGCCCGTTAGTTTTCCCATATTTAAGATATACAATGCCCATTAATTAATTAAGTTATTGACAACTCCATTAATTAATATCTCATCCCTGAGTAGTACTACTCAACCTCATTATCATGCCGGAATAAATCCACCTGTAGGATTTACATGATAATCCTCATGAGCTCCTCAAGGGGACATCATCAACCTATATTGGACACAGATTCCTTCTACAATCAACAGAGCACCATAGAGACAGCACTATTTCCCAACTCACCGATTTTATTGATTTAATTACATGTAAATCTCACTCATTGATGAATCAAAGAAATACATACTGCCTTACGTGTCGAGGTTATTGCATAAGAATTAAGAGTACGAATATCCATAATAACTGAGATCAAGTTCTCCTATATAGTCAGTATAAATCAAATGATCTCAAGCGGTCCTACTCAATACACACGAAGTGCACTAATGTGATTCTATAGTCAAGACAAACTAATACCAAATCATATTACCACCATCCCAATAGAGAGTCCCCGTCTATTTTAGTTGTGAGCATATGTTTATACTTTATAAGGAAACCGATAATATGATCTTCTGCGTATTGTCGCACAACATATTATCCACATTATAAAGTAAGTGGACTATTGCATCGTACATATAAATAAATTATAAGACGCAATCATTTGATCATATGATTCTCATTTCAAATAAATTGTTAAAACATTGTTCATACTAAAGCTAGACTTTAGTACACAATCCCACAATCTCCCACTTATACTAAAAGACTATGCTATTATGTCTTCTGCCATACATCTAATTCCCACTCTCACTAACGACCATTAAAAGGTCTCGCCTTAAGGTTCTTGTAAATGGATTTACTAGATCATCATCCGATGCAATCTTAGCAACAACAACCTTCCCCTCATCATACGATTTCTCGTAACAGGTGGTACTCGCGCTCCATGTGTTTAATTGCTTATGGGCTCGTGATTCCTTCAAGTTTGCAACTGCACCATTATTATCACAATAAATTATGATAACCTTGAGCAAACTTAGAAACACTTCGAAGTCCATCATGAAGTTTCTAGGGTCATATAAATACTTTGGCTGCCTTAGAGGCTCCAATTTTATCATCTTTCCAAGGTGGAGTCCGAAATATATTTCTATATAACACTCCTCCATTTTATGACTCTACTCCCTAAAATTAAACACATAACTTTTGAGGTGGATTTACTGCCGTCCCTATCTGATTTGAAAAAATCTAAATCTATGTAACCCATAAGAAGCAGTGAATCTGTTCGGTAAGTCCACATATAATTTTTGGTCCTTTTCAGATACATAAGTATATGCCTTACCACAATTCATCATTCTTGTTTCGGGTTACCTTGAAACTCACTGACCGTGCCTTCGGCAAAATAGATATCCGATCTCATGCATAGCATTCCTTAGATTAAGCTTTCTTATTCGCCGAAGCATAAGGAACCGCTTTCATCTCCTTTATCTCCTTTTATGTCAAGACACATTTCCTTAGATAAAGTCACATACTAAAGCAAGTAAGGATTGTATCATTTCATGAAACTTGAGATAAGCACAATATCCTATCTTGTGATCATCATGATTGCAAGGTTATATTTTGCTTCTCTTAAGTCCTTCAATTCTTACTACTTTATCAACCATACCCATACGCCCGATAATACTCTTTCATTATCTCCAATCAGCAATATATCATCTACGTACAGTACAAGAAATACTACCATATTTCTATCACTCTTTTCAATACACAAGACACATCCGCACATTGAATAAATCCATATGCCTGAATTTCCTCATCAAAATAGATGTTTCATGATCTTGAATCTTGCTTTAGTCCATCGATGGACATCCTTAAGCTTACAATCAAAATGCTCTTAGCCCTTTGCAATGAATCACTCTGATATCAATTGTTGGCGTTCGATCGTTTAGTTAATGTGAACCTTTATAGTTTCATATGTTTCTAAATCAGCGAAAGCAAAAAACATAGAAACGTATTACTATTCACCAGGATATGTTGAAGAAGAAAAAGAATTCTTGCCGTCAGCCTGTGCAGCCTCACTATTTTTGGCATAACTCTCTCATTCGATCTCCGATTCGGGTGATCTATATGCCAAAATGATCCTCATTTCCGTGGTTTTCGAATGGTATATCACATGTCCAGTTCTGACATCCACAAAAATTTATAAAAATCATGGAAATTGACAAACAGCAGCAGTAAACAACCTTCCAATCTTCTGCTGCATTCCCAAGTCCAATCTTGACGTCGTGTGGGCGACGATCCTCAAGATCTTCTCAATCTGTTGTTCCCTCACCCTTCTCATAGTGTTAGGCGTGAATTACGTTTCAGTTAGTTAGGGTTTTCGGACAGCTGAGATGACTTATATATGGGCTACAGCAGGGACCAGGAGGAGAAATTAGAGTTGTGCCTCCATTGGGCTTAAGTATCCAAGCTTAGCCCAAAGCTTATACTTAAGTCCAATAATAATAATATATACCACTAAAATATTATTACTGCACTACCGTTCTAATCCCATAATTATGTTATGGGCACTTTCTTATTATGAGCCCGTTAGTCTCCCCATATTTAAGATATACAATGCCCATGAATTAATTAAGTTATTGACAACTCCATTAATTAATATCTCATCTGAGAGTAGTACCACTCAACCTCATTATCATCTCGGAATAAATCCACCTGCAGGGTTTACATGATAATCCTTATGAGCTCGGGACATCATCAACCTATATCAAACACGGATTCCTTCTACAATCAACAGACACCATAGAGACAATACTATTTCTCAACTCACCGAGTTTGTTGATTTAATTACATGTAAATCTCACCCATTGATGAATCAAAGAAATACATACTGCCTTACGTGTCGAGGTTATTGTATAGGAATTAAGAGTACGAATATTCATAATAACTGAGATCAAGTTCTCCTATATAGTCAGTATAAATCAAACGATCTCAAGAAGTCCTGCTCAATATACACGAAGTGCACTAATGTAATTCTATAGTCAAGACAAACTAATACCAAATCACACTACAACCATCCCAATAGAGAGTCCCCGTCTATTTCGATTGTGAGCATCTGTTTATACTTTATAAAGAAACTAATAATATGATCTTTTGCGTATTTTCGCACAACATATTATCTACAGTATAAAGTAAGTGGACTATTGCATCGTATATATAAATAAATTATAAGACGCAATCATTTGATCATATGATTCTCATTTCAAATAAATTATTAAAAATTATTCTTACTAAAGCTAGACTTTTAGTATACAATCCAACACATATGATTAAGGTTAGCTACGTATGTATAATTACTAGAGGTCCGAAAAAGAAGTCACGTTAAAGTTTTATTTGAAACGTACTATAAATAAATAATTAATGCAGCAATGTAACTATCAATTAATACTATGGTTTGCATAGATTTAAATTTCATACCTTCACATAATCCCAAATTTCATCCTTGTTAGAAACTTGGTGCCAATTATGCTTATTAAGTGGCTCAAGATCAGAAGATCGAGCTAATGATTCTAAAAAACGACTAAATTGATCCAAAGTCGTCTTAACTGGTCCAATTGGCTGACCATGTTCATTCAAAATAATAAGCTTTCAGCTATTCATTGACCATCCATGAACTTCTTTACACAAACGTGGTCCTCTAGTTCATTTTCTTTTCTGTAAGACTATATAAAATTTCCAGTACAAAAAATTCAGGGCATGTAATTAAATTATATATCATGTGTAAACCAAGAATTCTAACATTTTGACAACAACCACCATATGAGAGTATATAATGAAACAGTGGATACCAGAAATGAATGCAGATGTAAAAAAATTAATTTTGTTCCTTACCAAGTTCATTTATGTTATCTTCTATAGGAGCTGGTATATCTGTCATTGCAACCATGTCATTTTCAATCTCTTTTGAACCTGCATCATTTTCTTCTTCCAAATCATAATCATCCGAGATTTTATGTTCATTATCATCATCAACTAAACTAAGCATATCATGCAGCTTTGAGGAGCTCGTTTGATTCTCTATTTGCAGGCTAAAAGACAAATTCTTTGGGTGTTGAATTGGCTCTGTTTGAACATGTTTTGATAGTCATTCTTTTTCTCTTAATTGCTCTTTCATCTTAACATAAGCACCAAGTGATCCCAGTGCAACCAAAATTTTCTTTTTCTTAGTGGTTGTATGGCTTTTGGATTCCTTTGTTTTATCTCTTTCACTTATGGACACTCACTCCTTATTGCATTTTGTCATTACTTTATTTCTCTTCACTCATTCGTGCTTCAACGTCCGTCCTTATCATGCTTGACATAAAGATAGTAGAGTGTGGGATTTATCAACACTCTTTACATAGCTTCCTTCCCTTGTAGCCATTACCTATTACAAATTTATAATAACTGCTTATGAAATGTAAATCAATAAAATAAAAGTGCGCCTATGGCTATTGTATAACATATCTCTAAAATATTTAATTTCTATAGAAATCTGTGAAATCGTGGCAATTCCTCAAAATTTTACCGCTCAATTACTGTATCTAATTCTATTTTGGCGGTCAAATCTTTTATTTTGTTTAATAGTCACTTTGGTTCTACCAAACTTTTCTACTCCCTCTAACTAATTAATATATCTTGTCCCTTTTTATCACTTTTAGTAGCTCCCTTCTCAAATAATGTTATTTTTTTTATTTTTGCAATTACTTTTTAAATTTTTATTATATTTAAAAAATATTATACTTTATACCCTAAACCCTAAATTCTAAAAATGAAATATACTCTAAACCACAAGATAAAATTATAATTATATCTTAAATCTTAGGGTGAAATACTCTAATCTACAATGGTGAAATTATAATTATACCCTAAACCCTAAAATCTATAGATAAAATATATCATAAATTAAAAGGGTGAAATTACAATTATACCCTTAGAGTTAAATTAACACTAAACCCTAAAAATAAATAATAAATTATAGGGATAAATGTGTCATAAACTAATATTATAAATTATATCTTCAACCATACTACTCTTAAAAAATAAGATAATTGGGATGGGTGTTGATGAAATCCATTTCTATAAAATAATTTAATAAATAAAAATAAAAATGGGTTCTACACAAGTAATTTTCTTTATATGAATATTAAAAAATTAGAATTCGGGTAAGTTTTGTGTGAGACCATCCCACGTGAGATAATTTTATACATTATAAATTAATTATCACTTTCGCTATATAAACTGTTATCACTTTCGCTACAAAATGTTATCACTTTTCATTTATACTATAAATTTTTCATAAAATAGTATTATAGCTTTTCACTAATTGAGTATTACTTTTTATTCTTCTCATGTAAGCCCCTACGTGAGACAGTCTCACACGAGTATTTGCCTTAATATTTTACATAATTTTTTAATGAAAGCAACGGATTTAAAAAAAACTTAATTATCATTAGTTGAATTTAATTTAACACATCATGAATTTTTGTATTAAAAAAATCTTTTCGTTTGATTTCAATTTTAAATGGGTTTTAAGATTTTTATTATTTCTAAAGAAAACAAAGTATGTAATTTAACTATCAATCTAACGAATACTCCCTCCATCCCTCCACATATTTTTTCCGATTCACTGTAAATTAATTTGTGGTGCTTTTTCCTGTAAAATATCATTAAATAAAGGGAATTGGTTAAGCACGTTAATATCATTGTTTAAACCTGCAACTCCAAAAAAGAGTGCCATATCCACAAATCTGAGGATGCAACTGCTTCAAGCATTATTGTTGGAACTCCTTGATCACCTCGAGTAAATTGACCTTTCCAAGCAACTGGTCAATTTTTCCACTCCCAATGCATACAATCAAGGCTCATTAACATTCGAGGAAAACTATGGCTGTTATGGCTGTTGTTTCAATCAAACATCGACAAAAGTTGAACAAACAGTCTATGGTTGTTGTTTTAGCCACACATAAGTACTCATCGTAATGATTCGCAGGACCTCTATATACTAATTGGCGAATAGCAACGGTCATTTTTGAAGTGGTGAGAAACCTTTTCTCCCAGTTGCATCGACCCTCCACTTAAAATATTCGTCATGAGATTTTAAAGCATCAACTATGTGAATAAATAATTCTTTTCGCATCCTAAAATGTCATGCAAATATATCACTACTCCATGTTGGATCATTGGAGAAGTAATCTTTAACAAGTTGAGTGTCTGCACCTTCATGATCACGTACCACATATCTTCTTCTTTTAGATCTACTTGAAGAGCTTTCTACAAATTAAAGTAGCACTTTATGTTATTGGAGTATTTGGAAGAACGCTTGATCATCTCAATCATACTCAGAGAAATCTTCACTATCGATGGAGGTGTTGTAGTTGGGATCTGAAGACATTTTAAAAACTTATATCTTGGAGTAACTGAAGCAATCTATGGAATATTGTCCAAATTATAAAGTCTCAACTCCAATATATATACATACAAAAGTTTGCAACGGCTAGTTTGTAATGACTAGTGCTTAATAGCTATTTAAAATGACTAATTTAAAAGAACTTCATAACAATAGCATTACATTTAATTAAAAATAAGATTACATTAGGAAATAAGACATTTTACTTAAACAATAAGAATTAAAAACAACAAATGATCACAAACAAGTTATGATATACAACTCACAAAGGAAATTTCTAGATAAACACTTACATGCTCCATCGTTTCATAATTGCTTTCAACATGTGATTATGTGGGCGAAGTTGGTCAGGTGTCATTCCTGTTGTATCTTTTATGAGTATGTCATACTCCTTTGTTTTGTTTAGATATCTCATCTCTTCTAGTTTTTTATTTGCAATGGTTTTATATTCCTCCATATTTTGATTAATGATATCTTTCACCTCTTCATACTCATTCTTAGATTTTCCTTTGGCCTTTCTTTTTGCCGTCTTTTGCCCGATTGAACAAATACTATCTTCAGTATCATCTTCATTATTCGATGATGAAGTATATGCCCTTGCAGAGGAAATTTTGGTCTTTTTCTTTTCGCGGTGATCACGATCTTGTTGATTACGCCACTTGAGACTCAATCATAGAATATTCCACATCCCCAGGTGGTTGAAAGATTTGTTCTTGTGAGTATATGACCACAATTTAAGCACCTCTACTAGTATATCATCATCGCTATGACCGCTTTTCCAAACCTCTATTTGATTGGTGTAGAGCCCATTAAATGCATTGACTTCTCTTTGAATTGTGTAGTAATGCATTTTCAAAGCTTCCCAAAGTCTAGGCGGAGTGTCGGTGGGTTGATTTTTATTGTATTCTTTTGTGATCCATATCTACATTTGATCTAACTTTTGTAAATTTTCGGTAATGGGATCTTCACTCACATTCATCCAACATCGTGCAAGAAGCTCATTTTCTGCAGCGGAGTACCATGAACCATTTGTTATTTTTGTAGGCGGCGATTTTTTTGCTTCAACATCAGAATTTGTATCCACGTCGAGATTTATTTTGTCAATTCCCGGTGAAGACGAATGTGAAGGAAAAGGAGAAGCTTGTCCAGAAGACGGCATTTCACACCCTTTATCACTGCTCATTCCTTCCCCACTAGCAATTCTTGACGAGTTTGAAGACTTTCCAATTGAATTCGAATGTGGAAATCCAAAGGAAGTAGGTGACATGAATAGAATTTGAGAATATTCCAAAGGATACATGAAATAGGGAGCTCTGGGGCACTCATTGGATTCATTTGAGGGTTTGGATAGATAGATAAAATTTGAGGCTGGAAATTCAAATTCGTATGATGAAAATTGGGATTTTGTGATGATGAATTGTCATTCATACTGGAATTAAACCAATTCACCCCAGAATTATCATCCATTAAGAAAAATTTTTAATACAAAATTTGTGAGAGTTGTGAAGTTTGATGAAAGATAAAAAATTTTGAACACTCCTATACGGCTATACCTATTTATAATTTTTTTTAATAAAAAAAGACAACGGTTATATAGTCGTTAAAAATTGAGATTGATTCATTTGAGATAAAGCAAAATTTTTTAACGTATAACATATATAATCAAAGATTAATTCTGTTGTAATAAATCATCAACGGTCATACATGTGAATAATTGATATCAAATTTTTTAAAAAATTAAATTCAAAGGATAGCCTACCAACTTTTAACTTTTGAAATTACTTTTCAAGGTACAGAATTTTATACCCAGGAATTATTTTTTACTTTCTATAGCTCAACTCCCCAATAGAGCTTTACCTCCATTTAGGTACATGTACACACTACATCTGCATTCAATACCTCTCATTGGAGGTGCCATAAATATCTCTCTTACTCCTCTTTCTCCTCTCTCTCTCTCCCTCCTCTCTCTTCTATTACTCCCTCCACGATTCCACCTTCCATCGCCGCCCCAAGATTGCCCACTTTACTTTTCTTCTTCTCTCCTCTCGTCGGTCCCATTCGTACAACACCGCCCACTTCACTATTCTTCTTCTTGCCTCTTCCATCCAAAAACACGGCACCACCACCTATTATCGTCACACTGCCCCAATGCTAGTCAATCCCCCTCCAGTGAGCCCCACCCCTTAGCCACTGCCCGCCTCCTTCGTATTCCCTGACGCCGATGATGACATTTCCTGAAACTCCTTACGAACGAAGAAATGGTAAATGAAATGGTCGACCATCAACAGTATCCAATTCAAGAATGTTATGTTCAATCATCATATTCTGAATTCTTGTTTTGAATTTTAATTGTATTCATGTATATAAGTATGCATAAATTCTTCATTTCTTGAGTGGATGATGAAATCATAATTATTAGGCTACTTGGGTTGTCTTTGTGGAAATGGTAAAAAGTGGCCACTTTTGGATAACTGTAATTTTAAGTGGCCACATTTGTTATACATAATTTTTTCTAGCCACTTTGAAATGAATTGGCCAAAATGGCCTTGTGGGGGACCCACTTTTCAGGTGGTTGTAGATGAGATTCCACACTTTTTTGACCCAAAGTACAGTAAAGGAATCGGATTCTTCTTTATTTCTGAATAAAGTGTGGAAGTACAATACCTAATACCTAGTACTACTATGTAGGCATGTGCTCCCGCAGCTCCCCCATATCCATACAAAATAATGAGGATAATATATAGTGGAAATTGAAAAATGGGGGTGGTCGTCCAACACATATTAAAATTTTTTGTACTAGAGGTTGAGCATTTGGGAGCAAATTTCCAGTAATTTTGGAGAGAATTAAGATATTTGGGTAGCAGGTGTACAAGGTATGTTAAAACAAGTTTTATAGTTGTGATGCCCTAATTTTATAATTGTTGACATGGCTCATGAGTGTATTCTAATTATTCAACGTTTTTATAATAGAATAGAAAAAATTGTATGACTTGTAGAATAATTTTGTAACATTCAAAAGTTTTTCTCTCTTAAATCTTCACCACTCATGTTACATCTTGGTTTTTTTAATTAATCTTTTCAAATTTGTTAAACAATGGTGAGTATGCCGAATAGATTCAGTTGCTGGGCCGAGTAGAACAACTTTGTGGGCCGAATAGGACACCCGTTGGCCGAAATGCCCAAAAAATAATCTTTTATTTTTTGAAACTTAGTAGGCCGAATAGAAGAAGTTAGTGGGCCGAATAGAATAGCTTGGTGGGCCGAATAGAAAAACCGTTGGCCGAATAGCCCAAAAAAATTCTTTAAATATCAGAAAGTTAGTAGGCCGAATAGAACAATGTTGGTAGGCCGAATAGAACAACTTTGTGGGCCGAATAAAACACCCGTTGGCCGAAATGCCCAAAAAATGATCTTTTATTTTCTGAAACTTAGTAGGCCGAATAGAAGAAGTTAGTGGGCCGAATAGAATAGCTTGGTGGGCCGAATAGAGAAACCGTTGGCCGAATAGAGAAACTGTTGGTAGGCCGAATAGAAACTCAATGTTGGCCGAATAGAGCAAGTTACTAGGCCGAATAGGAGACACTTTTGGGCCGAATAGAGGAATAATTGGCCGAATAGAAGAAAAAAATACTGACACATTTTAAGGTGTGTCAAGGGTTTAGGGTTTTGTTGAAACAGTGTAGTTTTGCATACATTAATTTGTTGACTGGAAAGAATACAAATTTAGTACAAATTTTCTAATGATTTAATGATGCAACTAATTATCTAATCTTTTAATGTTGATGTCATTAAAGTTGTTTTTGAAAAAATGTGCAGATGAGTTATAGAAAAGCTGGGATATGTTGGGGTGGAGCATGGGAAGGATTGCAATATATAGGTGGAGTGGTGAACTGGTTGTTCTTGCCAGAGGCCAGTTTGTGTTATAGTAGCTTGCTAAAAGAAATTCATGACATAGTGCAAGCTGATTTGGGGCATTGGGGTTATGTAGTTCATTCTCTAGTTGATTACAATGGCCGTTTGTTCAAATATAAGATAAAGAATGATGCACGTGTGGCAGAAGTGTTCAAGTGTGTTGATGATGTCGAAATGATGTACGTCACACTCCGTCCTATCACGGGTGCAGGGAGTAGTATGGTTTTAGGGATGGGTTATGATGACGGAGGTGCTGGTACGAGCAATGACCCATGTACGAGGGCAAATTCTTCTGGGAGGCATGATTTTGATTTGAATGTGGAGTGTTGTCCGGCCTCAGAGATGCAGTGTGCTGGTTTTAGAGAATCTGTAGATGCAGAATCTGGTGATGTCTCTGGTGAGGGTGCGGAGGACGTAGACGGTTGTAACGATGATGATGATGACCCCAGGAATAGAACGGTGGAAGAAGGGGATCGCATACAACAGGATACTAATCAGTCTTCTAGCGAAAGCGATGATGGTGCTGAGGAGAGAAGACACCAATTGTATGAAGAAATATGTGATTACATACGTAAGAGAGGAGGGCCTAGCTTTCTTGAGCCGATTAATCGTGAGTTGCGCCGTCCTGAAATGCAGTCAGAAGAGTTGCGTAGTGCACGGCCCAACACCCGTCCTTGGTTGATTCCAGGTATGGAAACTATGTTTAGTTATAATAGAAATAGAACTAAAGTATATTTGTAGATGAAATTAATGTACCTGCCACGTTCATAGGCATGCCGATTGAAGCAGAGAGAGTAGATCAGCTGACTGGCCTTGAGATTGATGCGTCTGGTGTTATTGAAAAGAACAGTGTATTTGAGACAAAAGAGAAGATCAAGACAGCAGTAGGCATGTATAACTTGCGGCACGGAGTGGAGACCTATGTTGAAAGATCTAGCACGACAAGGTACAACGTTGTATGTAACATGAAGGGTCAAACAGGCTGTCCATTTAAGTTGCACGCAAGAATGAGCTCTGGGTTGTGGAGAGTGGTTAAATTCGTCGAACATCTTGGTTGTTTAAATGATCCAGACAGATCTACTCCTACACAGGTGTCGTCCAAAGTAATCGGTCAATATTTTGTTGCTAGGCAGTTTGATAAGGTTCATGGCCTCCGACCCAGTGCGATGAGAGATGAGATTAGGACTGATTTTGGATTTAACATTAGCTACAATATAGCGTTAAAGGCGAAACACTACGCTGTTGGACACACGTACGGGGATCACGATAGCTCATACGAATTGCTCCCTGCTTACATGTATCAGTTGAAATCCACAAATCCCGGTACGTACACCCGAATATCTGTCGATGAAGATGACCATTTAAAGTTTACATTTTATGCACTTGGAGCATCGAGGCGGGGGGTTTTTAGAGTCTGGTCGTCCGGTCATTGTCATTGACGGCACTCATACGAAGGGTAGTCACAGAGGAACCGTGTTTGTCGCAGTCACGCATGATCCAAACCATCAGATATTTCCACTCGCCTTAGGCACTGACGATGTTGAGAGCAACATGTCGTGGACGTGGTTTCTAGAAAGGTTACGCGAGGCATACGGATGTCCACGAGACCTGTTGATAGTTTCTGACGGTCATGCCAGTATTGCACACGCTATTTCTACTGTGTATTCTGATGCCCATCACGGTCTATGTGGCTACCATTTAAAGCGCAGATTGGCTGGCTTTGGAAAGAACGTTTTATATACATTCCATCGTGCGATGGATGTATACCTACCGAGAGATTTTGATAAGTGAGTCAACCAACATATTACACTTTTGTAATTTTTTATACAAGAACGAGCTGGTACAATGTCTTCTTTAACCTAATTTTACCACTCCTACATTGTTATTTGCAGGATGATGGACTTACTGAGATGTGGGACACGATCGCAGGAGTTAATGGAGTTGATTGGGTCGTGGGGATATGAGAGATGGTCAAGGGTGCATTGTCCTGTCAATAGATACGAGTTTATGACCTCAAATGCAGCTGAGTCGTATAACAATGCCATCCTTTGGGCGCGGAAGCTACCTATCTGCACAATGCTAGAGGTTTTTCGGACTACCACTGAGAGGTGGTTTTACGAACGTCGAACAGCAGCTGAACAACGGAGTACCATCCTATGCCAGCGTCTCCATGACGAACTAGTGGAACTTTCTCAATCAGCCCAAAAGCTAGAATTTTCCATGCTCATTGAAAATAAGTTTGCGATCAAGGATGCTAGTAATATATTCACTGTTGATCTGAACTACTACACCTGCACATGTCAGAAGTTCCAGAAAGAACTTGTTCCATGCTTTCATGCGATGAAGGCAATCGAGTACGCAGTCATTACCTTACTTACTTGCATTGTTATAATTTTTATGTGTCTCTTACACTATACGTTGTACAGTGCTTGCGGTTTACCAGCCAGCGGTTTTGTGTCTACAGCTTATCATAATACGAGTGTCGTGAATATGTGGCGTGGTCCAGTATTGCCTGTTCCCCACTACACTCAGTGGGACATACCCGAAGGAGTCCTGTCACAGAGGGTGAACCCCCCGCTGCCACACAAACAGGCCGGGCGACCACGAATGTCTCGTATAAGGTCAGGGATCGAGTCGTCCTGGAGACGTCACAAAGAACATGTGTGCTCAAGATGTCGACAGCCAGGTCACAATTGTAAAAATTGTACTGGAGTGGCGTGCTCACAAGATAATCCACCTCCTCCTATCATAGATAATCCTAACCACCGTATACGTAGACAAAAAAAATGTGGGAAATGTGGTGAAATTGGTCATACACGTCTACGTTGTCCTTCTTAAACAAAATTAAAATTAACTAAGTTCATCCTGTACTACCCGTCTCATACCCATTTATCCATATTTATTTATTTAATTATTTAAATTAATATTTTATTATTAATCAAATATTATACAAATCCTCTTTTAATATTGAATTAATTATATTTTAAACAAAATTTAATATTACTTTTTGACATTAAATTTTATTTAATAATTTAAATATATGAGTTCATATAATACAACATAATCTACCTTTAAAAAGAAAATAAAAATTAAAATTAAAATTTACTAAGTTCATTCTGTTCTAGCACACTGAAAGATCGTGAAGGCGACGTGCTTACGGAAGCGCAGGATGTGATCAGGAGTGTCCCAGTTAAAGTTCCATACTAACAGTCCCTCTATGATTCTCAAACAGGCTGGTCCGCAACTCGAACCGTCCTCTTGCTTGAAACAATAATCTCTGGGAGCTGGTGACAGCGGGAATGTGTGCGGGACCCCGGATGAGTCAAGCTCGCGCATCAGAGATGGGATGACACGTCTGTATGGTAGAGTCTCCAATATCCGGCGCTCCTTCATGTCGGGCTCCTCATCCCATATATGGCGAAATGAGTCAAAACAAATAAATTTCATTTGCTTTGTAAGGACCGCACATGGGTAGTAACGCCCAAACCTGTCACACGTAAACCACATATGTCAGATAATTAATACAACTAAAATTGAAAATACACTATAACTTTAATATATCTACTAAAACACGTACCAGTAATGCGAATGTGCACCCGTAAAAGTGGTATCTGTACCGATTGGGATTTGCTTTAGCTGGGACTTTGGTCACAATGTGGTCCATAAAGTGCAAAAGCATCATATAGCTGAGCTGTCCCCAAGGGAATAAATCCCATCTCTGTTCGTCCTCCACTAGGCACCAGACCCAGTTGTCTACTCCCACCTTGGTGACATCCGACCCAAGGAGAAAGTAGTACAACAACAGAACTTTGGCAACCTTAACTGCGTCCTCAGGGCTAACACCTATAAATCTTCGTCCTTCAAAGTCACTAGCAAGCTGACTTACTAAAGGTCTCTCACCCTGACCATAAAACCTATCATATAACCCACCAGGCGGGATACCATACGTCTCGTTCGGATCAAAGCCGAGTCTATCCCGAAAACAGAGTCCCATAATCCTCATGAACTCTACCCGGCTAAATCTAAGGCACACGTCTCCAACCTGAAAATACCTAGCCGTTACATCGTCCCCCCTATGTACGATCTCACAGGTCATGAGACTGTGCAGATGAGCATTCGCGTTCCACTCATCGCTGAGATTCCAGTAATGACCAAAACATGATCTCTTAAATATCTTCTCCGCATTACCCCCAACCCTAGTTAACTGCCTACGAATGATATCCATAACGACCCCAGATTTGCAGTAATTATGTATACTGCATTGTTGACCCTGCATGGAAGGACGCTTCCATTCACCCTGCACATATATTTTTTTTTTGCTAAATAAGACATAAATTCATAATTATGAGCAAAATAACAATAAGTTCATGAAAACCCTAAAACGAAATATTTGAAAACAAACATTTACTCTATTCGGCCCACAGTTCCTTCTATTCGGCCTACCAATTCCTCTATTCGGCCTACAGAGTTGTTCTATTCGGCCATCCCTAAATCTCTATTCGGCCAACAAAAATTTCATTAAATTTAAAAATACAAGTCTTCCAGTTTGCTCTATTCGGCCAACACTTGTTCTTTTCGGCCTAAAGATTTGTTCTATACGGCCTAAAGAAAACCTCTATTCGGCCTACCAAAATTAAAAAAGTCATTACTACACTTTGCTCTATTCGGCCTACACACTTGTTCTATTCGGCCTGAAGTATTGTTCTATTCGGCCTACTGAAAACCTCTACTCGGCCAACCAAAATTATATGTCATTGCTCATATATTTTGCTCTATTCGGCCTACACTTGTTCTATTCGGCCTGAAGTATTGTTCTATTCGGCCTGAAGTATTATTCTATTCGGCCTACACTTATTCTATTCGGCCTGAAGTTTTGTTCTATTCGGCCTGAAGTATTGTTCTATTCGGCCTGAAGTATTGTTCTATTCGGCCTACACTTGTTCTATTCGGCCTGAAGTTTTGTT
Source organism: Pogostemon cablin (assembly GCA_023678885.1). Taxonomy (NCBI): domain Eukaryota; kingdom Viridiplantae; phylum Streptophyta; class Magnoliopsida; order Lamiales; family Lamiaceae; genus Pogostemon; species Pogostemon cablin. Next base: position 16,377,027 of record CM042979.1, read on the forward strand.
CTATTCGGCCTGAAGTATTGTTCTATTCGGCCTGAAGAATTGTTCTATTCGGCCTACTGAAAACATCTACTCAGCCAAGACAACATTTAAAAAAAACCAAAAAAAAATTAACACCACTGCATTCCTACTACAGTAAAGGCCAATTCAACACCTTACATAACATTAGACACAGTACATTATACGTATTTAAACATGCCAATAACAATGCTTATATACATACCTGAAAATTTGTCATTTCAAGTTGATGCACTCTGGAGACCGCAAATGGAGAATTCTGGAGACCGCAAATGGAGAATTCTCCACCAAGAAATGCACTGTTCTTCACTGGGATGAATGGAGAGAAGAAGAGAGAGGGTGTTGGACGAATGGAGAGAAGAAGAGAGAGGGTGTTGGACGAAATATGAGAGAGAAAGAAAGAAAGAAACAAAGAATGAAGGGAGAGAAAAAGGTAAAAGTGATGGTATTGATGTACCCCACCAACCCACATCCAAAATCTTAAATTCAAAATTTAAAACTTCAAAAAATGTGGTCCACCCACCCCGCATTTATTGCAGTCAAAACTGACATGATGATGGCTCAATTATTTTCGTCCTTTGGGTAACAGTTATGGGGGTAATTTGGGGAATCCACTTGAAAGTGGCTAGTAAAAATTGGTTTTAAGAGATGTGGCTATTTTAAATTGTACTTTATCAAAAGTGGCCATTAAAAAATCGGACCCGTTGTCTTTTCAGAGACAAAGGTTGAGCTATATTTCTCTAAATAATTTTGTTGTCAATTTTTGTTTGGAATTTCCTTTGAATTTGTATACTATATAGCACCTAATAGCTTTCTTTATTAATGGTTTACAGTTAACTTGTTAAACATCACCTAGATAAGAGTATGATCTTAGATAGAGTAGCAACTTTGTTTAATTTAAAAAAAGGTGATCCAATTAATTTCTAAGAGTAATCCTACTAATTTAAAATGGTGATCCAATTAATTACAAAGAGTGATCTAATTATTTCCATTGAGTGATATATCAAGTTATAGATTGTATACAATTTAATATATTATACTACTTCATATTACATGACTTAATTTTCAGAAAATTAAAATCTCAAATCAAAAAGTAACCCAATTCGTTAAAAAGAATAACCCAATTAATAGAAAAAGTAATCTTTTTGACCAAACATAATAGAATATAAACAAAGCAACAAAGGGTAATTACTTGTTCATAGTAATCCAAATTATTATAAAGAGTAACCTAATTAATAAAAAAGAGTAACCTAAAAAAAACATAAACAAATTAACATTAAGAGTAATCCAAAAGCTTGTTCATATTAATGCAATTTATTATAAAGAGTAACCCAATTAATAGAAAAGAGTAACGTAAAAGATTTTGATCAAACTGAATAATATATAAAAAAATCAACATAAAGAGTAATCCAAAAACTTGTTCATAGTAACTCAATTCATTATAAAGAGTAATAATGTGAATTAAAACAAAATTTTCAAGACTAAACTAATACTATAAAGCAAACTAAAAGTTTAAAGACTAAATGTTTTAGCACAAGTCTTGATAATGCAAACAATCCAAAGCACAAGCTATACTAGCACCAATCTCTAATTTGAAGTATGTAGGAATGCATCGCCACCAGCATCATGCAGTGCAGCAAGTGTAAAGACTCTGTGACAAAGCTCAAGTGCTCAACTGGAAAACCTTTTCAATAATTTTCTTATTGGCATATTAGATCCATCTGTCATATCCAAAACTCAAAAAAATAAAATGAGTCTTTTAACTACAACAATTTTCTAAATTTCAGAACCCACACTTAAGTAAAAGCTACAACTTCTCTTACAACTCTTTGTCTTCTTCCTCCCTCCAAATTATCTGCCACTCTGTTGAGAGTGAAAATCAACGTATTTTAGTATCCAGTTTAACACATTTTTTATTGGAATTATTATCATATATTAGTACAAGAGTCTTATATTAAATATATGTGAGAAAAAGGTGCATTTGAGGTGTTTTATTGTGTTTTAGGTGAAAAAATGATCAAAATCACATTCACATTGCGTAATTTTTCTGTTTTCATGTGGAACTCAAAACTGATGGTGTGATATATGGTTGGAAAGCCATAGAAGCAAGGATCGTTGTGGCATAAGAATAATTCAAATTGGAGTTTGGACGAGGAAGTTATGCTCAAAATTGTGAGATTGCGCAGCTGCCGATGGGAATTTCAAAAAATTTTCAAAAATTAGCCCATCTTCCTTGTTACTTGGAGCACAATTAATTTTCTAATCACATAATCCTTCATGATTCACCCATATCTTTTCTTTCCTTATCTCATTCCTTTCTCACACCTATATATGTTTTACATCATCATTCATGGATGCCACAATCATCTTACACCACCTCCACAAGGGGGATCACCCTCACATCATCCACATCCATCTCTTGCTCCATCTATCCGTCACTGTGAAGATTCGTATGTTGATTTAAAAAGGAAAACCAAGAGGATTTGACAAGACTGAAGAAAGAAGATTGGTGTCTGGTTATTCATGAAGGGAAACCAAGAAGATTTGAAGAGATGGAACAAAGAAGGAAGGAGATTGCTACACCAAAAGTTTTCATAATTTTTTTCTTCTATTTTCTGATTTTTCAGACAAATGGGTAAGATCCATCCAATCCCCATGCGTGTTTCTTGTAACACCATAGGCTAGAGCCTTTTTTATAGTGGTAGGGTTATGAAAGTTTTATAAAGTAATTAACTTCTCTTGTGTATCCTCCATACAACACTAATTGTTGATTTATTTTATATATGATTGTGCCTTTTTAACTCGTATTCATGGTCGTTTTGTGTATCTTCAACTGTTATATAGAGTCTAAATGTATAACTTGTTGTTGATTGAGTGTGTTGACCACTGAACAGGGTTTATTGTTATGATTCTAAGTGAGGGGACTCCAAAACTTCATTAGAATTATCATATATGAATGTTTATTGATTGAATTAAATTCGGGTTAATAATCAGGATAAAGATGTTAATTTTATAGTACCTATAAAGGTAGATCATATGGGGTTTGAGTACCAATCCTAGAGTGAAAGAATTGATACTGATAGTACCTAAAAAAGGGGTGAAATTAGTCTTTTGCTCCTAGGTCATTCACACGTATTACACGCATATTTACTTGTGTCTATAGAGTAGATATGCATAGTTTAGTGATGCGTGCATAATACACTTAGAGAGAAACTGATGAGTGAAACTGGATTACCTTAGGGCTACATATTCTCCATTCTTGAGTCACTTTCGAATTCTTCTAAGTGCTTTTATTTTAATTATTATTTAATATTTTTGTTACTAGATTAATAATTTGATACCTCAATCTTATTATCGCTTGTCTTAATTAATTTAGTTAATAATTTAATTGATAGTACGCAGTCCTTTGGGTTCGATTTTAATTAACTTCCTGCTATGCTATAACTGATATCCTTATTACTTAGGGATTTACTTTTGTGTGAAAAGAAAATGTGTAACACACTCACCTCCATCTCTTCCCATAATCTGCCCTCCTTCACTCCTTATCCCCATACTACAGGACTCTAGAATCCAAAATCCTCAGAAGAATCGTATTTGCTCTCACAGAATTATCAGACTCCACAAAATCTTCTAAAACTCACGCATCTCGTGAAATTCCATTGGAATTTCACCGAATTTTGAATTTTGCCTCATACGGACACGGGGAATGCAGATGAACATCGAACAGATCTGACGATGCCTCCACCCAAAATTTTGAGTTATCTTTTGAGAAAGTGAGAAAAGAGGGAGATAGATCCAACGGAGTGGAGAAAAGATTGGATTGGGTTTGTGAAGTGGCGGTGGAATGGGGTATGTGTTCGAAAAGGAATCAGATTTTCGGTTAGCGGCTTTTACCCGCGCATTAGATCTGGTTCTATGAATTTAGGAAAAAAATAAAAATTAAACCACACTCCACTCAAGTGTTTGTCTTTGAACTTATTACATGATACTTCAATTTATATTATATTAAATATTTATTTATCTATTGTTAATTTTATAAATTGTAAATATCAACCGAATAATTAAAGTGGAAATGGCACAAAGTAGCCACTTCCAGTTAAACGTAATTTTAAGCGGCCACTTATCTTAAAAATAATTTATTCTAGCCACTTTTATTGGAAGTGACCAAAATTCCCTTGAAAGGGACCCACTAATCACATGTTTGAGGAATCAGATTCTTCTCTTTTTTAACAAAAAATACCATAGTAAAATTGAAGAATCTGATTCCTCTCTTTTTCTTAAAAAAGTGCCAAAGTACAATATTAGGTACTATGTAGGCATGTGCTCCCTCATATGCTTACAAAAAAATGAGGTTATTTATAAGCTTCATACGCATGTGTTGCATATTTATTTCTCTAGTTTTTTAGATGGTGTGCACAAATTGAATGTGTGAGAATTTGGGGAGCAAATATACAAGGTATGTGTAAACTTGTTTTACAGTCTATTGAATGCATTAATTTATTGTTTTTACATGCCTCATGAGTGTATTTATTTATTAAAATGCAATAAGATGCAATCCAAATGAATTTTTCTGTGATAAAAATATAGGCCGAATATATGCTTCTGTTATAGGCCGAATAGAAGGAAAAGTATGTCCGTACGAAAGTTTTTCCTAATTTTTGTGGTAAAAATAGATACAGGCCTAATAGCCAAAGCTGTATAGGCCGAATAGAACATCACTGTTGGCCGAATAAAAAATAATTTTAATCCGTATGAATTTTTGTCCTTATTTTTGTGGAAAAATAAAATACAAGCCGAATAGGCAAATCTGTGTAGGCAGAATAGAAGAAAAATTTAATCCTTATGAATTTTGGTCATTTCTCTAGAAAACAAATATAGGCAGATTAGGCAAATGTATATAGGCAGAATAAAACAACCGTATGGGCCGAATAGAAGAAACTTAGGCCAAATAGATTAATCAAATTTCTGAGATTTAATGATGCATCATAAGGTAGGCCGAATTGTGAAACATATTTTGGGCCGAATATACTAAGTCATTGGCCGAATAGAATACATTATGGGCCGAATAGAATACTTGCACCTAATTTTTTAAAGTTATGGTTATATATGATTATTGTTTTAATGTTGACATCATTTATTTTATTTTGTAAAACTGTGCAGATGAGCTATAAAAAAGTTGGGATGTGTTGGGGTGGATTTTGGGAAGGGTTACTATACAATAGTGGACAGGTGAACTGGTTATTCATGAGAGATGACGATCTGTATTATACTAGTTTGCTACTAGAAATTCATAATATAGTACAAGCTGATATGAGTTACTGGGATTATGAAGTGCATTCGACGGCCATTTTTCTAAATATAAGATAAAGAATGATGCACATGTGGAATACATTTTCAACTGCGTTGATGTAGGAATGGTCTATATAACACTCCGACCTATCACGGGCAATGCAATCGATCCACATTTTGCACAAGGTTCAGGGATTAGTTTGGGTTTAGGAATGGGTTATGAAGATGGAAGTGCTGGTCCGAGCAATGATCCACGTACGAGGACACATTCTAGTGCTAGGCCTGAAATTCATTTGGCTGAGGAGTGCAGTCCTACTTCAGAGCTGGGTTGTGTTGGGATAAACAGATCTCCAATCATTCCTAAGGGACAAATAAAGAAGAGCATAAAAGGCACAATACAAGAATTTATGTGAAAAACTCCAAAATCGGATAAAAACCAGGGACCGAGAAAATATCACTATGTAAATTTTTTTTACAATCACACAAAATTTCTCTCTCCCGACCCTAATCCCTACACACTTATAAATATTTGACTAATTCACACATTTCTTCCCATTCTCACAACCGAGAATACAAGAAAGGATTTTAACTAGAATCAAACATAAAGATTAAGGTGTACTTGATTGGTGCACTTAACATCAAAACTAGGGACCTCCTTAAATAGCATAAGAGTTCCTCCCCTTTTGATCTCCCATCCAATGTGGGACAAAAAATAGCCTCTTTTATATTTGACAAAAGATCAACAATCTCCACCTTGGCAAAATAAAAGAAGACTCATTGTATTCATCGACAATCATTCTCAACCCCGAGAATCCCTTAGAATCAACCATTCTAAGAATCATTGTCTTCACCGACAATACATTCTCAACCCCGAGAATCCTACTCCACCATATGAGTAGATCACTTAGAATCAACCATTCTAATAATTTCCTACGGCACATATCAAAAAATACCTGCTGATATTTATGGTACTACTTCCAGCATCTTGGCTTCCCTGGAAGTCCATCAACCATCGATATATATTCACCACACACCCTACATCACCTGTCAAGTCAATGTCCATGTGCAAACTTGTGGGCCAGCTAATATTATTATATCATTTACCATGATAACTGAGCATGTCATAAGGATCCCCAATAATATTATTAACTTAACATTTGAAACTGTTGTCGCACCAGCTCCTCCTTGACCAGTAACGTCACCATTGCTCCACCATAAGTAATTTCCGTGCCGTTACTCCACCTTGAGCAACCACCGCACCATTGCTTAACCTTGAGCAAAAATCATCATTATACCAACATGACGTCAATGCCTTTTACCGCTACACCAGGTTTGTCCCAACCCTTTTCCTATTAAAAGTGTCGTCACTTGAAGCCGATTCCAACCCTCCAGAATTCACGATGCTTATCCCCACTTGTCGGTTAATCCATGCTTCTCTTTACTGATCTAGCGATATCGATATCAAGCCACCACATCGCCATCTTCCCCGTTGAATCATCGCTTTTCCACGCCACCATTCATTATCGAAAAACCCATCCCTTTCAAACCTCCTTTCGCCGACACTATGGAAAATCCCATGCCATTGTTAAGCCAACTCCACCACCGGGAGTTCCAGCAATTCACATTGCTGCAGGTCCAAGAACTCTGCCAAAAACTGCTATCCCGTAAATCCTACCTCTTTCCACGCCATTGTCGCCACTGTCTAGCGTATTTCACCGTAAGAAAGGAGATGTCACTGCATCTGGCTGATCTTTTGACCCCCTTGTGCCCCTAGCTTTTCCCACTTCTTTCATGCCACCCTTTGCCTAATGAATAACCCCTTCATAAAGTCTTTTCTAATGTGGAAGGTCAGACTTTGCTGCAATCACAGAGCATACTAAAAACTTTATAAGCGCCCGAACCGGGATCTGATACCACTTGTTGGGATAAACAGATCCCCATTCATTCCTAAGGGATAAATAAAGAAGAGCATAAAAAGTACAATACAAGAATTTACGTGGAAAACTCCAAAATCAGAGAAAAACCACAGACCGAGTAAATACCACTATATGAATTTTTTTTACAATCACACAGAATTTCTCTCTCCCGACCCCAATCCCTACACTATTACAAATCTTTGACTAATTCACACCTTTCTCCCCATTCTCACAACCGAGAATATAAGAAAGGAATTTAACTAGAATCAAACATAAAGATTAAAGTGTACTTGATTGGTGCACTTAAAATCAAAACCAGGGACCTCCTTAAATAGCATAAGAATTCCTCCCCTTTTGATCTCCATCCGATGTGGGACAAAAAACAGCCTCTTTTATATTTGACAAAAGACCAACAGGGTTGTTTGATTTTAGAGAATCGCTAGATGCTGAAGTTGATGACAAAGATGCTGGTGAGGGTGAGGATGATATTGTTGATGACAATGATGATGATGATGATGATGAATCCGGGAATGGGAATGACGAAGAATAACATGAAAGCAACGAAGGTGATAGATCACGTGAGTCTAATTAGTCTTCTTGCGATATTGATGATGGTGGTGAAGCCTCAAGAATCCAATTGTATGAAGAAATTTGTCATTACATACATCAGAGAGGTGGCTCTAGCTTTCTAGAGCCAATTAGTCACGACTTGCCCCATTACGAAATGCAGCCAGCAGAGTATCATAGTCGAGGGCCGACCACCCGTCCTTGGTTGATTCCAGGTATTAAAACTTTGTTTTTTAAGAACATAAATAACAATAAGTTTCTATTTAATTTTGATTCACATTTCATGTTCATAGGCATTCCGGATGACGCTGGCAGAGAAGATCATTTGACTGGCCCTGCCTTTGATACATCTGGCGACCTTCACGAGAACGGTGTATTTGATACTAAAGAGAAGTTGCAGATAGCCCTAGGAATATATAACTTGCGGAATGGAGTGGAGACCTGTGTTGAAACATCTAGCTCAAACAGGTTCAACGTGATATGTAAGCTAACGGCTTAGACACATTGTCAATTTGCAATGCACGCAAGAATGAGCTTTGGGTTGTGGAGAGTGATTAAATTTGTTGAACCTCACGGTTATGTAAATGATCCAGACAGGACCCCTCCAACACATGTGTCATCCAAGCTAATCAGTCAATATTTTGCTGCAAGGTGATTAGCCATAACTTGTAGTCGGGTTGACCAATTCAAGAATTTATCGAACCACAGGGAGGTCGATGCTAGCACTTAAGCGAGATCACGTTTATCACGATTTTATAGAAACGAATCATAGATGGATGGTTGATTAAACAAGTAATTAAATGAAAACCAATGAAAGTAGACAAGCAATTATCAAATGACAAGATAAAATGATGAATGAGTGGTTTTCCAAATTTAGTAGAAGTGAGATTAACAACACTAATGAAGTGGTAACTCATGGACTCATGCATTAAACTCATATGTATCAAGGGTTAAGACTAAGGGCCAACACATATACCACCTAAACTTCCTCTCGAAATGAATAGGATGTAGATCATTTGCACAATCTCAAAATAGCTCAAAGGTTGGTTCTCAATTAAACTATTCCAACTAGGTACTAAGTTCAATTAAAGAATCCCTTCATATAATTAATTGACCTCTCAATCTAACTAATCACATGTTCTATCAAAGGGTTCTAAATAATAAAGGACTTCTCAATCACTTTACAATTTATAATGCACATGAGGTGTTTGATAAAATGATTCACTTGACTATCCTAAGCACATAATTGATTTCTCAATCTAATCATATAATTAGAACAATCAAACACACAAAACATCATAGATCTCAAGATATGTAAGCACCAATGATAGAAAATCAAATATCCCCATCAACATATGAATTTAATTACATAGATCCACAAATTAACCAACAACCTTCATGTTGCTAATCTCACAAGGGAGATTAGCCTACAATCTTCATAAGATCCATAATATAGACATTAGAAATCTTACAAATCATGGTAAACTAAAGGATTAACACAAAATTGGAATGAAAACTCCCTTGGAAATGGATCTAATTGAATCTACTTTCTTCCTTTAGTGATCACCCAATCTTCCTTGCTTCTTCACTTGATTTGGATGGTAGAAATTATGGAGAAATGATGTAGATCCAAAGATGGATGAATGGGATGAAGAATATGGTGTAAAATCAAAGGAAGGGTGTGTGAGGTGTGTGGGAAAGGTGGAAAATCGGATCTCCTTTCAATTGTTGAATAAATGGGTATTTATACCCCTTGGGAAGCTTCTAGAAGTTTCTAGAAATTTTAGCAGTTTTAACACCTACACGGCTCGTGTGCTGTAACACGGCCCGAGTCGTGTCTAGGGCTTCTGGTCAACGGCGAGCTCTGGACAGCGCACGGCTCGTGTGCAGCACACGGCCACAGGGGTGGCTGTGTTGTGTTTTTTGACGTTGTCGCACGGCCCTCTCTTACAGGGCCGTGCTTGGTGCACGACCCGTATTTCTGCACACGGTCCGTGTCCTGCACTCGGCCACAGGGATGGCCGAGTTGGTGCTTCTGGCGTCCGCACATGGTCACTTCTTATAGGGCCGTGTTCCGTACACGGCCCGTGTAGGTGCACGTTCTATTTTACTTCTTCCGTTTTTGCCCGTTCTCCCTCGTTTCAACTCTGAATTTAGATCCGCTTTTTCCTATGCCTTCCTTATCATATCTAGCATCCAATAAAAAGTGAAAATCATAGGTTTAAGCTCATTCACACACATTTCAATAAAAACACAAAACACAACCAAATAGTACATCATAAAATACAGATAAAATAATACGAAAACACATATAAAAAGATACTAAAATCTAGGTGAAAATATCACTCATCACACCCCCAAACTTAAAGTGTTGTGCGTCCCCGAACAACGAAAATGATAAACCAAGGGGTGAGATTTTCACCTAGGAAAAGACTAAACGAACATAAGCAATAACACATTAATAATAATAAGAATTACAAACTATGCTAAGACATCCTACAACATTAAACTCATAACATGAAAAATTAACAAGTTCAATCTAAAGAGAATAAAAGTGTAATATAGTCCCTTTTTAGTCCAAACCTCACATAGGATATCAATGTCTCTCAACACTCTTTAAAGTAAGGTAAATCAACACTCATTAATCGATTGACTCGACTCGCTATAAGCTTGCTCGTGGACTACATTCACAAACCACCAAAGTTTCCATTAGCGATCAAAAAGGTCTTTAATTTGGATGTAATGATAGGCTCTTTGGTAAGGTAGGAAGAATATAGGTAATAATGACTAAACAAGTGTAAGTAATTGAAGAGATGATCAACTTCCTCAACTTCTCTACTTTTCTTTCTTCCTTTTTTTTTTCTTTGGTACTCACAAGCTCTACTCATCAACTTTCCTTGGATTTCTTGAGCTTCTTATGATTCATGCTTCCTTCTTTGGATTTTTAAGTACTTGAGCATATTATTGTTGATTTGCTCATATTTTTTGTTTTGAGGTTGCATGTGCATTCTTTATTTTGCTCTTTTCATCCTTTTTCTTATTTATTTACCATTTCCACTTCTCATCAAACCTTACTAGCTACCATCTCCTCAATCACCCACACAAAGGGTATATATACATGGCTTAAGAAGGTAATCAAGGCTTGTAATGTGCTATATTCACAATAAAAAGGCTTAAAGGCTCAAAATGGTTAACTAGGGATGATGTACATGGTAGGAAAATATATGACAATGACTATGAATAACAAGGATGGCCTAAGATCATTTCACTAATCTCCACAAATCGGGCTCGTTCCTATAGTCCTTGAGCAAGTTCTAGCTTATCAAATACAACCAATCCACTCATGAAGAAAAACCATGTATGCACGGTTGAGGCTCAAATTCTCACAAGCTTATGCATTGGACCTTAAGAAACTTATTACACCACATTCATCTCAAAATTGAACAAGTTAAGTAAAACATGTCACAATTCGAAAGTGTAGAGATTCTTAATCATAACTTGTCATCACTTACTACCACAATATATCATCACTCATATTCAAAAATGACTCACAACCTCCCTAAACAAACCACCAAACATACCAAGACAAAAATAAGAAAACTCACAAAACATAAAATAAAGACTCAACAAACAATAAACAACCAAAAACACATAACATGCAAAAACAAAAATCACCATCATTAACAATAAAGCACACATTCTATATCATCCATGACATTTAAGCTCACATTCATACCAACCTTATTAAAAAGGAAACCTCCCAAAACATAACAAATGAAGTAGCATGCAAATCACATCAATACAAATCAAATTATGTCAAGCAACTAAAAGTGATAAGGTGTAGAGTACTCCCTCAATAGGCATTTGGTAAGGAAAGCATTCGCTCCAAGCTCCATTCGTGCTTCCAATACCCTTCATTCATACTCAAACACTCAACAAACACCGTTAGCTCAACAATTGCATTTAACAAATATGGACTATCATGCACTTCAACACCACCAATCATACCAAAATCAAACCAAACTCATGAGAAAAATTTTAAAATTAGCCCAAAAATACGAAAAGTATATGCTTTCAAGACAAAGTATGTCACACCACGCCATATCCCCCAAAACTTAAATTGAAACAAGAGTTTCAAGGTAAGTTTGCAAAAAGTGGTGTGACTTACTTTCACACTTCAAATCAAGCACTTATCGTTTGTCCAATACGCATTCTCCTCACAAGCACAATCAACATACATACCAAAAATGCAAAACAAGCAAATCCACCATCCTTATTGAAAGCAATAAATAAAGCAATAAAGATAATGATGGGTTGCCTCCCATCTAGCGCTAAGTTTAACGTCTTCAAGCTGGACGGGATATGGAGAACTCATCGGAATGGCCACGGATATCTTTCGTCCTTGCCATCGAATTTTAACCGTTGTGCTTCTTTCTCTATTAGGCATTTGTGGCAAGTGACGGCCTCAGTTGCATCCTTCGAGCATGGCTTCAAAAATTTGACTCTCTTGAGCTTACACTCCATTGCCCTCTCCATTCTTGAACACCACTTATTCCTCCTTACCAAATAGACCCCAAACATCTCTTCGAGTTCTCTTTTGTTTCTAAGGATATGAGAAAAATCAATGGGTAAGACAAAGTCAATGTAAATAATATTATCAAATTCAAAGCAACTTAAAGAGTTTAAAGGTTTAGAAATGCTCATTTCACTCTTCAAGTCATCATCATTTGCTTCTTGACTTTGTTCCTTCTCTTCAACATCATTTGCCTCAATATGCTCTTCAAATACCTCTTTTGATTCTTCATCTCCCAAATTCTTTTCTTCCTCAAACTCTTCTTCAAATTTACTCTCCTCTTCAAGCTCTTCAACTTGTTGAAAATTGGTCAAAGTACTTACAATTTGGCTCACTTGATGCTCCAAGGCTTTGAATCTTTGATCAATAGCTTCCTCAATAGCTTTGAATCTTCTTTCATTAGCTTCATCAATCTTTCTCCTTGTTTCATCTCGAGCTTTATTAGATTCAATCAACTTCTCAATCAATACTTCTAAAGATGATTTTTCTTCTTTGACTTGTTGAAAGTCTCCTCCCTCTTGGTTGTCACAATTCCATTCTTGAATTGGTGGATAATTCCCATGAAAACTTCCTTCATAGTTATGTTGAAAATTTCCTTGGAAATCATCCACTCCCATGAAAGAAACATCTCCTACTTGATTTCTTGCTCCATAGGACTAGGAATCGACACACCTTGCACATTTTGAGCACCCCCCAAACTTGAATTAGACAAGACTTGACCATAAGCACCTTGATTCATCATCCTTATTTGTCTTGTCACTTCCAAAGTAACTTGGGTAATTATCTCGAAGGATTCATTTTGAAGAAAACTTGATTGAGGATCTTGACCTTCATCACTTCCTTGAGCACTTCTTCTATATAATTCAAGTAAGGCGTAGTTTTGAAACGGAGGAGAAGTGTTGGTGTTGGGATTTGGTGGAGAATAAGTGTATGCTTGATACGGATGGAATGTATTTGCATTGTAAGCTTGTTGCCATTCTCCATTTCTTCCTTGATTGTAGTATTGAGAGCTATCTTGATTCATTTGGAAGTTGTACCCATAGTTGCTCTCATTCATGTAGCCTCTTGATTGTGGAGGTGGAACCCTTGCAAATTGATCCCCAAAGACATTTGTGAATTGGTTCCAACCATCCATTTAAATGCTCTTCTCAAGGCTTACTACAATTCTTCTCAAACTTGCTATTTTTGGCTTTGATCCCCCTTCCTCTTCTCTCAAGGTAGTTTCACGTACCTATCAAAACAAAAAAATGAGATCAAAAATTTTCCAAAATAAATAATAAAAAGCAATAAAAATATCTCTGTTAATACCAATCGAAACACTCCTTCGTTAAACCACTAGCAACCGTTGCCTCCCCGGCAACGGCGCCATTTGATTAGCCATAACTTATAGTCGGGTTGACCAATTCAAGAATTTATTGAACCACAGGGAGGTCGATGCTAGCACTTAAGCGAGATCACGTTTATCATGATTTTATAGAAATAAATCATAGATGGATGGTTGATTAAACAAGTAATTAAATGAAAACCAATGAAAGTAGACAAGCAATTATCAAATGACAAGATAAAATGATGAATGAGTGGTTTTCCAAATTTAGTAGAAGTGAGATTAACAACACTAATGAAGTGGTAACTCATGGACTCATGCATTAAACTCATATGTATCAAGGGTTAAGACTAAGGGCCAACACATATACCACCTAAACTTCCTCTCGAAATGAATAGGATGTAGATCATTTGCACAATCTCAAAATAGCTCAAAGGTTGGTTCTCAATTAAACTATTCCAACTAGGTACTAAGTTCAATTAAAGAATCCCTTCATATAATTAATTGACCTCTCAATCTAACTAATCACATGTTCTATCAAAGGGTTCTAAATAATAAAGGACTTCTCAATCACTTTATAATTTATAATGCACATGAGGTGTTTGATAAAATGATTCACTTGACTATCCTAAGCACATAATTGATTTCTCAATCTAATCATATAATTAGAACAATCAAACACACAAAACATCATAGATCTCAAGATATGTAAGCACCAATGATAGAAAATCAAATATCCCCATCAACATATGAATTTAATTACATAGATCCACAAATTAACCAACAACCTTCATGTTGCTAATCTCACAAGGGAGATTAGCCTACAATCTTCATAAGATCCATAATATAGATATTAGAAATCTTACAAATCATGGTAAACTAAAGGATTAACACAAAATTGGAATGAAAACTCCCTTGGAAATGGATCTAATTGAATCTACTTTCTTCCTTTGGTGATCACCCAATCTTCCTTACTTCTTCACTTGATTTGGATGATAGAAATTATGGAGAAATGATGTAGATCCAAAGATGGATGAATGGGATGAAGAATATGGTGTAAAATCAAAGGAAGGGTGTGTGAGGTGTGTGGGAAAGGTGGAAAATCGGATCTCCTTTCAATTGTTGAATAAATGAGTATTTATACCCCTTGGGAAGCTTCTAGAAGTTTCTGGAAATTTTAGCAGTTTTGACACCTACACGGCTCGTGTGCTGTAACACGGCCCGAGTCGTGTCTAGGGCTTTTGGTCAACGGCGAGCTCTGGACAGCGCACGGCTCGTGCGCAGCACACGGCCACAGGGGTGGCCGTGTTGTATTTTCTGACGTTGTCACACGGCCCTCTCTTACAGGGCCGTGCTTGGTGCACGACCCGTGTTTCTGCACACGGTCCGTGTTCTGCACTCGGCCACAGGGATGGCCGAGTTGGTGCTTCTGGCATCCGCACATGGTCACTTCTTACAGGGCCGTGTTCCGTACACGGCCCGTGTAGGTGCACGCCCTGTTTTACTTCTTCCGTTTTTGCCCGTTCTCCCTCGTTTCAACTCCGAATTTAGATCCACTTTTTCCTATGCCTTCCTTATCATATCTAGCATCCAATAAAAAGTGAAAATCATAGGTTTAAGCTCATTCACACACATTTCAATAAAAATACAAAACACAACCAAATAGTACATAAAATACAGATAAAATAATACGAAAACACATATAAAAAGACACTAAAATTTAGGTGAAAATATCACTCATCACTAGGCAGTTTGATAAGATTACTGGACTCCGATCCTAGGGGATGAGATCAGAGATCAAGAAGGATTTCAGGTTTGACATTAGCTACAATGTAGCGTTAAAGCCAAACACCTGGCTGTTGGGCACACGTACGGGGATCACGACAACTCATTTCATATGCTCCTTGCATATATGTATCAAATAGAAATAGCAAATCCTGATAGCACACCAGCATCGCAGTTGGTGAAGATGATAATTTTAAGTTTGCATTTTATGTACTTGGAGCATCCAGACATGGATTTCTTGAGTTTGGTTGCCTAGTTATTATCATAGATGGTACTCATATAAAGGGAAAGTACAAGGGAATTGTGTTTGTCATAATTTCGAAAAATCCAAATAATCAGATTTTCCTCTCGCCTTAGGCATTGATAACATTGAGAACAACACGTCGTAGATGTAGTTTTTAACAAGGCTGCGAGAGGTATATGGATGTCCACGAGATCTATTGATATTTTCCGACGGGCATTGGAGTATCGCGCATGCTATATCTAATGTTTACCTTGATGCATATCACGGGCTATACAACTATCATTTAAAGAACAATTTGGTTCATTTTGGAAAGAACGTTATGTTTAGATTCCAGAGTGCGATGGATGCATACCTTTTGACAGATTTTAACTGGTTAGTCTTCTAATCACTTCTTCGTATTTTTAAATTTACATGTCATCATTATAATGAATTTTTTTACTCATGTTACCCTTTCACACTTGTTATTTGAAGCTGCATGAAATCCTTGCAAGCTACTGGTTCGCAGGATTTAATAGACTTACTTGAGTCGTGGGGATATGAGAAATTAGCAAGGGTCCATTACCCTGTCAGAAAGTATGAGTTTATGAATTCCAATGCCGCTGAATCGTATAACAATGCCGTCCTCTGGGCACACAAGCTACCTATATGCACACTGCTAGAGATTGCTCGCACAATCACTGAGAGGTAGTTTTACGATCGTCGATCTCAAGCTGAGAAAGAGAGTACAATTCTCTACAAGCGGGTCCATGACGAGTTAGTTGAACTATCTCATGCTGCCCAGAAGCTAGAAATATCAAAACTCATTGGCCATAAGAATTCAGTCGAGGACGGTGACATGAATTTCACAGTGGACTTGAATGCTCGTACCTGCACATGTGAGAAGTTCCAAAAAGAACTAGTTCCATGTATTCATGCAATGAAGGCAATCAAGTACGTAATTATATGTTTTACTTGTATATATCGCATGAATCACTAACCTTATATTATATTTTGTTCAGTAATTGCAGATTGGCAGCTGATGAGAGTGAAAATAAACGTGTTTTAGTGTCCAATTTAATACCTTTTTTATGGGAATTATTGTTATATATTAGCACAAGTGTCTTATATTCGATATATTTGAGAAAAATTTGTGTTTGAGGTGTTTTATTGTGTTTTAGGTGGAAAAAGGATCAAAAGTGCAAAGTTGGAGAAAAGGTGTAACTTGTGCAAGAATGCTGAAAAACGTACATTCAACTTGTGTAATTTCTTTTGTATTTATAAAGAGCTCAAAACAGAAAGTATTGAAAATCCACAAAAGAGAGGATCGTTTTGGCTTAAGAATCACCTCAACCGGAATCCAAACGAGAAATTTATAATCAAAATGGTGACGTCGCGCAAGCTTTTCCTACTCAACACGACTATGTCACTTCTCATGACTCGTTATATCTTCAAATGTTAGAATTTTTGTAATTTCATTATATGGATAGAAGGCCAAGGAAGGGAGGATCGCATGATCCCAAAAATCACTCAAATCGGAGTTTTGATGTGGAAGTTATGCGCGAAACGATAAGACTGCGCAATGCTGCTCGACCAGCAACTCGACCAAGGTCAACCTTGCTTGACCAGAATACTTTGGTCGAGCGGGGACTCGCAAATCTATTTTTATCGGATTTTACACCGTCAGTGTGTGTATTTGCATATTTTCTAAGAAAAAGCCCATACAAGGTCCATAAGGAGAGCTTACAAGTATAAAATGGGATGCAGTTCATACCAAGGAAGGACCGCAACACAATCATCCTACACCCCACAAGGGGGGAATACCCCCCAACCATCATCCACATCCTTTCCTTCATCCATCCATTACTGTGAAGATTCGTCTACTGAATCAAGAGGAGAACCAAGAGGAGGATTCAAGACGGAGAAGGATGCGACGACGCCCACATCTAGGGTTTTTATCGTTTCCTAATTTATCTTGTATTTTCTGAACATATGGGTAAGATCTATCCAACACCCATGATTGTTCTTCGTAACATCATGGGCTAGAGTCTTTTTGGTAGATCTAGAGTTTTGAAGATTTTTATGAATTAATTGAACTTTCGTGTGTATACTCCGTACAACACTATTTGTGGTTTATTTTATATATGACTATGCATTTTTAATCTATATTCAGAGTCATTTTGTGCATGTTCAACTGTTGTATAGAGTTTGAATATATATCTTGGTTGTTGATTGAGCGCGTCACTGCTGAACATGATTCCATGTTATGATTCTAAGTAAGGGGTCTCCGAAACTTCATTAGAACTGTCATATATGAATGTTTATTAATTGAATCAAATTCGAATTAATAAGCAGGATAAAGAGGTTAATTTTATAGTACCTACAAAAGAAGATCATATCGGGTTAGAGTACCAATCCTAGGAGGAAATAATTGATACTTATAGTACTTAGAAAGGGGGTGAAATTACATCTCTTGCTCTAAAGTTATTTACACGTGTTACATGCACATTTACTTGTATCTATAGAGTACATTTTCATGGAATAGTGACGCGTCCATATTCCATAAGGCAGAGTCGAACATTGATACACAAAAGAAAAATTAATGAGTAAAACCGGATTACCCTAGGGCTACCTATTCTCCATTCTTAAGTCACGTTCGTTTTCTTCTAGTGTTTATTTTATTTTAATTGTTATTTAATTTTTAGTATTTTAATTTAGATTACAAACCTCAAACTTAATTTTCTTATCTTAATTAATTAGTTAATAATTAAATTGATAATACGCTGTCCTTTTAGTTCGATATTTAACTTGGTCGCTTGCTGAAGCTATAATTGATATCCTTAATACTTGGGGATTAATATTGCATGCAAAGAATACACCCATCAAGTTTTTGGCGCCGTTATCGGGGATGTCATTTATTATTAGTTTTTTATTTCTAGTTTGATTAAGACTCTTATTTGTGATTATTTATTTCTATCTAACCTTGAAATTTTTTGAGTTACTTGTGCACTTAGAAAAGAAGAGGAAGGAAATGAATGGATAATCCACTGAGCTGAACATGGCCGGAGCAAGGCAGAATCCGGATAATGTTTCCATACGAGAAATTTTTATCAACAATGGGATTGGCAACATGGGGTTGATGGAGCAAGGGGGAAGATGATGATTTTGAGATACATCCCACTCTTATCAATATGGTAGAGAAGAATCCCTTTTCTGGATCTTCCTTTTAAGATCCATATCAGTATCTCAAAAGATTCCTTGGTTATGCAAATACTTAGGAAGGTGATGGAGCTCATGACAATGCTAGGCGGATCGCCCTATTCAAGTTCTCTTTGATTGATAAGGCAGAAGAATGGTATGAGACTCTTGATGCCACAGATTGCACTTCATGGGACCAACTGCAGCAGAAGTTCTTGGAGAAATACATGCTACCCTCAAGGATCTTAAGAATGAAGTAAGACATCACCCCATTTTTTATGAATCAGGATGAGAAATTCCATGAGATATAGGATAGGTTCAAAGATATGGGATGTCTAAAGCTCAGTACATAAGCATCTTCTACTATGGATTAGATTGTGAGTCGCGTGTACTTATTGATGCATCCTCAAGTGGAGCGTTATTATTTAAAATAGCAAATTGAAGCAGAAAAGTTATTTGAAAACATCTCTATGAATTCACATGACTAGCCTACCAAAAGAGTAAGAGGATCTTATGTACTTGACAAGGTGGCGCAGGTTGAACATCAAGTGGTAAAGCCGAATAGGGATGATGAGATAGTCTCTAGTTTAGCTAACATCAACAAGCTATAGAGTTCCAGCAGAAGTAGATTACAGATTTGACACAAAGAGAGCCTAGTCTGCAGCAGCAAGAAGTGAAGAGTGTCGAAGATATCTTCAATCGATGCATGGCAAGGAATGATGCAAGGGTTGATCACATCGAAGTAAGTATGAATGCTAATCATGCAGATTTATCTAAGAAGTTGAAGGACCTTACCTTGATAATGGGTTAGATGGCTGCTAATGTGAATCAGCTGGCGCAGACGTTGGAGAATGAAAAATTCCTGTCTCAAGTCATAACGAACCCGAAAGAGTGCAAAGCCATCACATTGAGGTTAGGAATGCAGTACTAAGGTCCCATGATGCCAATGAGTGAAAACGGAGATAGAGTGTCCCCCCTCGACCATCACTCAACCAAACCATTTAGTCGAGCGACGGTCGAGCAACACGTATTAGAATAGAGAAATGATGCTCTATTTTTTAGTCCCCCACTTGACCAAAACCTTGGTCGAGCAACGGTCAAGAAACACACTGTGGAGCTGAAAAAACACGATCAGTTTACAGGGACATCGCTCAACCAGACCATTCTGGTTGAGTTATGGTCAAGCGGCCACTTTCTGAACTGAACAATCAGAATCTATTTACAGGGATCTTACTCGACCAGTTTCACCTTGCTCGACTAGACCCTTCTGGTCGAGCAACCCATCCAGTTCCCATTTCTACTCAGTCATGCCCAGAAGGTCAATTTGATCAGCCGTTCGAGTCTAGCATTCAAACAATAAAGATGTCCATGGAGATTTAATCATGCAACGGCATTGATGTGATTTCTAACTTATTTAATCTTGATTTTTCGAAGAAAGATGAGTCTGAGATTGAGTGGAAGATTGACAAGGAGGAGTCTAGATGGACATGGGAGGAAGGAAATTCCAAGGATCATATTTTTGTGACTAAGAAAGGTGAGGTGTTGAGTGTAGACGAGAAAAGGAGAAGGAATTATTTAAAGGTGACGATGTGCGAAGACCATCCTCTACCGACGTGACTCTACGATGTTAAACATGAGCATTTTATTGGGGGCTAAGTAGAAGGTTCAAATGGAAGAGTTTAAGAACAAAATGGAATATGGCTAAGTGATATGCTCATTCATCAAAGAAAAGGTTAGGCTCAACTTGGCTCTCCTAATGGTTAAGCACATGTAAGGGTAGGTAAAAATAAGGCCAAAATATGGTTACCTAGGTGCCTTTATCATTTAGTTACACATGCCCAAATGTATGATTTCAAAATGCATTCAAGGAGCAAGTTCTAGAATGTACATATCATGTCCAATTTGCACTCAATCAAGAAATAAATAGAGCTTATATAGATGATAGCTCTTCAAGGCTCAAAGATCACAAGAATAGGGTAATTTTTCCAAGAATTCTCAAACAAAAATTATTCCACATTTATCACAAAAATAATAAGATAAATCTATCAACTCACAAGTATAGATACATCAAATTCAATTCTCTTGTCATGCCAAAACTTTCACATATTAAAGCACATTCTCACCATAAATCCAATACCAAATTCACATGTGCACATGTATAAGAATATGATTCCAAATGAAATATTATATGCACATCTATTAACCAAAAAACATTGCAACTTCAAACACTACTCAATACACCAAACCTACCCACACATGTTATTTGCTTGCCCTCAATCAAACAAAATACAATAAAATTCAAGGGAGAATCAAGTGCAAGAGTGGAAAGAAGTCACTGGGTTAAGCTCCATTTGGTTGACCATATGTTGGAATTTTTTTTTCTTCTCCAAAAATGTCATCCACACCATTATCGTTTCACTCCAGTCTACAAATAAGCACACACCAAAAGAACAAGATTATTTATTAAGAAAAATTAAAGCTCAAATAAATAAAAATAAAAATCTAAATTGGGTTGCCTCCCAACAAGCGCCTTTTCTTTATGTCGTTGGCTCGACGTTCACTTTCCTTTCACGTGATAGGAGAAAAATGCTCAAACCAATATAATAATTTTATTGGCTTGTGAGAAGTGTTCTCTCCCTTCAAAATTATATGGTTCTTGGTCAGCCTTAACATATCAAGCTCCACAGAAAATTGTTTGATTGCCTCAAGAAAAGGATCTTTAATCTCATAATTGCGAAACTCTTCAAATGTCTCCTTTACTTGAGGACCAGAAATCTTTTGCACCCCTACATTGAGATGAGAAAATATCAGAATTAACAGAAATTGATTCGGACAGTTTTACCTCATTTTCGTTTCCAGCAGAACTGACACTGAAGGCTTCAGTGTCAGTTTCTGCTATCAGAATTTTCTGCTCTAAATCTGCAGATTTTTCAGCCTCTTCATTCTCTTCAATTTCTACCTCTATCTCAAAATTCTCGTCTTGGTGGTCTCCTCATGATATTCCCGTTGGTTTATACTTTGTTGTGCCACCAAATGTTCAACCTTGGTCCTTAATTGGCTACATTGGTTTTTCAAACTCCAAAGACTCAATTGAGTTTCTTGTTGAAATGACAATGTTATAATCTCCATACGTTTCACCAAGGACTCCAATGAAGTCTTCGAGCTTTGTTCATCACTATAATACCCATTATCCTTGTAATAGCATTCACTATCATTGAATGATTATGATCTTTGCTCATAGTAGCCAAACCTTTGATATTCGTAAGGTTGATTGTAAGAGTGGTTCACATATCGAGAGTCACAAGGGCTATAAAACCCTTGATTGTAATTATTGTTGTTGGCAAATGGGTCAATCCAATCCCGCTGCAAATTTGCTCTAGGATACCCATCTCTTCGTCCCACTTCTAGTCTATAAGTCAAGACGGGGCAATCATGAGCAGAGTGACAAGTGGTTATACAAATTCGACATGGCTGAATATTCTGACCATAGCAACCATAAAATTGATCCATAAGAGTAAGCCTACAAGGAGAGAAAGTGATTAAACTAGAAAAAGCAGAAAAACAAAAACAAAGCAAAACTGACACTGAAAGGTTCAGTGTCAGTACTCTGCTGGAAAAATTAAAAAATAAATAAAATAAAAATATAAAAAATTCAACAAAATTTTGGGATTACTCCCCGGCAACGGCAGCAAAATTTGATGTGGTGTTGCCGGCACCCAAAAATAAGATTTATAAAATTTCCGAACAAATCTACTAAAATATAGTAGGATGAGTACGGGTCAAACCCAAGGGAGTAATTGAATTTTAGTTGAATCAATCATATTTCTAAAGTAACCGGAGGGAGGATTGAATTGATTCTATCACTACTAAACATGAAAATAAATAATAGAGTAAATATAAAAATAAGACAACTAATAAAATAAAAACCTTGTCTAAGGATTTGATCCCCTCCCGAACTCGAGTCCCTAGACTAATGGTACAACCAAATTAACCCGAAATATCCTTAAAATTAATAACCTAGGGTACGACCTCTAGATTAAACTACCCTCAAGCGACCTAAAGAGGTTCGAACGTAAGAGTGCATTAAGATTTAGGTATTAGGACTATTAGGCATTGAAAACCGACTAGGAATCATACGAACCTAGATTTCGTGATTCCAAGAGGTACTCCCTCATTTTGCTACTCGATTTACAAACATGTAACATTTACAGATTACAACATGTGAAATAGCTAATGAACATTTCAATCACCTATTGAGAGGGGTAGTCTAAACAAGCAATCGAAACATCATAATCACATCAAAGCCAATCACAAAATAAATTCATTAACAAGTTGATAATTTTACTCCTAAGCAAACATGTGAATTAATATACAGAGGTTCGCTATCCTCGGACTAGAAATGGAATTACATAATTAAACTATGAATTAAAACAGAAAAACCCATAATCCGGTGTTCTTCGTGGTGGAGCTCCTCCCTCGTCTCCAATCTACCTCCTGGCATGAGTGTGTGATGAACCGTGGGATCCAAAGATTGTCTAAGGGGGATGAATCTACCCCTTTTTATTCTTTCCTTTCTTCTTATCCTCTTTCTTAGGTAAGTTCATAATTTTGATCCTCAAATCATTACTTCCATAATTAGCTGGTCAACCCTGTTAATATCCAATAATAACATTGGTAGTTATAATCACAAGGGAGATTACGTTCTTTGGATACGTTTCAATCTGCTCCCAAAAATCTGCCCCACTGAACACTGAATTCTTCAGTGTCGTGACTTCAAAATTTATCTTGTTTTTGGCCTATTTCATAAAAAATAAAATAATTAAAGTTCAAGTGTATAAAATATAAATAAGTCATAATTAGCATTAAATAATTCACAATTCACGCGTAAAGAAGTGAATTTCATCCAAAATAATCATGTAAAATTACGACTTATCAACGAGCAACAGATAAGTTTGGAGGTTTGATGAGAGTGAAAATAAGCGTGTTTTAGTGTCAAATTTAACACCTTTTTTATGAAAATTATTATTATATATTAACACAAGTGTCTTATATTTGATATATTTGAGAGAAATATGCATTTGAGGTATTTTGTTGTGTTTTAGGTAGAAAAAGGATCAAAAGTGCAAAGTTGGAGAAAATGTGTAAATTGTGAAAGAATGCTAAAAACGCATGTCCAAATTGTATAATTTTTCTGTATTTATGTAGAGCTCAAAAGAGAAAGTGTCATACACATTTAGAAAGCCAAAGAAGAGAGGATCATTTTGGCATAAGAAACACCTCAATCGGAGTCCAAACGAGAAAGTTATGATCAAAATGGTAACATCGCGCAAGTTGTTCCTACTCAGAACAGCTGTGTCACTTTGCATGACTCATTACATCTTTAAATGTTGGATTTTTTTTAAGTTTATTTTATAGATAGAAGCCAAAGAAGAGAGGATTGCGTGAGAGCAAAAATCACTTAAATCGGAGTTTGGATGTGGAAGTTATGCACGAAACCGTGAGACTACGTAGTGCTGCTCGACAAGTCGCTCGACCAAGGTCATCCTTGCTCGACCAAAACACATTGGTCGAGTGGGGAGACACAAATCTGTTTTTGTCGGGTTTTACACCCCAAGTGTGTGTATTTGTGTATTTTTCAAGAAAAAGCCCATCTAAGGTCCATAAGGAGAGCTTACAAGTATAAAATGGGATACAATTCACACCAAGGAAGGACCGCAATACAATCATCCTACACCCCACAAGGGGGGATCACCCCCCAACCATCATCCATATCTTTTCCTCCATCCATCCATCACTGTGAAGATTCGTCTGCTGAATCAAGAGGAGAACCTAGAGGATGATTCAAGACAGAGAAGGACGCGATGGTGCCCACATCTAGGGTTTTATTGTTTCCTAATTTATCTTATATTTTTTGGACATATGGGTAAGATCTATCCAATACCCATGATTGTTCTTCGTAACATCATGGTGATTAGCCATAGTTTAGTGGTATGACCAACTAAAAATTATCGAACCTCAGGGAGGACGGCACTAGAGCTCAAGCGATCTCATGTTCATTGTAATTTTATAGAGACGGATATAAATGAAGGGGTGATCAAACAAGAAATTAAATCAATCAATGCAAACAAGATTAAATGATTAGATGAGTGGTTTTCCAAATTAAGCAAGGGTGAGATTAACAACAATCAAGGAGTGGTAATTCATATATTCATGCATTCAAACTCATATGGTTTAAGGCTTGATTAAGGGCTAACACTAATGTCACCTAAGCTTCCTCTCGGAATGGGTAGGATATGATCTTATAAAGGTTCCATGGTTAGTTCTCAATTAAATCATTCCAACTAGGTACTAGGTTCAATTAAGAGTCCCTTCACATAATCTATTGAATTCTCAATCTAATAAATGATATATTCTATCAAAGGGTTCTAAACTATCAAGGACTTCTCAATCTCTTCATAATCTATAATGCACATGAAGTGTTTGATGAAATGATTCACTTAACTATTCTAAATATGCAATTGACTTCTCAATCTAATCACATGCTTAAAATAATTAAACACACAAAATATCATTAACCTCAAGATATTAAACATCAATGATAGAAAATCAATTACCAAATCCACACATGAATTTAAGTACATGAATATCACAAATTATTCAACTCCTATCATGTTGCTAATCTCACAAAGGAGATTAGCCTACAATCATTACAAGATCCATAACATAGACATTAGGAATCTTACAAATCATTGTAAACTAAAAGGTTTAACACTAAATCAAGATGAAAACTCCCTTGGATTGAATCCAAATGAATCTCCTTCCTTCCTTGAGTGAAATCCTTCTCTTCTTTGCTTCCTCACTTGATTTGAAGATGAAATGATGGTGGATTTATGAAAGGATGATGATAGATGATGAATGGATGAAGAAAATGGTGTGTGAGGTGTGTGTGCAGGGCTGGAATTCGGATCTCCTGTAAAATGTTGAATAAAGGGGTATTTATACCCCTTGGGAAGCTTCTAGAAGGATTATGATTTTTTGATAGAATTTACACCTACACGGCTCGTGCTCTGCACACGGCCACAGGGGTGGCCGTGTTGTGTAATCTGGTGTCCGCGCACGGCTTTCGTTACAGGCCCGTGTTTGGTACACGGCCCATGTTTCTGCACTGGACACGGGTCGTGTTTCTGGGCTCGGCTGGCCGTGTTGTGCTGTCTGCTTCACTGTTTTGGCTCGTTCTTCCTCGTTTCAACTCCGAATTGAGATCCGCTTTTTCCTATGCCTTCCTTATCATATCTAACATCAAATAAAAACACAAAACACAACCAAATAGAACACAAATATGGATAAAAATATACGAAAACTCACATAAAAAGATACTAAAATCTAGGTGAAAATATCACTCATCACACCCCCAAACTTAAAGTGGTGTGCGTCCCCGCACAACGAAAATGATAAACCAAGGAGAGTGATTTTCACCTAGGAAAAGACTAAACGAACATAAGTAACAACACATCAATAATAATAAGAATCACAATTTATGCTAAGTCATCCTACAACATTAGATTCATGACATGAAGAATTAACAAGTTCAATCACAAGAGAATATTAGTGTAATATAGTCTCTTTTTGGTCCAAGCCTCACATAGGTTATAAATGTCACTCAACACTCTTTAAAGTAGGGTAAATCATCACTCATTAACCGATTAGCTCGACTCACTATAAGCTTGCTTGTGGACTACATTCACAAACCACCAAAGTTTAAATTAATGATCAAAAAGGTCTTTAATTGGGATGTAATGATAGGCTCTTTGGTAGGGTAGGAAGAATGTGGATAATAGTGACTAAACAAGTGTAAGTAATCGAAGAGATGGCCAATTTCCTCAACTTCTCCACTTTCCGTTTCTTCCTTTCTTTTCTTTATTACTCACAAGCACTAATCATCAACTTCCTTAGATTTCTTTAGCTTCTTTCAATGCATGCTTCCTTCTTTTGACTTTTAATACTTGAGCATTTCATTGTTTCTTTGCTCATTTTCTTGTTTTGAGGTTGCATGTTCACTCTTGTTTGTCCTATTTTCATCCTTTTTTTTTCATTTGTTTACCATTTCCTTTTCTTCTTTTTCTTCCTCATCAAACCTTTCTAGCCACCATCTCCTCAATCACCCACACAAAGGGTATATATACATGGCTTAAGAAGGTAATCAAGGCTTGTAATGTGCTATATTCACAATAAAAAGGCTTAAAGGCTCAAAATGGTTAACTAGGGATGATGTACATGGTAGGAAAATATATGGCAATGACTATGAATAACAAGGATGGCCTAAGATCATTTCACTAATCTCCACAAATCGGGCTCGTTCCTATAGTCCTTGAGCAAGTTCTAGCTTATCAAATACAACCAATCCACTCATGAAGAAAAACCATGTATGCACGGTTGAGGCTCAAATTCTCACAAGCTTATGCATTGGACCTTAAGAAACTTATTACACCACATTCATCTCAAAATTGAACAAGTTAAGTAAAACATGTCACAATTCGAAAGTGTAGAGATTCTTAATCATAACTTGTCATCACTTACTACCACAACATATCACCACTCATGTTCAAAAATGACTCACAACATCCCAAAACAAACCACCAAACATACCAAGACAAAAATAAGAAAACACACAAAACATAAAATAAAGACTCAACAAACAAGAAACAAAACAAAAACACATAACATGCAAAAACAACAATCACCATCATTAGAAAATGAAGCACATATTCAATCATCCATAACAATGTAAGCTCACAATCATCCCCATCCTTGATTGAAAAGGAAACCTCCCAAAGACATAACACATAAAGTAGCATGTTAATCCATCAATCCAAATCAAAATATGTCAAGCAACTAGAAGTGATAAGGTGTAGAGTACTCCCTCAATAGGCATTTGATAATGAAAGCGTTAGCTCCAAGCTCCATTCATGCTTCCAATACCTTTCACTCATGCTCAAAGACTCAACAAACACCATTAGCTCAACAATTTCATAAAAATATGGACAATCATGAACTTCAACACAACCAATCATACCAAAATCCAACCAAAACTCATGAGAAAAATTTTAAAATTGACCAATTTTTACAAGAAGACTTATCATTATCAAAATATCATCATATCAAGCACACTCAATTTGTGAGTCACACCACACACTCTCCCCCCAAACTTAAATCGAAACAAGTTGAGACTTAAGTTTGCAAAAAGTGGTGAGACTTACCCTTGTAGTTTCCATTGATGGTCTTCTTGTGGAGAAGCCATGAACACTTCTCTTTTCTTCAATACGCTTTCTTCTCACGAGCTCAATCCACCTACATGACCAAAATCAACAAAAAGCATCAAAATATAAGAAGAATGAGTTGCCTCACATTTAGCGCTAAGTTTAACGCCTTCAAGCCGGACGGAATTTTCATGCTCATCGAACCAAAGGATGGTCCATCCCACTTTCTCCTCGCATCCTCACTTTGAACAATAGCTTAGCCCTCTTTTTGTCCACTAATTCAACTTCTCCATTCTTGCTTACAAGCATCAAATCTTCTTCAAGGAGTGATTCTAGTGGACTTCCTTTTTTTCCTTTATCGATTTTTCAATCAAGCTCCGATTCTTTCATCCTATTAACATCATAAGAAGATAAGTTAGCATTTGAAAATTTCATATAATCATGAAGAAATGAATTTAAATTGTCAAAGAGAAGAGAATCATGATCATCGAAATCATCCGGAGGCCTTGTATGATGAGGCTTGATCCCTTTATCTTTCTTGCACAAGAATGTGACATTTTCTCCATTTGAGCTCAAAGAAAGCTCTTCTCTCCCAACATCAATCTTTGCTCTTCCGGTGGCTAGAAATGGTCTTCCCAAAATGAGTGGAACTCGAGGGTCCGCCTTTACTTCCAACACCATGAAATCAACCGGGAAAGCTAGCCCCTTCACTTTCACCTCCACGTCTTCAACAATCCCAAGTGGCTTCACAACTTCACCATTTACCACTTCAAGACGGATAGTCGTAGGCTTTAGCTCTCCAATTTCAAGGTCTTTAAACGTGGCATGAGACATCACGTTGACACTTGCCCCCAAGTCACACAATTCATCAAGGGTGCTTTTTCCTTCAAAATCACAAGGAATTATGAACTTCCCCGGATCACCAACCTTCGTAGGTCCCCCTTTTTGCATCGACTTACTCATTTCGGGTTGCTCCTCTTTCTTTTTCTCTTCATACTTCTTCTTGAGCGACATGACATACTCCTCAAATTCCTTCTTCTTCTCCTCCTTTACAAACATTTGTGGATAGAGAATAGGGAATGGAGTGATCGGGATACCCCAATAGTCATGTTTGTACTCTTCTTCTTTGACCTTCTCCTCTACTTTCTTTTCCTCTTGCACCCTCTTCCACTTGGGTTTCCATTTAGGCCCCTTCTCTTCTTTCTTACATACTTCTTCCATTTCTTCAACAACCTTGCTTTCCACCAACCCTTCTTCAACCTTTCTTTCCTCTTTCATATCAACCAACAAACATTGAGCCTTTGGATTAACTTCGGTTGTGGCCGGAAACTTTCCTTTTTGTTGAGCACTCAATGAACTTGCCATTTGTCCAACATTGTACTCCAAAGCTTTGCATCTTCTATCACTATTTTCCTCAATAGCTTTGAATCTTCTTTCATTAGCTTCATCTCTAGCTTTTTCCGATACTTCTCTAGCTTTGTTTGATGCAATCAATTGTTCAAGTAGCTCATCGGTTGATGCTCTTCCCTCATTGTTCGGTGCGTTAGCCCCCGGTTGATATCCCGGAGGATACGCAACCGCATTGCTCGGATTAAAGTAGGAAAAGTTACCATGCCTTTGTTGTTGTTGTGGGTATGAGCTTCCACTACTTTGACCATTGAAACCTCCTTGCCTTGGTGGATAGTTTCCTTGACTTTGGTTGAAACTACCTTGGAAATTATTTTGGTAATTCCCTTGGTAGTTTCTTCCTTGCATATATTGCACATCCTCCACACGTGGCATTGTCATAGCCCATTGTTCCCACTAACACCATTTGGAGGAAGCACACTTTGATCCATTTGGCCATCAACCATATTAACTCCTTGATTAGTCACTCCTTGTTTCAAACTCATTTTCTTCATTACCTCCGCTACTATCATTTCCATGCTTGGCGTTTGTGGCTCAACATTCACACTCTTCACACTCGAGTGTTGCCCTTGATCATAGCTCTCAAATCCGTAGCATCCACTAACCCTCTCCGATGGCCATTGGTAGACATTTGTAGCAATCTCATCAAAAATCCTTATAGCCCTTTCCGGAGTCACTCCAAGTACGGATCCACCCGCCGAAGCATCAACAAGCACTCTTTGACCATTTACCAAACCTTGGTAGAAAAACCCCACTTGTTGATTCTCCGGGAATCCATGTTGAGGACACTTGCGTAGCATTTCCTTAAATCTTTCCCACGCTTCGTAAAAGCTTTCTTGAGGCAATTGCTTGAATTGGGTAATCAAACTTTTCATTTGAAGCGTTTTAGAAGGTGGGAAATATTTGTTCAAGAACATTTGTGCTAGCTCGTCCCATGTGTTGCACGTACCGGGAGTAAGAGTGGAGAGCCATGTTCGAGCTCTATCCCTCAACGAAAATGGAAACAACCTCATCTTGATATAATCTTCACTCACCCTATTCATCTTCACGGTGTTAGCAATCTCCACAAATTGGGCTAGATGAGCATTAGGATCTTCATTCGGAGTTCCACTAAATTGTTGCTCCCTCACCATAGAAATCAAGCACATCTTAAATTCAAAGTTATTAGCATGGATTGGTGGCCCCATCATTTGTGGCATTGCTCTTGGCATAAAGAAATCCCGGATCACTCTTTGATCATTTTGCATTCCATGTTGCACCGGAGGTGGTGGTGGTGGTACATATGCTTGTTGCGGAGGAGCATAAGCTTGTTGAAAGCCTTGTTGCCTTAGAACTTGTTGCACCATTTATTGAAGCAAAGCTTGGTTTTTCATAGCTCCATGATTTTGATAGGCTTGTTGAGGAAGATTTGCATTGAGTTGAGGTGCGTTGTCATGCACGTTCATATTGTGTCCTCCTTCCCCATCATGCTCTATCTCCACACGATTATCCTCTTGAAAGTTCTCCATTCGCTCACTATTTTTGTTCTCCTTTCTTCTCCTTCTCAACGTATGCTCAATCTCCCAATCGATAGGTTCTACTTGTTTCCCCTTGGGTCTTGTTTTCATACACCTCCAAAGCAAAAGAAGTTAGAACAAGGTTTCACAAAGCAAATACAAGTAAACAAATAAAATAAAAAAATGTCTCTATTAAGATTACTCAAAACGATCCTTCGTCAAACTACTAGAAACCGTTACCTCCCCGGCAATGTCGCCATTTGATTAGCCATAGTTTAGTGGTATGGCCAACTAAAAATTATCGAACCTCAGGGAGGACGGCACTAGAGCTCAATCGATCTCATGTTCATTGTAATTTTATAGAGACGGATATAAATGGAGGGGTGATCAAACAAGAAATTAAATCAATCAATGCAAACAAGATTAAATGATTAGATGAGTGATTTTCCAAATTAAGCAAGGGTGAGATTAAAAACAATCAAGGAGTGGTAATTCATATATTCATGCATTCAAACTCATGTGGTTTAAGGCTTGACTAAGGGCTAACACTAATGTCACCTAAGTTTCCTCTCGGAATGGGTAGGATATGATCTTATAAAGGTTCCATGGTTAGTTCTCAATTAAATCATTCCAACTAGGTACTAGGTTCAATTAAGAGTCCCTTCACATAATCTATTGAATTCTCAATCTAATAAATGATATGTTCTATCAAAGGGTTCTAAACTATCAAGGACTTCTCAATCTCTTCATAATCTATAATGCACATGAAGTGTTTGATGAAATGATTCACTTAACTATCCTAAATATGCAATTGACTTCTCAATCTAATCGCATGCTTAGAATAATTAAATACACAAAACATCATCAACCTCAAGATATTAAACATCAATGATAGAAAATCAATTACCAAATCCACACATGAATTTAAGTACATGAATATCACAAATTATTCAACTCCTATCATGTTGCTAATCTCACAAAGGAGATTAGCCTACAATCATTACAAGATCCATAACATAGACATTAGGAATCTTACAAATCATTGTAAACTAAAAGGTTTAACACTAAATCAAGATGAAAACTCCCTTGGATTAAATCCAAATGAATCTCCTTCCTTCCTTGAGTGAAATCCTTCTCTTCTTTGCTTCCTCACTTGATTTGAAGATGAAATGATGGTGGATTTATGAAAGGATGATGATAGATGATGAATGGATGAAGAAAAGGTGTAAAATGAAGAAAATGGTGTGTGAGGTGTGTGTGCAGGGCTAGAATTCGGATCTCCTGTAAAATGTTGAATAAAGGGGTATTTATACCCCTTGGAAAGCTTCTAGAAGGATTCTGATTTTTGACAGAATTTACACCTACACGGCTCGTGCTCTGCACACGGCCACAGGGGTGGCCGTGTTGTGTAATCTGGTGTCCGCGCACGGCTTTCGTTACAGGCCCATGTTTGGTACACGGCCCGTGTTTCTGCACTGGACACGGGTCATGTTTCCGGGCTTGGCTGGCTGTGTTGTGCTGTCTGCTTCACTGTTTTGGCTCGTTCTTCCTCGTTTTAACTCCGAATTGAGATCCGTTTTTTCCTATGCCTTTGATGAGTGATATTTTCACCTAGATTTTAGTGTCTTTTTTATATGTGTTTTCGTATGATTTTATCCGTATTTTATGTGTTATTTGGTTGAGTTTTGTGTTTTTATGTAAATGTGTGTGAATGAGCTTAAAGGTATGATTTTTAGGTAAAAATGGATCCTAGACGTGATGAGGAAGATGTAGGAAAAAGCGGATCTCAATTCGGAGTTGAAACGAGGGAGAATGAGTCAAATCAAGCAAAATGCTGAAAAAACGCACGTCCAACTTGTGTAATTTTTCTGTACTCTTTTGGAGCTCAAAACTAGAAGTGTAATACATGATTGGAAAGCTATAGAAAAGAGGATTATTTTGGTATGAGAAACACTTCAATTGGAGCCGAAACGAGAAAGTTATGATTAAAATGGTGACGTCGCGCAAGCTGTTCCTACTCAGCACGGTTGTGCTACTTTACATGACTTGTTACACCCTCAAATATTGGAAGTTTTGTCAGATCTTTATATGAATAGAAAGCCAAAGAAAATAGGATCACATGAGCGCAAGAATTACTTAAATCAGAGATCGAATGTGGAAGTTATGCGCGAAACGGTGAGACTGCGCAGCCCGTGTTACGCAACACGACCCGTGTTACACAACACGGCCCTGTAATCCCTGGCCGTTTTCTGACATCAGAAATGCCTACACGGCCACCCTGTGGTCGTATTGCAGCACACGAGTCGTGTTGCTGCAGCATCAGAAACACATCAGAATCCTTCTAGAAGCCTCCCAAGGGGTATAAATACTCAATACTTCAATATGTAAAGAAAAGATCCGAATTCCAACCCTTCTACACACACCTCACACACCATTTCCTCCATTCTTCACCTTCACCTTCATCCATTCTTCATCCTTTGGATCTTCCTTCATCCAACCATCAAATCCTTCATCCAAGTAGCTAGAGAAGCATGGAAGAGAGGTGAATTGCAAGGGGGAGAAGAACATCACCATTGGAGACATCCAAGGGAGTTTTTATCTAAACTTTGTATTGAAACCAATTGTTTATCATGTTTTGTAAGGAATTTAATGTCTATGTTAATTTTCTTATGGATATGAGAGGCTAATCTCCCTTGTGAGATTAGCAATATGAATTGTGTTGGATAATTTTTGGTATTTTACAATTGAATGATTATGTTGATTGGGTTAATTGATTTTCTATCATTGATGCTTTAGATCTTGAGGTTTATGATGATTTGTGTGTTTAATTGTTTTAAGCATGTGATTAGATTGAGAAGTCAATTGCATATTTAGGATAATTAAGTGAATCATTTCATCAAACACTTCATGTGCATTATAGATTGTGAAGAGATTGAGAAGTCCTTCATAGTTTAGAACCCTTTAATAGAACATATCATTTATTAGATTGAGAAGTCAATAGATTATGTGAAGGGACTCTCATTTCAAGCTTAGTACCTAGTTGGAATTGTTTGAGTGAGAACCAATCGAATGAATGTCATTCCATATCCTATTCATTCCGAGAGGGAGCTTAGGTGATCTTAGTGTTGGCCCTTAGCCTTTTTCCCATGACACATATGAATTCATTGCATGATACCTAGATTTTCCATGCTTTAAGTATTGTCAATCTCATCTCTATCTACTTGGCTCATTCATCCATCTCCCATTTATCTATCCATTTATTTTATTGTAATTTCTTGATTATCTTCCCTTTATGATCATCTCTATAATACTATAGTGAACACGAGATCGCTTAGACCCTAGTACCTTCCTCCCTGTGGTTCGATAATTTCTTTAATTGGTCATGCCCACTAAACTATGGCTAATCAAATGGCGCCGTTGCCGGGGAGGCAACGGTTGCTAGCGGTTTAACGAAGGAGTGTTTCGATTGGTATTAATAGAGATATTTTTATTGCTTTTTATTATTTGCTTTGGAAAATTTTTGATCTCACTTATTCGTTTTGATAGGTACTTGACACTACCTTGAGAGAAGATGAAGGGGGATCAAAGCCAAAAATAGCAAGTTTGAGAAGAATTGTAGTAAGCCTTGAGAAGAGTATTTAAATGGATGGTTGGAACCAATTCACAAATATCTTTGGGGATCAATTTGCAAGGGTTCCACCTCCACAATCAAGAGGCTACATGAATGAGAGCAAATATGGGTACAACTTCCAAATGAATCAAGATAGCTCTCAATACTATAATCAAAGAAGAAATGGAGAATGGCAACAAGCTTACAATGGAAATACATTCCACCCTTATCAAGCATACACTTATTCTCCACCAAATCCCAACACCAACACGTCTCCTCCATTTCAAAACTACGCCTTACTTGAATTACATAGAAGAAGTGCTCAAGGAAGTGATGAAGGTCAAGATTCTCAATCAAGTTTTCTTCAAAATGAATCCTCCAAGATAATTACCCAAGTTACTTTGGAAGTGACAAGACAAATAATGATGATGAATCAAGGTGCTTATGGTCAAGTCTTGTCTAATTCAAGTTTGGGGGGTGCTCAAAATGTGCAAGGTGTGTCGATTCCTAGTCCTATGGAGCAAGAAGAGTGGAGGATGCCTACGCATCAAGTAGGAGATGTTTCTTTCATGGGAGTGGATGATTTCCAAGGAAATTTTCAACATAACTATGAAGGAAGTTTTCATGGGAATTATCCACCAATTCAAGAGTGGAATTGTGACAACCAAGAGGGAGGAGACTTTCAACAAGTCGAAGAAGAAAAATCGTCTGTAGACGTCTTGATTGAGAAGATGATAGCAAACCTTGAAGAGCGCAAGAAAAGAGATGAAGCTAGTTTTGAAGAATGGAAGAAAAGAAATGAAGCAAGATTTGAAGAAATGAAGAAAAGAAATGAGACAGATGAGAAGAGGTTTGAAGCCTTGGAGCATCAAGTAAGCCAAATTGTAAGTGCTTTGGACAATTTTCAACAAGTTGAAGAATTGGAAGAGGAGAGCAAAGTTGAAGAAGAGTTGGAAGAAGAAAAGAATCTGGGGGATGAAGAATCAAATGAGGTATTTGAAGAGCATATTGAGACAAGTGATGTTGATGAAGAGAAACAAAGTCAAGAAGCAAATGATGATGACTTGAAGAGTGAAATGAGCATTTCTAAACCTTTAAACTCTTTAAGTTGCCTTGAACTTGATAATATTGTTTACATTGACTTTGTATTACCCATTGATTTTTCTTATATTCTTAGAAACAAAAGAGAACTTGAAGATATGTTGGGGATCTATTTGGTAAAGAGGAATAAGTGGTGTTCAAGAATGGAGAGGGCAATGGAGTGTAAGCTCAAGAGAGTTGAATTTCTAAAGCCATGCTCGAAGGATGCAACGGAGGTCGTGACTTTCCATAAGTGCCTATTAGAGGAAGAAGCACAACATTTAAAATTTGATGGCAAGGACGAAAGATATCCGTGGCCATTCCGATGAGTTCTCCATATCCCGTCCGGCTTGAAGACGTTAAACTTAGCGCTAGATGGGAGGCAACCCATCATTATCTTTATTGCTTTCAATAAGGATGGTGGATTTGCTTGTTTTGCATTTTTGGTATGTATGTTGATTGTGCTTGTGAGGAGAATGCGTATTGGACAAACGATAAGTGCTTGATTTGAAGTGTGAAAGTAAGTCACACCACTTTTTGCAAACTTACCTCGAAACTCTTGTTTCAATTTAAGTTTGGGGGGATATGGCGTGGTGTGAACATACTTTTTCTTGAAAGCATATACTTTTCGTATTTTTGGGCTAATTTTAAAATTTTTCTCATGAGTTTGGTTTGATTTTGGTATGCTTGGTGGTGTTGAAGTGCATGATAGTCCGTATTTGTTAAATGCAATTGTTGAGCTAACGGTGTTTGTTGAGTGTTTGAGCATGAATGAAAGTATTGGAAGCACGAATGGAGCTTGGAGTGAACGCTTTCCTTACCAAATGCCTATTGGGGGAGTACTCTACACCTTATCACTTCTAGTTGCTTGATATATTTTGATGTGTATTGATGTGATTAGCATGCTACTTTATGTGTTATGTTTTTGGGAGGTTTACTTTTCAATCAAAGGTTGGGATGATTGTGAGCTTACATTGTTATGGATGATTTGAATGTGTGCTTCGTTTTTCAATGATGGTGATTTTTATTTTTGCATGTTATGTGTTTTTGTTTTGTTCTTTGTTTGTTGAGTCTTTATTTTATGTTTTGTGTGTTTTCTTATTTTTGTATTGGTATGTTTGGTGGTTTGTTTAGGGAGGTTGTGAGTCATTTTTGAATATGAGTGATGATATGTTATAGTGATAAGTGATGACAAGTTATGATTAAGAATCTCTACACTTTCGAATTGTTACATGTTTTACTTAACTTGTTCAATTTTGAGATGGATGTGGTGTAATAAGTTCCTTAAGGTTCGAGCACAAGCTTGTGAGCATTTGAGCCTCAACCGTGCATACATGGTTTTTCCTTCATGAGTGGATCGATTGAGTTTTGATAAGCTAGAACTTGCTCAAGGACTATAGGAATGAGCCCGATTTGTGGAAATTAGTGAAATGATCTAAGGCCATCCTTGTCATTTATAGTCATTGCCATATATTTTCCTACCATGAACATCATCCCTAGTTAACCACTTTGAGCCTAAAAGCCTATTTATTGTGATATAAGCACATTACAAGCCATGATTACCCACTTAAGCCTTACATATATACCATTTGTGTGAGTGATTGAGGAGATGGTAACTAGAAAGGTTTGATAAGGAAGAAAAAGAAAAAAGAAAATGGTAAACAAGCAAGAAAAAGAGCACAAGAAAGAATGGACATGCAACCTCAAAACAAGAAAATGAGCAAAGCAATAACAATATGCTCAAGTACTTAAAAGTTCAAAGAAGGAAGCATGCATTAAAAGAAGCTCAAAATCTAAGGAAAGTTGATGATTAGTGCTTGTGATTACCAAAGTTGAGAAAGGAAGAAAGAAAAGTGGAGAAGTTGAGGAAGTTGATCATCTCTTCGATTACTTACACTTGTTAGTCACTATTACCTATATTCTTCCTACCTTACCAAAGAGTCTATCATTACATCCAAATTAAAGACCTTTTTGATCATTAATTTAAACTTTGGTGGTTTGTGAATGTAGTCCACGAGCAAGCTTATAGCGAGTCGAGCCAATCGATTGATGAGTGTTGATTTATCTTACTTTAAAGAGTGTTGAGTGACATTTATAACCTATGTGAGGCTTGGACCAAAAAGAGACTATATTACACTAATATTCTCTTGTGATTGAATTTGTTAATTCTTCATGTCATGAATCTAATGTTGTAGGATGCCTTAGCATAGTTTGTAATTCTTATTATTATTGATGTGTTGTTACTTATGTTCGTTTAGTCTTTTCCTAGGTGAAAATCACTCTTCTTGGTTTATCATTTTCGTTGTGCGAGGACGCACAACACTTTAAGTTTGGGGGTGTGATGAGTGATATTTTCACCTAGATTTTAGTGTCTTTCTTATATGTGTTTTCGTATGATTTTATCCGTATTTTATGTGTTATTTGATTGTGTTTTGTGTTTTTATGTAAATGTGTGTGAATGAGCTTAAACGTATGATTTTTAGGTAAAAATGGATCCTAGACGTGATAAGGAAGATGTAGGAAAAAGCGGATCTCAATTCGGAGTTGAAACGAGGGAGAATGAGTCAAATCAAGCAAAATGCTGAAAAAACGCACGTCCAACTTGTGTAATTTTTCTGTAC
Source organism: Pogostemon cablin (assembly GCA_023678885.1). Classification (NCBI taxonomy): domain Eukaryota; kingdom Viridiplantae; phylum Streptophyta; class Magnoliopsida; order Lamiales; family Lamiaceae; genus Pogostemon; species Pogostemon cablin. The sequence continues at coordinate 16,415,385 of CM042979.1, forward strand.
TCTTGTAGAGCTAAAAACTAGAAGTGTAATACATGGTTGGAAAGCCATAGAAAAGAGGATTATTTTGGTATGAGAAACACTTCAATTGGAGCCGAAACGAGAAAGTTATGATTAAAATGGTGACGTCGCGCAAGCTGTTCCTACTCAGCACGGTTGTGCAACTTTGCATGACTTGTTACACCCTCAAATATTGGAAGTTTTGTCAGATCTTTATATGGATAGAAATCCAAAGAAAAGAGGATCACATGAGCACAAGAATTACTTAAATCAGAGATCGGATGTGGAAGTTATGCGCGAAACGGTGAGACTGCGCAGCCCGTGTTACGCAACACGACCCGTGTTACGCAACACGGACCTGTAAGCCCTGGCCGTTTTCTGACATCAGAAATGCCTACACGGCCACCCTGTGGTCGTGTTGCAACACACGAGTCGTGTTGCTGCAGCATCAGAAACACATCAGAATCCTTCTAGAAGCCTCCCAAGGGGTATAAATACCCAATACTTCAATATGTAAAGAAAAGATCCGAATTCCAACCCTTCTACACACACCTCACACACCATTTCCTCCATTCTTCACCTTCACCTTCATCCATTCTTCATCATTTGGATCTTCCTTCATCCAACCATCAAATCCTTCATCCAAGTAGCTAGAGAAGCAAGGAAGAGAGGTGAATTGCAAGGGGGAGAAGAACATCACCATTGGAGACATCCAAGGGAGTTTTTATCTAAACTTTGTATTGAAACCAATTGTTTATCATGTTTTGTAAGGAATTTAATGTCTATGTTAATTTTCTTATGGATATGAGAGGCTAATCTCCCTTGTGAGATTAGCAATATGAATTGTGTTGGATAATTTTTGGTATTTTACAATTGAATGATTATGTTGATTGGGTTAATTGATTTTCTATCATTGATGCTTTAGATCTTGAGGTTTATGATGATTTGTGTGTTTAATTGTTTTAAGCATGTGATTAGATTGAGAAGTCAATTGCATATTTAGGATAATTAAGTGAATCATTTCATCAAACACTTCATGTGCATTATAGATTGTGAAGAGATTGAGAAGTTCTTCATAGTTTAAAACCCTTTGATAGAACATATCATTTATTAGATTGAGAAGTCAATAGATTATGTGAAGGGACTCTCATTTCAAGCTTAGTACCTAGTTGGAATTGTTTGAGTGAGAACCAATCCAATGAATGTCATTCCATATCCTATTCATTCCGAGAGGGAGCTTAGGTGATCTTAGTGTTGGCCCTTAGCCTTTTTCCCATGACACATATGAATTCATTGCATGATACCTAGATTTTCCATGCTTTAAGTATTGTTAATCTCATCTCTATCTACTTGGCTCATTCATCCATCTCCCATTTATCTATCCATTTATTTTATTGTAATTTCTTGATTATCTTCCCTTTATGATCATCTCTATAATACTATGGTGAACACGAGATCGCTTAGACCCTAGTACCTTCCTCCCTGTGGTTCAATAATTTCTTTAATTGGTCATGCCCACTATATTATGGCTAATCAGCCTTCCTTATCATATCTAGCATCAAATAAGAACACAAAACACAACCAAATAGAACACAAATACGGATAAAAATATATGAAAATACACATAAAAAGATACTAAAATCTAGGTGAAAATATCACTCATCACATGGCTAGAGCCTTTTTGGTCGATCTAGGGTTTTGAAGGTTTTTATAAATTAATTGAACTTTCGTGTGTATACTCCGTACGACACTACTTGTGGTTTATTTTATATATGACTATGCATTTTTAATCCATATTTAGAGTCGTTTTGTGCATCTTCAACTGTTATATAGTATCTGAATATATATATTGGTTATTGATTGAGCGCGTTCACTGCTAAACAGGATTCCATGTTATGATTCTAAGTGAGGGGAGTCCGAAGTTTCCTTAGAACTGTCATATATGAATGTTTATTAATTAAATTGAATTCGGGTTAATAAGCAGCATAAAGAGATTAATTTTATAGTACCTATAATGGGTGATCATATCGGGTTAGAGTACTAATCCTAGGGGGAAATAATTGATACTGATAGTACCTAGAAAGGGGGGTGAATTTATATCTCATGCTCTAAGGTTATTCACATGTGTTATATGCATATTTACTTGTGTCTATAGAGTAGATTTGTATGGCTTAGTGATGCGTCTATATTCCACAAGGCAAAGTCGGACATTGATACACGAAAGGGAAATTAATGAGTGAAACCAGATTACTCTAGGGCTACCTATTCTCCATTCTTGAGTCACATTCTTATTCTTCTAGTGTTTATTTTATTTTAATTGTTATTTAATTTTTAGTATTTTAATTAATTAGATTACAAACCTCAAACTTAATTTCATTATCTTAATTAATTTAGATAATAATTAAATTGATAATACGCCGTTCTTTGGGTTCAATATTTAACTCGGTCGCTTGCTTAAGCTACAATTAATATCCTTAATGCTTAGAAATTAATTTTGTGAGCAAATAATACGCCCATCTGCAGCTAGTGGGTTCGTGTCTACTATATTCCATCACAATAGTGTAATCGGGATGTGGGCTGGTCCAGTTATGACTATTCCACACTATAGTCAGTGGGACACACCTGACGGAGTTCAGTCACAGCGTGTCATACCCCCACTACCACATAGGCAGATGGACCGCGCACGATAGTCTCGGATAAGGTCAGGCGTGGAGTCATCCAGGAGATGTCACAAACAACATGTTTGCTCGCGTTGTCGACAGCCAGGTCACAATCGAGTAAATTATACTGGAGCTTCATCATCGAACAGTGGTCCAGCACCGCCTTCTACAGCTGCGCCTAATCCCCGTGTCCGGAGACAGAAAAAATATGGGATTTGCGATGAACCTGGACATACTCGTCTATGCTGTCCTTCTTAGTTCAACCAGTAGACTATAATTATTTTTCTTAAACAATGGTTCATTTTTTTAGCCTGTAAATTACTAACTCTTATGCAATTCAATTAAAGACATTTCTAGTTCGTAATTTAACAAGAATATTAATATTCTCCGTATAAATATAATAAAAGGCATAACATATCATCGGTAATCAATATGAATTTTTTTTACTCAAATAAATAGTATTTCATACTTTCAATAGTAAACTTCATAATATAGACCAATTTTTGTCACAAAAGATAAATGTCCATCTTACTGTCTAAATAATGGTGCCTAGCCGAAAGATCTGGAAAGCAATGCATCTCCGGTAATGCGTCATGTAGTCAGGGGCATTCCAGTTCCAGTCCCTCGATAATAACCCCTCTGCCGTTCTGAGAGATACAACACCGCAGCTGTTCGAGTCCTCTTGTCCATAACAGTACTCTAGTCGAGTTGGAGTCAACCTCATATGAGGAGGAATCTGTCGGAAAGTAGCAAGCTCGCGCATCAGAGTTGGAATGATCCTTCTGAATGGTAGAGTCTCCACTAGTCGATGGTCTTTCATGTCAGGCTTGATATTCCATCTATGCCGGAATAAGTCAAAATAGTGGAATGTCATAGACACTGTAAGCACCGCACAGAGGTAGTAGTGCACTTCAGTATGGACTACGAACATAATCTGCCATGAGATTCAGAACAATGCATATATTAGATGCAAAACATTTGGAAATTAGTAGATATACGTATCCTACAGTGGTGAAACAAGGGTTAAGCTGTAATACCACGTCAGCGTCTGTCCATCGCCTCGACCCCGACCACACGGGAAGTGTTCCTGCAGCGTACTCACGAAGATCTATCAATAGCTCATCAGGGATGTTGGCGAATGTCAATTTATCATCTTCGGCCGTCCTTATGTGTGAATTCCATACGGCTTTAACTAGGGACTTTGAGGAAATTGACAGTATAAGATCGGAGTAAAAAATACAGGGGAATTTATTTAAAATCTTGTGATTATGATTGTTACTTACAAAGAATTGCATGTCTAGAATGCAATAACGGCCAACCTCATGATGGACGTGTACGCCTATGGCCGCCGGTCGCTCAGATAATATGCGGAGGTAAGCATCCATGTTCTGAAACATAGTCACTTGCATTACGGAATAATATGAAGTAATTAACATATAATGTGGAAAGACAACGGGGAATCCCCGTTGTCGAAGCTACTCCAGCTTCGTTGTTAACCCGACAGTTGTTAAAAGTCTGGACTATTAACAACGGTGAAAAACCCATTATCGTAGGATATTTTTAATAACGATGTATCCCATTGTTGTAGCTATTAAATATCTGTTGTTAAATCTGGTGTTGGTAACAAAATATGATTTAACAATGGGGAATCCCCATTGTTATAGCTAATAATATCTGTTGTCAATCCGAGAGTTGTTAAAAGTACCAACCCTTTAACAACGATTTTTGACCCATTGTCGTATCTTAGCTTTCACAACGGGAAATCCCCGTTGTTGTTAACGGTATCCCCGTTGTTGTATCAAACTAAGACAACGAGGATTTCCCATTATTGTAGCTCAAAATCTCCGTTGTTAATCCAAAAGTTGTTAAAGGTACCTTACTTTTAACAACAAAATTTCGCCCGTTGTCGTAAGTTCTTTTTAACAACGGTTTATCAACGTTGTTGTTAGTTTTATCCCCGTTGTTGTAGATTATTTTAACAACGGTGAATCCTCGTTGTCATAGCTGTCTTCGACAATGGTTTGTGCCTGTCGTCGTACGCTATATCCCCATTGTTAATATCAAATTTAAAACCTGTTTGATAATTAAATCTAAAAATAATAAAATAACAATAATCCCTGATCTTCAATACAACACAACTAATTTTTATATCAATTCATTAAAATTTAATTGAACTCCAAATACAAAAACCAAAATCAATACGTTCGAATACTAACATCCCAACATCTCCCTCACCAATACAATTCACCAAAAACAATTAAAATACATCATAATTTATCCATGATCGACAAATATCGTCTTCCCACAAATATCGTCTTCCCATAAACATAAATAACAAACCGTTCATCATGTTCCCCTTTCCGGCTTAAGATCAAGGATGCATAGTGATATGACACATGGAATCGTCCAACAGTCCAGCAGCATGACGCTTGTAATGGATGCATACTGATATGCCTTCTCCACTGTAATGTAATAAGATACTTTAGATTATTCTTCTATAAACATAATGCCTTACTCTCCATGTGTTGGACAATATCTAACCTTGAGAGCTTGTCTTCTATATAGCATAGTGCTTCCATACACCAATATGAGGAGAACATAGTTCAAGAAAGACTCAGATGTTGGAGCATTAATCCCTACAGTACAGAGAAATTTGAAAATCAAGTCAGAAAGTAAATACTATTATGAACCCTTTTTTCTCTTACCACTGCACTAAATTCAAAAGGCTGGAGAAAATCATATAGCAGATATTCCTTCCTATCCAAATTTGATTGATTTCCATGTAAAAATTTAAGTAATCCTAGGCAGTTATAAGGGCTGAAACCGTAAAAACTCAGAATCAAGGATGGCATTCTTTCATTCCCAGCATTCTCGGTTATTGAAACTTTAACACAAAGTAGTAGATATCATCTCCATGAGTAGTCCCAAGAACATAATTTGAAAGCAGTAAATTACCACAAAGGATTCCTGCCAAAGGAAGTCCAGCTACCAAAGCTGCAAGGATCCCAACACATATGAATAACTAGTTCACTGATCCAAGTGTGCCATGGATTTCAGTAGGTGAGATCTAATCATTGATAAAATATACTCCAGGCATTCAAGGGGGAATAATGCATAACATGTAAGACAATTGGTACCTCAGATATGTAAAGTGGCACAATAGCTGATGATATGCCAATTCCAATTCCAGCAAGTACAAGACCTATTATAACAAGCTACTAACCACAGCCATACAGAAAAAATTCAAATGAAATAAAAGGATAGCCATCACTGAATGTCTTCGAATACAACCATTCACATAATCACATTCTTGAAGCCCTAGATCCTGCCTAAGCACTGCATACAATAGGACCATCACAAACTGGCCAAGAGTAAAACATGTCTCAAGACAAGAGTAAAACATTTCTAAACCAAGGAATTTTGGCATCCTTTTGCCACAGTCCCAGCGATGCAAGCACTCCGTAAAACCAATCAACCAATAACATTTTTGATTGATTTGATTCCCACAAATATATCTAGGTTTGACAATCATGTAACAGTAACAACTTGCACAAATTCATTTAATTAACGAATAATGTAAGGATAATTTCATGAAAACATTGGAAAAAATTAAAATTTTCATTCCGACATTTCATCGAACACGTTCAGCTCACTAATGTTCATACCCACAGCAGTCAAACACCGGAATTAATTCAAGACTAGGAAACGCAAAAGGCATAATAAAATAGATGATTAATCTTTTTTTCTCATAAGTTCAACATAGGTTTTTGTATAGCCATTTAAGAACATAAATATTTTCTTCTAATCATGTCTACGTGGAACAACAATTCTAGAACATAGATTGTTTCAAGGTTATCCAGCACTATTTGAACTGCTATGTCAAAAACACAGTAATAGAAGATAGAAGGAAACAACTTCTCATAACTACGTTCATAAGAAACTTATTCAGGTACACACCAATACTTCTACTCCTAAATGATAGTGCACAGATTTCTACCTACATTTTCACATCAAGAAATATATAACAAGAAAAGTTAACTTCTTACCTGTGATAACTAATCCTTGTTCTCATTGAAATCATAACCATGTCTGCATGACTTCAAGAGCCATACTATTACAATATACATAGATTTCTTCCTTGCTCTAACGACCTGTGGATGATATCATAAATAAATATGAGCACTAACAGGATTAAACCCATAAAAACTATTCATTCTGGCTTCCACAGGCTTTGCAAGTCAATTTGGAACTGATTTAAGAATAATGTACTCAATCATCAACTCCAAAATTCTTAAACTTTCTTGTGATCCACCTAAGATATGGTATATATGAAACAACACATGAATTTTTATTTTGCTAAAATGCAACGCATATTCTGGTGGATTACCTTTAAACAACACAAACGTAGGTATTTTGTTTAACCAATCATAAGGAAAAGAGCAAAGGAATTAATAGATTGGAGGAGGGGGAGTCATTTGAAAACAAACTGGAATTGATCGATTCAAATAGAAAAAGAAAAACAGCCCATTACGTAAATCCAAACAATTGAGATGAACATAAAAAGGAAAATAAGGGGGAAAAAGATTTAACCTTGGAATAAGAACCAACACCATTAATCTTGCCCAATTCAAACTCTTTGAATGCTAAAATTCTTCTGGGGTGCCCATTCACACGGCACACTTCCTTCTAACGACTCCTCAGCCCCTAAATCCCTTTTCTCTAGCATCAGCAATTTCTTGTGAAACTGATTAAGACTGTCCACTGATGTTGGTGTATCAGGAACCTTATCTTCTTCAATATTACTGAGCTCCAACTGAAATGATGGTTGGTTGTTCAATCTTATCTGTTCATCAACTTGTGCAGAACCTAATAGAACAACATTTTAGAGCTAAATGAAGCAAAGAAAAATAATCAAACAAGAAGAGCACTAGATAAATTAAATTACCATGATCATCATCTGCACAATATGCAGGGTTTTTCCTCACATACAATGAGATAATTAGTGAAACCAATTAAATAACTAAAGCAAAATTTGAAGAATATATTTTGGGGTTAGCTACCTAGGTTTCATTTTATGTGAACATTTGATTTTTACTATGAAATGGGAAGATGGTTGGTTACCTGCATGCAATCTTCGCACCAATCTTTTACATATAAACCCTGTGGCTCCAATTACTGAAACAATCATCTCATCCCCCTGTTGAAAGTAAAGCACAAGTCAAAATTTGAGCTATAGAAACAGAGAAAGGTATAGAAAACTACATAAAAAATGTGAAACTAATGACATCTAATTTATGGAAATTGGAACCACAATAAAATTCATGGACAAATTATGTGAGTAAACTATATTATGACAAGCCAATTAGTAGGTTCAAATAAATAGAGACCAAAGTGTGCGGAAGATATAAAGGTATAATTAAGGAGAAGAACCGGATTTCGATTTTTCAGCGTACTACTGAATAAATTAGCAAATTCAAGTTTTGATTCCATTTCATATGAACTCTCTTAAAACACATTTTATCAACTGGTAAGAAAGTTTCATACTTGGAGCTAATCCTTTAATCTTGGTGTCCAATCAAAGAAACTGACAGGTGCATAAATAAGGTTCCTTAGCAACTAATTATGCACCCTAACAGCTGCACATAAATCACCAAAACGCAAAAGATAATGCCCTTGCTGAAGTTAAGGTTGAATAAGCCAAACAGAACATACAAAGAATGACCTGCCCATTCAAATAAAAAGTCATGATTCTAGGATACATTCAAGAGTAACGGCATGTATAATCACATTGTAAAAGCATTATCATGCTAATATCACACTATCCCACCGATATTACTAGCTAATTTATTTATTTTCCACAAAAATGATAAATATATTTTTTCAAAGGCTAGCAAAACTTTCAGCTTGTTTCCCACAAAATATTGCACGTAAATAAATGACAACATGCATGAACTAGACTAAAATTCATAATAATGATCCATATTTATATTCTGCCAATAAACACTACTATGTATTAGAGCAGTAGAAACAGTGTTAAAAGAAGGAGAATGAACAGATTAATACGACTTGTATAATACAAAAATTTCATTCTTACCAATAGAATAGCCCGAGTCACAAATGAGCCAAGTGAATGAATTTTAATCCCCTGAAATTATAGCACAAAAGAAAATGCAAATGGTAAATAAACTTATCAAATTTATAGATTCTCGGTTCAATGGTTATGGAAATAAGGAAGCACAATGAATAACAATCTAGTTACCGGAGATAGTGAAATAATTGAACGAAACCTTATGATTGGGGGTGAGCAGTTCCAATCTTAAATGAAAATCATTCAAACTGCCTCCTATAAGGTAATAGTTTCGTATATAAGCACGATGTTTTCCAGAGTTACTTCATATTCATGACTGGAATTGATTACTCAGATCATACAATCTACTACCTACTTTGCACTATTTCCACAATATATTATAAGTGCTCAGCTTACTATGCCAAAAGTTGATAAGAATTTAGAAATAGGAAATTATGAGAGAATCCAAATACACAGTTCAGAAAAGATCAGGAGCATAACCATTTTAAATATAAATAGAAATTCATAAAAACTAACCGTAAAACATCAAATTAGATCAGAAAACCCTCTCTTCAAGTAATTACATACCTGAAACAGGTGTCTCTATGCTTCTACTTGGTATCTGGTTCTGCTTCTCAAGTTCGTTTATCAGTTTTAGAGATAAAGACCTCGTACCTTTGCAAATTTGACCTAACAATGGAGTTGAATTAGCATCACTTTGATCTACAGTTTATTTTAACAATCCCATGTTGTAAAAAGATCAATAGTGATTTCGAGAAACTAATTATTTTGTTTAAAAACAACCTAATGACCTTACAACATTCCAATCCATCAGTTCAGTAGCAAGCTAATGATAGAGTGATAAGAAACAAACAGATTATTGAAGAAGGAAGCTAAATGGCATAAATAAATCAAGTATTGGATAGAAATTACGTGTCGATCACAATTTCATGATAGCAAGAGAGGGTAGATATTTCAATATCACACCACGATTTACAAGCAAACCCTAATAATCCAAAATTTTTAGCAGCAAACATAATAAAACACCATAACTCTGTTATAAAAACATCAAACTTCAATTACCTTTCCAATATATCAAACAACCCAGCATTAAAGACCAAGAGCAACTTAGGCAAAAGAACAAAAACAAAATAGAGCAATCACATGATACATAATCAATTGATCTTTGATTTGAAATTAATTTTCCAGTAAATTCTTTTATATGTTTGTATGAAGCTTCTAAAAAAATTATAGACAAGAAAATATGATGCTTGCTTCAGCATCTCAAAGCCAACATGTCATCAAATCTCTGATTTTAATCTTTTCATGCTTCATTTTGCTAATATTTTGGAGCTTCGTTTAGAATGCAATCACGAGTTCTGGAGCTCAATGGAAAAATTGAATCTATAAACCAAGATAAGAAATATTACCAGACAATTAGAAGAATGGTAATGAAAACAAACATGAATTTTAGAAGATGATTAAACCAACAAAATTCTCTTATTCAGTTTGGTCATTTCACATTAGGGAAAAGTCATATGGTATAGATACAGATTCTAGCAAACATCACTGTTAGTAAATCTGAATAAATATCTCATCGATGCCTTCAATAAACCCTCTTCAAATCAGATTTACCAAGACAATGATCCCATTACAGTTCCATGTCAAAACAATTCTGTAGAAAACCTATCCACCTCTAACAGTAGTACAGATTCCAACTAAGAAATTAGAAAAAAAAAATTCAATAACTATACGAAAACAACAAACCAAAAGAAATTGAAAACACAAGTTACTCACCAGTGAGTGTAAACAATGAAGATCGAAGGTATCAGCCTCAACAAGCTCGATTTAAAAGCGTCCGGAAATGGGGGAGAGCTTTCAAGAGATGGCGTGCATCGAGTGCCAAAGACTCACTAATCTCAAACTATCATTCGTAACCATTCTACCCACTGATCCATAATCCTAAATGACATAAAAAAAGTCTTTGCAAAATCCCTAAATTGCACCATAAGAAAAAATCATAAGAATTAGGGTGAGGGTTTTACCTTGTAGAAGATGAGACCACCTGATTCTGTAAATCTGTGCCATGGCTAGGTTAGGGATTTACCTTATGGGTCCAATCTAGGGTTTATAAGCTCTCAAATGGAATTGATAGACAGATTCATATTCACACCCACCAGAATGAATTGCACGGAAGAAAATATTGTCGCCAACGAATTTTGCGGCTGGAGAGAATCGTGGGGCGATCGATAAGAGCGAGGGCAGAGAACCAAAGAACGTTGCGGCAGAGTTGAGAGAGAGAGATAAGTTTGAAAGTCTAAGGTTTCCATTTATACCAAATTATTTTCCAAAATTAAAAAAAAATAATAATAAATGAGTGTATATTAGGTGCACCCGGGTGTACCCTTGCACCCATATTTGTATAACTTTTTATTCTATTTTGTATACATGTTATTCTCTTTTGTATACGTGTTTTGTAATATTTGTATACTTTTTTCACACTAAGTTTTTCATTAAAAAAACAAGCATTCATATGTGTATAACTTTTTATTCAATAGTGTATACATATATTTTAATAATTGTACATTCTTTTACACTCAATTTTTTATTAAAAAAATTAACAATTAAATTGTATACATTGTTACTCATAATTGTATATGTTTTTGCTTATATTTGTACGTGGGTGCACACGAAGCTTCGTGTGCACCCGGGTGCACACTATATTTAGCTATAATAAATTATTAAGTTGGATTTGACAACGGAGCACAATTACCCGTTGTCAATGCGCGCACTCTCCTTGTTACAGCAACGGGGATTCATTTCTTGCCTTATTTTGCACCTATAACTACAGATTTCAAAATGCTCGTTGTCTTTCCAGTGTGGTATTTCCACAGTTTTGGCATAGTGTGTATACATATGAACACTCTTTCAATCACCTGTTCATCTAACCAAACACTAGGGTTCTCGAGTCTTTGAAAAAAATCACCGGGTACTCCGTACCCAACTCCAATGTCAATCCTGAATTAAAAAATTGTTAGCCAACGAGCACATATATTAAATTAATTTATGAAAATGCTAAAAGGGTAAGGTAACACTTACAGGTTACGGCTGGTCTTGAATCGCTCATACAGCTGCGACAGGCCCTCCCCCTCATTCGTTGTGAATGGTGGTAGTAACACTGCACTTGAGTTTCTGGACCGAGTAGGACGCGTCAAACCAGCATGAGCGACACCCGGTGTCGGAGCAGCGCCACTTCCAGGTTCCACCACACTGGGAAGGAGAGATCTAACCCCTGTCCTTGAACTAGATGGCTCATACTCAGAGTTAGTGCGCATATGATTAGCACGGAGGAGCCTAAACTGCTCCATAAACGCAAGTCGGAAGTAAGCCTGGTTTGATTAGCCAACACAATATGACAAGCCATCTGAAAGAGGTACTCATCCTGATCAGCCAGCCTACGGAGGACCCTGTCTCTGAAATCATGATCAACTCCGTCGTCGTCACCCCTCCTACTCCCACTAAACACTAGAGGAACATCCACTCCAGAATCAAACTGACACTTGGAAAAATGCTCATCTGCAGCTCGATCATACCATGATCGAATGACGGTGGACGGAGGCATATGATGCGTGGGATGATAAAAATTATTGGGCTCATTGAACCACGTCTCCCCTACATCATGTCCACCTTGATCAGTGCTAGGTGTGGACATCGGTCGGTATGTATAGGGATCCCAGTTAGTCTGCCATGCTGCAGGATTTGCCTTACGTCTGCCCTACCACGTGTCTGTTAGATTGTATACTAAAAGTCTAACTTTTTGTATGAACAATGTTTTACAATTTATTTGAAATGAAAATCATATGATCAAAAGTTTTTCATATTATAATTTATTTATATGTTTGTGCAAAAGTCTATTTACTTTATACTGTAGATAATATGTTGTACGACAACACGCTGAAGATCATATTATCGGTTTCCTTATAAAGTATAAACAGATGCTCACAATCGAGATAGACGGGGACTATCTATCAGGATGATTGTAGTGTGATTTGTTATTAGTTTGTCTTGACTATAAAATCATATTAGTATGCTTTGTGTGTATTGAGCATGACCGCTTGAGATCGTTCGACTTATACTGACTATATAGAAGAACTTGATCTCTCTTATTATGGATGTTCGTACTCTTAATCCCTATACAATAACCTCGACACGTAAGGCAGTATGTATTTATTTGATTCATCAATGGATGAGATTTATATGTAATTAAATCAACAAATTCGGTGAGTTAGGAAGTAGTGCTGTCTTTATGGTGTGATGTTGATTATAGAAGGAATCTGTGTCCTATTGAATAGGTTGATGATGTCCCCTTGAGGAACTCAAAAGGATTATCATGTAAATCTTGCAAGTGGATTAATTTCGGCTTGATAATGAGGTTGAGTGATACTACTCTCGGATGCTATATTAATTAATGGAGTTGCCAGTAACTTAATTAATTAATGGGCATGGTATATCTTAAACATGGAAAGATTATCAGGCTCATAATAAGAAGGAGCCCATAACGTAATTATGGGATTGGAGCGGCAGTGCAGTAATAATATTTTAGTGGACTATATTATTATTATTGGACTTAAGTATAAATTTTGGGCTAAACTTGGATACTTAAGCCCAATGGAAGCCCGACTCTAATTAATTCTCCTCCTGGTCCCTGTTATAGCCCATATATAAGTTATCTCAACTGTCCGGGAACCCTAGAATTTACGCTAAACACTGTGAAAAGGGAAAGGGAACGCAGATTGAGAAGATCTTGAAGATCTTCACCCACACGACGTCAAGATTTTACTTGGGAATGCAGCAGAAGACCAAGAGGTTGTTTTCTGTAGTTGTTCATCTTCAACATACCCTGGTGAAAGGTAATACATTTATAATTTATTGCTTTCACTGATTTAGAAATACATGGAACCCTAACGATTCACGTTAACCAAACGATCGAATGCCAATAATTGGTATCAGAGCTTCGGCTTTGTGGCTAAGCATGACACGTTAGGCTAGGGTTTATGTGCTTTATGTGATTTATTTTTCGAATAGAATCACATGCATGAATTAGGGTTTCTGGAATTATTGTATTATCCCTGTATACTTTATATCTCTTCTGCAAACCTGTTCGGTGATGGTATCGATGAAACTTGTGGTGAAAGTCACATCTGGAAGTGACGATGAACACACGATGATGTTGGGCGTGTCGCTCGTTTGTGATCTGCTGATGGGCGATAGGCGTACGAAAGCAAGCAGGGTGCCATGTGAACCACTGGGCAGAACACACAATGGGGCGCTCAGTGAAGCGCCCGGCGGCATGCAATAACAGAACGGTATGAAAGATTGCGAGAGACTAGGCGCAGAATTGTGTAAGCAGACGGATGCATGGTCGACATCGAGCGTGGCATCGTGCATGGCATTGAGTGTGGCATCAAGCATGGCACCTGGTAGCCCGGCAGAGCGCCAGATGGCATGCTCGGAGGGGCACCCGGTGGTGTGCGTGTTGGTGTATTATAAACCAAGCAGAGCATCCAGTGGTGCATTCGATGTGGCGCATGGATTCTGGCATGTGGCAGACTTGGCAATGCATGGTTGCTGGCGCTAAGCAGACTGACATGGTTCACTGGCGGCACGAGCGACAGCCACTGTCAGCACGATTGCTGACAGTGAACGAGGCAAGCAGCGATGGCGGCAGTGATCTGTGGTAGTCTTCACGGTGGTGGCGACGACATCCAATGGATTCTGGTTGACGGCAGTCTGTGACGATGAATGTCTTAGGGCACAAGTAATCCTGCTTGTTGCACAAGGCATCAGTTTAATCGCTAGAATATTGGACAAGTCATTCTATTTTAGCGATTTATTTCTTTATATATAACTGCCATAATTGATTTAAATGTCTATTATTATTATATATATGAATGCATGTTCTATTTGATTTACTGCTATTAATAGAAGCATGCTAGGTTGCGTATTATATTTGAATATTATATGCATGTAAAAACCCTCGGTGTTAAATAACTAAGTGGGAGAGGAGATTGGTAATAAATTATCACGGCCTCCATTATTGGTTTGTAAGTGATGTGAGTAAGCTTGCGTGTTGGCATATACCTTTCTTCCTATCGGATGAGTTTATTCATGGATCACTGGTATAAACTTCTTTATGATGATTGTAGAAAGTTATCCGAACGAGTGTGTACTTCTCCATTTGTAAGGCACACAAGCTTACGCAATGAACTTGGGGTCAAATAATGATGTACACTTAGATGCAAATAATAAGTTTCCTCCCCATCAGAGTCACTGATGTTATTTGCATGGCTAAAAAGGAACCGACTATTAATTATTTTATCATGAAGTTAGGTTGACAAATAAAATTAATGGGTAAAATCTTCTCTTGTAAATGTTCGGGTTTGTATACGTCCACCATATCGTGGCATGCAGACTCATGGTGCTTGAGATATTGGTGAATTTTATTTTATATTATTTTGAAGGAATCAATATAAATTGATAAATTCGAAGTGATTGATCTGTTTATTATTTTTTATTCTCAGGATTTTCAAATGACACTCAACTCACTTTCTGTTATACTTAAAGAACACAAACTTACTGGCACAAATTATGTTGACTGGAAACAAAATATGGACATTGTTTTAACTACTGAGGATTACATCTTTGTACTCACCAAGGAATGTCCTGAAATACCTACTGATGACTCTACTGAAGAGGAAAGAGCTACTTATAATAGGTAGACCAAAGCTGATAGGATGGCTAAGTGATATATATTGGCTTCAATGTCAAGTGTGCTTCAGCATCAACATCAAGCTATGAATACTGCCTATGATATGATGCAGAATCTTAGGGAACTCTTCGGGCACCAGAGTCGTCCTACTAGGTCGGAAGGCATGGCTGTGCTGATGAACACCAAAATGGCTGAGGGCACTCCTGTAAGGGAACATGTTCTTAGAATGATGGGCCAACTCAATAAGTTGGAGGTCCTTGGAGCTGAAATCGATGGGGAAACCCAAGTCGATATCATACTCCAAAGCTTGTCTAGGAGTTTTGAGCAATTTTGTCTCAACTACGGTATGAACAAATGTTTATACACGTTGGTGGAGCTTCTGACAAAACTTGTGGCGGCGGAAGGGCTGTTTCGTCGAGCTCCTCAGGTCCATGTTGCTAAAAATGCTGCTTATCCTAGGTCGAGAGGCGGTAGGAATAAGAAGAAGCAAGAAAATTAATTAGCCATTTTGTAGTAGGGATGACCAATTAAAATAATTTATCAAACCACAGGGAGGAAAGTACTTGTGCCTAAGCTATCTCACGTTTCTTTTGTAATTTTATAGAGACAAATCATCAATGGAGTGATTGTTCAAACAAGTAAATAAAATCAATCAAAGCAAGCAATGATCACACGAATAGGATAGATAGATGGAGGGTGGTTTTCCAAATTAAGTAAAAGTGAGATTAACAATAATCAAGAAGTGGTAATCCTAGGATAAATGCATCAAATTCATATGCATCATGGGTATAAGACTAAGGGCCAACACTAAGTTCACCTAAACTCCCTTTCGAGATGGATCGGATATGAATCTCAATTAGCTCAATAGATTGGTTCTCACACAAACAATTTCAACTAGGTACAAAGCTTGAAATGAGAGTCCCTTCACACGATTAATCAACCTCTCGATCAAACCAATCGGATGTCCCATCGAAGGGTTCTAAATCCTAAAGGACATCTCTATCTCTTTAAGATCTATAATGCACATGAGGTGTATGACAAAATGATTCAATTAATTATCCTAAATATGCAATTGACTTCTCAATCTAATCACATGTTTAAAACAACAAACCACACAAATCATCATAAACATCAAGATCTAAAGCATCAATGATAGAAAATCAATTAACCCAATCAACATATGAATTTTAATACACAAATCCCAAAATTATCTAACAACTCTCATGTTGCTAATCTCACAAGGAAGATTAGCCTACCATATTCAAAAGGAAATTAACGTAGACATTAAAATCTTTACAAAACATGATGAACAATAAGGTTTCAATACAAAGTTTGGATGAAAACTCCCTTGGATGTCTTCAATGGTGATCTTCTTCTTCCCTTTGCAATTCTCCTCTATTCCTTACTTTTTTTTCCTCAAATGGATGGTGATTTTGATGGTAGGATGAAGATATATGGAATGGATGAAGATAATAGTGTAAAATAGAGGAAATGGTGTGTGATGTAGGTGCAGGGGCGAAACCCTTCGAATCTCCTCTTTGGAATGTTGAAATTTGGGGTATTTATACCCCTTGGAAAACCTGGAAATTGTATTTGACAGCTGGCATTTTACCCAAAAATTCGACCAAGTTTCTCAAATTCAGTCAAATTTCTGTGATTTTCCCTTGTTTCCAAATCTGTCAGTAAGAGAAACTCGACCAAGTTTTTAGAAACTTGACCTATTTTTATGTAATTTCTTCGAGCTCACTACGGTAAGAGAAACTCTATCAAATTTCCAGAAATTTGATCGAGTTTTTACATTTTTTTGAATCACTGCTGTAGGAGAAACTCGACCAAATTTACAGAAATTCGAATGAGTTTTAACGCCTTTCTTGGATCTTCAATTTCATCTCCTTTTTGCTCTGTTTTCACCTGTTTTTCATACGTTTAAGCTCATTCTCACACATTTCCATAAAAACACAAAATACAACCAAATAATATATAAATACGAATAAAATACCTATAAAAAAATACTAAAATTTAGGTGAAAATATCACTCATAAGAAATTCAGCACCGGTGAACCAAGTGAAGGCAAAGAGTGGTGCGGTCAAGAAGCCTAAAGACAAGTGCTTCAAATGCAAGCAGCCGAGACATTACAAGGCTGACTGCCCTCTTCTGAAGGGGAACATGAATTAATGGTAAGACTCTTATACTAGTTGTTGAATTGTGTTTGACGGCTATATCTGCTGACACTTGGTGTGTAGATATGGGAGCCACTGACCATGTCTATAATTCTTTGCAGGGGTTTCACCAAACCCGACAGCTTAGTGATGGAGAGATTATCATACTCATGGGAAATGCTACAAGAGTAACAATTGTTGTAGTGGGAAACGTCTATTTATTTTTTAATAAGAATAAACATCTTATTTTGAGGAATTATCTTTATGTACCTCATTTTAGAAAGAAGTTAATTTCGGTTTCTAAATTATTTATGGATGGATATTCTATTTTTTTAATGACAAGGTTGTTTAAGGAAAAATAGAATTATTATCTGTGATCGTGCATTGATAGATAATTTGTATACTCTTAATCCAATTTCTCTGACAATGCAACAAATTGAATTAAATGATACATCTACCAATAAGAGAAAAGAACCTTCGAAAATGAATCAAACATATCTTTGGCATCTAAGATTAGGTCATATTAACTTGAGTAGGATTCAAAGGTTGATAACTGATGGACCTTTGAGTTCATTAGTAGTGAAAAATTATCCAACTTGCGAATCCTGCTTGGAAGGAAAGATGACCAAAAGGCCTTTTAAGGCAAAGGGGTATAGAGCCAAGGATCTATTGGAATTGGTTCATTCTGGTTTATGTGGTCCTATGTATGTCCAGGCAAGAGGTGGTTATGAATACTTCGTCACTTTCATTGACAATTATTCTAGATACGGATACATTTATTTGATGCGCCACAAGTTTGAGTGCTTTGATAAATTCAAAGAGTACAAGGCTGATGTGGAGAAGCAACTTGGAAAACGTATCAAGACACTACAATCTGATCATGGTGGTGAATACCTCTTGGGAGAGTTTAGGAATTATTTATCAAAGGAAGGGATTGAATCCCAATTGCCTGCACCGGGCACACCCCAGCAGAACGGTGTAGTGGAAAGAAGAAATATGACTCCTATGGAAATGGTAATATCAATGATGAGTTATTCGGAATTATCAAATTCGTTCTGGGGATATGCCTTAGAAACAACGGCTTACATTCTGAACTTAGTACCTTCTAAATTGGTAGCCTCCACACCCACAGAACTGTGGACTGGGCGGAAGCCTGTTCTGAATCACGTTCGGATTTGGGGTGCTCTGGCACATGTGTTAAAGGCGGATGCTAAAAAGTTAGAATCACGTACTGAAGTTTGTCTGTTTATAGGATATCCTAGAGGAACGAAAGGTGGTTTGTTTTATAATCCTATAGATCAAAAGGTGATCATTAGAACGAACGCCAGATTTTTAGGTGAGGATTATATAATGAACCACAAACCTATGAGTAAAAGTGTTCTAGAAGAAGTAAGAGGGGAAACACCAAATATAATACCAACTGTACAAGAGGATATACCACAGAACACTGCACCGCGTGTCACCTGATACACAATTACCAATGGAGCCTCGTCGTAGTAGGAGGGTTGTGAGACAACCCGATAGATTAATGGGATTGGGAGAGTCATCCGACTTGGTCCTTGGTGAACATGAAATTGACCCACGGAATTACAACGAAGCTGTGCATGATAAAGATGCTCAATCATGACAAAAGGAAATAAAATCTGAAATAGAATCCATGTATTCTAATCAAGTTTGGTAGCTTGTAGAACCACCCAATGGTGTAAAAGCTATTGGATGCAAGTGGGTCTATAAAAGAAGAGGATCTGACGGTAAGTTGGAAACCATTAAAGCAAGGCTTGTCGCTAAAGGATATACTCAGAAATAAGGAATCAATTATGAGGAAACCTTCTCGCCTATGGCCATACTTAAGTCAATCTGGATTCTTTTATCTATTGTTGCTCATATGGATTATGAGATATGACAAATGAATATCAAGACAGCTTTCCTGAATGGAAGTCTTGAGGAATACATCTACATGAAGCAACCAGAAGGATTCATTGTAAATGGCAAAGTTCATCTTGTGTGTAAGCTTAATAGGTCCATTTATGGATTGAAACAAGCTTCAAGATCATGAAACATCCGTTTTGATGAAGTAATCCAGTCATATGGATTTATTCAATGTCTGGATGAATCTTGTGTGTACAAGAAGTGTGATGAAAGCGTAGTGGTATTTCTTGTACTTCACGTGGATGATATTCTTCTCATTGGAAACAATGTAAAGGTATTGTCGGGTGTAAGAGTATGGCTATCCAAGCAGTTTGAGATGAAGGATTTAGAAGAAGCCGAGTATATTCTACGGATCAAATTAATAGGGGATCGCAAGAAAAGAATATTGTGCTTATCCCAAGCTTCATACATTGATACAATCTTGGCTCATTTTAGCATGCAAGATTCCAAGAAAGGATTTCTACCTTTCAGACATGGAATACCTCTATCTAAGGAAATGTGTCCAAAGACACAATAGGAAATAGAGGAGATGAAGCTGGTTCCTTATGCTTCGGTAGTAGGAAGTCTCATGTATGCAATGCTATGTACGAGGCTGGATATCTATTATATCGTGGACATGGTCAGTAGGTATCAAAGTAACCCAGGACAAGCGCATTGGACTGCGGTAAAGCATATTTTGAAGTACATGCGAAGGACTATGGATTATATGCTGGTTTACAGGGTAGATACTTTGTTACCTTTATGTTATACTGATTCAGATTTTCAGTCAGATAAGGATGCTAGTAAATCCGCCTTGGGTTATGTCTTTACTCTTGGAGGAGGAGCCATAATATAGAGGAGTGTAAAGCAGAAATACGTTGCAGACTCTACCACGGAAGCTGAATATGTAGCAGTCTCTGAGGTAGCTAAAGAAGCAGTATGGCTTAGAAGCTTCTTAATGGACTTGGATGTGATTCCTGGTTTGCCCAAAGTAATCACAATTTATTGTTATAACAGTGGTGCAGTAGCAAACTCGAAGGAACACGAACCCATAAGACGACTAAACACATTGAGCGCAAGTACCACATGATACGAGACATTGTTAGAAGAGGGGAGGTCGTTGTTGCTAAGATTGCATCTGAGGATAACCTAGCTGATCCTTTTATTAAAAGCCTTCCAGCGAAAGCGTTCGATGGGCATGTTGAAGGAATGGAGATCATATGCGTGTCAGCAGATATGGCAGCGTAGTCTTTTAGTATAAGTGGGAGATTGTTAGATTGAATACTAAAAGTCTAGCTTTTTGTATGAACAATGTTTTATAATTTATTTGAAATGAGAATCATATGATCAAACGTTTTGCATATTATAATTTATTGATATGTTTGTGCAAAAGTCCATTTACTTTATATTGTAGATAAAATATTGTACGACAACACGCGGAAGATCATATTATCGATTCCCTTATAAAGTATAAACAGATGCTCACAATT
This sequence comes from Pogostemon cablin, assembly GCA_023678885.1. NCBI lineage: Eukaryota > Viridiplantae > Streptophyta > Magnoliopsida > Lamiales > Lamiaceae > Pogostemon > Pogostemon cablin. The sequence goes on from CM042979.1 coordinate 16,436,436, forward strand.
GAGATAGACAGGGACTATATATAGGGATTATTGTAGTGTGATTTGGTATTAGTTTGTCTTGACTATAAAATCACATTAGTATGCTTTGTGTGTATTGAGCAGGACCGCCTGAGATCGTTCGACTTATACTGACTATATAGAAGAACTTGATCTTTGTTATTATTAATGTTCGTACTCTTAATCCCTATATAATAACCTCGACACGTAAGGCAGTATGTATTTCTTTGATTCATCAATGGGTGAGATTTACATGTTATTAAATCAACAAACTCGGTGAGTTGGGAAGTAGTGCTGTCTCTATGGTGTGCTGTTGATTGTAGAAGGAATCCGTATCCTATTAAATAAGTTGATGATGTCCCCTTGAGGAGCTCAAAAGGAATATCATGTAAATCTTGCAAGTGAATTAATTCCAGTATGATAATGAGGTTGAGTGGTACTACTCTTGGATGAGATATTAATTAATGGAGTTGTCATTAATTAATTAATTAATGGATGTATCTTAAACATGGGGAGACTATCGGGCTCATAATAAGAAGGAGCCCATAACGTAATTATGGGATTGGAGCGGCAGTGCAGTAATAATATTTTAGTGGACTATATTATTATTATTGAACTTAAGTATAAGTTTTGGGCTAAACTTGGATACTTAAGCCCAATTGAGGTCCGACTCTAATTTCTCCTTCTGGTCCCTGTTGTAGCCCATATATAAGTCATCTCAACTGTCCGAGAACCCTAGAATTTACGCCTAACACTGTGAAAAGGGAAAAGGAACAGCAGATTGAGAAGATCTTGAAGATCGTCGCCCACATGATATCATGATTGGACTTGGGAATACAGCAGAAGATCAAGAGGTTGTTTTCTGCGGTTGTTCATCTTCAACATACCCTGGTGAAAGGTAATACGTTTCTAATTTATTGCTTTCGCTGATTTAGAAATGCATGAACCCTAACGATTCACGTTAAGGATCACGCATGGGATCGTACGCCTCCCCCCGGGCTGCTGGTTCAAAGATGAGCCAACAGGATTTTGGACGGCCTTTCTTTTGGGGTTTGAAAAGTCCTTGGTGTACAGCTTCATGCATAAATCCTCCAAAGGATCATCCTCTATGCCAAGCTAATAATCAGTTGTGCTCTCATCGGCGAGCTCGTTGGGAAACACCACCATAGCAGGATTCTGATTCAAAAAGTAAAACACTTAGATACAAAATCACTGATTATATGTTGAATTTAATCAAGTATTTACAACATTTAAGAATGGTCATACCTCATAAAACAGTTTCCTTATAACCCTCTTCGATGTATGAAATTCCTATCACAGGCAAAGTGATCGGTTATTCCTCCTGTCGTGTGGGACAGCGGATGAGTGTGTAAATTCACGTATTTTAAGTCCTGATTCTTGTGATAATGATGTATGATTTGATCATAAGTAAAGATAAATAGAGATATGTAGTGGAAAGTCATGAATTAGGTGTGTTTGAGGCCGTTTGAGCAGATTTTCAAAGAAAAATGGGATAGAAGTGATCGGAACCGGAGAAGGGGTGTTGTAGGCATCCGATTCGACCAAATGGGGGGTGGTTCAACCAGCACCCATGGTCGAACCAGGCATAAGAAGATAGCAGAAGTGTGGTTCAACCACGACACTGTGGTTTGATCAAGCACAGTGGTCGAACTGTGGTCGAACCATGGTCAAACTAAAAGCATAAAGATTCGCAGGTGTGGTTCGACCATGAAGCTTCTAGTTCGACCAGCTGTTCGAGTCGAACCAGGAGCCTGCCAATTCATTACAGACCGGTTTGATCAGGCCTTAGTTGATTCGACCAGGGGCCTTGGTCGAATCAATACGCGAGAAACTCCTGGATCAGTATTTTTACACCTTCAGTACGTGTTTTCGCTCAAAAAGCCCCTCCTAGGTCCATGAGGAGAGCTAAAGCTATAAAGGAATACCCTACGCAGGGGAAAGAGGGCCATTCACCATCTTCATTCTACACAACATCTGAAATCCTACCATCATCCACGGAGCTGTGGAAAGAGATTCGTCTGTCGAATCAAGTGAGAACCAAGTGAAGATTCAAGACAGAGAGAGACGCGACGGCGTCCGCATCTAGGGTTTACTTCGCATTGTAATTTATCTTGTAATTTTCAAAACTATGGGTAAGATCTATCCAACCACCATGATTGTTCTTCGATCAATCATGGGCTAGAACTGCTTCGGTAGTTCTAGGGTTTATGAAGGTTTTATTAGTTAATTGAACTTCTGTGTGTATACTCCGTACATCACTACTTGTGGTTTATTTTATATAAGACTATGCATTTTTAATTCATACTCAGAGTTGTTTTGTGCATCATTAATTGTTATGTAGAGTCAGAATACATAACTTGATTATTGATTGAGTGCGTTCACTGCTGAGTAAGATTCCATGTTATGATTCTAAGTGATGGGACTCCGAAGTCTCATTATAATTTTCTTATATAAATACTTGTTAATTGAATAAGATTCGGGTTAATAAGTAGGACAAAGAGAATAACTTCATAGTACCTATAAAGGGAGATCATATTGGGTTAGAGTACTTAACGTACGAGAAATAATTGATACTGATAGTACCTAGAAAGGGGGGTGAATTATATCTCTTGCTCCAAGGATATTCACACGTGTCATACGCTTAATTACTTGTGTCTATAGACTAGATTTGCATGGCTTAGTATGCGTCCATACTCCACAAGGCAGAGTCGAACATTGATACATGAAAGGGAAATTAATAAGTAAAACTGGATGACTCGAAGAACTACGTATCTTCTCCTTTATTCACTTTCATTTAATCTCTTCTGCTTGTTTATTTTAATTTTTCTTTTAATTATTTATTTATTGGTTACTTAATCGTCACAACTATATTGCCATTCTAGTCTTAATAAGTTAGATTATAATTAAATTGATAATCATACGTCCTTTGGGTTCGATAAACACTTGGTCGCTTATCAAAGCTACAATAGCATTCTTAACACTTGGGGATTAATATTGTGTGTTGAGGAAACGTTCATCAACAGCCCTATATGGTGCAACAAGAGCTGGTATACGATCATATGCCCAAACCTGTCACACGCAAAATGCTATTGTTAGATTATAACTGTTACGTAAACTCGGATTAAGCTGGCATAAGATCACTAAAAAGTTTCAGTAATGTACCACAACGCCTACCAGGAGCGCAAATGTGCACCGTAGAAATGATATTTGTACTTATTGGGGTTTGCTTTCTTAGGAAGAATTGTCAGAATGTTGTCCATGAAGTGCAGTAAAGTCATGTAACTAACCTGGACCCAGGGGAATAAACCCAACTACGACTGTCCTCGACTAGCACCCAAACCCAACTATCTACACTGACCTTTGTCACGTCCGCTCCAAGCAGAAAATAATTGACCAACAACACTTTAACAACCTTGCCGCGTCCTCGAGGCTATCATCAAAGGTACGACCTTTAAAATCTTTGGCAAGCTCACTTACAAATGATTTGGTGCGTTGTCCATAATATCTATCGTAAACCCCACCAGACGGGATATCGTATGTTCTGTTCAGATCAAACCCCAGTCGATCCCGGAAGCATAGTCCTATAATTCGCATGAACTCTTCCCTACCAAATCTAAGGCACTCGTCCCCGACCTGAAAGAATCTAGAAGTTAAATCCTCCCCGCTAACTATAATATCCCATGTTATCAAACTGTGTAAACCAGCGTGCGCCTTCCAATTGTCGTCAAGATCCCAAAAATGCCAAAAGCATGACCTCATGAACATTTCTTCGGCATTTTCCCCAAACTGTGATAACATTGTACGAATCATTTCCATAATAGTTCCCGGTTTGCAGTTGTTATAGATACTACAGTTCTGTCTCTGCATACTAGGACGCTTCCACTCACCCTGCACAAGTAACAATTTTATTTTTTTAATTATTAGACACTGCATATTTATATATTCTAAGCCAATTCACACAGTCTTCTTAATTCAGTAAAAAGACATAATTAAAAATATAAAATTAAAACAAGGTAATTGCAGTAAATGAACAAATAATAATGCAAATTAAACAATAAAAATTTTATAAATAATGATTGCCTATTCGGCCTATCTTTGTTTATTCGGCCCATATATTTTCCCTATTTGACCTACTTCAAAGTGAGCTATTTGGCCTACATCGAGATTGCCTGATTTAATACACCTAGACCGTTACTTGTTCTATTCAGCCTACATTTTGGTCTATTCGGCCCTCCATAAATGTTCTATTCGGCATACGTCTGGGCTTTCACATTATTCCTCCTACATTTTATTTTATTCGGCTTACAATTGTTCTATTCGGCCTACTTTTTTGTTCTATTTGGCCGACCAAACTTGTGATATTCGGCCTACGTCTGGCCTTAGCATTATTCCTCCTGAAATTTGTTCTATTTGGCCTATAATTATTCTATTAGGCCTACTTTATTGTTTTATTTGGCCGACCTCTTCTATTCGACCTACGTTTGGGCTTTCACAGTTTTCCTCATGCACTTTGTTCTATTCGGCCTATAGTTGTTCTATATATTTGTTCTATTTGGCCTATGTCTATGTTCTATTCGGCCTACACAGTTTTTTTTCACATATTCAAAAATCATATAATCCCACTGCGATCCTACCTTCTAAAATGATGTATACACAAAATTTCAACCATTTCACCATGAACAACACCATAAAATGTAGGCAAAACATGTTAAACCCTAAACCCTACAACACAAAATTAAAATAAAACTATTTTTATACTTACGCGAAAATGCTACATTGCCAAATCTCACCGGAATCTGTCCTCGTCGGGAAATGCCTGCTCTGACGAAAAGGATAATATGGGCCAATGAGAAGAGAGAGAGAAAGAAAGGGAGGACCGCAGGGTTTGGGACGAAAAGGGACAGGTTTCGGATGAAATGGAGAGAGAGAGAGAGAGAGAAAAGGACGTTTATTTAAATTATTGGGATAAAATTTTAAATTTTAAATGTTTTTCCACCCACCTCATTTAATACGGTAAACACTGGCATAATGATACCCCCATGATTTTTGTTCTTTATCCTGACAGTTATGGGGTAAATTGGGCAGTGCACATAATAGTGGCTAGTAAAAATTGTTATTAATGTAGGTGGCCAAATAAAATTATACTTAGTGCATAGTGGATAGTAAAAATTTGGACAAATAATTAATTGAGAATTAAAAAAATATTTAGAATATAAAATTTTAATGAATTTATGTATATTTGAAATAAATTATAATATTATAAAAAAATGAATATAATATTATTTGTAATAAAATGCAAATTTGATTCCTAAAATCTATGGAATATCTAGCCCATGTCATTGGTATGAATCATCATTCCCATATATGAAGGAATATGAATACAGTATGGAATGGTGATTCCATTCTGATCGATTTAATTCCTTCATACCAATCACGCCAATAGTATTTAATGTGTAGTGGGTTAGAGATATAATATAATAATGTATATATTGTGTAGTTGTATTTGTATCGTATGTGAGTCTGATGAAGATATATTAATTATTTTGTATTGACCACGTCTACCAAAAAGAGAAATGTAACAATAATTATGAGCATCCTAATTAGTAAAATATAATAATATTTACAGAACGAATGGTGTATGTTCATAGTTCGAGCGTAGGATAATTTAAATTTTTTAAATTCATTAGATTTAAAATAACTCAATCAAAACGCAACTTACTAACCGAGTGAAGGCATTTATTCTGATTAATCATAATGTAACTCCTTAAAATTCTTGGTTCCATCCAGATACGAATTTGAGGAGGATTTTGTGAATTCCTTAATCAAATTCTTTTTACTTGTTTGATAAATCATCAAATCAATTCATTTATAAATATTTAACTTTAAATGAATTAATTTCAAATTAAAATTTTGAAGTAGGTATTTTTTTAATTGTTCTGGAAGATTTTTTTAAATTTTTAATCACATTTGAAATCCTTCATTTGTATTATTTATTTTATATTTATAATAAAATAAATTAATAAAAATTAAACTAATTTTATAGAAATTCAATATATATATATATATATATATATATATATATATATAATTATTTATATAAATATAAAATAAGTGTTGATGGGAAAGAAAAAAGCACAGAAAACCATAACAGAATACCAAAAGAAGCAAATAATAAAGTTGTAAGAAATAAGATACTTTCATGTTGTATTGAAAATAAACTACAATTAGGGGTGGGCGGTATGACATACCGGAGATTTTTTATCATACCAAATACCGTACCAAAAGTTTCGGTATAAAAAAAATTATACCATTACCTTACTTATACTTTTGGTATACCAAAGTTCGGTATACCGATATTTTGGTATAGGAAAATAGTATACCTTTTACTTACTGATATTTCGATATACCTTATCTTACCTAAAATCGGTATATACCGTCCTATTTAGGTAGTTTAATATACCATTATGCACCTAAAATTCAATATACCTAACTAAAAACTGTATAAAAAATGAAAGATACTAATAAAATAAATCCTAATAGATAATACATTCATAATAAAAAAATATCATAAATGTCAAATTAAATGATAGTGTAAACACTACTCCTCCGTCCCAAAGAGAAGTTCTCGGTTACTGTAGATACGGAGTTTAAGAAAAAGTTACTTTTTGCTTAACTTTTAGGGGTAGTTTGGTATTTTTAGGTAATAAATAAATTATAAAGTAAGTTATGTGAGTTGTAAAAGGGTGGCAATTTTGAAATTAAAGTGTGTTGTGGGGTTAGTGATTTGTGTGTATTTCCTTATTTGAGGTGTGAACTTGTTTATGAGATGAACAAAAATAGAAAGTTTGAATTTATTTATGGGACGGAGGGAATACAATTTAAATCTTAATATTAACAAAACATATTAAATGATAAGAGTATTAACTATCTATAGCTCTACATACACAATTGAAAATTTTTAAATATATAAAAATATACTATTTATTATGATTATAATTATTATAATTCTCTTAAATATACTATTTATATATATATATATACATAATATTATAATTTAATTAAATTATAATATAAAATAGTAATTGTAATTACATATATTATATGTATGTATGATATATCATATCTTATTACTAAAAAATTGAATGTCTTATGGTATTTCGGTATATACTGAAATACCGCGGTATTGACAATTTATATATCGATATCGTACCAAAATTTTCAATACGGTATCATACCTTACCAAAAATTTCGGCATACCTAAAATTTTGATAAATTCAATATTTTCAATATGGTAAGGGCAGCATACCGAAATTTCAGTATTTTTTTCCAGCCATAACTATAATAAATAAATAATAAATATACAGTCTGTCAATTTAAAATAAATATACAGCTGAGATACTCTATCCTCGAATCACATGCAAGAATTACTTTTAAATACACAATTACTTTGTGATAAGGAGAATAAACTAATAAACTCGGGAAAAAACTCAAATATCCTTCCTAGAGTAATTGATATGAGAAGCAAACGAACCGAGTGAAGGCATTTATTCTAACCATAATGTAACTTCTTAAAATTCTTGGGTGTGAAGGCATTTATTCTAACCATAATGTAACTTCTTAAAATTCTTGGATCCATCCGATAGAGCTTTTATACAAGTCGAGTGAGCCTAAGTAGTCGGTGCTCAAACTCGGCTCAAGAAGTAAACGAGCTCAACTCGAGCTTGGCTCAAAAATATAACGAGCTAATACACGAGCTCAACTCGGCTCGAAATTCTTGCATTTGAGCTCGAGCTCGACTTGTTAAATAATTAATCATATTCTCCACAACATACAAATAGAACTCAGCATCATACAAATATGTAAAATGTCTCAATATTTAAAAGTTAAGTAGAAATAGAATTGGGCAAAATAAAAATCCATAAAATGTCTCAATATTTTATAGTAAATGCAAATCCCCAAATTCTTTTAGAGAATAAAAATAGAGAAAACAAAAAAAGAAAAGAAGTTATCTAATAAGAGAAAAATTCCCAAATTATTTCAAAGAATAAAAACATAGAAAACAAAAAGGAAAGATGCAGAGACACCCTCACTCAGCTAGGGTCCAGGAAAAATTAAAGTGTAAAGAGGAAGACTCTGGACTAATGAGAGGTCGAATGATTAATGAGACAATTGGTGGGGGAGAAGGATTGAGACAATGAAAACCTTCTCGAACCCTAATTTCCTCCTCATCGCCCATCGGCGTGTCGCAGCTGCCTAGGAATGGGAGTATGGGTGCGGGAGAGGATTGAGATGATGAAAACTTTCTCAAACCCAAATTTTCTCCTCGTCGCTCGTCGGCTGTCGGCGTGTCGTGGCTACCCTAGGTTAATTCCCTCTTGGAGTGGTGTGAACTGTGAAGTTGAAATGAAAAATTCAACGTAGCTACCCTCAATTTCTAATAGCCGGCGGGCTTAACACACCTATTATATATAATAATTTTAATATTAATATATTATATTAATATATAAATTAAATATAATATATTATTATTTTATTAAAAAACATGAGTACTCGAGAGCCTGAACTGAGCTCGACTCTATAAATAATCGAGCTTTTAAGAGGCTCGAGCTTGAGTATATACGAGCCAAGTCGAGCTCGAACTTTGTTGAGTCGAACCGAGTCTGCGAGCAGCTTAATTTTTTTAACAACTCTATATCCAGATATGAATTTGGGGAGGGTTTTGTGAATTCCTTAATCAAATTCATTTTACTTGTTTGATACATCATCAAATCAATTCATTTATAAATTATTACTTTAAATAAATTAATTTCAATTATAGATTTGAAGTAGGTATTTTTTTAATTGTTTTGAAAGAATTTTTAAATTTTTATTATATTTGAAATCCTTCATTTGTATTAATTTTTTTAATATTTATAATAAAATAAATTTTATAGATATTCAAGTTAAATATATATATATATTTGATTATTTATATAAATATAAAACAAGAGTTGATGGGTGAGAGAAAAGCAAAGAAAATCATAACAGAATACCAAAAGAAGCAAATAATAAAGGTGTAAGAAATAAGATGCTTTCATGTTGTATTGAAAATGAACAACTACAATAAATTAATATAAATGTACAGTCTATTTATTTAAAATAAATATATAGCTTAGATACTATATTCTCGAATCACAGGCTAGTACTGCTTTTAAATACTCTATTACTTTGTGATAAGGTGAAGAAACTAAAAACTCAGGAAAAAACTCAAATTTCCTTCTAAGAGCAATTGATATGAGAAGCAGACGAACCACGTGAGGGCATTTATTATCGCCATAATGTAACTCATTAAAATTCTTGGGTCCATCCAAATATGAATTTGAGGTTGGTTTTGTGAATTCCTTAATCAAATTCTTATTACTTGTTTGATACATCATCAAATCAATGCATTTATAAATATATAACATTTAATAAATGAGATAGTTACTATCAAGTACACACCCTAAGAGAAATTAACTATTAGATACATTCTATATTAACTCTTACTATTAACCACACAATATATGTGTATATTTCCCATTTTGCCCAGATATCTGCATTCATAAAATTAACGTGTCATCTCCCAATTATTAAACCAAATCCCACAATTTCCTCGTCCAAATTTAGGAACCCACATTTGGTGTTTATGAATGTTAATTTAGATTTTAAATGCTGGGTTAATTTCTGCATACTATGCATTTTGTTGTTCACGTTTATTAGTTAATTTCTACATACTATGCATATAGAAAATTTCTGCATATCTTCTATTGGTTAATATTATGCATATATTGATATAATTTCTGCATATTATGTATTTTTTTCTGATTATGCATATATTCTATATAATTTCGGTGTAATATGCATTTTGTGTATGCATTCTCCCTAATTTCATATTAATTTATGCATAGTATGCATTTCGTAAAATATGCATTCTACAAAATTTCTGCATAATATGCATTTCGTAAAATGATCTTAGTGAAAGTTTAGAAATCCCGTTTGGTACGTCAATTCATAGGAAAGTTTAGAAATCCTAAAACTACCATGCGTTAAAAGTGGAACAGAGATAATGGGATATATTTTAATTAAGGATATATTTTAATTAAGGATAAAGTTGGTATTTTAACTTTAAATATTGTACGTGTAAATATTTTATTTTTAATAGCATAAGGGAATCAAATTAATCCCTATAATTTAGGAATTGTACAGTTAACTTTCCTTGTACTCTTTTTAGTATAGATGTAAATCAATTATATATATGTATTGTACATCTCTTGGTTGAACAATCAATGAAATCAAATACTCACCTTAACATGGTATCAGCCTTCTTTGCCAACAGAAATCCTTTCTCTCTCTAAATTTCTTTTTCGCACTTGCTTATGGCTTCCTCTGCCTCTTCTTCTGATACTCTCCCATATGCAACTCTTATACATATGCTCACCATAAAAACTAATTTCTACGAATTATCTACTGTGGCATAGTCAAATTTATCATCTTCTCATTGGTCAAAATCTTCTTGGTCTTATTGATGGGTCTCGCCCGGCGCCGACGAAAGAGATCACAGTTAATGGCAAATAAGAAATAATCCCATATTACCTTTCATGGCATGTAGAAGACCAATGCCTAGTCTTTTTGATTTATTCTTCTCTCACGGAAGAATCAATGGTTGTTGTTGTTGGCTGCATAATAGCCCGCATAGTGTGGGTGATGCTAGAAAACACTTTCAGCCATCAAGAATTTCGTCTCAAAGGATAACTACAAACTATCCAAAAAGAAGATCAATCTGTTGCAGATTATGGGTGTGAATTCAAAGCAATTTGTGATCAGTTATCGACTATTGGTGTTCTTATTGATGACACCGATAAAATTTATCTTTTTCTTAAAGGTCTCAGCACTAGCTTCTCCAAATTTTCAGCAACTCAGATGGCTCTCTCACCACTTTCCTCTTTCACCGATCTCCTCCAAAATGCAGTGACATGGGACATGTTTCAACAAGCTTTGGAATCTCCTCCCATCTCTAAAGCAGTATTTGTTGCTTATACTAATGATTTATCTTCTTCATCACATCCTTTTGGTGGTAAACATTTTTAGGCAAAACACGGGTCGTGGCCACAACAACAATAACTCCGAATTTTCTCATGGTCGTGGTCCATCATTTGGTCAAGGACAGAGGAAAAATCAACGTGGTGCCTAGTAAAAAAGACCTCCTCATTCCCAAATCTACAGAAAAAATAGACACTATGCAAATACTTGCCCAGATCATTTCAATCACTCGGTCGCTCCCGCAGCGAACATTGCTGAATCTTTCTCAATAGCCTGCAATATCTCAGATTCTCCTGCATTAGATTGGTATTTGGATACAGACGTCTCATCCCACATGACTCCTTCATCAACTCACTTGGATTCTCCATTGCCGTATACAGGTTCGGATTCAGTTATAGTTGAAAATGGTGCCTTATTATCTATTTCACATATTGGATCTTGCCATTTAAATGCTTCTATTAAACTATCAGATGTTTTGGTTGTTTCTAGCCTCACCAAAAACTTATTGTCCGTGAGCAAATTAACATAAGATTTACCAGTTGATGTTATTTTTACTAATGATGGTTTTAAAATTTAGCATCGGGTAACTCAGGCCATATTGGCTTAAGGAAGGTGTAGGCATGGACTAAATATACTGGATGATGAAAAATAAGCTTTAGTTCCGACTGGCAAACCTGCAGCATCTTTTGAATTGTGACATTCTAGACTTGGACATGCTTCTTTTGATATTATTTCTTTTTTGAATAAAGTTGGGTGCATATCTGTTAGTGCTTTACTACCCAAACCTGTCATTTGTGATTCATGTGAAATGGCAAAGAATAAGCGTCTGCCTTTAGTGATGGATAAAAACGTGCTTCGTCTGTTTTGAATATTGTTCATTGTGATTTGTGGGGTCCTGCACCTGTGAACTCTCATTATGGTTTTCGATATTACGTTATTTTTATCGATGATTTTTCTAGATTTACGTGGTTGTATCCATTGAGGCAAAATCAGATTTTTATGAAGTATTGTTATAGTTTACTACTTTTGTTGAAAATTAGTTTGCTACTACTATTAAAACATTTCACAGTAATGGAGGAATAGAGTTTACAAATAATAGACTGCAAAATTTTTTCGATAAAAAGGAATTCGCCATATCTTGTCTTGCCCTTATACACCTGCTCAGAATGGTCGGGTGGAGCGTAAACACAGACATGTTACCAAAGCAGGTCTGGCAATGTTGTTCCACTCACACACTCCTTTGAAATTTTGGGTTAATGCTTTTAGCAGTGCACTGTACGTCATAAATTGGTTGCCATCTAAAGTTCTAGATGGGAAGTCACAGTTTGAGCTACTTTTCTCCACAATTATGAACTTCTATAATTTTCATCCTTTTGGTTGTCGAGTTTATCCATGTCTTCGTGACTATACTGCAAAAAAAATTGAACCCAGAAGCATATCATGTATCTTTTTGGGATACAGTTGTTTGCACAAAGGGTTTCGGTACTACGATCCTGTATCTTTACCCATTTATGTCTCTCGCCATGCCAAGTTTGATGAGACAAGCTTTCCTTTCTCAAATTCTAAGGAGAAGTCAAGTACTTCTTTTTTATCTATTTCTGAATTTTTGGAACCAGCTTGGTTGGCTGGAGGCTGCTTCAAAAATCTGCTGCTTTAAAGGAAGTCTCTCATCTAAGTTTATGCACTTTATGTGGTGATGATTCTTCACATATAATATCTGGACGACCATCTTTATCTCCTACACCTTCACTTACTAAGACATCTGCAACTATTCTGACTACGTCTGCACCGCCTACGCCACATGTTCCTCCGCCTGTAGTTTCTATACATCCTATGCAAACTCGAGCAAAGTCAGGTATCTTCAAACCAAAACATGTCACAAATTATACTCATAATGGTTTATTTGACTCGCCCATTGCAGTACCGAACTCCGTGGTGTAAAAACTGCACTTAAGCACCCAAAATGGGTTGCTGCCATGAATGAAGAGCTTTCTGCTTTACATTCAAATCACACTTGGGATCTTGTTCCCCGTCCTCCTAATATGAATGTTGTGGGTTCAAAATGGGTTTTTCGTACTAAATTCTTAGCTGATGGGTCGATAGACAGACATAAAGCTAGACTTGTAGTGCAAGGCTTCACTCAACTTCCGGGCTTTGATTATTCTATACATTTAGCCCTGTGGTTCGAGCATCTACCGTACGGATTGTGCTTTCCATTGCAGTACTTAACAATTGGCCTCTTCATTAATTAGACATAAAATACCTTTTTGAATAGAGTTCTAACGAAACATGTGTTTATGGAACAACCACCAGGATTCATCAATGCAAAGTTCCCAAATCATATTTTTCGTCTTTGGAAAGCCTTGTATGGTCTTAAACAAGCTCCTCGTGCTTGGTTTTAGCGCCTCAATGATTTTCTCATCAGTATTGGGTTCATCTGCAGCCGATCTGATTCATCATTATTTATCTATATTCAAGGCTCCAAAACTCTATTTCTCTTAGTTTATGTGGATGACTTCATTCTTACCGGAAATTCTCCAGCTGTGGTAAAATCTTTTATTGCTCACCTTCGCTAGTAGTTTGCTATGAAAGACTTGGGAAAGCTAAGTTATTTCTTGGGGCTTGAGGTCACTTATACTGACTCTGGAATTTTTCTAAATCAGTCCAAATATGCTCGTGACATCCTTCAATGAGCAGCTCTTGAAGACTCTAAACCTGTTGCAACTCCATTAGTGGCAGGTTGTCAACGTTCCACGGCTAGTGAACCTTTTCAAGATCCCACTCTATATCGATCTTTGGTTGGTGCTTTGTAGTATCTCATGATTACTCATTCAGACTTATCCTTTACTGTGAATCTTGTAAGTCAGCATCTTCAAAATCCTACTGTAACACTTTCAAGTTCTAAAGCGGATTCTACGCTATGTTAAAGGCACGCCATCTTTTGGACTTTCGTTTAATCGATGTTCATCACCATCTCTTATTGCCTATTCTGATGCTGATTGGGCTCGTTGTGTAGAAACTAGAAGATCCACATATGTTTACTCTGTCTACCTTTGGGGGAAACTTGTCTCATGGAGTGCAAAAAAGTAGCCTATAATTTTTCGATCTATTTATGAATCTGAGTATCGTGCTCTAGCAAATGCTATCTCCGAGATAGTTTCGCTGCTACAGCTTCTTCAAGAACTACATTTTCCTCTATCTTCATGTCCAATTTTATATTTAGACAACAATAGTGTTGTTTTCTTAAGTTAAAATACAAGTGCACACAAGCGTTCTAAACATATTGATATTGACTTTCACTTCATACGAGAACTTGTCTCTGCTGGTCGTCTAGCCACAAAATTTATATCCTCTGATTTGCAAATTGCAGATGTCTTTACAAAGGCTTTACGTCGACCTCAGTTTGAATTCTTTCGAGACAAGCTTCGAGTTGGGCCTCATCCCATGTCTCGCTTGAGGGGGGATAATAGCATAAGGGAATCAAATCAATCCCTATAATTTAGGAATTGTGCAGCTAACTTTCCTTATACTATTTTTAGTATAGATGCAAATCAATTGTATATATGTACTATACATCTCCTGGTTGAACAATCAATGAAAATCAAATACTCACCTTAACAATTTTTATAGATGTATCTTAAAATAATTATATATAGAAGGTGTGTACCTAGCAGTAATAATTTCTTAATAAATTTATTTCAAATTATAGATTAGAAGTAGGTATTTTTTAATTGTTTTGGAAGAATTTTTAAATTTTTAATCACATTTGAAATCCTTCATTTTGTATTAATTTTTTTTATATTTACAATAAAATAAATTAATAAAAATTAAAATAAATTTTATAGTATTTCAATTTAAATATATATATATATATATATATATATATATATATATATATATAAATTTGATTATTTATATAATTATAAAACAAGTGTTGAAGGGTGAGAGAAAAGCATATAAAACCATAACAAACTACCAAAAGAAGCAAATAATAAAGTTGTAAGAAATAAGATGCTTTCATGTTGTATTGAAAATTAATAACTACAATAAATAAATAAATAATAAATATATAGTCTGTCAATTTAAAATAAATATACAACTGAGATACTCTATCCTCGTATCACAGGCATGTACAACTTTTAAACTCTATTACTTTGTGATAAGGAGAAAAAACTAATAAACTCGGGAAAAAAACTCAAATATCTTTCCAAGAGCAATTGATATGAGAAGCAGAGGAACCAAGTGAAGGCATTTATTCTAACCATTATGTAACTCCTTAAAATTCTTGGGTCCCTCCAAATAGAGCAGTTATACGAGTCGAGTGAGCCCAAGTAGTCGGTGCTTAAACTCGGCTCGCGTAGTAAACAAGTTTGGCTCAAGCACGGCTCAAAAATATAACGAGCTAATACCTGAGCTCGGTTTGACTCGAAATTCTTGCATTTGTATATATAAATTTAATTATTTATATAATTAATATAAAACAATAGTTGATGGGTGAGAGAAAGAAAAGAAAACCATAACAGAATACCAAAAGAAGTAAATAGTAAAGTTGTAAGAAATAAGATGCTTTCATGTTGTATTGAAAATGAACAACTGCAATAAATAAATATAAATTTACAGTCTGTTTATTTAAAATAAATATATAGCTTAGATACTCTATTCTCGAATCACATGCAAGTAATGCTTTTAAATACTCTATTACTTTGTGATAAGGAGAAGAAAATAATAAACTCGGGAAAAAAACTTAAATATCCTTCTAAGATCAATTGATATGAGAAGCAGACGAACCGAGGGAGGACATTTATTCTAGTCATAATGTAACTCCTTAAAATTCTTGGGTCCATCCATATATGAATTTGATGTGAGTTTTGTGAATTCCTTAATCAAATTCTTAATACTTATTTGATACATCATCAAATCAATGCATTTATAAATATTTAACACTAAGTTTAATTTCAAAATATAGATTTGAAGTATGTATTTTTTTTAATTGTTTTAGAAGAATTTTTAAATTTTTAATCACATTTGAAATCATTCATTTGTATTAATTTTTTTAATATTTAAAATAAATTACTAAAAATTAAAATAAATTTTATAGAAATTTGATTTATATATATATATATATATATATATATATATATATATATATATATATATATATATATATATATTTGGTTAGGGTTCATTACTTATAGGTACAATTTAATAACCTTTATTACTACTAGGTACAATATCCAAATTATATTAATCAAATACCACTTTTAACCCTATTTAAGTTTAACTGTATTTAAAATTAATTAACCATTAATCTCTCCTTGAAAATAAGAGATATATTGGGGATTAGTCCATCGTTGGTCAAACATTAAAAAATAGGTTTAATTGTATTGTATTCAAAATTAATTAATTAATTAAAGATGATGACTTCGGAAATATTTACATATATTTTGGTATTCTGATTATATTACGATAAAAAAAATCCTCACGACAGATTATATTTTCGATAGAAATATCCTCACGATGTATTCAGAAATATTTACATAAAATAATTATATAATTATTCAGAATATATATATATATATATATATATATATATTTTGTATCCAGATTATATTAGATAAGATATTTGCGTATACAGAAATATTTAGATAAGCATTCAGAATATTTAGATATATTTTGTATTAGATTAGATTATGATAAGAAATTTGTGTATTCATAAATAATTAGATAAGTATTCAAAATATTTAGATATATTTGGTATTAGATTAGATGATGTATATTTGGTATCCAGATTAGATTACTATATGAAATTTGCAGTATTCAGAAATAATTAGAAAAGTATTCAGAATATTTAAACATGTTTTAGTATCCAAATTATATAATATAAGAAATTTGCATGATGTATTTAGAAATATTTAGATAAGTATTCAGATTATTTAGATATATTTTTTGAATCAGATTATATTACAATAAGAAATCTGCATGATGTACGTAAAATAGTGTATTCAATAAGGTTGTATTCAGCATCATTCATGAAGGGGTAGTTGAGATTTTTCATTACCTATTTTTTGTACCTGGTAGTAAAAAAATATATACTTTGTATCTCCTAGTAATATTAGTATATATTTTGTACTAGATAATAATAATTCCATTTGATTATTTTTATAAATATATAACAAGAGTTGATGGGTGAAAGAAAAGCACAAAAACCATAAAACATTACCAAAAGAAGCAAATAATAAAGTTGTAAGAAATAAGATGCTTTCATGGTGTGTTGAAAATGAACAACTACAATAAATAAATAATAAATGTACAGTTTGTCAAATTAAAATAAATATACATCTGAGATATTCTATCCTCAAATCACAGGCTAGTACTGCTTTTAAATACTCTATTACTTTGTGATAAGGAGAAGAAACTAATAAACTCAGGAAAAAACGTAAATATCTTTACAAGAGCAATAGATATGCGAAGCGGATGAATTGAGTGAAGGCATTTATTCTAACCATAATGTAACTCCCTAAAATTCTTGGGTCCATCTAGAAAGAGCTGTTATACGAGTCGAGTTAGCCCAAATAGTCGGTGCTCAAACTCGGCTCGAGTAGTAAACAAGTTTGGCTCGAGCTCGGCTCAAAAATATAACGAGCTAATACCTGAGCTCGGTTCGGCTCTAAATTCTTGCATTTGTGATGGAGCTCGCTTGTTATATAATTTATCATATTCCTCATAACATACAATTAGAACTCAGCATCATACAAATATCTAAAATGTCTTAATATTTAAAAGTTAAATAGAAATGGAATTGGGCAAAATAAAAATCCATAAAATGTCTCAATATTTAATATTAATAGCAAATCCCCAAATTCTTTCAGAGAATAAAAATATGGAAAAAAATTATCTAATAAGAGAAAAATTCCCAAATTATTTCAAAAAATAAAAACATATAGAAAATAAAAAGGAAAGATGAGGAGACACCCTCACCCCGCTAGGGTCTAGGGAAAATTGAAGTGTAAGGAGGAAGACTCTAGACTCATGAGAGGTCGAATGATGAATGAGAGAATTGGTGGGGTAGAAGGATTGAGACGATGAAAACCTTCTCAAACCCAAAATTCCTCCTCGTCGCTCGTCGGCTGTCGGCGTGTCGCGGCTACCCTAGGAATGGGAGAATGGGTGGGGGAGAGGATTGAGATGATGAAAACCTTCTCAAACCCTAATTTCTTCCTCGACACTCGTCAGCTTTTGGCGTGTCGCAACTGCCCTTCTCAAACCCTAATAATAATATATGTTTAATATTAATATGTTGTATAATATTTATATATAAATTATATATAATATATTATTATTTTATTAAAAAATACGAGTACTCGCGAGCCCGAGCCAAGTTTGACTCGATAAAGAATCGACATTTTAAAAGGCTCGAACTCGAGCTCGAGTATATACGAGCCGAGCTGAGCTCGAGCTTTGTCGAGTTGAGCCAAGCCGAGTCTGCAAGCAGCTTGATTTTTTTAATAACTCTACATCCAGATATTAATTTGAGGAAGGTATTGTGAATTCCTTAATCAAATTATTTTTACTTGTTTGATATATCATCAAATAAATGCATTTATAAATAAATAACTTTAAATAAATCAATTTCAAACTATAGATTTGAAGTAGTTATTTTTTAATTGTTTTGGAAGAATTTTAAAAATTTTAATAACATTTTAAATCCTTCATTTGTATTAAATTTTTTTAATATTTATAATAAAACAAATTTTATAGAAATTCAATTTAAATATATATATATATATATATATATATATTTGATTATTTATATAAATATAAAATAAGAGTTGATGGGTGAGAGAAAAGTAAAGAAAACCATAACTGAATACCAAAAAAAGCAAATAGTAAAGCTGCAAGAAATAAGATGATTTCATGTTGTATTGAAAATAAACTACTACAATAAATAAATATAAATGTACAGTCTGTTTATTTAAAATAAATATATAGCTTAGATACTCTATTCTTGAATCACAGGCTAGTACTACTTTTAAATACTCTATTACTTTATGATTAGGAGAAGAAACTAATAAATTCGGGAAAAAACTCAAATATCCATCTAAGAGCAATTGATATGAGAAGCAGACGAATCAAGCGAGGGCATTTTTTTTAGCCGTAATGTAACTCCTTAAAATTCTTGGGTCCATCTAGATATGAATTTGAGGTGGGTTTTGTGAATTCCTTAATCAAATTCTTGTTACTTGTTTGATACATCATCAAATCAATGCATTTATAAATATATAACTTTAAATAAATTAATTTCAAATTATAGATTTGAAGTAGGTATTTTTTTGTTATGGAAGAATTTTAAAATTTTTAATCACATTTGAAATCCTTCATTTGTATTAATTTATTAAAAATATTTATAATAAAATAAATTAATAAAAAATTAAAGGGTGATTACTACTTTAATAGAACGATGTAATACAAAGAGAAAAATAAAAGAGTTCAAAGAGAGATGTGTTTAAAGATGTGAATGACACAAGTGGCTAGGCCATGCAAGGTTGTGACTACTATCTAAAACGAAAATATTCATAGTTCATGTAATTAAATATGTAGTTGTGAAGGAAATTTGGCGCAACATCATGCCAATCAAGTTCCCTTCTAATATCCGATAATGCATCCGCAGCTATATTACGCTCTCTGTATATATGGGAGAAGTGAAAATTCATACCAGCCACAATATCCTTAGCGTGTCTCCAACGAGCAAACAGACGCCAAGGTATCTTCGGGTTTGAGTTCGTAAGGGCATATACCACAAAAGTGGAATCGGTCTCTAACCATAATGAGTTCCAACCCTTTCCTTATGCAAACTCAATTGCCATGAAAGCAGCTGCCAACTCTGCCTCGAAAGAGAAGCCGTGTCCGTAATCACATGTAAAGCAACCTCTTCTGAATCCTCTACTATTTTTGAAGATACCACCTCCAAAGACATTCCTTGGAGAGCTAGAAGCATGTCCATCCGTGTTCACCTTAATCAACCCAGGGGGCGGAGGCTGCCAACGGAGAGAAGTGAATTTTCGAGCTTTCTTGGGTACTCCATGAACTCTAAAATATTTCAGAGTTTCCAAATCCTTGACAGTGTTATGCATAGTGCCAATAGGAAGTTTTCCTGCTATTTTGATGATAGCTCCTAGAGTGGCAGTTATCTTAGAAGCTCTCAAGGGCTTATGTCCCTCTTTCGGATCCACCTTTAAATGCATCCTTTCATTCCTAGTGGTCCATATGATCCAGAAATATGAGACTATGGCAACCTTCCACAAACTGAGAACCTGTGTGCTTCCCTCCATACGTATAGCCTGAAGAAGAAACCCAACAAATCTTTGATCAAGAGGAATGAATTGTCAAATTAAACCAAATCCCACTAGAACATATCGAAGTACTTCCGAGGAGATCCTACAATGAAGAAACAGATGGTCAGTAGATTCAGCTTCCTCTTCGCAGAGGTAGCAGCGTGAAGGACCATGGAAGCCTCTATTGGCAATCACATCCCAGGTTGTGAGAACTCCCTTGATGGCTTTCCAGAGAGTAACTGAACGTCGAGCAAGTATATAAGTGGCCCATATCCACTATCCCCAGTTAGGAATTAGAAATGAAGGTTGAATCTTCATGTATGCAATCTGGAAAGTAACTGTCTCTTGCAGCGATTTAGTCCAAACTCTACGATCAACCAAGTTTGGCGACATGTGGATGGCAATAATCGCGTCGACAATATACGGGTATGTGCCTGTAAACTCCTTGGTGAAGTGCCTGCAGTCACCATCATATAGATATTCTCCAATCTTCTGATCATAGTGGTGTCTATACTCCATTGGGATTTCCACCAAGTTTGCAATTGGTTTGCCAATCCAATTGTCGAGCCAAAAAAGAGCATTGGTATCATATCCCACGATCTAAACCTCCTCCTCTATTAGGTATTCAATATGAGCAACACATGCAGATGGATAGAAGAAGGGACATAAGTAGTCTTGAGTTTGCTACCATTAAACCATCGATTTCTAATCAAATCAAGTGGCGCCTCATTATTGAGAATATCCCATCCAAGCTTCATAAGATACGCCTAGTTTGCTGCCTTGATCGAACGAATGCCCAAGCCCTCTTCAGACGTGGGCAGCAAACGCGATTCCATGAGACCGTAAAGTGATGTGCTTTAGTAATGTCACTCGTCCAGATAAAAATTTTACATGTCACCTCTATTCTCTTTATCTGGTGTCGTGGCCATTGTTATATCATCATTGCATGAACCGTAGAAGATATGACCACTGAATTCACTAGACAAATTCTTCCCACCATAGATAAGGTCTTACCCTTCCATCTCTGTAATTTGGTAAGTATTGAATCCGTAGCAACTTTGAAGTAGGCAATTTTGGTAGCTCTTCTAAAGATTGGAACACCAAGGTCTTTGAAGGGCAAACTGGCTTCAAGAAAGTTCATCTCATCACAGATTCTCTTCTTAATCGCTGGTTTGACATGATTCCCATAGTAGACCTTTGATTTTGGAGGGTTAAAAACCTGGCCAGAAACGTTAGCATAACCCAACAAAGCCTATCTCAGCCCATTGATAGAGTTGTTATATGCTTTACAAAACAACATAATATCGTCAGCATAAAACAGATATGGAGGAAGGAAACATTGTCGATTCGCCTTAGCTTACAAGATGGATCCATCCTCAATAAGCTTAATAATCCAAATCTCAAGGACTCCTCTGCAATGAAAAACAAGAGAGTTTGATAATGGATCCCTCTGTCGGACACCCCTACCAAAAAAAACCATTAAGAACACCATTAATAAAAATGAAAACCTTGGCAGAAGTGAAGATCGCTTTAATTATCTCCACAAAGTGTGGGGAGAAACCAAAGCGACATAAGACCTCCAAAAAAATCCCTTCGAATAGTGTCAAAGGCCTTTCTAATGTCAATTTTGAACGCCACACTCCCCTCCCTAGCATTATTGGGACGATTAAAACTTTCCGATGATATGACAATACAGTGATGAATGCTTTTATTTGGTATAACCATACTGATGAGCCCCAAATGCTTATATAGGATTGGCCCAAGCTTGCTAGCAATGATCTTAGTGAAGATTTTGAAGAAAAAGTTACAAAGATTTATGGGCCTGAAATCCTCAACCTTAATTGCACCTTCACGGGTGCAATGATCTTAGTTACAATATGATACAAACTTGGTCTTCTAAGTTGTTGTCATTCACGGGTAGATTGGAACTTATCACTTTTGGGATTTATGGAATTGTCAAAATCCCAATTGTGGTGGTCAAGAAGGTGGAGACCATTATTCGCAGGTTCTTGTGTGGAACGAAGGTGAGTCCGGTGAGTTGGAACGATATCCTTCAACCTAAGAATGCAAGGGGGCTAGGGTTGAAGGACATTACCACTTGGAACAAGGCACTTTTGGCAGGAGCTTTGTGGGATGTGCACAAGGAAGCCTCATCACTATGGGTGAAATGGATCCACTCTGTCTACCTCTCGGATTCTCAGTGGACGGTGACCTCTCCAAGTAACAATTCTACATACTTATGGAGAGTTCTCATTGCCATTAGGAATGCTGTAGAGAGTGAATTAGAAGGGGTTGAAGGAGTAATTGGAGCTATGGAGAAGTGTTGTGAGAATGGAGCATTCAAAGCTAGCCGTATGTATGATCATCTGAGAAGCAGATATACAGCGGACTCTAGCTTTATCTATAAATAGGTTTGGCACAAATGGATTTTGAGGAGTAAAGCTTCAGAGTTTGGTTAGTGCATAGGGACCGAGTGGCTATGAAGGACAGAGTATGGTGCACAGGAGAAGACAAACGATGTGGTTTTTGCTTTGATCACGAGATCACATCGCATCTATTCTTTAACTTCCCCTATACCACTTGTATTTGGAATGACGTGAGAGGATGGATTGGATGGAGAAGACGAAGGCTATCATCAGTCACAGACGCCTTCCGTAAGATTATGCAAGATACCAGAAGCAACAAAAAGGCAAAAAGACTTCTTTTCATCACCTTTGCTACCATGATCTACTATATTTGGATGGAAAGAAATGCTCTTTATTTTGGCAAGAGGATGATGTCCCCGACTCACGTTGCAGACAGAATCAAAATTCAGATAGCATCTTTGTATATGAATCCTTGATGTATTTTCTTTATTCACCTTAAGCATTTTGTTTAAGTAGATTGGATAGGTTTGTTAGACTTTATTTTCGCATCGTACGTAAGTACTTGATGTAACCGTATTCAGTGAAATAACATTTACCAATTTCACTAATTGCATCTTCAATCTTAGGAATTAAAACCACGAAATTGTAATTAATCCCCGATGGAATTACTGCCTCCGTGAAGAAGTCCTGCACGACCAAGCATAAATCCTCCCCAATAATATGCCAGCACTTTTAATAAAAGCATCCCCAAACCTATCAGGCCTTTGGACACTATCCGCCGATAATTCCATGACAGCTTTCTTTATTTCCTCAGTGAAAGGAAGTCTAGGTATATAAAATTGAAATTCTATTTATTTAATAAGGGTAGATATGAGATTTTAATACATTATTTTGTTATGAATAGTAATATTGAATTTTTCATGTATCTTAGAATAATAATGAGATAAAGGTGTGTATGTTAGAGTAATAATTCTAAAATTAAATTAAATTTTATAGAAATTTAATTTAAATATGTATTTTTTTATTTTTAAATATTAAGCCCAAACACACCAGTACCCTCAATAAATCCCAAACAACCACCCAGGTACTATAATATAATTAGTACTCCCTAGTCACGGGCAAAGAGGTGCATTTACTTTTTGCACGTAGATTAAGGAGTATTATTATTTTATGTAAAGTGGCTAGGTGTGTTAGAGAGTTATGATGGGTAGTGGTAGGCAATTGGTGGACCCTTTTCATTAAAAGAGGAAAATTGTGTAATTTGGATGGGACGCCCAATATAATAAAGGGTTAGACTATATACATACCCCTTTCTATACAATACACACCCCTATTATTATATAATAAATATATATTTTTAAAAAGTCTTAATTACATTTAATTCATTAAATACACGCCCCTATATATTTTGTATTAATTAATCTAATAAACCTACACACTCTCCTTGTAAATTATATGTGAAGTAGTTTCAGTGAAGCCATTCATGTCTGCTCCCTTATATGACCTTATCTTTGAACATTATATGAATCGAAAAGCAACGAAATATTAAAATGTATATATATAACTATGTCTCCTCATTTGCCTAATTAGACTGTTTATATAAAATTCTTACGCATATACATACATAGATTCATGTATTTTAACATATACTAGCCACTAGAATTAATACATCAAGGTAATTTAATCTCCCTTTTAATCATAGAACTCTAGAGGGAACTGGTCAGCAGCATTGTAGTTGAAGTTTGAACAAGAAAATGAATGGTTGCGAAAGTCGTGAATCGATGAACCCAACTATAGACCTTGAAAGACGAACTGTACGAAGTTGTTCTCCAACCGATGAGCTCCAATAGTGGTTGTTGATCTTTCGTTCGTTTCTCCATCGTCGAAGATCAGACAAGTTCATGACAGTATTCTGAAAACTGAATTTTAGACAAGAGGATGTTCTTGAATGTATGAAAGAAGAGAACATTATTGGCAAAGATGGTGTTGGGGTCGTCTACAAAGGGTCCATTCCGAATGCGATCGATATTGCGATCAAATGGTTGACGGGAACGACGAAGAGCTCGGGAAGCAGCTCGCCGAATTGATAATTGTGCACGGCGGAGTGTTGCCGAACATAAATCCTGTTCTGTTGTCGAAGAAATCAGAGAAGGCAATTGCGGAGTAGGCGACGAAATCACCATCAAAGGGCACCAAGTCTCCGAAGAAAGCATAGAGAATGGTGATGAGTTATTTGTTGGAGTGTAGGGAAGATAGTTTATACCAGTAATGCACTTGTTTATCTTATCATCCTGTTAGATTTTATAGGAAGATTGTTCTTGTTTATCAATCTGCATTCATCCTTCAGCATTGTTCAAGGGGAAGGTGTCATTTGTTATACCAGTAAACAACTTCATCTGGATAGTAAATGAAGGATTTTGAATCAGTAATTTGAGGATTGAGCTAACAATGGTGAAATGAAAAGAAATTGTCATTCCATCAATGAATCCCATTAAAGGGGAATTTTAAAGAAGTAAACATAATGATAAGGAGAAAGAAAAACTAACATTTCGACATTGCGATCAAATGATTGACGGTAATGCAATTGACATTACGACATTGCGACACTTCTCTTGAATTTCGATCGCATTGATTTACCCATGATCATTGCCCAAAATTTACCAAATGATCATAGATTTATGGGAGCAGCTACAATGATCATGGATTCATAGGGAGATTCAGACGTTAAGAGGAGGGGGTGTGTATACACTTAAAATTAAAAGGGTAAATATAGATTTTCACGGGTGTGTATATAATAAAATTAAGATTTAAAAAATTAAAAGGGGTGTGCATTTAATAAGGGGTGTGTATTTAATAAAAAGAGGTGTGTATTTAACAGTACTCTATAATAAAATTGTACTATTTGGGCGGGACGGAGGAAGTATATTTTTTAATTAATTTTTAAATAATAATTTTTAAATATATAAATTTGATATAAAATAATTATATAATTTTATTATTATTCATTCATCGTAAATAAGCATTTTCGTTGTAAAAATTAGAATAAAAAAAATAAAAATGGGATCACATGAATTTGAAATATTTGATTTAAAATTCCTTATACAAATCTATAATACACCCTCCGTCCGTCCGTCGGATAGGTGGACATTTTGCCATTTTGGGCGTCCGCACCAAATGTCTATATTTCCCTTTTTAAACACATGGGACCCACACACATCACTAATACAATAAATCTATGGGACTCATACACCCCACTAATACAACTACCAACTGCACATTAAATAATAATACTCCTTAATACACGTGCAAAAAATAAATGTCCACCTTCTGGACGGACGAAGGGAGTATATCCAAACAATATAATCTACTATCTCCGTCCGCTCAAAAGATGATCTTTTACTTTTGTGCATGTTGATTAAGGAGTATTATTATTTAATATATAGTGGGTAGTTGTATTAGTGGGGAGTTAAATATTTGTTTGGTCCCGTAACTTTTTTTCTTTTTAATTTTAGTCCCAAAAAAGATATTTGTTTATAATTAGTCCCATAACTTTAATTTTTCTTTAATTTTGGTCCAATTTTTATCGGATTTGCCACTTGTTGCCGGAAACTGACGAGCGATGCTGACGTGGCTAGTCCAATTACTTCTCAACCAACTAAAGATTGATGAAACTTAAGAAGAAGAATGAAGACAACACCAAAGATTGCAAAAACGTTTATAGTCACCCCATACATAAACATTTTGCAATTTTTGGTGTTATCCTTCTTCTTCTTCTTAAGCTTCATCAATATTTGGCTGGTTTGACTCGTCATGTCAGCATCACTTGCCAATTTCGGAAATAGGTGGCAAATTCGGCGAAAATTGGACCAAAATTAAAGAAAAATGAAAGTTATGGGACTAATTATAAACAAATATCTTTTTTGGGACTAAAATTAAAAAGAAAAAAAGTTACGGGACCAAACAAATATTTAACTCTATTAGTGGGAGTATGAACCCCATATTTTAATTATATTAGTGGGTGTGTGTGGGTCCTATATGTGTAAAAAAGAAAATGACCCTTTTTGGAACAGACGACCAAAATGGAAAAAATACCCTCTTTCAAGCGGACGGAGGGAGTAAATTAATTAATTTAATATCAATAAAAAACAAAATCCCATTACTTTTTAACTCCGTAACTTAAGACACTCAATCCAAAGACACCTTATATATGCTTTAATAAATGAGTTTAATATTGAAAAATACAATGAGTGTCATGAAATTATTTTCTATAAAAATTAGCATGTTACATACTATCTGACCAAGT